>OX387241.1:193107681-194357681 GCA_947561735.1 Cenchrus americanus
AGAAGAGGGTTTTCCTTCCTCGGATACCCTTGTGCCCCTCTCGATGATGAGATATTCCCATTTCAATTCAAGAGGAAGCAGTTCCCTATTAGGCTCGGCTTTGCCATGACGGTCAACAAGTCACGGGGTCAAACAATACCAAACGTAGGAGTGTACTTGCCCGCACCTGTGTTCTCCCATGGTCGCTTGTATGTTGCTATGTCTAGAGCCACTAACCGAACCAACATCAAGATCCTCATCCTCCCGCCTAATGCAGAGGGAGAGAAGGAAGAAGCTAGAAGGCGGGAAAATAAAGATGCCAAAAAGAAAGCAAAGAGCAAGGGAAAACAAAATGGGGTTCAAAAAACAAAAAAGTGTATTACCGGTGAATGGCACGTATACGAAGAATATTGTATACAAGGAGGTTTTGACATTGTAGGTAATGTAATATGATATTTATTTTTTCTTCATGCCTATCTTACGTATTAATGCGTATTTGGAAAAGAAATGATGTCATTTAATGTTGTTGCTTTTTTCTTTAGGTAAAATTAAATGCTCTATGATGCTATTCATGGTATGGTGTTTCAACAAGACATAGCTAGTGACAATTCAATCATTCAGGTAAACAAAGTCCATTTTATGTTTTGGTATTTACCGTGATTTTCTTGTACAGAGCTACGGTTTTCTTGTAAACAAAAGACATGCTATGATAGCCGGAGAAATTATAAAGACCGAAAAGATGACCGTGCAACACCTACAATTTCTTGTTCTTTTGGAGGATTTTATCTTTTCCTACTCCTTCACTTCGTGTACAATATAACGAGAATCGGGCTTTGTAGAAGAAAAAATTTTCCATGTTTTTCGAATTGCCTCGTCATTGCCGGGCGTTATCATGTCTTATAGTATTTGGGTTCACCGCATTCAAAGAAAACTATCCAGGCACACAAGAAGGGATGTGTGTGTTAAAATAATAAAAAATAAGCTGTCGGTGTTTTAGGACGGCAACCTACTACGGGGAGTACCCGAAGTAGATGATTGTGACTCGCCGAGATCGGTAACTCGAAGGAAGAGACACGTGGCACACAATTTAGACAGTTCGGGCCGCGAGGTGCGTAATACCCTACGTCCCGTATGCCGCGTAGCTACGGATTGATAGGGCACGATTACAAGATGGTGCAATGGTGCGCCGTGAGTTGTATGAGAGGAGATTGGATGATGTGATCGGTCCCTGCCTCGCCTTATATAGTCCGGGAGGCAGGGTTACAAGTCGGAGTAGGGAGAGAGTACTAGTCGAGTACGTCTAGGAGTCCTCTATACGGTGCGGAACATGTACAGCCCCTAACCGAGTACTACTCCCGTGAAGTCCTTGTGCTCCACGCCTTCGTGTGCCGTGCGCCGCAAGCCGGTAGTCCCGGGGGCCCACCGAGTAGTCGGCCCCGGTACCCACCGAGGTAGTGGGCCCAGGGAGGTCCATACGACAAGCCCCCGAGTACTTTGTAGTCGAGAAGGATAGCTTCAAGTAGTCTTGAAGGCCTTAACGAGTAGTCCTCAAGCGTCCCTGAGTGCTACAAGTTAAAAGTCCTCAAGAGTAGTCGAAGCATCCCGAGGCTGGAATGTACTCCAGCTGATGTTTGAGCAATCTTGAAGTCTTCTCGAGTAGTCCCAAGCGTCCTCGAAAACTGCCTTCGAAGGTCTTCAAAAACTGCCTGTCTTGTCTTGAAGCCGGAGCTGTTGTGGAGGTGCGACTTGTAAAACCGCACTCCTCATGGAGAAGCCCCCGAGCCCCGAGCCACGAGCCCCACTCGAGGGTCCATCTGAAGTCTTGGCAAGAAAATCCCGAAAAATCCGGAGAGAAAAAACCGAAGGACACGTGGCACGGAGCTCCCGAGCCTTGAGTCGAGTACTTCCTCTCGAATTGAAGGGTCTTCTTAGAGAATGTGTCCTGAGATGCTCTTGAGACTAGCCGCGTCCCAGGTAGTCAAGTAGAAGTAGCCGAGCCCCCGAGGTGAGGCGCGTCGACTAGTAGAATACGAAGAGTCACGCGCAGCCCGCCGAGTCGCCCGCGCGTGGACTTATCCGACCGCCCGTTGCGGAGTCGATTTGGCTTATAAATAGAAGCCAAAACCCTTAGGGTTTTCACCCATTCGAGCCGCGGTCATTCCATTTGAATCTTGAAGCGAATCCACTCCCGGGCGCCTACTGCCGCCGTAGTAGATCCAAGCACGCCGCCACCCGAAGCCTTTAGGGTAGCCCCCGAGCGAATGCGAGTGAAGACGCCTTGCACTTGGAGGATGAAGCCGTCACCGTCCAAGGCGTCCAAGGCCGCTGGGAAGAAGAGGGGCCGCACAGAGGCCGCCGCGGCTGCCACCGGAGCGGCGCCGCCCATGTCTCCACCGCGCGCTGATCCGAGCCGCGAGTGGAAGAAATCGAAGGTGAAGACGGAGGACCTGCTGACCCTGCTGAACAGTGGGTTCATCAGGGAGAAGGAAGTCGACATGTGGAGATCCGCCGCGGGAGATCCATATCCGATGGAGAAGGCCGAAGACGAGATCCCAATGTTCTCGCGGTTCGTGGAGCGCGGTCTTGCGCTCCCGTGCCCCGCCGACTTCTTCAAGGGGTCGCTTGGGTACTACGGGATCGAGTACCTGAACCTCGAACCCCAACGGCATCTTCCACACGTCGGTCTTCGTCCACTTCGCGAAGCCTTCCTCGGAATCAAGCCGCACTGGGTGCTCTTCCGGAAGTTCTTCCGCGTCGAGCCGCAACGGCCCCGCGCCTCCAACCCCGAGTAGTCGGGAGGGGCCGGCATCCCGAGGGAGGACGCCGCGGAGCGCACTCGGCGTACAAGCTCGTCGACTCCAACACGGACTGGAAGACCAGATGGTTCTACATCACGAACCACCACCCTGGCCTCGCCGAAGCCGAGCGGACGGCAGCCCCGGCACCGTGAGTGGTGGAATACGGAGCCCACCATGCAAGAAGGGATCCAGGCTCCCGAGCCGCTAGCACGCATCAAAGTGCTCGGAGAGGCGGGACCGAGGGCCGAGCACGTGGCCTTCGGTTCATGAAGCGCAGATCCGGCCGCCGATGGCTCGGGAGACCCCGGGCTTCGAGTACACCGGCGACGACGACGCGTCGCGGATGCCGGGGGCGAGGCGGACGACAACGACATCGTCGAGAGGTTGTCGCGGATCTTCAAAGACATGCCGCCATACACGGCGTGCCCGGGGTCGAGGAGTACTCGCCGCGCGCCGCCGCCCAAGGAGGTGAGTAGTCGTACTCCCCTAGTTGAGTAGTGATTACTTGTAGTAGAGTTGTCGACGTCTTATGTCTTGGGCGAGGATGACGTGAAGAGGTTCATCTCCGAACCGCAACCGCCACCGAGCGGGATCGAGATCCGGTGGGAGGAGAAGATGAAGGAGCGCCGCGAAGCTCGGTGAAGGCGACGATACCGTCGTCGTGGAAGATACTTCCGATGACGACGACGAAGATGAGGAAACATTGCGGGACCACTTCCGATCGCGGTCGAGGTTTAGCCGCCCGGCTTGCCTTATGTTCCGCTGGTTCAAGACCCTCGGCTAGCCCTGGAGGCTAGCCTTGCTGCGCCGCCACGGAGGCCGCGCAACCCCGCCAGGAAGCGGGTGACGAAGAAACTGAGGGTCTCGGAGACCACGCCTCAGGATGTAAGTTGTCTTGAACAAAGTAGTTGAGTACCTGTTGTTCGAGTACATTGCTGACGAGTAGTCTTCCTTGTGTGCAGGAGGTGCCGCCAACGGAGCCCGTCGAAGAGGGCGACGAGGGCGTGTGGGACCCGGTGGGGGAACCGTACGGGAGGTCGTAGTCCGGCCCCCCACCGTTGAGGAACTCCCGGCGCAACCGGAGCGCCGCCCCCCCGCTCCGAAGAGAGCGAGAGGACCCGTGGCCACCGCCGTTGGAGAGGTGGTGGCCTCGGGGAGTGCGAGGAGACGTCCGCGCGCGCCGCCGCCGTTGTGGAAGAGGCGTGGCCGCGGGGAGGAGAAGGAGACGCCCGCCGAGGGTGGACCGGTTGATATTGCCGCATCCTCGGTGCTCCGGCCGTGACCATTGTTCGGCCGAATTTGTAAGTACCATATCCTCACGAGTAGTACTTGCTGCGTAGTCGATATTGTCTAACGACCCTCTGTGAATATTTATGCAGAAAATCCACGGATCTGTCCTGGGACGGGGACGAGCCCTCAGCAACGGTGGCGGAAGAAGTCGCGCCGCCCGTCGAGGGGACCGCTCCCGATGCCCAGGCTGCGACTGAGCCCCCGGCTACCGAAGCACCGCTGCCGGAGGCTAGTGTAGTCGAAGGTGAGTACCCTGCGTGAAGCTGCGGAGCTCCAGGAAGAGTAGTCGTAGGCACTGATGCGCGTGTTGTTTTGTTGTCAGGCGCTGAAGGTGGTGACATCCCTGCGGGGGTGCCAATGCAGGAGTTCACACCGAGGCCCCGGAGGCCGCGAAGGAGCCCCCGAGCCCGTGGGGGAGGTCGTCGAGAAGTCCGTCGGGGGAGAGGCGGTCACTACGTCACCGGAGAGATTGCTCGGGAGGTGGCTATCCGCTCCCCGAGATCCAAGACGCGGAGCCCATCCGCTCGCGCCGATGACGGAGGCTACCTCGAGTAGCCGCGGCGGGATAGAACTTCGGCGGACGATCTCGTCGAGCCGGCGACGGTAGCCAAGCACACGGAGGCGATCCGTCAAGCCGAGCAATGGATGAAGGTACGTGGCCGTAGCCTTTGTCGTTGAGTACTCTTCGTGACTTGAGTTGTCTTGTGCGGGATGTCGCGGAGCGATCCCGCGAGAAGTCGAACTGTTGCGGGGATATGGCGACACCGTGCTCCGAGCGGAGGGGGCGCCGGAGGAGCGCCTCGTGAAGTCGCGGAAGCACGCGGTCGCCATGCAATCAAAGCTCGACGCCGCCTTCGCCAAGTACCACAATGACGTCATGGAGCCGCGGGCGAAAGGCGACGACTTGGTGCGGAAGAACAAGGGTCTCCGCAACAAGAATAAAGGTATATCCTTCGACTTGTCGAGTACTTGTTGGAAGCCGAGAAGCATCCGACCCGCCGTTGCATTGCCGTGTTGCGTAGCCGGAGGGCCAGTGGAGCGGTACCGAAGGCCTCGGAGACGAGCATGAAGAATCTCTTCTACCGGGAGCAAGAAGCCCGCCGGGTACTCGAGCTCGACTACAAGGAACTCGCCTTCGAGTGCGAGAAGCATATGGAGTCGCGGATTGCCTTTGACAGAGATCTCGTCAATCGCTACAAATCTTTGCGAGAAATTGAACGAGGATTGCGAGGCATTGCGGGCCCAGTTGAAGGAGTTGGAGGAGGCCGCTCGCCGATCGCGAGGCTCCGGTGCCGCACCCGGCGGCCCCAAGATCACTCCTCCGGTGGATCGCCTTCATGAAGCTCCAAGCCGGCTGGCCGCCTACGTCAAGCACATGGCCAGGTCGATCCCAAGACAAGTCTTGGCCTTCATGAAGTCGTACTTCCCGAAGGCCCCGAAGGAGGTAGTCGCCGGCGGGGTAGCCGCCAACCGCTCCGATGAGAAGTATGCGGAGCCGCCGGAGCGAGATGGCTCCCATTGCGGAGCGAGTGGCCGAGAAGCCGAACCTCCAGTAGCCCTGCAATAGGTAGCTAGTAGCCATAGTTGTACAGAAAACAATTGTAATGAATTGTTCAAGTATCAATGAAAGAGAATTTTCCAGGCAATGAGTACTCGTAGTCGCGATCTCGAGTGCGGAGCGCCCATCGTGGAGTAGGTGCGAGTAGTAGTACTCGGCTTTAGTGGTCCCGTTGTAGGGAGTAGGCGATAAAGAAGTTGATGAACAATCAAACTTTATTACCGAAGGAGTACACACGGGTGGCCGGGGCCGTAGTTACAAAGTAGTCGCTCGGACCGGAGGCCGCTTACTGCTACCGAGTAGCGCTAGAGCGGGTAGCCGCTTACGCGAGTGATCCGTAGGTAGTCGTGTAGGCTGGATCGTAGATCCGTAAGTAGCCGCGCAGGCTGGATCTTGGAGTGTGGTCTCTTGGTAGACCGCTGCTAGAGTCCTTAACGCTCGTCGCAGCCCATGGTCCGTAGGTAGCCGCACGGGCTGGACCCTGGAGAGGAGTAGTCCGAGATCGGGAGCCGAGGACCCGGAGGGTCGCTTGCGGCGAGGGGTGTTGATGTAGTCGATTAGACTTGAACCCCGGAGTAGTCGTGTAGACTAGGCGTAGAATCGACAGAGTTGGTCGACGTTCCACGAGTTGTTGACGTCTTCGCCTTCAAGTGTTTGGAGGCGGTAGGAGCCCGGCCCGGTCACCTTAGCCACGGTGAAGGGGCCTTCCCAGGGGGAGCTGAGCTTGTGAAGTCCTTCCGTGTTCTGGATACGGCGGAGGACAAGATCTCCAACGTTGAAGGAGCGTTCCTTGACGTTGCGATCATGGTAGCGTCGGATACCCTCCGGGTACCTTGCCGATTGGACGAGGGCGGCGCGGCCGAGCTTCTTCGAGGTCGTCGATGTCAACTCGTCGCGTCGTCTTCCGAGACGCCTTCGTCGTAGTGCTCCACCGCCGGCGAGTTCCATATGACGTCTCGGCGGGGAGGATGGCTTCGGAGGCCGTAGACCAGAAGTAGGGGGGATTGCCCCGTTGGCTTGGATGGTTGAGTCCGCGGCCCCCGAGTGCGTTGGGTAGTTCCTTGATCCACTTGCCCCCTTTGGAGTTAGCGGCGTCGTGTAGCCGCTTCTTGAGGGCGTCGAGCACCATCCCATCGGGGCACGCTCGACTTGTCCGTTGGCCCGTGGATGGGCGACCGAGACGTACCGACGTCTATTCCGCCGTTCTCGCGGGACTCCCGGAAGCCGGTGTTGTTGAAGTTGGACCCCGGGTCCGTAATAATGCGGTGGGGTAGCCCGTAGCGGTGTACGAGTTCATCCGAGAAGTCGAGTACTCTGTCGACCTTGGGACATGTGACCGGCTTGACCTCGATCCACTTGGTGAACTTGTCGATAGCCACCGCACCCTATTGAATCCTCCCGGCGCGCTTGGAAATGGCCCAATCATGTCGAGCCCCCAGCGGGCGAAGGGCCGGTTGGCGGTATGGTGACTAGCTTGTAGGCCGGGACGTGTTGTCGCTTGGCGAAGTACCGACATCCTTGGCACCTTCGACGAGTTCTTCGGCATCGCCCGGTGGCCGTGGGCCGCAAGAGAAAGCTCGCCGGAAAGCCTTGCCGACCGGCGTGTGTGAAGACGCGTGGTTGCGCGCACGCCCTTGTGGATCTCCTCCAGATGTCCTTGCCTTCTTCGCGAGGGACGCACTTCATGAGTACTCGGAAGATGCGCCCGCTTGTAAAGCTTGTCTCCGACGAGGACGTAAGACTTGGCGCGGCGGACGAGTTGTTCGGCTGCGTTCTTGTCGGAGGGGACCTTCTCGCTCGCCGAGGTAGTCGATGAAGGGTTGCCTCCGGTCCACGTCGATCATCATGACCTCCGCCCGGTGGTGGATGGGTCGGGACAAGGGTCGATGGCGCCGGCTCGGGATGGATGGCGCGTGAAGCTCATGGACGAAGACGCCCGCGGGTACTTGAGCGCGGGTGGATCCGAGCTTCGAAAGGACGTCCGCCGCAACGTTGTTGTCGCGGACGATGTGATGGAACTCGAGACCATAGAATTTGTTCTCGAGTTTGCGGACTTCTAGGCAGAGGCGTCCATGTTCTCCTTGTTGCGGTCCCGGGACTTATTGACTTGGTTGATGACCACCGCGGAGTCGCCGTAGACTAGTAGCCGCTTGATGCCAAGTGAAGCCGCGAGGCGGAGCCCGTGTAGGAGAGCTTCGTACTCGGCTTCGTTGTTTGAGACCTTCCGAAGATGCGCAGGACGTACTTGAGTTGTTCGCCCGTTGGAGAGATCGGGGAGTACCCCCGCGCCGCGCCCTCGAGGTTGAGTGAGCCATCAAAGTACATCACCCAATGCTCGGTCGCACGGTGGGAGTAGGCGGTTTGGTTCTCCCGCCACTCTACCATGAAGTCGACTAGTGCTTGCGACTTGATGGCCGTGCGTGGCTTGAAGTCGATGGTGAGGGCGCCGAGCTCGACGCCCCACTTGGAGATTCTTCCGGGGGCGTCTTGGTTCCTCAGGATGTCGCCGAGCGGGTAGTCGGTGACGACGGAGACCGAGTACTGCTGGAAGTAGTGTCGTAGCTTCCGCGAGGTGATGAGTAGAGCGTACAGGAGCTTCTGCACGGGCTGGTAGCGAGCCTTGGACTCTGATAGAACCTCGCTGACGAAGTAGACTGGGCGCTGGACCGGGTAGGCGTGGCCGTCTTCTTGCCGCTCGACAACGATGGCAGTACTGACCACGTGAGTAGTCGCAGCTAGGTAGAGCAGTAGCTGCTCGCCCTTGTGAGGAGCCGTGAGGATTGGTGGCTTTGACAGAAGTCCTTGAGCCGGGCAAGGGCTTGATCCGCCTCTCGGAGTCCATACGAACTTCTCGTGATGCTTGAGTAGTTTGAAGAAGGGGAGGCCCCGTTCTCCTAGCCTCGAGATGAATACATGTTCAATGCCGCCATGCACCCCGTCGGCTCGGACGTCTTTGATGCTCGTGGGAGCTTTCATGCTGGTGATGGCAGAGATCTTCTCGAGGTTGGCTTCGATGCCGCGCTGGCCGATGATGAAGCTTAGTAGTTTGCCCGAAGGGACGCCGAAGACGCACTTGTTCGGGTTGAGCTTCCGGCGGTACTCGCGTAGCGATGCGAAGGTCTCTTCAAGGTCGTCGATGAGGGTACCGGAGTTCCCTGGTCTTGACGACTACGTCATCCACGTAAGCCTCGACGTTCTTGTTGAGTTTCCTCTTGAAGCAGTGCCCGGATGGCCCGTTGATAGGTAGCGCCGGCGTTTTTCAACCCGAATGACATGGTCGTGTAGCGAGCACGCGCCAAACGGGGTGATGAACGCGGTCTTTTCCTGGTCTTCCTCCTTGATTGCGATCCGGTGATACCCGGAGTAGCGATCGAGGGAGCGAGAGCGAGTCGCGGCCCGCCGTGGAGTCGATGACTTGATCAATCCGCGGCAACCCGAAGGGGTCCTTGGGGGCGGTGTTTGTTGAGGTCGGTGTAGTCGACGCACATCCTCCACTCGTTCGAGTTCTTCTTGCGGACGAGGACGGGGTTGGCGAGCCACTCGGGATGAAAGACTTCTCGATGAAGCCACTGCGAGTATCTTGGCGAGCTCCTTCTTGATGGCGTCCCGTCCGTCATCGGCGAAACGTCGGGAGGTGTTGTCGCTTAGGGGTGGCCTTTGGGTCGACGTTAAGGCAGGGCTCAATCGGCTCCTCGGGTACTCCCGGGCTTGTCCGTCGGCTTCCACGCGAAGATGTCGCGGTTAGCCCGAAGAAAGCTGATGAGCGCGTCTTCCTATTTGGGGTCGAGGCCGGCCCCGATGGTGGTGGTCTTGCCGGGATCGCCGTTCCGAGGTCGACCGTCCCGACGAGTACCTCCTCGGTGGCCGAGGCTTGTTGGCGCCGTCTGTCAGACTTCTCTGGGATGTCGAGTTCGCTCGTAGCGAGCTTCTTCGATGCGGCGTAGACCTCCATCATTGCGTTGGGTACTTGGTTCGTGGAAGCGATCACCACGGCCTCGTGTCGCGATCGTGGGAGATCTTCAAATCCCCTTGGAGGGAGAGTACACCGGCTGGACTTGGCATCTTGAGTACCAAGTAGGTGTAGTGGGGCACCGCCATGAACTTGGCGATGGCCGGTACGCCGAGGATGGCGTGGTAAGAGGTCTCGAAATCCGCGACCTCGAATTTGATGTACTCGGTGCGGTAGTTGTTCCGAGACGCCCGAAGGTAAGCGGCGCACCACTGAGCCCAGTGGGATAGCCGCGTTGCCTGGGACGATGCCGTAGAAGGGCGTGTTGCTCTTGGTGAGCATGGGGGTGATGTCGAGCTCCATTTTCTTCAAGGTTTTGGTGAAGAGGACGTTGAGCCCGCTTCCGCCGTCGATGAGCACCTTGTTGAGCTTGGAGCCCGCCACCGTTGGCTTCGTAACGATGGGGAACCGTCCTGGTTCGGAGAAGCCGGTCCATTGGTCCGCGCGGGAGAAGGTGATGGGTACCTCCGACCACCCGAGAGGGGTCGAAACCGCCGGCTCAATGGACATCACTTCACGACGGGTAGCCTTCGCTCCCGCTCGTTGGGCGTCCGCCGAAGAGGACGTTGATCGTCTTCTCGGGTTCTTGGAAGTCGTTGTTGTCGCCGTCCTTCTTCTTGCCCTTTTGGTCGTGAGGATGCGGTGGCTCGGGGGTATCCTTGAGTGCATGCACGAGTTGGTAGCACCGCCGGTAGTGTGGTTGCCGTTTGGATGCCACGGGCACTTCTCCTTTAGCGGGTCTTTGAAACCGCCGAATTCTTCTTCGAGTTCCCTTTCGCAGGCGCCGGATAGCCGCGACGGTGTTGTACGGCTTGCGCTTGCGGTTGGGACCCGAGTAGTTCTTGTTGTTGTTGTTGTTGTTGCGGCCACCTTGGTTTGTATTGCCGCCGCCGCCGCCGCCCCGGTTCTCGCTTGGACTTGCCGCGGATGGCGTCGTACTTGGCGTTGGCCTTGTCCTCTTCATCCGCCCGGGACGTGATCATGTCCTTGAGGTGGGGGATGGACTCGGGGCGGCGACGACCGAAGTCCTCGAAGGTGCGGCGATGGTAGAGGCCGTCGTGGAAGAGGTCGATGACCTCCTTGCCGGTGACGTCGACGACGGTAGCGCGCTTGTCGAAGAAGCGGCGCATGTACTTGCGAGAGGGTCTCGCCCTGTTCCTCGCTTGATCATGGCTAGGTCCATGCGAGTACCCGAACGGCCCATGGCGCCCGCGAAGTTACTCGTGAATCGGCTCCTTCACCTGGTCCCACTTGTCGATCGAGTGCTTGTCCGGCGACTCGAGCCATGTGAGTGGTGCTTGGTCCGGACGAAGGGGAAGTAGAGGCATTTGGTGTCGCCGTTGCCGCCGCCGTTCTCGATGGAGAGGGCGTAGCTTCGAAGCCACCGAATGGGATCTTGCTTCGCGTCGTACTTGGTTATCCCCAAAGGTTTGAACTTGTCGGGGAGGAGCGAGGTTGCGAAGTCGAGGTGAGAAGGCGGGGAAGCCGTCGCCCTCGGCGGCGGTGGTCGACTTCTTCCGCCGCGGCTCCTCAATCTTACGGCGAGCGTCGTACCCGCCGTGCGAGGCGCCGGAGGCGTGGTCGTTCGCGTGGGTGTTCGCGTGGCCTCGGCCGCCGTGCATCGGCCGCCCGCCTCGCTCTCCTGTTGGCCCCGTGGTTGGAGCCGCCGCCATCGCCTGCCGCCGCCGTCGGGGTCGTTGCCGCCGCCACCGGCCGGAGCGCGGTGGGGAACAACTTCTCGGTTGCCTTGGTCTTCTTCGTGAAGGTCCGCCGGCGTTGCGGCGGCGGCGGTTTGGATCGGGCCGGGAGGTCGGCTCGAGTACGGTTGGGGCCGGGGGTTGGCGTTGCGACTAGTAACTTCGTTGTCGCGGGGTTTGGCCGGAGGAGGTTGGTTGACTGCCGTTGTCGACCCGCATGAAGTAGGCTTCTTCGGGCCGAGCTTGGCGATGACCTCTCCGGCGCGTATGCCCCGAGCCCGGCGTGCGATCGTTGTGATCGACATGAGGCACTTCGCTCAAGGGTGGTGTGTACTCGCTCTCGACCGCCTCGAGAGCTTCGCAAGGTTGCGGATGGGGAGGTTGTCTCCGAGCCGCCGGCGTCGTTCGGCCGTGCTTCTGTTGCGTTCGCGTCGAGCGTCCCTATTGGCAACGGTCTCATCCGGGGTGCATTGGCGGACGCCTCGTCCGCGGATATGTCCTCCATGTATCTGTCCTCGGCCGTGCCTCGAAGGTCCCGGGTGTCGCCGGCGCCCATGAAGACTTGGCGATCAAGGGTGCCAAGGCTTGACTCGGGGGGGTGCCACCCTCGGTTGGTGTGTTTGAGTCGGCCGGGCTAGCGGTGTTCCCTCCGGAACGGTAGCGAGTCGATGTAGGCGACGTAGCGTGAGTCCACCTTTGCCGTGTCGGCGAGGCTTGCGGTCCGGCCGAAGACGTATCTCCCCGTGGCGTGGATTTTATAACCGCCCCGAGGCCGGCCCCGACAAGGGAAGCTCGGTGGGAGTCGTCTTCGGACTCGGGCTCCTCGGTGTCCGACCCGAAGTCGAACTCGTAGTCCGGGTTCGAGTAGAACTCGGAGAGAGGGCCGGAGTCCGAAGCGCGGTCGGGGGCGGCGTCGGAGTCCGAGTTGTACTCGGGCACGGGCTCCTTGGCCGGCCGGCGCGAAGGGGAGCGCTCGTGCGGGCCTGGCTGAGGATGCGTGGGCCACGCGCGGAGCGCCCGCGTGGTGAAGGGGCCGCCTGCGATGGCTGAGCAGCCGGCTCGCATGCGATGGCCCATGGCGACGTCGGGTTCGAGTTGGAGACGGACTCGAGCTCGAAGTCAGCGTGGTGGTTGGAGAGCGAAATTTCGCCGAACTTGCCGGCGAGTTCGCCCGTGGACAACTTCGGGAAGCGTCACAAGGCCCCGTCTTCGAGCTCGGGCTGCATGATTAGGCGCGCGGGAAGGAGCCCGCGCCATCGGCGGTGCGGACCCGGTGCGCCGAAGACGAAGGTGTCGCCGCGATTGAAGGTGACAGGTTGGCTTGAAGTAGATGGAAGCCGTCGAGTTCGCCATGTGATCTCGAGCGAGAGCCCCTACCCGGCGCGCGCCGAGTGTCGGTGTTTTAGACCGGCAACCTACTACGGGGAGTACCCGAAGTAGATGATTGTGACTCGCCGAGATCGGTAACTCGAAGGAAGAGACACGTGGCACACAATTTAGACAGGTTCGGGCCGCGAGGTGCGTAATACCCTACGTCCTGTATGCTGCGTAGCTCTAGATTGATAGGGCACGATTACAAGATGGTGCAATGGTGCGCCGTGAGTTGTATGAGAGGAGATTGGATGAGGTGATTGGTCCCTGCCTCGCCTTATATAGTCCGGGAGGCAGGCTTACAAGTCGGAATAGGGAGAGAGTACTAGTCGAGTACGTCTAGGAGTCCTCTATACAGGTGCGGAACATGTACGGCCCCCTAACCGAGTACTACTCCCGTGAAGTCCTTGTGCTCCACGCCTTCGAGTGCCGTGCGGCGCAAGCCGGGTAGTCCCGGGGGCCCACCGAGTAGTCGGTCCCGGTACCCACCGAGGTAGTGGGCCCGGGGAGGTCCATACGACAATAACAAAGATATTTTTCATTAGAGCCTTGATGAGATAAAGCTTCTGTATGATTACTCACAATAGATCCTTTTTCAGAGTAATTTGTTTCTGTTTGGCCTTGAATTTATCACAACTAAACCACATGATCACGTGTAATCTCAAATATTTGCTGTGAGGAATTAAATATTAATGTGGAATCATGGCATGTCTGAAATTCTACTGGTTCTATCCAAATCTTGTATTTCATCCTAATTAATATCCTTATGATCTGCTGACTTGCGAATGAATATTAGAGATATGACTATGTTTCCTGATGAATTGCTTGATTGTGCAATTGACAAAGGTATGCATTCTTCTGTGGTGTTATACTTGTGGCAGCTTCAGGCATTCATTTGCAGTTTCACTGAACTTTATTTTTTTACGTTTTAGATACCCTGGACTCGTTGATGGTGAGTAGGTTAACATAAGTGTCCTTTTTGCTTATTTTTGACTATTTCAACACTGAGGTCTTGCTCCTTTCAGTGTGGTGTGGATGCTCCTCTCAGTCCAGCTCACATGGTTTCAGAAGTGAACATGTTTTTTAATGTACTGCTACTCCTTTGAAGTATCACTCTACGAGTCTCTTTTGCAACATTCCATCAGCCTTAGGTGTTTTTATTTTGGTGAGATTAATTTCCATTCCTCTTCTTACGATATGTGTACACACGATCCCGGCCCTCAACGGTGCTTACTATGTTAAACAAGCAAATGTTAAACAAGCAAGGAGTCCAACATGTGGAAAGAAGGCACAAAAGAGAAGAATGGTTCGTCCTGGTACGGTTTGTCGACAATTGATGAAAATTACTCATTTCCTACTAATAAATTGTTCTTGATGCTTTTGTTCTCCTACCAGAAATTTTACCTTAAATATATATGGATGCATTTGAAAGCTGGACTTGGATAGTGCATTGGAGCTATCTTGATGTCGTATAAGATGAACCTGTAAAGCTTTCTATTAAATTTTCTCACTATCTGTTGTAGAAATATTTTAAATATTTAGCATAACAAATTTGACATTATCAGTTGTACTTTGCAATAGTTACATGTATGTATGACTACCAACGTGTGCTTTGCAATATCTGTATATTAAAGCTAAATGAGTTGAGGTCATTATTTGTCAGATCCAATGCACATGTGCTTGTGGGTTGAGTACCTTCAAGTGAGCCGGTCGGGGAAGGCGCGGCGGTACACGGGGCTCCACCGCACGGACAACGTCAATACCCAATAGAAGTAGAACCAGAGCTCGGCGGCCTAGAGCCCGAGCCACACCCACCACCGCGCGCCGCTGCTCCTCGGCGGCAGGTGCGTGGCCCTGTACAGCCATACCAGCAATCAATCAAAGTCTTAAAGGCTAATCCGAATTATGTTGTCATGTCTTGGTGCCACAGTCAGAAGGTTGTTTGCGCAATGTACTGTTAAAGCATGCCGGGTGTTGTGTTTGTAATATAACTTTGGATTTTTGGTTTTTCTATCCTCAATGTAACATGCCGTTTTGGTTCGGTGTTGAACTCGAAGAAAGTCGGTCGGGGGAGTGGTGTGATGAGACCAAAGTTTCACTTATTAGAAGTTGTCCGGGGGAACAAAATGACATTCGAGTCCCAACAATTTTCTTTGTTAAAGCACAGTTGTCCAAAGTGCCATGAATTTGACGTACCAACCTGATTTTTATTTTTTGTTTTTGAAACGGAACCTGATGGGTTTCCATGTTGCGATGCTCTGCAGTCATCCGGGCCTACAGTCACCATGTAGCCTGCGAATGACTTTTGTATTTCACCAAGTCATTTATTTGTTTTTTGTTTAGGATCACGAGTCACCAGATGTTCAGATCATGGATCAATCCTCTGCAGCCGGACTTTGACTTTCCATGGTCATGCTCGTCGCACTTTGAGAAATATAATGTCGTATTATATAAATTTTATTGTGTATTTTTTATTTGCATTGTAGACATTTGGATGTCCGTAGCAACGCACGGGCACCTACCTAGTATTCATTAAAGGCTTACTCGAAGACGAGCAAGGTTTAAGCATGGGGGAGATGTTGACGGTGAATTTCTGTCAACCTAGCCATGAGTTTACCTTTAATGTTGGCATTGATTTATTATTCTCACCACTAGAACTAACCCCCCGTATATAACAAATTCACTCTTGCATGTCTATTTTGGAGTTTATTGTTTACGCAGGAAATCTACGCTAAAAAGGAGACTTTCGGGATAAGTTCATCAAGCACTTTGGAAGAAGATCATGAAGCCAGACTAGAGTCAAGACACGTGATGAACATGACTCCAAATGACCCGAGGACCGAAGCGTCAACATGCAAATCTTTAGGGACTCAACCAGGAAACGGCAAAGCTTGGATAGCAAGATTCAAGTCTTAACCGTGAAGGAAACGATGTCAAAGGCCCACATGCAAGTGCACACAAATAGGGAATCGCGCGAGAAGCAACCGGGGAAGAAACCGGGGCCGAATCGGGCCTGGGCTGGCCGGCCTGGGCAGATCGGCTCAGCCCATTCCGGGCCCGGTTCGGTGCCCCCTTTGACCTAGCCGCCTCTCGGGCTATTTATAGCCCCCTGGCCGAGAGCCACGAAGAATTACATTCGTCATACGCCGCCGAGGAGCAGAGAAGAGAAGGACACCATCCCAGAGAGGAGAGGGTCGAGATGGTTGACTAGGGTTCCCCTAGCCGACGTGGGAACCTTGCATGGAAGACCACGTTGGAGTTCCAAGAGCTAGGATCAAGATCAAGGTAGGATCCCGGTGGTGATCTTGTCCATGTATTACTTCTATGTTGAATTAGTAGATTGAATCCGATTCTTAGCATCAAGTGCTTTCGTTGTGATTTTGTCTTCGTTTGGGTGTTTTCCTCCTCGATCTATCCCGTGGGTAGGTTGCATAGGATGTTCTTGTAGCCATGGTGGCTAGAGGTGCATACCCAATCTACCAAATGTATTCATCTTGTTCTTCTTGAACCCGCCGAGTAGTACTAACCCGTAAGATTATCCCCCGTAGTGACAGTACGGTAAAGGAGAAAAAGGGGCATCCTCAGAGTCAGAACAGGAGCCATGCTTTCAATGAGATTCGTTTTACTACATTCTTCTTTACTTTGGAACTTCAACAAAAGACCTGATCCAATCTCTAGATTGGTTCTCCCCCCTCTTTCTCTTGCTACCTCCGGTGTGCGGTAGGCTAGATGAGTCTTGATGATGATCTAGTAGATTAGATGCAAAAACAACCTCTTGAGATCAAAGCTTTTCCGCTTATTAGATTGGATCCTGAGTTACACATTGTTCCACGGATTCGATACCTTGGGTTCACACTTGAGGGAGGAAGGGTCCTTTGACTATGACGGAGGACTTGTCCGCTTGCAAGTCCAAATGAACTTTGATACAAATATTAACCGTCAACAACGCGCAAGCTGAGCAGAAGAATATGGGGACCTCCAGCAGACTTCTTAAGTTGGGCCGTTGAAACAGAAAGGAAGAAATGGGAGGGAAGGAAAGGAAAAGCTTTTGATATTTTTTTTGAAAAAGATTCAAACAAAGAATTCAAATTCGAATTTGAATCCAGGGAAAAAAAATTAATGCTCCAGCATGAATGCTACAATAAACTCCTATAGTTCATTAATTTAGTTAAGAAAATAATTAAATGCGTATGAAAATTAAATAAAGCCTTAAAAATTCTTAAACAAGCATTGTTGCTAAGCAAAATTTTATTAAAAAGCAATAATTGAAAATTAGGGTGTTACATAACCTGACTTGGGATCCACTGTTGCTAGATGAAAGCTACCAAGTCAATGATACTTCTTCCCGAACAAATAAAAATAGAGGTAGCCGAGTACTCAAGATGGGTACCAAATCCTTATGTAGTAGTGTTGATGAAGAGGGAGTTGATGCTCCCAATCATGATGGGGTACAACTTCGACACCGGTTTGTTGCTCACCAAAAAGAGTTTTTTTCGAATCTCACCAGAAAAAGCAACGTAGCTTGAAGAGGAAGACCGATGAATCAGAATTATCTATGAAAATGCAGTCGTCTGAGATTAAGAGGTTGCAGAAGCAAACCGAAGACAGTGAGGACCTCCTTCGTCTACTGCTTAGCAGTAAAAGATGGAGAGGTTAGGATCATGAGATCAAATCCACTTCCTCTTGTGATTATGACTTGGATTTAGCTTTATTAATCAATGTTCCTTGTGATACTGTTATCTTGTAATAGTTTGTGATATGTTATGAACAATATGGTCAATTTTGATAGTAAAGAACAGTTTGCTTTATTGTATAAAGAAATACATGTTGATTACTATTTTGCCAACCAGATCAGAATTATTCTTAAAAAAGGATCTGTTGACACCATTTATTGGAAAAATAGGTCAAAAGGATAAGAAGGAGCAGCCGATGTGAAAGCAAGGTAATCGACCGATTAAAGAGAGAGAGAGAGAGAGAGGAGTGGTCAACAGGACTCGCCGATGGTCAGAGGAGTGTTCAACTCTATCGATGGGCTGGCGGGTCAAACCGATCAGCCCATGGTCAACTGGAAGATCAGCCAATAGAAAGAGAAGAAGGCGGAACCGAGGGGATACGACAAAAGGAAAGCACGGCGAAGGTGGGTCAATCCACGATTGACAACGGGTCAAGAGTCAATTTTAGGGAGTTTGACTCCTGCGAGTCTTTTTTCTATTTTGACTAGTGTTTGTTTTCTTTAGATGCAAGTAAACAGTGTTGTAATCGGCTAGGAGTCGGGTTGTCCTCAGGACATAAATAGCGACCCTGCGTGGTCAGAAAAAAGTGTACACACCAATATCAAAAAACCACCTCCGGACAAACCCTTTACAATTTGCAGCATCTACTTTACAACATCTAATTTTTTGGTGATTTCGTCATTGCGTTTTTTCTCTTTTCTACAACACCGTCCTTCAAATTCGTCAGGCTGCATCGATCGATCTCCGGCAAACTTGTGAGTACCATTTTACCGAATAACCCTAGGCTTTAGCCTCCGGGCGCATCGGTGAGGTTTCTTCTAGTTCTTTGTTCACCCTTTATCGATATTAGCTAGATCTACAAGTTTTCTTAACAGTTCTTGTGGTTTTAGCTATTATCACCAATTTATCCACTTGATCTAGATCATGTCGGCTTCTGACACTACAGCCGATTCTGAACTACTCGAGTTGTTGATGTCACGATCAGCCGTAACTAGCCAATCTCTTATCCACACCCTTGCTCCTTGTTCGCTCTCAAGCTGGCCGATCCCGCTTTACTCGTATCGGCCGATTGGCTGGTACACGTGTCGCTAAAAGGCCATCAGTTGCCTAGCTGATCCCTGATATTTTCCATTGTCAATCAACAGGTCAGATTGGCTAGCACGCCTCTCTACAAATCGGGGAGTCACGTGTGTCACGCATAGAGGTGACATCGTATTTTTGCGTCAACACACTTTTGGCACGCTTGGTGGGACCTCAAAAAGTCAATAATGTCGAAGAATTTGAAGAATAATAATGAAGCTGACCAGGGCAACATTCAGACAGTCTCTAAAGATCAGCTGAAGGATGCAGACAAAGCCGAGTTCGAAGCTCACATGAAGCGATTTGAAGAACTATGCTTGGATTTGTATGGTCAGACTAATAGCGGGGTCTACAAGAAAAATCCTCTTCCAATGCCCCAACAGATCACCTTCTCATCTGATCCTCAAGGGCTTCAAGATATGATGAACAAAGCTATGCATCAGACGATGATCGATCAATCTAAAGTCCTCGCTAATACTATCCAAAATTGTCTGACTGGAACTCTCAAAAAGGGAGCATAAGAGGGATACGTGGGGCTTGCATACTTCCAACTAAATCGAACTCCTCCAATGTTCCCAAAAGACCAATTGGTTTCCTTGCCGATTGATGATTCAACAGCAGGGGTTTCATCATCTCCACAGATTAATGCAACCGATCCTTGTCCTTCATCTACTACACAGCCGATTCCGAATCAGAATATTGGGAATATGTCTAAAAGCCCTGCTGTTACAGTGGTGATTGTTCCAATATATTCAACATAGCCCAATCAGCGCCAGCAGTATCCTGCGAAGAAAGATCAAAATGGAAGACTTGTAGAATGGAGCCTCTCTCATGATCTCAAGCTTCTTCGAATCTCACCCTGAAGAAATTCCAGAAGTAAAGTACCTAGAGTCTGATCAAGCTATGTTCGGGGGTACTCCAGGGACAGTGCATATGACCAAAGAAGGAGTGGAGTTTGTCTACTTCAATCATGGGAGCAAGACTTTTGAAAGAGTTAAGATCAGTTCAGCTCATGCTCATATGGTCATACCGATGGAAAGAAAAGATCTTGTTCCACCTCAGAGATCGGTTCCTCAACCAACTTTGGGGGTGCCTATACAAACTACTCCACTACAGCAATCACTATCAACGCAGCCTGTCTTAACCTCGACTAATACAGTTGCTCATACGAGATTGTCGCAACCGATCGACCAGGGCATGACAAGACAGCCAACAACACCACAGCAACAGGTGGACCCTACACAAGCGGTGCAGATGCTCCTAAATCAATTGGCCATCTCAGGCGAGTTGAACTTGCATCAGCTAGTTCCATCGCTTGGTCAGCCGATTGGACAGATTCCACCTGAAACAAGTCAATCAAATGCACAAGATTCTTCTGGAGCGAGGACATCAACGACACCAAATCCACAGCCAAGAACCTTGGAAGATCAACCTCTAGATACTCCATCAGCTGAGATACAAGCAATCAAACAGATATCTGCTGAAGTAAAGTCTCATATGAAGCAAGAATTGATTGACCATTTTTCAGAGATGATGTAGAAACAATATGGGATGAAACTGTTAGATGGTGAGATCTGGACAGCCCACGGGGGGTGTTAACCCCTGTGGGTTATTTGTTTGGCGGGGAGGAGTCTAAGGCTAAGAACTCGAAGGTCGCACACGAGTACGCGGAACACAGAGAATACGGCGAGTTTATACTGGTTCGGGCCTCCAGAGAGTAAAACCCTACATCCAGTTCTTCGGTTTGTATTGCTGAGGGTTGCAGGATCGGTTGAGGTTAAATGAGGGATCGCCTCGTCCAATTTATATTGGCCAGCGGATGAGGTTGGTTCCCAGACTCCTGGTCGGTTACGACCAGGAGACCTACGTATACGTTACACATCTTGCCATATCCCGTCGATCTGCTTTGGGTGAAGTCCACCAAGGTCTTGTCTTGTACGCGAAGTCTTGAGGTCGTGATGAACTAGGTCGTCTGGGGCATCTTCTGGAAGGTCTTCAGGAGGTCGTGTGGGCCGCCAACTAGGTCGGTTGGGTCCACAGATAGGTCGGCAGGTCTTCTAGTAGGCCGGACCCACTTGTCGGGGACGGCCGTGAGCCTGGTCGGTGGGGACCCAGGGGTACCCATGTCTCACAAGCCCCCGAGCAAGGTGTAGGCGCATCGACCTTAGAAAGGTCATGACAAAGTCACAGAGCTATCGATAGGTCGAATAGCATGCACGTCGGTCCAAAAAGAAAAAAGAAACAAATCAGCATAGAAGCCGACCTGTGTGTTGTCTTGCCTAACGAAGGGAGGTCGAGTGATGACCTATAGGAAGCAGACTTCCGATAGATCGGAACGACGATGAAAAATTCAAAGGGCATCGAAGATGCGCTCATGAGTAGTATCCGAGCATCGTGGCGGGCAGGATGGCCTGCATGATGATCCAAAAAAAGAAGAAAAAGTAGGTCGAGTAACGACGTGAATAGAAACGGGTTTCCCAATAGGTCGGTATGACGAAGAAAACAAGAGGGCGTCGAAGACGCACTCGTAAGTCCTTGAGCATTGAAGCAGGCAGCATGGTTGGTTTGATGCTCAAAAATAGAAGAAAATTGAGTCATGGTCTTGGTCGAACGAAGGGTAGAGACACCCAGATCTCCTAGCATAGCTGCAAAGAGTCTGGCGGGGCCGACCTCAAGGAGGCCTTGTAGGCGTGCCGACCTCGAAGAAGCCTCAAATCAACAATGTCCAGTATCTGAGGATACCCAGCAAGATCTTGAAAGTTGCATCACATGAAGAGGTTGTCAATTACGTCGTAGCTGAAGTTGCGATGCCTAGGGTTGGTCGACGATGAAGACAAAAATCTATTTGATTCCTGAGCATGTGGAGTGTAGAGACACCCAGATATCTTGCATAGCTGCAAATAGTCTGGCAGAGCCACCCGAGGCATGTCGACCTCAAGAAGGTCTCAAGTTTATAGCACCCAAGCACCTGGAGATACTTGGTAGGGCCGTTAGGCACACACCCCATAGGGAGGCCTTCATTCTCGACGTAAAATCCTAGGTGCCCAGAACAGGCTGGCAGGGCTACAAGAGCACACCGACCTCAGAAGGTCACGCATCTAGGGTGCCCAACTAGGTTGGCAGGGCCGTAGACACACCGAGGTATTGCGAGGCCTAGGTATTAAGGCAGGCCGACCTCAAGGAGGTCATTTTGGTGTCCAGACGACCAGCATAGCTGCTGACCATCCAGCGGAGCCATTGTACTAAGGTAGTGGCGACCTCAGCAATAGGCACACCGACCACGGGGGTCCGACGAAATCGTAGATCTTCGTGATGCTTCTACTTTCCATGATACTTGTAGATCTCCAGGTGCCTAGACGGATCTGGAAGAGCAGGGAGGTACGCCTACCCCGGAAGGTCTTCAATCGAACCTATGACCATTCTGATTGGGAAACGGAAATATATGTTGATTGGAATAAGTCCATTTACGTGCAGAGCCATAGCGGGTGCACTAGGACGCAGAGCCTAGCAGGTGTCGATAATAGATATCAGGTCGTAGAGGAAGGTCGTGAAGTTGTCGTCAAAAAAGGGGGCTAAGTTAGGCGTTGAGCCCTCTGACACAGGCTCAGGTTTTGTCTTGTAGTGTAGACTGCAGAGTCACAGGTCAACAGTGGTCGGAGATGCTCTTGCCACCCAGAAAAAGACAAACTGCCCACTGATCGAGGAGTTACTGTAGCCATGTGACCTCTGCGGCGGGGCTCAGGCATCATTGATGCACAAACGACAAAGACGTCATGAGTCAGAGAGAAAGTTAATGTCGTCGCCTTTAAACATGCATATGCTTACAGGTCCCAATATCACGTGGTGACAGTATCATTACTTCGCCAGCTGCCCAGGGTGCGGCTTCGGCTATAAATAGCTCCTTTGTGACTTAGGGAGGCAAACTCCGAGCACCGCCGAGCCATGAAGCTGCAGAGTAGAGTCCCTGCCATGCCATGGGCATGTGCTCGTCCACAAGATTGTAGGTTCTTGCAGTTGTAGATGCTTGGAGCTAGGAGAATTCTCGCGAAATGTAGGCAACATCTCCATCCTCTGAGCCCTGCCTCTGCGGGGTATCAGGTAGAGTTTAGAGGTGATGCTGTTCGAGCTGGAGCTTCAGCAGGACGTCTCTGGTGAGCACCGGGAGCTCACTAGGGCTTGGTTTTCAACGCCAAAGAGCAAGCTCGTGTCTCCATTTCAATAGTTGGAGCCGGGCATGCCTTAGCTTGTGTGTCGTCTTGCAGTTGTCTCCCGCAAGGCCGCCATCAAGGTCTTGGTGCTAGGAGAAGTCTCGCGACGTGCTCTGCTTCGGCAAAGTAGGTCATGAGGACTGCTCGGGGTGGCCCAGGCCTTGTAGTATGTTTATCTTGTGTGCTGGGTTCTGGATCCAATGAGGTCGCAGGCGACTTGTGTACCTTCAGATTCTGGATCCAGTAAGGTCCTAGGCGGCATGTACCCTCGGATTCTGGATCCAATAAGGTCATAGAAAGTTGTATAACTTTGGGTGGTCCATGTAATGTTCGCTCTCTTCTGTCATGTACTTGGTCGATTTGGCAAAATGATTTGCCAAAGACCTAATTTAATATGATGTGGGGGCTTGTAAAACGTGTTTGCCATCAGGAAGACCTGATGTTATCTTCTTGTTTGGCTGACGATCTAAACTCAGATTTAGGTCGTAGCCGTAGTCTGTTTGTGAAACATCCGCCTTAATCTTCTCGCGAACTTCTCGGGATAGAGCCGTTGGGGCTTGTTGTATGGTGGAAGGAGCCGCAACGGATAGATTCGGTGGACCCCCCTATAAATAGGGAGACCTGGGGCCGGGTTGACCCCATTCTCCTTCGTCTTCCTCCGTCGCAGTCGCTTTCGCTTCCATCGCTCTCGCTCTTTCTCTCGCATTGTAGCGATCTTGCGACCGCCGTGCTCCCGCGCCCACTCGTCCAGCTCCCAACTCCAGCTAGGCCCGTGCTAGCGCCGCTGCTCCGCGTCGTTCTCCTCCGTTGCATGCGCATTAAGACCCTGTGCCACATTAGATCCAACTCAAACCCTAGCGGTGAGATTGCAGTGTGGGTCCGGTCGACGATGACCGAGGCCAAGATCCAAGCGCTGGTGGACCGCGGGCTGCTCCGGTCGAAGGCGAAGGTGGAGTGGAGGGCCGCCGCTGGGGAAGAGTTCCTGAGCGAGGATGTAAAGGAGCAGGTCATCTTCGCTTCCTTCTTCGAGT
Source organism: Cenchrus americanus (assembly GCA_947561735.1). Classification (NCBI taxonomy): domain Eukaryota; kingdom Viridiplantae; phylum Streptophyta; class Magnoliopsida; order Poales; family Poaceae; genus Cenchrus; species Cenchrus americanus. The sequence goes on from OX387241.1 coordinate 193,131,436, forward strand.
GTGGCTTCAACCTCCCGGCAGGAGACTTCTTCCGCAGCTTACTGTACTACTACAGGCTGGAGCTGGTACACCTTGTTCCCAACTCCGTCACTGTAGTTTCGACCTTCATCCATTTCTATGAGGCGTATCTGGGGATACCGCCTCACTTCCTGCTGTGGAGGTACTTTTTCTGCGTTAAGAGCACTGGCAAGAGGTCGGGGCCAGTAGGGGCTGTGATGTTTGTGTTGAGGCCAGGCCTCAAGGCGGAGTGGATAGACACCAACCTCCCCGACAACACCGCCGGGTGGAGGTCGGAGTGGTTTTACATTACAGATCAGACTCCTGGTCTTCCACGTCGTACTGGCCATAAGCCAGCGAAGATAAGCGAGTGGGATCTAGGACTCCCAACCCGTGACCTCGAGGACCTCAAGGGGGTCCTGGAGCTTGTTAGTGACACGAAGAAATGAGGAGTTACAGGAGCGGCGGTGGCGAGGTCGTTCTGTCGTCGGATGATCCAACCGATCAAGGATCGGGTCCACCCGGCGTATGAGTACTGTGGGCAATCGGACCCCACACGTGAGGTCAACCGCAAGGTCTCCAAGGAGGAGATGGCAGCTAGAGTTTCCCAGATGTATTCTGGGAAGGTAAAGGTGAAGAAGTGCCCGAAGGCACACTCGTTGAAGAGGCCAGCTAACCCGGTAAGTTCCTGGGATCTATCTTTAGGTCGTTGCGCTTCGTTTTGTTGATTCTTAAGGTTGTATGACGTCCTTGTTATCTATTTGCAGATGCACGAGCTTCAGATGTGGTGCCCAGCACCTCTCCCTGAAGGGGAGCTGCACCGGAGGAAGCTTAGGTCAGACAAGTACAAACCTCCAGCAGGTCATCAGCTGGAGTTTTACGAGTCTAACTCGTCGGTGGAGGCCGACGAAGATACTGATGCAGAGACTGGGGCAGACCAAGACGCAGGCGTCGTGAAGTCCCGGCGCAGGACTAGGTCCACAGTTGTGAAGAAGTCTGCTTCAGTCGTTGCTGCTGCTATCTCTGCGGTAAAGGCCCCAGAGCAGAAGAAGAAGAAGAGGAAGGCCGCATCCCCTCCGGCGGTCATTACTCCATCGGTTCCGACACTCCGATCCTGGGAGGTCAAGTCGAAAGAGGAAGAGGAGAAGGAGAAGGATGAGGCGGTCGAGGAGTTGCCGGTCCCTATGGATCAAGCGGCAAGGAGGCCGGAGAGTCCTGCTGCCAAGAGGCAGCGGGAGCTGGTGCAGAAGACGTCAGAGGATGCTCTCCGACGTGGATTGGAAGTGCAGCGTAGTGCTACAGCGGCGCATGTGAGGATGCCTATGACTATTAAGCCTCGGGAGTTTTGGCTGAAGACTCGGCTTCTAGCCGTGATGAGGTAGAATCTTGAGAGCTGGTTCTATCTTTGTACTTCTTATCTGGTTTTTGTCTTGACGAGGTGCTTTTCCATGCATGCCGGTGGCGAGGCCACAAGGGGGGCCAGTTACCCCATCGTCTCCCTCATGCACGAGGTCGCCTGAGCCACAGGTCGTGGGGGAGGCGCTTGTAGATGACGCGTGCACTGCTACTCCACCACGAGAAGTGGTTGAGAATGTGGTGACTTCACCGCTCGTGGCCGACGCAAGGGTGGACACTCCCCCGCGCACTGCTGATGCAGGAGGATCTTCAGCTGGGGACGTCGGGGCGACGACCTCCCCGACGATTATTGATGTCGACCCCATCAGAGCGGTTCCTGGTGGGGGTGAGGACCTGGTCAGGGACCAGCCTCAGATCGACCTGGCGCCAGGAGGTCCAAAGATATCTAGCGCACAGGTACCTCCATCTTCATCATCAAGCCCAAGGTTGCCACGGCGATCAATTAATTGGAATCACACCCCTTGACAGGAGGATTGGTTCGAAGACAATGAAGATATGCAGGCCATGCGGACCAGCATCATCAACAACAATGCACTGATGGTGAGTGTTTCATGTCTTGATTGCATATTTTTGAAATGATATTGACGATCTCGTCGTGCTGTGGCAATCGCTAGCAGAGAGGGCTAAGGGCCGGGCCGACCTACTGAAGGATGTGGCGGCGAAGGAGTAGTGGATTGTTGACCTTGAGCGAGAACTCAAGGAGGTCCGCGAGGCGGTGGCCGCCGATAAGAAGAAGCTTGAGGATGAGCTCATCGAGGAGAAGCGCAAAGCCGTGGAGGCTACCGCGCAGTTCAATACCATGGCTACTGGTAGGTCGAATCCTTGTCCCCTTAGAGAAGAAGGTTGTTAGCTATGTGCTAACTGTTGTATGCTATAGATTTCCGTAACCGCGAGGAGGAGCTGAAGAACGCTCTAGCGACCTCTAGGAGCAAGGTTCAGGATTTGGAGATAAAGGTCCGGGAGATCGAGGCCGAAGGCCTGGAACTCAAGCGGGCGATGAAAGAAGCCACCGACAGTGAGTACGCCATATCTCAAAAGCTGGCTTATGAGACCGCAGCTCGTCGGGGCCTTGAAGCCGAGTTCGAAGTTGTTTTGAAGTCATTGCAGAGTGACCAAATCACCATTGCAGGGTATGAGGTGGAGCTGAACGACCTCAAGGGTGCTGCCAACTATGTGATGTCTTGCATACCTGTTCCAGAAGAAGGGGAGTAGCAGCAGTCCATTGTTGATCGCCTGGTAGACACTCCTAACAGGCTTTTGACTTTGCTGAGGGTGACGGGCTTGGCTGCTACGACCGATGCATTGGTGAGAGTTAAGTCTCACTATCCTGACGTCGACATGGCCAAGATCAAGGGAGGTGCGGACACCACGAAGGACCTCCAAGCCCTGGAGCTTGAAGTTGATGATGCCACCAATGAGGTGATGGAGAACATCAACTTCGAAGGCGATGGTGGCAATGGCGGCGTCGATGGCGACCAGTAGTAGTTAGGAGTTGTACCTCCTCCTCTCATAACTTGTAAATAATGCTTCAGGGATATTTTGGAGAGAATTTTGAATGACGTACTTGCCTTTTTTCTGCACGAGCTTGGTTGATCTTGTAGATGATGAAGTTTTATGTTCTTCACTCGCTAACAACTACTCACGGACAGGCTGGCTTAACAACCTCTACAGCTCAGCATGGAGGCATACGAGAGGTCGACGCATGAGAGAGGGGCCTAGGGCTCAGGTCTGGTGACCTTTCCGACCAAGCATGCTCGCAGCGGCAGGAGGCTTTATACTTGTTAGGAATGGTGTCCTTAGGTTGAATGACCCTTAGGTTGGCTTTGAGCCAAGCCCCTGAGTATATCGAGGGGGAGGAATAAGAAAGACTCGGAACCCCTAGGTCTTGCGACCTAGATGTTGGCTTTAGCCAAGCCCCCGAGCATGTCGAGGGGGGTTTACTGTATGAGGAAGGAGGAGGTAGTGCTCGACTCATAGCAGATGACTGCTTGAATTATTTATTTATTTAATCTGAAAAAGGGGTACAACAGAGGGAAATACATAGCTTAAATTTAAAACTATTCTACGGATAGAATCGTCGTAGATGCTCCACATTCCAGGGGTTGGGTACTCCTTGCCCGTCGCCCCACTGGAGTCGATATGTTGATGGGCTGATTACTTCCGTGATGATGAAGGGTCCCTCCCAAGGGGCAGAGAGCTTATGCATGCCGTCGGTCTTCTGGATGCGTCTAAGGACGAGAGCTCGAACATTAAAGGAAGTTTCTTTAATGTTGCGATCATGATCATGATAGCGATGTAGCTGCTGGTCATGACGAGCTAATCTCATGATGGTGACGAGTCTTTGTTCCTCGAGGCTGTCGAGGTCGATACGACGTGTTTGTTCGGCCTCTCCTTCCTCGTAGAACTGGATGCGTGGAGCTCTGAAGGCAACGTCAGTAGGTAAAACAGCTTCTGATCCATAGACTAGAAAGAAGGGCGAGAAGCCCGTAGAGGAACTGACTTGAGTCCTGAGACCCCAGATTACATGTGGCAACTTAGCTAACCACCTAGTGGCGTAGTTGGAGGCGTCGTCGTAGATACGATCTTTGAGTGCTTGGAGCACCATGCCATTGGCTCTTTCGACTTGGCCGTTACACCGTGGGTGGGCGACCAAGGAATAGTAGACGTCGATGAGGTTGTCCTGGCAGAAGTCCCAGAAGACCGAGCCGGTGAAGGCTGCACCTAGGTCGCGATGATCCTATTAGGCACGCTGAAGTGATGCTTGATGTCTCTGATGAATTTAACTGCTTCTTCCGACATTACTTTTGCAACAGGTCAAACTTCAATCCACTTAGTGAATTTGTCTACGGCGACCAGGATATGTTTGTAGCCGCTCGGAGTGGTACGAAACGGTCCTACAGCGTCGAGGCCCCACATAGCGAAGGGCCATGACGGAGGGATGGTGCGCAGGGCCTGAGCTGGTAGGTGCTGCTGTTTGGCAAAGAATTGCCATCCTTTGAACCTCTTAACGAGGTCTTTGGCATCGGTAACGGCCGTTGGCCAGTAAAACCCAGATCGGTACGCTTTGTCGACCAAATTGGTGGATGTCGCATGGCAGCCACACTCGCCACTGTGGATCTCAGCTAGGAGCTGGAGACCTTCTGATCGTAGGATACACTTCATCAAGATGCCCGTAGAGGCAGCTTTCCTGTATAGGTCGGAACCAATCACGACGTAGTTAGCACTTTGTCGCGTGATACGTTCTCGTTCTGCCTTGTCACCGGGGACAAGTTGGTCGAGTATGAAGTCTATGAAGGGCTTGCGCCAATCGTCCTCTTTTTCAGACATGAGCAGGTCGCGGAGAGGTGCTGAGTTCTGATCATTTGAAGGTGGCTCTGGATTATCAGGATCCAAGATCTTGATTGAAGGTTTGCGTAGGTCTTGGACGAATACGCCTACTGGGACTAGAGCTCGACGAGAGCCTAGTTTGGAAAGCACATTGGCGGTGACGTTGTTGTTTCGTGGGATGTGCTGGAACTCGATCCCCTCGAAGTGGCCTTCGAGCTTGCGGATCTCAGCGCAGTAAGCATCCATCGTGTCTTTGACGCAGTCCCAATCCTTGTTGACTTGCTCGATGATGACCTTGGAATCGCCAAAAGCCAGTAATCGCTTCATGCCAAGGGACACTACTATTCGGAGCCCGTGGATTAGGGCTTCATACTCCGCGCCATTGTTGGAGGCCTTGTAATGAATTTGTAGGACGTACTTGAGCTGCTCTCCCTGAGGAGAGATAAGCAACACTCCTGCGCCCACTCCTTCGAGATTGAAGGGTGTCGTCGAAGTACATTATCCAATGTTCAGGCTGCTCCTTGAGAGGGGGCATCTGGATCTCTGTCCACTCAGACACTTGATTGCTTGCCAAGGGCAAAACTCGATTTCGAACTCTCCAAGCTCGACTGACCACTTGACAATGCGGCCATTGGCGTCACGGTTGCGGATGATCTCTCCTAAGGGGAACAAGGACGGGACCACGATCTTGTGAGCTTGGAAGTAGTGTCGAAGCTTTCTCGACGTGATCAGGAGAGCATAGAGCAGCTTTTGAGGTTGTGTGTAACGTGTCTTAGCATCGGCCATGACCTCGCTCACATAGTACACAGGTCGTTGGACAAGATAGGCCTGCCCTTCCTTTTCTCGCTCGGCGACGAGGACCGTGCTGACCACATTAGTGGAAGCAGAGATGTAGAGTAGGAGTGTTTCCTTCGGGATTGGAGGTGTCATAATTGGTGGTGTTGTTAAGGACTCTTTGAGAGCCTCGAACGCTTTCTGGGCTTCGTTATCCCATACGAACTTGTCAGCCTTCTTCAATAGCTTGAAGAAGGGTAAGCCTTTTCGCCAAGCTTGCTGATGAAACGACCTAGAGCTGCCATCATGCCGGTGAGCTTCATGACATCTTTCTTGTTGGATGGCTTGGCCATCTTTCGTATAGCATCGATCTTCATGGGGTTAGCTTCAATGCCTCGGTGCCCGACCATGAAGCCCAGGAGCAGTCCGTAGGGGACACCGAATACACACTTTGTTGGGTTAAGCTTCCACTAGAATTCTCACAAGTTGGCAAAGGTTTCGGTGAGGTCGGCGATGAGCTTGTCTTCTTCTGTGGTCTTGACGACCACATAGTCTACGTAAGCCTCGACGTTCTTTCCGATCTGGGACTTCAGGCACTTTTGGATTGCCTTCTGGTATGTTGCTCCAGCGTTTTTCAGGCCAAAGGTCATAACCTTGTAGCAGTAGATGTCGTGGGGCGTTATGAATGCCGTTTTGTCTTCATCGTTAGGATGCAGGGCTATCTGGTGATATCCCGAGTAGCAGTCGAGGAAGCAGAGTAGGACGCTACCAGCCGTGGAGTCCACGACCTGGTCAATACAAGGAAGAGGGAACGGATCCTTCGGGCAATGCTTGTTAAGGTCGGTGTAATCGTTACACATCCTTAATCCACCAGTTTTCTTTGGTACAAGAACCGGGTTTGCGAGCCAAACCGGGTGTTGACATTCTCTAATAAAACCTGTAGCTAAGAGCTTACAGACTTCTACTTCTATAGCTTGTTTTCTGTCTTTTCCAAATCGCTAGAGCTTTTGCTTGATAGGTCGTGCGGTCTTGTTGACTTCAAGTCTGTGCTCAGCCAGCTCCCTGGTGACGCTAGGCATATCGGATGGACTCCATGCGAAGATGTCGGCGTTGTCCCTAAGGAAGTTGGTGAGCGCGAGTTCCTATTTGGGGTCAAGGTCGGCCCCGATGACGACTTCCTTGGATGTGTCGGGTAGGCCGAGGCAAACCTTCTTGATAGTTGGACTTGGGTCCAAATCCGTGCTTGTACGCTTCTGCTCTGGTATCTGCAAGGTAGTTTGGTTGATCTTGGCTGCTTGGGCGACCATGACCATTGCTGCAGCTTTGATCGCTGAATCTTTGGAGAGCTCGACGGTGGCACTTTCACAATTGTAGGAGACCATGATGTCCCCGAGGACGGAAAGAATTCCGTTTGGTGTTGGCATCTTAATGATGAGATAGGTGTGATGCGGTATAGCCATGAACTTGGCCAGCATAGGTCGACCAAAGATGGCGTGGTATGATGAGCGGAAGTCCGGGACCTCGAACGTCAAGTATTCTGTACGAAAGTTCTCCTCTGTGCTGAAGGTGACTGGCAGGCATACATGACCTATGGGGTACGCAGCTTTGCCGGGCATACCCCGTAGAAGGGTTTGTCACAGGCAGTCATCTTGCTGAAGTCGAACTCCATCTTGCATAGCGTCTCTGTAAAGATGATGTTTAGGCTGCTGCCCCGTCGATGAGGGTCTTAGGCAGGTTGGCCCCCATTGACTATGGGGTTGAAGACCAGCGGGTAGGTCCTAGGGTCAGGGATGTGAACCCAATGATCTTTCCTGGAGAAAGTGATTGGGAATTCAGACCACCGCAGAAGTCGCGGGTTTTTGGTGTTGACGTGTCCAATCTCCCTGGCGTTTATCGGGTCTTTCGCTTGCTTCTAATCGCTTGGCGACCTCCGACAATGAAGTTGATCTCACGGTTGGCCTTCTGGAATGCACCATTGGGGTTGCCCCTTTGGGCGGTGGCGGAGGTGTCCACTCTTTCCGGTTGCTGTCTTCGTGATTGTGGTTGTCCTGGTGACGACGGTTGTCACGTCAGTCGTTGCGATGATCGTCATGGCGATCATGGCGACGGTGACTCCTGTGGTCGTCACGCCTGTCGTTGCGGTCATCGCAACAGTAGTCTTCACGTCTGTCATCGCGACGGTAGTCATTGCGTCTGTCATCGCGGCGATAGTCGCGGCGATAGTCACGTCGATCTCTATTATCATTGCGAGGATAGGGCCTACGATCATGGTAATCTCGTCGATCAGGTCGATGGTCACGATTGTCGAAGCGTTGACCACCGTTACGGTCGTCGTTGCTCTTGGTCTTCTTGGAGGTAGATGGAACTCCAAGGGCGCGCTTTAGCTGCTCGCACTCTCTCATGGTGTGCTTGGCGTCGCGGTGGAAATAGCATTGGTCGTCCATGACCATATTGAAGTCACCTTCCAGAAAGGTGGAAGGTCTTGGTGATCTGCTACATAGGCTTCACCAGATCATTTGCGCGACCTGGTGCCTCCGTCATCATGGTATTCCCCGTTGAAGTCATGCATTACCGCGTCTTGAGTGTCGACCAATTTGTCGACGTAAGCCATGAGGTCGCCAATGGTGTGTGCATTAGCCTCATGGATCTTTTTGAACAGCTTGATGTTGGTGATTCCCTTTTTGTAGTAAGCGATGACGTCATCGTCTTTGACATCTGCAAGGGTGTTGCGGTTCTCGAAGTAGCGGTTAGTGTACTCACGGAGAGTTTCATCACGTCTCATCCGTACTCTGGCGAGGTGGTGAGTGTTGCCAGGACGGTTCTAGGTCGCCTGGTAGTTGGTCGTGAAGAGGCGAGACAAGGTCACCCAGGAGGTGATGCACTCTGCTAGGAGGTTGTCGAGCCACAGGAGTGGCGCCTTGCCCATCACGAGGGCGAAGTATCCCGCCATGTGGTCTTCATTGCCGCCGGAGGCACGTGCTGCAATGTTGTACATCTTGAGCCATATACTTGGGTCAGAGCGACCATTATACTTCTCAATAGCTAGCTTGAGTCTTTTGGGTATCTGATCGTCCGGAGACGTCGTGAGAAAGATGGGAAATTGTTGACTGCTCCCGGGCTTGCAGACGGGGCATGAGCCGCGGGGATGACGACGAGTTCGTCGGGAGGGCCATTGTCTTGGTTGTACTGAGCGTGTCGCAGGAGTTCCTGGTCGTGCATGATCCGGAGTTCTGTAGCTTGGATGGGGTTGTTAGCGTCAAGGGCGTGAGGGACCCCATGCTCGCGGTTGTAATTAGCACGTCAAGCTATCTCGACTTCATCTCTTACGTGGTGGCGCTGAATTCCTTCTACACAATTGGTCTAGACTAGAGGAGGTTGAGCTCCTGCGTTGTGTCTTGGGTTTGGAGCGGTGTTCCCTGAACATTGACAGCATTGGCTGCGTTGTTGACGACGTTACCAGCGGCATTGTCCGGAGCGCTTGCTGGAGCATCAGATGCAGCATTGGCTGGAGCATTTGCTGCGGCATTGGCTGAAGCATTTGCTGCATCATTTGTAGTGGGGATGACTAGCTGTGCTACTTCATTTTCGCCTCGGCCTTCTTCAGCCACCGAGTCGAGGGGACCCTGTCTACGATGTCGTTGGAGAGGACGCTCTGATCTGCTTCTGGAGTAATAACTTGCCGCGGATCTGCTGTATCCAAGACCTCTTTCTTCGATTTGAGCGGCTGCAACGCGGACATTGGCTTGGAGGCACCGAATCATTGGGGAATCTTCGAGGTGATTTAGAGCGGCAAGAGCAGCTCCCAAGTTGGTTTGCGGTGAGTTGTAAACTTCGAGTCTATCGCGCTCGAAGTCCCTGAGGAGGTCTCGTGTACGCAGTCTGTTGGCACGAGGTGCATCATCTTGGCGTCGTTGCTGCGGGGCAGCTGGTGCAACAAGTGCTTGTTGCCCGACATTGGCGTTGACTTGTCGGACGTTGGCATTGACCTGTCCGGCGTTGGCATTAACCTGTCCGGCGTTGGCATTGACCTATCCGGCGTTAGCCGGTTGTAGGCCTGCACCTGGGGCAGCAGCAGCAATCTCTTGTTGTCATCAGACAGCTCTGGCAGCGTTAGCATTTTTACGTTCTTGATGCTACTCGTCTGTTTCTCCATCTTGCGGCGGTGCATCCGCAGAGACGACCAAGACCTGGCGATCTAGGGTCTCGAACTCTTCTCCCGGATAGTTCGGGGAGATCATTGTGTGGGCGACCTGAAACGCAAGGCGGTCCGGGGATGACTCTTGGTTCATCCGGCGGTGGTGGGCCGCAGTAAGGGGTCGACGGAACTCCTTGAGGACACGACACTGTCGTGTAGTGTGTTTGGACTTCTCGTGGACAGGGCAAGGTCCGTCGAGGTGATTCCTGCGGCTTCCACGATCTTGAGAATTAAGTCCAGATTCGATCTGGATCTTGCGTTTCATGTAGCGTGATGCTACATGGGTAGCGTTGCGCAAGCCCAGAGGCGTGCTAGAGGGTGAAGAGGTCGTGTGAGGGCATTTGACACGCTCATAGACTTTGATTGTGTCAGAGAGCATGCCCTCGACACGATCAATCCCAGCGATCAGGTCGCTAGGAGTGGGTGGGTGGGTTTTCTCTGACAGATCTGTTTCGATTGGTTGGTTGGTGGTGACCGCGTTGCCTTCGATGACGAGGAAGGCGGCTGGGGTGGTGGAGGTCGCCAGCATCGAGCCAAAGCAAATGTCGACGGGGTTGGCGAGGAAGTCCGCCATGCCCTCCGGGAAGATGACGCCGTTGGTTGAAGCCATCGAGTTGCACGAAGAACCTTGACTCTGCCCCTACTCGACGCGCCAACTGTCAGATGGTGAGATCTGGACAGCCCACCGGGGGTGTTCGGCGGGGAGGAGTCTAAGGCTAAGAACTCGAAGGTCGCACACGAGTACGCGGAACACAGAGAAAACGGCGAGTTTATACTGGTTCGGGCCTCCGGAGAGTAGAACCCTACGTCCAGTTCTTCGGTTTGTATTACTGAGGGTTGCGGGATTGGTTGAGGTTACATGAGGGATCACCTCGTCCTCTTTATATTGGCCAGCGGATGAGGTCGGTTCCCAGACTCCTGGTCGGATACGACCAGGAGACCTAAGTTTACGTTACACATCTTGCCATATCTCGTTGATCTGCTTTGGGCGAAGTCCACCGAGGTCTTGTCTTGTACGCCAAGTCTTGAGGTCGTGATGAACTAGGTCATCTAGGGAATCTTCTGTAAGGTCTTCAGGAGGTCGCGTGGGCCGCCAACTAGGTCGGTTGGGTCCACAGACAGGTCGGCAGGTCTTCTAGTAGGCCGGACCCACTTGACGGGGACGGCCATGAGCCTGGTCGGTGGGGACCCAGGGGTACCCATGTCTCACAGAAACCTAATATTGACGTTCCTTTGCTTCACTACTATGTTTGCACTCACGATGATGGCCCCATAAATGCTTGTTGGCAATTGCTAGTGTCTCTACCGGGTTTATACCCCTAATAATGGAGCTAGGAACATCTTTGGTAAAACACAGGTCACAGAAAAGTCTGCAAGCGCACGGATTACCGTTGTAGCACTTCACCCAGTGGTATTCGGGTTGTCGTATTTATATTTTCCCAATGGAAGCACTACGACAAAGATGATCAGATAAATGATGGAGAGTAACAATACTTGGTAAAGAGCTATAGCGGGGGTAACGAATAAAGATATTCGGGGATAATTGACACACACAAGGAGATCTTGATAAAGGGTTAGAGAGGCCTAGTGAGCTAGGAGGACAACGAGATGAGAAAGGATCCTAACACAATCTATCTATTCTTGTCAACTCTAGGTAAAGAACTAAGGCAAAGGATAACCAATGCTAGCTAAACTCGACAAGCCCTTCTAGTGCTGCAGGGGCATGCAAAGCCGCTCTCTTGGACTAGGATGAGAAGGGAGAACGACGATACACTGAATCCTACCGGCCCGAACTAACGTCGTGGACTACTAAGCTCGTCCGGAGCTATCACCTCCCTAGGGTACCACAACTATTCTGTTGAACGGGACACGAATCTTAGACTAAGGCAAGCTCTGAGAACAAAACTCGCAACAAACCAAAGAACCTTTCCCTGGATATGACGAAGAAAGGCCTCTCTCCACTGCTAAGCACAAACGTACTCGGTAGAAGATCAAGCGAAGAACGACTAGAACACTATAGGGTTCAAGATAGCTACGCTACCCAAGATTAAACTAACTTTAGTCTAAACCAAGAATAAAGCTTGAAGAGCAAAGTAAAAGTTGAATGTAATTGACTCGAAAGGTAAGATAGAAAGATGACTTGAATTGTACTTGAATCTAAGCAAAGATAGGATACAAGAGTAGTACCGGAACCCTGAAGAAGATTCCTCCAGAACCCTGAGACTAGCTCGACTCGACTCTAACTCCCAAACTACACTAATCCTACTATAAGTGAACAATAAAAAGAAACGGAGATGCCCCTGCGTTGTGTGTCCATTTCAGTGAGTGTGAGGTCCCTTTTATAGGCAAGGGAGGTCGGTGGAGCGTTGGGGAGGAAAACCCTAGGTGTGGCCGTATCTGAAGGCATGACCGGCCCTAGGATGTGCCGCCTCTCTGCTTGGACGCTCCTGGTCACTGCTCCTGAGGTGGCTATTGGTGACTCCTTGGGTCGGTTTCGCCCGGCACGCCAAGTGATAGGTGCGGCCGGCCCTACCCCGTGTTGTGTGATGCACCGACTGTGTTATGGGATGCCTAGGATTGCCTCTAGACGACGGTTGTGGCAGTTGAGCAATCGAATAAGTGGGCCAATTGATCCAAGTGATCCTAGCCTCCACCCTTTGATCAAACTGACATTTCTTTAGTGAATCACATTCGTCCAAGTCATGCTCGAGGGAGTAGGGGCACTTGGGACCAGAGGCATGCAACCAGGCAGGATCAGCCATACCTAGAGGGCCAGCCGCACCTACAGGTCCGGCTGCACCTGCAGGGCCGGCCGCACCCGCAGGTTCGGCTGGACCAGGTGGTTCGGTCGTGCCTGGCACATGCGGCGTGTTGGTCTCAAATTCTCCCAAAATGTGTACCTGCCTATGAAATTTTCAACACAACTCGTGGAACTTTATTAGTACTAAAAATGTGCATGAAACTTGTCATATACTCCTCTCAAACCTGAGGTTTTGACGATCAAATTTTTATTGTAAGGACCGTCAACACCTAAGCAGCAATCCTGCATGTACATGACATCGTATCCATCTGGCTACGATCAGATACCTTTCCCTCCAAGATTCAAAGTGCCAGACTTCACCAAGTTCTCCAGGCAAGATGATACATCCACAAAGGAGCATATTACTCGATTCATCATACAATGTGGATAAGCAAGGAATGTTGATGCACTCAGGATATGGTTGTTCTCTTCATCTCTCTTAGGGCCAGCCTTTTCGTGTCGCTTCCAGCCAACTCCATCATCAAATAGTTTGATTTGGAGCAACAGTTCCACAATTATTTCTTCTCTAGTATTCATGAGATGAAGATAACTGATTTGACTAGACTCAAACAAAGGAATGATGAAACTGTTGCTGGATTTGTTCAGAGGTTCGGGGAGGTCAGAAATAAATGCTATAGTCTGAATTTGGGAGACAAGAAACTGGCTAAATTGGCATTCCAAGGGCTCTTGCCGACCTTGAGGGAGAAATACGCATCACATGACTTCGAGAGTCTCAGCCAGCTAGTCAGTCGAATGAGTTAGGAAACTGCAAAATCCTACAAGCCTAGACAGAACTTCCAAAAGAAGGTGTCTTATGTGGATTACTCTGACTCAGAAGATGACGATAATATGATAGGACTTGCAAAATGGGTCAAAGGCAAAAAGTCAGTATCGTACCCCTTTGGCGGGAAGGAACCAGAGAAATTCGGCTTTGACATCACAAAGGGGGCGATAAGATATTTGATCTGTTACTTCAACAAGGGCAGATCAAACTCTCCCAGTTCCATACCATACCATCTGTAGAGGAGCTCAAATGAATGAAGTATTGCAAGTGGCACAATGCAACGTTTCGTGACACCAATGACTGCAAGATCTTCAGACGGCAGATTCAATCAACTATTGAGCAAGGGAAACTCAAGTCTGAAACTCCTACCAAAGCTGAAAAGATGATGAAGATTGATCAACAGCCCTTCTCAACTAATACAGTTGAAGTGTCTAGCAAAGACACGTCACGTATTAAGCTGCTAACGTCTGAATCGGCTCAAAATAAAGGAGTTGTCGATCCCAAGGTACAAAAAATGTTCACATCCATGACAAAACACTTTCGTCACGGAACAAGCTAAATTCGTTATTGAAAACCTTCAGCGACGAATTTATAACGATTTTGAGATCGTCATAGATAGCGCGTCACATTTGTCGCACTGTGACGAATGAGCTATTTCGTCACAGAACTGCTCCTTTTCAGTGACGGACATGTTTTTCGTCATGTAACTACTCGTCTTCTATGACCAGTGAGCATCATCACTAATTTCGTCATGAATGTGACGACCACGTGGCGCCGTGTATGCTGGTAGCTGACGTGGCTCGATGCCACGCTGGCTGCTGACATGGCTCGATTCCACGCTGGACGCTGACGTGGCTCAATTCCACACTGGAGGATGACGTGGCAACATGCACTCGAATGATGACGTGTCTTGACCTGATTGGTCCACATGTTGTCGTTTGATTCGTCCATGTGCAATGATTAGGTTGGTCCACGTGTTGCGATCTCATTAGTCCACATGTCGTCATCTGATTGGTTATCGAAATTTCGTCATAAAACGATGCTTATGACGAAATTTGATAAAAGTCATGTATATATACACAGCCCAATTCATCATATTACACAGCTCATTCCAAATTCAGGCCAACAGGCCCACGTTGCAATAATTACACAACCCAACATGGCAATAAATACACAACACATATAAAATTTAACCCAACAAGCCTAGAAATAAAAAAACTGATCAACCATGTTCTTTTTTTTGAGACAAATACGTGGGGGAGTTCCCCACGGCTTGGAAAACTTAAATAAACCGAAAGGAGTTTATGTACAAGCGGGGGCAAGAGAGATAAAAAAAAGGGGGGAGGAGGAGAAGCTACCATTACATTAAGAGATACTCTCCAAAAACGAAATAAAAGAAGCTCGCCTAGCACTCTTCACTCTCACGATGTGAAGAAAACCCTGAGCTTTAAACTTCCTAACCCAAGTGCTAACAGAAGCTGAACCATTATCAAAGATGACAGCATTTCTAAGATTCCAGATCTCCCAACTTGCTATGATGAAGGCTTCCATGAAAAACTCCAGGTTGGACATCCGAAAAGCTTGAGTAACCCTTTCGTCAACAGGTAGGTTCATGTTCCAGGTAATACCAAGCCGTGCCCAACAGCCGAGAGCAAACACACAAGAAAAGAAAAGATGATCAATGTCTTCCTCCTCATTAGCAGTGCATAAAACGCAGGAAGCATTGGGTTGCACATTATAATTCCTCCGCAGCAGCATAGATCTTGTATTCAAGCGATCAACCAAGACTAACCATATGAAGAATTTGATTCTGTTTACACACTTGGACTGCCAGATAAGCGTGAAGATCCTAGAAGACTGAAAATTCTCAAACACCATTCGATAATACCTTCTAGATGTATAATTCTTGTTTCCCCAGCAAAAAGACCAAGAGTCATGTTCAACTGGATTGAGATCCACAGAAAGTAGCACCGTATCAAGTTGCAGCAATTCCTCATGAGCTTCAGTCGATAGAGGCAAGGCAAACAGTGAATCTAGATCATCAGCTTGGGCAAAATCTTGGACTGAGATTCCAGCATTCCTGGCAAAAGAGAACAATCTTGGGAACTTATGAGCCAAAATTTCACCACACCACAGATCCTCCCAAAAAGTAACTGTGGAACCATTTCCCAAAACACAATAGGCAATCCCCCTGAAGAGGATATTTAAGCGCAAGACATCCTTCCACCAAAAGGAACCAACCTCCGAGGAAGCATGAGGGACTTTGCCAAGATAATATTTATCCCAGATTAGATTAACCCAGGGGATATCCATATGGTTATAAAATTTACTGAGTTGCTTGAGAAGCAGAGCCTCATTTTGTAATCTCAGATTAAGGATACCCAGCCCTCCCTTGGATTTTGGCCTCTGCACCATAGACCAAGCAGCCAAGTTTCCTCCCTTTTTGTCAGGGTGGTTACCTCTCCACAAACACTGCTTCCTCATTCTATCTATGTTATCAATCACACCCACTGGCAGCTTGATGGAGCACATGGCATAGGTCACCGTTGAAGTAAGGACTGTGTTGATCATCTCAAGCCTACCAGTGTAGGAAAGGAAAATTGAACAAGCATTTAGTCTCCTTTCAACCCTGTCCATTAGTGGAGTGAGATCCTCCATTCGAGGTTTGGTCGTACCCATTGGGAGTCCCAAGTATGTAAAAGGCATGCTGGCAATTTGACAACCAAAAGCTGTAGCTAGGTCATGTAGCTTAGTTTGAGACACATTTAGGGGAACCATAGAGGACTTGTGATAATTGACTCTCAGGCCTGTGGACTCTGCAAAAGTTTGTAGGAGGCCCTTAAGATAAAGTAGTTGTGATCTATCAGCTGGTAGGATCAAAATAGTATCATCTGCATATTGCACAACTGGGAAGTCATTGCTGGCATGAGGGATTGGCAAAGACAAATGATTGTTGCGAAGTGCATCATTGATAACATACTGAAGTAACTCAGCAGCCAGAACAAATAACAGGGGGGAGAGAGGATCACCCTGTCGAACTCCCCTTTTGCATTTAAATTTCCTTCCCGGGAGTACCATTCGGCGGGAATTGAAGAAGTGCCAGAAGAAAGAATAGCTGAAATCCATGACAACCATTTTGCGGGGAAAGCCTAAAGCCTCCATCATACTAAGAATGGCGAGTGTGTTCCACGAGTATCAAAAGCTTTTGCAAAATCCGGCTTTAGAATAATAATTTCCCTCTTGCTTTGTTGACACCGGTGAATATATTCAAAGCACCAAGCAATGCAATCCTGAATGGATCTTGATTTTATGAAACCATATTGATTAGCATGAAGCAAATTTAAGATTATAGCTTCGTAGCCTCTCTGCAAGAATCTTAGTAAGCAACTTGATACTACTGTTAAGGAGGGAGATAGGCCTAAAGTCATTAACAGTTTACGGGTTGTTCTTTTTTGGCACAAGGGTCATGAAGGATTCATTCAAGCGAGTCTAGATTAATATTGCCTTCAAAGAAATCCCGACAGAGAGTATAATAATCCTTTTTGATGATCCCCCAACACTTCTTTAGAAACATACCATTCAAACCATCCGGCCCTGGAGCTTTGTCAATGGGAACCATTTTGATGATATTATCAATCTCTGTGGAAGGACGGGAGCCACTAGGCTTGTCCAAATCCGAGTAAAGGAAACCGGGGTAGATAAATCAAAGAGCATACGTGGCTGTAAAGAAATTCCCATTCTATTCTTGTATTCTGTAGAAGAAGAGCAGCTTTCCCTTCATGATCATGTACTTGATTTCCAGCTTCATCCCTTAGGTAAGTGATGGAATTTTTCCTATGAGATACTGTAGCCATAGCATGAAAGAACTTGGTACACTCATCCCCAAACCTAATTCTGTTGACAGTGAATCTCTTCCTCCAGTATAAATTTTTATATCTCAGAAGCGTTTGTAATTGTCTTTTAATAGTCACTCTCAAATTCCATTCTGTGAGCAGAAGTTGTCTGCAATCCTCAAGAGAGTCTAAGTAAAAAATAACCTTGTTACAGTTATTGATCAAAGAGGATAACTGGGACAAACTTTTACTCCAGTTCTTCAGATTAAACCTTGTATTCTTTAATTTTCCTGCCAAAACACTAGCTGAAGAATTAGAATTCCTCACGGAAGCATTCCAAGCAGAAACCACAGCTTCTAAAAACCCTGGATGCTCTGGCCAAAAGTTCTCGAAGCGAAAGATGTTTGCCTTGGGGATGTCAGTACCAATAGAAATCTTACAAGGAATGTGATCTGAAGTAATTTTGGCCAAGGGTAATACAATTGTATTCGGATATGTAATCGTCCAATTCGCGGATGTGAAGAACCAATCCAATTGTTCTAGAAGAGGGTCCTTTTGCATATTGGACCGGGTATAGGCTCTTCCTTTTAAAGGCGGCTCCGGCAAACCCGGGTGCCCCAAAAGGTCGTTAAAAATTAAGGTATACGAAAGATTTCCTCCGGGCTTATTTCTATCATGCGAGAGATGCGTAAAAATTAAAGTCGCCAAGAAATAACCAGTTCTCATCAGCATCAATAACATGAGAGCGCATCCAGTTGACAAAAGCAGCTCTCTCAGGGTCATGGCATGGGCCATAAACCGTGGTAAGCTTCCACATCGCTGAGTTGAATTGAGAGGTGAAGGAAATCGTAAGACCAAAAGGCTGTTTGTCTAGAGTCAACCCAAGAAAATGAGCACTATTCCATAACACAAGGATTCCACCAGAAGCACCCAGAGAGGGAATAAAATCAAACTTATCATAGCATCTCGGGGCAAATTTCCTGATAATATGCATATCAACATTCTGCAGTTTTGTTTCTTGTAAACAGATAATGGAGGCACCACTCTCGTCAATTTTATTTCTAACAGCATCATGCTTGTCAGAGGCATTAAGACCCCGAATGTTCCAACACAAAATATTCCAATTTCTATTATTCATTTGTCACCGAGGAAATAGAAAAGTGGATTAATACTACCAGAGCAAATCCACACACAGCCATGAGAGAAAGCCTACAGGATGCCAGAGTAATAGATGCACACCAGAAAGATGGAAAAGTTCCAACAGACAAGAACATAAAAGTCTGAAAGTTCCACAAGCACCACAGAATAAAGATAGAGTAGCTAAGACTACTTAGGTCCCCGAGAAGGAAGATAGTGCAGGCTAAACAGACAAGCCTGAAAGAAACAAAATAGCACCGGGACAACGGGAGATCAAGGCACGGCATCTCGTCCATCATTAGACTTCCTGGTCATAAGTTCATCACTGTGAGCTCACTAGGAGACACATTACAAAACAGCCCCCATTGTTGCGAGTCTCAATTGGGACGGGGCGAGGACAATATCAGAAGGCCTAGGGGGATTATCCAAAAGGTGGAGTGCAGTACTGTCCAGGACCTTCCTCTTCTTCCTGGAAGTCTTGTCGGGGCGGTACCGAGAATGCTTGAACCCTTCAGAAATATTGAGCCTACTGCTCCTCCGACAGCCTTGTGTTACCGAGGCTTCCTCTCGTTTCTTTTAGAAGCTGTCACGGCGCAGAGACGAATCCTCCTAGTTTCTTGGGAAACGGGTGGTGCTCCATCCCGAAGGGTTGCATCCGGTAGAGGTTGAGGAGAATTTGCGGTAGTGACTTCAACCTCCACGGCTATGCTACTGCTCGCTTGGATGAATCGATTGTCAACTGTGCCAAAATGCCCAAAGATGCGGGGAGAACGAGTGCAAGCTAGGGGGCTTCACGGGGACAATTGCCGGTGAATCATCCGGATTGTGCTGAAGCGAAGAACCGAGAGGTAATGGTACGTATGAGTGCGGTATTGACAAATCTTGGAAAATGCGAAGACGGGGGGAATGTTTGGAATCGGCGGCTTACGAAAGGTTGCCATCTCAAGCGCCCGGCAAAGTTGGGTGTATCATGCTCGCACCTCGGGGTGAGCGGAGAAGAAGCATCGGATGAAGTGGAGGAAGAGGAACTGTCTTGAACTTCCCCGGATAAAACATATTCAACATTGAGCACAATGTCGGGACCATGAGCCCTCAAGTACTCGGTGTGGATCCGATTGATCAAAAGTGGCGAGTTTTGTTGTTGAACGGGTTCTTCCATGACTTGGTCAACCTCCTCCTGCCACTCATTCTCCTGCTGTTGATCAACATCAGGCCAAGCATCCCGGCCCAGCCAACTCATGAGGAGGGACAGGTTGAGCCTGCAGTTGTTGTTGGACATCAGCCATCTGTTGGTCATTTAAACCAAAATCTGCATGGACATGGTGGCCAGCTCCATTGAGATCTTGCTGCCACCCCTGGGCCCCATCAATATGACCAAGCCTGAACTTCCCCATGAGCCGGGTGCGGGTTACCATCCACCGGCACCGATCCTCGTCATGAGGAAAACCATCCGGAAAGTTGCCATTCGGAATAAACACGGCACGATCCGGGATCTCCCTGCACCACCAAGCATGGTACCTTGAGACACCACCATGCTACGAGGGACACGATCGGGAGACGAAGTAGGCGGTGAGCAATTACTCTTGACTTGTTAGGTCCCTCAAACCATCTAATTAATCTACCAAAGGGGGCAACGGCTACCGAATGAAGTCCCGAGTCCGATAATCTAGCGGAAAGGCCAAAAACATGATCCAAGATTCTCGATATAATTGCGAGGTTCTAAAGTTTCGTGGAGCCTCATCATGCTTATGAACCGACATTACCCACCGACCAAAGTTAATTGGGGAAGCATCTAGCGGCTCTTCACGGCGAACGAGATTGGCAAACCGAAAAAGCCCCAAACCCGGCGGAGATGGGAAAGATGAAACCACATCTACGTGAAAGTTGTGCTCCAAGAACTCAGCGACTTGCTTTGGAGGATACCGGGCACTTGATCTTGCTTTGCGGTTCGGCTCCGGGGGAAATAATGGCGTCTTGTTCATGACGGCGCGGCGGCTCACCCCCCGGGGCAACGCGAGCTCGGCCGGACGGTGCCATCCATGCTCCACATGAAGGCCGGGTGGGAGAAAGAGCATTGGGTTGCACGGGAAGTTGGCCATGTCGTCAGGCTCAGGAGGGGGCGGAGGCGGGGGGGGGGGGGGGGGGGGGTAGTGGAAGGCGGCGACGACGAGGAGGAGCGATCAGTACTGTAGCTTGGGGAAGATTGGAAACTTTCGGGATTGCTATTTCCTCGGGAGTCGTGGGAGGCAGGGAAAGAAATAGGGCGTGACCTTTCATCTTCCGTGGGCTGATTCGTGCACTGTCTTTTGGGGGCCCAAAAGACTTTCGGCTTAACCCGAGTTAAACACCAACGTTGTTTGTGCCCATAACCAAAACAAGCCCGACATCTCCACGGGCTAAGACGAGAAACGCACCCCGATGGCCCACCGCAAGACATTTGCCACAGGAAACAGAAGTGGCCTTTGAATTTGAAATTTGATCAGCGGTATCAACGCCCGAAGAACACACCCCGGAAATCGGATCGATTGAGAGAGATCGGTGAAATTCTTCCAAAAACAGTCGAAAAACGAACTGTAGTGGGAACCACAAGAGAACCAACCACAAACGATTTGACAGGATCTGACCGATGCATTGGAGGATCATGAGAAACATCAGAAGCAAAGTGAACTCGGCGACCACGGGACCGAGAAGAAAGTTTCTTTTGCCTCTTAGACTGCACATAATGCCACTCTTTCGATTGTTCCTGCTCCCATAGAAATTTTTCTCTCTCCCAATGAGGAGCTCCGTTGCTCCACAAGAAGAAATAAACATCAAAACATTCACCAATAAATCGTTTGAGATTGTAGATCATAAAGCCCACTGCTTTGCAAGACACCGAGAAACGAAAGTGACGGTCACTTTGGAATTGCACATGAAAACCAGCTGCCGATCCCCCAAGGCAAGATTGAAGCATCCAAGCCACTGAATCCTCCGTTAAACGGACCGTGAAGCGACGAAAAACAGCCAAAAGAAAGAAAGAGCCATTCGGAGAGGAAGAAGGGTGATGCACGGACTTGCGATGACGTACCAGCACTTGATCTTGGAAAAGCTTCCCATGGTTGAAATCCAACTTGCCAACCAGATCCGAAGGCACCTCCATGAGAGAAAGATCCGAGGAGGGAGGCCAATCACCAATCACCTGCGGTAGATCGCCAAGGAGATGATCGCCGAGAGCCTACGAGGGTGGAGGGAGGAGCCATCTTTTCACACGTTGTTACCTAGTCTTTGATTATCAACCATGTTCTTGTAGCATCAAACATGTCAATTGCTTGCTGATCCAATCACTCATAAGGACTTGCTTCTTGAGGCATCTAATCCTCGACCTGAAAGAGGACATTGCCAAACACTTGTCAATGCACAATATTTGAGATAGAAATTACTAATATGCTATGTATAGAGAACTACAAGTAATATTATCCACAACAACAATATAACATTTGAAAACGCAGGTAACTCAGAATGCAATAAGAAAAACTAGTCTGGTATCAAACCCAACTGTAAGAACTAAACAACCCTGTGATATGATGCACATGAATTGAAATGTCCTCGCAAGGCTTATAAACATACAAATTAATGTACTGCATTGCAAACCTTACCTCTCCTGACTTTATGTTCTCTTCTATTTGTTGCATAAACATATAACTGTCCCGGAGAAGCTCTTTAGTACTCTTGGAATCTAGAACCTCTGTGACATAACGGCAAAAAAAAGTAAATCAGCCATTTACAAAGTTGGAGATAAATAGACTTTACAGAATCTTATTTGGCATGCCATCTTATTTGGCCAGGCAAAAACCAAAACGCTGTGGCCAATGATTGTATTATTAACAAACTGATTAGCATTATAATTCAGGGGAAAAGGGCACAGTTTACTGACTAGAAGACCAATCTCAATCACGAAGCCATTAATTAATCCAAAATATTAGTGAAACAAGAATTCCTGGATGTTGAATATGCATTGTTCGTCAAAAGCATGATGCGGAAAATCAAACATACCTTAAGGGGATACATGTTTTTACTTTTTCTAGCGCTCTTTGTTCCCTGCCCCTGTCCAGTGAGATGATCATTGAGTCAAAAGGAAGAAGCATGACACTTTCTACAGATTATAACTTAGTAGTGAAGGTTAATTATGAAAAGCAGGTGGTGTTTCCATGCCAGTCGGAAATATAATTGCAGATATTACTGTGATGAGGTCCAATTAATCAAGCCGAGCAAGTTTCAATTGTATGCCCCTGTTTTCTTCCTAGATAATGGCATTTATCAACATCAGATAATTAAGCACAAAAGAACTAAGTATGCAAGTATTTATCTGTGATATGTTCTTTCACAATAAGATATGATGATCCTTATTCAATTTGTTGTGTGTTACTGGTACAAAAGTTCTGTAATAACAATCCCCAGCAGATAGATTCTAGCTAGAATGGTATACGCTTTTGCATGCTCACCTTATTAAGCTTTACGACCCCAGCAGAATCTTTCTGCGGCAACTCTGCTTGCTTAGCAGTTTTCTCCTTGTCCTAGTAGAAGCTGGCTGTTTCTAGTTAATGATCAAATGTTTCTGGAAATAGACATTTTAAAATTAAATTTCTATTTTATCAGACAACTGCAGCTCTTATGGAGCTACAATTTTGAATGATCAAATTGCTCAACTTCACACCAACTTATAAGTTCATTACCACTCTACTGACAATATTATAGAATAATGATTTTCTGTGTGAAAGAAGTCATGACAATTGAAAACATGAAAGATTATACGTCTGAACACAGAAATGATTACACAGAGTAGAAACAATAATAGACAGAGGTATACAGCAGGCTGCCCTATTATTGAACTAAATTTGTTATTTTATCATGCCCAAGACTTTTGGGCTTTTGTGTTCTTGTGCTTTGTACTTCTCCTTTCCTTGTTTCTTGTGGGTTTCATCTCTAGCCTACCCCAACTTGCTTGGGACAAAAGGCTAAGTTGTTGTTGTTGTTGTTGTTGTTGTTGTTGTTGTTGTATCATGCCCAAGACTGTCAAAATATGCATATTCGCCGGTAGATGATAATGAATTACTCTGCTCAATGGATGTGAGCCATCTACCTCTCATATAAAAACAGATAACAAAAGAAGTCCAATCGGATTTAGAGTACTATGATCCACTGGTACCTTTATTGTTTCAGTGATATCTTAAACAAATGTAAATAGGAGATGGTATACTAAGCCAATTTTCATGTTGGAGCAACAGACAGCAGCACAAGAAAGGGAAATCAGAATAATTTGATTTCGAAGATAATGCAGTTAAGGGGAAAAACTGCTTCCATATTGTTTGGTCATCACTAGGCAAGCAGAAAACAAATTCGTTCCTGCAGAACTACCCTGATAAGAATTGATTAAGCTAATCTCTCTTCCCACTGAGGAGACCAGGGTTCGAATCCCATGGGTGCACCTTTTTTTTTGTTTTGCAAATTTAAATGTGGGCGGTGTTCCATTAAAATGTTGATAAAAGGAACGACATACACCAAAAGGACACAAATCATGTTATAGCTTAGTGGTAAGTCCCCCCTTCCCATCGAGCAGACCAGGGTTCAAATCCCCCCGACCGCTCCTTTTTTGCGTTGATTAAAGCAAAAAACACATAAATACTGTGCCGCCGCGCTACTGGACCGAGTCTACGTGGGCCGATGTGTCCTCTAGAAAGAGGCTAATATGTATAACTGTAAAGCAAAAACAGATAACCATTTGTGGTGTAGTGGTTTGGGGTAGTTGGTTGGAGTGCCAACGACCCAGGTTTGAACCCTTGGTTTCACAACAATTTTTTTGTAAATTTTGGTCCACTTGTGGTCACCCACATGTGGGACCATGCGCTGATGGGTCCCACATGTGGGACCAAGTGCTAGTGGGGCCATGCGTTGGTGGGACCCTGACCCACAATTACACGTGGTTGCATGTGGGACCAGATCCTTGTTTTCTTTTTTCAAATTGTTTTGTGACGATAACATTGTTGTTCTATGACGCCAGTTTGCTTTCGTCATTGGTTCCTCACATGGAGAACTGGACTGATTCATCTATGACGAAACAGGTTCATTGTTCGGTGACCATCTTGTGAGTTTCATCATTATTTTGAGTGGCTTGGCACTGTCACTCATTATTTATGACGAAGTTACAAAATTCGTCACGGTAGAGACCACTTCCATGACGAATAAACGGAACGTCACTACCAAATCGTCATAGATATTAACATTTCTACTAGTGTTACTTGAAGAAGGAGACATAAAACTACACCGGCCTATCACGTCCCAAATGCTAATCAAAAAGTTTCAGCGACGACAAGAGAAAGCAAGAGGAAGAGAGGAGTGGGCACAGTGCAATGAAGGACATTGGAGATGTTCGTTCTTCAAGTACTATTGGGAAGAAGGAATCAAGCTGCCGACGACAGAGAATTGTCCAGAATGCAATGGGGCTTACAACAATAGCAGCTCGTCTAAAAGAATTTGCTTCGATGATAGAACGACTACAGATGGGGATCATCGTGAATTTAGGAATGAATGGGTCTCAGTCCACGATCGGCTAGGGGGCAAGGCCATTGTTCATGGTCGGCTGGGAGGCCGAGTCAATGAAAAGTCAAACAATCGACTGGAAGAGATGGCCAATTCTCTGGTCCCTGATGAAGATATCATGTGCCGAGCTCCTGGACATCGACACACTCTTCAACTGGATGAGGAGTCAAGCCAATCATACAAGAAGCCTAATCCACAATAGTGTCTAGATGGCTTGACCAAGTCTCAGAAAAGGAGAGTTCAACCCCTATGCCAGCTAGAACACCAAGAAGAAGAAGAAAGATGTGTGCTGGACAAGAAGAAATTTCGGTCTAAAGTATGGCGTCCAAATCCTAAGGATGATGATGGGAAGGATGATAAACCACAAGCTGATATTAACATGGTTGTCCTTCTTCCAAAAGAGTTCATGGCTCCAGTTGATTCGAATATGTCCGATGAAGAACTCAGGATGGCTCAGTTAACACTTGAACTGTTGACGATGAAATTCCGTCAACCTAGCCATGAGTTTACCTTCGGTGTTGGCATGAATTTTATATCTTATCCATTGGTACTAACCCCCTTGGTATAACAAGTTCGTTTGTGCATGTCGGTTTTGGTGTTTAGTGTTTATGCAGAATTTTAGTGTTGAAAGCAAGACTTCCGGGATAAGTTCATTAAGCACCTCGTGACAAGACCTTGAAGCCCGGTACAAGTCAAGCAATGAAGTGAACATGACTCCAAGAAGCCCAAGGACCAAACCCGAGAAGATGGAAAACTCTGAGGACCCAGTCAGAAAAATGTCGAATCTTGCGGGACAAGGAGCTTCATCCAAACCTAAGAGAAACTGATGTCAAGGGCCCACATGTAGTTGGGGGAATACTCTAGAAGACTCGGGAAGAAACACCGGGCAAAGGAGGCCGCGGGCTGGGCCGAAGTGGGCCCAGGCCGGCCAGCCCAGCCCACTTCGAGGCCCAGTCGGCCCCCCTTTGACCTAGCCGCCATTCAGGCTATTTATAGCTCCGAGGCCTGGCGCAACGCATCAACTCATTCGCCATCCGCCGCTGAGGAGCAGAGAAGAGAGTGACACCATCTCGGAGAGGAGGGGGTCGAGCTAGTTGACTAGGATTTCCCTAGCCGGCGTGGGAACCTAGCAAGGAAGACCACGTTAGAGTTCCCGGAGCTAGAAGCAAGATCAAGGTAGGATCCCGGTGGCGATCTTGATTCATGTATCATTTATTATATTGAATTATCAAGTTGTAATCTGATTTCTAGCGATCGAGTGTTTCTCCTACGATTTTGATTTCAATCGGCTTTTCGTATCTTAAGATCTATTCTTGAGATAGATCATAGATGGTGTTCTTGTAGCTGTGGTGGCTAGAGGTGCATGCCTGACCTTCTATGAGATTTCAACTTGTCCTTGGACTCACCCTAGACTAACCCGCACGAATAGGGGTGTGTTGTGACAGAACGGTGGCTCCAAAAGGCGAGCTTTTTCGGAGTCGGACGGGAAACCGTGATTTAAAGATGCTTTTTATGAGAGTGAACTTGGTTACTTCTTCTTTTCTCGGAACTTCAACGAAGGCTTGTTCCAATCTCTCTAGATTGGTCTATCTATCCCCCTCTACCTCTTGCTACCTCCGGTTTTCATAGATTAGATTCATTTTCATGATGTTCTCTAGATTAGATGCATAAGTTTCTCCTTTGAAGATCAAAGTTCTCGACTTTATTAGATTGATTCTTGCATCACACATTTGGTCCACGGATTCGATACCTTGGGTTCACACTTGAGGGAAGAAGGGTCCCTTGACTACGATGGAGGACTTGTTCGCTTGCAAGTCCAATTGAAGTTTAATACGAATATACACCGCCAACAAGCCCCTTTTTCTGGCACCGTTGCTGGGGAACAAGTGATCAAGATTCCATCATCGAGCTTACACCGACCCAAGCTTTCACTCTATTCAAGAAGGTCACGGACAATGACACATGGGCATCGTTTAGATGCTTACTTCCGATTCAACCCACGGGGAACGTCAAAGGAGTCTTGCAAGTGGAGAAGGAAGACATACTCGAAGGCAAGATTGATTCGCTTATGCGGAGGTTGGAGAAGATGGAGATAGAGAAGAAAGAAGCTCAAGACTTAAAAGCTGCCGAAGCAAAAATCGACATGTGCAGAGTGCGGAGAATATGGTCATGTCCACAAGGATTGCCCGGAGGAAGCCAAGGTGCTCGACTACATGAGGAAGGGAGATTTTCCGAACTTCCACTACGGGCAGGGTAGACCTCAATTTAATGCAAGCTCATCCATTCCGAATTCGGTTCCGCTTCGTATACAATTAAAGGACTTCATGGACGAGGAAGCTAAGATCAACAAGGACACCGTCACCAAGTTCAAAGCCATAGACAAGGTGTTGGAGAACATCGATAACAAGGTCACGGAGATCGGAAACTCCAACCATCAAGTACTCAACATGATGAAGATGCTCGAGACGCAAGTGGGACAACTTGTCGGGCGCATATCCGCTAATGAATGGAAGCTTCCGAGACAACCTCAAGGTCCCGAGATGGTGAATGCCATTCATACTCGTTTGGGGAAGGAGACCGAAGATCCTGAACGTTCTGCGGGAGCAAGGAAGCCTAAACCATCCACCAAGGCAGAGGAATTTGCTAGGGAGGAGGTTACCGAGATCGTCACCGAAGAGCCCGAGTTTGAGATGCCGGGAGAAGACACAAAGATACCGCAACTCAAGCCACGCTACTTCCGAGGTAAACTTGATAATCATTTTGAGAAGTTTGTGGAGGTTGTGCGTAGGTTAAGCATCAACATGCCGTTATTGGATGCCCTTCAAGTACCTACATATTCTCGTTACTTTAAAGACATACTTGCAAATAAATATGAGATAGCAACACTCGGGGTAGATCATGTCAAGACGTCCGAGCAATGTAGTGCCGCTGTTGCAAATGGACTAGAGAAGCAAAAAGAACTCGGATGCCCGACGATTCCATGTTCCGTTGGTTCATTCAAGTTTGAGAAGGCATTATGCAACCTTGAAGAAAGTGTGAGCATCATGCCAAGAGATGTGTTTGAGAAGCTACGCCTACCATTGGAGCCTACGGGCATGTGCTTGGAGTTGGGTGACAACTTCATTCGCTATCCCTTGGGCATCGCCGAAGATGTGCCCATGAAGGTCGAACACCACTTCATCCCTGTCGACTTTGTGGTACTCGAGATGGGAGAGAGAGAGAGAAGTCACCACTTATCCTTGGGAGGCCTTTCCTCAAGACCGTGGGAGCTACCATCGATGTTGGCAAGGGGGAGATCAAGTTCGACATTAACAGCGTGAGGAGTTCCTTCAAGTTTCGACCACGCCTCGAGGTATGCAACATGATCGAAGATAAATATATTCCGCCTCATCATCGCGTTTTTAAGGAAGAGCCAAGGAATAAGGAAGTAAAGAAAATCAAAGAAGTTGTTGCATCCGTCAAGATAAAGGAACAAAAGCCGCCTGTGAAGACGAAAAAGATGGCTAAGCCGGAGAATAAGCCCGCGCCCAAGATGGTGCGGAAGTGGGTACCCAATATTGCAACGCTCGCAAAGAGCATTGATCCGAAGTAATGGACTATAAACGAAGCGCTAGGCGGGAGGCAACCCGTTTTGTCGATTCAAGAATAAGCTACCGGGAGGACAACCCGATTCAAGATTTTTCGAGTCTTTTCAAGTAAGTTAGTTTTGAAATTTGCTATGCAAGACATTAGACTTAGAGTGGTTGAACAATATTAGAGACATAATTCTTGGTTGGATATTTTTTTTGGATCATAAACCCTTTACATGAGTCATCCTATGTGTTATTTGCTTCTTTTCGAGAAACCAAAACAAAAAAATTCAGAACCTATCTCAACCTTTCATCCTCTTTATGATGTTATGGTTGACTTGTTTTACATGCTAAAAACACACGAGTAGAGTCACGCCTTGTACCTAGATGTTATTTAAATTTCAGCACGTAGTAGGATGACGCGCCTAGAAACTTGACTTTTGGTTGGTTTATAAGTTTCTTTAAAATTAGAATTTTTGTAAGCCTAATTTTATATCATTCAAAATCTCTCTCATTTAGCAAAAAATAGAACCTAAACCTATGCCCCCATGATCAAGACGGGAAAATTTTGCTCTCAACTAATGAAGGAAAACAATACCGGTGAGACCAACATAGAAGTAGTCGGAAAATATTTTCGACTTACATTTGTTTTTAATACTTTAAAAACTTCTCTAAATTTATGTTTCAGCTCATTTATAATTCTGAGTTTATTTTTAATTTCCGAATTAGAGGAGTGCTTAGCCTTAAGATATGATTAGAGGGAGGCAATCTAGTTAAATTAACCTTGCATGCACCATGATGCATCACGGGATGCTCTTCCAACCTATTTCATCAAAGCCACATGCAAAGGACAATCATGGGAGGGCATCAAGGCCTTGTTTTGCAAGAAAATCATGGAGGCATGTGAGGCAAAGGAGCATGGACATGACTCGAAGCAAAGACATCAAGTGGAAGGACCAATAATGCAAGCAAAGGAGTGGATGAGAGAGTTTGGGCGGTGCAACCCGTGGAGCACGCGGTCACAAAAGTCACAAAGCAAAGATGAGTATTCTAGAAGAAAACCGAGCCAGGGAGGGCACGAAGCCAGCTAGGCCGGTCGGCCCAAGCCGGCCGGCCTCCCCATATTTAAGCACCATCGGTGCTCCCCTTCAGCAGGTAAGTCTCCCATCTACCTCTCTGTTCGTGTGCTCAAGTTTGTAGTCCAGAACCACCTTAGACTTAGCCATCCATCCCGAGTTTGTTTTGTCCAACAAAACACATCCTAATTCCACTCAAAGTCCATACTCCGAAATAAATTTTGTGTTCCTTGTTACCAATTGAAAACCCCGAGATTATATTAGAGAGGAGAGTGCAGCAAACATGTGGAAGAAAACTACAAGACTTTTTACCAAGAAGAAGGGATCATCGTCATCCAAGCCATCATCGACAACATCTTCAAGGAGGCATTCGGTTTCCGAGTCTCCTCGGAGTATGGAGGAGGACACAGCACCACTGAGGAGGAATGACACTCTTCTCCTCGGTGGCATGAGGGACACAAGAAGCTCGTCTATGAGGTTCACGAACCTCAAGGACGTACAAAGGAGCCGCTCGTCCCACCTTGTCATTCAACATGATCATCCGCTCCACCTCCATACGCTCTGTGGTACTCTGAATATGGATTTATCATCATGTCAAGGGAGGAGGAGAAGAAGAAGAAGCTCGCTCGCCTTGAGAAGAGGCTTGTAGCGAACGTCGACTTCAAAGACCAAGCTCTCAACCTATTGGGTTTCGTCATGGATATTTACTACATGTTGGGACACCTAAGATGGGTGCAAGTCTTCAACGGAGTGTCGGCAAACACCCACAAGGAATTCTCCTTGGAAATTCTCATGACCATGGCGCCTATCCTTGATGAGGGGGTGCAGAGTCTCTCATTCCGGTTGGAGGGGATTCAACAAGTGGTTCCCTATGAATATATTAGGGAGCTACTTGGTTTTCAAAAGGGACCTCCGGAACTAGTGGACGTGCCGGAAGGCATGTTGGACCGTTTTTGGAATATGATCACGGGAGAAACCCACCAACAAAGAAATTCTATCCGAAACCCCATCATCCAAGTGTTTCACTCATGGATGTGCAAAAGGATTTTGGGGAGAATGAGAGAAATAAAGGTGACCGACACAGAGTTGAATTGGCTTTACTCGGCTTTGATTGCCAGGCATCCAATAGACCCCTCTTACCTCATGATCAACCGGTGGTGTTGTGATGCAACATCGGGTCCGGGAGATATTGGTTTGGGGTGTTACCTCTCCATGTTGGCTATCTCTTTAAGACCGGGTATCACAAGGAAGCCCGAGCATCTTCTACCCAGGACTTCCCTTGGATTTGAATATATGAAACAAGGCAAGTATATAAGTGGAGATGAGAGAGGAGGCTTCAAAATGGCCAACGTGAATTTGCCCCTTCCGAACGCAAGACTAAGACTTTTTATTCAAGGAAGATTGATAAAAGAGGAAGAATTGTAGGAGAAGGATCTTCCGCGGAACAAGAAGGAGGTGCACAACAAAATTATTTGCCATCATATGGAGGAATTCCGACGCCGCCAAGTTACTACGGTGGTCCACCAATGTAAGCATGGGGGAGTGGTGCAGCTATGCTCCCACCAAATTATGTGGTGCCCAACGTAGCCTTTGCGGAGCCTTATGCACATTTTCCTCAACCACAACATAGTGTTGCCATTATTGGAGGATACGCTGCAAGAAACATGCAAAATATTGCAGCCATCCAAACCAATGCGGCTCAATTGGGTGAAGGTAATTCAAACATCACTTATGAGCTTGGACGCCTTCACCTATCACCATCAAGACTATCAATATCAACCACCGGCGGAAGATTAGAGAGAGGAGGAGCTTTAGTTATCTTTCCTTTTCCCTTTTTCTTTAATTTTCAGCTTGTGTACGCCTATGTATGCGTAGTATTTTCAGTTTTTACTTTAATTTTCAGCATGTGTGTTAGTTTTTATTTTCATCATGAATAAAGTCACCACCTAGTTTTCACCTTTGGTAAAGTTACAAAGTTTATGCCATGATGATATATGATTATAATTGCCACTTTGTTTATCTTTGTATTTGTTTTATGCATGATTAAGCTTATGCTCTCTTAAAATGCAAATTTGAAATTATCTAAATGCTAGCTTAATCTTTAGCGGAGGTTATGATAAAAATAAAGACCTCTAGTGTTTTATGTGCTCTCAAGTTTTAGATAGATTAAAGATGGTTTGTTTTTGTTCTTAAAAGTAATGCTAACCTTGTCATAAATGCCACTTGTGTGTTGCTCTACCTATCGAGAGCCATATAAATATTTGAGTGCATAAACCTTAGTGTACAAGATTTGTTTTTAGGTGAGTTATTTCAGGCCATGATTTCTCTGGCTCGAAACTAAGAAGTTGGTCATTCCATTTTTGCATATCTATCTTATTGCTACCCTTTTATCCGTGCATTGTGTATCCCCACATCAGAGATTTCACAAACCTCGCTGGATATCCACCCTTAAAATCAAAATTCATCTTTTGTGTTTACCTCCTTGACCACAACCTACCATTGAGTATGGATCATCAAGTCAAGGAAGATCGCAAGATGGTGCCAAGGTTGAAGATTTCAAGTATCTCTCCAAAGGAAAAATACTTCTAGTACCTACCTTATCTTTATCACCTCTTTGCCCGTGGACGAGCAAACGTCTAAGCATGGGGGAGGAGGTAGGTACAATGCAATTTTAGAGTTCAAGGGGAGCAAATAAAAAAACAAAAAATGAGTATAAAGAAAAAGAAATATATATATATATTAGAAAAAAGAAAAAAATATGAGTATGTGTAAAAATAAAACAAAGTGAACTCCCCGGGTCTCTAAAGTGCATTAGGAATTTCAAGGTTTCAAGATTAAAAGATCCAAACTCATTTTTCCAACCATGTGCAATCCGATAACGAGGATTTCCTTTGTGCCTCGGGATCACTCTTTGCCATTTGCACATGTCCACCTATCTCAAGTGTGTGTATTTTTCTCTCCCCCTCCTTGATATAACATTACTTTCCAATGACCTTTTTGACGAGTCTCGGTAAGACCATGAGAAGCTTGTCTTGTTTTGACAACATCTCATTTATAATATCTTGGTAGGACTAAACTTTCCCGAAAAGCTCCATATAAAGCCTACCTCATATATGAATGTTATGAGAGGGAAAGGAGTATACTAAATATGCTTGAGAGACAAGATGAGATGAGAGTTCATGAGCAAGATTCAAGGTGGTTTAAATTTGTGAACTTGGTTTAGCTCTTTTTCATCTCGTTCTTTATTTCAAAAATTTATGAGATCTATTTGAATTTTGGGAGCATGTTAATACTTGTGGGATAAGTTTAATTAATAATCTAACCTCCGTAGGGATGAAGGCTAATACATTATGAAACTTTAACGAACTAAACTTTTGAGAGCATTATGTTTACTCGTGTATGATCAAGAGCAAGGTTTAAACAATGAAGGGCAACGGTGATATCCATCGAAGGCTTACTCGAGGACGAGCAAGGTTTAAGCATGGGGGAGATGATGACGGTGAAATTATGTCAACCTAGCCATGAGTTTACCTTCGGTGTTGGCATGAATTTTATATCTTATCCATTGGTACTAACCCCCTTGCTATAACAAGTTCGTTTGTGCATGTCAGTTTTGGAGTTTAGTGTTTATGCAGGATTTTAGTGTTGAAAGCAAGACTTCCGGGATAAGTTCATTAAGCACCTCATGAAGCCCAGTACAAGTCAAGCAATGAAATGAACATGACTCCAAGAAGCCCAAGGACCAAACACGAGAAGATGGAAAACTCCGAGGAACTAGTCAGAAAAATGCTGAATCTTGCGGGACAAGGAGCTTCATCTAAACCAAAGAGAAACTGTTGTCAAGGGCCCACATGCAGTTGGGGGAATACTATAGAAGACTCGAGAAGCAACACCGAGCAAAGGAGGCCGCGAGCTGGGCCGAAGTGGGCCTAGGCCGGCCGGCCTAGCCCACTTTGAGGCCCAGACGCCCCCTTTGACCTAGCCGCCATCCAGTCTATTTATAGCCTCGAGGCCAGGTGCCACACATAAACTCATTCGCCATCCGCCGCCGAGGAGCGGAGAAGAGAGGGACACCATCTTAGAGAGGAGAGGGTCGAGCTAGTTGATAGGATCTCCCTAGCCAGCGTGGAAACCTTGCAAGGAAGGCCATGTCGGAGTTCCCGGAGCTAGAAGCAAGATCGAGGTAGGACCCCGGTGGTGATCTTGATTCATGTATCATGTATTATGTTGAATTATCAAGTTGCAATCCAATTTCTAGCAATCGAGTCTTTCTCCTACAATTTTGATTTCAATCGGCTTTTCGTATCATAAGATCTATTCTCGAGGTAGATCATAGAGGGTGTTCTTGTAGCCGTGGTGGCTAGAGGTGCATGCCTGACCTTCTGTGAGATTTCAACTTGTCCTTGGACTCGCCCTAGACTAACCCGCATGAATAGGGGTGCGTTGTGACAAAACGTTGGCTCCAAAAGGCGGGCGTTTTCGGAGTTGGACGGGAAACTGTGATTTAAAGATGCTTTTCATGAGATTGAACTTGGTTACTTCTTCTTTGCTCAGAACTTCAATGAAGGCTTCATCCAATCTCTCTAGATTGGTTAATCTATCCCCCTCTACCTCTTGCTACCTCCGGTTTTCATAGATTAGATTCATTTTCATGATGTTCTCTACATTAGATGCATAAGTTTCCCCTTTGAAGATCGAAGTTCTAAGCTTTATTAGACTGATTCTTGCATCACACATTTGTTCCACGGATTCAATACCTTGGGTTCACACTTGAGGGAAGAAGGGTCCCTTGACTACGACGGAGGATGTGTCCGCTTGCAAGTCCAATTGAAGTTTAATACGAATATACACCGTCAATAGGAACCTACACAAGCAATCTTTGAGAAACCAGATTAAGAAAAGAGGCAACACTTGAAGGCATTGTTTCTTAAAGGTTTTGTCAATGAGAATCCAGTCACCAGGATGCTAGTAGATGGAGAAGCAGCAATCAATCTGATGCCATACGCCATGTTGTGCAAGATTGGGAAGTCTGACGAAGATTTAACCCAAACCGACATGATTCTGGTGGACTTCGAAGGCAACGTCTCTCCGACTCAAGGTGCAATCTGCGTAGAGCTCACCATCGGCAGTAAGACCCTTCCAACAGCTTTCTTTGTCATTAAAGGGAGGGGATCTTATAATTTATTGCTAGGCCGGGATTGGATACAAGCCAATTGTTGCATACCATCTACAATGCATCAAGACATCATCCAATGGATCAGAGATTCAGTGGAGATGGTCAAGGGAGAAACCTCCTTGACAGTGGCAGCTACAGAAGCACAAGGATGGACCTATGATCGAGTGAGCTGCATATCTGGAAAAACATGGGATACCAAGTATCTCAAGGTGTCCAATTTCGAACTAAAGCCGGTTCAAGCAGTCGGCTCTGATGACAATATTTAATGGATAAGTTCATTGAATATGAAGGGAAGCTTGGGCACGGGTTTACATCGGCTGATGAATTGGACAAGATAGATCTTGAAGATGGAAGCAAACCAAGGCCGACTTACATAAGTGCCAAGCTAGATGCAGAATACAAGAAAGAACTGATTGCATTATTAAAAAGAATTCAAGGATTGCTTTGCCTGGGAATATTATGAAATGCCCGGTTTAGACCGATCCATCGTTGAACATTGGTTACCCATTAAGCCAGGATTCGATCTTTCCAACAACATCCTAGGCAATGCAATCCAAAAATTTATCTTGATATAAAAGCTGAGATAACAAAGTTACTCGAAGCTGGTTTTATTCGACAATGTCGATATGCCGAGTGGATCTCCAACATAGTCCCTGTCTATAAGAAGAATGGCAAACTACGCGTGTGCATTGATTTTAGGGACTTGAACAAAGCAACGTCGATGGATGGATATCCGATGCCAGTAGCTGATGCATTGGTCAACACCGCCGAAGGACACGAAGTCATCAGCTTCATGGACGGTATTGCTGGATACAACCAAATATTCATGGCTATAGAAGATATTGCAAAAACTGCTTTCAGATGCCCCGGACATGTTGGTTTATACGAGTGGATCGTCATGACTTTTGGACTAAAGAACGCTGGTGCAACATATTAGAGGGCCATGAACTATATATTCCATGAACTCATTGGTAAGATTGTGGAGATCTACATTGATGATGTGGTTGTCAAGTCAAAGAGTTACAAGGAGCATCTGGCCGACCTACGAAAAGCATTGGAGTGCACAAGAAAGCATGGTTTGAAGATGAATCCCAACAAATGCACTTTCAGTGTTTTAGCCGGTCAATTCCTAGGTTTCTTAATACATGAAAGAGGAATTGAAATTGGTCAGAAGTCAATCAACATAATTGACAAAATAGAGGCACCATCAAACAAGAAGGAGCTTTAGTCGTTAATTGGCAAGATCAATTTTATCAGAAGATACATATCTAACCTGTCTGAAAGGATTCAGCCATTCACACCTCTATTGAAACTCAAGGCCGATCAAAAAATTTATATGGGGAGAAAAACAACAAAAGGCTTTAGACAACATCAAGCAGTACTTAAAGTCTCCTCCTGTCCCAATGCTCCCTCAAGATAAAAGGCCGCTCAAATTGTATTTATCAGCTAATGAGCGATCTATTGGATCGGCCTTTATACAAGAGTTCGAAGGAAAAGAGTGATTCATATACTTCGTAAGCAGAAGACTCTTGGATGCAGAAACATGATATTCAGCGGTAGAGAGATTGTGCTTGTGGTTATATTGCTCATGCACAAAATTGAGGCCTTATTTATTAACTGTTGAATGCATCGTGGTTTGCAAAGATAACGTGGTCAAGTATATGCTATCATTACCAATCTTGAAGGGCTGGATCAGGAAGTGGATCTTAGCTTTGTCAGAATTTGACTTGACCTATCAGTCGACCAAAGCAATCAAAGGACAAGTAATGGCCGATCTGGTGACTCGACATTGTGGGCCCGAGGTTGCAGTGGTAGAACTCGTCCCATGGACCATATTCTTTGATGGATCATCCTGTGGGGTAGGAGTTGGGATTGGAATTGTCCTTATTTCACCTCAAGGAGCAAATTATAAGTTTTCCATCCCGATTGAGAAAACTTCAACAAACAATCAGGCTGAATATCAGGCGGTATAAGGGATAAAACTATTGCGAGAAGTTAATTAATGTTGAAGTCGTTGAGATATTTGAAGATTCTCAACTAGTGATAAATCAATTGGCAGGAGAGTATGAATGCAAAGAAAACATATTGAGGATCTATCATGAAGAGTGTCTTCAGCTACTTAGAGAGTTCAAGATAGTGAAACTTGAACATATCCCTAAGTGTCACAACAGTGAAGCTAATCGGCTGGCTCAAGGGGCGTCAGGATATCGGGCGATTCTAGATGTGGAGTTACCAACCGAGGATTGGAGGAAGGAGATAGTGGATTATCTGAAAGATCCATCCAAGAAGGTTGACAAGCAATTAAGGTACAGGGCCATTAAATATGTTCTATTAGAAGATGAGTCTGCGGAGCCCATCAATCAGCATTCAAGATGAAGTGGACGATCAGAAATAATAATTATTATTGGCAAATGATATTGGAGGATTGCTTCAAATACTACCAAGGATTCCAAGAGTGTTAGAAGTTTGAAAGCATTCAAAGAGTTCTAGCATCGGCAATGAACCCAATAATCAAGCCATGGTCGTTCAAGGGTTGGGCAATTGATCTGATCGGACAAATATATCCACCATCGAGCAAAGGTCATAAATTCGTATTGGTGGCTACACATTACTTCACAAAGTGGGTTGAAGCCATCCCAATCAAGACTGTGACATCAGGCAATATGATTGTGACATCCCAATCAAGAACACATTGTCTATCGGTTTGGTATACCTCAAACTATCACAACCTATCAAGGGAGTCAGTTCACTTCAGGGGAATTTGAAGAATACGCAAACTCCATGGGGATCAAGTTGTCGAATTCATCTCCATACTATGCTCAAGCAAATGGACAGGCAGAAGCAGCAAACAAGGGCATCATCAAGTTGATCAAGTGCAAGATCGATGAAAATCCCAAGCGGTGGCATACAATCCTTAATGAAGCATTGTGGGCATACAAGATGGCATGCCATGGGGCAACCAAAGTGTCACCATATCAACTGGTGTATGGTCATGATGTTGTATTACCCTGGAATTAAAAACCGGATCCAGAAAGACTTCTTTACAAGTCAATTATCAGCCGATGATTATTCGGCCATGATGAAAGAAGAACTAGAGGACCTTGTTGGCAATCGGCTGAGGGCTTTGGAGAATATTGAGAAGAATAAAAGGAGAATAGCCAGATCGTATGATAAAAAATCAAAACTAAAGAGTTTGCTAAAGGAGATCTGGTTTGGAAACTTATATTACCAATCAACTCCAAAGATCCAAAATACTGGAAGTGGTCGCCGACTTGGGAACGACCATATCGTGTCAGCCAATGTGTGCCAAGCAATGCATATATCTTAGAAACGTTGGAAGGAGAAAAGTTTGCCAGGGCACTAAATGGAAAATATTTGAAGAAATACTATCCAAGCATATGGGTAGACGCTTAGTCAAAGCAGAGCCTAAAACGACCGATTAAAGACTCAAATTTCAGCCGATTGCAAATATAGTCGTCTTCAATATGAAATAGCTTATGATCAAGACATGTTTGGTTCCAGACCATGACCAATGTACAAATCGCCCTTAGAACAAAAAATATATATATATATATATATATATATATATATATATATATATATATATATATATATATATATATATATATATATATATATATTTCTCATCTTGGATTACAATGGCGATGTTACAGTATGGAACTAAGGAATACATTGAGAGGGAAAGTTGAGATGAATCATGACAGGTTGATTACATTCATCATCACTGGACACGTGACAGGGCGAATAAAGAGAAAAACAAAAAAAGAAGCGTAACTTTGACGAAGATGAATCACCAGATTCGGTGACTTCCCCCATCAAGATTGTTGGAAAAGAAGACATAGTGTTGTTCTTCTTTCCAAAACGCCCTGGGACGACCTCCGCCCTCCTCCATCAGCTTATGCACCCAAGACGCATCACAAGGGTTCTTCTAGCTGTTGAATCTCCTGGCTTCACAAAAGGAGACTAGAGAGGGAAGTGTGCCCTAGACTATATCACAAGAATTCTTCTAACCATCATGAGTTAGAGGGGAAGTGTTGACGCTTTTCTCGGTCGAACACACGAATGCGCTAGATCGCACGGTCATCGGAAATCACCTCGCCGAACCTCCCAGCACGGGCCGGTCTAACCGCCTGGGGGGCAGTCTAACCGCCTTGGACAAGAGGCACGTCGAAAACCTAGATTCGCTGCTCCGGGAGGGACCCCGTCGGGAACAGTGCACCTAGGGTTGTCCTGAGATCGGCAGGCCACTCAGAACTCCCACAACCGCCGTGGAGACGAAGGAAAAGAGCAATGGAGGTTGGAAAAGCTAGGGTTTGGAAAAAATAAGAGAAAATTGATAATGACGATTGGATGATAGTTCTCAATCGGCCACGACCCTTTATATTTACAAGGTGGGAGGTCTTGCCCTGCAAATAGCACTTTACATCTTGGAATCAAGCTAAACTCCTAATTCTACCCGAAATCGGGGACACCCGGTTAGACCGCCCCCGGGGGTGGTTAGACCACCTGGCGCCTTTGTGCCAGACCGGCTACAGGACACCTGGTCAGACCGCCCCTGGAACCCGATCTAACCGGCCTGCCTGGCCTGAGTCGGCTCTTGCCAATTTTGGGTGTCAACACATGCCCCTTTTTTTAGTAAAGCTTGCATGCTAAAAAAATAATTCTAAGGACGACAAATAACTATTGTCGGCCATTTTTTATGCTAAGGGTGATTTTCATAGAAACCGGCCATGAACCTTCAAGCATCTTTCCATACACTTGGATAAAACTTCTTCAAATATCTCCCATTGAGCGCCCTAGGTAGCTGTTGTCCTTGCAAAGATTCCACCATATAAGAATCTACGGAGCAAACTCTCACAACCTTCTATGGACCTTCCCAACTTGGAGTCCATTTACCAAACTTGTTGGTTTTCCAAACCAAATCCCCTACTTGAAAAGACTTAGCTGAAAACCAAATCCCCTACTTGAAAATACTTAGCTCTTACCCTTTTGTTATATGCTCTAGCAACTCGCCTTTTATTCTTCTCAATTGCTTCCAAACGCTTGTCGGTCACTTCATCAATGTTATCTACCATCAAAGCATGATATGTATTAACATTAAGATCATTTTGCTTTGAATGTCTATATGCGCCTAGATTCACTTCAACGGGTAAAACGGCCTCTTGACCATACACAAGCCCTAAAGGAATAACTTTAGTAGCCCCATGCCTATAGATGCGATGAGCCCATAAAGCTTCAGATAATACTTCATGCCATCTTTTAGGATTATCTTGTATCTTCTTCTTAATGAGCTTAACTAGAGTTTTATTGCTACACTCGGCTTGATCATTAGCTTGAGCATAATATGGAGATGAATTGAGCAACTTAATACTATAGGAATTGACAAAATCACGCACCTCTTTAGCCACAAATGAAGTACCTTGATCCGTAGTTAAAGTTTGTGGAATGCCAAACCTATGTATGATATGCTCCATAATAAACCCAGTTACCTCCTTGTGTGTCATGTTCTTGAGAGGAATCACTTCAGTCCACTTGGTATAATAATCAGTTGCCACAATCACAAAGCAATGTCCTTTGGTTGACGGAGGATGTATCTTGCCAATAAAATCTAATCCCCACCTCTGAATGGCGAAGGCTTGATAATTGGATGCAACAATGCAGCAGGCACCAACTGAACATCTCCGTGCTTTTGACACTCTTCACATCCTTTGTAGTACCTAAAGCAATCAGCTATCATAGTAGGCCAATAAAAGCAAGCCCGCCTAAGAAGCCACTTCATCTTAGGAGTTGATTGATGAGTACCACAAATTCCTTCATGTACCTCTGCCATAGCTAACCTTGCTTGATCAGGACCTAAGCA
This sequence comes from Cenchrus americanus, assembly GCA_947561735.1. NCBI lineage: Eukaryota > Viridiplantae > Streptophyta > Magnoliopsida > Poales > Poaceae > Cenchrus > Cenchrus americanus. Next base: position 193,171,977 of record OX387241.1, read on the forward strand.
TTTCAAAAGAAAATCATCTGTCGTCCGACGATACAACTCATCATTATCTAGGATAAACTTAAGCGCCCACCGTCGGATTTTTCTGTCACTTACACTTTTAGGATCCGGCAAATACTTAACCAGAGGCGTTCTCTAATCTCCCACTTCGTCCTCAGCAATATTGGAAGAAACAGTGGCTGAAGTAGGGTTGCCCCCCGAGGGGCGGTCTGACCGGCCTAAGGGGACGGTCTGACCGGGGTACCCGATTTGACCGGCAGGAGGGGGCGGTTGAACCGGTTCCTCCGGAACGTATCCCTCGGCTTCACTAAACATCGGTTTCCGTTCCTGAGAATTTCTTTTCTGAATATTATAACCAGATGCTTGCTGAGCCAGAGCGTTAGCCTTCGAATTCTCTTCTCGCGGTACATAATATATCACAAACTCATCCATACAAGATATAATGTCCAAGCATTTACCAAGGTAAGCATTTAAAGAACCATACTTGCTGCACCACCAGTAAAGAATCACCATAAGCCTCTACATGTTTCACTCCCATGTCAGTAATATTTGCAATCCAAACAAGAGAGCTTCATACTCAATTTGATTATTAGTACATTAATGATCTAACTGGCTAAGGGCTTCAAAAATAGCTCCACTAGGTGACATAATAATAATTCCAACACCACAACCACTTCTACAAGCCGGTCCATCAAAATGTAATTTCCATGGAGTAAAAGTTACATAATCAACATATAAATCAAGTTACTTATCAATCCTATGTTCAACAATAAAGCCGGCTACTATTTGACCTTTCATTGATCCAATAGGTTCACAACGCAAATCATACTCAACAAGAGCATAAGCCCACTAAGAATGGGTTTTTGCAACATGTATTTAATTATGTCGGTTTGGCATGCAACATAACAAGTACTAGACAATAAATGATGCCTTAACTTGGTACAAGCATAATATAAAGATAGACAAAGCTTTTCAATAAAGGTGTACCTCGTTTTGGTGTCTAGCAATCTTCTACTCTCATAAGCAAGAACACACTCCTTGCCATCGGTCTCTTGAGTCAAAGCAGCCCCAATCACACTTGGCTCCGCCGCGACATAAAGTCGGAATGGGACACCACTCTTGGGTGCTTGAAGAACAGGCGGTGAAGTCAAATAGCTCTTAATCTCATCAAAAGCCTCTTGTTGTTTTGCCCCCCAAGTGAATTCAGCTCCATTTTGCAACCAAAGTTAAGGAGTAAATGCATCAACCTTGCCCAAGAATCTCTACAATTCTTTTTTACAAGTAGAAGCTTGAACCTTTTTAATTGACTCAATCTTTTTAGGATCAATCTCCACACCTTTCTCATGCACAATGAAACCCAAAAACTTGCCAGTCGACACTCCAAAAGCACATTTGAGTGGATTCATCTTTAAACCATACCGACGCATCTTTTCAAATGCAAGTCTTAAATTGGCTAAATGAGGATTTAGACTAGCCGATTTAACAACAATATCATCGATATAGACTTCTACGATAATACCAAGCAACTCATGAAAAATCAAGTTCATAGCCCTTTGATAAGTAGCACCAGCATTTTTCAAACCAAAAGTCATGACTATCCACTCAAACAAACCCACAAATCTTGGACATATGAAAGCTGTTTTGGAGATATCCTCTTCGACCATAAAGATTTGATTGTAACCAGAATTACCATCAAGAAAGCTAAGTATTCTATGTCCAGATGCAGAATTAACAAGAAAGTCGGCTATAGGCATAGGATATTCATCTTTAGGAGTTGCTTTATTAAGATCTCTAAAATCAATGCAAACACGAAGTTTCTTTATTCCTTTTTTCTCAACAGGCATAATATTAGAGATCCAATCAGCATATCGACAAAGCTTAATAAACTTAGCATCAAACAACCGATTGATTTCTTCTTTCACTCGGTCATAAATATCAGGATTAAAATTCCTATGAGGTTGTTTATAAGGCTTGAAACCAGGTTTAATAGGTAATTTATGTTCTACCAAATCACGACTTAAACCAGGCATTTCATTGTAATTCCAAGCAAAGCAATCAACATACTCTTTTAATATCTTTATTAATTCAAGCCTAAACGTAGGATCAAGATTCTTGTTTACAAATGTCGGGCTAGGTATAGTGCCATCACCAATATCTACCTCCTCAAGAGGATCAGCCGACGTAAGCCCTTGTCCTAACTTACCTAAATCATCAAGATCCTCAATGGCTTCACACGTATCAGTCTTGTGCGCCCGATAGTGATCAATTCTTTGCTACAACCACTCTTTTGTTGAACCCATTGAGTCACATAAAGTGGTTTAGCCGATTATCAAACGACTTTATGACAGTAGGAATGAAGCCATTGTTGGAACAACTTACAAACTCATAATTAGAAAAATCTAAACCAGATAGACATTTTACATCATCATGAACACCTATAGAATGACTATCGGCTACAGCTACACAAGCAAAATTATCACCATGCACTACTTCTACCTCATCATCTACCCATTGCATTAACATTTGGTGTAAAGTTGAAGGAACACATTTATTTGCATGAATCCAATCACGACCAAGGATAAGACTGAAGTTACCTTGTCTCAGCGATGAAGAAAGTCATGGCGAGCGTCTTACTTCCAATAGTGAGCTCCATGGATATCACGCCTTTAGCTCCCATTGGTTCGCCTCCTCCAACCCCACTGACGGTCATGTTGGTCTTGATCAGCTCCTCATCTGAACCTCCAAGCTTCTTGAATATAGAGTACGGCATCAAGTTGACAATCGCACCTCCATCCACTAGCATCCGAGATATAGGCTTCCCATTGATCTGACCCTTCATGTACAAAGCCTTTAGATGATTATCAGTATCTTTGGGCTTCTGAAATATAGCATCTTTAGGCCTAAAGTCAAGATGAGTGAAATCCTCCTCCGTAGGTACCGAACCATCAACAAATAAATGAACCACATTGATCTCAAGGTTCATCCGCTCTAGAGAAGAACTGTAATCCACAAGCTCCTCATCGTCCTCTGAAGTAGGGACAAACGAACCCTTGTCATCATAAGCCATGGGGATCGAAGAAGCGAAACCGGGCGGCGTTTCAGGAGAACCCGATCTAACCGCCTGGACACCCGGTCTAACCGCCTCAGGCGGTTGAACCGCCCCCTCTGGCAGTTTGACTGTCTCTGTCTGAGTCACTGTCTTGACTCTCCACTCCTTCCCCTGTGGCACCATGGGCCTGTAGCTGTTGAAATCCTCATCCCTCTGCTTCCCTAGTTCCTTCTCCCTTTTCTCACATAGCCTCAATCGTTGAAGCTTCCGCCTTTGAGTATGAGTCGGACCGGGAGGGCACCACCTTGGCAAAAAGCACTCTGGGCGAGACTTGCTTCCGTTGGCCTCATGATCATTTGTAGCAACAGATCCCTTTTGAGTTGGTGACACCACCTGATTGTTTGGCACATCCGATCTTTTGCCACTTCCCTAAATGGGAATGTTCCTCGTCCCAATCTGAATAACGTCAATACTAGTAGTCCTTTCTGGGTCGATGTCCATCTCTTGAACTTCCTCCTCTCTGATCTTGGGCCTATACACCTTTTTTTGGAGGAAATTGCTCTCTTCTCGGGCGGGGGCGGTTTGACCACCTGCGGGGGGCGGTCTAACCGGGTCGGCCCCGATGACCTTGCCGGTTTGTCGTGGAGTCCGGCGATCTTGTGTATGTCTTGAGATTCGATCCAACGCCGATCTCCTTGGTCCTCCCCATCCCGGATGGAAAGATTGCCGATGTGACACCCACATTACTCCATTGTCATCATAGATAGAATGAAGCGGATTTGAACTTGTAGGAGCCCAATCGGGAGTAAAATGTTGGCTCCGAGATGATTCACCTGCGAATCCGATGGCTCCCATGTGAGGAGATGCTTCGGTCTCTCTTGATGTGGAGGTGATCTCATTCTTTTTTTACCGCCGATCACTTGTAATGGCCTTTTGTTTGGAATACTTGTTAAATAGCATATCAAACATGACCTTTAGCTTTGGAATGCTTCCCCGATTCTTTGCCATGTTGAGCTTCCAGTTTCCTATCTCGGGCCGCTTCGGAACAAGCATCTTTGGGAGGCCATGTGCAGGGGCGATCGACCTCCCTGTACCCCTGGTCTAACCACCCTGTCCGAGACAGGCTCGGTTGTTTGTTGACTAGACGGCGTGGACGATCCTTGCCCCCCATGTCTAGAAGCTTTGACAAGTAATCTTGAAAGTTTCTCTCGCCATCGGGGTTTTTTCATATGTCACTTCTCTTGTCAACTCTTTTTCCCTCAAATCAAGCTTAGCTTCCCCGACCATCATGTTCTTGCCCTTAGTAGCTTCGGCTTGATGCGGCCGAACCAAGACCTTGGGCTGTTGTAACTCCATGGTGTTGAAGGGAAAAGGTTGCTTATCCACTTGCATCTCATGAAGCATCAAACGACCTTCATTAATGGTCAATTGAATCGACGACGAAACACATTGCAATCGTTAGTGACATGAGAATAAGAATTTTGAAACTTATAATATGCATGTCGTTTAATTTCATCAAGTGGAGGCATAGTATGAGAAATTTTAATGTTTCAAGCTTGAGTAATTCATCAAATATACGATCACATTTAGAAACACCAAAAGTAAATTTTAGTTCTTCTTGCCGACCTTTAGTATCCGGCTTAAGAGATGCACAAGAACTAGCTTTAGACATTGAAGGCCACACAAATTCAGCAACATACACTTCATTCTCGTCGTCGAACTATCGAATCATATTCAATCATATGCACATTAGACCGACGAGGTTTAGAGCGTTCTTTTTCTTTATTTAGTTTTAATTCTTGTGCCATACCTCTAACAAGCACATTAGCAAGTGTATGAAATTCTACACCTTCTAATATATCTCTAATAGCAGGTCTTAACCCTCTAGCAGCAAGATCGGGAAGGTCGGAATCGGTGAGAGACAAATTAAAACAACGGTTTTTAACTTCTTTAAAGCGTTTAAGGTAATCGAAACCGATTCCTCTTTACTTTGTGTAACCGATGTTAAATCTGTCAATTTTAGTTGGTAGCTCCCACTAAAGAAGTGATCGTGAAACTTTTGCTCTAGTTGATCCCAAGAATCAATAGAGTTGGGAGCTAACGAAGAGAACCAAGCAAAAGCGGTACCGACCAAGGACAATGAAAACAAGCAAACTCTTAGAGAATTAAAGGTACCAGCTTCACCTAGTTGAGCAAGATATTGACTAATGTGTTCCCGGATAAATTTAACAAAATCGGGCATACGCCAACCAGGGGGAAAAGCCACATAATCAAAATCGGCCCTATATGGTTTTTGATACAATCTAGTATTACCCATATCAACACCGAGTTTATTTTTCATCATGTTAGCTATCTCTTCCTTAAATTGAGCCAATTCACTCCTAGCGACTCACTAAGATTGCATTGCACTTGTTCTTAAGTTACTCACAGGGGGTTATTTAGGAGTTTGCATGCGATGCAAGTCGGTAAACACATCATTAGGCACACCATAAGATCGAACAACATTAGGGATAGGAGATGATGTACGAGCTATTGTACTATACATTGGTGGAATAGTACCATAAGCATTGTTTTGGCTCGAACCAATGTACTAGGCACAACCGACAAAGGCAACGGCCGATCGGGAACCATGACCATCCGGCCAGATGGGGCGGTTAGACCGGCACGGGGGGCGGTCTAACGGGGTCGGCTTAGGCAATGGCGTTTGTTCCGGATAAAACCCCATCGTCATACCATACGAGTAGCTTCGGGTGAAGCTTCCAGTGTTGCCGACGTGGTCGAATGCAGAACCCCTTGTGAATCTACTTGAGGGATACCGTCATTAGATATATTAATAACACGCTTACCCTCAATTTAGCAACCAAACTACTCGATCGTTAAATGCACGTTCAAATCTATCGGTAATAGCGGATAATTGCGTAACTAGATCGGGAGGGGATGCTTGACTTACAGTGGGTATTACCTCATCCTTGTCCTTGTTCAGCTTGATCGCCGGCAACTCAAAATCTTGATTGAGTGTCACCTTGCCTGAACGATCTTTTTTGGCGCCAGAGAGAAATTGCTGCTTAATGTACTCTTGCAGCTCTGTGTACTTCCTCTGGTCTTCTTCACTGAGTTCTTCGATATTCACCATGATCACGTTTTTCTTGTCAATGTCGCACTGTGATCCCATGCAAAAATCGAAAGATCGGTTGTGAAACCAGATCTATATCCCCAGCGGAGTCGCCAAAAATGTGTTGACGCTTTTCTCGGTCGAACACACTAATGTGCTAGATCGCGCGATCATCGGAAATCACCTCGCCGAACCTCCCAGCACGGGCCGGTCTAACCGCTCGGGGGGCGGTATAACCGCCTTGGATAGGAGGCACGTCGAAAACCTAGATTCGCTGCTCGGGGAGGGACCCCGTCAGGAATAGTGCGCCTGGGGTTGTCCAGAGATCGACAGGCCACTCAAAACTCCCTCAACCGCCATGGAGACGAAGGAGGAGAGCAATGGAGGTTGGAAAAGCTGAGGTTTGGAGAAAATAAGATAAAATTGATAATGACGATTGGATGATAACTTTCAATCGGCCCCGACCCTTTATATTTACAGGGTGGGAGGCCTTGCCCTGCAAATGGCACTTTACATCTCAGAATCAAGTGAAACTCCTAATTCTACCCGAAATCGGGGAGACCTGGTTAGACCACCTCCGGGGGGCGGTTAGACTGCCTAGTGCCTTTGTGCCAGACCGGCTACACGATACCCGGTCAGACCGCCCTTGGAACCCGGTCTAATCAGCCTGACTGGCCCGAGTCAGCTCTTGCCAATTTTGGGTGTCAACAGGAGAAAAAGGTCGAAGAGTAAGATCCTAAAGCTCGTGGATCTATATCTTGGGCCATGAACGAAGGAGAGATGTGTCCTCCATAGAAAATGAGGGTAGTTATTTATAGCTAGGGCACCAGAAGAGATAGAGACGAGGGAACTAGGAAATGCGGAAGCCAAATATACTAGATACAGCAAAAGAGGAAACAGACGACCCGTGAAGGATTCAGTTTCAAAAGGATGACCGATTCAAAAAGATAACTCCCAAAAATAGAGTTAAACAATGGGGAAAGTTCTCTGACACATCCACAAACTACGGAGCATGGTTCACAGAAATCGTCTGCCCAGCGTCGCATACATAGTTGGCAAGCTCACTGACAGCACCCAAGAGAAACGCCATTTCAAGTGAGACTCTGTCAATGACCAGTGGCGATCATTAACACTTAAAAAGTTTTCCAAGAAAAGATGCCTCTCATTCCTAAAAGCTAAAGGAGCCAATGCCTACATCAGGAACATCCAAAAGTCTGCATAAGTCATGGAAGAATCCCTGGGTAAAAGGGTTATTATAGAAAGAACCAAAAGTGTCACATGGTGAATAGTCTAGGAAATGTGTCAGATGATTTGTCACATTGAGGGAATAGGATACCATCAGTAAAACCAAATGAAGATTGATCGTATTATAAAAGGATTCAGCTATCGTTCAAATTAAAAAAATGTCAAGTTCGAGGAAATTTCGGATCAAAAGATTATTTACTCCGAAACTGGGGGCATGTGTTGACACCATTTTTTGGAAAAAACATGTCAAAAACATAAGGAGTAGCCGATGAGAAAGCAAGGTAATTGGCCTATTAAAGAGAGAGAGGAGTGGTCAACAGGACTCGCCGATGGTCATAGGAGTTCACCTCTATTGATGGGTTGGCAGGTCAAACCGATCAACTGATGGTCAACTGGAACATCGGCCGATAGAAAGAGAAGAAGGCGGAATCAGGAGGATATGCCAAAAGGAAAGCACAACGAAGGTGGGTCAATCCTCGATTGACAACGGGTCAAGAGTCAATTTCAGGGAGTGTGACTCCTGCAAGAGTATTTTTTCTATTTTAGTGGTGTTCGTTTTCTTTAGATGCAAGTAAACAGTGTCGTAATTGGCTAGGAGTCGGGTTGTCCTCAGGACATAAACAACGACCCTGTGTGGTTGGAAAAAAAGTGTACACACCAATATCAAATAAACCGCCTCCAGGCAAACCCTTCACAATTTACAGCATCTACTTTACAACATCTACTTTTCTGGCGACTTCGCCATTGCGTTTTTTCTCTTTTCTACAATGCCATTCTTCAAGTTCGTCGGACTGCATCGATCGATCTTCGGCAAACTTGTGAGTACCGCTTTACCGAATAACCCTAGGCTTTAACCTTCAGGCGCATCGTTGAGGTTTCGTCTTGTTCTTTATTCACCCTTTATCGATATTAGCTGGATCTAAGAGTTTTCATACCAATTCTTGTGGTTTTAGCTATTATCACCAATTTATCCAGCTTGATCTAGATCACATCGACTTATAACACTATAGCTGATTCCGACCTACTCGAGTTGATGACATCACGATTGGCCGATTCCAGCCGATCTCTAATCCACACCCTCGCGCCTCGGTCGCTCTCGAGCCGGTCGATCCCGCTTTACTCATATCGGCTGATTGGCTGGTACACCTGTCGCTAAAAGGCCAATGGTTCAATAGCTGATCCTTGATATTTTGCATTGTCAATCAACAAGTCAGATTGGCTGGCATGCCTCGCAATACAGTGCCTCGAGCACACCACTGCTGGACGTACGGCCCCGGCAGGAACCAGGATAAATCCAGTGTCACCTAGTTTCTTAGCACCGGCCATCGAGAGATAGATCTCAACACTCGTACTAGTTAGTGTCGGGACTACTTTCCGCACCGACAGAATCCTTGGACTATGACTAACCCAAATTACAAATTTGGGAAGAGCATTCTCAGTGCTGATGTACTCGATGTGGTTGCTCCTTGTACCAGAGATCTCCACACATTCTTCATGGAACGTTGTGAGGCACAAGATGAGTCTCCGATTACGGTCGCACTTCAGCCTAGGACCAGCTGGTGGCTTATGAGAGAACAATTGGCAAAGAAAGTCCAGCAGATACCTGTGCAACTCAGTGATTTGTATGATCTCTTCATGTTGGATGCTTTGCATTTGACACTTCTACGTTGCTTCATCCTATAAGTTGCTTGAAAATTTAATCTACTTCTCACTAATCATTCTCTATCAGAATGTGCTTTTTATGTGAAATCATCTTTACCATGTATTTTGCTTCCTTACACTTTGTTTTTTCTTAATAATAGGAATATGGCCATAGATGTTGAGAAGACGGACGCTGAAGTTGGATTCCTTGATCCTGAATGCTTTAACTTGACAGTGTTGAGCCATGGTCCATTTTCAGTTTTGCTACGTCCTATATGAAGCATGCCTTCCAACTATATGCTAAAAAGAGACTCATCATTTCCGCTTATATCAGTGATAACCACTGGATTGCAGTGGTCATCTTTCCGAAGCAAAAGAGGGTCTTGTATCTTGATTCACTGAAGAGCCTTAACACTGATATTTCCCTTTTGACAAAAGTCATTGATGAGTAAGTTCTTTCTTTCTTAACCTGCAAACTTCCTCAACAAACTTTGCAGAGTATATTAATAGTGCCGTAACCATTGTTGCATGTTTCGTTGTACGGGTTGGGATAGTTACTGCGTCAATAAGAAGTTGCCCCAGAACACCTTGGAACATGACAATGAGGTTAAGGTATATATCACTTATTTCCTTCATGTGGAAGCTAGTACTAAAGGTTGAGTTTATTTCTTCTCGATCACCACTATTTTTCTTTGTACATTCATTGCAGTGATACCAAAAACATTCTCATTCCAGACTCTACAGCTTCTATTGTGCCTATCACATGCTTAAAGTAAAATATAAATTGAGGGAACATCAAGTACTTTCTTGGGATCTGCATTTGTAACACTTGCAACTGAGCACAATTTTTGCTTATTAGCAATGCACATGTTTGGTAACCACCTATATATGTGTGCTGACTGGTGACATTGTTAGATCCAGAAATTTGAGCTACCACAAGATTGTCTCTTACAAAGACATGATGTTCTACGTTCATGATAGAACTGTCACATTCCTCATGGAATAGGTGATCATAGTCGGAGGAAAATTTCATGTTGATGATACTGTGTGGGCTCATATTATAGCTGATTCTTAGGAAATTTTGCATTCAAATTTTGTGATATTGTTGTCAAGCTAGTGGACTATGGCTGTGATATTGTTGTCAAGCTAGTGATGCTTCTTTACTTATGAAATGATGATGCTGAATTTTGTCATATGATGCATGTGAATTATGTGGATTTCTGTGAATTTGGATGTTGGATCTAATTTAATTAGGTGGATATGAAATCAGGACATAGAAGGATCATAGGATACGCGCGTATACACAAGAAGTGTCTCCTTTTGTCGAGACACAGGAGACGCGCATTGCCAGCAAGCATCTCCTTTCGTTGAGACACAAGAGATGCGTGTAAACAATAAGTGTCTTCTTTCGTCGAGACAGAGGATACACGAGTTCAGAGCAAGCGTCTCCTTTCTTTAAAACAGAGGAGACGTGTGTGCAGAAGACGTGTCTCCTTTCATCGAGATAGAGGAGATGTAGGTTCACAGCACACGTCTCCGATGTTGAGTTCGTGTAACGGCCTTTGTTTTCACGCCTATTACCAAAGTCCCCTGTGGGCCCAGAGAAACAACCTTTTCACGTGACCGGTAACTAGTTGTGGTAACGGTCGTTGTTTGATGCCTGTTATGAATATGTGTTATCAGTAACGGGCATACCTTTCTTCGCTCATTTGTAACACTTGATCGGTAATGGGTGCTTTACCCGTTACTAAAGGTCATCTATGTCTGTTACCAAAGTAAGTTTTTCACGTAGTGACAATAACTTGTCAGGTGGGTACGGATTAGTCCAACAACTTATAAAATGATCAAGCTCATACAATAACTTGATATGTGGGTGCAAACTGGTCCAAGAACTTGTAAAATGCATAACTTAGTGCACCATTGATGCATATGTAATCTAAATGTTATCACAAATAATATATTTTCAAACACCAGACTAGAGTATACTTGCGTTAGAACAAGTTATTGTGCATTATTTGTGTAGCGAACATGGCCCCATTTGCCATTTGTTCGAGTTGATTTTGGTGATTCATGCTAACACAAGTAATGGGACTAACCACATTGTCAAGCATGTCTTTGTAGGCATTCCTAGGTCCCATGGATGTTACCACATGTTAACATAGCATGCCCAAGCTAACATGTCATGCCACAAGTTAACATAACATGGACATGTTAGGTTACTTATAGCAAAATTGAGGAGTTAGTATATATTTTGAGGCTATAAGTAATGGCATGTTAAGTATGTTAAGTTGAAGCAAAAATCCAAGTTGAAGACGCGAAGAAAAAGAAGGAAAAGGACACCGTCGGATGAACCGACGGTACCTAAATAGCAAGCGTCGGTGCAATCGTCGGACGAATTGGTACACTGGTGAAAACCTAGGCACCGTCAGATGAACCGACGGTCCATTTTCTAGTAGCGTCGACGAGTTGCAGAGGAAGAGCAGCGAAGACAGTAGCACCGGATGATCGGGACACCGTCGGTCTATCCGACGGTCTAAGTGGGGACACCGTCGGTCTATCCGACGCTCAGTTTGAATCAAGACAGAGACGTGCCAAGACGAAGCCTTCAGCACTGGATGATCCGACGCCTTGGCCAAGGAGAAGCGTCGGTCTATCCGACGGTCGCGTGAAAGCTAACAGAGGCGACTTGGTCGCGGGGTCTTGTGACGCCCCGGGTTTTTAATTACCATCATTAACGCTAACGACGCGATTAGCCGGTCAAATGGTCAACCCTAAGTCAACCGGGCCCTCACCCATGAAAACTCCCTAGCATACCCTAAGTGACCCTAGTGAATAGTAAAACACCGGGTGGGGCCAACCCTTGGTCAAAGGGTGAGTCAAAGCCCCCTTGCCACCCAATGTCCACGGTGTCTGCCGGAACTTTTGCCGCGTTCCCCCAAAATTCACCTAAACACTTAAAATTCTACCTTTGGGAAAGTTGTAGATCTTGTTGAGGGACACAACTTTCGGGTAGAGTGGCATTGCTTGGTTTGGAGGGGAAAATTGTGAAAAAGCACTTACAAGCCGGGGAATTACCGTTGACGAACCCCGCCGACATTCAAAGTTGGCACCGCCACGAGTTTCAAATCTAGGCAACAAAACCCTATACAACCTTTGTAAAAGTTGTAGCCGGTACCTAGATCTACAACTTTGGTATTCATCACTTGGCACGGTTCGTTGAAAAATTTTGAGAAAAATCGAGTCAAAGAGGGCACCGAGCAACACGGCCGAGCCCGAGCACGCCATGCGCGACGTCGTGCGTGCGCCCGAGCGCCACCGTGCCGCCGCCGCCGCCTTGCCCCCGGCCCAGCCGTACCCACGCCGCCCGAGCCCTCGACGTCCGCGCCATGCCGCGTCCCGAGGCACGCGCGCGCCCGATGCGCACCGTCCCGAGGCGTCTAGGCGTCCGCGCCGCCGTACGCGCGCGCGCGCGCACGGACCGGCGGTCCGTCGGCGGCGTCGCCGCCGCACGCGCGCGACCCGACGCGCCGTAGCACGCGGCGGCATCTCCCGCCGTCACCAACGCGTCACCCACGGGCCGCCCGAGCCGGGTATAAAGCCTCCCGCCCCTCCTCGCGCGCGCGCACCGTGCCGCCCGCGCCATCGCCGCCGCCATTGTCGCCGCCGCCGGTGCTAGCTCAGCTCGCTTGTGCTCGCCGCCGTTCAAGCCCCTAGTTAGCCTCTATAGCTCCCGGGCAAGCTCACCGAGGCACACTTGTTTGCGCCAATTTGGTCTCCACGCCGCGCGAAACCGAGCCCTCCCGAGCGCCGCCGCCGGCCGCCGCCGCGCGCCGTCACCGGAGCCGGCTCCGCCCTCGGCACCACCACCAACCGACCGTGGTGAGCTCAATTTCACCATGGGGTCGCTTGTTGTCGTGGATAGGCCCCACATCGCCGCCGGCGAACCCTCCCGCCGCCGGCAAGGGCACAAATGTGAACCCGGGGGCATATGTGCAAGGATTCCTAACTTAGTTTATTTACGGTTCGGTCCATGGTCTTAGAAAATCCCTAGAAAATCACAGAAAATTCCAAAAATTCCCAAACAAATTTTGTAGGACTCGAGGATGCCAAACCCCATCCATGTGTGGTACACTTGAGACTAGATTCAAAGTAGCTTTGGCAGGAAAATTACAAATATGTTATGCTTGAATATGTCATATCTTGAAATATACAGCTCCTCTGTAGTTAGGCTTTGGATATGATGTGTGTTAGAGTAAGACTAGATGCTGTGCCAAAGATTGCACAAAGTTACCATGTGAATGTTTTTATAAAAATGTTTTTCCATCTCTGGCAGTGCTACATAAATGATTTTTCATGTTAAATATATTACTGTTCTTGAGCCCAAATTGTGCACACTACCTTGAGATGCCAAAAGACACCCCTTGTGAATTAATCATGAATTTAGGAGTACCAGAACTAATTATTCTTGATTTATGCCTATTTTCCTTTGTAAATCAATAAACCAAATTCAGTAAAGGTTCCATGTGAACAGGTTAGCTTTTTAGACTTGTTTAGGACCAGAGAGCAACCACCAGAAAGTTTGAGTAATTTTGATGCTTATTTATTTTTATTTGCATTTAAGATGAATCACTAGATAACCCTTGTTATTTTCAATAATATTTAATTTTCTAGCATCCAACACTTGCATGTGGGTCCAATGGACCAGTATAGATGCTAGTAGGCTTAAGAAACACTCATTTAATTTTTGATAATTTAATTGGTTAATAAAAGGCTTAAATGCCCTTTTAATATTAAAGGGAAATTAAAAATAAAGAAAAATCCTTAATTAAATTCTTTTTCTTTTTGGAAATAGTACTTAATCTAAATAAAAGAAATTTAATTAATATTACTGATCAAGAAATTTAATTCATAAATAAAAGATAGTAACACCTTGTTGGTTAAAAATAAAGTGAAATAAAGCTTTTACATGAAATAATAAGCTTAAATAAAACCTTTATTCAAATAAGAAGTAAAAAAAAGTAATCCATGTACAACCAATGACTTCCTCAAATAGAAACCTTAGATAGACGCTTGATAAGGTGAATATGACCAACCGGAGTTGGGTAAGACAACAAACTATCACATCACCTAAAGTGCATTGCATTCTGTGTAGATCTTCCGGACGGAGATTACTCCCTTGTCCCGGAAACCGAGGAAGGCGGAGCGGAAGGTTCTCTGCAGTACGTGGACGTACTCGACACCGAGGGTGCCCAAGCTAACATAGCTGACGAAGGCAAGCTCCGGTGCATCTAACCCAGTTTTAAAATTCTTTATTCAATTATCTATGAATGATTGTGCATTTACGTTCAGGAGTTGAATGAAACCCTAGATGCATGATCCATAGGTACCTTTGTCCCTACTAGTATGATAGGTCGATAGCCGCTAAGCTATAGGACCGTTACAAGTCGAGTGATGACCTCACTCGCGAGAATAGGTTCCTAGATAGGAATCATATTATATCCTTAAATGGATTGCTCACGTGGTAAGAGCATGGGATGCGGGCTCCGGTCCGGTGGTTATGTGGGTTAAGTCTTTGAACGTACCAAGCATATGCGGGTATGGGACCGGTAAGCCTAGTACCATAATGAGGCGGTGAGGGATCTTACTATTACTACTCTTGGGATTCGCTCTCACGGCTAGCTACGGTGGTGTATGGTGACTCCGGTATCTCGCGGGGTATGCGGGATAGCCTGCACCAAAGACCGTAAGATTCGATCCCAACCCGAGGATTTATGGGGACGGCCGGGGAGTTGTCCTCGCGGGGGCGGCCGACCGTGTGTTTGGGTCTACCTTGCAAGGTTTATAATCAATCGATTGTCGGCCTCTCACCGTTATCCGAGACTACTTACTCTACTAGTCACGTGATCCCTAATGATGGAAGTTGATGAAGATGACGTTTGAATAATTGTATTGTACAACTTTGCTTGTACTAGTTGGCTAATGTAGTAAAGACTAAACTACTAGAACTTGTGCTAAAATCTTTAAAGTAAGGACCTACTCTTGTTACTTTTTAGCAAAGGCAACCCGAGTAGCCACAAAGCCTTTCATGGTCTAGATGTGGTGAAGTAGATATCACCGAGCGGGTAAGACTTGCCGAGTATTAGTATACTCGGCCTTGCATTAATGTGTTGATCCGGGTAATGCCTTCGGTGATGTGTGGCCCGGTGAGATCCCGCCGGCCGGGAGGCGGAGTGGGTGGAGGACGACTACTGAAGCATCATGGATGGCCTCCCGTGGTGACCTTGCTTCCGCTAGTTAATTTCCGCTGTGTCTTTTCGAAACTCTGAACTATTCTGTCATGACAAAAACTATGGTTTGTAATAATTAAACCCTTCGGGGTACGAATTTGAATTTGAATGTTGTTGTATCTCTGGACTCGCCTTCGAGTGAGTTTTAATGCATATATTCGATCCTTGTGCTATTCAAGTGATTTACGGGCGTTAACCGGCGACTTACGACAGGATGGTACTTTATTATTGCTTAATGACCAAAGTGGATCGGTCTTAGGCGATAGTACGGTACTTTCCTGGGCGGGTTGTCACGAGTCTTCGAAAGACCGGATGATCCGACGCATCATCGGTGTACAGCATCTATGCAGTTGTGTCAGAGAATCTCAACGGCTATGTGACGTGGGAGGGGCATCAGATGAACCGACGCCCTGGAAAAGCTTAGCATCGGTTCATCTGACGCTACCTTTTTCAGTGGCCATTAGCCAACGGCTCTTTGAGTGCCTTGGGCTATTTATACCCCCTCCACACACCCATTTGAGGTTGCTGGATTGTGTGGAAATGCAGAGGAGTTCCAGACACATTGAAGATCATATCCAATCCATCCAAGTGCTTAATTGCTCATCCTTAGACTTGCATATGCTTTGTGTATGTGCTTAGTGCTAGGCTTAGCTTAGAGCTGAGTGAGTGCAAGGTTGTGCCAACCTTGTGAGGTGATTCTTGAGTGAATCAAGTTGTACAAGGTTCGCCGGAAGCCTTGGGGCCTAAGTGGCTCACCGGCAATCGTCATCGACCCTCCGGCTTGGTGTGGAGCGGCGAGGACACTTTGTGCGGGGGACGTGGAGACCCCCTTCCTTGGTGGAGAAGCTCCTTAGTGGAGGCGGCATCAAGGTGACCAAGGGAGCTTGGCAAGTGCCTAAGTGGCTAGCCTTTGTGACGAGTCAAGTGGTGCTCTTGGGAGAGACTTGGTGACCGGGAAGCAATACTCTTGTGTGAGTGCTTCAACAATGTGGACTAGGGGTGGCTTAGTGCCTACCGATACCACGGGATAATTCGCATGTCAAGAGTTTGCTTCCTCTCATTCCCTTTACGTTTCCGCATTTTCTCTATTGTAATCTTTGCTTGCCTTTACTTTCCTAGAGTAGTATCATGCTAGGATTGGCTATAGGTTGCAAACCTTGTTTTGGGATGGGAGTTTCACACTAGAACAACCCTAGTTGCACATCTAGATAGTATGTTCTAGTTTATCTTTGTGCAAAAATAGTGAAGCCATGGGTTAAAGTTTTTTAGTTGCCTAATTCACCCCCTCCCCCTCTTAGGCTAACGAGCATCCGATTCCTTACAATTTGACAACTGATATTGGTGTTGTGATGGTAAAAATATTTAGTAAGGACTAGAACCTTCGGTGTTTAGGCAATTACTATTATGTCTTTGTTATTAACTAATAAAAAAAGTAATGTATATACATTTGATTCAAAATTAGCAACTTTAATTGACAAAAAACTATTAGTTGGAAGAAAATTTGAATGCTACCTGATTTTTCTAATACATTATCACTTGTAAATTTCAACTATAGGGGCACCAATTTGCCAAGTTATTACAATGAAACCGAGTATTTTACACAAGTTCTTAGATCAATATGCCCATACCTATAAAATTTTTATACTAATTTGATTATTTTACATGGTTTTGGACCAATATGCACCAACCTGATAAGATATTGTACTAAATTAAGCATTTTACAACTTGTTGGACTAACCTACACCCACCGGACAAGTTACTAGAGCATTTTACAACTTGTTGGACTAATCCGCACCCACCTGATAAGTTGTTCTATGATGGGCGCAATTTATTCGTTGTTGAACTCATGATGAGAAAATACTTACCTGATTTAGTTTTTTTATAAATAACACAAACTTTTACGATAAAATGTTAGAAATGTGTCAAATTGTGTCCATGTTTAGCATTTATTTTCACATCCAAAGAGAAGTACTATAGTACTATACGGTTGTAACCCTCGTTGTACTTTTGTAAAAGGAAACATTACATCGCACTGGTACAGTAGTACTACCTCATTGGAATAGAGAAATGATGACAACCAGACCGAACCGTTATTGACGCTTTGCAATGGCATCAGTCCTAATATCTCTTGGTCTTTAGTGGGTGTCTGGTCACAAGATGGGCGAGAGCAGTCTCTATGGTCTCCTTCAGTTGCGCACCACTCATCTCTTCAATCTGCATATAAAAAACACTTGTATATGTATTTGAGGAAAACACAAAAAAAACATGGCAAGGCAACAGTAGTAATATCTGCATAGAAAAACAATTCAATACACGTACTGAGTATTACACATGAACTAAAAAAAGTGAAAATGTTTAACTCTAAAGGAGTATTAGTATTAAACATATACCAATTATGAACTTAATTATACATGTGGACTTGAAATCGCGAGATGGAACCGTCACTAGAAATTGTTTAGTGTAGCACGACATTGCTCAGTGGAAAGTTTCTTCCAATTTTCTATTATAGGCACACTAATCGGCATCGCGCGGTTGATGAAACTAGCATATGTGACTTCACATGATCACATCTAATTCCCACAAACATTTCAAATCTGTTAATTATTTGCCGGTGAGTTATTTTTTTCTTGGAAGTTAAGAAGGCATCAACAGGTTTTGTAGGAATTTTTTAAAAATAGTGTGATTTTTCATTCGAGATGTGTTTAGCTGGAATAGTTTGCTATATTTTTTTCCATATCTTGGAAGAGAAGATTAGCTTAAGAATTAGGAGTACCCAACTTTGAAATCTTGCCTCCGCCATTGAGCGTAGCCTTTCCTACAAATAAACCCTAAAATAATTTTTGAATTAAAAATTTAGGTCTATCCTTGTCCATATAATATGTACGATGATACAAATAATCTATGAACAAATGTTAGGAGTTTAGGACTAATGGCGGTTCGGTCAGTCACGTGTCAGCATTCATTCTGCGACCCACTTTTCTCATCTCGATTCTCGACTCGAAAAGACTAAAGACCTAGGGTATGTCTGTCAGTGTATGTTGCATGCAAACTTGCTCTTGAAAGCATATAGAATACTAAAAGCTTTAGCTCGACTTTGTTTTTTCTTTTTTATAATAAAAATACACAACTCACCCACGTATTAAAAAAAGCAAAATTCAGCACGGGCTCATAAACTTGGCAGCTAGTGTAATATAGGTCCTGGAACTCTCGAAATACACATTTGAGTCCCCGAACTTCCCTATTGGTTCACGTGAGATCCAAATTGTCATTATTGTGACTAAACTGCCTAAGTGGCATGGTGACTGGATGCTGACGGCCCTGACATGTGGGAACCACCTGTCAGCTGCACCATCTTCCCTCTCATCGGCACATGCCTGCACCGGTGTCGATGTCGCTAGGGCTCAAGTCCAACGGCCAAAGACCATCGAGTGGCTGTTTCGCCAGGCTGAGCCCTCCATCCTCGCGGCCACAGGCCCGTGGGAGGACCACAAGCCAACGTCGTTATGGGCAACCCTGTAGGTGTGGTGGCGTGGGGCCTATCACCAGCGCAAGCATACATGGTGGTGTAGCAGGGCCACTACCTCAAACTCCACTTTGTGCTCTTGGCGCCATAGGGGCCATGCGCGACAACCAGGGCCAAGGCGGTGGCGAACGACAACATCAACCTCGGGCCCTCGACAACATTGGATGTGATGCTTGAGCTGGGGCTCGGGGTGGTGGCGGACGGAGGCATCCGAGCTTCAGCCATCGACAATGCCGGATGAGGCACTCAAGCGCGGCCCTCAGTGGTGATGAACGGCGGCATAGCTGCAGCAAAGGGGCCTTCGAGCTCGAGATCTTGATGCAGCGGACTGGGTGGTCGATCTTCGACCCTTGGCGGAGGCGGGCAGGGTCCTCGGAGATGACCCTCGACGGTGCCGGAAGGGTCTCAAGCCACCAGCCAGGCAGCCACACAAGCGAAAGGCCCCGTCATCGAGGGGTTGTTTGTGTGGGGCCGCATGCCGGGATGTCAAGGGGAGAGGCATGCTGGCTGAGGGCTCGTCCTTTGCCACATTGCCCGCAGGGAACCACTGCCATCCTGGTCCTCCTGTCATGTCAAGAGAGAAGGGGGAGGCAAGATGGTGCAAGAGATAGGTGGGTCCCACATGTCAGAGTCACACCAACACCCACTAACAGTGCCACTTAGGTAGGCAGTTTAATCATAGTAACGGTGATTTGGACCTCACATGAATCAATTTGTAAGTTTGAGGACTCATATATGCATTTTGAAAGTTCTAGGATCTAGATGAAATTAGTTGCCAAGTTTAGAGGCAAAGGGAAAATTTTACTTAAAAAAGCTTCAGCTTTAAAAGGGAAGTTTCCATATAGAGATTTGGATTTAGACCGCCGCCTACTCTTAGAAATGTGTCAGCCAACAAAAAGCAGCCACAAAGATATACTCCAGCAAAACGGAGAGGGAGACAAGGACCATTTGTAGGACCAGTTCAACTGCTGCCCGGTAGTTCACTCCAAAAGGGAAAGGCACCGAAATATAAACAGCGTGTAAAGCACAGCTTGATTCCCAAGCATACTATGGATCAAGATGAACGCCACCGGCTATATATGTTACACCCGGCTGACGTCATCCGTTGTGGACTGAAGGTCGGAAGCAAAAAGTAATCGATCAGCGTGATATTAGGATATGACAGCCTCCATCCATTAACATTTGAAGTTTAATTGAAAACTGAACTAATTTACATTGTCCTAAACATCATACATGTTTTTAACAGCATGTATTTAATTTCACATTGTATTCACAATGTATAGTAGTACAAAATTAATATTGATTTGATAAATTTAATTCATATTGCATAACTTTGAGTGAAGTTATTCACATTATATATCTTCTATTCTATGCACCTTGTTTTTTATAATATTTTCACGTGACCACGTAAAATTGTTAGATGGGGATGGTACGTTTTTATGTGGTCACGTGAAAATCACGTGGTACCGGTATTGTTTCGGTTTGGCACAATATCTATTGGGTTCTGACAACAACCTTGGACGGAAGAGCAACGGTGGTACACGAACTTATTAAAGCGAGCGAGAGCGACGTATGCAACCAATCTGAGTACGCAAGTGGCAACCACGCCATTATTATTGGCACGTACAGGAGCGCACCGGCGGACGCTTACCTCGACGAACATGGTGTGGACGACGGTGTCGCCGGCGGCGGCGATGGTCGCCGTGAAGACGCGGAGGCGCAGCGGCTCCAGCGCCCGGCAGACCTTGGCGATGACGTCCCTGCCCCTGCTGCACCGCACGCTCACCACCGCCATCTTCTCCCCGGCCTCCGAAACTACCACCTGCACAATCTTTTACCTTTTTATATTTCTTTCTTTGTTTCATGGTGTGTTATATTAGTAGTGTCGGCAACCTTGAATCGTAGCCTTGGTTAGTTTAGACATGGCATATATACCTCGAGGATCTGGACTGGTGGTGAGGCGTCGATGGAGAGTGTGACGCTGCCATCGTCGGCCGCTGCCGTTCGCGTCTTCTTCGTCCTCCGCGGCGGGTAGCTGTCGGCGTCGCCCGCGGCGGCATGTTCCTCTGGCTTGACAGTGGCGGTGGTGTTGCCGGAGCACTCGAGCGCGGACACCTCGGCGAGCGCCCGGCGCTCCTCCTCCTGCAGCTTCTCGATGTAGGCGATGGCGTCCCTGATGATGGATGCCTTGTCCATCCTGGTGATGTTGGGGACGACGCTGCGGAGCGCGTAGAGCTTCTCGTTGAGCCTCCTGCGGCGGTGCCTCTCCATGACCGTGCTCTTGTGCTCCGCGCCGGCCCCCGCCGCTGCCGGCGCCACCTGCGTGTCGCATGACGAGTTGGCGCCGTCCGGCGAGCTCGAGGCCTCTCCGCTGTAGTTGCAGGATGGGTAGAGGCCGGTGACCGACTCGGCCTCGGCGGGCGCGTGCGGCACGATGCTGGCGGAGCAGCCAGGCCAGCAGACCAGATCAGGAGTCATTCAGGGCCCCAAGAAATTAAAAGAAGACCAAGAGGAAATTAAGCAAGTAGAAGCGGGAGGACTGTACCTGTCGACGACGGCGAGGTCGTGCTCGTAGGGCTCGTCGTCGAAGAAACGAGGCGGTGATTGGCAGTAGAAGTCGAAGCCCAGGCTCTGCCAGTCAGCTGCCTCCATTGCTGGCCTCTAGCTTTGGCAGGCTGTTCTGTTCTTGGTGCGCCAATGAGGAAGAAGCTTTCAGCTTTGGCTTTCACTTCACTGTTTGCTTGTTGATGCCATTTTAGCACCATCGCTAAGACACTACTAGAACTTAGCACAAGTAGCGAGTTAGCCAGATGAGGCCGCTGCAAATTAAAGGCTTGTGGCTGGGGCCGGAAAGGAATAACGACGCGTGGATGAGATCGAGTGGTTAGCAGGGCGAACGATGAGATGTGATGCTTGATGCTGATGCGATGTGGATGTACCGTGTGCTCTCGGAAGCGGAGACCACCCTGAGCCTAGCTGTGGCCTCTGCTACCGCTAGAGGCCAAGTGTCCCGTCCTATCTCCTTTTCGTCGCTGAGCCATTTGTCTACCTCCAAATAATCACTAGTATGGGTACGGTGTAGAGATAGATAGATTCGGATCCAATCGAATTCGGTTGTCGCTATCTATCATATTTGAATTTGAATTTGAATGCAAATACCGATACAAAATGAACAGTTTGAATTTGGATTAGTATTCGGATATTTGCTCAACTTATAAGATACTATCACAATGAGTATAATTTTTTTCTTTATCCGTTGTTTTCTAATTGAGAAGAATCATGTTACAAAGTACGGAGTAAATTATGGACAGAGTAATACATATCACTAGTAATATTAGGTTAACATATTAAAATTAATTAGACGTTATCATCATATATGACTAGTATGGAGTAAATTAAATATGATTAGTCATATTAAAATTAATTGGTTGTTACCATTATATATCACTAGTATTATTAGGTTAACATAATTAGTCATTTGTCAGATATATATAGGTAATTTGTTAATAGTTTAAATGGTGCAAGTATTATTGTTAGAGGGCCGTCAAGGGCTTAGTGGGCCTCGGCAGCCCATTAGTGGGACCCTCTCTATATAAGGAGAGGGGGTGCGTCTGTGTGAGGAAGCAAGAATCAGAAGACCCTTGCCCGACCGTGGGAGAACAACCCCGCGGCCGAAATCTCTGCCTTTCCTGCGTCTAGTGCTCCCCTTCCCTCTCAATCCTAGCGGCACCATAACACTGCCTTTCCTCCGCCTAGTGCTCCCCCTTCCCTCTCAATCCTAGCAGCACCATAACAATTTGGTATTCAGAGCCATCTTCTTCCCCTGCGCCGCCGAACGCCCACCCTCCCACCCTCGCTAGTGCCGCAGCCTGAGCCATGGCTGGCCTTGATTTCGACACCGCCGCACAACTCGTGGCCGATCTCTCCCACCAGATGGCGTCCCTTTGGGCGCGTCTCGAGGTTCTGGAGACCACCATGCCGCCTGTCCTCCCCTGCAGCGCGCCGGCCATCACCACCACACCACATGTGTTCACGTGCGGCGTTCGGGAGCATGCGCCGGTGGACACCACTGCATCCTCCCCCGACGCCCAGCAAATCCAAGATGAAGGAGAGCAGTTGTCGCAGATTGATGCAACCATAACTGTCGGCCGACAAATCCAAGCCGAGTGGGAGAATTTGCAGCAGATCGGGGAGCCGACGGACACCACACCGGAAAAGTCAGGGAAGATACTTACCCGAGAGGCAGACTTGGCGGCGGACCGTCCGCGTGCAGCATCCGCCCCAGCCGTCCACATCGAGGCGACATGGGGGCTCGTCGGCAACCTTGGACGCTAGCGCCACCACAATCTTCGCCTCGAGGCCGCCCCGCAGCGGGGCCGCCCGCACTCCGCATCGCCGGCAGCCACTTCGTCGACCGCGCGCGGCCGTCGTGACGAGTGGTCGCCGAAGGGTGGCCGTCGGGGCCGCCGCCGGGCGCGCGCGGCGCGGTCGGCCACCATGGGGCCGCCTCTGCCGGGACATCTCCAACTCCGCCTCGGGCATCCGCACACGGCCTGGTCAATGGCGAGGTGCTGGTCCCCAGCGCCGACCTCCGCAAGGGCTCCGCCGATGGCTACCGGGGCGACGACCGGTGGCTGCTCCCTTCGACCCGGGCGGTTGGTGCGCTGGCCGCGGAGAACCGCTCCTGGATTCTGGCATCAGTTGGGCGGAGCGTGCCGTCTGCAGTTGGGACTTGGGACGATACCATCCGTTCCCTGAATTTTTTTTATTTTTTAATCCTTTTAATCTAATTTATTAAAAATAACCCGGGCTCAACTAAAATTGCAAAAAGTAGCCCTTTTGGTCGCGCCAGGCCGCGTGGCGCAACTCCTCATTGAGTCGCGTCGGGGCATGTGGCGCGACTCGGCGCCACGTCGCCCGGCGTGGTCCGGCCTTGGTGAGGTGGCGCCTAAGTCGCGCCACATGCCCTGGCGCGACTCAATGAGGAGTCGCGCCACGAGGCCTGGCGCGACTCACTTAACATACAGGGGGCCGCTGGGCCCCTTTTCTTTCTTCCTCCTACTTTCTTTCTCCCAAACCGAGCTCCCTCCCTTCTCCCATGGCGTCGCCCCCCCTCCGCCCCCTCTAGATCCACTCCCTCCCTCACCCGTTTTGAAGAGGAAAGTGTGGGAAATTGCTCGTGGAAGGTAACTCCTCCATTCTAACGAATTAGTTTTCGCGGATTCCATCGTTTTCGTTGGATTTGAGGTGGTTAGGTTTAGTGAATGATTTGAGATAGATAGCATGATTGAGTACGAATCCGGTATGATTTAGTGTAGTGTATCGTTCAAGTGACCGATGTTAACCTCTTCTTATCGTCTAGTTTCTCTTGCATGGTAGGATTTCATCATTTCCATGTTGGATAGTGTAGATGCTATTGATATGTGAGATGAGGGTTGGTATAATCAATTTAATTTGTGGTTGTGTGTAGATGGATCGTTTAGTACGTATATTTTCGGGTGGCATAGTTGATGACAATGGGGAGTTTAAAAGCATGAGGCAACGAGTAGCAAGATTTGATAGTCCTCCAACATTTGAAGATATTAAAACCCGAGTGAATACTTTGTTCAAGGTTGGGAATGAGGGGGAGGAATTAAGGATTCATGGAAGGTTAGACTCCGGTGAGAAAAGAAGTCACTATGTGATGATGCCTATTAAATGTGGCGATGATTGGTTATTTTACAAAGAGTGTGTGAAAGAATCTCAAGTTCGTTGTGTCGAGTTAGTTGTTGATGTTCACTCTCCAGTTGATTCACCGCATAATGATGAGCCCATGGAACACTTAACTCAGGAAGATATGGTGCCACACAATGAGGTTCATGATAATGAGGATGATGAAGAAGGTGGTGATGATGAGGAATGTTCTTATGGTTCAGATGGGGAAGATGACTTTGATAGATGTGGGTTGAATAATAATTTTGGTGAGTATGAGGATGATGAGGAAGAAGATGGGGATGATATATCTGTGAGCTCTGAAGAAGAAGAACCAACTCCAGTTAGCCAACCAACTCCAACTCCAGTTAGCCAACCAACCCCAACTCCACTTAGGCAACCAACCCAACCAACACATATGGCTCGAGTAAATCCTATACGCCAATTTAGTTCTTTGGGTTAAGAGACTCCATTATTTGGTGAGAGGGTAGATGAGGCGTCTAGAGGGTCGGTGTACACTCTATCTGGATTTCGAGTGCCGAATTCACTCAAACGAGTTGAGGCAATTGGAAGGCGTACATGTTGATGAACCCGAAGTTTCCGTTTTCCATTCGGTTCCGAGGAAGGCATAGTGTGATTCAGGGGTTACATCTTAGTGAAGTAGATCCCGACAGTGGTGAATTGTTTATAACCAAGGGAATGCAATTTGATAACTTGGAAGAATTAAAGTTTTTCTTAAGGGATTACTCGGTGCGGCACCATAGGCCATATAATGTGACTCATTCATCGGCCAAACAAGATACACGTTTGCTTGCCAACAAGATTGTGCTTGGAAGGTGTGGGCGCGTCCACTTCCCGATGATAGGAACAAATGGAGAATCACAAGAGTTGTCCAACCTCATACATGTGGGACGTCGGAAGTGGCACAAGAACATTCTCAATGCACGGCTCGTTACATTTCGAGATGGATTCTTGCCATGGTTTATAAGGATCCCGATGTTTCTATAACTGCCATCATTGAATCCATCAAAGCTTTCAGCAACTACACAGTGAATTATGGAAAGGCATGGAGAGCTAAGCAGCATGCAATATCCATGTTGTGGGGTGATTGGAAGGATGCTTACGGTAGGGTGCCAAAAATCCTACAAGCAATAACACACTTCGGCCGGGCACGAAGTGGTGCACTCATACTACGGGAAAGGAGGAGCTCCACAAAGGTGTAATGAAGCCGTAATGGAGCGGGTGTATTGGTGTTTCCCCCAATGTGTAGACGCATTCAAGCATTGCGGACCGGTGATAAGTGTCGATGGCACATTCTTAAGCTGGAAAGTACGGGGGGTGTTTTGTTGATCGCCACTGGTGTTGATGGTGCGGATAGATTGGTACCCCTTGCATTTGCCTTAGCTGAAAGTGAGAATATTGACAGCTGGTCTTGGTTTTTGCATTTGGTCCGTCGGGACGTTGTGGGACGTCTCAGGATGGTGTGCATAGTTTCAGACCGCCATCAAGGAATACTAAGTGCGGTTGAGTATTACATGGAGGGGTACGAACATGTCGTGAGTCGTTGGTGCATGCGACACTTTGCAGCGAACATATGGCATATTGAACTCTGACGGTTGAAGAACTGGCGTATGGGCCTCCAGTGGGTTGGAATTTTTCTCAGGCAGCAGCAGGCAGGTATCTCACAAAGTGAAGGCCGTTTGCAGCACGTGACATAGACGGCTTCCCATACGCAGCTATTCGGCGTGAGAAGGCTGTCCACTTTCAAGAGTCCTTTTAAATAATTTAAGACTATTTTAGTTTGCAGTAATTAAATGAGCCGAGATGTAAAAGGTTCATTTTTAGGTGTTAAGTTTGTCTTTAGTCGAGTCTTTGTCGTGAGTTTGTTAGGTTGCAGCTCGAGGACGAGCTGCTTGTCGAGGAGGGGTGTAGTGTTAGAGGGCCGTCAAGGGCTTAGTGGGCCTCTGCAGCCCATTAGTGGGACCCTATCTATATAAGGAGAGGGGGTGCGTCTGTGTGAGGCAAGCAAGAATCAGAAGAACCCCGCGGCCGGAATCTCTGCCTTTCCTGCGCCTAGTGCCCCCCCTTCCCTCTCAATCCTAGCAGCACCATAACACTGCCTTTCCTGCGCCTAGTGCTCCCCTTTCCCTCTCAATCCTAGCAGCACCATAACAATTATTTTATTAGCACTGTTTAAACTAACATAATTTGTAATTTGTGCTTTGGGTACTTTATTCTTTGTGTTTACAGATAATGTCGGATAGTTTACATTTTTGTTAAAAACGAAATTGGAACCGGATATAGAAAAACACTTGAAGGGATACATCCCTTGATCATTCACATTAAAAATAAATATTTATACGGAGATGCATATTAGTATTTTTAGCCAATACAAATTGAATAATTCAGATTTTCAGACATCCAAATCCATCTATGGGTGCTTGATTTGTCAGTTTTATTTCTTCTCCTTCGTATGGAAAAAATTAGGTGCAGCTTCGCTGCTCCATTCCCGCCTTGGTTTAGCTTGTAGGATCCAGTGCTCTTGTGACCTCAACTCCTAAATGCATGCATAGTGGGGTGAGTACTCGAAGCTCCTAGGGATGCGGGGATTCGGCTCTCCTGGCGGAACCGGTTCTCTAAAGTATTGATTTTACCATAAAGTTGAAAACTATGATTCTTTTGTGTTATATACTCTTATTAGGACAGGAACACTGTTAAGGAATCGACCTATCCTCCCAAGCAGTGGCGGAGCCAAGATTGGAAGTTAGGGGGGCTTAGTTCTTCTTCCAAGTCTATTTTCACTCTTTCTTCATCATTTCCCTTATTATTCTTACCTTTTTCCTTTGATTTTAATGGTGTTTTTGGGCATTAGGGGGCTAGAGCCCCCTGGTAGATTCGTCACTGCTCCCAAGGATCCGAAGCATTTAGTACCGGTTATGTTGGCATCCGGTACTAATTGTAGCATGACTATTGGGTGTAAGTGATAAACCCTCAAAACACTCTGGAAGCCTCTTGAGCATCGGGTGCGATCTAGCATTAATATCGGAGCTTCCCCATTAATATCGGAGCTTCCCTCTACCTGGTGCTAATATACCTCATGGTCCGTTGGTACCGGGTCCTTTCCCAGCGTGGTACCAATGTGTGTAACTAGTAATATCGGTGAGCCTGATAGCTTCCCACCACGCACAGCTCCCACCGCCATCTCTCTCTCTCTCTCGGCAAGCAGTGGAGCTTGGGCGCAGTGGAGGAGCCTAGGCCCGCGGCGGTGGGGGCCGGGGACAATCGGAGCAAGGGCGTGGGAGGTAGGGCACGGTGGAGTAGGGGCACAACGGCCTGGACTTGCACAGCAGGCAAGCACACGACGGACTATGGTCAATTTGTTTTATTTTGTTGCACCGTGTGGTGAATCATGTGCTATGATTTGTGAATCGTTTCTTGTGATTGTTGTTCTCTGAATCCACTGTGTGTATACTTGTGAATCTTGTGTGGTGCGAATGATGAGATGAGATGAGATGAGATGAGATGAGATGAGATGAGATGAGATGAGATGAGATGAGATGAGATGAAATGAGATGTGAAAAAAAGAAAAGGAGAGGCTGTTGATGCTATATATGTGTATCAAACTTCGTTTGGATTGCAAGCGAACAAATCCTCCATCGTAGTCAAGGGACCTTCTTCCCTTAAGTGTGAACCCAAGGTATCGAATCCGTGGAACAAATGTGTGATGCAAGAATCAATCTATTAAAGCCGAGAACACTTAGATCTTCAAAGGGAGTGCTTTTGCATTTAATCTAAAGAACACCAAGAAAATGAATCTAATCTAACGAAAACCGGAGGTAGCAAGAGATAGAGAGGGATAGGTAAAACCAATCTAGAGAGATTGGATCAAGCTCTTGTTGAAGTTCCAAGCAAAGATGAATAAACCAAATCGAATCTCATAAAAATCTTCTTTAAATCACGGCTTCCATTCCAACTCAGAAGACGCCCGCCTTTTGGAGCTACCGTTCTGTCACAATGCACTCCTATTCGTGCGGGTTAGCCTAGGGTGAGTCTAATGGACAAGATGAAATCTCTTGGTAGGTTAGGCGTGCACCTCTAGCCACCACAGCTACAAGAACACCCCATGTGATCTATCTCAATAATAGATCTTAAAGTAAGAAAAACCAATTGAAGACAAAGTCGTAGAAAAAGCACTTGATCGCTAGAAATCGGATTGCAATTCAATAATTCAACATCATAAACGATACATGGACATGATCACCGTCGGGATCCTACCTTGATCTTGCTCCTAGCTCCTAGAACTCTGATGTGGTCTTCCTTGCAAAGTTCCCACACCGGCTAGGGAAACACTAGACAACTAGCTCGACCCTCTCCTCTCTGGAATGGTGTCCCTCTCTTCTCTGCTCCTCGGCGGCGAATGGCGAATGAATTGATGTGTGGCTCTTGGCAGGGGGACTATAAATAGCTCGGGGTCGTCTAGGTCAAAGGAGGGGGAGAATGGGCTGGGCTGGCTATCCTGGTTCCATTCTGGCCCATCTCGCGGCCTCTTTTGTTGGTGATGCTTCTCGTGTTTTCTGGAAGTTTTCCTCCTTTGCATGTGGGCCATTAGCGTCAGTTTCTACGCGGTTTGGATAGAGCTCCTTGTCGCGCAAGCTTCAGCATTTTCTATTTAGGTCCTCGGAGTTTTCTACCTTCATGGGTTGGTCCTTGGGCTTCTTGCAGTCATGTTCACTTCATTGCTTGTCCCGGGCTTCATGAACTTTACCGAGAAGTCTCGCATTTAGCGCTAAATTCCTGCCTAAATATTAAACTCCAAAACCAGCATGCAGGGACGAACTTGTTATGTCAAGGGGTTAGTAACAATGGATAAGATATAAAATTGATGCGAACACCGAAGGTAAACTCATGGCTAGGTTGACGGAAATTCACCGTCAACATCTCTCCAATGCTTAAACCTTGCTCGTCCTCGAGTAAGCCTTCGATGGATATTAGTGTTTCCCTTCATTGCTCAAACCCTACACTTGATCATTCACGAGAAAACATAATGCTCTCAAAAAATTATTTCATTAGAGTTTCATATTGTACTAGCCTTCATCCCTACGGAGGGTGGTATTAATTAAGCTCTTCCCACAAGTATTAAACATGATCCCAAAATTCAAATGGATCTCAGAAATTTTGAAATAAAGAATGAGATGAAAAAGATCTAAACCAAGTTCAAAAATTTAAGCCACCTTGCATCTTGCTCATTTAACTCTCATCTCATCTTGTCTCTCAAGCCTATTTATTCTACTCCTTTCCCCTCTCAAAAACATATATATGTGGTAGGCTTTATGTGGAGGTTTTTGGGAAAGTTTAGTCCTACCAAGATATTATAATTGAGATATTGTCAAATCAAGACAAGCTTCTCGTGGCCTTACCTAGACTCGTCAAAAAGGTCATTGGAAAATAATGTTATATCAAGGAGGGGGAGAGAAAAATACACACACTTTGAGATAGGTGGACATGTGTAAATGGCAAAGAGTGATCCTGAGGCACAAAGGAAGTCCTCCTTATCGGATTGCACAAGGTTGGAAAAATGAGTTTGGATCTTAAATCTTGAAGCTTTCCGAAATTCCTAATGCATTTAAAAAACTGGGGAGTTCACTTTATTTTATTTTTATACATACTCATTTTTTATTTCTCATATATTTTTTCTTTATCTCTTCTCTCTCTCTCTATTCTTTATACACTTTTTTATTTTCCCCTTGTCAGATGGTAAGATCTAGACAGCCCACGGGGGTGCTAATCCCAGTGGTTTAGTTGTTTGGTGGGGTGGAATCTAAGGCTAAGAACTCAAAGGTCGCGCACGAGTACGCGGAACACAGAGAACACAACGAGTTTATACTGATTCGGGCCTCCAGAGAGTAAAACCCTACATCCAGTTGTTGGTGTAGATTGCTTGAGGATTGTGTGATTGTACAAGGGGTCGCCTCGTCCGCCTTATATTGGCCAGTGGATGAGGTCGGTTCCCAGACTCCTGGTTGGTTATGACTAGGAGACCTAAGTTTACATTACACATCTTGCCATATCCCGTCGATCTGCTTTGGTCAAAATCCACCGATGTCTTGTCTTGTACGCCAAGTCTTGAGGTCGTGCTGAACTAGGTCATCTGGGGAATCTTCTGGAAGGTCTTCAAGAGGTCGTGTGGGTCGACAACTAGGTCGGTTGGAACACTGACAGGTCGGCGGTTCTTCTGGTAGGCCGGACCCACTTGTCGGGTACGACCGTGAGCCTGGTCGGTGGGGACCCAGGGGTACCCATATCTCACACCCCTTGAACTCTAAATTGCAATGTACCTACCTTCCAATGTACCCCCATGCACATCTACTTGCTCCGGGGCTCCCTTTTGAAAACCAAGCAACTCCCTAATGTATTCATAGGGAACCACTTGTTCATCTCCTTACAAATGGAATGAGAGACTCGACACTTCCTCATCAAGTATTGGCACCATGGTCATGAGAATTTCCAGGGCGAATTCCTTGTGGGTGTTTGCTGACACTCCATTGGAAAATTGTACCCAACCTAGGTTTCCCAACAAGTAATAAATGTCTGTGTGAAAACCCAACACTTGGAGAGCTTGGTCGTCAAAGTTGACATGCGCCACAAGCCTCTTCTAGAGGCGAGTAAGCTTCTCATCTTCCTCCTCCATCTTGATAATAAACCCATGCTTGGAATATCATGTAGCGTATGGAGGTGGAGTGGATGATCGTGTCGAACGATGAGGTCGGACGGGCAGCTCCTCCGTACGTCCTTGTGGTTCAGTGAACCTCATAGATGAGCTTCGTGTGCTCCTCATGCCACCAAGGAGCAATGTGTCCTTCCTCCTCAGTGGTGTCGTGTCCTACTCCATACTCCGAGGAGACCCAGAAACCGAGTGCCTCCTCGAAGAGCTTGTTGATGATGGCTTGGATGATGAAGAACCTTTCTTCTTGGAGAAGAGACTTGCAGTTTTCTTCCACATGGTTGCTGCACTCTTTCTCACAAGTATATCTGGGGTTTTGAACCGGTAGCAAGGCACACAAAAAATAAGGGAGTGTGCACTTTTAGTGGAATTAGGATGGATTTTGATGGATGAATTAAAGCTCGAAGTGGGAAGCAATGTTTCTGGAGGTTTTGAACTAAGAGCTCAAGAACACGAACAGAGGGTTGAACGAGGGACTTACCTGAGGAAGATAGGCACCAGGGGGCTTAAAAGGAAGTGAGGTCAGTCGGGTTGGGTCCCTACTACTACTCCCAGCTCTGTCTTTCTCCAGTGCACTCCATGCTCCTTTGTTGCTTTGTGATCGCGTGCTCCATGGGGTTGCACCGCCCAAATGCTCTCATCCACTCCTTTGCTTGCATGATTGATCCTCCTACTTGATTGCTTTGCTTTGGTCACTTCCATGCTCCCTTGCCTTACATGCCTCCATGATATTCCAGCAAAACAAAGTCTTGACTCCCCCCAATGCTTGTCCTTTGCATGTGTTTTGATGATAAATGTTGGAGGGGCATCCCATGATGTATCATGGTGCATGTGTGGTTAGGTTAACTCAATTACCTCCCTCTAATCATGTTTTAATGCTAAGTACTCCTCTAATTTTGAAAAATAAAATTAAACCTAGAGCTTGCAATAAGTCCAAATATAATTAGAGGAGTTTTTAAGCATCAAAGTTAAATGTAAGTCGAAAATGTTTTTTGACCACTTTTATTTCGGTCTCACCGGTATTGTTTGCTTTCGTTAGTTGAGAGCAAGCTTTTCCCGGCTTGATCATGGGGGCATAGGTTTAGGTTTTATTTTTGGTTAGATGTGAGAGAGATTTTGAATGAAATAGAATTAAATGAGGCTTAGAAAAACTCTTACTCTAGAAAACCAAGGATATGAATTTCAAACCAACCAAAAGTCAGGTTTCTAGGTTCACGCGAGTCCTACCATACGCTGAAATTTAAATGTCAACTAGGTACATGGTGTGGCTCTACTCGTGTGTTTTTAACATGTAAAACAAGTTAACCATAACATCATGAAGAGGATGAAAGGTTGAGGTAGGTTCTGAATTTTTTTGGTTTTGGTTTCTAAAGAAGCAAATAACACATAGAATGGCTCATGTAAAGGGTTTATGAACAAATAAAATATCCAAACAAAATTGAATTTATAACTCTAAACATTATCCAACCACTTTAAGAGTGTATGAATGTCTTGTGTAGCAAATTCTAAAACCAACTTACTTGAAAGACTCGACGAAATGGGTTGCCTCCCGCCTAGCGCTTCGTTTATAGCCCATGGCTAGACTTCTTCACTTATTTACTTTGGATCAATGATCTTTGCGGGCATTGCAATCTTGGGTACCCACTTCCGCACCATCTTTGGCATAGCTTATTCTCCGACTTAGTCATCTTTTTGGTCCTCACATGTGGCTTTTGTTCCTTGATCTTGACAGATGCGACAACTTCTTTGATTTCTTCCTTCTTCTCCGGCTCTTCCTTCTTCCTTGGTTCTTCCTTACTAATGCAATGATTAGGTGGAATATATTTAACTTTGATCATATTGCATACCTCGAAGCATGGTCGAAACTTCAAGGAATTCCTCTCGCTGTTGATGTCGAACTTGATCTCCCCCTTCTCGATGTCGATGATAGGTCCCACGATATTGAGGAAGGGCCTCCCAAGGATGAGTGGCGGCTTCTCCCTCTCTCCCATCTTGAGCACCATGAAGTCGGCAGGGATGAAGTGGTGTTCGACATTCACGGGGACATCCATGGCGGCACCCACAGGATAGCGAATGGAGTTATCACCCAACTCCAAGCACATGGTCGTAGGCTCTAGCTCTGGTAGGCGTAGCTTCTCAAACATGTCTCTTGGCATGACACTCACACTTGCTCCAAGATCGCATAATGCTTTCTCAAACTTGAATGAACCAACGGAGCACGAAATCGTTGGGCATCCGGGGTCTCCTTGCTTCTATAGTCTGTTTGCAATAGCGATGCTACATTGCTCAGACATCTTGACATGATCCACCCCGAGTGTTGCTATCTCATACTCATTTGCAAGTATATCTTTGAAGTAGCGAGAATATGTAGGAACTTTAAGGGCGTCCAAAAGTGGCATGTTGATGCTCAACCTACGCACAACTTTCACAAACTTTTCAAAATGATTATCAAGTTTACCTCAGAAGTAGTGTGGCTTTAGTTGCGATATCTTCAAGTCTTCTCCTGGCATCTCAAACTCGGGCTCTTCGGTGATGATTGCGGTAACCTTCTCCTTAGCAAATTTCTCTAACTTGGTAGATGGTTTAGGCTTTCTAGCTCCTGCGGAATGCTCTGGATCTTCAATCTCCTTCCTCGAACGAGTTTGAATGGCCTTAGCTATCTCGGGACCTTGAGGTTGTCCCGGTAGCTTCCCTTCGTTAGCGGATAGGCGCCCGACAAGTTGTCCCACTTGTGTCTCGAGCATCTTCATCATGTTGAGCACTTGATGGTTGGAGCTTCCGACCTATGTCACCTTGCTATCAATGTTCTCCAACACCTTGTATATGG
Organism: Cenchrus americanus; assembly: GCA_947561735.1. Classification (NCBI taxonomy): domain Eukaryota; kingdom Viridiplantae; phylum Streptophyta; class Magnoliopsida; order Poales; family Poaceae; genus Cenchrus; species Cenchrus americanus. The sequence goes on from OX387241.1 coordinate 193,206,070, forward strand.
CCTTGAACTTAGTGACGGTGTCCTTGTTGATCTTAGCTTGCTCGTCCATGAAGTCCTTCAATTGCATATGAAGAGGAACCGAATTCGGAATGGACGAAATTGCATTAAACTGAGGTCTACTTGGTCGTAGAAGAAGTTCGGCAAATCTCCCTTCCTCATGTATTTGAGCATCTTGGCTTCCTCCGGGCAATCTTTTTGGACATGACCATACTCCCCGCATTCTTCACATGTGGATCTTGCTTCGGCAGCCTTTAAGTCTTGAGCTTCTTTCTTCTCTATCTCCATGTTCTCCAACCTCCTCATGAGCGAGTCAATCTTGCCTTCGAGTAGATCCTCCTTCTCCACTTGCAAGACTCCATTGACATACCCTGTGGGTTGAACCGGAAGTAAGCATATGGATGACGCCCATGTGTCATTGTCCACGACCTTCTTGAATAGAGTGAATGCTTCAGTCGGTGTAAGCTCGATGATGGATCCTCTCGTCGATGCATCGATGATTATCCTTGACGCCATGGTAAGTCCTTGATAGAACTTTTGAATGAGATCTTCCTTCAGGAAATTATGATGTGGAACCACCCGAGTGTACTCATTGAAGTGCTCTAAAGCTTTCGATATGGTCTCCGTAGGATATTGAGCAAAAGTAGCAATCTTATTGCGCAAGTTTTGAGTCTTACCCGGTGAGTAGTATTCCTTTAAGAAAGCTCTCCATCCATGTTGAATGTCCGACAAAGTTGAAGGAACGCTTGGAGGTGAAGGTTGGGATCCTCTTTACCGGTGAAGGGTGAATGTTGCACCATGTGGATTGTTGAGGTCTTGATCTCGAACGGCCTTCTGATCTTCGTGAGGTTCAAGATTGGTAGGTCGATGCTTGTCGGTGTTTTAGACCGGCAACCTACTACGGGGAGTACCGAAGTAGATGAATGTGACTCGCCGAGATCGGTAACTCGAAGGAAGAGACACGTGGCACACAATTTAGACGAGGTTCGGGCCGCGAGGTGCGTAATACCCTACGTCTTGTATGCTTTGCGTAGCTCGGGATTGATAGGGCACGATTACAAGATGGTGCAATAGTGCGCGTGAGTTGTATGAGAGGAGATTGGATGCTAGGAATCGGTCCCTCGCCTCGCCTTATATAGTCCGGGAGGCGGTACAAGTCGGAGTAGGGGAGAGAGTACTAGTCGAGTACGTCTAGGAGTCCTCCATACGGTGCGGAACATGTACGGCTCCCTAACCGAGTACTACTCCTGTGTAGTCCTTGTGCTCCACGCCTTTAGGTGCGCGTGTAGCGCAAGCGGGTAGTCCCGGGGGCCCACCGAGTAGTCGGTCCCTGGTACCCATCGAGGTAGTGGGCCCGGGGAGGTCCATACGACAAGCCCCCGAGTGCCTTGTAGTCGAGAAGGATAGCTTCAAGTAGTCTTGACGATCTTAACGAGTAGTCCTCAAGCGTCCCTAAGTGCTACAAGTTAAAAGTCCTCAAGAGTAGTCGAAGCATCCCGAGGCCGGAATGTACTCCGGCGATGTTTGAGCAATCTTGAAGTCTTCTCGAGTAGTCCCAAGCGTCCTCGAAAACTGCCTTCGAAGGTCTTCAAAAAATGCCTGTCTTGTCTTGAAGCCGGAGCTAATATGGAGGTGCGATTGCAAAATCGCACTCCATATGGAGTAGCCCGCGAGCCTTAGGTTGAGCCGTAGGCTCTGGCTGAGGGTCCATCTGAAGTCTTGATGAGAAAATCCCGAAAAATCCGGAGAGAAAAAACCGAAGGACACGTGGCACGGAGCCCCCGAGCCTTGAGTCGAGTACTTCCTCTCGAATTGAAGGGCCATCTTGAAGAATGTGTCCCGAGATGCTCTTGAGACTAGCCGCTTCCCGGTAGTCGAGTAGAAGTAGCCGAGCCCCCCGAGGTGAAGCGCGTCGACTAGTAGAATACAAAGGGTCACGCGCGGCCGGCCGAGTCGGCCGCGCGTGGACTTATCCGGCCGCCGTTGCGGAGCTGGTTTGACTTATAAATAGAAGCCAAAACCCTTAGGGTTTTTCACCCATTCGAGCTGCGGCCATTCCGTATGCATCCGAAGTAGATCCACTCCCGGCGCTTGCCGCCGCCGTAGTAGATTCAAGTGCGCCGCCACCCGAAGCTTTTAGGGTAGCCCCCGAGCGGATGCGCGTGAAGACGCCCGCACTTGGAGGATGAAGCCATCACCATCCAAGACGTCAAAGGCCGCCGGGAAGAAGAGGGGCCGCGAAGAGGCCGCCGCGGCCTGCCACCGGAGCAGCGCCGCCCATGTCTCCACCGCGGGCCGATCCGAGCCGCGAGTGGAAGAAATCCAAGGTGAAGACGGAAGATCTGCTGACCCTCCTGAACAGCGGGTTCATCTGGGAGAAAGAAGTCGACATGTGGAGGGCCGCTGCTGGAGATCCGTATCCAATGGAGAAAGCCGAAGACGAGATCCCCATGTACGCGCGGTTCGTGGAGCGCGGGCTTGCGCTCCCGGCCAGCGATTTCTTCAAGGGGTTGCTCGGGTACTACGGGATCGAGTACACGAACCTCGAACCCCAACCGTGTCTTCCACACCGCGGTATTCGTGCACTTCGCGAAGCCTTCCTTGGGATCAAGCCACATTGGGTGCTTTTCGGAAGTTCTTCCGCGTCAAGCCGCAACCAAGTGCCACCAACCCAAGGGTAGTCGGAGGAGCGGCATCCTGTTGAGGGAGGACGCCGCGGAGCAATATCTGGCGTACAAGCTTGTCGACTCCAACACCGACTGGAAGACAAGGTGGTTCTACATCACGAACCACCACCCCGGCCTGCCGAAGCCGAGCGGACGGCAGCCCAGGCACCGTGAATGGTGGAACACGGAGCCCACCATGCAAGAGGGAATCCAGCTTCCCGAGCTGCTGGCACGCATCAAGGTGCTCGGGGAGGCGGGGACTGAGGGCCGAGCACGTGGCCTTCAGTTTCATGAAGCGAAGGGTCCAGCCGTTGATGGCTCGGGACACCTTAGGCTTCGAGTACCCCGGCGACGACGACACGTCGCGGATGCCGGAGGCGAGGCCGGATGACAGGCGACATCATCGAGAGGTTGTCGCGGATCTTCAAAGATATGCCGCCGTACACGGCGTGCCCTGTACAGGAGTACTCCGCCGCGCGCCCGCCAAAGGAGGTGAGTAGTCGTACTCTATCAGTCGAGTAGTCATTGCCTGGTGTAGAGTTGCTGACGTCTTGTGTCTTGCAGGAGGACTTGAAGAAGTTCATCTCCGAGCCGCAGCCACCTCCGAGCGGAATCGAGATCCCGATGGAGGGGAAGGCGAAGGAGCGGCGAGAAGTTGGTGAAGGCGATGACACCGTCGTAGTGGAGGATACCTCGACGACGACGATGACGACGAGGAGACGTTGCAGGACCGCTTCCAGCTGCGGTCGAGGTTTAGCCGCCGGGCTTGCCTCATGTTCCTGCGGTACAAGACCCCCCGACTAGCACGGAGGCTAGCACGGCGCGCCGCCTCGGAAGCCGCGCAACCCCCGCCGGGGAAGCGGGTGACGAAGAAGCTTAAGGTCTCGCGGACCACGCCTCAGGAGGTAAGTTGTCTTGATCAGAGTAGTCGAGTACCCGTTGTATGAGTACACTTGCTGACGAGTAGTCTCCCTTGTATGCAGGAGGTGCCGCCAACGGAGCCTGTCGAAGAGGGCGACGAAGGCGTGTGGGACACAGTGGGGGAGCCAGCTGGAAGTCGTAGTCCAGCCCCCACTGTTGAGGAGATCTTGGCACAGCTGGAGTGCCAGCCCCCTGCCCCACAGGGAAGCACGGAACCCGTAGCCGCCGCCGTTGAAGAGGTGGTGGCATCAGGAGCGCAGGAGAGCACTGCGCGGCCGCCGCTGCTGTGGAGGAAGCGGTAGCCGCGGGAGCGTCGGAGGAGGAGCCCGCCGAGGGTGGACTGGTCGACATCGCCGGCATCCTCGGTGCTCCGGCCGTAACAATAGTCCGGTCGAACTTGTAAGTACTCCATCTTCCCCGAGTAGTACTTGTTGTAGTAGTCGAGGTTGAGCCGACGACCAAGTATGTGTGCTTCGCGGGGAAATCCACGGATCTGTCCCGGGAGGGGGATGAGCCCTCTTCGGCGGTGGCGGGAGAAGTCGCGCCGCCCGCCGAGGAGTCCGCTCCTACTACCCAGGCGGTGTCTGAGCCACCGGCTGCCGAGGCGCTGTTGCCGGAGGCCGGCGTTGTCGAAGGTGAGTACCCTTCTTGAAACTACGGGACGCCTCGAGGAGTAGTCATTGTCGCTGATGCACTTGTCTTCTCGTTGACGAGGTGCGGCGAGGCCGAAGGTGGTGACATCACCGCTGCGGGTGCCGATGCGAGAGGTTGACACCGGAGGCCCCGGAGGCGCGGAAGGAGCCCCCGAGCCCATGGAGGAGGTCGTCGAGAAGGCCGGCGGGGGAGAGGCGGACACCACATCGCCAGAGGTTGCTCTGGAGGTGGCTATCCGCTCCCCGAGATCCGGGACGCGAGCCCATCCGCTGCGCGCCGATGACAGAGGCCACCACGAGTAGTCGCGGCGGAATAGAGCTGCTCGCGGACGATCTTATCGAGCGGGCGACGGTGGCCAAGCATCTGGAGGCGATCCGTCAGGCCGAGCAATGGATGAAGGTAAGTGGCTGTAGCCTCTGAGTAGCCAATCCTCCGTCGTTGAGTACTCTTGTGACTTGAGTTTTCTTGTGCAGGACGTTGCGGAGCGGTCTCGCGACAAGTCGAACATCTTTGCGGGGGCTATGGCGACGCGGTGCTCCGAGCCGAAGCGCTAGAAGAGCAACTTGTGAAGTCACGGAAGCACGCGGCGCCATGCGGTCGAAGCTCGACGCGTCGCCTTCGCCAAGTACCAAAACGACGTCCAAGAGTTGCGGGCGAAGGGCGATGACTTGGTGCGGAAGAATAAGGGCCTCGCAACAAGAACAAAGGTACGCCGCCGAACCGGTCGGGTACTTGTTGGAGGTCGAGAAGTCCTTGACCCGCCGTGTCTTGTTGTCGTGTTGCGAGCTTGAGGGCCGGGTGGAGCGGTGAAGTCCTCGGAGACGAGCATGAAGAACCTCTTCTACCGGGAGCAAGAAGCCCGCCAGGTACTCGAGCTCGACTACAAAGAACTCGCCTTCGAGTGCGAGAAGCATATGGAGCTCCGGATTGCTTCGACCGAGATCTCGTCCAATCGCTACAAATCCTTGCGGAAGTTGAACGAAGGATCGCGAGGCATTGCGGGCCCAAGCGAAGGAACTCGAAGAAGCCGCACCGCCGATCGCAAGACTCGTGGTGCCGCACCCGGCGGCCCCAAGATTGCTCCTGCGGTGGATCGCCTCAAGGAAGCTCGCGAGGCGCCGGCCGCCTACGTGAAGCACATGGCGAGGTCGATCCCAAGACAAGTCTTGGCCTTCATGAAGTCGTACTTCCCGAAGGCCCCGGTGGAGGTAGTCGCCGGCGGGGTGGCCGCCAAGCCGCACGCGATGAGCGAGATGCGAGCTGCTGTGGAGCGAGATGGCTCCCCATCGCGGAGCGAGTAGGCGAGAAGTTAACCTCCGGTAGCCCCGTAATAGATAGCTAGTAGCCATGGTTGTACAGGAAGACAATTGTAATGAATTGCTTAAGTATCAATGAAAGAAATTTTCCCGGCAATGAGTACTCGTAGTCGCGATCTCAGAGTGCGGAGCCCCCATCGTGGAGTGGATGCGAGTAGTCGTACTCGGCTTTGGTAGTCCGTTGTAGGGAGTAGGCGATAAAGAAGTTGATGGACAATCAAACTTTATTAGCGAAGGAGTACACATGGATGGCCGGGGCCGTAGTTACAAAGTAGTCGCTTGGACCGGAGGCCGCCTACAGCTGAGTAGCGCTGGAGCGGGTAGCCGCTTACAGCAGTTGATCCGTAGGTAGTCGTGTGGGCTGGATCGTAGATCCGTAGGTAGCCGTGCACGCTGGATCTTGGGGTGTGGTCTCTTAGTAGACCGCTGCTAGAGTCCTTGATGCTCATCGCAGCCCAGGATCCGTAGGTAGCCGCACGGGCTGGATCCTGGAGAGGAGAAGTCCGGAGACTGGAGCCAGGACCCGGGGGGTCGCATATGGCAAGGGGGTGTTGATGTAGTCGTGTAGACTTGAACCCCAGAGTAGTCGTGTAGACTAGGCGTAGAATCGACGAGGCGGTCGACGTTCCACGAGTTGTTAACATCTTCGCCTTCAAGTGTTTGAAGGCGGTAGGAGCCCGCCCGGTCACCTTTGCCACGGTGAAGGGACCTTCCCGGGGGGAGCCGAGCTTGTGAAGTCCTTCCGTGTTCGGATACGGCGGAGGACAAGATCTCCAACGTTGAAGGAGCGTTCCTTGACGTTGCGATCATGGTAGCGTCGGATACCCTCTAGGTACCTTGCCGATTGGACTAGGGCGGCGCGGCGAGCTTCTTCGAGGCCGTCGATGTCAACTCGTCCGTTGTCTTCCGAGACGCCTTCGTCGTAGTGCTCCACCGCCGGCGAGTTCCATATGACGTCGGCGGGGAGGATGGCTTCGGAGCCGTAGACCGGGGAAGTAGGAGGATTGCCCCGTTGGCTTGGATGGTTGAGTCCGCGGCCCCCACGGTGCGTTGGGTAGTTCCTTGATCCACTTGCCCCCTTTGGAGTTCGCGGCGTCGTGTAGCCGCTTCTTGAGAGCGTCGAGCACCATCCCATTGGCGCGCTCGACTTGTCCGTTGGCCCGTGGATGGGCAAGCGAGACGTATCGGACGTCGATCCCGCTGTTCTCGCGGTACTCCCGAACCGGTGATTGTTGAAGTTGGAGCCCGGTGTCCGTGATGATGCGGTGGGGTAGTCCGTAGCGGTGCACGAGTTCATCCGGAAGTCGAGTACTCTGTCGGCCTTGGGACATGTGAGCGGCTTGACCTCGATCCACTTGGTGAACTTGTCGATAGCCACCAATACCCTGTTGAATCCTCCGGCGCGGTTGGCGGTGGCCCAATCATGTCGAGCCCCCCAGGCAAGCAAAGGGCCGGAGGTTGGCGGTATGGTGATTAGCTTGTAGGCCGGGACGTGTTCTTGCTTGGCGATGTGCTGGCATCCTTGGCACTTTCGACGTGTTCTTCGGCGTCGCCCAAAGGCGTGGGGCCGGCAGAAAGCTCGTCGGAAAGCCTTGCCGACCGGCGTGCGTGAGGACGCGTGGTTGCCGCGACGCCCTTGTGGATCTCCTCCAAGATGTCCTTGCCTTCTTCACGAGGGATGCACTTCATGAGTACTCCGGAAGAAGCGCCCCGCTTGTAAAGCTTGTCTCCGACGAGGACGTAGGACACGGCGTGGCGGACGAGTTGCTCGGCCGCGCTCTTGTCGGAGGGGACCTTCTCGCTCGGCCCCGAGGTAGTCGATGAAGGGTTGCCTCCGGTCCACGTCGATCATCATGACCTCCTGCCCGGCCTGGTGGATGAGGCCGGGACGGTGGTCGGTGGCGCCGGCTCCGGGATGGATGGCGCGTGGAGCTCGTGGACGAAGACACCCGCCGGCACTTGAGCGCGGTGGATCCAAGCTTCGAGAGGACGTCCGCCGCAACGTTGTTGTCGCGGACGATGTCATGGAAATCGAGACCATAGAACTTGTTCTCGAGCTTGCGGACTTCCGGGCGATGGCGTCCATGTTCTCCTTGTTGCGGTCACGGGACTTGTTGACACGGTTGATGACCACTCGCGGAGTCGCCGTAGACTAGTAGCCGCTTGATGCCTAGTGAAGCCGCGAGGCGGAGCCCGTGTAGGAGGGCTTGGTACTCGGCTTCGTTGTTTGAGACCTTCCGGAAGATGCGCAAGACGTATTTGAGTTGTTCGCCCGTTGGGGGAGATCAGGAGTACCCCTGCACATGCACCCTCGAGGTTGAGTGAGCTGTCGAAGTACATCACCCAATGCTCTGGTCGCGCGGTGGGAGTGGGTAGCTGGTTCTCCTGCCACTCCACCATGAAGTCGACTAGTGCCTGCGACTTGATGGCTGTGCGTGGCTTGAAGTCGATAGTGAGGGCATCTTGGTTCCGCAGGATGTCGCCAAGCGGGTAGTCGGTGACGACGGAGACCGAGTACTCCTGGAAGTAGTGTCGTAGCTTCTGCGAGGTGATGAGTAGTGTGTACGGGAGCTCGTACGGGCCGGTAGCGGGCCTTGGACTCCGATAAAACCTCGCTGACGAAGTAGGCGGGGCGGCGGGACCGGGTAGGCGTGGCCGTCTTCTTGCCGCTCGACAACGATGGCAGTACTGACCACGTGAGTAGTCGCAGCTAGGTAGAGCGATGGCTGCTCGCCCTTGTGAGGAGCCGTGAGGATTGGTGGTTTTGGCGGGAAGTCCTTGAGCTGGGCAAGGGCTTGATCCGCCTCACGGAGTCCACACGAACTTCTCTTGATGCTTGAGTAGTTTGAAGAAGGGGAGGCCCCGTTCTCCTAGCCTCGAGATGAATGCGGTTCGGCGCCGCCATGCACCCTGTCGACTTACGGGACGTCTTTGATGCTCGTGGGAGCTTTCATCTGTCGGTGATGGCGGAGATCTTCTCGGGGTTGGCTTCGATGCCACGCTGGCTGATGATGAAGCCGAGTAGTTTGCCCGAAGGGACGCCGAAGACGCACTTGTTCGGGTTGAGCTTCCAGCGGTACTCGCGTAGTGATGCGAAGGTCTCTTTAAGGTCGTCGATGAGGGTACTGGAGTCCCTGGTTTTGACAACCACATCATCCACATAGGCCTCGACGTTCTTGTTGAGTTGCCTCTTGAAGCAGGCCTGGATAGCTCGTTGGTAAGTAGTGCGGCATTCTTCAACCCGAAGGACATGGTCGTGTAGCGATGCGTGCCAAACGGGGTGATGAACGCGGTCTTCTCCTGGTCTTCTTCCTTGATTGTGATGCGGTGGTACCGGAGTAGCGATCGAGGAAGCGAGAGCGAGGTCGCGGCCCGCCGTGGAGTCGATGACTTGATCAATCCGCGGCGGCCGAAGGGGTCCTTGGGGCAGTGCTTGTTGAGGTCGGTGTAGTCGACGCACATCCTCCACTCGTTCGAGTTCTTCTTGCGGACGAGGACAGGGTTAGCGAGCCACTCAGGATGGAAGACTTCTCTGATGAAGCCAGCTGCGAGTAGCTTGGCGAGTTCCTTCTTGATGGCGTCCCGCCTGTCGTCGGCAAAGCGTCGGAGGTGTTGTCGCTTGGGGGTGGCCTTAGGATCGACGTTGAGGCAGTGCTCAATCAGCTCCCTGGGCACTCCTGGCATGTCCGCTGGCTTCCACGCGAAGATGTCGCGGTTAGCCCGAAGAAAGCTGATGAGCGCGCCTTCCTATTTGGGGTCGAGGCCGGCCCGATGGTGGTGGTCTTGGCTGGGGTCGCTGTTCCGAGGTCGACCGTCTTGACGAGTACCTCCTCGGGTGGGCGAGGCTTGTTGGTCTTTGTCGGACTTCTGCGGGATGTCGAGTTCACTTGTAGCAAGCTTCTTCGACGCGGCGTAGACCTCCATCATCGCGTTGGGTACTTGGTTTGTAGAGGCGATCTCCACGGCTTCTCGTGTCGCGCGGTCGTGGGAGATCTTCAAGTCCCCCTTGGAGGGAGAGTACACCGATCTGGGCTTGGCATTTTGAGTACCAAGTAGGTGTAGTGGGGCACCGCCATGAACTTGGCGATGGCCGGTCTGCCGAGGATGGCGTGGTAAGAGGTCTCGAAGTCCGCGACCTCGAACTTGATGTACTCGGTACGGTAGTTGTCCCGAGACGCCCCGAAGGTAGCGGCGGGGACCACGCGAGCCCGGTGGAATAGCCGCGTTGCCGGGGACGATGCCGTAGAAGGGCGTGTTGCTCTTGGTGAGCATATGAGTGATGTCGAGCTTCTTTTTCTTCAAGGTTTTGGTGAAAAGGACGTTAAGCCCGCTTCCGCCGTCGATGAGCACCTTGTTGAGCTTGGAGCCCGCCACCACTGGCTTCAGGACGAGGGGGAACCGTCCGGTTCGAAAGAAGGTGGTCCATTGGTCCGCGCGGGAGAAGGTGATGGGTACCTTCGACCACCTGAGAGGGGTCGGGACCGCTGGCTCGATGGACATGACTTCGCGACGGGTAGCTTTCTGCTCCCGCCTGCTGGGCAATCCGCCGAAGAGGACGTTGACAGTCTTGTCCGGCTCCTGGAAGTCGTTGTTGTCGCGTCCTTCTTCTTGCCCTTTTGATCGTGAGGGTGCGGTGGCTCGGCGTCTCGTTGAGTGCATGCCCGAGTTGGTAGCCTTGCTCGGTAGTGTGCTTGCCGTTTGGATGCCACGGGCACTTCTCCTTCGAGCGGGTCTTTGAAGCCGCTCGAGTTCTTCTTCGAGTTCCCCTTCACGGGGGCGGATAGCCGCGACGGTGTTGTACGGCTTGCGCTTGCGGTTGGGACCCGAGTAGTAGTAGTAGTTGTTGTTGTTGCGGCCACCTTGGTTTGCGTTGCTGCCGCTGCCCTGGTTCTGCTTGGTCTTGCCACGGATGGCGTCGTACTTGGCATTGGCCTTGTCTTCTTCGTCCGCCCAGGACGTGATTATGTCCTTGAGGTGGGGGATGGACCTGGGGCGGCGACGTCCGAAGTCTTCAAAGGTGCGACGGTGATAGAGACCGTCCTGGAAGAGGTCGATGACCTCCTTGTCGGTGACGTCGACGACGGTAGCGCGCTTGTCAAAAAAGCGGCACATGTACTTGCGGAGGGTCTTGCCTTGTTCTGCTTGATCATGGCCGGGTCCATGCGAGTACCCGATCGGCCCATGGTGCCCGCGAAGTTACTTGTGAGCTGCTCCTTCGGGTCGGTCCCACTTGTCGATCGAGTGCTTGTCCGGCGACTCGAGCCATGTGAGTGGTGCTTGGTCCGGGCGAAGGGGAAGTAGAGGCACTTGGTGTCGCCGTTGCCGCCGGCATTCTCGATGGAGAGGGCGTAGCATCGGAGCCACCGGATGGGATCTCGCTTCGCATCGTACTTGGTGATCCCCAAAGGCTTGAACTTGTCGGGGGAGGAGCAAGTTGCGAAGTCGAGGTGAGAAGGCGGGGAAGCCGTCGCCCTCGGCGGCGGTGGTCGACTTCTTCCGCCGCGGCTCCTCAATCTTCGGCGAGCGTCGTACCCGCCATGTGAGGCGCGGAGGCGTGGCCGTTCGCGTGGCCTCGGCCGCCGCGGCCCCGCCGCCGCCGCCCGGCTCTCTGTTGGCTCCATGGTTGGAGCTTCCGCCGTCGCTACCGCCGCCGTCGGGGTCATTGCCGCCGCCACCGGCCGGAGCGCGGTGGGGAACAACTTCTCGGTTGCCGTGATCGTGCTGTGAAGGTCCGCCGATGTTGGAGCGACGACGGTTTGGCTCAGCTGGGAGGTCAGCCCGAGTACGGTTAGGACCGTTGTTGGCACTGCGACTTGTGGCTTCGTTGTCGCGGTGTACGGCCGGGAGGAGGTTGGTTGACTCGTTGTCGACCCGCATGAAGTAAGCGTCTTCGGCGAGCTTGGCGATGACCTCTCCGGCACGTATGCCCCGAGCACGGCGTGCGATCGGCGCGTGATCGACATGAGGCATTGCTCGGGGGTGGTGTGTCTACTGCTCTCGACCGCCTCAAGGGCTTCCACAAGGTTGCGGATGGGGAGGTTGTCGCGGAGGCGCCGGCGACGCTCGCCGCGCTTCGGTTACGCTCCCGTCGAGTGTCTCTGTCTGCGGGGTTCTCGTTCGATGGAGCATCGGCGAGAGAGCTCGTCGGAGGAGATGTCTTCCGGGTACTTGTCCCGAGCCGTGCCCGAAGGCCACCGGGGTGTCGCCGGCGCCCATGAAGACTTGGCGATCGGGGGTGCCAAGGGCCGGACTCGGAAGGTGCCACCTCGGTTGGTGTGCTCGAGTCGGCCGGGCCGGGGGGTGTTCCCTCCGGAACGGTAGCGAGTCGATGTAGGCGACGTAGCGTGAGTCTCCCTTTATCAGGTCAGCAGGCTTGCGGTCCGGCCGATGGACGTATCTCCCGGTCGGTGTGGATTTTATAACCAGCCCGCAGGCCGGGTCCGACAAGGAAGCTCGGTGGAGTCGTCCTCGGACTCGGGCTCCTCGGGGGTCCGACCCGAAGTCGAACTCGTAGTCCGGGTTCGAGTAGAACTCGGAGAGAGGGCTGGAGTCCGAAACGTGATCGGGGGCGGCGTCGGAGTCCGAGTTGTACTCGGGTATGGGCTCCTTGCCGGCCCAGCGCGAAGTGGGAGTCCCCACGCGGGCCCGATTGAAGGTGCGGGGGCCACGCGTGGAGTGCTCGCGAGATGAGGGGACCGCCTGCGATGGCTGAGCAGCCGGCTCGCACGCGATGGCCCATGGCGACGTCGAGTTCGGGTTGGAGACGGACTCGAGCTCGAAGTCAGCGTGGTGGTTGAAGAGTGAAATTTCGCCGAACTTGCCGGCGAGTTCACCTGTGACAACTTCAGGAAGCGTCACGAAGCCTGTCTTCGGGTTGGGCTGCATGGTCAGGCGGCGCTGGAAGGAGCCCGCGCCATCAGCAGTGCAGACCCAGGCGCCGAACACGAAGGTGTCGCCGCGGTTGAAGGCGACGGTTGGCTTGAAGTGGACGGAAGCCGTCGAGTTCGCCATGTGATCTCGGGCGAGAGCCCCTACCGGCGCGCCAGCTGTCGGTGTTTTAGACCGGCAACCTACTACGGGGAGTACCCGAAGTAGATGAATGTGACTCGCCGAGATCGGTAACTCGAAGGAAGAGACACGTGGCACACAATTTAGACGAGGTTCGGGCCGCGAGGTGCGTAATACCCTACGTCTGTATCTTTGCGTAACTCCGGATTGATAGGGCACGATTACAAGATGGTGCAATAGTGCGCCTTGAGTTGTATGAGAGGAGATTGGATGCTAGGAATCGGTCCCCGCCTCACCTTATATAGTCCGGAGGCGGGGTTACAAGTCGGAGTAGGGAGAGAGTACTAGTCGAGTACGTCTAGGAGTCCTCCATACGGTGCGGAACATGTACGGCTCCCTAACCGAGTACTACTCCCTGTGTAGTCCTTGTGCTCCACGCCTTTAGGTGCCGTGTAGCGCAAGCCGGGGTAGTCCCGGGGGCCCACCGAGTAGTCGGTCCCGGTACCCACCGAGGTAGTGGGCCCGGGGAGGTCCATACGACGGATGCTATCCGGAGTGTGTAGCTCCCCGATCATGCGCTTCAGCTGCGGTTGTTCTCCCATCGGTTGCGGTTGAAGTTGATCTTCCCTAGGGTTTGGAGGTGGTGATTCCTTTGTTCTTCACATTTTCTGTTCAGGTCCTTGGAGTTTTCTGCCTTCACAGGTTGGTCCTTGGACTTCTTGGAGTCATGTTCACTTCATTGCTTGACTTGTGTCGGGCTTCATGATCTTCTCACGAGGTGTTTGATGAACTTTACCCAGAAGTGTCGCATTTAGCGCTAAATTCCTTCATAAACATTAAACGCCAAAACCAACATGCACGAACGAACTTGTTATGTCAAGGGGGATGGTACCAATGGATAAGATATAAAATTGACGCCAACACCGAAGGTAAACTCATGGCTAGGTTGATAGAAATTCCCCGTCAATAGGGGCTAACGGAGGGGCACTTGAGTACTAGGATGCAACAACACTGGTACTAAAGGCCTCCCCCATTGGTACCGACGGGCTAATACAGTTCAACACTCAGCAAAGGGGGTTGAGACCCAGTACTGAACGTCCTTTCCCTAGTAGTGGAAGGGGGGTTTGAGGTAGAGAACAAGATTTGGGGCAAAGTTTAGAAGGACATGTTAGAGTCGTCAGAAAGATGATGAATGATTGAGTTTTAGGAGGTCATTCATGTTCATGATGGATGATTACGTACTAGACCATTAGGGCTCTCAGCCTCTTGGACTTAATGTGGCTATTGGACTCAATTTTCAATTTATAGCCATAGCTGACCCACATACCAGGTGTCTCGCATGTCGTTGTTGGAGGTGACGCGGCTTCTTGGATGCCTTCTTCTTCATGACATTCCCCTCCCCTTCAACTTCAAATGCAGCTTGACCCAAAACAGTGTTGCATGTCTTGTTCATCCTCCCAGATCAATAGTTGAGATGGAGAATTCCACTGAACAAGAATACACATAGCAATTGCAACCTTTGAAGGGTTGCTTTACCATTGAATGGGAGTTACTAAAGCCACCGGTTCCACACAGACTATAGAGAGAGACATTAAGTGAAAACCTCAAATTGATCATGAAACATTTGTAACAGCCTTTGAGGCCCGTTACATGGCCCAAAACCAGTAACAGACATTGTTTGGCGCCCGTTAATTATAAGTGTGGAAGGAGGACCTTGGGTACGAGTGAGGAGGAGCTTGGCAACTCGCCAGTGTGCCGAAAGGACCTCGCCTCGACCCGATTCACTGTCGCCCACACCACCTCCTCCGCTCGCTCTACCTCCTAGTCACCTAGCCACTACTCTAGTCGTGTTTAGTCGTGCCGACGCCGCCCACCTCGTTGTCCACTGCCGAACGCCGCATGCTGGCTCTAGTCACCCATCTGCCGATCTAAGGTGAGGAATGGATTCCCCTCACCTTGAGCCTTCTCGCCGGCCCATTCTCCCTCGTCGCTGGGTTGGGTAGGAATTGAGTGCTTGTCGCCCTCCTACACAGCCGTTTTGGCACCGATGTGGACGTCATTTGAATTATGAACACAAGATTTTGAAGAGGCGGTTGGTTTTTTTGATGTTTTAAAAGACTTTTAAATTATACAAAGGAAGTGAACCTCTATATTTAGCTAATGTTTTAACTAAATTGTTGGAGTTGTTCTTGGAAAACATTAGTGTAAACGACCAAAACTTGTAGTCATCTTACTCGATCGAGCCAGGCCAATCAGCTTGCAGCGTGTGCCGCCGGACCGGCCAAGTCCGGTGAGCGCGACGTCGTGAGTAGTTCTCCGCCCACGTGACGGGTGCGCACGGTACCGACGCATCACGCACGCATGCAGATATGGATAGTGGATGACAAGTTTCCATCGTCACCTTTTGTCCTTGCCAACTATATGTTCTCCAGATTTCAAATTATAATTCGTTTAACTCTTTTATTTTAAATTTGGTCAATTATTTTATTCAAAAAATTATCCTCTTTTGTTGTGGCTTGCTTTCTTAATAGATATTTTTCAAAAATATTTAAATTTTATTATATTTGTACAATTTTTTAAAGAAAATCAGGGATCAAACTTGTGATCAAAATAATTAAATGAATTATAATTTAGAACAGAGGAGTAGACAGAAATTCAATCCAATTCAATCCAATGGATCAAACAAGTGAACAACAATTTTTATATCATGTGCAGCAGGCCCACAGGAACACAAGGCAAGGCAACGCGCTCCGCTCTCACTTCTATTTTAGAGTAAAATGCATTGTAGATTTAAACTAGTTGAGGTGTGTCATCTAGATCCATAAATTCCTTAAGGGCATGTACAATGGTGTAGACGACTGCTGTCTGTAAGTGTCTAGAACACTGCACACAGACAGCGGAACAGACAGTTTGTACAATGGGATGTCTGTTAGTGTGTCTATTAGCTATTTAATTAATGCATGAGCACACAAAACATGGTGATCAAGTCCGAAATTGATCTTTGTATACCATGTTGCGTATAAGAAAGAATGCTTGGTGGCTTCTTATAAATCACGCAAATTTTATAAGAATGGCAAAATTTCTGATATCTTGTTTCTTTTTATAGAGGCATATTATATGCTAATATATAATAGAACTATAATGCAATTCTATACAATGGTAGGAGCTCTGTGGTAAAAATGAATAGCAAATATCTACCGAAGTCTCTCGTGTCGATCTCTCCATCTCTCTACCACTCCATGGCTGGCAAGATGACAACATGTGGTTGAGTAGAGAGGGAGAGGGGGACAACGGGACGGGACGGCCAACTCGGCACGGCAGGCAGGGCAGTGCGGCGGCACGGCTAGCTCGACGCCAGGAGCCCAAGACAATTAGTTGTGTAGGTGGCGGCGAGGGCAAGGGTTCGATGCGGTGGCAGGGTGAGGTTTCGTCGCGGCGTCAGGGCAGTGAGGTTGCGTCAGTCGCCGGAACTCACCTCCCACACTTGATCCCATACAACTCGTTGGTGAGTTGAAACACATCGTACAATGGAGGAGTTGTCGTCGCTGTGGCATGGGAGCACGAGCCAGTGCCGTCGTCTGGCGAGACGACGACACCGCGCGGTTCAGCCTCGTTAATAGGAATTAACCAGATAAAGACGACGTATTAATTAGCGTTGTACATGCCTGTTCGCACCCAAATTTGGCACAAGGCCGATCAGGCTGACGCCACCGGTCAGACCGGTGTCCCTCAACGGTCTGACCGGTGGGGTCTTGAAGCCGATCCGGCAACGGCCACACCAGTCTGACCGGTGGTCCTGAACGGTCTGATCGGTGGGCCCCGAGTCCGAGTAGAATTGAGGAGTCCTTGCGAATTTCGAGTTGTAAAAAGATTCCTTGCAGGGCAAGACCTCCTCGCCCTATAAATATAAAGGGCCAAGGTCATTTGAGGTGGCATCACCCAATCGATCATTACTTTTTACAACTTTTATCTCTCAAACCCTAGCTTTTCCAATCTCGTGCTTTCCTTATTTGTCTCGACGACGATCATGGACATTTTGAGTGGCCTTGCCGACCTCAGAGCAACCCTAGCTGCGCCACCTCTGACGGGGTCCCTCCCGAGGCAGCGATCTTAGGTTTTCACCGTGCGTCTGCGTACACCGGTCAGACCGGTGCCTCTGACCGGTCATACCGGTCTGAGTAGGAGCTCGGCGAGTTCAGCGTTTTGATGTTCCGCGCAATCTAGCGCTCGTGTGTGTTGACCAGAAAAGCATCAACATACTTTTGGTGATTCCGCTGGGGATTAAAGATAAGGTTGCTAAAACCGTTCAATCTGACCTCAGCCAGATGGGTGCCCGGTGTGAACTTGACATGAACAACATTGTCACTGCGTCACTGGGATATCTCTCTCCGGAGGAGCAGCAGAAGTTCAAGGCTCTACAAGAGTACATGCAAGTACAATTCCTCGCTGGCGTCAAGAAGGATCATCTGGCAAGGTGGCAAGATTAAAAGAGTTTGAGCTGTCGGCGATCAAACTAAATGATAGAAATATTGAGGTAATTTCCACTGTAAGTAAGAAACCCCCGCCCGAAACTATTCCTACGAAATCTACAGTGGATAGTGATGAATTGCTTGCTTCTTACATTGCTCGTTTAGAACGGTTAGAAGATCTTGAAAAGGTTAGGGCTTTAGGTTTTAATAATAATGATGCTAATAGTAGTACTCCTAAAGAGAATCCTCAGGGGTCTCATCCTAGCTTAGCACCTTTGCCTGCAAACAATGATCGATACCCTCAGCTATGGTCAGTACCCTCAGCTCCAACCGCACAGGCCAAACATGGCCACACCGGTCGGACTGATGCAGGGTACCGGTCAGACCGGTGCTATGGAGTTGGTGCCCGATAACCTTTGCCAATTTCTGTCGTGCCAAATTAGATGGTCCCTATTTTTCCTAGTACAATCAATAATGTTGGACCTCATTATAGTACGATAAATGCATCGGCCTCCAAAAACATTATTCCGGACGATGTGTTTGAAAGTTACAGGCTAGCTCAAGCTAAGATAGCTCCTATTTAAATGAAGTGAATTGCTAAGATAGCTCCTATTTAAATGAAGTGAATATCGAGAATCCTCAGCCACCACAGCCAAATAATCCTAATTGGGTGGAATTTAATAGATTCAAGGAAGATTTGGCTAATGTGGTAAAAACTAAATTTGGGGTTGACATAGGTAACACTAATTTATATCAAAAGCCATATGATCCCGAGTTTGATAGATTTCCTCTCCCACGTGATTGGCGTATGCCAGATTTGATTAAATTTAGTGGTGATGATGACCGAACCACATGGGAGCATATTAGTCAATACATTGCACAACTAGGTGAAGCTGGTGTTTATAATGCTTTAAAAGTGCGCTTGTTTTCTTTATCTTTAAATGGCACCGCTTTTGCTTAGTTTTCTTCGCTTGCTCCCGTTCTATTATATCTTGGGATATGTTAGAACGTAAGTTTCATGATCACTTTTATAGTGGGAGCATACAAGTAAAATTGACAGACTTAACATCGGTTAGGCAAGGAAGAGATGAGACTGTCTCTGCCTACATTAAAAGGTTTAAAGAAACTAAAAACCGGTGCTTTAATTTGTCAATCACTGATATGGACTTTGCAGACATTTGTCTAAAAGGTTTAAGGTCATCCATTAGAGAAAAGATAGAGGGCTCTGATTTTCTTTCGGTTGCACAAATTCAAGTAAGAGCTTTAGTTGTTGAAAACCGAATGAATAAAGAGAAAGATAACTTTAAGTCGCATCATTCTAATGTTCATATTAAAGATTATGATTCTGATAGTTCGAACGATAGTGATAAAGAAGTTTATGCTGCTGAATTTGTTTGGCCCTCTAAAAAAAATCTTATTCTTGTTCATCTCTTAAGCCGGCTAGTAAGGGTCGGCAAGAAGAAATTAAATATACTTTTGTTGTTTCCAAGTGTGATCGTATATTTGATGAATTGCTTATATCTGGAAATAACAAATTAACTCATACTATTCCTCCACTTGAATAATTGAAAAGACGTGCATATTGTAAATTTCATAATTCATTTTCTCATGCTATTAATGATTGCAGTGTGTTTCGTCGACAGGTTCAATCGGCCATAAATGAAGGTCGTTTGACTTTTCATGAGATGCAAGTGGATAAAGCTCCTTTTCCAATCAATACCATGGATTTGCAGCAGCCTAAGGTACTGGTTCGGCCACATCAAGCTGAAGCAACTAAAGGCAAGAACGTGGTAATTGGGGAGGCTAAGCCCGGTTTGAGAGGAAAAGAGCTAGTTCGCAAAGTTGAGTATGAGAAAACTTTCGATGGCAAAGAAACCTTCAAGGTTACAGTGAGTGCATCTGGACATGGGGGTAAGGGTCGTCCACACCCGTCGATCAGCGACCGTCTGAGCCATCTATAGCCAGACCGGTCAGACCGGTGGAGGTGACCAGTCAGATCGATGTACCCCCAGGCCGTCCGAGGATGATCAAGCCAAGCTGTCAGGAGATTGGAAACTAGAAACTTAATGTAGCAAAAAATCAAGGGAGTGGTCCTAAGCCAAAGGTCACTTTCGACATGCTATTTGACAAGTATTCCAAGCAAAAGGCCGTTACAAGTGATCGGTCGTTAAAAAAGGATGACGTCACCTACACACTAAGGAGGGTCATCTTCACCTCCAAGGGCTGCTACAAGACTTAAGGGTGAATCATCACAGCAAGGGCAACGCTTTACTCCACCATGGGCGTCTTCAAGTTCAATTGCACCATGACCGATATATGATGACAATGGAGTGATGTGGGTGCCATACTAACAAGCCTTTCATCCTGGATGGAGTGGACAGAAATCAGCTTTTGATAGGATCTCGAGGCCTATCCAAGACCGATTGGCTCCTCGCCGGTCTGGTCAGGGTCACCAGACCCAATCTGTCAGACCGGTGTGGCCAGAAAAGCCGCGCCACCTCGAGTAAAGCAAGTTTACAAGCCAAAGCAAAGGGAGGAGGTGCAGAAGATGGAAGTTGATCCAGAGAGGACTACAGGTCAGGATATTATTCAGATTGGATCAATGGATGTTCCTATTGGAGAAGTTGGCAAAAGACTGATTGTTCCAAACAATTAGGTTGTGACATCAACTCGAGAGGTTTCTACTAATGACCATGAGGCCAGTGGAAGTATCTCCAACTCCAAGTACTTTTTGCCAAGGTGGTGTCCTCCGGATTGACTCGCACACAAAAGAGGAAGCTTCAACGCCTAAGATTTCAAGAGAAGAGGGAGAAGGAGCTATAGAAGAAAAGGGACAAAGCTTTCAACCAGTACATGCCTATGGTACCTCAAGGGAAAGAATGGAGAGTCAAGACTGGCTCTGAACCCGCACCGGTCAGACCGGTGGAAGAGTCGGTCACACCGGTCACATCGGTTAGACCGGTGGACTTCGACGGTCAGATCGATGACCAGAGACACCACCCGATTTCTCTTCTTCGATTCCCATGGTTTGTGATGACAAGACCGCATCGAATCCTGCATCAGAAGACGATGAGGAGCTTGTTGATTACAGTTCTTCGCCTGAGCGCATGAATTTGGACAACAATGTGATACACATGTCTATGGATGGTTATGTGCTCTCGGAGGAAGACGTTGCGCATCTTGACTTTGGGCCAAAGGAAGCTATTTTCCAGAAACCTAAAGCTACTGAAAATCATTTGAAGGCTTTGTACATGAAGGGACATATCAATGGGAAGCCTATCTCTCGCATGTTGGTGGACGGAGGAGCGATTGTCAACTTGATACCGTATTCTTTGTTCAAGAAACTGGGAGGTTCAAATGATGAGCTGATCAAGACCAACATGACCGTCAGTGGCGTTGGAGGAGGTGAGCCAATGGGAGCTAAAGGCGCCATCACTATGGAGCTCACCGTTGGGAGGAAGATATTGGCTACGACATTCTTCATCGCTGAGACACAAGGTAACTTTAGTCTCATCCTTGGTCGTGATTGGATTCATGCAAATCAGTGTGTGCCTTCTACCTTGCATCAATTTTTAATCCAATGGGTAGGCGACGAGGTAGAGATTGTTCATGGTGATGTATCAGCTTGTGTTGCAGTGGCCGATAGTTCTACTATGGATAATCATGAGAATCTTAAGTGTTTAACTGGTTTAGATTTATCCAACTTAAAACTTATTGATTCTACCAAAGATGGCTTTGATACTGTTGTCATGAAGACGATCGTTGATGAGGCTAGAACCTCTCTGTCGATTTGATGGATGCAAATCTGGAGTGGTTGCAACAAAGGCGGGAGCACTATCGGGTGCATAAGAACGATATGTGTGAGGCCATCGAAGACTTTGATGATTTGAGCAAGTTAGGACAAGGGTTTACGTCGGATGATCCTTTAGAGGAGGTTGATATTGGTGATGGCACTGTACCTAGGCCGACATTTGTAAACAAGAATCTTGATCCTTTGTTTAAATCTGATTTATTCAAGTTATTAAAGGAGTATCTTGATTGCTTTGCATGGAATTACAATGAAATGCCTAGTTAAGTCGTGATTTAGTTGAGCATCGTTTACCTATTAAACCCGGTTTTAGGCCTTATAAACAACCTCGTAGAAACTTTAATCCTGATATTTATGACCAAGTGAAAGAAGAAGTCAATCGATTACTTGATGCAAAGTTTATTAGGCCTTGTCTTTATGCTTATTGGATCTCTAATATTGTGCCTGTTGAGAAAAAAAGGAACAAAAAAGCTTCGTGTTTGCATTGATTTTAGAGATTTTAATAGAGCTACTCCTAAAGATGAATATCCTATGCCTATAGCCGATTTTCTTGTTAATGCTGCATCTGGACATAGGTTCCTTAGCTTTCTTGATGGTAATGCTGGTTACAATCAAATATTTATGACCGATGAGGATATATCCAAAACAGCTTTCATATGTCCGGGTTTTGTTGGCTTGTTTGAGTGGGTTGTCATGACTTTTGGATTGAAAAATGCTGGTGCTACTTATCAAAGAGCTATGAATTTAATCTTTCATAATTTGCTTGGCGTCATAGTAGAGGTTTATATCGATGATATTGTTGTCAAATCGGTGGAGATGATTCTCATTTAGCCGATTTAAGACTTCATTTGAGAAAATGTGTCGATATAAATTAAAGATGAATCCACTAAAATGTGCTTTTGGTTTATCGGCCGGGAAGTTCTTAGGCTTCATTGTACATGAGAAAGGCATAGAGATAGATCCTAAAAAGATTGAAGCAATTCAGAGTGTTAAAGCACCAACTTGTAAAAAGGATTTGCAAAAGTTCTTGGGCAAGGTAAATTATTTGAGGAGGTTCATTTGTAACTTGTCCGGGAAGGTGAATGCTTTTACTCCTTTACTTCGGTTGAAAAATGATGCTGATTTCACTTGGGGGGGCAAAGCAACAAGAGACATTTGATGAGATTAAGAGCTATTTGACTTCGCCACCTGTTCTTCAAGCACCCAAGAGTGGTATTCCTTTCAAGTTGTATGTAGCGACTGAAAAGGATGTTATTGGAGGTGTTTTGACTCAAGAGACCGAAGGCAAGGAGCACATTGTTGCATATGAGAGTAGAAGATTATTGGACGCCGAAACAAGGTACACTTTTATTGAAAAGTTGTGTTTGTCACTATATCATACTTGTACCAAATTGAGGCATTATCTATTACCTAATACTTGCATAGTAGCATGTCAAACCGACATAATCAAATATATATTGCATAAACCGATTCTAAGTGGTAGAGTCGGAAAATGGGCTTATGCTTTAGTTGAATATGATTTACATTGTGAGCCATTAAGTTCTATGAAATGTCAAATTGTTGCCGACTTTATTGTTGGACATAGAGTAGATAAGCAACTTGATTTGAATGTCGGTTATGTTACTTTTATTCCATGGAAGTTGCATTTTGATGGATCGGTTTGCAAAGATGGT
The DNA here is from genome assembly GCA_947561735.1 of Cenchrus americanus. Taxonomy (NCBI): domain Eukaryota; kingdom Viridiplantae; phylum Streptophyta; class Magnoliopsida; order Poales; family Poaceae; genus Cenchrus; species Cenchrus americanus. The sequence continues at coordinate 193,228,582 of OX387241.1, forward strand.
TGTGGTGTTGGAGTTGTCATTATTTCACCAAATGGGGCTGTTTTTGAAGCTCTTAACTGATTGGATCATGATTGTACTAACAACCAAACCGAATATGAGGCTTTTCTATTTGGGTTAGAGATTTTGCATGACATGGGAGTGAAACATGTGGAAGCATATGGAGATTCTTTATTGGTGGTGCAGCAAGTTTCCAAGGTATGTAAATGTTTAAATGGCTTTTTAAATGCTTATCTTGATAAGTGTTTAGACATCATATCTTGTATGGATGAATTTGTTATCTATCATGTGCCACGAGAGGAAAATCCTAGAGCTAATGCTCTGGCTCAGCAAGCATCTAGTTATAATGTTCGAAAAAGAAATTTTCAAGAACACAAACTGTTGCTTACAGCCGAGTGCTTTGCTCTAGAGGCACCGGTCATGCCGACACAGCCGACCGGTCTAACCGGTGACACTGGTCTAACCGATGCCACCGAACGGTCCGACCGGTCCCTCAGATTTGGGTCAGTTCATGGCACTAGTCTGACCGATGGCCATGACCGGTCTGACCGGTCCCTGATAAAAATTCCTCTTCGTTTTTTCATGACAAAAATGAGGTGGAGGATTGGAGAAAGCCTCTGGTTGAATATTTGCATAATCCTAGCAGTTCAGTTGATAGAAAAGTCCGACGATGGCTCTTAAGTTTGTTCTTAATGATGGTGAATTATATCGTCGGACTGCGGGTGATTTGCTCTTAAAGTGTTTGGGTCCTAATCAAGCTAGGTTGGCTATGGCAGAGGTTCATGAAAGTATTTGTGTTATTCATCAATCGTCTCCTAAGATGAAGTGGCTCCTCAGGCGATCTTGCTTTTATTGGCCTACCATGATAGCCGATTGTTTTAGATACTACCGAGGTTGTGAAGAGTGTCAAAAACATGGAGATATTCAGTTGGTGCCTGCTGCGTTGATGCTTCCGATCATTAAGCCTTGGCCTTTCAAAGTATGGGGTCTGGATTTTATTGGCAAGATTCATCCTTCGTCGTCAAAGGGGCATTGTTTTGTGATTGTGGCTACTGATTACTTCACCAAGTGGGCTGAAGCTGTCCCTTTGAAGAATATGACACATAGAGAGGGGATTGAGTTTATTACCAGACATATCATACATAGGTTTGGCATTCCGTAGACTTTAACTATGGATCAAGGGACTTCGTTTATATCCAAAGAGGTGCATGAATTTGTTGATTCCTATGGTATTAAGTTGCTTAATTCATCTCCATATTATGCTCAAGCCAATGGTCAAACCGAGTCTAGCAACAAAACTTTGGTAAAGCTCATTAAGAAGAAGATAGAAGACAATCCTAGAAGATGGCATGAGGTGTTATCTGAAGCTTTATGGGCTCATCGTATTTCTAGACATGGTGCTACTAAAGTTACTCCATTTGAGCTTGTGTATGGTCAAGAGGTCGTTTTGCCCGTTGAGGTGAATCTAGGCGCATATAGACTTGCAAAGCAAAATAACCTTAGTGTTGAGTCATATTATGCTTTGATGATGGACAATATTGATGAAGTGGCCGACAAGCGTATGGAGGCTTTGGAAGAAATTGAGAAAGACAAGAGGAGAGTGGCTAGAGCATACAACAAGAAGGTAAAGGCCAAATCTTTTCAGGTAGGTGACTTGGTTTGGAAGACGATTTTACCCATTGGGTCAAAAAGTAACAAGTTCGGCAAGTGGTCTCCAAGTTGGGAAGGTCCGTACAAGGTTGTCAAGGTTTGTCTTGGGAATTCTTACATGGTAGAAACTTTGCAAGGACAGCGACTTCCAAGGGCTCTCAACGGGAGGTACTTGAAGATATTTCATCCAAGTGTCTAGCAAGATGTTTGATAGGATATGGCCGATTTAAAGCAAAAATCGCCCTTAGACCAAAAATGGCCGGTGAAGTGTCACATCGACCTTAGATTTATTTTTTACATAACCAGCTTTACTAAAAAACAGGGGGGGCATATGTTCGCACCCAAATTTGGCACAAGGCCGATCAGGTTGACGCCACCGATCAGACCGGTGTCCCTCAACGATCTGACCGGTGGGGTGTCTTGTAGCCAATCCGGCAATGGCCACACCGGTCTGACCGGTCTGACAGGTGGACCCCGAGTCCTAGTAGAATTGAGGAGTCCTTGCGAATTTTGAGTTGTAAAAGGATTCTTTGCGGGGCAAGACCTCCCCACCCTATAAATACAAAGGGCCACGGCCGTTTGAGGGGGCATCACCCAATCGATCATTACTTTTTACAACTTTTATCTCTCATACCCTAGCATTTCCAACCTCCTGCTTTCCTTGTTTGTCTCGACGACGATCAGGGACGTTCTGAGTGGCCTTGCCGACCTCATAGCAACCCTAGGCGCGCCACCTCCGACGGGGTCCCTCCCGAGGCGGCGATCTTAGGTTTTCACCGTGCGTCTGCGTACACCGGTCAGACCGGTGCCTCTGACTGGTCAGACCGGTCTGGGCAGGAGCTCAGCAAGTTCAGCGTTTCGACATTCCGCGCGATCTAGCGCTCGTGTGTGTTGACCAGAAAAATGTCAACAATGCCCTAGTGCATTTTGAGACCCCTAATCTATTCAAGTCTGTCATTGGAGTTCCAAACTCCCCTGGCCATCGTTGACTGCTTGTGTGGCCCACCACGTCGGGTCTAACTTGGATTTGTTGGGTGTCGCATGGATGGAACAAAGCAGCCATACCTCCACACACCGCCGGTGGCCGTCGGCCTCGAGGGCCACCACAAGCTTCCATGGGGACTCCCCATTGGGGGCTTGTTTGGGAATCGGTGGAACGAAGGGGAATGAAGGGCATTCGGGTGGAGGAATTTCCATTATAAGTCAAAATTTCTCAAAATCCCCTTCAATCCTCTTCCATCCACTTAAATCCTCCATTTCCCAAACAAGCCCCGGGGGAGACGCGCTCCCACCGGTCGACTGGTGCGTGCTCCTGTCGCGCGCCCGTATCTCACACTAACTCTAGCATCAGGGCCCTGGGTGGTGCGGTGCGCTCCAGCCGTACCGGCCCTGTGCTCCCGTGGGAGCCATGCATGCCACCACCGACCGGTGTCCTTGGATGCCGCCACGCCGACCAACCCGCGGAGCCCGCCAACCTCTATGCCATCGCGCAACCCAACCAGTGTGGGATTTGAGCCACAGCGCCCGCTATTTCCGCCATGACCACCCTTCCTCGACTAGCGAAATTTGCCCAACTCTGACTACCTCCTTCCAATCCCCTGTCTCCGAAGCTTCTCTGCCTCCCCGGCCTCGTCGTCATGATACATAAAGCTGTTGGAAATATGCTCCAGAGTCAACTGGATTTGATCCACTAGTGGGCTCAGATGGATTTGATCCATTATGGTGTAAAAGTCCTAATGGGCCACAAATGTTGTAAAGCCCATTAGTATTGGAAGGGGTACACCATCTATTAGTCCCGTATTGCTAATGGACGATGGTGTGGGGGGTTTTCCTCCCAATAAATATGGACCACACCCCTCCTGAAAAGACACAACTTTCTCAAGTAGGGCCCGCGTTGCCAACGCTCTCTCCTCGTCGCACTCGCGGACCTAGCGGATCCGGCGTGCGTCGCTTCCTTCTCCGTACGTGTGGATACCTTGGAGGTGCTACATCTGGAGCACTTGGATCGGACGAGCCGCACGTGCAAGTCAAGAAGGACGTGAGCAACTGCACTGCCTGCTACCCTCGACGCGTTTGTCTACATCAAGACGATTCCGCTGCATCTGCGCGTCTAGTGGTAATCCCGTGATCTCTGACAGCAGCAATTCCTGTTTTGCGGGAAAAATTTTGTTTTGCACTAGCGTAGCCACCCTGTTTCCCTTCACAAGCGTCCGTCGTGGCCCACCTCATAGAGAATCGACCTCTCCCCGACCACCCATGCGCGCCATCACCACCCATGCAAGTCCTGGCCCCCTCCGGCCCAAGTGGCAACACAAATTGAACCCCGATAATCCCCTAGTGTTGCTTCACTAGCTTTCTACTTCCCTCCATCACTAATCGCTGAACTTGGCAAGCCACCGTTCTGCCTTGCCGTCTCTTGCTGCCGGCCAAGCTTCGGCCGTCGTCCGGTCATGGAAAGTCGGGCTACATGTATGTCCCTTTATGTTGGTTGTAGGTCTCATCTCCGGTCGACCCGCCGGTCAAAGACCGCCTTGACCTGATGTGGTGGTCGTAGGCTGCCATGTAGGTAGTCAACAACAGTCAGAAGCATTTTGGACCTCCAGTGGCACACTTTAATAGTTTAGGGGCCTCAAAATGCACTTGTTGTTTATGGACCTACATGACACACCTCAACTAGTTTAAGGACCTACAGTGCATTTTACTCTGGTAAGACCATCACAATAGTGTTATCCATCTAGCAAGCTCAAGTAACCGCAAGAATCAGAGATAAATGGGTGTCAACAGAACGCATGATTACGGTGACTGAGATGAGTCACAAGGAGAATATAAGTTTTTTTAGTGGAGGGCTTGCATAGTCTTTTATCATTTCAAATGGTATCAAAGGGCACGCACAAACAGGTAGTGCGAAAAAGTGCTCAATTGTCAAAGCAATAACAACCAGGTTTTAATCAACTTAAGCAAAGTCTATGTCAAGCGAGCTCAAATTTCAACATCAACATACATGTTTGCTTAAGTTTTGAATCGTCATTAAAAAAACTCATTTTTTCATTATTTTTTTTTCAATTTCTACTGACTACTAAGCTTGTTTAAGTAAGTTGAGCTAAAAGAAGTCTAGCTTCTACTCATTGTACATGTACGTATAAATAGCTCTAAGCTCATGCACAACTATTAATAAATAATAGCAATTTATATTCAGAAAATAGAGTTGAGATTCAGAGCACCTGCCAAAGATTCAGTGCTCCAAGAATGCAACACGCTGGATTGTCATCCTCTAAGGAAAAAAAGATGAATACTCCCTCTGTCCTAAAAAGAATGTCATTCTAGGAATTTTAGGACAGATTATTAAGGAGGTCAAATGACCTCAATTGCCCCTATTTATTTCCCATATTAGGTGCTAATTGATTGTTGCATGCCTACATGCACATGCACACATGCCAAATTTAGTAAAACGTCATTTTTGGGACAAATTTTGAATCCTAAAACGTCATTCTTTTTGGGATGGAGGGAGTACATGAATTAAAAACATGCTATGAATAATGCACATGCATACGAGATGCAATGACTCATGAGAAGCAATCGAAGATTAGATATGAGACGACACAACAATAACAAAGGGAGAAGGTGCCAAGACGTGCACATAGCTTTCCAACACAAGTTGTAATATAAGGATGTCATCAGAAGTAGTTCTCTACTTTTAATTGTCATATAAATTGAACTAACATTAACTAACATGCCATAACATACACAAAGCATCAACCAATGCAGAATTTTATGAATGTTACCACAATTGAAATTGAGCATGCTTATATATAAGCATAAATAATATAATACAAGTATGAATTTATTATGCATTTGACTAACTAAGTAGGTTTAAATATATCCAAAAATATACCAATATACATGTCCTTAATCAAAACAAACACCTCTATTGGACAATACATGTCATCAGTGAACTAGCAAAATTGGTTTCAAAATTTTTGGACTAACAGAAAATAAATTAGAGCTTTGTTCTCATGCTTGGATAGTACCGGGTAGTACTAAGTAGTACTTTATACTAATATTTTTTCACAAGCAAATTTAATTAGGTAGTACCGGATAGTACTAGGTAGTACCAATAGGATAGTACCTGGTAGTATTAGGTACTACCTAGTACTACCACCGTTACATTTCACCAGATGGATGGCTCGCATTAATTACAAACACTCTAAAAATTTCCCACTTAATTATGAAATTGACAAGGAAAACACTAAATTAATTAAATAGTATAATTTGATAATTATTTTATGAGAAACAATATTTTAAAATGTACTCCCTCGGTCCCAATTTACTTGTCATTTTGGCTTTTCTGAATATTTTTTCTTTTGTAAATAATGTACACATAAATATATGTCTAGGCACATAACAAAAGGAATGTATCTAGAAAGTAAAAATGACAAGTAATTTGAAACCGAGGGGTACTAAATATCATGATTGATGATGGTCCGGATTAGGGTCCCCCCTTTGACGGCGAGATTATCTCCCTTAACACAACAAGACCATTACCCTCGAGGTGGAGTCCTCTGTTCGCTGGCAAGCAGTTTGAGGATGGTCGTACCCTTGTCGACTACAACATCCAGAAGGAGTCCACCATTCACCTGGTGCTCTGCCTGCGTGGTGGTATGCAGATCTTCGTCAAGACCCTCACTGCCAAGACGTCCAGTTTTTAGCCAGTTGGCTGCATCTCCGACCAGTTTCCCACTAGAGGAACCCTTCTCCGCCTCACACGACAAGTCTCTGCCCCGCACGACAAGTCTCCACCTCGCACGACAAGTCTCTGCCTCGCACGAGAAGTCTCTGCCTCGCACAAGAAGCCCAGCTCCGACTAGTACATGGGCCCAGACGCGCGGCGCGAGCATCGCCACCGACGCGTGTGGAGGAACGAATCTCCACGTCACGCAGGAACAACAGCTGGCGGCCATGCAGGCGACCTACCCCCGGCAAGAGCCTTAATGCAGGTCTGACCGGCTGTGCGGCCATCACATCGCGATCATCTCCCACTCTGCCACACGCAAGACTCAGCCCGAGGCACTTAAGCACCCTCTACGACGTGCACAAGCCTAGACTTAGGCTCGGGCGTGGCAAGTTAGGAAAGTACTCGGGCAGACTAAGAAAAGCCCAAACTACTTTGGGAGAAGGCCAAGCGTCCCGGAGTAAACAGTCCAACCCGGCCACGCGGCAGCTCCCCCGACAAGGCATCGCGACTTGGCTTCAATGTGCCCCGACGGACTGCGACGTACAACGGGACGTGCCAGCAGCCAAGCACTCTAACTCTTTTTTACTTCCCCTTGTGCCCCTCCCCTTGTGACTATAAAATGGAGAGGAGGGCAACTGTTACAAGGGTTAGACCTCTATAGGATCGAACACCATCTCCCGAGACCTGGGAACGAACTCCCTCTTCCGACCAACTTGTAACCCTACTATGAGCACACCTGGCTCAGGAACACAGCTGCAACACACTGGACGTATGGTATTACTCCTCGGAGGCCCGAACTAGTATAAATCCCATTGTCTCCTGCGCTAACCATTCGAGCCCGACACATGATCGATAGAAATTTATTGCCGGCGGTAGAGAACTCCGACAATGATCAAACCCAAAAACTCAATTGTGGATTGTTTGTTGTCAAATGGCGAATGGGCCGCCGTACAAAGACTTCTGGTAAAACCAATGGTGGTAAATATATTGATATGAAGGCAGTAACACATAAGTACTGTATTAAACTATCCACTTTAATTTATCTTCTTGTTTCCCTTCTTAGAAATAGTAACACGTTGGTAGTTTATCATTTTCCAGCCTCAAGATGACTTCAAATGAAAAAATTGAATTACGGGATTCCAACATGGGGGGGCAATCAGCTATAAGGGGGGCAAACAAGCAATTTTCAAGTCAAAATGGACTAATTTTACTGAGTTTTCACTAATTTTTTTGATTTTGCAATGGTGGATTAGTATTTTTCTAGAGCATTAGGGGGGCCAGGCCCCCGCCCCCTGGCTCTACCCCTACGCTCGGGTACTATTCACAAACGTACCACTCGGCTGTTAGCCCCAAACGTCGTGTGATATGATGTAGTAGTATAGGGTGTGATTGGCAGCCTGTATAAGGGTTATCCAGGCTCCAGCAATGCAGCCCACCAGTGTTTGGTAGGGTGCATAGGACTTTATGCAGGCCTCCCAGATGCAAAACTTCCAGCCCAGGTTGCATTCCCAAAAACGCGAGCGAGCCGCGTTCCCCGCTATGCAGGCTTGTGCCTGCCACCCTCGTGGGCCCGCTTTGGCCATCCGGCGGTCTGCTTGTGCAGGGAACAAAACCCGCGCGCGTCCACTAGGGTTACCGCCCCACTGTTACCATTTGCGCCGCACTGTTCCCATTTGCGCCGCCACTCACTCGCTCTCCCTCCTCGCTCGACCTCCCTCCCCGCTTGCCCTCCTACTCCGCTCTCCTCCCTCACCATCGCCGTCGGAGGAGGCCTTCGGCTCCCTCTCGGCGTCCACAGGTATGCAATCTGCAAATCGCGGCGGTTCCCATTCCTCTGTTCACGGCTCGGCTCTTGTTCCCCCTCTCTGGCTCTTCTTGGTTCGATTGTATTGAGTTCGGTTGTGTAGGGTTCGATTGTGTAGGGTAATTTGCACGGCTATTGTAGCTTTTGGTGGGGTTATTATTCGTTGAGAAAAGTGGACCAGATCTGGTGTTTTCGTGTTGTTTGGGTTGGTTGCGGCTAGATCTAGGTTTCAATGGGCGTTGTTCTTTGCGGTAAGATTTAGTCCAAATCGCCGAGTCCTCATTTTTGGGTTGCAAATATTATGCTCGTTCTAAGGTGTTCGTCCTATAGATTGATGTTCATTTTATTGTTTTTTTTGTTTTAGACATGGATGATGAACTTGCTACTACACGTCGTCAGCTGATTCTTAGGGGTGCAGTAGTAGTTTATGTCATCAGTGTATGGTTGATGCTTAGGAATCGTCGCAGGGCTAACCATTCAATTCCTCTAGTTCCTATGGTAGAGAGAGATATACAACGACAAAAGAACCTTGCCTACATCTACCATTCCAATGACACCGTTTGTGTGAACCAACTTAGGATGAAAAGGGCCCCATTCTTTCAGCTATGTGACCTTTTCCGCAGTAGGGGTTTGCTGAAGGATAGCATCCACATTAACATCGAAGAACAGGTTGCAATGTTCTTACATGTGGTAGGTCACAACCAAAGGTTTATGTGCATGCAAGTCCCATTCCTTAGATCGGTTGAAACCCTCGGTAGGTATTTCCAAGAAGTATTGTATGCAATAGGTGAGCTTAGAGGAGAGATGATCACTCCTCCATCCGGCAGCTAGCCCCACCAAAATCCAAAACAGCCGTCGTTGGAATCCCTACTTCAAGGTTTGCCAATAACTATTGTCCATGTTACAAAATCATAAACTGTGAGCATCACTAGTAATTGTCAGTTGATATTGTAGGACTGTGTTGGAGCAATTGATGGAACCCATGTTCTTGCTAGAGTGTCTAACAAAGACAGAGGTGCATTTCTAGGAAGGAAGCACACCACCACCCAGAATGTTCTTGCAGCTGTGGACTTTGACCTTAGGTTCACCTATGTGCTAGCTGGATGGGAGGGTTCAGCTCATGATGCACTTATCCTAGCTAATGCCATCCAAAGGCCTGATGGTTTGAAAGTTCCCCAAGGTAATAATGTAGTCACAAAACCTTAGGACATGCACCCTAACTATAAACTAATTGTATTTATGATCCATTGTAGGCAAGTTCTACCTAGCTGATGTTGGGGATGCTGTCAGGCCAGTTTCCTTCCACCGTATAGAGGCACAAGATACCACCTTAGGGAGTACGTGACCAGCAGGCCACAAAATGCAAGGGAGTTGTTCAACTTAAGGCATTCTTCTCTAAGAGTCACAGTGGAGAGGCCATTTGGAGCACTAAAAAATAGGTTCAGGATACTTGACAACAAGCCTTTCCACCCATATAAAACTCAAGTGAAGCTTGTTCTTGCCTGTTGTATCCTGCACAACTGGATACTCAGGCATGGACATGACACCTTCATTCCCACTGAAGAGAAATGGAATCCAAATCCACATGATGAAACCATACCAGATGATGTTGTCATGGACAATGCAACCTGGGCTGCTTTAAGGGATACCTGGGCTGCACAAATGTGGCAGAATAGGGGATCTGGTAGGAACTAGGCTCCATTTTTTTGTGTTGGACGATGTTGTTTATCAATTTATGTTTGAACCAGTGATGTTCAATTTATGTTCAGTTTGTGTATCTTTATGAACCCTGTAATGAACTAGAATGTTCTTGTTAGTGGAATGAGCCTTGTGGGATGATGTGTTCACATTTTGAGCCGTGTGGATTACTATTGAATGTTATTTTACAATGTATGAATGTGCCTCACAAATTGTGAGTAGGTATGGTTGACATGGGCGACGAAGTGCAAGAGGTGCAACCTGCTGCCCAGGCCAACCCTGGTGCTCATGCACGACTGAACTGGACTAGTGCCATGTCTAGTTTTGTGCTGAGGTGGTTCACTGAACTGGTTGGGGAGGGTGTAAAGACTGACAAGGGCTTCAAAGATGTGCACCTGAACCGAGTTGCTAAGGATCTGTCTGAATGGGGGAATTTGGAGGTGAGTGGTAGTCAGGTGTACAATCATCTCCGCAAGTGGCGTGCTAGATGGGTGAAGATCTGCAAGCTAAAGGAGCTCAGTGGTGCCCTCTGGGATGAAGACCTCTTCATGATAACCCTTGCACTAGAACACTATTCAGGCCATGTAAAGGTAAATTGATTTGAAGTTGTTGTGTCTTGTGTTGGTTCTTCATCATATTTGACAGATTGATGCGTTACTCATTTTGAGGTTACTGATCAATTGTTGTACCATGCAGGACCACCCAAAAGATGATGAGTACCTGAACCAGCCCCTAACAAATTACCCTCAGATGCAAGCCATATTTGGCAGTGGAGTGGCTACTGGAAGGTTTGCCATGGGATCCAATGAGCCACTAGGAGAACCTTCAGATGCTACTACAATTGATGTGGATGCTGATGCCCCTACTGCAACGGAGACTTCTTTTGATTATCCTGAAAAGCCGGCCAAAACATGTGGCAAGAGGAAGAGGCGGACAACAGAAGAAGAAGGAGGATCTATGAGAGGCTAGACTGATGCAGTCTGGGGTTTTGCTGGGGCTGTTACTTCATCCATCAACTCTGAAGGGACTCCTGGGATCGTGAAAGCCGTGATGGATTGCCCAAACTACACCAAGGCTCAACTGATGTTCTGTCTTGATCACCTGATGGAGCACAAGCGGTCTGCCCTGGGCTTCATGAAGATGGACAATGAAGAAAGGGACCTCTGGCTTGCTTGTCACTTGAGCAAGCACATCATGTTCGTCTGAACCAAGAGTTGCAACAGCTAACAGTTTTTTGGATGCCTTCTAACCACCTAACTATTTGAGTCGGTTGGCCAATTTCTGTAACTGATCTAGGTGCATTCAATGACACTGAAACGGTTGCAATCTTCTGTAAATGTAGTCTTTTGTGGTTGGTGGTGGCTAGGATAGCATTCTTGTTGCAAACTTTGACATTTGGTTTGTTGTCTTGTGGTGGATGAAAACTTCATGCATATGATGCAAACTTTGCCAATTGCTGTGAAGTCTTGTGTTGTCCTTATGCATATGTTGATTGTTGCCTGTGCATGCTTGATCAACTAAATTTTTCAATCCATACTGACTACTGCACTATGAACATGTAGCCATGAAGTGGTATGTCGTGTATAAGGGGAGGAAACCTGGTGTCTATTCTGACGGGAACATGTGTCAAGCTCAAGTTTCAGGATTTAGCCATGCTAGCTACAAGAGCTTCAAGTCCAAGGAAGATGCAATGAAGGCATACAAGATGGCACCAGAGATTACAGAGTATTAGGAAGATGCTCCAGTTTACAAGATGGCACCAGAGATTATAAAGACCTACAATTTTCAAGCATTCATCAACACGGCTACACTAGTGATGATCGTTGTGCTACTCTCAGCTGTTGTTCTCAAGTTGTATTGCAGTTAAATGTAGTACTGATGACATTATCAAGTTGTATTGCAGTTAAATGTAGTACTAATGACATTATCAAGTTGTATTGCAGTTAAATGTAGTATTGATGACATTATGAAGTTGTATTGCAGTTAAATGTAGAACTGATGACATTAGCAAATGTATGAAGTCATGACATTCTAATTCCGGAGTTCAATTGATTAACCCCAAGTGCAATTCAACTGATGAAACATCTAACAGTTCAGCATGCATTCATCAACATTCCAGTTCCAGTACACAAACCCATCTTAGATTACAACCATATAATATAAAGTCACTCCTAACCCTAGGAGACTTTGATAGCCGTCAGTAAACAAAAGTCATCACAACCACAGTCTACTAACCCAAAATGAAACAAGTAGAATGTGGCCGGCTGGTCATCAGAGCAAACTACCAACTCCAAAAGAAACCTAGTTGGAGCTATCTACAGTCACTTCTTCTTCATCACAACTGCTAGAAGCACTGCAACAAGCACACCACATAAAGCCAGGATCAGTCTATACAACATCTTCTTATCGTTTCCATCACTGATTATCCGATTCTACAGAGTTTCACAGGTTGTCCTTGCGAGCCTAGTCCTCAAAGCCAATTCCCTCTCCAAGGCAACCTTGGCCCCACGGATCGACTCCTTCTCCTTGATCAAGTCATTCTTTTCCTCCAGCAGCGCTTCCTTCTCAAGGCAGATCTCATTCCTGTTCTGAATAACAGCGTACAGATCGACCTGGGCTTCCTCAGCGATCCTCTTGTACTTGCCTACAACCTCCCAAATAGATGCAGCAGCTTTCTGGAGCATTGGTGGCCACTTGTGATCGATCCAGTACACAAAATCACACCTGTGTTCCTTCACCTATAACAACCACAAGCAACAATACAATGTGATACAAGCAAACACAAATTAACAGTGACTAACTAACACAATGTTGTGACAAATCTTACCCTCTCTGGACAAGCAAGGAAAAGGCGACCTGTGTTCTCCCCATCCCAGCACAACATGCACCTAGGACACTTCCCATGATGGCATCTCAGCTCAGTGTCATTGTCAATACCTCCCCATCCCTTTGTCTCCATTCCTTCTTTCTTTTCAATAATCTACACACTCTACACAAAACAGATCTCATGTAACACTAATCAAGACCTGAAATCTACAGCAACCCTATTGAATACCTAGATCATCAATCGACCTAACTTTGAGCACAACAAAGAATCGGGCAAAGATGGAGATACCGAGATCCAAGACCGGTGGATGACTTGGTCTTCGCATCCGTGGATGAGTTGGTCCCGACCGCCTCGGTGGATGAGATAGTCTTCATCTCGGGCGACGACTTCTTTGAATCCCCATTCGAAGAAGATCCGTCGCTTCCGCCACTTGCACGGGTTCCATCGCTGTCGCTTCCATCACTTCCATCGCTGCCGCTTCCATCGCTTCCATCGCTTGCATCCGCACTCTTCTGCACCTCCGCCCCCTTCGCCTTTCCCTTCTTGGTGTACCGATTGCAGGCCTCACAGGGACGGCCGGCCTCGCACACAAAGCGGGTCACCGACGGCGGAGAGCTCACCTCCACGGACTGGGACCGACTGGACCTACCACCGGGGCACCCCTTCGAGCTCCGGTCGTCGTCCTCTTCGACCGCCATCACTCCGCCCAATTCGCTCGTCGTCGCCAAGGGAGACGAATGGAGTAGAAGAGTCGGGAGGGGGCGGTGAATGTGTCGGCGGGTCACCCCTAGGGTTAGAGCCTCGTATTTAACCGTGTACCTCCCGATGGATCGGTAACCTCACCCATCGAGTGCAACCGGTGCCCGAACTCCACTTATACAGGCCACCAAACACAACGAAACAAGCTCCGGCAGTGCAGCCCAACCAGTTGTGCAGGCTACCAATCACAATCTTAGCGGGCCAAAAATCCTTGTGCAGCCTGCCAAACACCGGTAGAAATGGTGGGCTTAGCCTGGGTTGGCTTGGAAATGGGCTTATGGTAGGCAGGCTTGCGGTATGCACTTTGCCAATCACACCCATAGTTTTTGCAAAGTTTGAATCAGACCTCTACTTTTCAAAAATCAAATTGAAAATAAAATAAAACAAAATAAAAAAATCAGCTATTGGCGCCCACCCCCAGTCCTCCACGTTGTTGCTGTTCACCTACTTCCTCATATTTGTAGAGAGAAAGTGCCCTTCGTATTGTATTTAAAAAACAAGAATGCTCGAGTCCGGACGTCCGGACGCGCGTCCCGCGTCGGACGCCCGAGCCGGCGACACACAAGGAGGGGGGCCACTACGACCTTATCCCTATCCGCACCACCACACGGACGCCCTCCACCACTCATTCTTTTCTCCATCCATTTTTTCTACTTCGAAGCATCCATCCGCGCGGACGCAAGGAACGGCCGCTCCCCGGTGCCCGGCGACGACGACGAGCACGGCGACGGCCCTCGGTTCGCGGCGCGGCCGGTGGAGGTGATGGCGTTGCCGCACTCCACCCACCTCGACCACTCCGCGCACAAACGCCGCCACGGAGCCGGGAGCAGCGAGCCCCTAGGGCCGGCGCGACTCTCGCCGGGGCCTCCCCGCGCCGCCGGCCGGCTAGCGCGGCCGCCGCCCGAGCTTGACCGCCCGGCGTGGATCCGGCCGCTCCCGACACGGATGCCGCGGCGCGCGACGACGACTTGCACGCGGGGGGGTGGGGAGAAGGCGGCGGTCCGCCGGCTCGCCGGTGGCAGCTCTTTGCCCTCTCCCGCGCTAGGGGCGTGACCGGGTCGCTGCTTCCCCCGGCGAGGCGAGTCGAGCCGGTCGTCGCAGTGATGGGTGGTTCCCTCATTCTCGCATTGTGCATTTGAGATTTGATTTTTTTCGATGTTGCAATTACTGTCTACGGATGTTGCAATTGGTTTTTACAGATGTTGCATGGTGCCTACCCATGTTTGCATCAATGTTTTTTGAATGTTGGAGTACACGAGTTTCTAATATTGCAAACGTTCTCTACGGATGTCGCAAACATTCTCTACCGATGTTGCACTCGTTGTCCACCGATGTCGCATCTATATTCTTTGAATGTTGCAGCTTACAATGTTCTTATGTTGCAATCGTCATTCCTCATGACTGAGTTCTTTTAGTATGTTTCGACCATTGTCAATCGATGTTGCATTAACGTTCTTCGCATGTAATAGATTGTTTATATGGATGGTGCACATGAAACAATCTAGTGTTGCAATGGTTATTTTGGAATCTTGCATTAGTGTTTCATTCATGTTGCATGCAATATCCGGTTGGTGAGACGTTCATGATTGATGTTGCACAAGTAAAATCGCGATGTTGCAGTATCTCATTGTTCATGTTTCAAGTCTTTTTTCATGATCCTAATGTTTCATATGGGGAAACGGAAGGTGTGAAACTGGTTGGGGACCGTGTGAATGCGTGAAACGGGTGGTCACCCATGTGAACGCGCGAAACTGGTGGGCACCCGTGCGCCCCCGTACTTTTTTTCCGAGACACCGAATGTTGGACGCATGCTGCTCGCAACATACCACAAACAAACTCGCAACATCGATGCAAACATCTCTCGTTGGATGTTGCACGGACGATGGTTCGCAACATTGAACACTCTCTTTCACAACATCGTAAAAGTTTTTCGCAACATCCCTCGCGCGTCGCTCCCGATCGACGGCTGATAGAGGCCTTCATCCAAAACGTGCGGCGCAGCACCCGTTCGACGCTAGCGCCCGGATCGGACGTCCGGCGCTAGCAGTACCGTTAAAAAAAGTGCGCTAGTCATCTTTTCTGAAAAAAGATGGCCTGTATGAAAAGTGAAAACAGCTTGGTAGTCCGATCCTTTTGAAAAAAGATGGGCCGGTCAAAAATAAAAATGAAGATAAGCGACTTCGCTGGGGATCGAACCCAGAATCTCTGGTTCCGTAGACCAGCGCCTTATCCATTGGGCCACGAAGTCAATTGACAGATGTTAATCCGTGGGAGCGTTACTATACTTTACATGAAGAGGTCGTGTGGATGAGTGCTGGTAAATGACACAGCGCAGAGGATAGGTGAGCGAAGCACGCACCAGGCACCGGGGCACTCTGAACTGGGGCTTGCTAATCAACGCGCGCGCGTTGAGCGCGACCGGTTTTCCGACGTCCCTGCTGCAGTGCTGCGATCACAAATAAAAAGCGTAGTGTATCCTTTCCCTTTTTTATTATTCTAGCTCTTGCTTGCTCTCACACAGTAGAGTATGCATTCTTTTTTTAACAGTATTTTTGTAGAAGACGCATCCGTAGCACACGATAGGACTCTTGCAAAACGATTTAGCTACCTAACTTTTTATTGCGATAAATTGTACACATAAGTATACAACAATTTATACATATAAATTGTTTCCTACCAACAAGTTATGCGCATAATTTTTAAGCACAACTTTGACACTAGTCTGCAACTTGTATGCACAACTTTTTGAAAAATATTATAGGTGCAACTTTTTCGAACGTCAGTTTTATCTTAAAGTTTTTGGAACTTATACACACAACCTTGACGAATAACTGCGAAGTACAATTTTTTGTTAAATAATTTTTAAACATAAGTTTGATAGCGCGCAGAGCTTATGCATACAACGTGTATGCATAATTGTTTGAAGGATAACTTGTGTGTATAATTTTTCTCTAACGACGAGTTGTGTGCATAACATTTTTCGTAAACGACGAGTTATGCTTATAACTTATGCAAAATACAATTTGTTGAATGAAGAAAAAATGGAAAAAGAAAAGAAAACGAGAAGAAAAGGAGGGGAACATGAGGGATCCACGCATGTGGGAAGGGAGACCCCCGGCGAAACCGCGCTCCGCCACAGAATTGATTTTCCAAAAAGAAAAAAATTCCACGTACACGTATGTTGGCTCGCGCGGGAACCTCGAATCGCTCGCGCAGGGCGAACGCACGCGGAATTGGTTTCCTCCTCTCGAACTCACCATGTCGCTCCCAAAAACAAGTGGCCGTGTTTGGATACTCCAGCAGGGTTAGAGTTAGAGCTAGTTTCTAACTCTAGCTCTAGCCTTAAACTAACTCTAGCTCTAGAGGTGTTTGGATGAAAGGGTTAGAATGACATTAAATGTACTTTTTCAATCATTAGGTGTGGGTGGACGGAGAGAGAAAAGTCACTTTTTGGTGGACCCAACATGAACTAGCCCCAATAAGTACCTCTTGGGTGGGATATTTTTTGGGTGGGTTAGATGCAAACTAGCTCAATCTAGCCCTCATGTTTGGATACTTTGCGGTTAGTTGAGCTCCAACTAACCAAAACTAACTCTAGCCCATGGATCCAAACGGGGTCGGTGTAGTTTTTTTACGTAAAACCTGCAGGCTCGCTGGATAATTAATAGATGAGCGTAAAACCCGCAGGCGCTTGCTGGATTTGTATTAATTAATAGAGAAGGAGAGTAAGAGGCCTAAGCTGAAAAGAATAAAGGGAATAAAGCGCTATATAGATTACTCCCTCCCGTTCCTTATTAGAAGTCGTTTTGGAAAAGGTTTAAGTCAAACATTGGGAATATAAATCATGAATAACTTTTAAGTCGTTGAGTTTGAAAATGTGAAAATCATATAAATAGATTTGTTTTGAAAATTACTTTCATAAGAATATACGGTATAACTTTTCAATATTAATTTTTATAGAAAAGAGAAGTCAAAGTTGTGCTTTGGTGACCGTGTCGCTGTCCTAAATGACTTCTAATAACCGGAGGGAGTACTCTCCTTCATTGGTGATCGCTCCCAAATGTTTGGTGCATGATCGCTCCCAAATGTTTGGCGTCGGCTAAGATACAGCTTCGGGCCTCCTCTTTTAACCTTACGGATTAGTTGGTCCGGCTAAAGAAATTTGTGTCGAAACACCCTCACATTGTGCTCCTTACATAACTCCCATCAGACCACGACTAGCAGGGAATGCCAACCCTTTGAAGGGTATCCAGGCAGTGAGCCTACTGACATCCACCATTCATCCATAGATGTGAAGGTCGTCTGGTCTCCTCTAGGGGCACATGCGGCGCGACCCAGTCGAAGAGTATCCCACACAGTCAGGCTATAGCGGCAACCGGTGAATAGATGGAGTATGTTCTCGCGTGTGGCCGTGGCAGAGCATGCAAACCTTCTAGTTGGGTCATCCCCGATCAATTAAGTGATCTGCCATCCATAGCCGGTTTTGGAACACAAGCCAATAAAAGAACTTGCATTTTGATGGCGCCCAAGCACGCCAAATCAGGTGTTGCATGGGTGATGGAGGTATTCCCATGAACTACGCCTTGTAGGCCGAAGCCGTAGTGTATTCTCCGTGTTTCGTGTATTTCCATACGATTGAATCCGGTTGGTCGGGGTTCAGTTGCACATCCCTCAGTTGCTCCCAAAGGCAGGTGAACTCCGCCAGTTGCGTTACGGAATTTATGCACACAACATTGATGTCGCGGATCCACACTGTTAGATTGATCTCTCCACCAATGGGCCCAACGGCCCATTGGGCCATTGACTCTTCTCCGGATCGGGGACCTCCAGCCCGTTAGCAGGCTGGTGGGTCCCTGTCGTGCAGCACTATAAGAGGGAGTGGGGGCCATGGGCTCAACTAACGAGGTTCGCCGCCGCCACTGTAGCACCCCACTCCAAACCCTAACCGACCGAGAGGGTGTGCTGAAGCGACGGGAAGCACCACCGCGCCACCACAGGACCTCATCGCCGCGGTCCGTGTCTGCACTGTGTGTCGCTGGCTAGTGCAGAACATCACCGACAGAACCAGATGCACGTACAAGACTTCAAGGTATGTCATTCACAGGATAATCCCACTCGATCTACTCCTAGTCGATCCAGCGATTTTATCAATGGTACCAGAGCCGTGCTAGGTTGTAGATCTTGTTTGGGAAGAGAAAGGAAACGATCTCTGAATCGAATTGAAACAGTAACCCTAACCCTAGATTTGAAAAGTAAAGTTGCAGAGGACTGGGGGGAGAAGGATCTATCGTAGGACCTACCTCCGCCGTCGGCATCATCACTGTCAGCGCAGTCGATCGGGAAAGTTCACCGAGCCATCTGGAGGACCATGCAACAACACGACCTTGCCTTGGATTCGTGGCAAAGGACACCGTCACAAAGCCGTTCGACGACGACGCGCTCACCCTCGGGCGAGCGCGCACGCCGGCGAAAGGCTTTGCGGCGGCGCCGCCATCCTCCTCTAGGGCCGCCATGGGTGCTCACTCACTGGATCTCGCATGACGCGAGGCAAAGGAAGTGGGGGAGGGAAATACAGCAGAGAGAGGGAAGGAGTAGGAGAGTCGGTCGTGGCTTTGCGCCAGGCGGTGCCGCTCCTCGCCGTTGCCGGCTGACCGCCGACCATGGCTCTCTTCCCGCCACCGCCGGTGTGCGCTGCGAGAGAATCGGGGAGGAGAAAGGAGAATGGGGCTAGGGTTTACAGGGGGCGGGCGCCAGCGGGTTTTGTTCCTACGAAAGGCGCGGGCAACCGTCGAATTCACGATCCACGCAATGGACGGCTGAGAGCGACTAAGCGCTGATGGGCTAGTTTTTCCCCAGGCGGGCGCGGAGCGCGGGCCAGTTCAGCAGCCTGTCGGTTGGTTGTTAGGCCTTAGGCCCATGCAGAGGAGTGCAATCGGCCGCAGGCCGGTTTTCACATCTGGGCCAAAAGAAAAGTCAAATGAACAGTGGTGAATAGTGCCTCTTGTTAATTATTTAAATGTTTTTTCAGAAGCATATTTGAATGTCTTTTGTATAGTTTGATCTCTATTCAATTGGAACCAACGAGAAAATTGTTTAGGGATTTGAAAAGTGGCAGAATTGCTTCTGAATAGTATATTTCATGAACTTTATTCATGTTTTCCTCTGCAAAGTTTAAATTGTTGCTTCTTTTAGTTTAATTTAGAGATTAAATTAAAGGAAAAAGTTTGATAGAGATAAATAATGTAAAAAGGAAAGATAATTCTGATTGAATACTAATTCAAATCAAAGTTGTGACAAGTTTGTCAAGGTTTTAACCTCTGTCCAATTTTGAACCAACGAGATAAATTGTTTAGAGAGTTAACCGGTGTGAAGGAAAGTTTAGAAGTATGATTGCTTCTAAAAGGAAAGAAAAGTTTTCCGCTGCAAAGTGAAAGTTTCATCTTTCAATTAAATTGGAACCAATGGGAAAATTTAATTAGTGGAGTAGAAACATACTTATTCAAAGTTAATTATGGTATTGTTATTTTCTGACCAACGTTGGTAATAACAATATTATAATTATATGTGTATTATGTTTAAAGTTAATGTTTCTGGTGAATTTTGTATAAAAGTAATCAATTCTCAGAGAATAAAGATCAAGAAATGTTGTTTTATTTCTTGTTTTTTCTATTGTATAATGATACTGATCTTTCAATTAAATTGGAACCAACGAGAAAATTTAATTGAAAGAACAATTTTTGAAAAGTTTCCTTGTGGGTTATATCCACGTTAAAGTTAAAGTCAGCTTCCGCTGAATAAAGTTCAAGATAAAGTTGCATTGGTTTTGATTGCCAATTTTTTGTTCAAAGTTTATGTCTCTACTCAATTATGGACACAAAGGATATTTTAGAAATAGTTTTGATAAGTATTATTTCTAAATATAAAGTTCATGGTGTTGTCTTTTTCTGACCAACATTGATGATGGCAATATTGTGATATGATGGATTAATTCTAATTCAGTTGATGATGGTTTGGAATTAATATAGATGAATGATATTTTATTCTATTTTCTGCCCAACGGTGATATGGAATAGAACATAAAGTTTTAAAAGTTTTGTAAGCTTAAAGTTTGGATTATTATTGTATATTTTCTCGGAGAAAAGATCTTTCTGCTTTTATTCTTGAAAGCATTTAGAAAAGTGAGTTGAGCACCTGTGACTCAGGAAATGACAAAGAAAGAGTGTCATAATATGAGGGACTATGTTCTCTTTAAAAGAATGGTTTCAAAAGTAAAGATTCTCGGACATTAATCCTAGAAATATGATAGATCATTGAGAGTCTCGAGAAATGTTTCTCATGTACTCTCTATGAAGAGGAATTTATTTTCAGTTCAGTCATCATGATAAAAGTTGCAATAATTCATATGCATGTTTAATTTGACTAATGTTGGATTAAGCATGTGTGTGTTACAGTTTATTCAGATTTATTTTTTGAATTTGATGATTGAATGCAAGCCAATCTTGGCATGCATGTTCCTTCTAGGTTATTACCTAAATAGGGAAGAAAGTTGTGATACTCTGGCACAACGAGAAAAGTTCACAATAATACCCGCATGGCAGGAAAGGCTCTGAGAAAATAATCGCTTGATTGGATAAAGTTGGCATAATGCTTATGTTAGACAATCCTATATGGCGGGAAAAGTTTTGTCAAAGTACTCATCCTGCATGGCAGGAGAAAGATATAATGACTGATGTGCTTATTGTGTGTTCCGGACTAGGAAATAGTTTTTTGGAGTAGCTTTTTTACTACTTTGGTATTAATTGAGCATTTCCATTGTGTTATAGTCACTAAACACTCTATGAGTTTAAAGAGAACCAAAAGTAATATGCGAACCTAAAGATAAAGAATGATATACAAGCTTGAGTTGCTTGAGTTTTCAAAAGCATGGAAATAAAGGACTCTATTGAGTTCTTAAAGTGAAATGAGGAATGATGTACTCCCATATATGAGTTATGTAACAACCTTGTTTTGTATAATCATACAGACAAAGGAAGTCATTGAAAGTGTTCTCAAAGTTTCCTCACCGATGTTGTGAGTGACAGTCGAAGCTCTCGCACACAAGCAATGAAAGAAAACAAAAGCTCAAGAACCAAAACCAAAACACAGAACCAAGGACAACCAAAAGCTCTTTTCTCAACAGTTGATTTCTCAAAAGTCGATCCCCTTTACAAGTGCCGATCCGTCTCCTTTTATAGGGAGGTGGACGGACTTTTTACATTCCGATAACACCCTTGTGTAAAACGGATCAAAACAGAATGTGCTAGGCTATTTTCGGGAAGTCTCCAATTAGGTCTCCACGTAATCGGCGCTTCATGATGTCACGCCGCAAATCGCGGCGCCTTTTTTGCTCTCATCACGTGCGCCCGTCGGGGAGGGAACCTTCATTCTTTTGGAGATTCCCCTTTCGCCCGGCACCTTTCGTCACCCGAAATAAGGAATTCACATTCAAACTTGAAGCCGTTAGGGGTTAGAAACGACGAAACCCCCGAGCGAATCCCGGGTCGGGATTGCACGGGTGAATGAGATTCGCTCTCGGGGTTTCGTCGCGGAGTAATTCAACCGGCCCGGCTAAGACCCCATCGCCTTGGATTGTTCGATCTTACTTTGCAACTCCGCCGGCGACGAAGGGTACCGGTCGAAAGACGAGTTCTAAAAATTGAAAAAAGGAGTCGGTGGCTCCGGGGGTTTCGCCGCCGAGCCTTTCGCATAGGAATTTGGACGGCTAAAGACACTCTTTTATTTTTGGTATACGAAAGGCTTGATTCCGAATCCCCCCAACAACCGATAATAGTTCTGAATGGTTTCGAAATTGTGGCAAGAAAGTTCATGCCACATTTCGAGGGGGAGAAAGGTGAGAAAGGTGAAAATCCCCTATACTTCAGGAAAGTAATGCATTGTATGCATTTAGAGTGTGATCTACAGATGATAAATGTGATTGTTTGGGGGAGTACGACATTCATATATGCGGATACCCCTAAAGAAAAGGAATAGCTAAAATCCTGGCCTTTTTAAGTTCGATAGGATGATAGCGATATTACTAAAATGGTGAAAGAACAAAACCCAAAATGAGAAAGTTTAATGATGCTCTATTATTTATAATAGATGGAAAGATCTAGGGGAGCCATTCAGTTGGCCATCCGGATGAAAGAAAAGGGTGATCTGAGGAGCCATTTTATTGGAAATTCAGATAAAAGAAAAGGTTCTTTTATTTCTAAGAAGACACATTGTCTTCTTGGAATACGAGAGCAATCAGGGGGAGCATGGTGGCTCGACTTCGAGGAGAAGTGGATATATATGCCTACTCTGATGATTCAGTAGTTATTTCTCTCACCTCTCGTGGCAACAATGTGGTAGATGATATGGAACCTGTCCTTCGGGAGCCATTGAAACTCATTATTGTACATGGCAGAGCTGCTGCAGCCCCATATGGTAGATGTACCAAAAGTTGCGGCACACAATGTGCCAGAGGTTGAGGCCTCTAGTAGGTCTCAAAGGGTCAAAAGACTGATGGTTGCATAGTTTGCAATATAGATTAGTTCACATTGAGATTTATTCCATCTCATGTGTAGAAACCATAAGAAGCGCTTGTTCGTTGAAAGTGGAACTACTGAATCCTGAGGAAACTTGGGACTCGTAAGTGATTCTCAATGGAGCCAAAACAGTAGGCTGTAATGGGTCTACAAGTCGTGACGCGACTCCAAAGAGAATATGTGAACACACAAAGCGCATCTTAAAATCAAAAGTATTTGTGCAAAGAGAATGAAAGGACTACAATGAATTTTGTGGCACATCGTGATCAGAGTTACATCGGATGAAAGTATTTTATGGCACAACCTAAGGGTTTTGTCATGTAAATAAAAGAGGAAAAGAAATGTTGCTTAAAGAAATCATTTACGAATGATAATATTCAAAGATAAAGGATTTGAGTTTGGGTTTAAAAGTGACTAAGAGGACAACATTTGAACAATGTTATAGAATGGGAACTCATTTCCTAATCGTGCATATGTGGTTGACATCTTGTGTGGTAGCAGTAAGTCAATCTATTGTAAAAGGAGAAGAGGTTCTTGCCCTCAAAGTTCAAAGGCAAAATTCTCGATGAATGTCTCTCAATTATAAGGATCGAGATTCACCGAGATAAAAGAAAAGGGGTATTAGGACTATCGCAAGAGGCATACTTATAAAAGTTGCAAAGAAATAAAGTATGCATGCGAATAAACCTTCGCATGTTCTCATTGTCAAGGGTAATGGTTTTGGGAACTTTTGTGTTCCAAGAATCAATATGAAGTGGATTAAAAGAATATAGTACCATATGCTTCAGTTGTTGGAAGCCTAATGAATGGAAAAGATAGAACTTACCTTGACATAGTTCGTATATCCGGGTTGTTTTGGCAATGTCCAATCTAGCTATAGATCATTGGAATGGAATTAAGTGTATCAACTTCATGCTAAGTTGAAAAGATCAAGTGCTCTCAAAAGGTTGTGAGTACAAAGACATTTTGTGAAATGTAGCGAAATCCACAATTGTCGCTAACTTTCACACTTGGAGTTTTTGTGTGGAAATGCTCCAAAGGGTTAACATAGTTTTCATCAATGTGATGCAAAGATGTGGTATAGCATGATACGAGGCTGAGGGACAGGCAACATAGTTAATGAAACATGTATCCGGAGTTGATAATTGTTGTCAACAGCAATAACCATTAAAGTAGTTCACTCCTATGACAACAAGTCAAGTGTGTTGTCAAACACAGTGACACAAAGTTATATGTTGTAAAGGAGTAAGTCCGGAATCATATTAAAGATATTGCGCATATAAGAGACAAGCGAGTTCTTGAGGATCCTCCTACAAAAAGTATATAACCCAGTGCGCTAAAAGAGCACATGTGCAACATGGGTTTATGGCATAGTTTAAGATTTCGGATAATAAAGGGCCCAAGTTTAAAGAATCTGTTTCAGTACAAAGATGTGTATTGTAGCTGTTGAATCTATCGGGGATTGACAGAATCGAGATTGACTGTGACGATAAAACATGCTCTATACACTGATCTGTAATGGAATGAGAAAAGAAGTTAAAAAGTATATGGTGAGATCAAGGGGGTGAATGTTAGATTGATCTCTCCACCAATGGGCCCAACGGCACATTGGGCCCTTGACTCACATCCGGATCGGGGACGCTCAGCCCATTAGCAGGCTGGTGGGCCCCTGTCACGCAGCACTATAAGAGGGAGTGGGGGCCACGAGCTCAACTAACGAGGTTCGCTGCCACCACTGTAGCACCCCACTCCAAACCCTAACCGACCGAGAGGGTGTGCTGAAGCGACGGGAAGCACCACCACGCCACCACAGGACCTCGCCGTCGTCGTCCGTGTCTGCACTGCACGTCGCTGCCTAGTGCAGAACATCACCGACAGAACCAGAGGCGCGTACAGGACTTCGAGGTATGTCATTCACAGGATAATCCCACTCGATCTACTCATAGTCAATCCGGCGATTCTATCACACACAACATTCGACAATGCATCCTGGACGGTTCTCTTCTTCCTTCTGGATAGTTTGTAGATAGCAGGCACAAGATGTTTTGGTGAGGCCCCGTTCAACCAGGCTGAGTCCCAGAAACTCATTGTTTTCTCGTCTCCCAAGGTGATGGTGGTTACTTCAACGAACACAGATCAAATTTGTCATTGGAAAAGAAAAGAATTGAATGCACATGTACTACTCGCAGGAAAAGAAAAACATTGTACTTGTACATCTTGTTACAAAAATACTCCTTCCATTTCATATTACTCATTATAGATGTCTAGATACATTCTTTTCTTTATGCATATAGATATATATTATGTCTAGATACACTACAAAAGTGATGTATCTGGAAAGGGAGTGTATCGGGTGGAAACCAACCCACTTGCGGAAACTATGCAAACTCATACCAGAACCGATGTAAATCCAAAGACTCCGGAGAGAGGTGGGAACTATTTGCAGAAAAAACACACGCCACCCCCTCAGCCTCCCATGTTTTTCTTAAAAAAACCCGGACCCTGGTGCGCACCCCCTCGTCCACTTCTTTCTTCGTAGCTCATCCCCATACATCCCCATCCACGCCCCTGGACCTAGAGCGCATCAGCGCCGCCGCCCCTGGATCGCATCAGTATCACCGCCCCTGGTGTCCACGACCGCCGTCTCTGGTGTCCGCGGCCACCACTCAGTGGTGTCCCTAGCCACCACCCAATGGTGTCACCTAGCGTCGCCGCTCTTGGAGTGGAGGGCCATATCGTTGCCCCCTGGTGTCCCAGGCCGTCATCTCCTGGAGTCCCTTGGCTCCACCTCATGCAGGTCCCTCCACGTCGGGTTGACCCACTGAAAAGTGTCGCCTCCTAGCACTTTGCAAGAGAGCAGAAGGCAAAGAGCAGAAAGCAAAAGTCAAATGCCCCACTGAATAGTGCCTACTACTATTGCATCCTGGGTTGAATTTGTACATGAAAAGCAGCATAAAATGTGTATGATGTATTATGTGAAATTGTGCTTGTGTAACCTATTACCTGTCCAAATGTGTGTGATGCAACTGTGATACTGTCTGTATCTGTGGGCCCGTTTAGTTCGCGAAGTGAAACTTTTGGGCCCCTTTCAAGGTCTATTAGGAGTATTAAACGTAGATTTTTTACAAAAATAATTATACGAATGGATCAAAAATGGCGAGACGAATCCATTAAGTTTAATTAATCCGTCATTAGAGATTGTTTACTGTAGCACGACATTGTCTAATCATGACATAATTAGTCTCGTTAGATTCGTCTCGAAAATTAAGGTAGGGGTCGTGGAATGGGTTTTGTCATTAATCTACATTTAATACTCCAAATTAGTGGAAAGAAGATTGATGTGGGGTGGTTGGTGAAATTGTTGGTGTATGTATGTGTATGGCAACTATGCCTCAGCTGCAATGGCAATTGTGAGATCATGAAAATGGATACATGATGTTTCTCTTTTCCAATTGTGTGTGAAATTGATAGGTTAAAACATTAACATCTTTTCACACCATGACTGCAAAATGAAAGGAAAAATCATCCGGTCACCGTGAATGTGAATTGTGTGTGAAGAACTGAATGGGTTTCTTTCACCAAAAATTCAGTGATACACTACAAATTAAAGATATTATATAAAGATGAAAGACATAATGTCTGAGGATTAGCACATCATAAGAATATAAGGCATGAGTACTACACTGTTAGTACTAAGTAATATGATAGCTGCTGGAGCACTTCCAGTAAAACATGCCATTTTTCAGATTCAAAGTTGAACAAGTAATAAAGTATATACTGAAATTGATATACTGAAATTGAAAAAATGATATACTATTCACAATCATGGTCATTTGTATTCATGGTGATTTGTTTGACCGAATAGTGACTGGATTCCATAACTTATCATTGACAGATGTACATTTTATGATGCGGTTAAAGGGAGCATGAATATTTGTTTTTTGTTTCTTGCTTAATCAGACATGTCAAGGAAAACATCATGCAGTATGCACTCTTTCAATTGAAACATCATCACAATTTCACGCACAATTCAAAAGAGAAACATCATTTCATTCACTTTCATGCTGCACACACAAGTTCATTACATAGGAGGTAAAATTGTCATTGCCATTGCAGCCATTGCAGCCATTTCACAAGTTCAGCATTTTACAGATTTTCTATGGCAGTAGACAGCAACACATAACTCAGCCAATTGCTCTTCCTGTAGTTCAAGGGAATGAACTCCGCACAATTGCTCTTCCTGCAGGTCAAGGGCATGAACTCGGCACAATTTCCATTGCCATTGCAGTCATTTCACAGCACCAGACAGTAGCAGAGCTTGGAACTCGATGCAGACAGTAACAGACGGCAGCACATGTAGCATCCTAGTCACATAGAAGGGGGCTTCAATATGGGACTTCTTTTCAATTTCTACCGCAATGAAGAAACCTTAGCCTATCAACTAGTGTTGCCCATCTAAAACAATTTTTCTCTACTACTAGAGCACACTAACAAAAGTTTCCTTAGCAAATAACACACCAGGAAATAAGAAACAACCTAGGCAAGATACGAAGCACACAAGCAAAAGACAAGAGCAAAGACAAGGAAACTGAAGTGCGGAAATTAGGTGCTGAATTTAATTGCTAGAAAGTAAATAGAGAGGCACAAGAGACGACCGAATTTTTCCCGTGGTATCGAGAAGTTAACGCTTCCCCCAAATCCACGTTGGAGCACTCACTTAGAGTATTGCTCCCCCTTGAGTCACCAAGACACAAGTGCTCACTAAGAGTACCCGTTCTCCATCTCCGGAACGGTGGGTCTCGAACCGTGTACGCCAAGCTTGTCTTGAGGCTCCCACAATCTCCAAGAGCTCACCAAGAACCCTCCAAACACCGAGACCATCTAGGAGCCGTCAAGCTCCAAGATTAACAAGCCCGCACAACTTCACTTGACCTGAGCACTCAGCTAAGCCATGTATGCACCTTGAAAACTCTTGATCACTAAGAAAGAGGCCCTCAAACAAGAGGAAGAGAATCCCAAACGGCAAGAACACACTCTCCTTCTCTCCTTGGCTGCAATGGATCTTCAGAATGGCAAAGGCAGCTCAAGAGAGGCAGGGGGGGTCATATTTATAGGCCTAGCAAGGGAGGCTAGCCGTTAGAAAAGGTTTCCTGGAAAAGTAGTACCGTCGGATGAACCGATTGTCTCCCCCTGCAAAGCGTCGGATCATCTGGTCACTCACAGCGCCCAATATAGCCGTTGAACCAAGAAACCTAGACAATACACCGGTGCTGAAGACTCCACACTCGGGGTAGTACTGTATAATTTAAATATAACCGTCGGATGAACCGCTGAGTCACAATCCAAGCATCGGTTCATCCGGTGCTGAAGTAATTGATTTGGCACGTCTCTGTATGATTTAAATGCAACCGTCGGATGAACCGCTGGTCAAGGCGTCGGATCGTCCGGTGCTGAAGGTGCGGAGCCTTGACCCTTACTGTAGCCAAATCCTAAGGCGTCGGATGAACCGATGCCTGTACCATCGGTTCATCCGATGGTCTATTTTGAATCCTTTGGCCACAAAACTCATCCGACGCAACTAGAATCAAGGGCGTCGGATCATCCGACATTGTGAACTTGATTTTAACTCATCCAATTCAGCGCCTTTGAGTTTTTCGTTGATTCTTTTGCTTCAACCTTGCTTCCATGAACTCTCTGAGCTAGTTGACAACCAAGGAGAACTTGAGTGTGCATATTTTCATGGATTTTGGTGCATGGTCAAGCTACTAGTGCACGAACCCCTCTTAATAGTACGGTCAAACACTACAAACTAGCAGTCCAAGTGTCCTTCATCTCCTTGTGACACTTCGAACTATCAAAGTCCTTAGCCTTGTAGTATTCATCCATTTATCGTCCATGAATTCAAATTGAGGGGTCTCTTTTCAACACTTGTGACAATAACCCAATATAAAATCTGCTACAAAACAAAGGTTAGTCACAAGCATATGGTTGTCATTTATCAACGAAACACACCCTTACCAAAGGTGTGAAAGGGCCTAGATGGTTACAATCTCCTCCTTTTTGGTGATAGATGACAATGAGTAGAGATATATGAAAATTTGAATTTAAAAACATCTAAACTCTACTTCTAATGCTTGAAACAAGATAGGCTATAAACACATATGCATTAAGGTAAACAAGCACCACAAACATGAGTAGACATGTAAACCAACGACAAGCACAAGATCCAAATACATGTCTCATCATGAAACTCCACAAAACGAGCGAGGCTACAAAAACTCGAAATCCTGCACTCTCCCCTAACTCCCCCTATCTCTGCTCCCCCTATCTATCTCCCAGTTTGGCAACAAGCACCAAAAAGGAGTCTAAGACTGAGGCGGAGAGGAAGGATCCGGCAGCGAGGTAGAGACGGTCCTCGAAGGTCGAACGGAGAAGCCGGAGGCATCGTCGTCATCGGAGTCGTCACCGAGAAGTGACCAAGTCAGAGAGGAGGAACCCGGAGCTGGAGGAGGTGGAGCTGGAGTCGTCTCGGCACCTGAAGTCGGAGCTTGAGTGGCCTCGGGACCTGTAACCTCTGGGTCGGAGGCAATCGCTGTTGAGATCTGCCCGAAGATAACATGAAGGTAGTGATCCTCCTGACCCAAACCCTCTGTCTGTGGTGTAGTAAGGCTAGGAAGCGGTGAGGTCATCTGTGGACTGGGTAGAGTGGTGCGAGCTAGTGTCTCGAAGACGAGTGGTGCAGTAGTAAGTGGAGACACTAGCTGAGATGACGTCGGAGTGGCCATCTGAAGCTAGTCCAGGAAGGAAGAAGTGACCGCTGCCTATGGTGTCGTCGTCTGAGGCACCGCGAGCATCCCTATCTGAAGAAGAGGTGACTGTGGAAAGGACACGAGAGGGATGTTCACGAACCCACCGATGGGAGGTAGAGGTGCAGTCGGGTCAGCCTGGAGCTGCTGAGCGGTCGGAAACTGGGGTAGCTGCATCCCTGATTGCTGGAAAAGCTGACCAAGGTAACCTGACATGAACGTGAACATCTGAGTGGTCATCATCTGGTGCTGGAGCATCTGCTGCCTCTGTGCCTCCTGCTGCTGTCGGATCCCCTCAAGGATCACCCGATGTGCCTCCCGGTGCCGCCGAAATTGAGCCCGCATCCGCCGCCGCACCTAGAGGGTGGCCAGAGTCCGAGCTACCATAGTCCGGATCGGTGTAGTGAGCCGGTCCGGGCCGGGTCACCGAGCATTGTGATCGTAGGGATCGGTGACTCAACCTCTCTCTGGCCTGGCAACGAGGAACCACCTGCCTCGTTGTCGTGAGTACGACGAACTCGGAACACTGGCTCAGGTGCTGGTGCAAAGTCCTCGTCGTGACTGGAAGACTCGTCGTCTGTGGCAAAGTACTGTGAGAGAGGTGCCTCAGCTGCTGCTAGTGTAGCGTCCTGGCGGGCTGCCTCGTCCATCACAGCCTCAGCTGTTGCTCGTGCCTGTAGGGTCTCCTCTGCTCTCCTCAAGCCTCTCGGGCCACGCCTCATGTCACCTGGCATCGGAGGATGGTAGGTCGGGAACACAAACTTGGACGACTCGAGCATCCTGACGTACCTCTGTGCCTCGAGACGGGACAACAACCAGCTGATCTAGTGCGCAAAAGGCTGCTGACGTGTCATCCCCATACCATCCATAATAGCATCCTCGATCTCAGGCACCATGATATCAACTATGTCGAAGGGGCGCTTCGCCATCACATACATCAGTAGCCACTGCTGCACCCCTGTCAATGACTCAATGTTCCCCATCCTGTAGAGAACAGACCTCCGGAGAGTGTAGTGAACGACATACGCCTCACGGATCAGACGGTCCGGTGTCCTGGGAGTACCGAGGAGGAATGGCTGCTGGAACAAGAAGCTGATCTCCTCGTCTGAAAGTAGCACGGGAGAGTGAGCACGACGAGGAGGCACGACGTCAGGGTAAGCCAGGTAGTGAATCGAGTCGTCATGAAGGTCAACCTGGAGCAACTTTGCTATCCCCTCTCTGGTGAGCCTCTGCTGCTGACCCATGAACATGAACCTGATAGAGAGCCGGTCAGCCTCGACGTACACTGTGGCATAGAATACACGTACCCAGTCGGGGACATAACGTGACCTCCTGGTCACCAGGTCTACCAAACCCCACTGGTAGTCAAAGAACGGCAAGATAGCCTCTCCGGCTGCAGCTGCTCTGAGTGCTGTGAACTGTAGCATCCTGTGCTGACTCAACTGGGAACCCATGTGAACGTAGGAAGCATAGAAGCTCTCCTGCAGTATGGTCCAGAACCTGGGGTCACAGTCCTCACGCCCATGCGGGAACAACTGCTCCTCTGGCACACTCGTCAAGCGCCAAATCTTCGGCCCGGGCAAGTGTCGGAGGTCACAGAGGTAGATACCGAAAGCCTCTGCTCATGGACCTCTAGGGATCCGTGGTTCATGTGCTTCCTACTACTCTCTCTCAAAGAGATCCTCAACTGCAGCTCTCCTCTGTCGTGGAGTCGGCTGGGGCTGGGTGTGGCCTCCACGAGTCCAAGGACCGAACCTAGCAAGTGAAGGTGGTGACTCTATCTACTCTGCCTGCTAACCCCTGCCTGACCATCGTAACGGCTGCTGCTGCTGAGACTGCTGCTGCTGCTCACCCTGGGGCTGCTCCCCTGACTCTGTGCACTCTCTCCGATCCGGATACCCCTCTGTGTCTGACCCTGTGTGTCTGGCACTGAAAGAACACGGTCCCACTCCTTCTCCTGACGGGTCTTTTTCTTCTTCAGCTCGGCTACCGCCTTACCCTTCCTCTTGTCGCCTACCATCTGTGAGAGAAAAGATAGAAGATTATAGAATGGCGAGATACAAATAAATGTGATATGTAACTAGAGGTAAGAGTCATTAAGCAAAGCACAGGAGTAGATATGAGCCTAATTATGAAAAGTTCTAGGAGAATTACTGCCACAAGTAATGAATTGGAAAGCTAGGATGTCCTTAGGTGAACAAGATGTGCAAGTGAGTGTGGACAAGAGCTACAGTGCTTGAACATGCCATTAAGAGTGCTCAAAAGTAAGGAATAGCAAAGGCTAGTGAACATTTGAGCAATTACAGGTGCATGGCATGAAATTACTGAAGCATTAAGGCCCTAAGCAATCAATAGCTCAAAAACATGAACTGCGGATCCCTAATTTTCCCTTAATTCAAACTGAACCAGAAGCAATTAGGGAAAATCGAGGGAGTCCTCACCACAGCGCAAGATTGGATGACAATGAGCAGCTGTGGTCGAGGGTATGAGCCTTGCGCTCCTCCTTGTGGTCGCCGGCGAGCCTGGATGGTGGCGCCCGTCCGGAATTGAAGGAGGCGGCCGAAACCCCAGCGGGGTCGTTCCCTGCGCGCGTGAAATTCGAGAGTAGGGGCGGCGCAGATGGACGGCGTAGGGAGCACTGGACGCACACGGACGCGGGGGATCGCCGGAGATGGACAAGACGGCGGTGTACGGGCGAATCGGGCTCGGGCAGCGGCGGGCGAGAGAATTAGGGTTAGAGAAGAGCCGCCGCGCCAAATCGTTATGACGGGTGGGATCTACGCTTCAGAATAGCGTCGCGTCGGATGAACCGACGTGTCGGGGACAGCCCTAGGGGTCCCTTTTAAACAGGCGGGAAATCCCCACTAAAAACCCGCAACAAAGCCAAAGCCAAACACGCCTCGCTTAACCATGTAGGACACGGCCCACGCCGCGAAGGCCCCAACGGCCCACCGAGGCGGCCCACTCGAAGATCCCCTCGAGCGAGGCTTCGTCTCGCTCGAGGATGCGCGCCTCCCTCGGGGCGGGCTCCGTCCCGTTCGAGGTAGTTCGCTCACCTCGAGCGAGGCTCCGCCTCGCTCGAGGGTCCATTCCGCCCTCGAACGGGGTCCACCTCGCTCGAGGGCGCTCCGCACGCGCGCGCCTCGCTCCCGTACGCGGGCATTTAATGCCACGACAACGGCGGGACGGCGCCATCATGCGCACGGGGCTCGCGCCCCGGTGCCGCCGCACCAACTCCCCGGGGAGGGAGCCCATCCCCGCCACGCGTGGGGGGACCGTGCGGCGTGGCCGGTGCCGGTCCGTGACGCCGCGCCCCCTGCTCCGTACGGCTAACGCACCGAGCCCTCGAAGGGGGGCCGGTCGCACCCTCGATTTGCTTTTCTTGTGACCTCGCGGGGTTAGGTGGAGGCGCTAGGCCGGCGGGGGCGCCATCCCCGCCTTTGTTAGCGGCATGGCTGCCGCCCCCGCGCGTACGAACCCACGCGGGGCGGCGTGGCGCGGCTCCCACCGCCGTGGAGCGTGCGGGAACGGGACGCCGCCTTACCTGCCACTGTGCTCCGTACGGACCGACGTCAGCAACTCCCTCGAGTCCATCTGAAGACATCACAGCCGTCTGCTGCTCTTCTACCCTCGAGGCCGCCACCTTGTTCGGGTACAAGATACGCCATGATGGCCGGATCGCTGCAAGGATCACCCGGCGGCCGCCTACTCTACGGCATAGCACACCACGTTCCCTCACGTAGCTAAATAGCATGGCACGCATGTGATTCGCTCTCTCCTTGGTATATAAAAGGAGGACGAACCCCCCCGCCGCGAGGGGGAGGAGACAACGAACAACACGACACAACACAACACGAGACGGGTCGCATCGCGCACTTGCTCTCCAATTCTCCCACAACATCTTCGGCCACTACGCCGGGGACTTGGAAGCCACGCTTCTTCTCCCGCCTTGCTTGTAGCGGCCCCACTACGAGCACCCGGTCTTGCCGAGCAATATAGTGCCTTGAGCACATCACCGCTGGACGTACGGCCCCTCGGCGGGAACCGGGATAAACTCGTGTTTTTTATTGCCTAGCATCGACCATTGAGGGAGAGACCTCGGCGCTCATTGCGGTTAGTGTCGGGACCACATTCCGCACCGACAGTTGGCGCCCACCGTGGGGCAATCGAGCGCCTAAGGTCAATCCACCGTTAACTCCCTCCATGGTGATCCGCACTGAGTACCGCGGTACGCGTTATCGCATGGGCGGCTCGGACCCCCTCCCCGCCGGGTTCGAAATCCGGTTCGGGGGCCTGAACTTTCGGGCCACGGGGAACGGCTACCTGATGCGCCTCACCAACCGTGAGGAGCTCGCGTGCGCGGCGCCGGGCCGGGTCCGCTCCGGTCCCCGCCGCGCGCACCACCACGGCGCGGACGCCCGCCGCCGGCGCGGATGCCGCGGGCCCGTCGACGCCACGATGTCGCCGCCGCTCCGAGCCGGCGTTCACACCGGGCGCGGTCCGAGCGACGGCAAGCCGAACGTGCCGCCTCTCAACATGGCGTGCCGTCGGCACGACAACCCGGCGCCCCGGTGGGACGGCGCGAGGTCTCGGACCGCGCCTTCCCATTGGTCCGCATGGTGCCACGACGGCTTACAATGCAAACGTCAACACCACGATGCGCGGGGGTTCCCCCCGGCCGTCACGTCTTCGTCACCGGGGATCCCGGCGCCTCAGCGGGTGACGAATCGTCCCTGGGTTCCCTTGATGCGTTGCCACCCGCCAACCTCCACGGGTACGCGGAGTGGGACTTCTCCGGCGTGCCGGACCCAGTCATGTTCAGGCGCTTCCTTGACGCTACGGACTACGGGTTCGGGCTGCTCCGACGACTCCGGCACACGGAGTTACGACCCCGCGCGGGAGTGCTACGTCGTCATCGCCAACGACCCGGCCAACGCCACCGGCGCGGTAGGCGCCGGCCGACGGGGAGGTCACGCCCGCCCCGGGGGATCGCTCCGCGCCGGGCACGTGGGGCCAAGCACCCCTCGCCGGGGCCGACGTCGACGCACGGCCCAGCCCGGGCTCGCGAGCTCAAGGCCAAGCGGGGCGGAGGAATACCGAACGGTGCGGCCGCTCCGTGCCTCGATGGCCGGGGAAGCCTCCGCGCGCGGCGAACACGCGCGGGAGGCGGGCAAACGAGCCCGCGACCGCATCAATGCCGACTTTAACGTCGACAACCCGGACGCGCCTCCGCGGGCAAGTCAGAAGCTCATTGCCGCCGCAACGCTGCTACGAGCTATGCCGGCACCCTCGACCCCTGAGGCGCGGAACCTGCACCACGAGGTGCAGGCTCTCATCGAGCAAGCGGCCGTCCGGCGGGCGAAAGCTCGGCGTCGCGTATCCGCCGGCGGGGGGGATGCACAAGGGGACCGAGGCCGCACGGGGGGGGGGGGGGGGGCAAACCCTCGGTCCATGCGGGTGAAGGCGCGGGGCGACCCGCCGGCCGGGATGCGCGCCGGCCAAGGAGCGGCTCCTTGACACGCGCAGGGCGTTGGACGGTGACGCCCGCAACGTCATCAACGCTCGCCGCACAAGCAAGGCAGATGCGCGGGGGGCGGTAGGCTACCACCCTCGACGGGGTGGACACTACGACAGCGATGAAGACCATTCCCCGACGCTGGAACCCCCGGGGACCCGTGTGTTCAGCCGGGAGATCCGCGCAGCGGCCTTCCCCCAACGCTTCCGCCAACCCTCGACCATCGTCAAGTACAACGGGGAGACGGATCCCCGCGTGTGGCTCAACGACTACCGCCCGGCGTGCCGGTTGGCGGGGGCCACCAGCGACGAGGTCATCATACGCAACCTGCCCCTGCACCTCGGCGATTCAGCCCGGACATGGCTCGAGCACGCCCGCCGGCCCGGATCCACAAGCCGGGATGACTCGGTCCGCAC
Source organism: Cenchrus americanus (assembly GCA_947561735.1). Classification (NCBI taxonomy): domain Eukaryota; kingdom Viridiplantae; phylum Streptophyta; class Magnoliopsida; order Poales; family Poaceae; genus Cenchrus; species Cenchrus americanus. Next base: position 193,264,355 of record OX387241.1, read on the forward strand.
GTTCGTGGGTAACTTCCAGGGCACGTACGTGCGCCCTGGGAATTCCTGGGACCTGCGCTCCTGCACTCAGAAGCCCGGCGAATCACTGCGGGACTTCATACGGCGCTTCTCCAAACGTTGTACAGAGCTCCCAAGCGTGGCGCAATCTGAGATTGTGCACGCCTTCCTCGAGGGCACCACGTGCCGGGACCTCGTGCGAGAGCTGGGACGCGGCCCGCTGTGGACTCCAACGAGCTGTTCGACATCGCCACCGGCTTCGCCTCGGGGAGAGGAGGCCGTGGGGGCGATCTTCGACGGCAAGAAGGGCAAGCGCTCGGACGACGCACCCGCGAGAGGGCGGCAAGTCCGGGTAGCCCCACCGGAAGGACAAGCGGGGCAAGAAAGGAAAGAAGCCGCGCCGCGAGGCGCGCGAGCAGGGGCGCGACGGCGATGATGCCGAGGCTCTTGCTGTTGACCCGGCTCGACGAGGCCCTCGACCGGATCCTCGAGGCCCGGGGGTGTTTGATGACATGCTGAAAAAGCCATGTCCTTACCACAAGACCCCAGTAAACCACACCCTTGAGCAATGCGACATGCTCAAGAAGTTCTATGGCCGCGCCGCCGCAAAGGACGCGGAGGCCAAGAAAGACGGAGGGAGAAGGCGACGCCGGTGGCTTCCCCGCCGTGGAGAACGTGTTCCTCATCTTCGGGGGGCCCCTTGTCGACATGTCGACCCGCCGGCGCAAGCGGGAGCGACACGAAGTCCTCACCGCGGAGAAGGCGCCTCCGTCCTTCCTCAGGCGGTCGGAGGATGCCATCACCTTCGGCGGGAAGACCACCGAACCGCATCCCCAACCCGGGGCAGTACCCGCTGGTGGTCGACCCGATCATTGGAAACGCGAGGTTCTCAAAAGTCTTGATGGACGGGGGCAGCAGCCTCAACATCCTCTACGCGCACACGTTGCGCCTATTGGGGATCGGGTTGGACCAGCTGCAGCCCAGCACAACGACGTTCCATGGCGTCGCGCCCGGCAAGCGAGTCCAGCCCCTCGGGCAGATTGACCTGCCGGTTTGGTTCGGCACCGCGAAGAATTTCCGCAAGGAAACGCTCACCTTCGAGGTGGTGGGGTTCAAGGGCGCCTACCACGCCATACTTGGGCGGCCCTGCTACGCCAAGTTCATGGCGGTTCCCAACTACACCTACTTGAAGATGAAGATGCCGGGACCGAATGACATCATCACCGTAGGCTCGTCCATCGAGCACGCATTCGACTGCGACGTCGAGTGCGTAGAGCATGCGGAAGCAATGGCGCCGGGAGAAGCGGCGGTGACCACCTTGGAGAAGATGGTCAACGAGGACCTCGACTCCACCAAGCACACCGGCAACTTTGAGGCCGCGGAGCGAGACCAAGGAGGTGCCTCTCGACCCTCGCTACCCCCCGAGGGCAAGGCGTTGAGGGTCGGCTCCACCCTCGATCCAAAATAGGAAGTGGTGCTCGTCGACTTCCTCCGCGCCAATGCCGACATCTTCGCGTGGAGCCCCTCGGATATGCCGGGCATCCCGAGGGAGGTCGCCGAGCAATCCCTTGACATCTGCCTCATGCCCGCGTCGTGCAACAACGGCTCCGTCACTTCGACGAGGAGCGGCGACGGGCTATCGGAGCGGAGGCTGCGGAAGCTTCTCGAGGCCGGGTTCATCAAGGAGGTGTTCCACCCAACGTGGCTAGCAAACCCCGTACTTGTAAAGAAAAAGAAGGGGAAGTGGCGGATGTGCATAGACTACACCGGACTTAATAAAGCGTGTCCTAAAGTTCCCTTTCCTTTGCCACGCATTGATCAAATCGTTGATTCAACGGTGGGTGTGAGTTGCTTTGCTTCCTTGATGCCTACTCCGGGTATCATCAAATAAAGATGAAGGAGTCCGACCAGCTCGCGACTTCGTTCATCACGCCGTTCGGGATGTTCTGTTACGTCACGATGTCGTTCGGCCTCCGAAACGCGGGTGCAACGTACCAACGTTGCATGCAACACGTTTTCGGAGATCACATCAGGCGAACGGTCGAAGCGTATGTGGACAACATTGTCGTAAAAACCAGGAAGGCGGACGACCTGGTTGGCGACCTTGGCATCGCGTTCGGTTTCCTACGGGCCAATGGGGTCAAACTAAACCCCGAAAAATGTGTCTTCGGGGTGCCGCGAGGCATGCTCCTAGGATACATCGTCTCCCAAAGGGGCATCGAGGCCAACCCCGAGAAGGTTGCGGCCCTCGAACGAATGGGCCCGATCCGGGACCTCAAGGGGGTGCAAAGGGTCTTCGGGGTGCCTTGCCGCCTTGAGCCGCTTCATCTCGCGGCTCGGCGAGAAGGGCCTGCCCCTCTATCGCCTCCTCAAGAAGCATGAGCGCTTCTCTCGGACCGCCGAGGCCCGGGATGCACTCGACAAGGCGAAGGCGTCCTTGACCCACGGCCCGATCCTCACACCGCCGCGGGCGGCGAACCCCTGCAGCTCTATGTGGCCGCAACCACCCAAGTGGTCAGCGCCGTTATCGTGGTGGAGCGCGCGGAGGAAGAGCACGCCCTGCCAGTCCAGCGGCCAGTCTACTACATCAGCGAGGTCTTGTCTGACACCAAGACGCGCTACCCCCAAGTCCAAAAGCTGCTGTATGCGGTGGTCCTCGCGCGACGCAAGCTCCGCCATTACTTCGAGGCCCACCCCGTCACGGTGGTCTCCTCCTTCCCGCTAGGGGAGATCATCCGCAACCCAGACGCGACGGGCAGGATCGCCAAGTGGTCCGTGGAGCTGATGGGCGAGACGCTTGCCTACGCCCCGCGCAAGGCCATCAAGTCCCAAATCCTGGCGGATTTCGTCGCTGAATGGACGGACACGCAGCTGCAACCGCCGCAGATCCAAGCGAGTGGCTGGACTGCGTATTTCGACGGCTCGGTGATGAAAACGGGGGCGGGCGCGGGCCTGCTCTTTGTGTCGCCCCTCGGGGAGCACATGCGGTACGCGGTGCGCCTCCACTTCCCCGCGTTGAACAACATGGCTGAGTACGAGGCCCTCCTTTGCGGCCTCAAGATCGCCATTGAGTTGGGCGTCAAGCGCCTCGACGTGCGGGGAGACTCGCAGCTCGTAATCGACCAAGTCATGAAGAACGCGAGCTGCCATGACGACAAGATGGAGGCCTACTGCAAGGCCGTGCGAGCCCTCGAAGACAAGTTCTACGGCATCGAGCTCAATCACGTGCCCCGCCGGTACAACGAGGAGGCGGACGAGCTGGCCAAGATCGCGTCGGGCGGATCACGCGTCCCCCCGAACGTTTTTGCCCGCAATATCGCTCAGCCCTCGGTCGTCCTCGAGCCTCACCCCTCGAGCCACGCGGAACCCTCGGGGGCTCCCTCGAATCCAGCGGGCGCGGAACCCATGGACGAGGACCCCTCGAACGAGGCGTACGTACTCTCCCTCCTCGAGGGGTATGGCTCCTACGGGGCTGATGTGACGGACATCGAGCTAACCCCTGTCAAGGCTGACTGGCGCGACAAGTATATCGCCTGGATGGCTCGAGGGGAGCTCCCCTCGGACCGGGCCACGGCCAGGCGCATCGCCAGGATGGCCAAGTCCTTTGCCCTCGTCGACGGCGAGCCGGACAAGCGCGCGCGCTCCGCATCTTGCGGCGGTGCGTGCCCATCCCCGAGGGGCGCGAGCTCCTGCGGGACATCCACGCCGGATATCGTCGGGCCCCCGCGAAAGGCGCCGGGGGCTTCACCCACTTGTTGGTTGCAATCGACAAGTTCTCCAAGTGGGTGGAGGTGCGCCCCATTACGAATCTCGGGCGGAGCAAGCGGTGACGTTCTTCACCGACATCATCCATCGCTTTGGAGTGCCAAACTCCATTATCACCGACAACGGGTCCCGGTTCACGGGCGGGGAAATTCTTGGAGTTCTGCGACAAGTTCCACATCCGTGTGGATTGGGCACCGTGGCACACCGCCGGACTAACGGCCAAGTAGAACGTGCCAACGGCATGATCCTACAAGGCCTTAAGCCTAGAATTTTCGATCGCCTAAACAAATCCGGTCGGAAATGGCTCCAAGAGTTACCAGCAGTCGTGTGGAGCCTAAGGACCACCCCAAGCGAGCCACCGGGTTCACCCCGTTTTTCCTAGTCCATGGCGCGGAGGCCGTCCTCCCCACGGACCTAGAATACGGGTCGCCCGAGGGTTCGAGGCTACGACGAGGACGCCAACCAGCGAGCCCGCGAGGACTCACTGGACCAGCTAGACGAAGCACGCCTCGTGGCCTTGATGCACTCCGCAAGGTATCAACGATCCCTCGGGCGCTACCGGGCACGCAAGATACGCCGGCGGGACTTCGGCGAAGGGCATTTGGTCCTAAGGCTACGCCAAGACAACCGAGGACGCCACAAGCTATCACCTCCGTGGGAGGGACCCTACGTCGTGGTGAAGGTACTCAAGCCCGCATGTACAAGCTAGCCAACGAGGACGGTGAAGAACTCACCAACGCTTGGAACATCCAACGACTACATCGCTTTTACCCCTAGCTAGGATTTCCAAGTATTTTGTTGTAAAAATACACATAACCAGCACCCCAGTTGGTGACAATTATGTAAATAGCACCAGTTAAATAAAAAGGGCAACTCGGCTTTCCCCTGAAACCCAAGTTACCCTCGGGGGGCTACTGCGGGGGGCACCCCCCCCAAAATGGTCCCATTTTCGCGCAAAAACGAAAAAACTCACGCGCGCTAAGTTTGTTTTCTACTTCGACCTCGAGCAAAGATTCGAACAGGGCGCAGGTAGCCTAGCGGAAGGAGCGCGCGAGCCAGAGATAGCCTACGCCTCCGCGAGGATACGACCCTTCTCTCTCGCCTCCAACCCAGCAGGCCACCCACGAAAATCGAACTCCCCTAACTAGAATCTACTCAGGAAGAAGGAGAAACAAAAAAGCGTAATAAACAAAAGACTTCACTTCACATCGACAAATGCTTATGGCAAAAACAATTTGTTTATTTACAAGGGCCGCACGGCCAGCATACTGATACATAAACAAAAACGGGCCTAGCGCCCGGCTGTCTTCAGGCGGGAGGAGCGGCGGCATCAGCAGCGTCCGGGAAGAGGAACTCCTCGAAGGCTTCGGCAAGTGTCCCGGCGGCATTGGCGGCGAGCGCGTCCACGCGCTCCATCGCCACCTCGTCCTCAACACCCTCGGGGACGACGTAGCCCTCCGCCAGCGCCTCGAAGTTAACCTCGTAGTGGGACCGCACCACCCCGAGGGCCTTCTGGATGCCAAGATGCAGCGCCCGGCGCATGCGCTCGGTAGAATGGCCGCCAAGGGCGCACGGGCGGGCGGCCGGCCGAGCTACCGGCCCGTGCCTCGCCCTCTTCCACGGCCGGCGGGTCTCGAGGGCCGCATTGCGCAACTCCTGCGGCGCCTCGGCCCGCTCGGCCGCGTGCCCCGGCCGCGGTGCGCAAGGTGAAGTTGCCGGACGAGAAAGAAATCGGAAAAAGAGTGTGAACCCTCTAAGTGAAAACCAGCGAAACGAGAGTCGAACGGCGATTTACCTTCGACTTTCTTCCGCTCCATCTCGAAGGCGCGGCACCCGGCCTCGACCGCCTGCTCGAGGCCCCTGACGGTCTCACCTTGCTCTGGAGGGCCAGCTCCTGGCTCGCGCTCGTGATGCTGAGCACCATCAGCTCGCCCTCGACCTTGGAGAACTCGACGTTCCGGTCCTCCGGGGACATGCGCCGCCCTCACGGCCGACGCGCTCCCGCTCCGGGGGCCGATTGAGCGTCGACAAGAGCGGCTCGCTCCGGCCGGAGCCGCCCCTCGGCCCCTTGGCGGGCGGTACGCTCTGCGGAGCCGGCCCTCGCGGCGGTGAGTGCCGCGACCTTGGCGTCGAGGGCGGCCCTCAAGTCGTCGGCCTCCTTGGCCTTCGCTCGAGCGCGCACGCCCGCTCCTCGGCCCGGCACCGCCGAGCCTCGCGCCTCCGGAGCGACGAGTGGAGCCACCGGTTGTCGTTGCGGGTGCCGGCCACCTCCGCCTCCCGGTTGGCCGCCGGCGTGCGCATCTTCTCCGAGTCCGAGCGCGCCGCCGCGGCCGCCTCATCCCGGTCGATGAGAGCCGTGCGGACTCGCTCGAGGCCGGAGGGGTGCGTCGGATCCGCCTTGTGCTCTCGTGAAGTTGATCACGCGGGGCCATGGCCCGATACGACGCCCGGCCGTCCGGGGGTCCCGAGGGTGTCGGCGAGCGCATCGAAGGCGTCGCACCACTCCGGAGCCGGTGGAGCTCGGCGGTCACACGGTCGAAGGCGCCGTACTTGTCGCGGGCGCGGCGCTCGAGCCCCCCGTCACCCACAAGCCAAAACCCGTGAGCATCATGCTACAAGGATAAGCGCGCGAAACGAGGAAAAAAGGGAAGCAAGCAACGGCACCCCACATGGAAGACGCGCCACGCGGGGGGCGGCCATGGATCCTCGCGCCTCGTGCAACGCCCGGTCGAGCGCGGCGCCATGGTTGCGGAGCTCCCCCACGCGCTCCTCGCTTCCCCCGGGCGTCGGCGAACACGGGCGGGTCGCCCGCCGATCCCCTCCGCCCGGGCGGAGTGGCCGGCGCGGGGGAAGACGAGGCCTCGGCGCGCGTGCCCTCGGCCCCCTACCACCATGTGGCCGTCGCGTCGCCTCACGAGGGCCCCCCCTCCTAGGACTGCGGGGGAGAGCGTGGGGAAGCTCGCCCACCGATCCCACCCGGCGGCGGGGAGTCGTCATCCGGGATCTCCACCACCACCGCCGGGAGCCGCCGGCGGGGCGCCGGCCCCGCGTCGCCTCCGCCGGCGCCTCCCCTTGCGCCTCCGTAGCCGCGGGGCGCCGACGCGGTGCCGTGGCCACCGCGTCCGGCCGCGCCTCCGCGACCACGGGCGCCCCGACCGCCCTCCTCGGCCACCGCCGCCCGCTGCGCCTCCGTCGCGGCCGCCACCGCGGGCCGCGCCTCCGCCACGACCGGCACCCGCCGCTCCTCGACGACCACCGGCCGCGCCGCGGCGGGCCGATCCGCCGGGCCGAGGCCTCGAGGCACCGGCCGCGCCATGCGGGCTCTCGCCCCGCCGCCGCCGCCGCGCTCGTCCCCGCCCGCGGCGCCCTCGACGAGCGCCGCCGGGTGGGAACGGACGCGTCCGCCCTCAACACCTTGGCTGGTGCGGGGGGGGCACGGTTGGCACCACCCTACACAAGCACGAACGAAAAATCAGAACGCCTGGTCGCCAAAAAACCAAACCCCACAGAAGAGCAAGCCCCTTACCTCGACGAGGAGAAGGCGCGTTTCCTCTTCCTCGAGGCCTCGGTGGATGAGGCCGGCACGGCCGACGCGCCCATCGCCGCGCCTCCTGACGTCTCCGCCGCGCGCACGAGGGCCCCACCCCCGCGCGTGCCTCCGCGCGCGCGCGCGACACCTCCGCGGCTCGCGCCGCCCCTATTGTTGATTGCCGGCGGCGGCGCGCCGCCGCGCCCACCCCAGGCGATGCCGCCCTTGCCGCCGGAGCTGGCTCCGGCGACGGGGGTGCAGGCTCCCACCTATCAGAGGGGCCCTGCCCCCCAGCTTCTTCCTCCTCGTCCTCCTCCGAGGACGAATACTCCTCGGTCCCCGGAGAGGAGAGCCCCTGCTGCTCGCGCAGCCGGTACTCCTCGCTCCGCCGCTCGCGGCGCCGCGGTGCCGCCTCGCGCGCTCTCTCTTGTGCGCCGCCCGCTCCCGCTCCCGTTGCCGCACCGCCCGGCCGAGCGCGCGGGAATCGGGGGGTGGGCGGAACGGACTTCGCGGCACTCAAGCTCACCACCGGCAGCGAGAACGTCAAAGGCGCGTCAGGGGCCAGGGGCAACATCGAGAACAAAAACAGGGCCAAAAATCACACTTACCAGTGGGCCGGTGGGGAGCATCTCGAAGTCCCACGGGGACCGGTCTTGGCGCAGCATCCGGGTGTCGACGGCGCTCCGCGCCCGTGTGAGTGCATACCCCCCGCTCGAGGGGGTCGGGAGCATCCGCGACCTCGCCAGCGCGACGGGGTCCGCCTCCTCCGTCATCTCGAAGATGCAGAGCGGCTTCTCCATCGGAGGCACGATTCGCCGATGGTGGAGGAAGGCGAGGACGCCCGCCGCGGTCGGCCCGCGCGTCGCCGGATTCTTCGGCCGCGGCCGGGGAGCGAGTCCGGCCCGCCCCGATGCCGGACCGTGGACACCCCCGTGGCCCCGGGAGTTGGGCTTCTCCCGGAGCACCGCACCGGTGTAGGGGGAGGCCGGGCTCGGCGTTGCGAAGGTAGAACCACCCCCGCTCCCCGGCCGGCGTTGTTGGTCGTCATGGTACAAGGGATGTAGTCGTCCTTGTACTACGTCCGCAGGCGAGCGACATGCCGCCGGCGCGCACCGCGCGGCGGGTCCTCTCGCTCCGTCGTCGGCCGAGTGAACGGCTCCGTGCGGAAGAGGTGTATCCGGCAGCTCCCAATTGACTGGGATCCCTAGATACCCCTCGCAGACGCCCACGAACGTGGCCGCCGCGAAATCGCGTTCGGCGCGAAGTTGTGTAACTCCATGCCGTAGCGGTGGCGCAGCGCCCGCATGAAGTGGCTCGCCGGCGCGGCGAAGCCGCGCTCATGGAAGCGAATGAAGCTCACCACGTAGCCTTCCGGCGGGTTGGGCGCGTGGTCCCCCGCCGGCGGCACGATCCACTCCGCCGGCCGGCCCTCCTCATTCGCCGCCGGCGGCCGGCGGAGACCCAGTCGGCGAGGGCCGGCCGGGTCACCGTCGACCGCTCCCAGGCGTACGGGTCGAGGATCGTGAGGGGCGGAAGCGGCGCCATGAGGAAAGACAAGGGATGCGAGAGCGGAGGACAGGAAGAAGAAGAAGAGCTCTAATGGCGAAGGGGCGCGGTGGCAAGAACGAGACGAAGGTGAGAGCGCAGGGGGGAAGAATGGCGGAACGCCAAGGTAAAAACCGCTGTTTTCCCTCCCCTCAGATTTATAAGCCGTGGGCGTGCCCTCCGGAGCGCATGCCCTGCGCGCATTAACTGCAGGAAATCTTTTCCTCGCTGACGGGCGGGCCCCACCACGACCGCGGCGGCCACGCCACCGCAAACAAGCCATCATCACGGCGAAGAACAGGGAGGGCCGTGGCGGGCGGTCACGTCCGCCCCCGCCCACGCCGCCCACTACGCGCGCGGCCGCGGCGCCTAAAAAGGCGCGCCCACGACGCGAAACCGCAGCCCTCGACTCGCGAGGCATTGAATGGCTCGCCTCCTTGCCAAGTAAGGAGGACCCTCGAGCGGCACGAGCTCCTCGGCTCGGGGAGAAATCAACCCTCGAAAGGGTACAGGCGTGAGAAGGTCACCTCAGGGCCCGTTTGGAACAAAACAGGTACCGCGAGCACCCACGCCGCACCATTTTTACTGATCGGCGCCTCGAGGGGCTGGCTCGCCCGTGCCCCTCGATGGTCGCGGATGCCGGCCGGGAGCGCTTGGCCGCCGCCCCGCACCATTTTTCCGATCGGCGCCTCGAGGGCTCGCACGCCGGGGCCCCTCGATGGTCGCAGATGCCAGGCCGGGAGCGCTTAGCCGCCGCCCCGCACCATTTTTACTGATCGAGCCTCGAGGGCTGGCTCGCGCCAGGCCCCTCGATGGTCGCGGATGCCGGGCCGGAAGCGCTTAACCGCCGCCCCGCACCATTTTTACCGATCGCCGCCTCGAGGGCCGGCTCGCGCAGCCCCTCGATGGTCGCGGATGCCGGGCCGGGGAGCGCTTAGCCGCCGCCCCGCACCATTTTTACCGATCGGCGCCTCGAGGGCCGGCTCGCCGGGGCCTCTCGATGGTCGTAGATGCCGGCCGGGAGCGCTTAGCCGCCGCCCCGCACCATTTTTACCGATCGGGGCCGCCTCGAGGGCCGGCTCGCCCGGGCCCCTCGAAGGATTGCGGATGCCGGGCCGGGAGCGCTTGGCCGCCACCCCCGCACGGCCCTACTGATCAGAGGTTCGAAGCCTGACCCTCGATGGGTTCGAACAGGCGCCCCAGATCACCAGAGTCAGGGACGACGAAGGCACGCGCATTCGAGCCGTTCCTCGAGCCCACCAGCTCGAGGGTGCCCCACATGTCGTGTTCGAGAGCCAGCGAGGGCAGCTAGCCGGGGGATCCCACCGAGGGAGAGCTTCCGCGCCCTCGGTCCCTAGCGAACGGGACCGAGCCCCACCTAGCAAACCCACGCAAGCGCTTCAATGGACGTGTCTCTGGACCACGCAGCCTACCCTTATCGAACGGGGCATGGGCGTCCACTCGAACCACCCACTAACAGTTCAACGAGGAATCCGCAATTCTCGACCCGACAGATCGGAGTTGCGGAAACCTCAGCCCCCGTCCCGCGGAGGGACGGCGAGGGCGCGTTAAAAAACAAGTCGTAAAGCTCTACTCGATCGCCTTGAACGGGCCCAGGCTCAGGGGCTTGACGCACGGCTACACCTCCTGAATTGCACCCGCCGGAGATAGTGCCAGCAGCGCGTGTGTCACCGAAGCCGGCTGAGACATTGCCGACGCCGGTTGAAACATGAACCACGCCCTCTGACCAAGTCTCGCGGTCAACCCCTCGCGGGGAGCACCCACGCTCCCCGCAGGGCTTCGGGGCTAGACCCGCGGTCCGCCGACGAGGCCCCACGGAAGGCGTTCGCAAGACCGGGAGGGAAGAACGTCCTATCGGTAGGCTCCGGCATGCGCGGGAGCCTCAATGGCAAACCCACGGATGCTCGGGGGCTACCGTCGGGGACAGCCCTAGGGGTCCCCTTAAACAACCGGGGAAATCCCCACTAAAAACCCGCAACAAAGCCAAAGCCAAACACGCCTCGCCTAACCATGCGGGACACGGCCCACGCCGCGAAGGCCCCAACGGCCCACCGAGGCGGCCCACTCGAAGATCCCCTCGAGTAGGCTTCGCCTCGCTCGAGGATGCGCGCCTCCCTCGGGCGGGCTCCGTCCCGTTCGAGGCGGTTCGCTCACCTCGAGCGAGGCTCCGCCTCGCTCGAGGGTCCATTCCGCCCCTTGAACGGGGTCCGCCTCGCTCGAGGGCGCTCCGCACGCGCGCGCCCGCGCTCCCCGTACGCGGGCATTTAATGCCCCGACAACGGCGGGACGACGCCATCATGCGCCCGGGGCTCGCGCCCCGGTGCCGCCGCACCAACTCCCCGGGAGGGAGCCCATCCCCGCCACGCGTGGGGGACCGTGCGGCGTGGCCGGTGCCGGTCCCGTGACGCCGCGCCGCCGCTCCGCTCCGTACGGCTAACGCGCCGAGCCCTCGAAGGGGGGCCGGCCGCACCCCTCGATTTGCTTTTCTTGTGACCTCGCGGGGGTTAGGTGGAGGCGCTAGGCCGGCGGGGCGCCATCCCTGCCACTGTTAGCGGCATGGATGCCGCCCCCGCGCGTACGAACCCACGCCGGCGCTCGCGCGCAGCGGCTCCAATGTCGTGGAGCGTGCGGGAACGGGACGCCACCTTACCGCCACCGTGCTCCGTACGGACCGATGTCGCAACTCCCTTGAGTCCATCCGAAGACATCGCGGCCGTCCGCCGCCCTTCTACCCTCGAGGATGCCACTGTTCGGGTACAAGATACGCCATGATGGCCGGATCGCTGCAAGGATCACCCGGGCGGCCGCCTACTCTACGGCATAGCACACCACGTTCCCTCACGTAGCTAAATAGCGCGGCACGCATGTGATTCGCTCTCTCCTTGGTCTATAAAAAGGAGGACGAACCCCTCTCGCCGCAGGGGACAGGAGACAACAGACAACACGACACAACACAACACGAGACGGGTCGCATCGCGCACTTGCTCTCCAATTGTCCCACAACATCTTCGCCCACTACGCCGAGGGACTTGGAAGCCACGCTTCCTCTCCCGCCTTGCTTGTAGCACGGCCCACTACGAGCACCCCCGGTGCCGAGCAATATAGTGCCTTGAGCACATCACTGTCGGACGTATGGCCCCTCGGCGGGAACCAGGATAAACTCGTGTTTTTTATTGCCTAGCATCGACCATTGAGGGAGAGACCTCGACGTGGCCCTTCAAGTACAACGCGCCATGTGTCGATTCCTCGGGGCCGCTTGTCAAAGGTGGCCTCGCTTAGCCAACACTGTCACCGCGCCATTAATCCCCCAAGTTGCTCATCATCCTCATCGACATTCCGGACACCTCCCCTCCCCGCACAACTTGGTTAGCGGGGTGCTATGAACTCATTCGGCGTGGGGTGGGTCATAAATTTCCATGCATGCCGGAGCCGAACGACCCGATCCTTTAGGCTTGTCTTTCGGCGCCACACTTGTTTCCTCTTGATCCTCGCCGCTTCAATTCTGGTTCCTCAAGCGTTGAACCCTTCTCTTTGGCTCCTCCTCAAGCTGCGGGCACCACCGTCCTTCTTGCCAGATGTACTCGCGTTAGTGTTCTTCCCGATCAACCCACCTTTGGTCAAATTTTGCCTTTTCTTGGGTGATCAATGGACTCCATTTATTTTTTGACGCCGACCGTCATTAGGATGCATCCTTCCAATTCTCTCATGGACTCGATCGGCGATTGACAGCTTCCTACCCGTATCTCGTAATATCTATCACTACACTCGGTGGCAATTCTTCAAATGGGGAGCTTCAAGCCTTCGTTCCAAATAGATGTCTAAAGAATGCACATCCCCAATGTGCACGCTCTCTCCCCGTTCCCATGCATACTTCTAGTTCTCTTCACACCTCTTCTTCAAACCCGCGCCTCTCCTCTTCATATTTTTGCTTCCCGGTAGCGTTCCTTTTCTTACGGACAAACTCGCCATTTGTTGAGGAGAATGCGTGTGGTAAATCTTGGGCTTTGACCGGATGATTCTCCAACTTCAACTGCTTCTGAGGATGCGGGGAGCTCGTGGAATTGCTCCACCTCGTCTCTTGTCGTGTAGGATCCACTGACCCATCCTCGTTTTGCTCTAGCCGAATGACCTCACTTTCCCCTTCTCCTCAGCTACCATGTTGACAAAGACAACCATGTTGTGAGGGAAAGGGTGGCCATCCAAACTTTCATTTTGTTATCAAATTTCCAAATGCCCTTCCCGGATAGCCTTCGGATCCTCATTCTCAAGACCGTGCAATCAATGGAGTGAGAGTTTCTATCATGAAAACCACAAGAGAACGTTTCTCTTTGCTCCATCGGGCCGAAGCATAGAATGCCCTTCAGGCAACTTGATTCGGCCTTCCTTTCACCAAGAACTCAAAGAGCTTGTCGCCTTTGGTGACATTAAAGTCATACATGCCCTTGGTTTGTTTGATCCACCGCTCGTTCACAATAAAGGCTCTTTGCCCCACATAATCTCAGCCGGCCACTTCCGTCATCAAATTCCTCCGCTTGGATCACCTTCTCGAGGAACTCGGTTATAGATATCGTATATGTCATGGTGCTTGGCAAATCTAGCATCCTTCTTGAACCCATAAGCTTGATTGCTCATTAATGACAAATTTCTCCGGAGACCCGACTAAGGTTGTCAAACTCCATGCCAAACAAACCTTCTCCCGAATAGCCGGTGTAACATCCCCGCAACAACGAGGCCGCCCCGCTCTGACTGGGCAGGTCAAAGAGAAGCACATGCCCTTAACTTCTAAATCTTCCGAGAAATCAGAGGCTTCATTATGTCTCGTTTCAAGGTACTCGCATCAATAAGCTTCTTCTCAAAGGCTACCACTAAAGTAATGAGCATGGAACTTTTGCTCCAAGTCTTTCCAGGTGTTGACCGATCGAGGAGGCAAAGAAGTAAACCATTGAAATGTCGGGCCTCGCGCGGGACAGGAAAATATCCGACTCCATCGCTCCCATCACCAAGCCCGCAAGAAGTCGCATTAAATATCGGCAATATGTCACAAAGGCCTGTATCGTCCCCCGCCCAGAACTTCGTGAACTCCGTAGGAGGCTTCACCCTTGGTGGCAAGATCACCCTATAGTACCACTCTAGGAAAGGGGGTGTATAAGCTGGTCCTTGCATTTTAGGTTTAAGGCTGAATTGATTTTGCATCACATCGGCCATTTTCTCGACTCGAATATCATCATCTTGCATCCCCGTTAAACTGCACTACATACCCAGATTTGGGAGAGCATCTATAGCGCCATAACTATAACTCATGATATCCCCCACCATACATATTTTTCATACCAAGTATTGGTCGGGGCTATCTTGTAAGTAGAGTTAGGCGCATCCTGTACGAACCGAACGCCAGTCCCCATGTAGGCCGATACGTGTTCTACTGCGGGAACCGGCTGACCTATTGTTTCGTAGAGGTGTCGGACCGGTCGCGACTCCCCATGCTTTGTAGAGGAGGTTGGATTGGCCGACTCCCAATGCTTTGTGGAGGAGGTTTCGGACGCTCGGCTTGGCAGCGTGGTGGCTGAGCCCCGTATCTCGAGGTGGCCGAGCAGGACCGGTCTCTCCAACTCCTTTCCGAAGATGTATAAGGATACCTTCGACCAAGCATCCTCTCCATGACTGGACCAAATACGTTGATCATCATCTCCTTGAACATATGTGAGCAAGATGATGCTTGGTCATCACAGTTTCTATAGCCTCCTCGGCATTCGTAGCCTCTTGTTTCTCTTGAAAAGATGTGGTATCAGTTCCCTAGCAAATTGTAACCTCGTTACGCGTACTTAAGGTACGGACACCACTTCGTTCTTGCTAAATGACATCGTGCACTTCGTTGGAATTGGTCAAGGGCATCCTTCGATGGTGCTTGTTGTTCGAGACAGTCATCAATGGTGACGTCCATGAGTCGCCAATTTCGTGCATCTTGATTCAACTAGATGGGTCCCACCCGGCGTGCCAAAAAGTGTGTTGACCCAAAATCCGCACCCCGCGTCAGCACATACACAAAGAAGTCGAACAAAGCCGCTTAACACACGATGAGCAGATTCCAAAGCGTGCCAAATAATTTTCCCGAAATTAACAAAGGATAAAGCACTTAAATGCCAAAGCTTGGAACTTGCCAGGTGGTACTGCATAGCCTCCATATTTGCGGCTAGAAAGCCATGTGAGATGACATATAGCTATGAGAAGCTATCTCGTCAATCGATTAAAAATCATTCAGGGGCTTTAAAGCATAAAACAAAATAAAATAGCGTCGAATGGATGACGAAGCATGACAAAAGATCGGTCTTTGTTTAAACAAAGTTGCTCGTGCATGACCATGACCGATTCTTATGATAAACAACAAATAAAATAAATAAAGTAAAGCATACTCATAAATGTGATATAAACAAGCATGCATAGGCCAAAAGCATCTTAGTCTACTGCATGTCTACTTTGAACTACATGAAACCACACAAGTTAATCCACCGCATGATACAACTTGTCCGAAATCATACCACCGACCACAAAGAGATCAATCCACCGCATGATACAATCTAAATATGAAGGCCAAGCACACATTATTTAAAACAAAACTTATAAGCACATTTTACTCATGGAAGCATAACCGAATACACTGCATGCCCGAACGGATCCGTGGAGAAGGAACAAACATTGACAAAGATGATAAACCTATCGTATTGAATCGAAATCTAATCCACCGATGATTAGCTCTAAAACAACCCAAAACCTCGCATCTACCGCATGATACCCGCTTCCGTCAAGATTTACACAAGATTAACAAGCTTGAATCCCGCAACAACACGTGACAACTTAGATTGATTCGGTTTCGGCTATTAGAGAACACGTGATCCACGTATCGTATTTGAGCCAAAGATATAAACGTTTGCATGAGGATCATCGAACGAAATAAAGCCGATTCAAACCAATCTAAATTGGGGCAAAGAGTGTTGCATGAATTTGAACATAAAGTAAACTCAAAGCAACACGTGGTAATCTTAATGAATCTATTAGATCTTACAAATCTAATAGAGCCAATAACTAGCTCCAATCTAGATCTTAGCCTAATGGCTCATGATCTAACAAGAAACCCTCTTGAACCAAGCTTGAATCCACCGCATGATACCAAGCATGGTAACAAGACTACTTGCATCACGATCTAAATCCACCGCATGTACTAGACATGATACAAGGTTGCTCGTACTTACGGAGGTCGACGGACCGATTAGAACCCTCTCCAAGAACTCTACGACACGACTAGAGGACTCGAAAGTTTGGCGTAAAGCCGGTTTGTTATGAGAATGTTCGATTACAATTACATACATCCAGGGTTCATATTTATACCCCGTCCCGACACGACTCCCGGTGGACTACGAGCACATAATATTTGATACCTAATTTAATGCCCAAGTGCGAATGCTTATCCATCCATTTGTCCCTTCCTTTCGTTCGGCCACGTCACCACGCGATCCCGCGAACTAAGACAACCGCCCTTGCCCAACGGAAACAAACTCGGCCGACCGCAGCATTTCGCCGAATCCTCTCGAAGAAATCTTCCACGCGCCGAACGGGATTTGTTACCAAGTTAGGCCCACAAATCAGCCTCTTTCCCCGTACCAATTTTCGGTGTTAACATGGTGAATCGGAGCATCCCGTGTTGACCTCAGCCGGGAACCCCGGTGTACGTAGGAAGCGGAAGCCTCCTCGCGCATCGCTCCAAAACCCGGGGTCACGCCCTCTCTCCCACGCGGAACCACTCGGCCCTGGCACACCTCAACCGCCGACCCGGCCCCGGCACGACGGAGGTCACGGCGGGAGGAGACTCCGGGGCGTCTCCCCGCCGTGGACCTCTCGGGGATCCGTGGGTCGTGTGCCCGCCGCTCCGCCTCTCGCTGAGCTCCTCAACCCGCGCCTCCTCTAGCGTGGTGTCGCCGCGCCGAGTGTGACCCCCCGAGTCCGAGGTAGCCGGCCCGGCCGCGGAGGGAGGTGACTCGTCTCGCTCGCCGGCGTCGACCTCTCGCCCGAGCGACGTAACTACCGCTCGGCCGCCGCCGAGTCCGCGCGCGTCGCTCACCCTAGGGTCGCTCCTGCCCTTGTGCACTCTCCCCAATCCGTATGCCCTCCCTCTCGTGGTTGACCTTGTGTGCCCGACACCGAAAGCACACGGTCCACTCCTTCTCCCCGTTCCCGGCTCTTCGCTCGGCTACTGCCTTGCTCCTTCCTCTTGTCGCCGCCATCTGCCAAAAAAATGGTAGATGATTATAGAATGGCGAGATACGAGTAAATGTGATATGTATCTATGGGTAAGAGGTCCTTAAGCAAAGCAAATGACTAGATATGAGCCTAATTATGAATAATTCTAGAAGAGTTACTGCCACAAATGAATGAAAGTGCTAATGAGGTCCTTAGGTGAGCAAGATGTGCAAATTTGTGTGTGGATAAGCAAGAGTTTGCCAAATTAAATGTGCTCTGAGCAAAGACAGGTGTAGGTCATGAAATTACTGAGTATACAGGTCAATTAAGCTTAATTGCTCAAATAATTAAGGACACAGAGCAAGATTCGGCCTCTAATGGAGGAAACAGTGCACATTCAAAAGGATTAGAGCAAAAATCTCACCACAACCGTGAGATCGGGACGACGAAGAGCAACTCGTGGATGAGAGAATGGGCCTGCGCTCCTCCTGTGACCGCCGGCGAGCCGAGGCGCGCTAGGCCGGAACCGCGGGGGCGACCAAACCCTAGGCGGTGGAGGCAGCCGCGCGAGTGAAACTCGACGGAGGGGCGCTGTGGGCGACCTCGACGGCGAGCACGGATGGGCGGTGGAGCGGCAAGGCTCGGCGACGCGGTGGAGCCGCCGGAGGCGAACAACAAAATCGCCGTCGGGCATTCCACACCGACACGACGGTAGAAAAATACGAGTGTCGGTCGACCCGTCGGTGCAGTTCTGCTCCTGGGTGAAACCCATCATCGGATGATCCGACGGTCTGAGAAAAGAACGCGTCAGAGCAGTTGCACGTGGGTCAATGAAAGTTTGAGAATTCCTTCAGCACCAGATGAACCGCTGGTGTAAAATGCGTAGGCGTCGGTTCATCCGACGGTAGGAAATATTCTAACAGAGAAGAACTTGGTGCACCGACCCCTTCACCGGATGTTCTGACGCTAGAACCTACTGGGCGTCGATTCATCCGACGGTGACAATTCGATTTCATTGAACTACTTCTCATTTTTGATCCGTCGAATGTCACACACAAGCCAACACAAGCACATCCTTGGATCAATCCTGAGTGACAACCTCACCCCTCAAGCACTCCTTTGCAAAATACTTATAGATACACAAATAGCTCCCTAAAAGAGATAAACCATAGATAAAATAGGAAAAAAACCAAAGGAGGGAGGGAACTCCGAAAAAAGGAATGTATGAGTTAATTGCCTTTGAACTTAGAGACTGACACCATAAGCTCGTTAGGACTTAACTCAATAGGCATTAAGCACAACCATTTGTCTCATCACACCTTAAGAGTTGTTGATTTACATTGATCGCTAAGCAACTTTCTCATAGTGTGAGTTTCCTTTGTGACTTCTCTCATGCAATGCTATGCAAGAACAAATGCATGAAAATAAACATGAATGCATCCTACATGACAAGCATAAGTGCAAAGCGAAAAGGTAAACTATCTTGCCAAGTTTGAACCCTTGATAAGCTTATTCATCGTGAGCCATTCAACATGACTTGAGCGAAACAAGAGAACCACCGGCTCAAGCAAGACCCACCCTCACCACTATCTCATCAAGGTTAGACAAGCCCCTAATCATGTACATATGCAAATGCAAACTATATGACAAGCATTACATGATGTTGGACGCATCAAGCACATTTAATTCACTCTGAAGCCTACAAAAGGTGTTTTCATCAAGAGGCTTAGTGAATATATCCAACAATTGCTCCTCGGAGCGAACACCACAAAGGACAATGTCCCCTTTAGCAACATGGTCTCGTAAGAAGTGATGACGAATATCTATGTGCTTGGTACGTGAGTGTTGAACCGTGTTGTTAGCAATTTTTACGGCACTTTCATTGTCATAAAGGAGGGGAACCCTATCTAGAACCACACCATAATCCAAGAGGCTTTGCTTCATATAGAGGATTTGAGCACAACAAGCCCCCGCGGAAATGTATTCCGCCTCCGCGGTGGATAAGGCCACGGAGTTTTGCTTCTTAGAGGACCAAGCAACCAAAGAGCGACCTAGCAAATGGCACCCACCCGAAGTACTCTTACGGTCTACTCGACATCCGGCAAAGTCCGAATCCGAATAACCCAAGAGCTCAAAACAAGCACCATGGGGGTACCACAAGCCAATGCTAGGTGTGTATTTTAAATATCTAAGGATCCTTTTCAAAGCACTTAGGTGAGATTCTTTAGGGTTGGCTTGAAACCGAGCACACATACAAACACTAAACATGATATCGGGCCTAGATGCGGTAAGATAAAGAAGAGAAAAAAATAATAGAACAAAGAAGCTTTTGGTCAACCAATTTACCTCCCTCATCTAGGTCGAGATGTCCATTAGTAGGCATTGGAGTTTTGATCGGCTTACAATCATCCATCTTGAACTTCTTGAGAATATCATTAGTGTACTTCTCTTGATGGATGAAAGTCCCTTCCTTCAATTGTTTGATTTGAAACCCGAGAAAGAAGTTAAGCTCTCTGATCATTGACATCTCGAATTCCCTAGTCATGAGATCACTAAAATCCTTGCACACTTTGAGACTAGTAGAGCCAAAGATAATATCATCAACATAAATTTGACAAATGAAAAGTTCTTTGTTGATTATCTTTGTGAATAGCGTGTTGTCCACTCTGCCAATCTTGAATCCCGCTTCAATGAGAAAATCTCGGAGCCTCTCATACCATGCCCTAGCAGCTTGCTTGAGTCCATACAAAGCCTTGTGCAACCTATCAACATGGTTAGGATATGTAGCATCCTCAAAGCCGAGAGGTTGCTCCACATAGACTTCTTCATTGATGAAGCCATTCAAAAAAGTACTCTTTACATCCATTTGAAATAATTTCATTTTATGACTAGATGCATATGCAAGGAGGATACGGATAGCTTCAAGACGTGCCACCAGAGCAAAGGTCTCTCCATAATCCAAGCCTTCTACTTGAGAGTACCCTTTGGCGACAAGTCTTGCCTTGTTCTTCACCACAATGTCATGTTCATCTTGTTTGTTCCGGTAGACCCACTTGGTGCCAATCACATTCTTGTTCTTGGGGCGCTCTACCAACTCCCACACTTGATTTCTTGTGAAGTTGTTGAGCTCATCTTGCATAGCCAAGATCCAATCCGGTTCCCCAAGAGCTTCATCTATAGTTTTGGGTTCTACAAAAGAGACAAAAGCATGATGTTTGCAAAATGAGGCATATTGCTTGCGGCGAGTCCTTGTACCCCCTTTGGGATCACCCAACACAAGGTCAATTGGATGGTTTGTTGAAGTCCTTGTGTGCCTTCCAAATATTGTAGAGGTGGGATCATCTTGAGATTGAACTTCGCCTGTTTCCTCTACTTGATCTTGAGTGTCTTGTGATATAGGAGGTGGTTCTTGTGAGGAAGATGGACTATCTTGTCTTGTTGGAGATGTAGGTGGACGCCTTGGTTGATCATCATTGTCATCATCATCGGAAGAGAAGTCTTCATGAATGGAGTGAGAATCATCATATTCCTTTGGCTTGATGTCACCAATGGCCATCTTCTTCATAGCTTCTCGGAGAGGTTCTTTTCCTACATCATCACAACAAAAACCATCTCCTTGGGAGCCATTAGATTCATCAAACTCCACATCCGTCACACCCGACTTTCCGAAGAAAACCAAGTGCATACTTATATGCATGCCAGGATCATGTTTCATGCATACAAGGACATAAAAGTGAATACGAAACGATATCACGTAAGAAAAAGAAAGATTATCGCAGATTTACGCTTTATCCCGGAAACGAAGGCTCCAAACATCACGAGCAATCGACGGGGGTTGCGTACGCCTAGCACTCCACAACATCTTCACAAGACTTCAAAGTAGCATCCTCTTTCCGAGCAACAATGTTTATAGCAAGGGTGAGCACTTGTTGTACTCGGCAAGTGTGGAAAAAGATATGAATGCAAAGGCTTTATAGTGGACTGGCTATAAGCATTTAAGTAATTTTAGTTGGTCAAATTTTATTAGCACCCGATTACTAATAAAGTATAAGTTTATACCAACCCACATTAAGCATAAGATAAGAGATACGCCATAAGCACATGGCAAGCATAACTAGAGAGAGAGAGAGAGAGAGAGCGATTTAAGTCCATCTTCAAGTTCAATTATCATGTGAGGGTCCAGCCGTTCTTGACCGTGAGCACGGCTAATC
Organism: Cenchrus americanus; assembly: GCA_947561735.1. Taxonomy (NCBI): domain Eukaryota; kingdom Viridiplantae; phylum Streptophyta; class Magnoliopsida; order Poales; family Poaceae; genus Cenchrus; species Cenchrus americanus. The sequence goes on from OX387241.1 coordinate 193,285,655, forward strand.
GATTAGTTTTACACTCGCAGAGGTTGTACATCTTTACCCACAAGTCGCGTAAAAGTCCCGAAGAACTTTAAACCCAACCATGCGATGCCGGCCAAGCATCATACCACACTACCGAGGTGTGATTGCATAGGGACGCTACGAGGCCTTTACAAAGAGTCCTCCCGTGCGTATTAGTCCATAGTAGTATGTCATAGAGGCTATCTTTCGTACCACACTTCTATTACGGACGGTAAGCCATAGAGTCTTCCGTTCCATCACCGCTCCGAATAGAAGAGCCATAAAAGCATTCCTCCGTCCCCAACCTACTATGCGAGTAATAACCACACAAAGACTTCCCTAATTAATCGGCCAAGACCAGAGCCATATAGTCCTTGTGGTTGCACCGTTGTCCCGGGTGGTTCTCCATGTTCCGATTAAACATATGGTCTTGTATTAACATCCAAAGATATAACATAAAGGTAAAACAAGTTCATCATTGTTGTTCATTAAAACCACCATAACCCAGGTATAGCAACTAAGCATAGCTACCCAACATAAATGTAAACCCAGGTTAACAAGGAATGACAATCAAAGGCTAGGACAAACCTTAATAGGAACCCATCAAAATTAATGCAAGCAATGCAAGAGTGATTAAGTATAATTCTTAGGACAAAATCAAGGACACACTTGCCTTTAACCAGAGAGTAGTTGCTCGAATATCTTCAACTTCAAGCTCTTCCAAACTTCTCGAACGGCGTTCACTCTAAGTGCATCAATCGTCGAGCACAAACATACATAAAGCAAACAAACAAGCATATACTAAGAACAAAGCACTAATCATAAGAAAGCTTTAAAAGAACGCACTAAAGGATAGGCTTGATTAGATGGATCACTAAAGAACACAAAGGGTGCTTGGAAAGGCTTGGTTAGCTTTAAAGAGATGGTTGTGAAAGATTGAGCAAGGACCTAAAGATTACACTTAGATTGAGCCGAGAAAAGAACGTCTAACGAGCGTTTTGCATAAATGAGAGAGCAAGGCTATGAGCTAGGTTCATTTTATTTAACAAAACAATTATAAAGGATATTTTAGAAATAAAATACCCTATGTTGACATTAATGCAATATTAAACTTTATTTACGAAACCGGTGTAAAGAACTAGTCAAGTTTTATTAATAAAGATTCATATATTGATTAAACCGATTAAACATTTAATTTAGAAAAACTAAACTATATGAACAATCTAAACGAAACTTTGTAATTCGAGTAGATCATATTATTATTAAAAACATTATGGTATTGGCATTAATCAAATTAATATTTATTGTAAAAGCCGATGTAAAAGCCTAATCAAATTTTAATTAGAAAAGATTAATTAATCATTAAGCAAATTAATATTTGACTTATGGAAAACCGAGTAAAAGATCTAATTAGATTTTTATTCATAAAAGCATGTAAAGTAATCATTAATCAAATTAAATTTGATTATGAAAAACGATATATAGATCTATATAGCTTTTATTTGGAAAAGACATGTATAACTAGGCATTAATCAAAATTAATATTAATTTTATTTTCAGAAACAAAACATGGTGAAAACACACCACTAACGCGTGCTTTACATTATTATGAACCTAACGCAACTTGAACGGATTAAATCGGAGCTAAAACGAAGATTTGGTGAGCAAAACAAGATTACAGGGACCTAGTCGCGATTAACCGTAGATTTCAGGGGTTAGCAAAGAAAACTCCCGAGACACATCAAACAAGTGCTCGCGAATGGATAAAATCTAGGGGTTAGATCTGCAAAAAGTTTCGGGATGGATTGGATCTAGGGAATCTAATCTTTCCAAGGGGTATTCAAAGAAAGATGTAAGACTCATGAAAAGATCTAATGATTCCAGGATCTTGCAGGGGGCTTCTCGCAAAACGGCCACCTTATCTTCTTCCTCGGGCCGGACCGCACATGCGCAACGGGAAGGGGGCGGCGGCGTCCCCGGTGGCCGGCGGCGCCGGTGCTCCGGCGACGAGAAGCTCGACCGAGGCTAGGAACGGGTAGAGGGGATCAAGGGGAACTCGATGGGGCGCTCACCTTGGGCGGAGAACGACGGGACCGGCGAGAATCCTCAAGTCAACGTGGCGGCTCGGTCCGGCGGCTTGCGGGCGGCGGCGCGGCGTCCGCGCAGGCGGCGGGTGGCGGCTAGGGCGGCGGCGGCGAGCCCGCGCGGCGCGCGCGCGGGGCGGCACGGCGGGGGCCGAGCGCGCGCGCTCGCCACCCCTTTTATGGGGCCGCGCGGCCGTGCCGCAGGCGGCGGCCATGGCCGGCTGCCCGGCCCGGCCCTCGCCGGCCCGGATGGGCCCCGGCGGGCCGGGCGCGGGTCGGCGGCGGACCGGGTCGGGCCTTCGGGCTCGGCCCGGTAGAATAGGGTTTCGTTTTTTTTTGAATTTATATTTTTAATGCGAAAACAAATTCCGTAAAAGTCTAGAAATTGTTTAAAGGCACGAAAAATACTCGAAAATCACAAAAATTCCAGGAAAATTCCTAGAGATAGATTAAGGCATGAACAATCCAAATAAAGCATTTGGGGCTCATGAAAAAGATTTTAGAGCCTTCTAATAAATAGAAATAGCTCGGGAAAAATGAGAATAAATTCCAGAAAAATCCGAAAATTCTCGGAAGGGTTTGGACAGCTCCTAAACGCATTTTTGAAACCTTTTGCACTCAAGAACCACTAGATGCATCGGCATGAATGCAACACTCACAAATTTTTATTTAATTTAGAAAATCAAACAAATGATTTTTCCTATACTATATTCCCCGTAAAGAAAAATAAATGTTGGGAAAATTTTAAAATTATGAGAAAACCGTTGTTTAATTATTCTTTCTATTCACATCCCGAAATTGGAAATTTCGGGGTGTGACAACATCACATGTTTCTCCAATCACTCGTGTGGAGTTATTGAATACTCTATATGCCTTGGAGTTAGATGCATAACCAACAAATATGCCCTCATCTACTCTACTCTCAAACTTCCCTAGATGCTTCCTCTTCTTGAATATGAAACACTTACAACCAAACACCCGGAAGTAAGAGATGTTGGGCTTTCTCCCAATGAGTAGCTCATATGGTGTCTTCATCATTAGTCGGTGGAGATACACTCCATTTGAAGCATGGAATGTCGTGTTGATAGCTTCCGCCCAAAACCTTTGTGAAACCCCATAGTCATCCAATATAGCTCTTGCAAGAGTGACGAGTGTCTTGTTCTTTCTCTCTACCACACCATTTTGTTGTGGTGTATAGGTTGAAGAGAATTCATGCTTGATGCCTTCACCATCACAATACTCTTCTACTCTTGTGTTGCGGAATTCTGATCCATTGTCACTCCTAATCTTCACCATGGATGACCCAAACTAATTTTGGGTTCTAGTAGCAAACTTCTTGAAGATGTCAAATGTCTTGACCTTGTCCTCCAAAAAGAAAGTCCAAGTATAGCGTGAGTAATCATCAACAATGACAAGACAATAGAGATTACCACCAAGACTCTTGTATGTAGTTGGTCCGAAGAGGTCCATGTGAATGAGCTCCAATGGTCTTGTGTAAATACATAAGCCTTCATAGGATGATGACTTGCAACTTGCTTGCCGGCTTGACATGCACTACATAACTTGTCCTTCTTAAATGTAACATCCTTCACTCCAAGTACCATACCCTTCTTGAAAGCTTTCTTGAGTTGGCTCATGCCTATGTGTGCAATGCGATGCTGCCATAGCCAACCCTTAGATGTCTTGGAGATGAGGCAAGTAGTCAAGTTGGCTTCATGGGATGTAAAATCTACAAGATAAAGATTGCCATAGCGGAATCCCTTGAAAACAACTTCATTAGTTTTCTTGTTAGTGATTGTGACCCCTTCATCATCAAATGTGCAAGAAAGACCAAGGTCAAAAAATTGTGCAACGAAAAGCAAGTTATAACTACAAGAATCCACAAAGAGAACATTGGAGAGGGATAAATCATTTGTTAGATAGATTTCACCCAATCCGGAGATCCTTCCTTTAGAGTATGAAACCATGATCCCCCGCATCATCCACTAGTGAGGTGAACATTTGTACTTGGCCGGTCATGTGTTTAGTGCAACCACTATCAAGTATTCAATGACTCCCTCCGGCCTTGTAGTTCACCTACACACATAAGAAATTAGCATTGAGATTTAGGAACCCAAGCTAGTTTGGGCCCCTTGATGTGAGTGACAAGATCTTTAGGAATCCACAAGCTTCTAGGTGGCTTGACTTTTGGTTTGGTCCCAATGAACTTGATCGCAACCTGGCCATTGTTCTTTTTCATCAATGAGAAATGGTTATCATTGTACATGGACTTGTAATTATTAGGCAAGGTGGGCAAAGGGCAAGTAGGTGTTGGGCACTCCCTTGTGTGGTGACCGGTGACCTTGCAATGTTGACAATAACATCCAACTTCATTGATGAAACACCCACTTAGACCTAGGAGTTTCCTTGATGGGGTTAGGGAAAGCACCAAGTCCCCTTGTCCCATAGTCTCTTGCATTGTAGTAGAGGATCTCCTTGTGTAACTCCTCACCCTTGGCCAAAGTCTTTACACAAGACCTTAGGCTTCTCACTTCTTCTTCAAGAGCTTTCACCCTATCATGGTTAGTCTTGGAGGAAGATGAAATATTTTCAACATTGAGCAAGACCTTAGGTTCTTCAATTAGATCATCACATGAGGTGGAGGCATTGACTTTAGTGACTTCTCAAGCATTTGGATGCCCACTAGAACCATTGTCCTCACTAGCAAGCTCAAGTTCTTGATATTTCATCTCTAAGAGCACATGTTCTTTCTTAAGTTTCATATGATTTGACTCAAGAGACTTGTTAAGCACAGTTATGTCATCATGCTTGATGATTAGCTCATTGTTCTTATCAAGCAACTTGTTGTGGTCATCTCTAAGTGACTTATTGGACACTACCAAAGCATCATGTTCTTTGCTAAGGTCATTGTCCTTCACAAGCAACTCATCATATGATAGATTAAGTTTATCATGAGTCTCATCAAGTGCTTTGAGCTTACTCTTTTGTTTCTTAATCATGGAAGTGTATTTATCAAGAAGACCTTTAAGAGCAAGTGGTGAGAGTTCATCATCACTACTAGAAGAGCCACTACTATCGCTATCGCTCACATTGGAGTGCTTTTCCATGAAGCACATAGGTGGAGGTGGGAGTGGAGGCTCTTCCTCATCCATGATAGCAATACCGGCAATCTTCTTGTTCTTGTCTTCTTCACTCTCACTTGATTCACTTGAAGTTTCACCACCGGTTACCCATTCGTTAACCAAGAGATAACGATGTTCACCCTTCTTCTTGTGGTAGGGCTTGTTTGATGACTTCTTCTTGGATGAGCTCTTCTTGTAGTACTTGGCATCTTTGTCATCATCATATTTCTTCTTGCTTATGCTTGAGACTCGCTTGTCGGGCTTGGGGCAATCATATGATAGATGATCATAGCTTCCACAATTGTAGCACTTCCGATTGCTTCCCTCACCACTTCTTCTTGATGACCGGAACTTTTGCTTCTTGGGATCATAATTGTAGCCCTTCTTGCCAATCTTGGAGAGCATTCTTGTGGTTCTTTTCATGAGGAGAGCAAGCTTGGTATCATCGCTCTCCTCTTCACTTAAATCACTTTTGTCTTCGCTCTCACTTGAGGAAGAAGGAGGCTTTGCATTGATCTTCTTGGACTTGCTCTTTTCACTTGCATTGAGTGCAAGATCTTTCTTGGCACTTGAGTGAGAGGTATATAACTCCATGTCTTCCATCATAAACATCTCGTGGGAGCGGATCTTGCTCACAACCTCAATGATGGTGAGAGTTGTGTAATCCTTCTCAAAGAGAAGTGCCTTGACGATGTTGTATCTTGGCTTGGGGAGCGTTTGGAGGATTTTCCGGATGATTTCCTCGCTTCCGAAAGGTTAGCAACATCGAGAGCAGTGATACTTTGAATAAGCACCCCCATCCTAGAATACATTTGCTCTACCCCCTCATCATCCTTCATTTTGAACTCATTGAGTTCCAGCTTGAGCAACTCATATTTTTCCTCACGGATCTTTTTGTTACCCACATGGATTTCCTTGAGTTGCATCCACACTTCATGAACGGTTTGCAAAGCAAAGACCCGATCAAACAACTCCTCGTCTAGCACCTCAAAAATATGGTTTCTAACACGTGAATTCCACTTAGCCTCACTCTCGGTGGGAACCGTAGGCAACGGATATAAGGTAGTGCACCACGCATCATGGTGTTGAGCTTGAAGGTAGCTAGCCATTCTATGAGCCCAAAAGTAAAGTGTTTCCCCGCCAACTTAGGAGGGCCATTGCCGCTTCCCTTCCCCCATCTCCCTAGGCGGTTAAGCCAAGCAAAAGGGAGCCTAGCTCGATACCACTTGGATACTAGTCACATAGAAGGAGGGTTGAATATGGGACTTCTTTTCAATTTCTACACCAATGAAGAAACCTTAGCTTATCAACTATGTTGCCCATCTAAAACAGTTTTTCTCTACTACTTGAGCACATTAACAAAAGTTTCCTTAGCAAATAACACACTAGGAGATAAGAAACAACCTAGGCAAGATATGAAGCACACAAGCAAAAGACAAGAGCAAAAACAAGGAAACTTAAGTGCGGAAATTAGGTGCTGAATTTAAATGCTAGAAAGTAAATAGAGAGGCAAAAGAGACGACCGTGGTATCGAGAAGTTGACGCTTCCCCCTAATCCACGTTGGAGCACTCACTTAGAGTATTGCTCCCCCTTGAGTCACCAAGACACAAGTGCTCACTAAGAGTACTCGTTCTCCATCTCCGGAATGGTGGGTCTCAAACCGTGTACACCAAGCTTGTCTTGAGGCTCCCACAATCTCCAAGAGCTCACCAAGAACCCTCCAAACACCGAGACCGTCTAGGAGCTGTCAAACTCCAAGAGTAACAAACCCGCACACCTTCACTTGACATGAGCACTCAGCTAAGCCATGTATGCACCTTGAAAACTCTTGATCGCTAAGAAAGAGGCCCTCAAACAAGAGGAAGAGAATCCCAAATGGTAAGAATACACTCTCCTTCTCTCCTTGGCTGCAATGGATCTTCAGAATGGCAAAGGCAGCTCAAGAGAGGCAGGGCGGTCATATTTATAGGCCTAGCAAGGGAGGCTAGCCGTTAGAAAAGGTTTCCTGAAAAAGTAGTACCGTCGGATGAACCGATAGTCTCCCCCTGCAAAGCGTCGGATCATCCGGTCACTCACAGCGCCCAATATAGCCGTTGAACTAAGAAACCCAGACAATACACCGACGCTATACACCGACGCCCCGTCAGATTATCCGGTGCTGAAGACTCCACACTCGGGGCGGTAATGTATGACGAGTAGGGTTGGGGTGGTACGAATGTGATGGTGTGACAGGGGAGGGACTGGGGAGGCGGGGATGCGATGCGGCGGGGCAGACAACAGCGAGGTTACGAGGTGTGAATTACGGCGAGCGAGGTCGGGGTGTGGCGCTGAAGTGATGGGAGTGATGGTGCGACTAGGGAAGGCAAGGTCGGGAACACGACAATGAGGTTTGGGAAGCATGGACAACAACGATTGAGGTTAGGGTGGCCCGGTTGCGATGGGGAAAATGGTGAGGTCAAGGAGGTGCGAATGTGATGAGGTGACAACGCAGTTGTGGCGGACAATGGCGGGAGAGGTTGTCAGGGTAGCGTGGACGCGATGGTGAGGTCAAGGATGAGTTGTGGGGCCACGGGATGACAACGCGGTCGGGGCGGATGACTGTTAGCCGAACATTGTTTTCTCCCGTTGCAACGCACGGGCATAGTTGCTAGTCAAAACAAAATAAAGATAAATATGTTGGGATAGGCTTGGACCTTCCCTGAATTTTTCAAACTTGCGCTTTCCAAGCCTTGCAGAGCTGTTGGCAGGCCAAAATTGCTCAATTCAACTCCACCATGGAATTGTGTCGTATCGGCATGAATGCTTCATTTCTTTTGCTATGGGCAGTGTATGATAGAAAGAGAATGAAAAAGAGGATGTTGACTATTTTATTTGATATCAGATAGTGATGGTGTAGAAGGCTTTGTTCAATTTTTTTTTACAATTTGGCACCCCTAAGAAGTGGTGAGCTTACATGTCGTTTACTTCTCGGTAAAAGACAAAAGAAATGGCAAAACCAAGGGGTTTCAAAGAAAAAAGAAATGCAAAAAACTAAGGAATTAATGTCCAAAGTATCACTTACTCTTGGACTAAGGTTTCCACACACATGCACATTTATTCATTAGTTGCCAAAATTCTCCGAAGGCGGTAAGTCCCCTTGTTATTCATTACGGTATACTTGTAATAGTTCGGAAGCATATACCATGCCTTTGTTTATAAAGGACTATTATGAAGTCCGTACTTTCTTAGTCTACACGATCTACTACAATCTAAGCTCTTCAAGTACTGTTTCCCCCCTAGAAAAACAACCATCATCTCCCGTATGCATAATAAGGAGGGACGTTGAGAAAAAAAAAGGGGCAACATATAGCAAACACAACATACTCCTTGATAAACTAGACGGCAAAGCATTGTAGTGTAGTATGGTTAGCCCTCCTAACAGCTCATGGAACTTGGGGGGCTTCCGGTAGCGTCGACCTGGGCTAACGCAGCTTCGACCATCTCCTTCATCTGGATCCGATCAATCTGATCTACCTGATGAATGCACAGCAAAAAAAGAAAAGAAAAGTTGGGTTCAATCAACACAACCAAAAAATGTCATGACCAGGAGTATAGGCACGTAGCCTGTAGCCAAAGGCTCCCCTCCCCCAAACTTTCCTCTGATAATTATAACATTTGACTGGAATTTGAAATTTTTAACACTACTGGTGGAAAGTTTGAAGTTTCTGATTCCGCCACTAATCATATGATGTTTTACAACAGCCGCTCTAAAGGATGCTCTCAAAAACTGCCAACCATAGCAATTGTCAAGTATTACCTCCGTTCTTAAATACATGGCAACATAGATTTTTTTTGTTCGTGTGACTATTCATCTTTTCTACAATTTTTTTTGCAAATCGTTAAATCAACAAGTTAAATCTAAAATACATCGGATAATAGATATAATGATATACTTTTACTTTAGTTAACTAATTTGTTAAATATATATTAGTGGTGAAAAATTGGAATAAAAAGTGTCATATATTTAAAAGCGAAAGGAGTAGCAACCAAAAAAACAGAGAGGACAAAGACTGTAGTTGCAAATGATAAGCACAAGCCAAGAGCTGGCCTAACTCAAGCACGTGCAGCTTGTGCTCAACATGGAACGGAAATAAACCAATGGCGACGACTTGAATTGGGAAAGAATTTCTCGCGGTAGTACGTCATCGAGGACGATTAGCATCGGGCAGCCAGATGGAGCAATTCTCTGGACTCTGGGTGCACCTGGAGCACGTGCAAGTCGTTTTCCACCAGGCTTGTACTACTAGGGACTAGGGAGGCTGCGACTGCGAGGCGGGTGGGGAGCAAGCCCGGGCCCACCTCCCGTCCCTCTCCGCTCAATTAATTCAATTCTGCAGCTGAATCACGTGCTGTTGGCCGAGCCACTGTGATTCCTAGCTGATTAGCATGTGGGATCCTTCCCCTCTCTCCGGCGAGCCGATCTTAAATTAGCACGCGAAAAAGATGACGCCGATCAAGTCGCCTGCCGGATACTTTGCACTTGCAATCCGGTGACGTGGCGTGATTAGTTCGTCCACCTAGGACGTAGTACTCCCCGGCCGCAAACGGAACAGGACCACCAGGATCTTTTTTTGACTCCCAAACTTTCTACCAGAAAAGTACAGTAAAAGTCAACTCCTTAGTCAACCCGTAAAAGCTACGGCCCGTGACGTTAGCGAGCCCAGGTCGTCGTCGTCGTCGTCATCATCATCATTATATCGATTCATGGTGACCAAGGAAATAATGAGGCAGCAGAGCAGAGCAATTCGATTGGATTCAAAGAAAGCTGTGCGCTGCCGCGCTCCGCCGGGGCGACGACGGAGATCTGCGGCGTTTCGTTGCGTACCTCGACGAAGACGGTGTGCATGAGGCACCCGGCGACGGCGGTGACGCTGGCCGTGATGACGCGGAGCCGGAGCTCCTCGATGGCGCGGCACACCCGCGCCATGGCGTCGCGGCGCTGGGCGCACGTCACGCTCACCACCAGCACGCGGTCGCCCACCTCCGACACGCGTAGCTCCAGGATCTCCACGGGCGGCGGGGCGGCGGCAATGGACGGCACCGACCGCGCGCGCTTCATCTTCTTGGCCCGCTCCGCCAGCAGGAGAAGGAGGCCCTCGTCCGGCGGGGGCGCGCCACCACAGCCGGCCGACTCGAGCGCGCGCTCCTCCGCCTGCAGCTGCTGGATGTACTCGATGGCGTCCTTGATGATCGACGCCTTGTCCATCTGCAAATCAACCCAAAGGAGAACGAACGTCAACCTTCCGGTCGTTCCCAGCAATAATGCCGACGAGGCGACGACGGACATCAGTAATTAACGTTAACCAACTTTTGTGATGTTGGGCACGACGCTGCGCAGCGCGTAGAGCTTCTCGTTGAGCTTCCGGCGGCGGTCGCGCTCCATGATGATGTTCTTGGTTCCCCCCGCCGACGAGCGGCCGCCGCCGGAGGACGCGCCCGCAGGAGCTGACGACGAGTGAGAATTGTTGGACCCGTCCGGCGAGCTCGAGTCGTAGCAGGACATGGCGTCCTCCTGCGCCTCCAGGTAAATGCTGCAGCAGGTAAGCAACAGTCGATCAGCGGCGGCGCGGAACAGTGATTACGCACATCATCGTACGTACCTGAGCTCCTCGTACTCGAGGTAGCGCTGCGTCTCCTCCCAGTAGCTGCTGTCGCCCATCTCCGCGTCCATGGCGTCGCCGGCCGGCCTTTGTTTTTTTTATTTCTTCTGTTGCTGGCAGCTGATCGCCGCGGGAGGCGGGACTGAGCTGCTCCCTCGTTGGTCTCGAAGCTAATTTATATGCTCCGGAGCGTGAGGCTGCCAGGTGGGACCGTGTCAACTCCATCGACGAAGACGCGCTCCCCGGTCCCCCCATCCGCGTAACGACCGGACCAGAGCGGGGAACAAACGAAAACGTGCGGGAAGGGCCTGCGGTGGCCCGCACTGTCAGCGGCACGCGGAGAAGTCCACTGCAGTCCCACTCCCCCCGTCGCGACTCGCGAGGGCAACGTGGGGGGATTATTAATTTGGAGCGCTAACCTTTTCTTAATTAATCCTTTTCAGACATGTGAGCTTATAGATCTGCTGATTCCATCCCTTCATCTAATTGATGGAGTGGATGATTATTAATCACGTGTTCTTGGGGATGTCCTCTTCCCTTAGCAGTCAGGCAATGGGAACACGCATGGCCATGTTACTCCGGCAACGTCGTTCCGGTACAAGAACGGAAACGCTCTGGGAACAATTTAGTGTAAAAAACATTTCATAAATTCCGTACCACGTTCCTCGTTCCACGTTTCCGTTTCCACTAAAAAAGGGAACGCGGCCTTGCGCGCGCAAGGCCTGTGTCCTTCATTGATTCGGTAACATCTACTTTCTAACAGTATGGAGTGGTGGTTGTAAAATTTGAGCTTGTTTGATTATGTTTGGGTGTTTTTGTTAATTTGTGGGAAGTTGAAGACCTTTTTTTAAAAAAGTCTAGGGTGTACGGGTGGGTTGTATCGAAATTTGAGGGTTTCTTTTGGAAAATTATGGGCTGTAATTTTTTTCCAAAAGTTTAGAGGCACATATGTAAAAATTCATAAACAGTGGGGTTTCTGGGTGGATTGTTACGAAATTTGAGGTCCATTTTTGGGAAATCATAGACTTCAAAGATATTTTTCTAAAGTTAAGGGGCTCAGATGTAAAATCATATATTGCAAACATATTTTCCTTAAAGTTTAGGGGTTGATATGTAAAAATCCATGGGCCGCGGTCATGATGTTTGCTAAGTGGAAGGATTTTTTTGCAAAACGACTGTTGCTCGACCATTTTGGGTTGTCCGTGCGACCGATCCCACGGTCGGGAGTGGCCAGCAATTATGTTTGGGTGTTTCGTTAATTTGCGAGAAATTGAAGGTTTTTTAGAAAAAGTCTAGGGTTCAACGGGTGTGTTGTATCGAAGTTTGAGATCTTTTTTAATAAATTATGAGTTGCAATTTTTTCAAATAGTTACGGGCTCATACGTAAAAATTCATAAACAGTGGGGTTTTCGGGTGGATTATTACGAAGTTCAAGGTCTTCTTTGGAAAATTATGAAATGCAAACATATTTTCCCGAAAGTTTAGGGGTGCATATGTAAAATCATGGACTATAAATATATTTTCCCGAAAGGTTAGGGGTTCATATGTAAACATCCATGGACCTCGGTCATGATTTTTGCTAAATGGAAGGGTTTTTCTGCAAAATGATCGCTGGTTGGCTGATCCAGGTTGCCCGCGCCCGATCCGACAGCCGGGAATTGCTATCAACGTGGCTAGCTTCTGTGACAACCCCATCCGAGATAATTCCGTACTATCACCTAAACCACTCCATTTGGTCATTAAGTGATAATAAAAAATCATCCCGTTGAGTGTTGTCGGGTTTACGCCCGGTAAATCACTTGAAAACACACAAAGAGGATCGAACGTATGCATTAAAACTCCCACAAAGGAGAGTCCAGAGTGCCTTACAAATTAACATCACATTCCCCGTAGGGTCCATTATTACAAACCATGGTTCTTGACATTAAAGTAAATGGTTCGCAGTTTATTAAAACAACGGAAGATAACTAATCGGTACGATAACATCATAGGTGGTCCGTCCATGATGCAATCACTCGTCATCATCCACCCATTCCAGCTCCCGGCCGGTGGAAGTTCTTTGGACCACACATCACATGCATTACCCGGGATCAACATAGATTTCCGCGTAGCGCTCGGCTGAATAGGTAGTGTGGACAGGAATGAAATGAGCGGTCTTAGTAAGCCTGTCTACTATTACCCAAATGGAATCATGCTTTTAGGGAGTGAGGGGTAAACCTATAATGAAATCCATGCTTAAGTCGTCCCACTTCCATGCAGGAATAGACAAAGGTTGCATTTGACCTACGATCTTCAGGTGACTAGCCTTGATCATTTGACATGTATCACAGCCGGACACATACTTGGCTATTTCTCCCTTCATGTTTGACCACCAGAAATTTTCCCTAAGGTCTCGGTACATCTTGGTGCTATCGGGATGAATGGTGAATTTAGAGAGATGAGCCTCATCTAAAATTTCCTTCTTCAAGTTCGGATCTTGAGAAATGATTAACCTTTGACCAAACCATACAACACCCTTGTCATCCCTCCGGAAACAATTAAATTTGAGATGTCCCTCAGATAATTTCTGTATGATTTTTTGAACCTCTTCATCAATGAGTTGCGTTATAGCAATTCTTTCATGGAGAGGGGATTCGATCGAAACGACATGAAGATTTTCATGCTCGACCAATTCAAGATTAAGCTTCCTCATTTCTTCACATAAAGCCTTTTATACGTCTCTAGCGTCATGTAGTTGCAATGTTTGCGACTAAGAGCATCCGCAATAATGTTGGCTTTTCCGGGATGATAATAGACTTCCAAGTCATAATCCTTTAGCAATTCCAACCATCTTCTTTGCCTCATATTCAGATCTAATTGGGTAAATATATATTTAAGACTCTTGTGATCGGTGAAGATATTGCAGTGATTTCCCATCAAATAATGCCGCCAAATTTTTGAGGCATGAATAACCGCTGCCAGCTCAAGATCATGGGTAGGATAATTCTTCTCATGAGGTCGAAGTGCCCGTGAGGCATAGGCAATAACCCGGTTCTCTTGCATAAGCACGCAACCAAGGCCGGTGCTCGAAGCATCACAAAACACCTCAAACGGTTTTGACATATTTGGTCAAGTTAACACGCGGCCGAGGTCAAATGTTCCCTCAAAGTATGGAAAGCTTTATCACAATCTTCACCCCATACAAACTTGACAGCTTTCTTCAACAACTCCGTTTGGGTTTAGCTATTCCGGAGAAGTCGGGAATAAATCGACAATAATAGCCGGCTAGACCCGTAAAGTCGCGGATTTGATGTACCGACTTGGGTGGCTTCCAATCCATGACCTCCTGCACTTTGCTAGGATCCACGGAGATACCATCCTTGGAAATAGTGTGACCCAAGAATTTGACACTATCCAACCAGAATTCACATTTCGAGAATTTAGCATAAAGCTTGTGATCCCTCAAACACTGCAAAATAATACGAAGGTGTTTCGCATGCTCTGCTTCATTCTTGGAATAAATGAGGATATCATCAATGAATACCACTACGAACTTGTCCAATTCATTCATGAAGACTGAGTTCATAAGGTACATGAAATAGGCAGGTGCATTTGTGACACCGAAAGACATCACCAGAAATTCATAGAGGCCATATCTGGTGGAGAAAGCCGATTTTGGAATGTCACTTGGTCGAATCTTAATTTGATGATAGCCCGATTGAAGATCGATCTTAGAAAAGACTCTGGCACTAGCCAATCGATCAAAGAGGACATCAATGCGGAGCAAGGGATATTTGTTCTTTATTGTCACCGCATTGAGTGGACGATAGTCAACACACATCCGCAAACTACCATCTTTCTTCTTCACAAAAAGAGTAGGACTCCCCCAAGGAGAAGAACTTGGGCGAATATACCCTTTATCAAGCAATTCTTGCAACTGATTTTTCAACTCAGCTAGCTCTTTGGGTGGCATATGGTAGGGTCTTTTGGAGATAGGTGCGGTGCCAGGTTGAAGTTCTATTATGAATTCGATGTCCCTGTCTGGTGGCATGCCAGGCAAGTCATCGGGAAAGACATCTAGATACTCACACACCACTAGGATGTTTTCTAGTTGAATGGTCATTGCAGCATAAGAACAAGGGTTTATGCCTTCTGCTTTAGGCAAATACAAGGTGGTGTGACCACCGGTAGGGGAATGGATTTCTATCACTCTTTCGAGATGTCCAACATGACTTTATGCTTCTCCATCCAAATCATTCCTAGGATTACATCTAGGTCTCCCAATCCCAAGTGAATAAGATTGGTCAAGAAGGTTTTACTACCAAGTTGCAAAGGTACGCCTTGGTGATAGTGTTGGAGGGAATCCTTCCTCCATCGGTGGATACTATAAAAGATTCTTTGGTGTGACAAGAATGTAACCCCAATTTGCTTACTAGACTTTCACATATGAAACTATGGGTTGCTCCGAATCAAACAAAATTTTAACGGGATGACCACGGATAGAGAAAGTACCCGTTAGCACTTGTCGCTCCCTCCGGAATGTCAACCATGGTGGTGAAGTTCAGTTTGCCCTGCTTGACTTGCACCACGGGCTTCTTGCCTTGATTACCCTGACGGGCCTCTCGAGCCTTCACCTTACTTGTTTTGCCCGTGTTTGGGGCACTCACTGATATAGTGTCCCGGATGCCCACAATTATAGCAGCGACGGTCTTTAGCAGCATTGTTGTTGTTGGCTGGGGGTGCACTAGGCTTGTAGGGTTGCTACCGTGCCTTACGATCGGAAATTCCCAAACGGCTTGTTCTGAGATGGGGTCACCCTCCAGTGTCCAGTTGAAGATGACTGGGGAGGACCCTGAGCACCCTTCTTGACAAAGCGGAACTTCTTCCTGACCCACCAGCAGTGGTGAATCCGGCCTGCCTCTTCCTATCCTTCTGGGCCTTTGTCATGGCATCTTCCTGAGAAATGGCCTTGTTCACAAGGTCCTGATAGCTGTTAGGCTCATAAAGATTAAGCCTCTCATAAAGGTCCCTGTGTAGCCCATCACGTAAACACTCTATTTTCTTGGCATCGTTGTCAACATGATGCCCACCATACTGACACAGAGCATTGAACTTCTTAGCATACTCATATACCGTGTCAGAACCTTGCTTTAGTGCAAGCAACTCTTTCGTGTTTCTATCCATGAGACCCTTAGGAATGTGATGTTCCTTGAATGCCCTCTTGAATTCAGCCCATGTGATTTGATGCCCCTCTGGGATCATGGACTTGGAATTCTCCCACCACGCGGCGCCGCCGCACCACGGAGCCGGAGGGCGGCGAAGCTAGCCTTACGCTCCTCGGAGCATGGCAAGGTGAACACCGAGAACTTGGCCTCAATGGCCCCGATCCACGCATCCGCAACTAGAGGTTCTTTAGCCTCTTCGAACGTCGGGGGCTTCATGGCATAGAAATGCTCATACTTGGTGACTTGAGGCTGGCCATCAAGATTCTCCCCACAGGGATTGTTCTGCAGGTGTTGAGCGATTTGTTGCTGCGTTTGCAAGAGCTGGCGCATCACCTCAGTTTGGGTGACGATGAATTGCTCCTGGAGAGTCATGTTGGGAGGAGGTGGCGAAGCATCACTCCCACTTGCACCAAAACCATTGGGGGAGGTGCGGGTTGGTCCCACCATCTGAAATTCATGGAGTTTTCGTTAGCCACATATTCACAAGCTTGCTTACATTAACCACAAGAAGAATATGCAAGGCAAAACTCATAAACATCATTTCAGCGGAAACCGGACAGCGCAGCTGAGTTGACGAAAAGTTCATAACTCTCTGCCCCTTCAGGGAAAATTTTTCATTTTTGGTCAGCAAGTGCAAAATTTAGTAAGCTCCAACATTGGTAATCAACTTGAAGTCAAATTCCAACATTATCATGCCTGAAAAATTTCGTAACCGAGGTTCTGCCTAGCTGTTTTTCATATAGGCCGAAATGCACAACTTTTGCCATAATTCTCGGTACGCTTATGCAATTGTGGTGAATTTTTGGTGAGCATGATCTCCACAACATTCAACACAACTTTGGTAATCAACACAAGGTGAAATTTTGATCACAACAACCCTAATTCATTCCTTGAAAGCAACAACACAAAGGTGTTCATCCAAGCATTACATGATGCGGAGTTTTTGATCACCTAACACACTATGTACAAACGACAAAAGCACATCACACATACTCTCCGAGCAGCCTCGACCCTTCCACAAAAGCTAGCTGAAAAGGCTAAACCAAGAGTACATGACTTTTCTTCTAAAGACAACAACTAGTCGCCCGCGGCGGAGCCGCACTAGTATCCGGAGAAGCAGGTGGTGGACCGTCGATATTGTCCTCAGTCAAGCCCGAAGCTACCTGTAGCTCATCCAGAGTGGCAGATGCAACCAGTGGGACGTTCGGTGGCTACTGCCCCTGGTAGGCCATCGCCTGCCACACCTCCACCTCTATCTCCAAGTCAGCTATCCGGTTCGCATCTCCGCCACGTTATGCACCAAGGCAAAACGCTGAGCCTCAGTGTCAGCTAGCTGCACCTGTATCATCTCTAGTGCGTGGTCCCTGGCGCACAGCTACTCCGTGTACTCGGCACGCTCCTGGTGCCACTGGACATGCTCATCCTGTAGTGCAACAATCTCCTGCTGGAGGTGAGCGACAGTCTGCCGCTCAAACTGAAGGTCGAGGGTGAGGATATCCCTCGTCGCCGTGGCATCCATCAACACAACCGAAAGCATACCCTGAGTGGAGAGACGGAACATCAGCATGTTGTAGACCGCCTCCAACAACCTCAAAAGCTGGAGCACAGTGACCTCTGGAGGGTCGGTAGTGAGCAACACGTCCGTGAGCAACATACGCTCATGACACACCGGGTCAAGTGGGTCCATGGCTGGGAACAACCCCAGTGCAGTGAGCATCACCCTGTCCGGGTGCTGCTCGCAGAAGGTGTGGAGGATCCGCATGGCCGCGGACTCGACCGACTCGACACCACGGTGAGCGAAAAACATCATGCTCAAGTCTGCCCACTCTGGGTGCTCGGGGTGAGGTGGCACGGTCACAGTCGTGCGGGCATAGGGAACACCCTGGTCACAAAAGGAGACCACCTCGTACAGCGGTGGCGTAGTGTAGCCAACCTCAATGAGAGTCACCCACAAAATGCGGGGAAAACCCTCCCAGTGAAGGGCATCGGTACGAATGGTACTGTTCACGTCCATCTCCTAGACCGGTGGTTGCGCCATCTGTAGCAAAAATAGGGACTACACGTTAGACATCGAATCGATATTAACATGAGTAAGGGGTAAAAATTCTGGCAGATATGAACAAAAATTCATAACATAAAAACTAGAGCCCCAAAATTTCCCAAATTTCTACATCAACTCAATGACATAATTTTGCACACTTTTGGTATTCAAAGGTAGATCTAGATTGGATTGGAGAATGCTCAAAAATCCTATTATCAGAGGAAGGTTACCTAGAAAAATAGTAGAACAGAGACTTACTAAACTGATCATAACTCCTGATAGAAAAATCCTACAATCATGAGAAATTCACATTAGATGCTAGATTTGATAAGAAACAACTTTTCTAAAGGATGTCTAGTCAGATTCCTCACATATTTGGCTCTAAAAATTATGAAAGGACAGCAACAGAATCTGCCAGGAACCTCCTAAGATCAAAAGAGAGGATAACCCTGTCTAAGATCAAGCAATCACCCTAGGAAATATTTCTCAAACATACAATAACAAATTTTAGGTTCAACAAGATTTTAATCATGATGCACACGTCTTAAATGACCTCACACACATGGATCACGAAAGACGTAGTTAATGTCAGTGGCAAGCTTATAATCAGCTCTCCTTATAATAACTAGTCGGAGCTACTCGATTCGCACTTAGTGACTTACGAACATTGTTAGTGTACCTGCAGAAAACGAACCTTCCGTGCCATTACGTCACGGAAGCATCCACATACATTACCGTTCACTATAGAAATGGTATCCATGCGTCAAGCCGCTGCATGGACGGCGTCCAACCTCGGACACCCTCTCGTTTGAATAGAGTTTATCCTTGCCTCACATATTCGTCATGCGGAATGCACACGTATGGCAAAATGTGGTGACACCACAACCATTGACATGTTCATCTTGAATAGATCATGTCATCCTTCGTATGACTTTCATACGGAAAGCACACATATAAGACACGTGAGCGACCAAACGAGAAGATGGGATCCGTTGAATAGATCACTCCATCAACACTCGCAATTCTTGTGATGCGGAAAAACACACGTATAAAACACGTGGCTTCATCCGGTTTGGTTGTGCAAGAAAGTAAGTCCGACATAAAGTAAAGTGCTAGAAGTTAGCAAAATAAACCATAGATCCTTATGCCACCTTAAAGAACCCAAAATTCCCTCTAGGGCCTCACGATCTAGATCATTCCTTAACGATCCAATGTATTTTCGAATCCAATCAATCTTGGCAAGTTTTATTGTAAATCATGTGATTAGTATTAATCTAATCACTCGGTGCATACATATCTCCGATACCAACTATGACAACCCCATCCGAGATAATTCCGTACTATCACCTAAACCACTACATTTGGTCATTAAGCGATAATAAAAAATCATCCCGTTGAGTGTTGTCGGGTTTACGCCCGGTAAATCACTTGAAAACACACAAAGAGGATCGAACGTATGCATTAAAACTCCCACAAAGGAGAGTCCAGAGTGCCTTACAAATTAACATCACATTCCCCGTAGGGTCCATTATTACAAACCATGGTTCTTGACATTAAAGTAAATGGTTCAGAGTTTATTAAAACAGCGGAAGATAACTAATCGATACGATAACATCATAGGAGGCCTGTCCATGATGCAATCACTCATCATCATCCACCCATTCCAGCTCCCAGCCGGGTGAAAGTTCTCCGGGCCACACATCACATGCATTACCTGGGATCAACATTTAAAAATCAAGGCTGAGTATAATAATACTCAGCAAGGCTTACCCGTCTAAAAGAAAGACTTTACCTCTAATCATGCAAGGCTTTTGGCTAGTGGGTTTGTTTGTCCAAAAGGTACTAAGTAGTGAATCCTTACTTTCACATTTTAGCTCATGTTCTAGTGGAAGTAATCATTACTAGATAAGCAACTATTGCAATCATAGTTGTACAAACAATTAATCAAATAATAATCTTCACAAAGTTTCATCATAAAGGGATAACATGGCCAGTAGATTAAGTAGTCTCAGATAACGGTGAGAGGCCGACAATCGATTGATTCAATCCTTGCAAGGTGGACCTAAACACACGGGAGGTGTCCTCACTAAGAGTTCACCAACCAGGTGGTTGCTGTCATTCTTCGGTTTGGGGGTAATAGCTCACAGTCTTAAGTACAAGGTTTATCTGGGCTACGCCACCAAGGTCACCCAGCCTCACGCATGCACTCAGGTGGTGAGCCGGGGCCGCAACTGTCGGTGTTTTAGACCGGCAACCTACTAAAGGGAGTACCCGAAGTAGATGAATGTGGCCTCGCCGAGATCGGTAACTCTAAGGAAGAGACACGTGGCACACAATTTAGACAGGTTCGGGCCGCGAGGTGCGTAATACCCTACGTCCTGTATGCTGCGTAGCTCTGGATTGATTGGATGTGATTACAAGATGGCGTAATCTGATGCCTATGAAAGAAGAGAGGTCCCTGCCTCGCCTTATATAGTCCGGGAGGCAGGGTTACAAGTCGGTTTAGGGAGAGAGTACTAGTCGTGTACGTCTAGGAGTCCTCTACACAGTACATTGTATGCGTAGCTTCCTATCCGAGTACTTCTCCTCCGTAGTCCTTGCGCCTCACGCCAACAGGTACTGTGCGGCACAAGTCGGATAGTCCCAGGGGCCCACCGAGTAGTCGGTCCTGGTACCCACCGAGGTAGTGGGCCCAGGGAGGTCCATACGACAAGCCCCCGAGTACTTTGTAGTCGAGTAGGATAGCTTCGAGTAGTCTTGACGGCCTTAACGAGTAGTCCTCAAGCGTCCCGGGTACTACAAGCCAAAAGTCCTCAAGAATATTTGAAGCATCCCGAGGCTGGAATGTACTCCAACTGATGTTCGAGTAATCCTGAAGTCTTCTCGAGTATTCCCAAGCGTGCTCGAGTGCTGCTCTTGAAGATCTTCAACAATACCCGTGTTGTCTTGAAGCCGAAGCCGATATGGAAGTGCGATTGCAAAATCGCACTCCATATGGAGTAGCCCCCGAGCCTTAGGTTGAGTTGCGGACTCGGCCGAGCGTCCATCCGAAGTTCGGCAAGATTATCTCGAAAAATCCGGAGAAAAAACCGAAGGACACATGGCACGGAGCCCCCGAGCCTTGAGTCGAGTACTTCCTCTCGAATTGAAGGGTCATCTTGTGTGTAGAAAGTGTCCTGAGTTGCTCTTGAATCTTGTCGCTACCCAGGGAATTGAGTAGAAGTAGCCGAGCCCCCGATACGAGGCGCATCGACTAGTTAGAAGTTGAAGGGTCAGGCGCCGCCGCTGAGTCAGCCGTCTGGGGACTTATCCATCCGGCCGTTGGAGGAGCCGCCCGTCGTATGGACCTCTCTGGCCCACTACCTCGGTGGGTACCGGGGCCCGACTACTTGGTGGGCCTCTCGGGACCCCCGCTTGCGCTACACGGCACCCGATGGCATGGAGCACAAGGACTACAGAGGAGAAGTACTCGTTTAGGAAGCCGTACATGTCCCGCACCGTATGGAAGACTCCTAGACGTACTCGACTAGTACTCTCTCCCTACTCCGACTTGTAACCACCGCCTCCCGACTATATAAGGCATGGCGGGGACCTTTCTCTAGCATCTCATCCAATCCACGACACACTATTACATCATCTTGTAATCGTGCCCAATCAATCCGGAGCTACGCGGCATACGGGACGTAGGGTATTACGCACCTCGCGGCCCGAACTCTGTCTAAATTGTGTGCCATGTGTCTCTTCCTTCGAGTTACCGATCTCGGCGAGGCCACATTCATCTACTTCGGGTACTCCCCTTAGTAGGTTGTCGGTCTAAAACACCGACAGCTGGCGCGCCGGTAGGGGATCTCGCCCGAGATCACATGGCGAACTCGACGGCTCCCGTCTACTTCAAGCCAACCGTCGCCTTCAAGCGCGGCGACACCTTCATGTTCGGCGTGCGGGTGCCGCACCGCGGACGGCGCGAGCTCCTTCCGCCGCCGCCTAACCATGCCGCCCAACCCAAAGACCGGCTTCGTGACGCTTCCCCGAAGTTGTCACGGACGAACTCGCCGAGCAAGTTCGGCGAAATTTCGCTCTTCAACCATCACGGCGACTTCGAGCTCGAGTCCGCTTCCAACTCGAACTCGACGTCTCCATGGGCTATCGCATGCGAGCCGGCCGCTCGGCCCATCGCATGTGGTCCCACCACTCGGTGAGCGCTCCGCGCGTGGCCCCCGCATCCTCGGCCGGGCCCGCACGGGGGGCTCCTTCTTCGCGCCGGGCCGGCAAGGAGCCCGTACCCGAGTACAACTCGGACTCCGACACCGCCCCCGACCACGCTTCGGACTCCAACCCTCTCTCCGAATTCTACTCGAACCCCCCCCATACGAGTTCGACTTCGGGTCGGACCCGCAGGATCCCGAGTCCGAGGACAACTCCACCGAGCATCCCTTGTCGGGGCCGGCCCTCCGGGTTGGTTATAACATCCACACCGGCCGAGAGATTCGTCTCATCGGCCGGACGCAAGCCTCGCTCGACCCGATAAGTGGAGACTCACGCTACGTCGCCTACATCGACTCGCTACCGTTCCGGTAAGGGAACACCACTTTCCCGAGATGACTCGAACACCCCCCACCGAGGTGGCGGTTTCTGAGTCCAGCCTTGGTACCCCTGATCGCCAAGTCTTCATGGCTGCCGGCGACACCCCAGGACCTTCAGGGACGGCCCAAGACAAGTACCTTGAAGACATCTCCTCCGACGAGCTCTCTGCTGACGCTCCAGCAAACGAGACCCCCGCAGACAGAGACGCTCGACGTGAGCGTAACCGGAAGCGCAGCGAACGTCACCGACACCTCCGCGACAATTTCCACGTCCGCAACCTTGCGAAAGCTCTCGAGGCGGTCTAGAGCGAGTACACACTACCCCCGAGCAATGCCTCATGTCGATCACGGCGATCGCACGCCGGGCTCGGGGAATACGCGCCGGAGAGGTCATCGCCAAGCTCGGCGAAGATGCCTACTTCATGCGGTGTCGACAACAGGTCAACCAACCTCCTCCCGCCAGGCACCGCGACAACGAAGCCACAAGTCGCAGCGCCAACAACGGTCCCAACCGTACTCGAGCTGAGCTCCCCGCTCAGCCCAACCGCACTCGCTCCAACGCCGGCGGACCCCCACGGGGTGGCAACAAGAACCGCGAAGTCGTCCCCGACCGTGCTCCGGCCGGTGGCGGCGGCCATGACCCTGACGGCGGCGGCGGCCGACGGCGGAAGCTCCAACCATGGAGCCAACAGGAGGGCCGGTGGCGGCGGCAGTCGCGGCGGCCGAGGCCACGCGAACAGCCACGCCTGCGGCGCCTCACGGGCGGCTACGACGCCCGCCAGAAGATTGAGGAGCTGCGGCGGAAGAAGTCGACCACCGCGGTGACAACGACGGCTTCCCCACCTTCTCACCTCGACTTCGCAACTTGCTCCTCCCCGACAAGTTCAAGCCTTTGGGGATCACCAAGTACGATGCGAAACGAGATCCTATCTAGTGGCTCGGGTGCTACGCCCTCTCCATCGAGAATGCCGGCGGCAACAATGACACCAAGTGCCTCTACTTCCCCTTCGCCCGGACCAAGCTCCACTCACATGGCTCGAGTCGCCGGACAAGCACTCGATCGACAAGTGGGACCAGCTGAAGGAGCAATTCACCAGCAACTTCGCGGGCGCCATGGGCCCGGCCATGGTCAAGCGAGAACAAGGCGAGACCCTCCACAAGTACATGCGCCGCTTCTTCGACAAGCGCGCTACCGTAGTCGACGTCACCGACAAGGAGGTCATCGACCTCTTCCAAGACGGCCTCTACCACCGCCGCACCTTCGAAGACTTCGGTCGTCGCCGCCCCAAGTCCATCCCCCACCTCAAGGACATGATCACGTCCTGGGCGGATGAAGAAGACAAGGCCAACGCCAAGTACGATGCCATCCGTGGCAAGAGCAAGCGAGACACGGGCGGCGGCAACGGCAACAACGGGAACCAAGGCGGTCGCAACAACAACAACAACTACTACTACTCGGGTCCCAACCGCAAGCGCAAGCCAGACAACACTGTCGCGGCCATACAGCGCCCTGCGAAGGAGAACTCGAAGAAGAACTCTGGCGGCTTCAAAGACCTGTTGAAGGAGAAGTGCCCATGGCATCTGAATGGCAACCACACTGCCGAGCAGTGCTACCAGCTCAGGCATGCACTCAAGGGTACACCAGAGCCACCGCACCCTCACGATAAAAAGGGCAAGAAGAAGACCGACGGAGACAACGGCGACTTCCAGGAACCCGACAAGACCGTCAACGTCCTCTTCGGCGGACTACCCGGCGAGGCGGTAGCGAAGGCTACCCGTCGAGAAGTCATGAGCATTGACCTTGAAGAAGATGAAGCTCGACATCACCCACATGCTCACCAAGAGCAACATGCCCTTCTACGGCATCGTCCTCGGTAACGCGGCTATCCCACCGGGCTCGGTGGTCCCGCCGATTACCTTCGGGGAATCTCGGGACAACTACCGTACCGAGTACATCAAGTTCGAAGTCGTGGACTTCGAGACTTCCTACCATGCCATCCTCGGCGGGCCGGCCTTCGCCAAGTTCATGGCGGTGCCCCACTACACCTACTTGGTACTCAAGATGCCAAGCCCGGCGGGTGTACTCTCTCTACAAGGGGGACTTGAAGATCTCCCACGACCGCGACACGAAGCCGTGGAGATCGCCTCTACAAATCAAGTACCCAACGCGATGATGGAGGTCTACGCCGCGTCGAAGAAGCTTGCTACAAGTGAACTCGATATCCCGAGAAGTCCGACGGCGCCAACAAGCCTCGCCCACCGAGGAGGTTCTTGTCAAGACGATTGACCTCGGAACGGGTGACCCCAAGCAATACCACCACCATCGGGGCCGGCCTCGACCCCAAATAGGAAGACGCGCTCATCAACTTCCTCCGGCTAACCGCGACATCTTCGCGTGGAAGCCGACGGACATGCCGGAGTGCCCGGGGAGTTGATCGAGCACCGCCCTCAACGTCGATCCTAAGGCCACCCCCAAGCGACAACACCTTCGACGCTTTGCCGACGACGGACGGGACGCCATCAAGAAGGAACTCGCCAAACTACTCACGGCCGACTTCATCGCAGAAGTATTCCATCCCGAGTGGCTCGCCAACCCCGTCCTCGTCCGCAAGAACTCGAACGAGTGGAGGATGTGCGTCGACTACACCGACCTCAACAAGCACGCCCCCAAGGACCCCTTCGGGTTGCCGCGGATTGATCGGGTCATCGACTCCACGGCGGGGCCGCGACTCGCTCCTCGCTTCCTCGATCGCTACTCCGGGTACCACCAGATCGCGATCAAGGAAGATGACCAGGAGAAGACCGCGTTCATCACCCCGTTTGGCACGTACTGCTACACGACCATGTCCTTCGGGTTGAAGAACGCCGGCGCCACCTACCAACGAGCTATCTAGGCTTGCATCAAAAGGCAACTCAACAAGAACGTCGAAGCCTACGTGGATGACGTGGTCGTCAAGACCAGAAACTCCAGTACCCTCATCGACGACCTTGAAGAGACTTTGCGCGAGTACCGCCGGAAGCTCAACCCGAACAAGTGCGTTTTCGGCGTACCTTCGGCAAACCGTCGTATGGACCTCCCCGGGCCCACTACCTCGGTGGGTACCCGACCGACTACTCGGTGGGCCCCGGGACTACCGCTTGCGCTACACGGCATCCGAAGGCGTGGAGCACAAGGACTACACGGGAGTAGTACTCGGTTAGGAAGGCCGTACATGTTCCGCACCGTGCGAGAGGACTCCTAGACGTACTCGACTAGTACTCTCTTCCTACTCCGACTTGTAACCCCGCCTCCCGACTATATAAGGCGAGGCAGGGGACCGATCCCCTCATCCAATCTCATCTCATACAACCCACGCGCACTATTGCACCATCTTGTAATCGTGCCCTATCAATCCGTAGCTACGCAAAGCATACAGGGACGTAGGGTATTACGCACCTCGCGGCCCGAACTCCGTCTAAATTGTGTGCCACGTGTCTCTTCCTTCGAGTTACCGATCTCGGTGAGTCACATTCATCTACTTCGGGTACTCCCCCGTAGTAGGTTGCCGGTCTAAAACACCGACACCGGCGCGCCGTAGGGGCTCTCGCTCGAGATCACATGGCGAACTCGACGGCTTCCGTTCACATCAAGCCAACCGTCGCCTTCAACCGTGGTGACACCTTCGTCTTCGGCGCGCCGGGTCCGCACCGCCGATGGCGCGGGCTCCTTCCGCCGCCGCTCGATCATGCGGCCCGACTCGAGGACAGCGCCCTTGTGACGCTTCCCGAAGTTGTCACGGGTGAACTCGCCGCAAGTTCGGCGAAATTTCGCTCTCCAACATCCACGCGGACTTCGAGCTCGAGTCCGTCTCCAACTCGAACCCGACGTCGCCATGGGCCATCGCATGCGAGCCGGGTCGCTCGGCCATCGCAGCGGCCCCTTCACCACGCCGCCCCCGCGCGTGGCCCCCGCGTCCACGGCCGGGCCCGCACGGAGGCTCCTACTCCACGCCGGCCGGCAAGGAGCCCGTAACCGAGTACAACTCGGACTCCGACGCCGTCCCCGACCACATCTCGGACTCCGCCCCTCTCTCCGAGTTCTACTCGAACCCGGATTACGAGTTCGACTTCGGGTCGGACCCTGAGGAGCCCGAGTCCGAAGATGACTCCACCGAGCTTCCCTTGTCGGGGCCGGCCTCCGGGGCTGGTTATAAGATCGACGCCGGCGGAAGATACGTCCATCGGCCGGACCGCAAGCCTGCTGACCTGGCAAAGGAGGACTCACGCTACGTCGCCTACATCGACTCACTACCGTTCCAGGAGGGAACACCACTGGCACAGTGCCGACTCAAACACACCAACTGAGGTGGCGCCCTCTGAGTCCAGCTTGGGTACCCCCGATCGCCAAGTCTTCATGGCTGCCGCGAAACTCCGGACCCTCGGGCACGGGCCGAAGACAGTGCACGGAGGGACATCTCCGCGTACGAGCCGCTCCGCCAACGCACCGCCGAGACGAGACCGCCGCCACCGCAGACGCTCGACGCGAACGCAACAGAAGCACGGTGAACGACGCCGGGCGGCTCGGAGACAACCTCCCCCATCCGCAACCTTGCGAAGCTCTCGAGGCGGTCGAGAGCAGAGTACACACCACCCCCGAGCAATGCCTCATGTCGATCACAACGATCGCACGTCGGCTCGGGGCATACGCGCCGGGAGAGGTCATCGCCAAGCTCGGCCGAAGAAGCCTACTTCATGCGGGTCGACAACGAGTCAACCAACCTCTCCCGCCCAAACCCCCGCGACAATGAAGCTACTAGTCGCGCGCCGACCCCGGCCCCAACCGTACTCGAGCCGACCTCCCGCCGATCCAAACCGCCGCCGCTCCACCGCCGGCGGACCTTCACGGCAGACCAAGGCAACCGAGAGGTCGTTCCCCACCGCGCTCGGGCCGGTGGCGGCGGCAACGACCTCGACGGCGGCGGCGGGGCCGACGGCGGCGGCCTCCAACCACGGGGCCAACAGAGAGCCGGAGGCGGCGGCGCCCGCGGCGGCCGCGGTCGCGCGCACGGCCACGCCCTCCGCGCCTCTCATGGCGGGGTACGATGCTCGCCGAAGATCGAGGAGTTGCGGCGAAGAAGTCGACCGCCGCCGCCGAAGGCGACGGCTTCCCCGCCTTCTCACCCCGGCTTCGCAACCTGCTCCTCCCCGACAAGTTCAAGCCTTTGGGGATCACTAAGTACGACGCGAAGCAGGATCCCATCCAGTGGCTCCGATGCTACGCCCTCTCCATCGAGAACGCTGGCGGCAACAGCGACACCAAATGCCTCTACTTCCCCTTCTGTCTAGACCAAGCTCCACTCACATGGCTCGAGTCGCTGGACAAGCACTCGATCGACAAGTGGGACCAGCTGAAGGAGCAGTTCACGAGCAACTTCGCCGGCGCCATGGGCCATTCGGGTACTCGCATGGACCTTGCCATGATCAAGCGGAACAAGGCGAGACCCTCCGCAAGTACATGCGCCGCTTTTCGACAAGCGCGCTACCGTCGTCGACGTCACCGACAAGGAGGTCATCGACCTCTTCCAGACGGCCTCTACCATCGCCGCACCTTCGAGGACTTCGGCCGTCGCCGCCCCTAGGTCCATCCCCCACCTCAAGGACATGATCACGTCCCGGGCGGATGAAGAGGACAAGGCCAACGCCAAGTACGATGCCATCCGCGGCAAGTCCAAGCGAAACCGGGCGGCGGCAGCAGAATGCAAACCAAGGCGGCCGCAACAACAACAACAACTACTACTACTCGGGTTCCAACCGCAAGTGCAAGCCGGACAACACCGTCGCGGCTATCCGCCGCCCTCCGAAAGGGAACTCGAAGAAGAATTCACGGCGGGTTCAAGGACCTGGCCGAAGGAGAAGTGCCCGTGGCATCCAAACGGCAACCACACTACCGAGCAGTGCTACCAGCTCAGGCACGCACTCAAGGATACGCCGAGCCACCGCACCCTCACGACCAAAAGGGCAAGAAGAAGGACGGCGACGACAACGACTTCCAAGAACCCGAGAAGACCGTCAACGTCCTCTTCGGCGGACTACCCAGCGAGCAGAGCAGAAGGCTACCCGTCGTGAAGTGATGTCCATTGAACCGGCGGTCCCGACCCCTCCGCGGTGGTCGGAGGTACCCATCACCTTCTCCCGCGCGGACCAATGGACCAACTTCTCCGAACCGGGACGGTTCCCCCTCGTCCCGAAGCCAACGATGGCGGGTTCCAAGCTCAACAAGGTGCTCATCGACGGTGGAAGCGGGCTCAACGTCCTCTTCACCAAAACCTTGAAGAAGATGAACCTCGACGTCACCCCCATGCTCACCAAGAGCGGCCGCGCCCTTCTACGGCATCGTCCCGGGCAACGCGGCTATCCCACTGGGCTCAGTGGTACTGCCAGTTACCTTCGGGGCGTCTCGGGATAATTACCGCACCGAGTACATCAAGTTCGAGGTCGCGGATTTCGAGACTTCCTACCACGCCATCCTCGGCAGACCGGCCATCGCCAAGTTCATGGCGGTGCCCCACTACACCTACTTGGTACTCAAGATGCCAAGTCCAGCCGGTGTACTCTCCCTCCAAGGGGACTTGAAGATCTCCCACGACTGTGATACAGAGGCCGTGGTGATCGCTTCAACAAACCAAGTACCCAACGCGATGATGGAGGTCTACGCCGCGTCGAAGAAGCTCGCCACGAGCGAACTCGACATCCCGCGAGAAGTCCGACGGCGCCAACAAGCCTCGGCCACCCGAGGAGGTACTCGTCGGGACGGTCGACCTCGGAACGGGCGACCCCGGCAAAGACCACCACCATCGGGGCCGGCCTCGACCCCGAATAGGAAGACGCGCTCATCGGCTTCCTTCGGGCTAACCGCGACATCTTCGCGTGGAAACCGACGGACATGCCGGGAGTGCCCGTGGGAGCCGATTGAGCACCGCCTCAACGTCGATCCAAAGGCCACCCCCAAGCGACAACACCTCCGACATTTTGCCGACGACAGGCGGGACGCCATCAAGAAGGAGCTTGCCAAGCTACTCGCGGTGGCTTCATCGCAGAAGTCTTCCATCCTCGGTGGCTAGCCAACCCCATCCTCGTCCGCAAGAATAACTCGAACGAGTGGAGGATGTGCGTCGACTACACCGACCTCAACAAGCACGCCCCCAAGGACCCCTTCGGGTTCCCGCGGATTGATCAAGTCATAGACTCCACGGCGGGGCCGCGACCCTTTCGCTTCCTCGATCGCTACTCCGGGTACCACCGGATCGCAATCAAGGAGGAAGACCGGAGAAGACCGCGTTCATCACCCCGTTTGGCGCGTCATCGCTACACGACCATGTCATTCGGGTTGAAGAACGCCGGCGCTACCTACCAACGGGCCATCCGGGCTCGCTTCAAGCGGCAACTCAACAAGAACGTCGAGGCCTACGTGGATGACGTGGTTGTCAAAACCGGGGACTCCGGTACCCTCATCGACGACCTTGAAGAGACCTTCGCATCGCTACGCGAGTACCGCCGGAAGCTCAACCCGAACAAGTGCGTCTTCGGCGTCCCTTCGGGTAAACTACGCAACATACAGGACGTAGGGTATTACGCACCTCGCGGCCCGAACCTCGTCTAAATTGTGTGCCACGTGTCTCTTTCTTCGAGTTACCGATCTCGGCGAGTCACATTCATCTACTTCGGGTACTCCCCGTAGTAGGTTGCCGGTCTAAAACACCGACACAAACTACTCGGCTTCATCATCGGCCCGGCGCGGCATCGAAGCCAACCCCGAGAAGATCTCCGCCATCACCAGCATGAAAGCTCCCACGAGCATCAAAGACGTCCAGAAGCTGACCGGGGCATGGCGGCCAAGACCGTGATTTGTCTCGAAGCTTGGAGAACGGGGGCTCCCCTTCTTCAAACTACTCAAGCACCAAGAGAAGTTCGTGTGGACTCCGTGAGGCGGATCAAGCCCTTGCCCAGCTCAAGGACTTCCTATCGAAGCCGCCGGTCCTCACGGCTCCTCGCAAGGGCGAGCGCCCCATCGCTCTACCTCGCCGCGACTACTCATGTGGTCGCATCTGCCATCATCGTCGAGCGGCGGAGGAAGACGACCATGCCTACCCGGCCCCGCGCTCGCTCTACTTCGTCGGCCGAGGTCCTATCGAGTCCAAGGCACGCTACCGGCCCGTGCGTGAAGCTCCCCGTACGCTCTACTCATCACCTCGCGGAAGCTAAGACACTACTTCCGGGGAGTACTCGGGTTTCGTCGTCACCGACTACCCGCTCGGCGACATCCCGAGGAACCAAGACGCCACCGAAGAATCTCCAAGTGGGCCGTCGAGCTCGGCGCCCTCACCATCGACTTCAAGCCACGCACAACCATCAAGTCGCAAGCACTAGTCGACTTCATGGCGAGTGGCGGGAGAACCGCCTACCTACTCCCACCGTGCGACCGAGCATTGGGTGATGTACTTTGATGGCTCACTCAACCTCGAGGGCGCAGGGCGGAGGGTACTCCCCGATCTCTCCAACGGGCGAACAACTCAAGTACGTCCTGCAGATCTTCTGGAAGGTCTCAAACAACGAAGCCGAGTACGAAGCCCTCCTACACGGGCTCCGTCTCGCGGCTTCCCTGGGCATCAAGCGGCTACTAGTCTACGGCGACTCCGCAGTGGTCATCAACCAAGTCAACAAGTCCTGGGACCGCAACAAGGAGAACATGGACGCCTACTGCCTAGAAGTCCGCAAGCTCGAGAACAAATTCTATGGTCTCGAGTTCCATCACATCGTCCGCGACAACAACGTTGCAGCGGACGTCCTCTCGAAGCTTGGATCCACCCGCGCCCAAGTACCCACGGCGTCTTCGTCCATGAGCTTCCACGCGCCATCCATCCCGAGCCGCGCCACCAACCACCGTACCAGCTCATCCACCAAACCGGGCAGGAGGTCATGATGATCGACGTGGACTGGAGGCAACCCTTCATCGACTACCTCGGCCGAGCGAAGGTCCCCTCCGACAAGAACGCGGCCGAACAACTCGTCCGCCGCGCCAAATCCTACGTCCTCGTCGGAGACAAGCTTTACAAGCGGGGCGCATCTTCTGGAGTACTCATGAAGTGCGTCCCCGGTGAAGAAGGCAAGGACATCTTGGAGGAGATCCACAAGGGCGTCTGCGGCAACCACGCGTCCTCACGCACGCTGGTCAGCAAGGCCTTCCGCGAGCTTTCTACCGGCCCACGCCCCGGGCGATGCCGAAGAACTCGTCGAAGGTGCCAAGGATGTCGGTTCTTCGCTAAGCGCAACACGTCCCGGCCTACAAGCTAGTCACCATACCGCCAACCCGGCCCTTTGCCCGCCGGGGGCTCGACATGATTGGGCCCACCGCCAACCGCGCCGGGAGGATTCAACAGGGTACCGGTGGCTATCGACAAGTTCACCAAGTGGATCGAGGTCAAGCCGGTCACATGCCCCAAGGCCGACGAGTACTCAACTTCCCCGGATGAACTCGTACACCGCTACGGCCACCCCACCGCATCATCACGGACACCGGGGTCCAACTTCAATAACCACCCGCCCGGGAGTACCGCGAGAACGGCCGGGATCGACGTCGATACGTCTCGCTCGCCCATCCACGGGCCAACGGACAAGTCGAGCGCGCCAATGGGATGGTGCTCGACGCCCTCAAGAAGCGGCTACACGACGCCGCTAACTCCAAAGGGGGCAAGTGGATCAAGGAACTACCCAACGCACTCGGGGGCCCGCGGACTCAACCATCCAAGCCAACGGGGCAATCCCCCCTACTTCTCGGTCTACGGCTCGAAGCCATCCTCCCTGCCGACGTCATATGGAACTCGCCGGCGGTGGAGCACTACGACGAAGGCGTCTCGAAGACGACGGACGAGCCGACATCGACGCCTCGAAGAAGCTCGCTACGCCGCCCTCGTCCAATCGGCAAGGTACCCGGAGGGTATCCGACGCTACCATGATCGCAACGT
Source organism: Cenchrus americanus (assembly GCA_947561735.1). Classification (NCBI taxonomy): domain Eukaryota; kingdom Viridiplantae; phylum Streptophyta; class Magnoliopsida; order Poales; family Poaceae; genus Cenchrus; species Cenchrus americanus. The sequence continues at coordinate 193,318,327 of OX387241.1, forward strand.
CAAGGAACGCTCCTTCAACGTTGGAGATCTTGTCCTCCGCCGTATCCCGAGAACACGCGAAGGACTCCACAAGCTCGGCCCTCCCCCCGGGAAGGCCCCTTCACCGTGGCTAAGGTGACCGGGCCGGCTCCTACCGCCTCCAAACACTTGAAGACGAAGACATCAACAACTCGTGGAACGTCGACCGCCTCCGTCGATTCTACGCGTAGTCTACTCGACTACTCCGGGTTCAAGTCCAATCGACTAAATCGGCGCCCCTTGCCGCAAGTGACCCTCCCGGTCCCGGCTCCGGCCTCCGGACTACTCTCCTCCGGATCCGGCCCGCGCGGCTACCTACGGACCCGGGTCGCGACGAGCGTCAAGGACTCTAGCACGGTCTACCAAGAGACCACACTCCAAGATCCGGCCCCCGCACGGCTACCTACGGATCCGCGATCCGGCCTACATGGCTACCTACGGATCACCCGCCGCAAGCGGTTACCCGCTCGCGCCACTTAGGCAGTAAGCGGCCTCCGTGTCCCGACGACTACTTGTAATCGCGGCCCCGGTCACCTGTGTGTACTTCTTCGCAATAAAGCTTGATTGTTCATCAACTTGTTTACTCGTTCGCTTCCTACGACGGGACTACTAAAAGCCGAGTACTACTACTCGCACCTACTCCACGATGGGCGCTCCGCACTCGAGATCGCGGTTACGAGTACTCATTGCCGGGAAAATTTCATTTCATTGATACATGAATAATTCATCACAAGTGTTTTTTGTACAACCATGGCTACTAGCTACCTATGCAGGGCTACTGGAGGTTCAGCTTTTTCGGCTACCCCGCTCCGCGATGGGAGCCATCTCGCTCCGGCGGCTCCGCATACCGCTCATCCGGCCGCTTGGCGGCTACCCCGCCGGCGACCACCTCCACTGGAGCCTTCGGGAAGTACGACTTCATGAAGGCCAGGACTTGCTTCGGGATCGACTTGGCCATGTGCTTGACGTAGGCGGCCAGCCGGCTTGGTGCTTCACGAAGTCGATCCGCCAGAGGAGCGATCTTGGGGCCGCCCGGTGCGGCACCCGGGAGCCTCGCGATCGGGAGAGCAGCCTCTTCAAGGTCCTTCGCCCTAGGCCCGAGCGCCTCGCAATCTTCATTCAACTTCTGCAAAGATTTGTAGCAGTTGACGAGATCTCCTCGTCGAGGCAATCCGCGCTCCATGTGCTTCTCGCACTCGAAGGCGAGCTCCTTGTAGTCGAGCTCAAGTACCCGGCGGACTTCTTGCTCCCGGTAGAAGAGGTTCTTCATGCCGACCTCCGAGGCCTTCGCCTGCTCCACCCGGCCTTCAAGCTGCGCAACACGGAAACACAACAACGGGTCGAGGCTTCACGACTTCCAACGAGTACCCGACAAGTCAAAAGGACATACCTTTATTCTTGTTGCGGAGGCCTTTGTTCTTCCACACCAACTCGTCGCCCTTCGCCCGCAATTCTATCATGTCGTTGTGGTACTTGGCGAAGGCGGCGTCGAGTTTTGATCGCATGGCAGCCGCGTGCTTCCGCGACTTCACGAGCCGCTCCTCCAGGCCTCCTCGGCTCGGAGCACCGTGTCGCCGTAACCTTGCGGCGGAGCTCGACTTCTCGCGGGATCGCTCCGCGACGTCCCGCACAAGACAAACTCAAGTCAAGAAGAGTACTCAACGGCAAAAAGGATTGACTACTCGGGAGGCTACGGCTACGTACCTTCATCCACCGTTCGGCTCGCCGGATCGCCTCCGTGTGCCGGGCCACCGTCGCCCGGCTCGACGAGATCGTCGGCCGAGTTCAATCCCGCCGCGGCTATTCGACGTAGCATCCGTCATCGGCGCCGAGCGGATAGGGCTCCGCGTCTTGGATCTCGTGGGAGCGGATAGCCACCTCCGTGGCAACCCCCGGCGACGTGGTGACCGCCTCTCCCCCGGTACTTCTCAACGACTTCCCCCACGCCGGCTCGGGGGCTCCTTCCCCGCGGCCTGCGGGGCTTGCGGTGTCAACACTCGCATGGGCACCCCCGCAGGGGATGTCACCTCCTTCGGTCGCCAACAAACGATACGCGCATCAGTGCCTACGACTACTCGTCCTGGAGTCCTACGGCTTCAAGAAGGGTACTCACCTTCGACTACGACCCCGCTCCGGCGCCGGCGCTTCGGTAGCCGGGGCTCGGTCGTGGCTTGGGCTTCGGGAGCGGCCTCCTCGACGGGCGGCGCGGTTTCCTCCGCCACCGCCGATGAGGGCTCGTCCCCATCCCCGGCCTAGATTTGTGGATTTTCCGCGCAGAAGTGTTCACGAAGGTCGTCGAGGCAATCATTGACTACTTGCGGCCTAGTACTACTCGTAAAGACATGGTACTTACAAGCTCGACCGGACGATGGTCACGGCCGGAGCACCGAGGATGCTGGCAATATCAACCAGTCCACCCTCGGCGGGCGCCTCCTCCTCCGCCTCTTCGACTACTGCCTCTTCCACGGCGGCGGCGGCTCGCGCACCTTCACCTTCCGCTCCGGGGGTCACCACCTTTCCAACGATGGGCGGCCACGGGTCCTCTCGCTCTCGCGGGAGCGAGGGGGTCGGCGCTCCACCGCGCCGGGGAGTTCCTCGACGGGGGGGGGTCGGACTTCGGCTTCCGGCCCCTCCCCCACCATGTCCCACTCGCCTTCGTCGCCCTCTTCGACGGGCTCGCCGGCGGCACCTCCCCGCACATAAAGGGAAGACTACTCGTCGAAATGTACTTTAATAACGGGTACTCGACTACTCGTACAAGATAACTCACCTCCGAGGCGTGGTCTCTGAGACCTTCATCTTCTTCGCCACCCGCTTCTTGGCGGGGTTGCGTGGCTTCCGTGGCGGCGCAGCAAGGCTAGCCTCCAGGCTAGTCGGAGGGTCTTGTACCAACGGCACATGAGGCAAGCCCGGGCAGCTAAACCTCGACCGCAGCTGGAAGCGGTCCTGAAGAGTCTCTTCGTCTTCGTCATCATCGGAGGTATCCTCCACGATGACGGTGTCGTCGCCTTCACCGACTTCGCGGCGCTCCTTCACCTTCCCCTCCACCGAGATCTCGATCCCGCTCGGTGGCGCCGCGGCTCGGAGACGAACCGCTTCACATCATCCCGCGCAAAGACACAAGGCGTCGGCAACTCGCTACAAGTACTCACTACTCGACGAGGGGGTACGACTACTCACCTCGTTGGGCGGGCGCGCGGCGAGTACTCCTCGACCGGACACGCCGTGTACGGCGGCATGTCCTTGAAGATCCTCGTCAACCTTTCGACGATGTCGTTGTCGTCCGGCCTCGCCCCCCGGCATCCGCGACGTGTCGTCGTCGCCGTGGTACTCGAAGCCCATCGTATCCCGCGCCATCGGCGGGCCGGATCCTCGCTTTCATGAAACCGAAGGCCACGTGCTCGGCCCTCGCTCCCGCATCCTTGAGAGTCTTGATGTGTGCTAGTAGCTCGGGAGCCGGATCCCCTCTTGCATGGTGGGCTCCGTGTTCCACCAATCTCCGTGCCCGGGCCGCCGTCCGCTCGGCTTCGCGTAGTCCGGATGGTGGTTCGTGATGTAGAACCATCTCGTCTTCCGCGCGGTGTTGGAGTCCACGAGCTTGTACGCCGTGCTCGCTCCGCGCGTCCTCCCCTCGGGCCCGGATTCCGCCCCTCCGACTACTCGGGGTTGGAGGCGCCGGGGCCGCGCCGACGCGGAAGAACTTCCGAAGAGCACCCAGGTCGGCTTGATTCCTAGGAAGGCTTCGCGAGAAGTGGACGAAGACCGACGTGTGGAAGATGCCGTTGGGGTTCAAAGTTGAGGTACTCGATGCCGTAGTACCCGAGCAGCCCCTTGAAGAAGTCGCTTGCCGGGAGCGCAAGACCACGCTCCACGAAGCGCGAGAACATTGGGATCTCGTCTTCGCTTTCTCCATCGGATAAGGATCCCCGCGGCGGATCTCCACATGTCGACTTCCTTCTCCCCGATGAACCCGCCGTTCAACGTGGTCGCGAGTCCTCCGTCTTGACCTTCGATTTTTTCCACTCGCGGCTTCGATCGCCGCGCGGTGGAGACAGGGGCGGCACCGCTCCGGTGGCGGTCGCGGCGGCCTCTCGCGCGGCTCCTCTTCTTCCCCGCCGGCTTTGGACGTCTTCGACGGCGACGGCTTCATTCTCCAAGTGCAAGGAGTTTTCACTCGCATCCGCTCGGGGGCTACCCTAAAGGCTTAGGGTGGCGATGCGCTCGGATCTACTACGGCGGCGAAGTGTGCCGGAGTGGATCTCGCTTCAAGATTCAAGTGGAGATGACCTGCGGCTCACTTGGGTGAAAAACCCTAAAGGTTTTGGCTCTTATTTATAAGCCAAATCGTCTCCGTAACGGCGGGCCGGATAAGTCCACGCGCGGCCGACTCCGGCCGGCCGCGCGTGACTCTTCGAATTCTACTAGTCGACGCGCCTCACCTCGGGGGCTCGGCTACTTCTACTCGACGACCTGGGAAGCGGCTAGTCTCAAGAGCATCTCAGGACACATTCTCCAAGAAGACCCTTCAATTCGAGAGGAAGTACTCGACTCAAGGCTCGGGGGCTCCGTGCCACGTGTCCTTCAGTTTTTTCTCTTCGGATTTTTCGGGATTATCTTGCCAAGATTTCAGATGGACCCTAAGCCGCAGCCCGCGGCTCGAGGCTCGTGGGGCTACTCCATGTGGAGTGCGGTTCCGCAAATCGTACCTCCATGACGCCTCCGGCTTCAAGACAAGATCGGCATTTCTTGGAAGACCTTCGAAGGCGCATTTCAAGGACGCTTGGGACTACTCGAGAAGACTTCAAGATTGCTCAAACATCGACTGGAGTACATTCCAGGCCTCGGGATGCTTCGACTGCTCTTGAGGACCTTTGACTTGTAGCGCTCAGGGACGCTTGGGGACTACTCGTTAAGGCCGTCAAGACTACTTGAATCTATCCTTCTCGACTACAAAGTACTCGGGGGCTTGTCGTATGGACCTCCCTGGGCCCACTACCTCGGTGGGTACCAGGACCGACTACTCGGTGGGCCCCTGGGACTACCGGCTTGCGCTACACGGCATCCGAAGGCGTGGAGCACAAGGACTACACAGGAGTAGTACTCGGTTAGGAAGCTGTACATGTTCCGCACTGTGCAGAGGACTCCTAGACGTACTCGACTAGTACTCTCTTCCTACTCCGACTTGTAACCCTGCCTCCCGGACTATATAAGGCGAGGCAGGGACCGATCCCCTCATCCAATCTCATCTCATACAACCCACGGCGCACTATTGCACCATCTTGTAATCGTGCCCTATCAATCCGTAGCTACGCAAATACAGACGTAGGGTATTACGCACCTCGCGGCCCGAACCGTCTAAATTGTGTGCCACGTGTCTCTTCCTTCGAGTTACCGATCTCGGCGAGTCACATTCATCTACTTCCGGTACTCCCCGTAGTAGGTTGCCGCCTAAAACACCGACACAAACTACTCGGCTTCATCATCGCCCGGCCGCGGCATCGAAGCCAACCCCCGAGAAGATCTCCGCCATCACCAAAGATGAAAGCTCCCACGAGCATCAAAGACGTCCAAAAGCCGACCGGTGCATGGCGGCCTGAACGTATTTGTCTCGAAGCTTGGAGAACGGGGGCTCCCCTTCTTCAAACTACTCAAGCACCAAGAGAAGTTCGTGTGGACTCCGTAGGCGGATCAAGCCCTTGCCCAACTCAAGGACTTCCTATCGAAGTCGCCGGTCCTCACGGCTCCTCGCAAGGGCGAGCAGCCCATCTTGCTCTACCCCGCCGCGACTACTCATGTGGCCGCATCGCCATCGTCCCAAGCGGCGGGAAGACGACCATGCCTACCCGTGCCCCCGCGCGCTCGCCTACTTCGTCGGCCGAGGTCCTATCGCAGTCCAAGGCACGCTATCGCCCGTGCGAAGCTCCCGTACGTAGTACTCATCACCTCGCGGAAGCTACGACACTACTTCCGGAGAGTACTCGATCTCCGTCGTCACCGACTACTCGCTCGGCGACATCCCGCGGAACCAAGATGCTACCGAAGAATCTCCAAGTGGGCGGTCGAGCTCGGCGCCCTCACCATCGACTTCAAGTCACGCACACCATCAAGTCGCGGCGCTAGTCGACTTCATGGTAGAGTGGCGGGAGAACCAACTACCTACTCCAACCGTGCGACCGAGCATTGGGTGATGTACTTGGACGCGCTCGCTCAACCTCGAGGGCGCCGTGTGCGGTACTCCTAATCTCTCCAACGGGCGAACAACTCAAGTACGTCCCGCATCTTCCGGAAGGTCTCAAACAACGAAGCCGAGTACGAAGCTCTCCTACATGGGCTCCGCCTCGCGCTTCACCGGGCATCAAGCGGCTACTAGTCTATGACGACTCCGCGGTGGTCATCAACCAAGTCAACAAGTCCTCGGGACCGTAACAAGGAGAACATGGACGCCATCGCCTAGAAGTCCGCAAGCTCGAGAACAAGTTCTACGGTCTCGAGTTCCACCACATCGTCCGCGACAACAACGTTGCAAATGGGACGTTCTCTCGAAGCTTGGATCTACCCGTGCTCAAGTACCACGGGTGTCTTCGTTCACGAGCTTCACGCGCCATCCATCCGGAGCCGACGCCACCGACCACTATCCCAAAGACACCCACCACCGGACAGAGGTCATGATGATCGACGTGGACCGGAGGCAACCCTCGGACAAGAACTTGGCCGAGCAGCTCATCCGCCGCGCCAAGTCCTACGTCCACGTTGGAGACAAGCTTTACAAGCGGGTGCATCTTCTCGGGAGTACTCATGAAGTGCGTCCCTCGGCAAGAAGGCAGGACATCTTGGAGGAGATCCACAAGGGCGGCTCGCGGAAACCATGCGTCCTCCCGCACGCCGGTCGCCAAGGCCTTCCGCGAGCTTTCCTCGGCCCACGGCCTAGGCGACGCCGAAGAACTCGTCGACGGTGCCAAGGATGCCGCATTTCGCCAAGCAAACACGCCCCCCGCCTACAAGCTAGTCACCATACCGCCAACCCTCGCCCTTCGCCCGCCGAGGGCTCGACATGATTGGGCCACCGCCAATTGCGCCGTGTGGTTTCAATAGAGTATTGGTGGCCATCGACAAGTTCACCAAGTGGATCGAGGTCAAGCCGGTCAAAATCCCCAAGGCCGACAGAGTACTCGACTTCCCGGATGAACTCGTGCATCGCTACGGACTACACCACCGCATCATCACGGACCTAGGCTCCAACTTCAACAACCACCGGCCCGGGAGTACTGCGAGAATAGCGGGATCGACGTCTGATACGTCTCAGTTGCCCATCCTCGGGCCAACGGACAAGTTGAGCGCGCCAACGGGATGGTGCTCGACGCTCTCAAGAAGCGGCTACATGATGCTGCTAACTCCAAAGGAGGAAAGTGGATCAAGGAATTACCCAACGCACTCTGGGGGCTACGTACTCAGCCCTCCAAGCCAACGGGGCAATCCCCTTACTTCCTGGTCTACGACTCCGAAGCAATCCTCCCTGCTGATGTCATATGGAACTCGCCCAGCAGGGAGCATTACGACGAAGGCGTCTCGAAGACACGGACGAGTTGACATCGACAGCCTCGAAGAAGCTCGCTGCGCTGCCCTCGTCCAATCAGCAAGGTACCTGGAGGGTATCCGACGCTACCACGATCGCAACGTCAAGGAACGCTCCTTCAACGTTGGTGACCTCGTCCTCCGTCGTATCCAGAACACGCAAGGACTACACAAGCTCGCCCCCCTAGGAAGGTCCCTTCACCGTGGCAAAGGTGACCGGGGCCGGCTCCTATCGCCTCCGGACACTTGAAGGAGCGGACGTCAACAACTCGTGGAACGTCGACCGGCTCCGTCGATTCTACACCTAGTCTACACGACTACTCCGGGTTCAAGTCTACACGACTACATCAACACCCCCTCCGCCGTAAGCGGCCTCCGGTCCCCGGCTCCGGCCTCCGGACTTCTCCTCTCCAGATCCGGGCCCCCGCGGCTACCTACGGATCCCGGGGGCTGCGACGAGCGACAAAGGACTCTAGCGGCCGTCTACTAAGAGACCATGTACTCCAAGATCCAGCCTACACGGCTACTTACGGATCTCATCGTCGTAAGCGGCTACTCGCCCTAGCACCACTTAGTTGTAAGCGGCCTCCGGTCCAGCGACTACTCCGTAACTACGGCCCCGGCCATCCGTGTGTACTTCTTCGCAATAAAGTTTGATCGATTATCAACTTCTTTATCGTCTACTTCCCCTCAACGGACTACCGCCGAGTACGACTACTCGCACCAACTCCACGATGGGCTCCGCACTCTAAGATCGCGACTACGAGTACTCATTGATGGAACTTTTCTTTCATTAACACTTAAACAATTACATTGCAAATGGTTTTGTACACATACTACCGTGAGCTAACTATTACAGGCTACCGGAGATTAAGCGTATCGGCTACTTGCTCTGCAATGGGCGCTATCCGCTCTAGCAGCCTCCGCGCATCTGCTCATCCGTACGCATGGCGGCTACCCCGCCGGCCGACTACTTCCACCGGTGCCTTCGGGAAGTAGGATTTCATGAAGGCCAAGACTTGCTTCGGGATCGACCTCGCCATATGCTTCACATAAGCCGCCCCCGGCCGGGGTCTTCCCCGAGGCGATCCACGAGCGGAGCGATCTTGGGGCCGCCCGGATGAGGCACCAAGAGCCTTGTGATCGGCAGCCGAGGCTTCCTCAAGATCCTTCGACCGGGGCCCCGCCGCCTCGCAATCTTCATTCAACTTCGCAACGATTTTTAGCAGCTTGACGAGATCGCGGTCCGAAGCAATCCGAAGCTCCATGTGCTTCTCGCACTCGAAGACAAGTTCTTTATAGTCGAGCTCGAGTACCGCGGGCCTCTCCCGCTCCCCGTAGAAAAGGTTCTTCATATCCGTCTCGGAGGTCCTCAACCGCTCCACCCCGGTCTCAAGCTCGCAAGACAACAAGGCGCAATAGGTCGACTACCTCTCGACCTCCAACAACTACCCAACAAGTCAAGCGGCGTACCTTTGTTCTTGTTGCGGAGTGTCTTGTTCTTCCGCACCAAGTCGTCGCCCTTTGCCTGCAACTCCTGGACGTCATTATGATACTTGGCAAAAGCGGCGTCGAGCTTGGACTGCATGGCGGCCGCGTGCTTCCGCGACTTCAAAAGCTGATCTTCTAGTGCCTCAGCCCGGAGCACCGCGTCGCCGAAGCTTTGCAACATGCCGGACTTCTCGCGGACCTCTCCGCGACGTCCTGCACAGACAACACATGTCAATGAGTACTCAACAACAAAGGATTGACTACTCAGGAGTTCAGACTACTCACCTTCATCCATTGTTCTGCCTGGCGGACCGCCTCCAGATGCCTGGCTACCGTCGCCGGGTCCACCAAGTCGTCAGCCAGCAGCTCCACTCCGCCACGACTACTCGTGGCAGCTTCCGTCATTGGCGCAGAGCGGATGGGCTCTGCGTCCTGGATTTCCAGAGAACGGACCACTACTTCTCTCCTCCGTGGGCCACGGCGATCTCCTCGACGGCCTCCTCCATTGGCTCGGGGGCTCCTTCCGCGCACGCCCCTCCGCACTTCGGTGTCAACCCCCGCATGGGTACCGATGCGGGGATATCGCTCCCTTCGGCCTCAACACCCGTCAAGAAGAAGACAAGTTCATTGGCAACTACGACTACTCTATGGGGGAGGCTAAAACCTCGCAGAGTACTCACCCTCGACCACGCCGGCCTCGGCAACGCAGCCTCCAAAGAACCGGCGCTTCGACTCCGCCCGAGGGGCCGGGGTAGACTCCTCGGCGGGCGGCGCGACTTCTTCCTCCGCCACCGCCGTGGAGGGCTCATCTCCCTCCCATGATAGGACCGTTGATTTCCGCGAAGCATACAAAATTGGTTGTCAATCAAGCTCGACTACTACACCAAGTACTACTCGGGAAGGCTCGCACTTACGAGCTTGGACCGGACTATCGTCACGGTCGGGGCACCGAGGATGCTGGCAATGTCTACCAGTCCACCCTCTGCGGGCGCTTCCTCTTGCGCCTCGGCGGTCACTGCCTCCTTTGCAGCAACGGTGAGACGCGTGCGCCGCCCTCCCCGCGCTCCTCGCGGCCACCACCTCTTCGACGGCGGGGGCTGCGGGTTCCGTGCTCTCTTGATGAGCAGGGGGCTGGCGCTCCAACTGCGCTATGAGTTCTTCAACGCGGGGGGCCGGGGCTACGACTCCCGGCCGGACTCCCCCCACCGTGTCCCACTCGCCTTCGTCGCCCTCCTCGACGGGCTCCGTCGGCGGCACCTCCCCGCATACAAGGAAGATCGCTCATCGGCAAGTGAACTTGCACGACGGGTACTCGACTACACTAGTCAAGACATCTTACCTCTTGAGGCGTGGTCTCCGAGATCCTCGCCTTCTTCGTCACCCGCTTGCGGGTGGGGTTGCGCGGCTTCCGTGGCGGCGCGGCCGGAGCTAGCCTCCGTGCTAGCCGGCGGATCTTGCACGAGGGGAACATGAGGCAAGCCGGGACGGCCCGAACCTCGACCGCCGGCGGAAGCGGTCCTCTAGCGTCTCCTCCTCCTCGTCGTCGTCGTCGGACGTGTCTTCTACGATGACGGTGTCATCTCCTTCGCCGATCTCTCACCGCTCCTTGGCTTTGGCTTTCCCCTCCTTCGGGATCTCGATTCCCCCGAGGGGGCACACCCGCGCTCGGAGATGAACTTCTTCAAGTCGTCCCGCAAGGCACAAGACATCGGCGCGACTACCGACAAGCAATGACTACTCGACTAGGGGGTACGGCTACTTACCTCCTTTGGCGGGCGCGCGGCGGAGTACTCCCGGGCCCCGGGCACGCCGTGTACGGCGGCATGTCCTTGAAAATGCGCGTCGGCTGTCGATGATGTCGTCGTCGTCCATCTCGCCTCGGCATCCACGACGTGTCGTCGTCGCCGGCGTACTCGAAGCCCGTGGGTGTCGCGGGCCATCAGTGGCTGCACCCTTCGCTTCATAAAACTGAAGGCCACGTGCTCGGCCCTCAGTCCAGCTTCTCTGAGCACCTTGATGCGTGCCAGCAACTCGGGGAGTTGGATCCCCTCCTGCATCGTGGGCTCCGTGTTCCACCAGTCCCGGTGCATGGGTTGCCTTCCGCTCGGCTTCGGCAAGCCGGGGTGGTGGTTCGTGACGTAGAACCACCTCGCCTTTCAATCTCGGTTGGAGTCGATGAGTTTGTATGCGAGGCATCGCTCGGCGGCCGTCCTCCCGCATCTGGATGCCGGCTCCGCCTACTACTCGAGGGTTGCTGGCGCTCAGCTGTGGCTTCACTCGGAAAAACTTCCGGAACAGGATCCAGTGGGGCTTGATCCCCAGGAACGCTTCGCAAAAGTGAATGAAGATGGCGGTATGGAATATACCGTTGGGGTTGAGATTGACGTACTCGACGCCGTAGTACCCGAGAAGACCCTTGAAGAAGTCGCTTGCAGGCAGTGCGAGTCCGCGCTCCGCGAAGCGCACGAACATCGGAATTTCATCCTCGCTCTTCTCCATGGGGTATGGGTCCCCGGCGGCGGCCCTCCAACTGTCCATCTCCTTCTCACGGATGAACCCGCTGTTGAGGAGGGCCAGCAGATCCTCCGTCTTCGTCTTCGACTTTTTCCACTCGCGGCTTGGATCTGGCCGCGGTGGAGACATCGGTGGCGCTGCCCCCGTGGCAGCCGCGGCGGCCTCGTCACGGCCCCTCTTCTTCCCGGCGGCCTTCGTAGACTTGGACGGTGAAGGCTTCATTCTCCAAGTACACGGCGTCTTCACGCGCATTCGCTCGGGGGCTACCCTGGAAGCTCTGGGTGGCGGCGCACTTGGATCTACTGCGGCGGCGGCGTGCGCTGGAAGTGGATCTGGCTCAGATCTATTCGAAATGGCTACAGCAGTGATGGGTGGAAAACCCTAAGGGTTTTGGTTTCTATTTATAAGCCAAAACTGCCCTTCAACGGCCGGACGGGTGAGTTCGCGCTCGGGCCGACTCGGCGGCGCGTGACTCTTCGCATTCTACTAGTCGACGCGCCTCACCTCGGGGGCTCGGCTACTTCTACTCGACTACCCGGGAAGTGAGAAGACTCGGGAGCATCTCGGACACATTCTTCAAGATGACCCTTCAATTCGAGAGGAAGTACTCGACTCAAGGCTCTGGGGGCTCTTTGCCACGTGTCCTTCGGTTTTTTCTCTCCCGGATTTTTCGGGATTTTCTTGCCAAGACTTCGGATGGACCCTCGGCCGTAGCCACGCGGCTCAACCTAAGGCTCGGAGGCTACTCCATATGGAGTGCGATTTTGCAATCACACTTCCATATCGGCTTCGGCTTCAAGACAAGACGGGCATTTTTTGAAGACCTTCGAAGGCGGCACTCGAGGACGCTTGGGACTACTCGAGAATACTTCAAGATTGCTCAAACATCGGCGGAGTACATTCCGGCCTCGGATGCTTCGACTACTCTTGAGGACTTTTGACTAGTAGTACTCGGGGACGCTTGAGGACTACTCGTTAAGGTCGTCAAGACTACTTGAAGCTATCCTTCTCGACTACAAAGTACTCGGGGGCTTGTCGTATGGACCTCCCCGGGCCCACTACCTCCGTGGGTACCGGGACCGACTACTCGGTGGGCCTCTCGGGACCCGCCGGCTTGCGCTACACGGCACCCGATGGCGTGGAGCACAAGGACTATGGAGGAGAAGTACTTGGTTAAGAAGCCGTACATGTCTCGCACCGTATGGAAGACTCCTAGACGTACTCGACTAGTACTCTCTCCCTACTCCGACTTGTAACCCCGCCTCCCGACTGTATAAGGCGAGGCAGGGACCTTTCTCTAGCATCTCATCCAATCCACGGCGCACAATTACATCATCTTGTAATCGTGCCCAATCAATCCAGAGCTACGCAGCATACAGGACGTAGGGTATTACGCACCTCGCGGCCCGAACCTGTCTAAATTGTGTGCCACGTGTCTCTTCCTTCGAGTTACCGATCTCGGCGAGGCCACATTCATCTACTTCGGGTACTCCCCTTAGTAGGTTGCCGGTCTAAAACACCGACACCGCCATTGACTTATAAATAGAAGTCGAAACCCTTAGGGTTTTTCACCTCACGCACTTGCGACCATTCCTAGCGGTTCGTGCCTAGAAACCACCGCCGGTGCGCACCGCCGCCTTAGAGGGGAGTGTAGATCCAAGCGCGCCGCCGCCGAAACCACCACCGTAGCCCCCGAGCGAATGCGAGTGAAGACCCGTGCACTCGGAGGATGAAGCCTTCACCGTCCAAGAGCACCGAAGACCGCCCACGGAAGAAAAGGTCCCGCAAGGAGGCCGTCGGATCCGCCGCGGGGACATCGCCGCCGGTGTCTCCGCCGCGGCCGAATCCCAACCAAGAGTGGAAAAAGTCCAAGGCAAAGACGGAAAGATGCCGCTAGCACTCCTCAATAGTGGATTTCGGCGAGAGAAGGAAGTCGATATGTGCCGTGCCGCCGCGGGAGATCCGTATCCCATGGAGAAGAACCCGGACGAGATCCCCATGTTCACGCGATTCGTGGAACGAGGGTTGTCTCTCCCGGCCGATTTCTTCAAGGGGCCGCCGGAGTACCGCGGCATCGAGTACCTCAACATCAACCCCAACGGTATCTTCCACACCTCCGTCTTCGTTCACTTTTGCGAAGCCTTCCCGGGGATCAAGCCCCACTAGGTTCTTTTCCGGAAATTTTTCCGAGTGAAGCCCCGAAACGAACCGGATTTTCGCGAACGGAACTCCGGCTCTTAGCACCTCGGTGGTAGTCCCGTGAGAGCTACCACGTGCAAACCCCGTCTCGGCGATGCCAAAATCCATACAAAAAGGTAAAACAGAATAGAAAGAGTACAACATTTATTTTATTACATTAATCAGAGTACATCTCTTCGGCACATGCCGGGTACAAGTCCATCGGGACTGAATCAAACATAAATAAAACGTCTAGCAGCGTTTCCATGAAAGCGAGGGGAACTCCAAATCCGCAGGCAGCTCGAGTGTAGGAAGAGCACTAGTCCACCCATCTGTCGTTGTCGAAGTCGTAGTCCGGCTCTGTGTCAGAGGCACCAGGGTCTACCCGATAAGCGGGTAGGTCATGTCAGCTTCCCAACAAAGAGGCAAAAGCGGTGTATAATCTACTATGCATGAGTTATCCCTACTCTGGCTGTAGAAGGCTAAAGCAAAGCAGCAAAGCAACGATCAAGGTAAGCAGAATTCAGCTGTGAGGTCCACACCTCGGAAAAGCTCACGCTTCCGAGGTCCACACCTCTGGGGTCCACACCCCGCTCAAGGATACCACACCAAAACACCGGATCTCAACCACGATCCAGTTTCTAACTCTCATCTGCGATGTGGGGCTCACCTGCTCCTATCCCCACATCTCAACGGCCGAAGCCGGGCTCACACACTCGGGGGAGAGAAGAAGCACAAGAGAAGAGTATCTAGCCAGAATAACAGATCTCAGGACTGTCCATAACCAGTGGACACGGACTATAGCTATAGGTTTAAACACTCTGCAGAGGTTGTACAACTGTACCCGCCCGAATAGGACCGGAACCGGCCGTCACCGATTCCGTGCCCTACCCTACGGTCGAGGGCCAAGTAAGTGGATAGTACCCTCCCCGCGTCTCCGAGCCCGGCTCGGCCTTCGCGGCGAGCTCATACTACCCACGAGAGGTCCGTCGAAGGCCGTGGAACCCTTCCCGGCCTCGCCGGGCAAAGTCTTCTAAGGAGGGAAAGACCACTCCCGACACGATCACACCGACCCGCCTACGGGAGGGACGCTATCCACTACAAGTCTCACCCCGCACCCCCGCCCATAACAAGGCGGGCGGTTTGTACGGTAAGAGTCCATAGAAGCATGGTTAAACCGGCGATCGATCCTTAAGGGCCAACGGCGAGCACTCACCATCTCCATCCCATACGACACGTCCCTCGGGTTAGAGGCCAGATCGCATCTTCCCTCGGCAGACGTTCACGAGTAACCAAGCGGCTCGCTCCCGCCAAAACACAGCAAGGAGATACGCACCCAGAACGCACGCTAGAAACACACCGAGATATCCACATCTCAGTCCAAGCCCAGAGTACCATCCATAATCAAGCAACAAAAGTATGGATAGTTGAGGTAAGGGACTAGCTAGGGGTCTGTAGCTAGTCCCGCAGGAAGTAAAACAAGGAATCAGGGTATAACAAAATATCAAGGCATGGCTATTAAACTGGTTATGCAATCAACAGAGCAATGCATATAAAGTAAAGCACTAGCATCTAATTAACAAAATTGGAAACATGGTTGGGAGTCACATGACACCTTCGTTGCCGTTGAAGCGGTCGCTGTCCCGAGCAAGGTGCTCGGGGTCCTCCGCGTCCTCCCCGGTCGAAGCTCGGGTCTACGGCACGAGATTCGATGCGAAAAGTAAGAATACGGTGCACCTCCAAGCAATAACTCCAAATAAGAACCAATTTTTAGAAGATCCAAAAGAGCTCAAACTACCTACAAACAGCAAGGTTTCGAAATTACGAATTTATAGAAATTAGTTTTATATTTTTCTGAGCTTCCTATAAATAGTTATGAATTTTTAAAGGTTAAAACCATTTATTAAGCATTTCTGGAAATCAACCCAGAAAAAGAAAAGGATTTTAGAAATGATGTCGCTGAGCATGACGTCAGCGACCCTCGGTTAGCGGGCCGAAGATGGGCCGAAAGTGTCACTGGGTCGTAGGTGGCCCAGTGGACTCGACCCAGCTAGATATTGGGTCACGGCCCAGATGGACCGTGGAACGCAGCCCAGCTGGCTATCCAACAGAAGTTCAATAAACACCCCCAAACACCCCCATGCGCGGTGTCGATGGCCTGTTAGAGGTTAGCTGGGCTTAGGGCCCAGATTCGGCTGGCGGCCCACTTCCCAATTTGCTTCACCGCACAAGGTTCGCATGCATACCAGGTGTTCGACAAAACGTTCTGGCGCTCTCTGCGGTGGCGCCGTGCAACGCCGAACCCAGGTCCTTAACGGCGGTGGTTGGGGTTCACCAGGCGGCAAGCTTTCAACCCGCTAGGCGTCCTCGCGCGCCCCGCATCAATTCTCTAGCCACCATGGTCGGCGCGCATCGCGGCCCGCGCATGACGCGTCGGCGCGGCGGCCGTGCGGAACGGGCCGGCCTCCGGCCTCACCAGGGCACCACGGCGGGGTGCGCGGGCCACCTACGCAACGACGCTCGGCCGCCTCGGACGTCCGCATGGAGCGGCACTGCGGTAGCCGGATGTGCGGCCCCACGGCGGCGCGGCGGTGCTCACAACCCCCCGCACAAAAGGGCGCGGCCCGTCGGCCGGTTCACGGGGGGAATCGCACGGCGACGGCGAACACAAGGACATGGAAGGTCCGGGTGCTACGAGCCGCCGCGGGCATCCTCAAGCACACAAGGCTAACCCTGCGACCTAGTCCGGAGCGTGCCATGGTGCGTGGCCACGGCCGTGCTTGCGCACGCACGGCCTCGCCGTGCCCGCTCGGTGCGGCCCATCCGGTAGCCGCAGGCGCGGCTCGAAGCGAGGCGGCGACACACCCATCATTCCCCGCACAAGAAAACACGGCACGTCGGCCGGTCCCAAACACCTTCCTCGCACGGCGACGGCGGCGCCCAAGAGCACGAACGGCTCAGGAGCCCCCTCCGTCGCGGTACGGCGATCCGCGGCTCGATGGCCGCATCCAGGCATGTTTTAACGGGCGACGCGTCTCGACGTCGCCGATTCATCACACGAAAGAGACCAAGGGGGAGGAGAGAATAGATTGGCCGGGCGGTGCTCACGGTGGGGCGGCGGTGTAGTCGTGGCCGGCTCGGGGTAGACGGTGGCGTGGCGAAGATGTTCAGGGCGATGTAGGCGTTCTCGGCGGTGTAGATGTCCACGCGGTGGTCGTCTTCCCTCGGCCCCCGGCTCCTCACTCCCGGCTCCTCCCTTCCCCGCCGCGCCGCGCTCCTTTCCCCTTCTCTCCTGTCGCAAGCAGAGGCGATGGAGAGTAGAAAACCCCAATGGGGTTGGTGGCTTGGCGTCCGTGATTCGCATGCCTGGGGCTTTTGAAGCGAGGCCGCGGGCAGCTCGGGTGATTTGCCCCCAGTGCCCCTGGCCGTTCGCCGGCCTGAGCAGGTGGCGCCTGTGGCCGCCGCTCATTCACGCCTCGGATGCACGCGGTGTGGGGGGCAATAGGGTCATTGCCTACCCCGCGGTCGAATCCGACCCCAACGCGCACGCACCGGTCCTCGGTGTGCGGGCCGCCGGCCGGCGCGACCGCCCCGTCGCCCGCCCTGGCGTGGTGCGGCTCGGTTGACCGGCTGCTGGAAAAGGCGAAGAAGATGGGGATGACGGGGGCTGACTGCTGGGTCCCCTCCGTCAGCGGGTAAGCAGGAAGGAGTTGAGGGGGGTGAGGATGATGGGCTGCCGCGGCTGATTTGGTTGCTGGGCCGGCTAAGATAGATGGGTCCGCTGCGGGCTTTAGGAAAGGCCGGTCCAGGAAGAGAACTAAAAGCCTTGGGAATTAGAGTTGGTTTAAAAGCTAAAGTTTAAGTTTGAATTTGGATACTTTCCAAATTCAAACCACACACAAATAAGATCGAAATAAAACCAGAAAAGTCCAACTCACATATTTTACCATAGTTTGAATATATGTTTTTATAACTGGGTCAAACAGGTGGAGAATTTAGGAGAGGGCTAGCAATTTGGCTTGAAAATTGATAGCACTCAATTTCAGTCAAAAAGTTTTAAATTTTCGCAAAATTTGCACACCTAAAATCTTGGGTTGTTACATTACCTCTCGCGGGTAGTATGAGCTCGCCGCGGAGGGCGAGCCGAGCTCGGAGACGCGGAGGGTACTATCCACTTACTTGGCCTTCGGCCGTAGGGTAGGGCCCGGAATCGGTGACGGCCGATTCCGGTCCTATTCGGGCGGGTACGGTTGTACAACCTCTCGCAGAGTGTTTAAACCTATAGCTATAGTCCGTGTCCACCGGTTATGGACGATCCCCGAAATACGTTATTCGGCTAGATACTCTTCTCTTGTGCTTCTCTCTCTCCCCCGAGTGTATGAGCCGGCTTCGGCCGTTGAGATGTGGGGATAGGAGTAGGTGGGCCCCGCATCGCGGATGAGAGTTGGGATCCGGATCGTGGTTGAGATCCGATGTTTTGGTGTGGTATCCTTGAGCGGGGTGTGGACCCCGTAGGTGTGGACCTCGAAGCGTGAGCTTCTTCGAGGTGTGGACCTCACGGATGAATTCTCGCCGACCTTGATTGTTGCTTTGTCTGCTTTGCTTAAACCTTCTACGACGGAGTAGGGATAACTCATGCATAGTAGAATATACACCGCTTTTGCCTCTTTGTTGGGAAGGCGACATGACCTACCCGCTTATTGGGTAGACCCTAGTGTCTCGACACGCAGCCGGACTACGACTTCGACAACGACGGATGGGTGGACTAGTGCTCTTCCTACACTCGAGCCGCCCGCAAATTTGGAGTTCCCCACGCTTTCATGGAGACGTTGCTAGACGTTTTATTTATGTTTGATTCAATCTCGATGGACTTGTACCCGGCATGTGCCGAAGAGATGTACTACGATTAATGTAATAAAATAAATGGTGTACTCTTTCTATTCTCGTTTTATCTTTTTGTATGGATTTTGGCATCGCCGAGACGGGGTTTGCACGTGGTAGCCCTCCCGGGACTACCACCGAGGTGCTAAGAGTCGGAGTTCCATTCGCGGAAATCCGGTTCGTTTCAACCCCGACCAAGCGCCAACAACCCCCGAGTAGTGGGGGGAGCGGGATCCGGATGCGCGAGGATGCCGCGAAGCGCACCTCGCGTACAAACTGATCGACTCCAATCAAGATTGGAAGTCAAAGTGGTTCTACATCACCAATCACCACCCGGAGCTGCCGAAGCCGAGCGGGAAGCAGCCGAAGCACCGGCCGTGGTGGAACTCGGAGCCAACGATGCAGGAAGGTATCCAGCTACCTGAGCTGCTGGCAAAGATCAAGGCGTTGAGAGAAGCCGGGCTGAGGGCTGAACATGTGGCCTTCAGCTTCATGAAGCGAAGGGTACAGCCGTTGATGGCCCGCGACACCTTGGGCTACCAGTACACCGGCGACGGTGACTCATCGCAGATGCCGGGGGAGAAATCGACAACGACGTCATCGTTGATAGGCGGGTAGGATCTTCAAAGACATGCCGGCGTACACGCCGTGCCCCGTGCCCGAGTACTCCGCCGCGCGTCCACCCAATAAGGTCGGTAGCCGTGCGGGGTTAGGTACCGATTATGTAGTAGTAGTCGTACTCATCCAATATGCTTCTTGCAGGACGACGTAGCGAAGTTTGTCTCCGAGCCGACGTCGCCTCCTCGACTCGTCGAGATCCCAGATGAGGGGAAGGGGAAGGCTAAGGAGCGCTGTGAAGTCAGTGAAAGGGACGACACCGTAGTCGTGGAAGACACTTCAGAGGAAGACGCCGCATGAGCGCTTCCAGCTGCGGTCGAGATTCAGCCGCCCTGGACTGCCGCATGTCCCTCTCGTTCAGGATCCGCCAACTAGCCTGGAGGCTAGTTTGCCTGCGCCGCCAAGGAGGCCGCGCAACGTGGCCCGCAAGCGCGTGGCCAAGAAGCTTAAGGTCACGGAGACCACATCTCAAGAGGTAAGCTTCCTTGAGCAGGGTAGTCGAGTACTTGTGTCTCGATGTAGTGTGCTGACGATGAAACTCCATTGCTTGCAGGAGATTTCGCCTTCGACCCCGTGGAGCGGGGGGACGAAGGCGACTGGGATACGGTGGGAGAGCCGGCTGGAGGTAGCCGCAGCCCAGCCCCCACCGTGGAGGAGCTCTTGGCGCGGGCTCGATGCGCCGCCCCCGTTGTTGAGGGGGAGCACCGAAGCAACCACCGCCGCTGTGCCGAAGAGCAAGCGGCTACCGAGGTGCAAGAGGAGGCGCCCTGCCGAGGCCGGGACCGGTCGACACCGCCGCATCCTTGGCGCCCCAACCGTGACGGTAGTTCGGTCGAGCTCTGTAAGTGAAGATCTTTCCCAAGTAGCACATTTGGTTGATAGTCGTGCCGGGTTGACTACCAATTGTGTACTCGCGAAAAATCGACGGACTTGACACCGGGATGGGGATGAACCCGCCGCGGCGGTGGCAAAAGAGGAACTCGCGCCGGCGGCCGAGGAGTCCGCTCCCCGCCCCTCGGGCGAGAATCCGAGGTGCCGGCCGCGGAGGCTCGCGTTGCCGAGGCCGCATCGTGGAAGGTGAGTACACCGCACGGGGAGCGGGTAGCCTCCGGGAGTAGTCGTAGCCGCCAAGGGTGACTAATCCATGTCTTCTTGTTGACGGAAGCCGAAGCCGAGGGGAAGCACTATTCCCGAAGCGGTGCCGTTGAAGGCACGGCACCGGAGACCCGGGGAGGCGCCGGAGGAGCCCCCGAGCCAATGGAGGTGGCCAGCGGAGAGGCCCCCGCGGTGGCCGAAGGGGAACGCGACGACGGGCCGCCAGAATCGACTCTGGAGGTTGTTGTCCGTTCGCCGGAGATCTAGGACGTGGAGCTGATTCACTCGGCACCAATGTTTGGAGCCACCACGAGTAGTCGTGGTGGAATTGAGCTGTTGGCAAATGATCTCGTTGACCCGGCGGCGGTGGCTCGCCACTTGGAGGCGATGCGCCAGGCCGAGCAATGGATGAAGGTGAGTTGTCGACGCCCTTGAGTAGTCGATCTGCTGTGGATTCTGAGTACCCAATTGACATCCGTAGTTTCTTTGCGGGACGTCGCGAGAGAGGTCTCGCCGAAGTCGACATGCTCCAGGGGTACGGTGATGCAGTGCTGCGGGCCGAAGCCTTAGAAGAACAACTCGTGAAGGCCCGGAAGCACTCCGTCGCGCTTCAGTCAAAGCTAGACGGCGCCTTCGCCCAGTACCACAACAAAGTGCATGACATGCAGGCGAAGAGCGATGAACTTGTGCGGAAGAACAAGTCACTCCGCAACAAGAATAAGGGTACGTGTTGTCTTGTCGAGTACCCATTGGAAGTAGCTTGTAGTAGTCTGACCCGCCTTGCCTTGTTGATTGCAGAGCTTGAGACTCGTGTCGAGCGAGTCGAGGGCCTCGGGAGTCGACATGAAGAACCTCTTCTACGGGAGAAGCGAGCCCGTGGGGTACTTGAGTATGACTACAAGCAGTTGGCTTATGAGTGCGATAAGCACATGGAGCTGCGCATTGCCTCCGATCGTGACCTCATCAAGCGCTACAAATCCTTGCGAGAAGCCGAACGAGGACCGCGAGAAGGCTGCCGCGGGCCCGGATGAAGAAACTCGAGGAGGCCGCTCTTCCCCATCGCGAGGCTACGGTGCCTCACCCGGGGGACCGAAGATAGCTCGGTTGGTAGACCGGCTAAGGGAAGCACCCGGCCGTCGGCGACGTACGTGAAGCACTTGGCGAAGTCGATCCCCAACCGATTCTTGTGTATATGAAGTCGTACTTCCCGAAGGCTCCGGTAGACGTGGTCGCCGACGGACTAGCCGCCAACCTGCATGGACAAGCGAGACGTGGAGCTGCCGGAGAAGATGGCGCCGATTGCTTGAGCAAGTCGCCGAGAACCTCATCCTCCGGTAGTCTTGTAGGGTTAGCTCGTAGCGATAGTTGTAGATAAACAAAGTTGTAATGAACTTGTTTAAGTATGAATCAAAAAACTTCCATAAATGAGTACTCGTTGTCGCGATGTGTATATGCGGAGTCCCATCATGGAGTTGTCACGAGTAGTCGTACTCGCCGAGAGACCCGTTAAGGGAAAAGACGAAGAAATCGCGTTGATGAATAATCAAACTTTATTGCCGAGAGAAGTACACCCGGATGGCCGGGGCCGTTTTACAAGATTAGTTGCCGGGACCGGAGGCCGCCTACGGCTAAGTAGTGCTAGGGCGTACGGTACTGCTATAGCAATGAGATCCGTTAGTAGCCGTGAAGGCCGGATCTAGGAGTACATGGTCTCTCGGTAGACCGTTCTTTGGAGTCCTTTGTTTGCTCGGAGCAGCCCAAGATCCGTTAGTAGCCGTTAGCGCTGGATCTTGGAGTAGAGTAGTCCGGAGACTGGTGCCTAGACCCGGAGGCCGCTTACGGCGAAGGGGTCTTTGAGTAGTCGTGTAGACTTGAGCCCCCAGGGTAGTCGGTGGACTAGGCGTAGAATCGACAGAGCTGGTCGACGTTCCACGAGTTGTTGACGTCTTCGCCTTCAAGCGTCTGGAGGCGGTATGAGCCTAGTCCGGTCACCTTTGCGACTGTGAAGGGACCTTCCCAGGGCGAGCTGAGCTTGTGTAGTCCTTCCGTGTTCTGGATGCGGCGGAGGACAAGATCGCCGATGTTGAAGGAACGTTCCTTGACGTTGCGATCGTGGTAGCGTCGGATACCCTCTAGGTACCTTGCCGATTGGACGAGGGCGGCACGGCGAGCTTCTTCTAGTCCATCGATGTCAACTCGTCTGTTGTCTTCAGATATGCCTTCATCGTATTGCTCCACCGCCGGTGAGTCCCACATGACATCAGCAGGGAGTATTGCTTCAGAGCCGTAGACCAGGAAGTATGGCGATTGACCCGTCGGCTTGGAGGGTAGAGTACGTAGCCCCCAGAGTGCATTGGGTAGTTCCTTGATCCACTTGCCTCCTTTGGTGTTGGCAGCGTCGTGCAGCCGCTTCTTGAGAGCATCGAACACCATCCCATTGGCGCGCTCGACTTGTCCATTGGCCCGAGGATGGGCGGCGAGACATATCGAACGTCGATCCCGGCTCGTTCTCGCGGTACTCCCCGCAACTTGTGATTGTTGAAGTTGGAGCCCGTGTCCGTGATGATGAGATGGGGTAGTACCGTAGCGATGTACGAGTTCATCCGGGAAGTCGAGTACTCTGTCGGCCTTGGGGCATGTGACCGGCTTGACCTCGATCCACTTGGTGAACTTGTCGATGGCCACCGATGTACTCTGTTGAATCCACCCAGCGCGCTTGGGAGTGGCCCAATCATGTCGAGCCCCCGGCATGCGAAAGGCCGGAGTTGGCGGTATGGTGACTAGCTTGTAGGTCGGGACGTGTTGTTGCTTGGCGAAGTATTGGCACCCTTGGCATCTTTTGACGAGTTCTTCGGTGTCGCCCGCAGCTATGGGCCAATAGAAAGCTCGTCGGAAGGCCTTGGCGACCGGCGTGCGAGAGGATGTGTGGTTGCGCGATGCCTTTGTGAATCTCCTCCAAGATGCCCTTGCCTTCTTTTCGGGGAACGGACTTCATGAGTACTCCGGAAGAAGCGCCCTGTGTAACACCCTAATTTTACTAAAAATTTGGCTTTAATAAAATTTGCTACAAACCTTTAATTGCTTAAGGAATATAAGGTTGTTTTATTTATTTATAGGCATTTAAAACTTTTCCAAAATAAAGTTAATGAAATATAGGAATTAATTGTGGCATTCATGCTTGGTGCATTTCTTTCGGTTCTTTGGAATTCAAATTCAAATTTGAATTCTATTTGTTTGAAGCCTTTGCCTAAACCTTAATTCCCAAACCTTAAACCCTTACCCCTACCCCTTTCGGCCCCGTCGCCCCCTAGCCGACCCCGGCAAGCGGCGGGCCGCGGCAACCGCCTCGGCCCGCCCGCGGCCCGGCTCGCACGTGCCGCTTCACGGCCCATCCGGCCCAAAGACCGCCGACCCGGCGCCATCCGCGGCCCGCGCCGCCTCCCGCTCCCGCGGACGCCGACGGTGGGGGCCACCCCGTCATCCCCCACCTTGGGTCGTTGCCGAGCCGGGACTCGAGCACGAGTCCAACCGCGCCCCCGTGTCGCCCCCGCGGCTTGGCACCGCACGCCAAGGCCGCACCCCCGGCCTATTTAGGGCGCCGCCGCCCACCGGACCCCCCTACCCGAGCCGTCGAGCCACCCGCCGCCTTGCGCCGCCGCCGAACCCTAGCTTCTCGCCGCCGCCGTTGTTTCCTCGCCTCCGCCACCGTCTCGTCGTCGCGAAGCCGTCCAAGACCCGTGCCCGGAGGTGAGCAACCCGGCCGCGTCATTTCGGCCGGGTCCCGTGCACCGCGCCGTCCGCTTTAGATCGCCGAGTTCCTAGCCGCGCCGCCGCGCGGCGTCCGTGCGCTCCCACCGCGTCGCCGCCGCTTCGTCGCCACCGGTCGCTTCGCCGACTCGCGTGCTGCCCGTGGTTGCCTTCTCGCGCATCGAACCGTGCCCCGGAGCCCGAGTACGAGCTCGCCGGCGAGTCGCGCCGCCGCCGTCCACCGCCATTCGCCGTCGGATGTGCGCTAGCATGCGTCCGCGGCCGTCGGATCGAGATCCGACGATCTCTCGCTCGATTTGAGCCGAGTCAACCGCCTTGCCGCTCGTGTCGGCCGTTAGATCCGGATCCAATGGATCTAAATCAACCCGACCCGGTCGGCTAGGTCAAACCCCCGCCGGCCCCGGCAGTTTTACGGAAAACCTCCCAAGTTTTCCAATATTCACAAAAATACCCTTCCACCTTAGAAGTTTTCTTACCGTTCAGCCTTTTTCTTTATTTTAGCCCGAACCTTTTCAAATCTTTACGGATTAGTCCCAATACCTTCCCTAAGCCATAACTTGGTCGTTTTAGCTCCGATTTTAGCGTTCTTTATGTCCATGCGTTCGTCTCGAAGCGTAGATTAGTTTTATGCTACTGTTTAGATCTGTTTGGTCTGTTTGGTGACTGTTTTTTATTTATTCTTATTGTATGCTTGTATATGATGATTGTGGACCGTAGAGAGCGTTCCGTTCGAGGGATTTGAAGATCAAGTTGTGCAAGAGTTTGAGCAAGCAAGGCTTTGTTGAAGGCAAGTATTCCTTGATGCATACCCGCTTGTCCTACATAACATGCATTTAAATTCACTGTTTTTACTTTTACACTTGCATTAATTTGATGGGAACCTATTAAGGATCATGCCTAGTCTTTTACTACCTTTACCTTGATACTTGGGTTTATCAAATTAATCTTGTGGTAGCTATTGCTTAGCATGCTCAACTGGGATTGGTATTAATCAAACTTGGTTACTTTTATTATTCTATGTTCCGTTTATGATCTTTACTTTACAAGACCACTTTAATATGATAATCGGAACATGGAGAACCACCCAGGAAAACAGTACAACCACAAGAACTAATGGGCAATGGTCTTGGCTGAATAATTAGGAACTTTAGCTTGGGATGGTCTTACCTGATAAGGACAAGGGATCGGCGGTACTGTGGGGTATAGACTCGCTCTAGCAGGGGGTTGGGTGAGTTATTCTTTTTATGGTGGGGTATCGACCTGCTAGGGGACTTTATACCTTGCTAACTGATCCGGACCTTGTGGGTCATAACTTGCTAGGGAACCTTTGTAAAGGCCATGTAGCGTCCCTATGCAATCACACCTCGGTAGTGTGGTATGGTGCCTTGCAAACACCGCATGGTTGGGTCCAAAGTTCTTTGGAGCTTTTACGCTACTTGTGGGTAAAGATGTACAACCTCTGCAGAGTGTTAAACTAATCGATTAGCCGTGCTCACGGTCAAGAGCGGCCTGGACACTCACATGATTAAATTATGGAACTTTAATGTTTAATTGCTGTTTTATTCTTTATTTTATGATGCTTACATCTTGTTAATTGGGTTGGTATGAACTTACACTCTTTAGTAATCGAGTTGCTAATAAAACTTGATCCACTAAAATGCTTAACTACTTGAACCTTAGCCATCCACCATATGGCCTTGCATGTTATGTTGTTCTCTCTTGCTTTGAGTACGTCATGTGCTCACGCTTGTTTATTCTCTTGCATCTACAATACCCGGATCTGCTTCGGACCGGGAGAACTTTGAAGATATTCCGGGAGATTTCTAGGAGTTCTAGGTGTGCGTAGTCTTCGGTCGGCGGCCTATGGAGGCATTTTGTCCGCTATGAGAACTCGTTATTTAAGATTCATTTAAGACTATGGCTTGTAATAACTCTTTATTCGTTTTGCATTGTTTTTGGTATTCATTATGTCTAAGCGTGTGTGTAACTTGATCCCGGCGCACACGTGATCAATGCATTCGGTTTTGCCTTTAAAGCGGGTGTGACAGAGTGGTACCGAGTTGTGTTGATCGTAGGAACGCTAGCCTAGATAGAAATGGTCGAATTAAGGATTTTATAATCATAGAAGCTTTCTCTTACATGCTTGCTTTACTTCTATTAACCTTACTCTTGCCTTTTTGCCTTACTCTTGAGCCGTCTCGCATTCTTTACCTTGTGCTTGCTTTAGCTCTCATCCTTTTTGTCTTACCATCTTTTTCATTACGCACCGCACGGATGGTTCGCGATTGAAGACCTCTCGGGGTGGAGAAGTCCATCGGTATGCTCCACATGAACAGTACAATGACTTCCATGATGGAGACACGGATGAGGAGATTGAGATGGAGCACGCACCTATGGTCTTCCCTAACCTTATCATGGTACCTAATGATGAGGAGGATCCGCAGGAGATGATCCCGAGAGGAGGATTAGCCACCGAACGACCCCCAACCTAGAAGAGCAAGCGCCGGGAGAAGATCGGGATCACCTTGATCAAGAGATGGAGGAAGAAGAATAAGAGCAAGAGCAAGAGGAGGAAGCCGAGGAAGCGATGCGGGAAGTGTACCACTACGGAGCTGATGGAGTAGGTATTCCCATGGCAGACCACTTACGAGCTATGGTACTCCGCTTGGGCTATGATAAGGCCCCTGTCTACCATTGTGAGCTATGGACTCATCCGTGGTTCGAGCCTCATTGGGAAGTTGCTGCCATCCTGGAGGAGTACATTCCATGCCGTGGAGTGAAGGAGGTGTCCAAGCATCATGATGTGGCTCACGGGACTACGAGGGACGCCGGTATAGCGAGAGTCGGCTCGGAGGGCGCTTTATGTGCTCTCTCACAAGGAGCGTGACAGGTTGGAGGATACCCACCTTGTCGGTACACACCTTTCGAGCTAGTGGGGAAGCCAAGACCTACATCGCCCCGGCACCGGCCTATGAAGGAACGGCGAACAATGTCCGGAGTCTACTTGCAGCGTGAACACCGCACCGGACGGTGCCAACAACACTCTATATGTGGCACAACAGCAGATTTTTACTCCGGAGACGCGAGGCGTGCCTTAGAAGCCGCACTTCGAACGAGGGAGCAGCCGGATGCTCATGAAGCCACGAAAGGATGTACCTCCCCGTCGCCAAAGAGGCCACACTACGACTCCCCGACACCCACACAGATGCCATGGCAGAAGATAGTCCTTAGGTTTAAGTTAATAATAGGATCTTTTGTAATCGCTAGTAGACGATCGGTAAAGTGTGTTTAGTTTAGAGGTGTGATTGAATGTTTGGTTTTGTGCTTAATGTTTGAGCTGGATCTTTGTTTGAGTGCAATGTGTTGTGGAGTGATGACCACAACGACATTGGTTTAGTAGTAAGTTTGTGGGGGTTAACTTTCAGTCTCAATCAATTATCTATCTTAATCCTTTTGTCCCTTCAAGTTTTCCCTTAATGCAAATCCGAGATCTCTAAATATGTTCACGCAGCTTTCTGAGTCAGCTGCACTGTTTTAATTTTATCTCGGGCTACAGAACTCCGATTGCAGTAAAACCAATTGGAGAAGTTCAGAAATTTCGTGACTGATTTTCTGTGAAAATTTCAGAATATTTGGATGGATAATCAGAGAGTTATGACTGGAACATTACAGCCTCACGAATCTGTTAAACACTGCTGACCTACCTGACTTGTTTATTTTATAACCAGAGTTACACAACTCCGATTGAGGTGATTCCAGTTGGAGTGGTTTCGTAATTTCATTACCTTTTATCAGTCCAAAATCCATAATTTTTGGTTACCCACACTGAGAGTTATGCCTGATTGTTTGGAGTCAACAGGATCTGTTTTATCTAAACATCATTGCTATCTTATCTTTCCGAGTTTAACCCTTGGTGCAAGCATCTAAAGTAATGTCCCTAACACTCGGATGGTGAACACCAGGTCGGGATCAGGAGTTGATCAACCAGCAGGAAGGGCACCCCGGCCCGGTACCAATGGATCCCGCTATGCGGCGGCTTCCGGAGGCACGGACTCGGCTCCTCCCGTAACCCGACCAACACCGTGACAAACCCGCAAGCCCGGGTCAATAACCCACCGGTGCCTCGTAACAAGCACCGGGAGTTTATGAGTCACCACCCTCCTCTGTTCACTCATGCCGCTGATCCACTTGAAGCGGAAGATTGGTTGAAGACAACGGTCCTGAAGATGCTCACTACTCGTCGGTGTGACGACAGAGAGAAGGTCTTGTATGCTTTGCGGGACGACTTCAAGGATCTGCAGCCGCTTGGTGGGATGCATACTCGCCGTTCATGCCGCCCCCGTACACCATCACCTAGGAAGAGTTTACCACCAACTTCGGGAGCCATCACATACTCTCTGGAGTCATGAAGATCAAGAAGGAGTTCCTTCTCTGAAGCGAGGGAGGAATGTCGGTGGGCCGAGTACGGAGACAAGTTCACCGAGTTGTCTCGTTATGCGGCGAGAAGGTAGCGAGAAGACAGGGAAGAAGCGAGGAGCCGTTCCTGGATGGGTTAGCCGGTTCACCGCCGTACGAGTTGATGTCTTATCCTTTCCCCAACTTTCGGCGGCTAGTTGATGCCGCCATCCGCTTGGAGCACAAGCGCAAGGAGCTCGGAGAGCGAAGAGGAAGGCCGCCGGCTGCGGGAAGTTTGGGAGTGCGTCTCGCCCGCGCTTCAACCCACCGCCGAACACCCCGTTCCGCTTTGGGGGACCGGGTGGAAACTTTGGGCAGCAGCAGTCCCAACGTCCTACTCGGCGGTTCCGGTGGTACGCTCGGCGGTTTCGGCGTCCCGTTCCTCGGACTCCCCGCCCAGTTTCCCAGCAGAGTCAGCAGAGAGCCCCAGTTGGCACACCTGTGAGGTCCATGGCACCTCCTAATCCCGCCACCACTACTTGCTTCAAGTGCGGAGAGCTTGGTCACTATGCCAATGCTTGTCTAAAGAGGAACCCTCCACACACCCCGAGTGCGGAGACCGGCGAGCCAGACAAGGAGCGGGAGTCGGACGCCGCGGACCAATAAAGGACAACGAGCTATGCACGGGGCAAGGCGATGCACGTTGATGCCGAAGTCGCCCAGGAGAACCCCGCAGTAGTGCTCGGTATGTTTCTAGTCAACTCTACTCCCGCCTCGCGTTTTGTTTGATTCCGGAGCATCCCATTCTTTCATTACATCACGGTTCGTAGCTCAACATAATATACCCATCGGTCCCATGTCTCGCCACATGTTAGTTACCTCACCCGGGGGGGAATTTAAAGCCATATATAAATGTGACAACGTCCATCTCAAGATTGTGGGCGAGAGATTTCCGTGCCAATCTTATAATCTTGGATTCAAAGGGGATTGATGTGATGCGGGAATGGGATGGTTAACCGCGTGTGATGCGGTGATACGGTGTGCTAAGAGATCAATCCTTCTTACAAGTCCAACCGGTGAAAGGTTTGAGTTTGCGGCGGAGTCCCGCACCATCAAACGCCGGTGCCGTGAATAAGCTTGATGGAGCAGCCTTGGAAGACATACGAGTGGTGTGCGATTACCCCGATGTGTTTCTGAGGAGTTGCCGGGTATGCCCCCGACCAAGATGTTGAGTTCGTTATTGATCTTTTACACCGGTACGCTCCTATCTCTAAGCGCCCATATAGAATGTCTAGTGATCGTTACAAGAACTTAAATCTCGGATTAAAGAATTAATGGGTAAAGGGTTCATTCGTGCTAGTTCATCACCTTTGGGAGCACCGATTATCTTTGTGGGTAAGAAAGATGGCACACGGAGGATGTGTGTTGATTACGGTGTCTCTTAATGATGTTACCATCAAGAACAAGTATTCTCGACCATGTATTGAAGACTTGTTTGATCAAATGAAAGGAGCTAAAGTGTTTTCTAAGATCGATCCGCGATCCGGTTATCATCGATTGAAGATTAGGCCTTCGGATATTCCTAAGACAACTTTTACTACCGGGTACGGACTTTATGAGTACACGGTTATGTCCTTTGGGTTAACCAATGCACCTGCCTACTTCATGTACATGATGAACAAGATCTTTATGGAGTATCTGGATAAGTTTGTTGTGGTATTCATTGATGACATTTTGATCTACTCCAAGAATGAGGAAGAGCATGAGGAGCATTTGAGGCTTGTGTTGCAGAAGCTAAGAGAGCATGAGTTATATGCAAAGTTCAGCAAGTGTGAGTTCTGGCTCAAGGAAGTGTCTTTTCTAGGTCATATCATCACCAACGGAGGTATTGCGGTAGATCCCAGCAAGGTCAGTGATGTGTTGAAGTGGGAAGCCCCTCGTACGATGTACGAGATCGGGAGTTTCCATGGACTCGCCGGTTACTATCGTCGGTTCATTGAGGGATTCTCCAAGATTGTGAAGCCTCTCACCACATTGCTAGAGAAGGACGAGAGAGTTCAAATGGACCCGTGCATGTCGATCCGGGTCTTGAAGAGTTGAAGAAGCGATTAACCACGGCACTGTTCTAGTGATGCCCGATCTGCGAGAAGAGCTTTGACATCTATTGTGATGCATCTCGACAAGGTCTAGGATGTGTGTTGATGCGGGAAGGTCACGTTATAGCCTATGCATCTCACCGGTTGAGGAAGCATGAGTTGAACTATCCTATGCACGATCTTGAGTTAGCGAGCGAGTGGTTCATGCATTGAAGATTTGGAGACACTACATTATGGGAACTAAGTGTCGGATCTATACCGATCACAAGAGTACGAAGTATATCTTCACTCGAAGGATCTCAATCCGAGACAACGTCGTTGGTCGAGTTGATCAAAGACTATGATCTAGAGATTCACTATCATCCTGGTAAAGTGAATCTGGTTGCTGACGCTTTGAGTCGGAAGGGCCATACTAACATGGCTATGATTATTCAGTTTCCTGATGAGTTGGTAAAAGAGTTTGAAAGGCTCAACTTGAAAGTGGTTGCACATGCGAAGGAGGGACTTTTGAAGGTACAGTCCACCCTGAGCCAGGAGATACGTAAGTGGCAGTTAGAGGATGCTGGAATACAGAAAATCAAGGAGAGTATGCAACGGGGAGAAGCCCCGGATTTCACGAGAGGATGAGCAAGGAACCGTGTGGTTCAAGAACCGGTTGTGTGTACCAGAGACAGGAGACCTCAGAGAGACTATCTTGAGAGAAGCTCACGACACAGCTTATTCCATCCATCCAGGCAGTACTAAGATGTACCAGGATCTCAAGCAGAGGTATTGGTGGTACAGTATGAATAGGGATGTGGCCGCACATGTGGCTTTGTGTGACACTTGCCACCGGGTTAAGGCTGAACATCAGAGACTCGGCCCGGTTTGCTTCAACCATTGAAGGTGCCCGAGTGGAAGTGGGAAGAGATCGGAATGGACTTCATAGTGGGTTTACCCCGATCTCGAGATGGTTATGATTCGATTTGGGTCATTGTGGATCGTTTGACCAAAGTAGCTCACTTCATACCGGTGAAAACTACGTATACAGGAGCTAAGTTGGTAGAACTATACATGTCCAGGATTGTGTGTTTGCATGGTGTACCGAAGAAGATCGTGTCAGATAGAGGTACTCAGTTCACTTCTCGTTTCTGGGGGAAGTTGCATGAGTCTCTGCATACTAAGTTAAATTTTAGCTCAGCTTATCATCCACAGACAGATGGACAGACAGAGAGAACCAATCAGGTCCTAGAAGACATGTTGAGAGCATGTGCGCTTAAGCATGGTGGTAGTTGGGATAAGAGCTTGTCGTACGCTGAGTTCTTTTATAACAACAGCTACCAAGCCAGTCTCAAAATGTCACCCTTTGAGGCCTTGTATGGAAGGAAGTGTAGAACTCCGTTATACTGGAGTGAGACAGGAGAAAGACAGTTATTTGGGGCAGACATCATCAGAGAAGCATAAAAACAAGTTCGGATCATCGAGAGAATCGAGGATTGCTCGGTCTAGACGAGAAAAGTTATGCGGATGGTAAACGAAGGGATGTGGTCTTTCGGGGAAGGTGATTATGTGTACTTAAAGGTGTCACCTATTAGAGGTTTGCGTCGATTCAGAGTTAAAGGGAAGTTGTCACCTCGGTTTATCGGACCTTTTAAGATCCTTGAGAGAGTGGGAGAAGTGGCTTACAGATTGGAGTTGCCAGACCAGCTAGCTGATGTGCATGATGTATTCCATATCTCTCAGTTGAAGAAGGGTTTTGGTCCTCATGATAAGGAGCCGTTACCCTTGGAGGATCTAAACATTAAAGAGGATCTCACTATTGTTGAACACCCTATTCGGATATTGGAAACTATGACAAGGGTCACCAGGAATAGTGTGATCAATATGTGCAAAGTACAGTGGAGTAATCATGCAGAGGATGAGGCAACATGGGAAAGAGAGGATGAGCTGAAGGCGAGTTTCCGAGATATTTTTCCCAATCTGTCCGAATCTCGAGGACGAGATTCTTCTTAAGGGGGGTAGGATTTGTAACACCCTAATTTTGCTAAAAATTTGGCTTTATTAAAATTTGCTAGAAACCTTTAATTGATTAAGGAATATAAGGTTGTTTTATTTATTTTTAGGCATTTAAAACTTTTCTAAAATAAAGTTAATGAAATATAGGAATTAATTGTGGCATTCATGCTTTGGTGCATTTCTTTCGGTTCTTTGGAATTCAAATTCAAATTTGAATTCTATTTGTTTGAAGCCTTTGCCTAAACCTTAAACCCTTACCCCTACCCCTTTCGGCCCGTCGCCCCTAGCCGACCCGGCAAGCGCGGCCGCGGCAACCGCCTCGGTCGCCCGCCGGCCCGGCTCGCGCGCGCGCCGCCCGCGGCCCATCCGGCCCGGCACCGCCGGCCCGGCGCCATCCGCGGCCCCACGCCGCTCCCCGCTCCCGCGGACGCGGACGGTGGGGGCCACCGTCATCCCCCACCTCGGGTCGTTGCCGAGCCGGACTCGAGCACGAGTCCGACCGCGCCCCGCGTCGCCCCCGCAGCCTTGGTCCGCACGCCAAGGCCGCACCCCCCGGCCTATTTAAGCCCCCCGCCGCCACCCCCCGGACCTCCTACCCGAGCCGTGCGAGCCACCCGCCGCCTTGCGCCGCCGCCTTGCGCCGCCGCCGAACCCTAGCTTCTCGCCGCCGCCGCCGCCGTTCCTCGCCTCCGCCGCCGGCCCGTCGTCGCGAAGCCGTCCAAGACCCGCGCCCGGAGGCGGCAACCCGGCCACGTCGTTTGTGGCGGTCCCCGTGCACCGCGCGCGTCCGCTTTAGCTCGCCGGAGTTCCCGGCCCGCGCGCCGCGCGCGTCCGTCCGCTCCGCCGCGTCGCCGCGCGCTCCGTCGCCACCGGGTCGCTTCGCCGACTCGCGCGGCGCCCGTAGATGCCTTCCGCGCATCGAACCGTGCCCCCGAGCCCGAGTACGAGCTCGCCGGCGAGTCGTGCCGCCGCTCGCCGCCGCCGTCCACCGCCGCTCGTCGCCGGCCGTGCGTTGCGTGCGTGCCGCGGCCGTCGGATCGTGATCCGATGATCTCTCGCTCGATTTGACCCGAGTCAAACGCCGCCGCCCGTGTCGGCCGTTAGATCCGCATCCAATGGATCTAAATCAACCCGACCCGGTCGACTAGGTCAAACCCCCGCCGGCCCCGGCGATTTTACGGAAAACCTCCCAAGTTTTCCGGTATTCACAAAAATACCCTTCCACCTTGAAGTTTTCTTACGGTTCGGTCCTTTTTCTTTATTTTAACCCCGAACCTTTTCAAATCTTTACGAGATTAGTCCCAATACCTTCCCTAAGCCATAACTTGGTCGTTTTAGCTCCGATTTTAGCGTTCTTTATGTCCATGTGTTCATCTCGAAGCGTAGATTAGTTTTATGGTACTTGTTTAGATCTGTTTGATCCGTTTGATCTGTTTGGTGACTGTTTATTATTTATTCTTATTGTATGCTTGTATGTGATGATTGTGGACCGTAGAGAGCGATTCGTTCGAGGGATTTGAAGATCAAGTCGTGCAAGAGTTTGAGCAGCAAGGCTTTGTTGAAGGAAAGTATTCCTTGATGCATACCCGCTTGTCCTACATAACATGCATTTAAATTCACTGTCTTTACTTTTCTGCTTGCATTAATTTGATGGGAGCCTATTAAGGATCATGCCTAGTCTTTCACTACCTTTACCTTGATACCGGGTTTATCAAATTAATCTTGTCATAGATATTGCTTAGCATGCTCATCTGGGATTGGTATTAATCAAACTTGGTTACTTTTACTATTCTATGTTCCGTTTATGATCTTTACCTTACAAGACCACTTTAATATGATAATCGGAACATGGAGAACCACCCAGGAAAACGGTACAACCACAAGAACTAATGGGCAATGGTCTTGGGTGAATAATTAGGAACTTTAGCTTGGGATGGTCTTACCCGATAAGGACAAGGGATCGGTGGTACCGTGGGGTATAGACACACTCTTGCGGGGGTTGGGTGAGTTATTCTATTTATGGTGGGGTATCGACCTGCTAGGGGACTTTATACCTTGCTAACCGATCCCGACCTTGTGGGTCATAACTTGCTAGGGGACCTTTGTAAAGGCCATGTAGCATCCCTATGCAATCACACCTCGGTAGTGTGGTATGGTGCCTTGCAAACACCGCATGGTTGGGTCCAAAGTTCTTTGGAGCTTTTACACTACTTGTGGGTAAAGATGTACAACCTCTGCAGAGTGTTAAACTAATCGATTAGCCGTGCTCACGGTCAAGAGCGGCCTGGACACTCACATGATTAAATTATGGAACTTTAATGTTTAATGTTGTTTTATTCTTTATTTTATGATGCTTACATCTTGTTAATTGGGTTGGTATGAACTTACACTCTTTAGTAATCAGGTTGCTAATAAAACTTGATCCACTAAAATGCTTAACTGCTTGAACCTTAGCCATCCACCATATGGCCTTGCATGTTATGTTGTTCTTTCTTGCTGAGTACGTCATGAGCTCACGCTTGTTTATTCTCTTGCATCTACAATACCGGGATCCGCCTGCTCGGACCGGGAGAACTTTGAAGATATTTCGGGAGATTTCCGGGAGTTCTAGGTGTGCGTAGTCTTCGATCGGTGCTCGTGGAGGCATTTTGTCCGCTGCGAAGAACTCGTTATTTAAGATTCGTTTAAGACTATGGTTTGTAATAACTCTTTATTCGTGTGGCACTTGTTTTTGGTATTCATTATGTCTAAGCGTGTGTGTGTGACTTGATCCCGGCGCACACGTGATCAATGCATTCGGTTTTGCCTTTAAACCGGGTGTGACACCCCGCCCGTAGAGCTTGTCTCCGACTAGGACGTAGGACTTGGCGCGGCGGATGAGTTGCTCGGCCAAGTTTTTGTCCGAGGGAACCTTCTCGCTCGCCGAGGTAGTCGATGAAGGGTTGCCTCCGGTCCACGTCGATCGTCATGACCTCCCGGCCGGCCCGGGAGATGTCTTTGGATCGGTGGTCGGTGGCGCCGGCTCCGGGATGGATGGCGAGGTGAAGCTCGTGCACGAAGACACCCGCCGGTACTTGAGCGTGAGTAGAACCAAGCTTCGACAGGATGTCCGCCGCAACGTTGTTGTCGCGGACGACGTGGTGGAACTCAAGAGCGTAGAACTTGTTCTCGAGCTTGCGGACTTCTAGGCGATAGGCGTCCATGTTCTCCTTTTTGCGGTCCCGGGACTTGTTGACTTGGTTGATGACCACCGCGGAGTCGCCGTAGACTAGTAGCCGCTTGATGCCCAAGTGAAGTCGTGAGGCGGAGCCCGTGTAGGAGGGCTTCGTACTCGGCTTCGTTGTTTGAGACGTTCCGGAATATCCGCAGGACGTACTTGAGTTGTTCGCCCGTTGGAGAGATCAAGAGTACCCCCGCACACCGAGCCTTCGAGCTTGAGCGAGCCATCGAAGTACATCACCCGGTGCTGCGGGCGCTCGGTTGGAGTAGGTAGTTGATTCTTCCGCCACTCCACCATGAAGTCGACTAGGGCCTGCGACTTGATGGCCGTGCGTGGCTTGAAGTCGATGTTGAGGGCGCCGAGTTCGACCGCCCACTTGGAGATTTTTCCGGTAGCATATTGGTTCCGAAGGATGTCGCCGAGCGGGTAGTCGGTGACGACGAAGATCGAGTACTCACGGAAGTAGTGTCGTAGCTTCCGCGAGGTGATGAGCACTATGTACAGAAGCTTCTGTACGGGCTGGTAGCGTGTCTTGGATTCTGACAGGACCTCGGCCGACGAAGTAGGCCGGGCGCCCCGGGCCCCGGGTTGGCGTGGCCGTCTTCCTGCCGCTCAACGATGATGGCGATCGACCGAGGTGAGTAGTCGCGGCGAGGTAGAGCGATGGGCGCTCGCCTTTGCGATGAGCCGTGAGGACCGGTAGCCTCGATAGGAAATCCTTGAGCCGGACAAGGGCTTGGTGTACCTCTCGGAGTCCACACGAACTTCTCTTGATGTTTGAGTAGTTTGAAGAAGGGGAGCCCCCGTTCTCCAAGCTTCGAGATGAATTTGTTCGGAGCCGCCATGCACCGGTCGCCTTCGCACGTCTTTGATGCACGTGGGAGCTTTCATGCTAGTGATGGCGGAGATCTTCTTGGAATTGGCTTCGATGCCGCGGTGGGCGATGATAAAGCCGAGTAGTTTGCCCGACGGTACGCCGAAGACGCACTTGTTCGGCGATGAGCGTGTTGGAGTTTCGGTCTTGACGACCACGTCGTCCACGTAAGCCTCGACGTTATTGTTGAGTTGTCTCTTGAAACGGCCCGGATAGCTCGTTGGTAGGTAGCGCCGGCGTTCTTCAACCCGAAGGACATGGTCGTGTAGCGATACGCACCAAACGGGGTGATGAACACGGTCTTCTCCCGGTCTTCTTCCTTGATCGCGATCCGGTGGTACCGGAGTAGCGGCCGAGGAAGCAAAGCGAGTCACGACCCACCGTGGAGTCGATGACTTGATCAATCCGCGGCAACCCGAAGGGGTCCTTGGGGCGGTGCTTGTTGAGGTCGGTGTAGTCGACGCACATCCTCCACTCGTTCGAGTTCTTCTTGCGGACGAGGACGGGGTTGGCGAGCCACTCGGGATGGAAGACTTCTCTCGATAAAGCCGGCCGCGAGTAGTTTGGCGAGTTCCTTCTTGATGGCGTCTTGTACGTCGTCGGCGAAGCGGCGGAGGTGTTGTCGCTTCGGGGGTAGCTTTAGGGTCGACGTTGAGGGACCGCTCAATCAACTCCCCGGGCACCCCCGGCATGTCCGCCGGTTTCCACACGAAGATGTCGCGGTTAGCCGGAGGAAGTTGATGAGCACATCTTCCTATTTGGGGTCGAGACCCGCCCCGATGGTGGTGGTCTTGCTTGTAGTCGCTCCGTCCCGATGTCAATTGTTTTGACCAGAACCTCCTCGATTGGGCGAGGCTTGTTGGCTTTGTCCGACTTCTGCGGGATGTCGAGTTGACTTGGGGCAAGCTTCTTTGACGCAGCGTAGATCTCCATCATAGCGTTGGGTACTTGATTCGTGGATGCGATTTCCATGGCTTCGTGTCGCGGTCGTGTGATATCTTCAAGTCCCCTTGCGGTGAGAGTACACCCGCCGGACTTGGCATCTTGAGTACCAAGTAGGTGTAGTGGGGTACCGCCATGAACTTGGCGATAGCCGGTCTGCCGAGGATGGCATGGTAGGACGTCTCGAAGTCAGCGACTTCGAACTTGATGTACTCAGTACGGTAGTTGTCCCTTGTTTCCCCGAAGGTAACTGGCAAGACCACTGAGCCCAGTGGGATAGCCGCGTTCCCGGGGACGATGCCGTAGAAGGGCGAGGTGCTCTTGGTGAGCATGTGGGTGATGTCGAGGTTCATCTTCTTCAAGGTCTTGGTGAAAAGGACGTTGAGCCCGCTTCCACCGTCGATGGGGACCTTGTTGAGCTTGGAGCCCGCGACCACCGGCTTTAGGACGAGTGGGAACCGTCTGGTTCGGAAGCTTGTCCATTGATCCGCGCGGGAGAAGGTAATGGGTACCTCCGACCACCTGAGAGGGGTCGGGACCGCTGGTTCAATGCTCATGACTTCTCGACGGGTAGCTTTCTGAGCCCGTCGGTTGGGTAGTCCGCCGAAGAGGACGTTGACCGTCTTGTCGGGTTCCTGGAAGTCGTCGTTGCCTTCGTCGGTCTTCTTCTTGCCTTTCTTGTCGTGAGGGTGTCGTGGCTCTGGAGTATCCTTGAGTGCTCGCCGGAGTTGGTAGCACTGCTCGGTGGTGTGGTTGCTTGTCCCGGATGCCACGGGCACTTCTCCTTCGACAAGTCTTTGAAGCCGCCGGAGGTCTTCTTCGAGTTCTCCTTCGCGGGCGCCGGGATAGCCACGACGGTGTTGTACGGCTTACGCTTGCGGTTGGGACCCGAGTAGTTGTTGTTGTTGCGACCGCCTTGGTTCCCGTTGTTGCTACGCCGCCGCTCGTGTTCCTTTTGCTCTTGCCACGGATGGCGTCGTACTTGGCATTGGCCTTGTCCTCTTCATCAGCCCAGGAGGTGATCTTGTCCTTGAGGTGGGTGATGGAGCTTGGGCGGCGGCGGCCGAAGTCTTCAAAGGTGCGACGGTGGTAGAGACCGTCTTGGAAGAGGTCGATGACTTCTTTGTCACAGACATCGACTACTGTGGTGCTCTTGTTGAAACGCCGCATGCACTTGCGGAGGGTCTCGCCCCCGTTCTCGCTTCACCATAGCCGGGTTCATGCGAGTACCCGAGCAGCCCATAGTGCTCGCGAAGTTGCTTGGTGAATCGCTCCTTCGGTGGTCCCACTTGTCGATTGAGTACTTCTCAAGTGACTCGAGCCATGTAAGCGGTGCTTGGTCCGGACGAAGGGGAAGTAGAAGCACTTGGTGTCGTTGTTGCCACCGGCGTTCTCGATGGAGAGGGCGTAGCATCTGAGCCACTGCACTGGATCCTGCTTTGCGTCGTACTTGGTGATTCCCAGAGGCTTGAATTTCTCTGGAAGGAGTAGGTTGCGAAGTCGCGCAGAGAAGGCGGGGAAGCCGTCGTTGTCGCCTGCTGTGGAGGCCTTCTTGCGCCGTAGTTCTTCGATTTTCTGGCGGGCATCGAAGCCGCCACGTGAGGCACCGGAGACGTGGCTGTCCGCGTGGCCTCGGCCGCCGCGGTCGCCACCGCCCCCAGCTCTCCTGTTAGCCCCATGGTTGGAGCTCCCGTCGTCGCTGCCTCCGCCGCCGGGATCGCGGTGAGGGACGATCTCCCGGTCACCATCGGCGCTGTTGCCACCATGAGAGGGTCCACCGGTGTTGCCCGAGTACGGTTGTGGTTGGGCGGTAGCTCCCCTCGAGTACGGTTGCGGCCGTTGTCCGCTTCGCGACTTGTGGCTTCGTTGTGCGGTTCCCGACGGGGGGTGGTTGAGCGACCACG
The DNA here is from genome assembly GCA_947561735.1 of Cenchrus americanus. Lineage (NCBI taxonomy): Eukaryota > Viridiplantae > Streptophyta > Magnoliopsida > Poales > Poaceae > Cenchrus > Cenchrus americanus. The sequence continues at coordinate 193,357,888 of OX387241.1, forward strand.
GTGTTGACTCGCATGAAGTAGGCGTCTTCCACGAGCTTGGCGATGACTTGCCCCGCGCGCATCCCCCGGGCCCGATGTGCTATCGTAGTGATAGACATGAGGCATTGCCCCGGGGTAGTGTGTACCCGGCTCTTGACTTGGTCGAGTGCTTCCGCGAGGTTGCGGATGGGGAAGGAGTCGCGGATACGTCGGCGCCGTTCGTTCCGCATTCAGTTGCGTTCACGTCGGGCGTCTCCGTTGGCGGTGGTCTCGTCGGTGGGCGCGTTGGCGGACAACTCATCCGCTAAGATGTCCTCGAGGTGCGGTCGGGGACCGTCCCCGAGGGCCCCGGCGTCTCGTTGGTAGTCATGAAGACTTGCCGGTCGGGAGAGGCGTTGACGGTTAATAGTTGTATCAAAGTTCGTTTAGACTTGCAAGCGGACAAGTCTCCCGTCGTAGTCAAGGGACCCTTCTTCCCTCGAGTGGTGAACCCAAGGTATCGAATCCGTGGAACAATGTGCAACACAAGGATTCAATCTAGTAAAGCAAGGTAAAGCTAGAGGCTAGCTGCATCTAATCTGCTAACTCATAAAGAAAATACATCTAATCTAATCTACTAAAGAGGTAACAAGAGAAAGCAAGAGATAACCAATCTAGAGAATCTAGATCATGCTTATGTTGTAGCTCCAAACAAGATAGATGAAGATAGAAAAGCGAATCTCATTAAAAGCATCTTTAAATCGTGGCCTTCCCATCCGACTCCGAAAACGCCCGCCTTTCGGAACCCCCGTTCTGTCACAATGTATCCCTATTCATGCGGGTAGTCTAGGGCGAGTTCGATAGAACAAGTTGAAATCACTTGGCCGGTCCGGTATGCACCTCTAGCCACCGCGGCTACAAGAGCACCCTATGTAATCTAGCTATAGACTAGATCGTAGAAGAAGCAAAACCAAGAAGAAAACAAAATCATCGAGAAGGCACTTAATCGCTAGAAATCGGATTCACTTACAAACTTCACCATGAATGATTAGATGAACAAGATCACCACCGGGCCCTCCCTCGATCTTGATCCTCGCTCCGGAGCTCCGACGTGGTCTTCCATGCAAGGTTCCCACGTCGGCTAGGGAAACCCTAGGCAACTAGCACGACCCTCATCTCCGAGATGGTGTCCCTCAAGCTTCTCTCGCTCCTCGGCGGCGGATTACGACGTCGGTTCGCGTGGCTCTCGGTCGGGGGGGCTATTTATAGCCCGAGAAGCAATTAGGTCAAAGGGGAGGCCGATTGGGCCCCGAAAAGGGCCGGGCGGCCGGCCCGGGCCCACCCGGCCCATCCCGCGGCTGCTTCGCCGGTGTTGCTTCCCACGTCTTCTAGATGTTCTCCCCTTTTGCATGTGGGCCCTTGACGTCGGTTTCTCTCCGAATTGGACTCAACTCCTTGTCTTGCAAGATTCGGCACTTTTCTTCGGTTCGGTCCTCGGAGTTTATCATCTTCTCGGGCTTGGTCCTTGGGCTCTTGGAGTCATGTTCACTTCATTGCTTGACTTGTATCGGGCTTCAAGGTCTTGTCATGATGTGCTTAATGAACTTATCCCGAAAGTCTTGCATTCAACACTAAAACCCCGCATAAACATTAAACTCCAAAACCAACATGCACACGTGGACTTGTTATACCACGGGGGTTAGTACCAATGGATAAGGTATAAAACTCATGCCAACACCGAAGGTAAACTCATGGCTAGGTTGACGGATTTTCACCGTCAACAAGAGCCAAGGCCGGAGTCGTCTGTTGCCACCTCTGTCGGAGTGTGCTCCCCCGGTGGAGCAAGCGGTGTTCCCTCTTGGAAGGGAAGTGAGTCGAGGTAGGCGACACGGCGTGAGTTCCCTCCTCGTCGGTCCGCGAGCTTGCGGTCCGGCCGCAGACAAATCTCCCGGCGGGTGTAGATGTTATAACCAAGCCGGCGGCCGGTCCCGACGGGGGTTGCTCCGTGGTGTTGTTCTCGGACTCGGGCTCATCGGGGTCCGACACCGAAGTCGAACTCGTAAGAGGAATCCGAGTAGAAGCCGGAGAGAGGGTTGGAGTCCGAGTTGTGGCCGGGGGCGGTGTCGGAGTCCGAGTTGTACTCGGGTACGATCTCCTTGTCGGCCGGCGCGTGGTGGGAGCCTTCGAGTGGGCCCCGGCGACGTTGCGGGGGCCATGTGCGAAGCGCTCACGGGGTGGGGAGGTCGCACACGATGGCTGGGTAGCCGGCTCGCATGCGATAGCCCACGGGGACATCGAGTTCGAGTTGGAGTCGGATCCAAGCTCGAAGTCGGCGTGTTGGTTGTAGAGCGAAATTTCGCCGAATTTTCCGGCGAGATTGCCCGTGACTACTTCGGGAAGCGTCGCGAGCCCGGTCTCCGAGTTGGGCGACATGGTGAGGCGGTGTTGGAAGGATCCAGCGCCGTCAGCGGTGCAGACCCTGGAGCCGAAGACGAAGGTGTCGCTGCGCTTGAAGGCGACGGTTGGCTTGATGAAGATGGAAGCCGTCGAGTTCGCCATGTGATCTTCGGCGAGATCCCCTACCTGGCACGCCAGCTGTCGGTGTTTTAGACCGGCAACCTACTAAGGGAAGTACCCAAAGTAGATGAATGTGGCCTCGCCGAGATCGGTAACTAGAAGGAAAAGACACGTGGCACACAATTTAGACAGGTTCGGGCCGCGAGGTGCGTAATACCCTACGTCCTGTATGCTTTGCGTAGCTACGGATTGATTGGATGTGATCACAAGGTGGCGTAATCGATGCGTATGAGAGAACAGAGGTCCCCTGCCTCGCCTTATATAGTCCGGGGAGGCGGGGTTACAAGTCGGTTTAGGGAGAGAGTACTAGTCGTGTATGTCTACGAGTCCTCTACACGGTACATGGTATGCGTAGCTTCCTATCCGAGTACTTCTTCTCCGTAGTCCTTGCGCCTCACACCAACGAGTACCGTGCGGCACAAGTCGGGTAGTCCCGGGGCCCACCGAGTAGTCGGTCCCGGTACCCACCGAGGTAGTGGGCCCAGGGAGGTCCATACGATAGCAACCCTAAGAGTACTGATAGTAAAACCCCGTACCGCCTCATTTAGGTACTAGGCTTATCGTGCCCATTTCCGACAAGTGTTTAGTACTTTCAAACACTTAACCAATGAAGCCATTGGACCGGAGCCCAAATCCCATGCTCTTACCACATGAGTAGTCCATTAATCAATATGATAATTCCATAAAGGAGATCTATTCTCGCGAGTGACGAACATCACTCGACTTGTACCAGATCCTTAGAGCATAGCAACTAGCAACCTAACATGCTAGTAAAAGATCATAGGTACTTAAGGATCATGCAACTAGGGTTTTAATTCAACTCCTGAACATAAATGCACATAAAATAACAATGATAAATTCAAAAGCTTTAAATTAAACACATAGGTTAATTATTAAGCCGGGGCTTGCCTTCGTCAACACAAGCAGTCACACAACCTTCCGGACTTTGGTCCGGGTCTTGCTCTACGGTCACGTAGTGCACGTCTCCTCCTGCTCCCTCTTCCTCGTCAGCCGGCACGAGCGTGTAACTACCGTCAGAAACTTCTACACGGAGGATGCACATGCATTAATTAGATTGTAATTAATTTTATTTTAATGAAAATAGTAGCAAACAGTCCACAAGGAGCATATGGTTGACCATATTCACCTTAACAACAATAATGAACCCTTTTCTTTTTAAAGATTAATATAAACACTTTTTTATCCTTCTCTCTATGGTGATTGTGCACACATCTAGCATAACTAAGCAAAATTAATTGCACAACAGCAAGGAGGGAGTTTCCGACTCTTAACTCATTCTCTTAACCTATCCATAAGGTTCAAGCATAAAAATAATGATTTTCCCATTTATTTCACCAACAAGCCTATAATGGTTCCTTCACTTTTATTCAACAAAAAGCTTTATAAATAGCTAAACTAGCACCCACTGGTCTCTATGACCGGGAACACTTTAATTGGACAGCAAGCACCCAAGTTGGATCTATGAACATAAATGTACAAAGCATAACATTTCTAGCTAGCATAAATAGGATAAATGCACACAAAAATAAATATAGCACTTCTGGAGCCAAACTTTCTCCTACACCTTCTCTGGTCTAAAACAAGCCTAGGAAACCAACAAACACATTCATGGCTATTATAGATCTTGAACTACACATTTATGAATAAAAATAAGCATAAATCATGAATAAATATTTATAACAGTACACAAATCATGATTAATTCAGTAAAGGTGCATCTAGGCATAATTTGACTATTCCCAGAAGTAGAGCTCAAATATCTATTTACTTTTTGCTACAAAATTCATTAAGGCAGAAAAAACATATATACAAGATAAATCATAATAAAAGATTTATTTAGTAACTTTGTGCAAATTTTTGCACAGTGCCTACACATGCTAGTGCTCACAACATATCCAAAAATCAGCTCATGATCATGTGTGGATTTGGCAGTACAACAAATCTAGGTAAAACACATTTCAATTTTTCGTGCAAAAACTACAGCTCATAAGCATATACCAGCTTTGCAAAAGTTGTATGTTTGGTCACCAGGAGTACAACAAAATTGGTTTTGCAATTTTAAGTTTTTTCTACGATTTTCTATGATTTTTGCAAGTCACTGGACCAAGAGGTAAAGAAACTAAGAATCTAATTGCTCAGCAACCCTTAGAAAGATTTAAAACTTCACACAAATTCTCCTGGGTTTACACAACAGTCCCTGCAAGAATTCAATCATCGCAAGCATGCCCCTCCGCCGCGGGGGAGAGCTCGCCGGCGGAGATAGCCGGCCGGACTTGGCCAACAAATGGCACAAAGCTCCACAGGTGCGCACCTGAGCTCGATTGGCGGTGGAGATTGGGTCGAAGCGGGCTCCGGCGATGGCCGGCGGCGAGACAGTGGCGGCACGGCCGCCGCAGCTCAGATTCCGGCACAATGCGAGCGAAGGCTAGGCCGTGTGCGTGCGGGGGAGCTCAGGTGGGGGCTAGGGAAGGGCCTGGAGTCGCTGGGGGGTCATGGGCACACACAGAGCAGGAAGCTCACCGGCGGCGCCAATGGTGGACAGGAGCTACGACGTGCACGCACGAGGGAAAGAAAGGGGGGTTTTATAGGTCCAACAGCGCGTAGAGGCGGTTTCGTCCAGGCTTCGTGTCCACAGGGGCGTCGGCATGGGTGCGGAGGCGGTTGGCGACGTGCGACGGGGCTCCGGCCAATGAAGAAAGGCAGCGTGTGCGCGGGCGTGCGAGCGGTGGCCGCGTGGCACCGTCCTAAGGGCAGGTGGCGTGTCACGCCCCGTAGGCACACAGTGCTCACAGAGCCTGGCCTCGGACCAGCGGTCGCAGGCTCCGCTCCGCATGTGCACCGGTGGTACGGCGGCGAGGCCGACGTGGCATGCCATGGTGTGGCATCGCGCGTGGGCTCACCCCGGCTCAAAACATTTCGATGTGGCCGAGTTCGAATCAAATTTACTCCAAATTTCCTAACTGAATTGCACAAAAGTTTGAATACCAAACTTGCTCACCACACTACCCTTTACAAGTTTTACAAAGGCTCTATGGGGTTTTGATCCAGCAATCTTGCATGAACTGCAGGGAAACTTCAAGATTTTCTCGGCTCTCGTGAATAGTAGATCTAGGTGTTGACCTGCAATTTTTACCCTTTTGCACTTCGAATCAGCAATGCCGCCCAACATGAAAGTTGTGTGCCTCGACAAACTGCACAACTTTCCCATTGGAAGATTTTGAAGTGTTTAGGTGAATTTTGGAGAACGCTCCAAAAGTTATAGAGAGACAAGAAGGTCAAAGGAGAAAGCTAGGGTTTAAGCTAGGGTTTTGACTCAGGGTTGACCAAGGATGAATAGTAACTTGATTAAGTGGGTCAATAGCACTCTGGCACTAAGCAAAAACACAGGGTGTTACAGCTTCGTTGTCATCCTTATCAGCCAAGAATATTAATAAGAGATTGTTCCGCAATATAGCTACTAGGACTCTTTCTCTCTATATGTAGATGTAGCTCGCGACAAATTTTCCAATCAATCCCTCATTGCTTCGAGCGGCCAGACCACTTATTTTGTATTAGCTCTCCCAATTTCTGAAAATACATCTGGACCAAATGACCTCCTAAGTCCCCATGAGGTCATGCTACGCTTTATATCTTTTTTTATCAAAACATACCTGTATTTATGTTAAGGATAAGGATTCAGTACACAAACTAGTACAAATACATGTACATCCAAAAAGGATACAGGAAGCAGGCAAAATGCAGACAGGCCCCCGCACGAATGAGATTGAGGCATCACCGATAGTTCGTCGACTGGGGCTGCACCCCGAGTTCCTCTGACCCTGACACAGAACTCGCCGTCGGTGACCGCCGTCGCTGAGAGAAGATCAAGCTTAGACCGGCCACCAGCCATCCACACTACTGTCGGCTTGCGCTGCCTCCTTGAGACAAAAGCCTCGTACCTTCACCGCCGCCGGAGACGACGAACCGAGACCATACTCCTGTACAGGAGTCCACACTGGGAACTTCTCCTCCACGTACTCACCGATGGCGCCGGAGTAGGGCACCAAGAGGGCGGGGGAGAGTTCGAGAGGACCTTATTTCGCTTTATATCTTGGTTGTGCTTGCACACGAAAATGATGTGGTAGTTTTGGCAACAATAACATAAACTGACCAATATTCTCAAGCGGAAAACATTAATTTCATTATGAAATACATTTTCGTACATTCATATATCTGGGAAAAAATCATGCAGATGAAGTCTGCTGATCTTTTTGGTACCGGACTTATCGACGTGCTTCCGATGCAAAACACTGCAGGAAAAAGAAAAAAGGAAAAGGAGAGAGCACATTTGCACGTGGAACAGAAGTTATTTTGCGATTTGCCGTGTATGACGTGTCGTAGAGGCGTGGACTGAGGGGCAACTAGGTCGCGAAAGTGGTTCGAGAGACTTGCTTTATTTTTATCTTTTCTGGTCGTTTTGAGAGACTAGTATGAATGAAGGAGGCTAGCTAAACTCTGGTGACAGATCTCGTCCAAGAGAGACCCTAGATCTTTCTTTTGCGTCTTGTCTCGCAACAGTGTTTTTGCTGGTTTCTCTTTGAGGACATAGTATATTGTTTCCATTGATTTTGTTTCTTTTGTTTGATTCTTTCCTCTTCGAAAATATTCTAAATTACTCCCCTCAAGTGTAACCAAAATCTGGATAACCATGATAAAGTGTTTTTGTTTTGTTCCACATCTGGCAAGAGAAAAGGGTTCCTTTTGGTGGAGGGACATCCTCAGGCTTCACACTCAGTTTAGGGGTGTGGCTGTTTGCCATCCAAATCAGGGTGACACCATTAGCTTTTGGGATGATCTCATTGATGGCACCATGCAGTCTGAGAAGTTCCCTCACCTTCTTCAATTTGTCAAGGACCCTGCCATTTCTCTTTATTCTCTTAGGCATGTTGTGAATCTGATTGATCATTTTTGAATCCCCATGATCAGGGCAGCGTACAATGAGTTTCTAGAGTTTCTAGAGCTACAAGATTTTCTCAGCTCCCTTCCCCCCATTGATCTGACTATAAAGACTCATGGCACTTCATATGGGGGAAACATAGATACTTTGCTTGCCACTTCTATAGTATCAGTTTCGTCAAATCAGACCCAACAAGGCTGTTCTGTGGGTTTGGGAATCCAAGTGAATTCCAAAGATTAAGCTTTTTGCTTGGCTGCTTCTTAATGACAGGCTAAATACAAGGAACATGTTGAGAAGAAGAAGGAAAGTTCTCGAGGAAGGATATAAATGTGTCCTGTGCCATCTTGGTACTGAGGAAACTATTGAGCATCTATTCTTTGACTGCCCATCGGCAGTTAGCAGATGGTTTGCCATAGGCATTGTTTGGGAGGATAACCTTAGTATCCATCAAAAGCTTTACCAGGCCAGGCATGTTTTTGGGCAACCCTTCTTCATGGAAATCTTTATGATCAGCGCCTGGTGCTTATGGAAGCAAAAAAATGATGTTATCTTTGAAAGAAAAGTTCCATGTCTTGCTACATGGAAAGTGGCTTTTAAATCTCAGGTCATGGATCACCTTGTTAGAATAAAGCCAAGCATCACTTCTCTATCAAACTTTGGCTTCAAGCCTTGTAACTTCTGGTTGTTTGTTTTTTCTCTCCCTCTCTGTTAGTTAGCTGATGTTCAGCTGTTCGTTTAGCCGGTGGTTGATGGTAGTGCTTGATTTGTTCGAGAGAAAAGTATTCTTGGTTGGTTCTTTGGTGGCTGGTTTGTTCGAGAGAAAAATACTTGTGGTGGTGGCGATAAGCCAAGCGAACGGGGTGGTTGTTTCTTTTCCCAACCTCTGGTTGGGTTCGCTGTAAGTTCTCTCTTGTAACTCCTTTTTATCCCCTTTAATATATCCTTTTTCCCGGGGGTGTTTCCCCACAGTGCTTGTTAAAAAAAGTGTTTTTGTTCAACTTACACCATAAACTATGTCATTTGGTTCAATTTACTCCCAACACAATTTGTTTTATACTCCCTCCGTATCAAAATATTTGTTACCATTGACTTTTTCTTACAACTTTGACACTAATTCTCAAATGTAGTTGCAACCTTTTTACACTAATTCTTCTTTGGTTCTCAAAATTTTCCCAACTAACCATCACATCAATCTTCGGACACAACATCTTCAAGAGTTTGCTATTTTAACTTGGCAAGTCTTGTGATTTACCAACTCCTAAAAGATTTGACAAGTTAAAAAATGCATCTCCAAGAGTTTGTTATTTTTAACTTTCCAAAACTATTCTTTCTCTCCTATACATTTGCATCAAGAAGTTTTTTTATTCTTTATTTCTTTTTCTACCTTCTCACTTGGAGGGAAATGCTGATGCCAAGCGAGTCCGCACCTATATATTTGCGCGCTCGAGGCAGGTTTTTCTCATGTTGTAAAAAAATTGCTAAGTTTTTTTACCGAACTGCCGGAGGGGTATTTTCAGCATTTTTGCCCAAAATCAAGAATGCCAAGTCGATTTAGCAAACTATTTGAGATGCACGAAACTCATTCCATAACCACTCCATTAATTTTCGAGACGAATCTAACGAACCTAATTATGTCATGATTAAACAATGTCGTACTGCAGTAAATAATATCTAATGATGAATTAACGAGTAAAGTGCTACCTTTTCGAGATATTATTATGCAAAGTGAAACCACTTGATATTTCAAAAAGACTCCCAATTAATTTACTGCATCGCACAGAGCCCTTAACCTACTCCCAGGTAGTAGCACCAACAACCATCACCTCCTATGTACACAAGGGGTGTTTGAAATGAAAGGGGAAAAAAACTGGCACCACAGAGAACACACCCTTGGAAGCATCGGCTGACTGGGCGAATTACATAACACGGTCCTCAAAACAACCATAAGCTTCATGTCAGCGCAAGGAATAATCCTCCTCCTAATAGCTAATCACACTTGGGGAGCTCCCGGCAGTGGTGTCGAGCTGCGTGAGAGCGGCCTCGATCGTGTGCTTCATCTCGACACGGTCCTCTGGTTCCACCTGCAAAAGGAAATCGACCAGTTTCAAGTCAAGCTGTGTCTAAAGCATCGCATAGTTTGCACGCAAGCCACATTCAGCATCATACGGCCCGTCGGAATTTCGAAATCAGTCACATGCTACTAATAATACTAGTAATCATGTGCGTAAAGTCGATATCGTTTTCGACCCCAATCCCCCGTCGTGTGTGACCCCCGATTCGGATCTGAAGCACGTGGAGTTGCTGTGAATATGTGAGTGATTGGTAGCATTGGCACGTGATTAGCACGGCCATGTCGCTCATCCCCAGCCGCCCAACAACTCTTCTTCCCAGGCGGAACGAAACAGAGCTAGCTCCCGATCAATCCGTGCAGAATGGATGGAAAGAAATGGAGCCTTATTACCTCGACGAAGATGGTGTGCATGAGGCAGCCGGCGACGGAGGTGATGCTGGCGGTGATGATGCGGAGCCCAAGCTCCTCGACGGCGCGGCACACGCGGGCCATGGCGTCGCGCCCCTTGCAGCACGTCACGCTCACCACCAGCACGCGCTCGCCCACCTCCGACACGCGCAGCTCAAGGACCTCCACGGGAGGCGGCGGCGCAGTGCCGCCGGCTGCGACAGACGGGACTGCCGACCGCGCCCGCCTCATCTTCTTTGTCCGCTCCGCCTGCATCAGGAGGCCCTCGTCGTACTCGTACCGCTCCTCGTCGCTGCCGCCGGCGGCCTCCAGCGCGCGCACCTCCTGCAGCATCCGCCGCTCCTCCGCCTGCAGCTGTTCGATGTACTCGATCGCGTCCTTGATTATCGACGCCTTGTCCATCTGGATGCCATTGTGATGGGTCGTCGTTAGAACAATCTCTTCTTGGATGTCACTCATTCCCCGCGGTAATGTCGCCGGCGGTCATCATCAGCAGCAGCTTACCTTGGTGATGTTCGGCACGACGCTGCGCAGCGCGTAGAGCTTATCGTTGAGCTTCCGGCGGCGGTCGCGCTCCATGATGATGTTCTTGCTCGCTCCCGCGCCGGCACCCGCCGCCTTGTCGTCGTCCGCCGCGGTCGCCGTCGCCGCCGGCGCCGGCGCCCAGGACGAGTAGTTGGACATGGAGCCGTCCGGCGAGCTGGAGTCGTAGCAGGACAAGGCGTCGTCCTGCGCGCCGCCCAGGTACATGCTGCTGCAATGCAATGGCATTCAAATCAGTTCCAACTCAAATCCGGCAGCAATGGCGGCGTCGCGGGCCGGTGGATTGACGGCGGGCGAGGCGTACCTGAGCTCCTCGGATTCTATTAAGCGCTGCATCTCCCAGTAGTACTCGAAGCTGTCTCCCATCTCCATGGCTGCTGCCTCTCTTCCTCCGGTTACTCTGTTCTGCTCTGTTTTCGATTGAGTTCTTGGTCGCTGCGGGAGTGATGGATGAGCTCACTCGTCGCCCCTTCAGCTATTTTATAGGCTCCGGCAGGTGAGGCTTGCAGGTGGGACCCACCGCAACCGCTCACGACGCGGACGCGCCCCGTGTCCGTGTGGTCTTCTCCTCCGCGTAACGACCAGGAGGGAAACGTGCGGGAATCCCGTGGGCCCTCCCTGGCAGCCTGACGCGCTGAGGTCCTTGACAGCGAGTTCAACGTGCGCAATTTGTCTGTCCATCGTTTTGACATTCTCGCCGTCTGTATTGATTGGCTAAAAACAAATTATCTGCGATTATTTTTTTATTGTATACTAGTACTAGATCACATTAGCAGGATGATTATGTGATTATTAAGTGATTAAGAAGAACTAATTGTGATCACGTGAGTTATTATATATCTTTGTGTTGATCTCACCTGCTTGATCGTTACATTATCACAAAGTGGTCCATTTGGTCCCAAGAGTGCATGGACGTGGAGAAGGCAGGGAAACACGACATTGTGGATATGGGTGCATGGGTTTGTGTGGTCATGGCAGGCTGAGGCAAAGCTGTTGAGATGGAAATCTCTTCTAGCCAGGGTTTCAAATTTGGCAATGGGAGAAGGGATGGACACAAACCTCACACCTGGAATTTAAGTCATGTTGATGAGGCAAAATGGACCGCCATAATGGATCATATGCATGCGTCATCCTTGATTTCGTCATCGGTTGCGGTCGCCGTCAAAGTGCTTTGATTTTTTTTTGGGTCCATTGGCTTTATTTCCTGATGGTTCTGTTGCATCCAACATTTGGTGGCATAACGTGCATTCACTATCTTGGAAGTTGACATTGGATTGATCCTTCTAGGGTTGGGCACCTTTTTTTTTCTTGAGCAAAAGGGTTGGCCATCTTGGAAGTTGAAATTGGATTGATCCTTCTAAAGTTGGCACTACCGAACCGTTGCTCGTGCTGAAACAAGTGGTGAAAACCCATCTAACTACTACTGTATGATGAAATGATGCTATGCAATTATTTAAACATTGAACATAAAAAAATCAACATTTTTTTAAGATACGAATTTAACAAATAGTGAAGAAGTGAAAAAAAGAGACGAGCTCCGATCGGCCTTTAGTCTTGTTCGGTAAAAAAGTCAATGCCGATATATATTTTGATATAGAGAAAGCATTGTTTTTAGATATGCCAAACTCTTTTTTAAACGCCAAAAAAAATAATAAAATTTATCCTACACAAAGGATAATGCTTCATGATCTTATAAAAACAAATGTAAATACTTAGAGCATCTCCAAGAGTTTGCCAAATTTTACTTGACAAATCTTGTGTTTTACCAACTTCTAAAAAGATATGCTAAGTAAAAAAATAGTTCATCTTCCAATAATTTGGATAATTCACTTGCCAAACTCAGATCTAACTTTACATTAGGAATCCTAAGAGAAATATAATTATGTTTATGCTCTTCTACCTCTTGAAAACTTACATCAGGAATCCTTCTCTATTCTTTATTTCTTTTTTCGCCCTCTCACCTACATGGAAACGACGATGGTATAACACCCCAGGTGTTTATTAAACATAAATACCTTAATTAGTTGTATTAATCAAGTTTAATTGGCTCCTAAACATGTTTGACATGATTTGGCACATATTTGCACAAAAGACCTTGGTCAAAGTCATAATTCTTGGTAAAACCCTATATATCAAAGGGCTGATTTGGTTTTCTTGAGCGTTCTCCAAATTTCACTATAGAAGTTCAAAATCAGCCAATATAAAAGTTTTTCCTTATTTCCGGGAACACATTTTTCGTAATTGGAGGACATTCAAATTTGAGCGGAAGTTTGCTTAAATTCGAGTTGAACACGTTATGAACAGTGTTACGAGACCGAGAAAACTGGCAGGTTCGTCGCGTTTTTCCCGTCGAACAAATCACCAAAACATAGGTCGCCCTTTGTAAAAGTTGTAGACCTACAGTTTCTCTATAACTTTTATTTTTGGAGATTTCCAAGTTCTATTGAAGAAATTTGAGTTTCGCATTTTTGAAAAGAGCTAAACGAAATAAAACAGGCACCAAGCGCCGGCGTCGCTCCCGCGTCGCGTGCACCCGAACTGTCTGCCACGCGTCGCCCGCGCTTCACGCCGGTGTACGGACGTCTCGGCGTCTCCGTGGTGGACCACGCGTGCCATGTGAACTCCGAAGGCATGTAGGTCGTACGTTGTGCCCGGGGGAGCGGACCGACCGGTCCCCGCGCCTCGCGTCGTGCCGCATTGCACCCGCGACACGCGCCCGCCCCGCGCCTCGTGTCGCCTTGCCTCTCGCGCCGGTCGGTCCCGCACGCGAGCTGGAAGTCTGGCCGGTCGCCACATCCCTTGCCCCTCTCCTCATTTGCAAAACAAGCGGGACTGGTGGTGCGTAGTCCGCTCCGCGGACACCAAGGCCACGCCGCCGCCAAGCTCGCTGTCTCGTTCCTCCCCGACGAGCTCCAACTGCTCCTACTCCTCCTCACACACACAAGGGCATCCCCCGAAGATCGGACTTGACTCGATGAGCCACTCCTCCACCGGTATTGGGGCCGAGGCAGATGAACCGCCGCTCCGCCACCGCCGGCCATCGCCGGAGCATCCTCCGACTTCCGGACTGCCTCAAATCGAACCCTAGATGAGCCTACACCACTTCCCCACCCTTTCCCGGCCAATCCCGGCCTTCTCCTCGCCGGAATCCGGCCATCTCCGCCGCTGGTCGCGTCAGGGACCACATTGCAATTGGAGTTTTCGTTTTAGGGGCCTACCTGCAATATCCAGGGACCTGGTTGTAATAAGGTTGTTTCGGCTGCAACTTCGAAAATCATTAAAAATCGTAGAGAAATTAGAAAATTCAAATCCAATTTTGTTAGTTTTCTGGCGAAGAACTCCACTTTTTCTAGAAAGGTTGTATAGGGTTTTTCTGTGTAGTTTTTAAATAAAATTCAAACTCAGTTTGAGATGTTTTTGTTGTAGTTTAAAATATACACATGATATGGAAGTAAATTTTGGATATGTTGTTCTTTGTAGCATGATTAGAGTTTTGACCAAAATTTACAAGAGTTTGATGTGTAGATATTTAATTATGATTTATGAAAGCTTATTGCTAGATTAACCTTGATGCTTTTTATAGCCCTTTTAATGAACTTTTCTTGAAGCAAAAGTGCACCCTAGGGCTTTGTCTTAATGAATAGTACATCTAGTAGAATGGATATGATTTTAGGATGTGCTTTGGTTTGTGTTTTAGATTTAATCTTGTGTAGGAGTTTAAATTGAAATTTGAAAAATAATTTGAATCTGCACCTATAGGATGTGCTTTGGTTTGTGTTTTAGATTTAATCTTGTGTAGGAATTTAAATTAAAATTTGAAAAATAATTTGAATCTACACCTATGCTTTGGTCAGAGGCTTATATTTGACCTAACCGAGTTTTAGGATAAAGTTGAGAAAAAATATTAGTAAATCTTTTTTATAAGATTTAATTAATTTAAGCTAGGCTGAAATTTATCTTTTTTCATATAAATTAATTTATATGTGATCTGGAGCTAAATTTTGGCATGTGAGCTTAGTTTAGGTATATGTTGTTGTGTACCGAAGTTTAGGACCAATAGATGTGTTTATAATTTTATATGAATGTTGGATGAATTGCTAGCTAGGAATATTTAAGTTTAATCAAGGTTTTCATGTTCTTCATGTTTGTTCCTGTTTATAATCATTTAAACACACCCCATAATATTTGGTGAAGTTAAGTAATTTGATTTGCTTAGATGTGCACACAATCACCATCAAAGTAGTGTTTCGTTCATCATCACACCACCCTAATAATTTTTGTGAGAAAATAATAATGTTTAGATGAATATGGTCAACAAGAGTTGGTTTGGTGGTAATTCTCCCACCCTCACCATAACCTAATGAATATGCATGTTAACGTGTAGATTTACCAGACGGGACATACACGCTCACTTAGGAGGAGGAGGTGAACCAGCTTAGTGTTCATCAAGACCTGGACCAAAGTCCATAAGAGCCCAATGCTAGTGCTGAAGTAGAAGAAGGTAAGCACCGAAGTGCATATAACCTTTTTGATAAAATTTCATATTTTTTACCTTTTTAGTATTTATGATTTATTTTGTGCATTTAAGTTTCAAGAGTTGTTTTGAAATCTAGATGTATGATACTTCGGTTCCTATGCTCTTATACTAGTATGTTAGGATGCTAGTGTCATGCTTTAAGGACACGGTAAAAGTAGAGTACTGACTCATTGCTCGCGAGATATAGGATGTTTATGTTCGAATCATAAGTTAGTTAAATTGACTCACTCATGTGGTAAGAGCAATGGGTTCGGTCTCGACCGAGGGAATGGGACCGGTAAGCCTAGTACCTAATGAACCAGTGTGAGGACTTTATCACTACTACTCTTGAGATGCTTCTCCCGGTTCGCTACCGGTAGTGCAAGTGTGAGTCTGGACGTGCCGTATGAGGGCGTTCCAGTAACCTTGTACTTAGAAATGTAGCGCCTGTCCCTAATCTGGGGAATGACAAGAACCGCCTGGTCGGGGTAGACCCCGCATTCACTTTTATTTGGTTTCTCGGGGTCTACTTTCTTCCGCGTATCTTGGTTTTACCTTGCAAAGATATAAATCGATCGATCGTCGGTCACTCTCCGTTATCTGAGTCGGCTTGACCACTGGCTACCCCATATATTTATGGAATAGTTGGATTAATATTGTTGCTTGTTTAATATTGTTTGCACAACATGCTTGTTTAGTACAGGTGCTCACCTAGAATGGTTAACATATTGGAATATGAGCTAAAATTTGAAATTAATGATCAAACAAACCCACCAGCCAAAAAGCCTTGCATGTCTAGTTTTACTTTATTTTTGTCAGGTAAGTCTTGTTGAGTATTAGTATACTCAGCCTTGCTTTTGTTGTTGTTTTCAGATAATCCCATACGGTCTGGTTCTATTCCAGATGGTTGGGAGGTTGAGTGGGAGCAGGGTGACGATGAGTGATACTCTATGTATGGCCTCCTATGTGTATCTTCCGCTAGTTGTATTTGCGTTGTTTAAACTCTGAATCACCTTTACTTTTATGTATGAAAACCTGGTTTGTAATCTTTTGTGTAATGTTCAACTTGTACTTTGGTCCCACCTTCGTGTGGGCTTTGCGCATATCAGCGATCTTGTTGTAGGTGATTTACCGGTCATGACCTGACAGAGACGACAAAATACTTCTTTATCATTGCTTAATGGCCACGTGGACCGGCTTAGGTGTAATACGGAATTATTTTGGGCGCTTCTGTCACAGATGGCAACCACGATCCGCGAGCACATATATGTGTGTGGGAAGTGAGTTTTGCCAAGTTGGTTTGCCAAACTGTTCGGTGCCATTTTTCTTGTTTTGTCAAAATTAGATGGATGCCAAATTGATTTGCCAAACTGTTGGAATTGCTTTTAATCACGTGCTACTTTTAAAAGCTTCAGTTAGTTGATCTGATATTTCTGTGCTAGTAGTTTCTTAAGCTGGCCCGAGATGAGGTAGGCTTAGTTTCTTAGGTTTGTGCTAAGCCTGATTGGGCAGGTTAGCACGAGCACGACTAAAATATTCCTCAATAAAATACGCATTCAAAATTTCAAATCCAATTCTATCTTAACATACTTAATTAACTAGTACCCGGCCCGTAAAATAGAAGAAAGATAGTACTACTAGCAGAGCGAAAGTGCATGTCACGATCAGGATCAAACTAGTTTATCATTCCGCGCCAGGCTGCCACGGAATTTTTATTCTACCATGTACTCTACCACACGAAACAAAAAGAAAAGGACAAAAAGAGAAAAGAAAGCGGCACGTGAAGCAGAAGTGTTGTGCCGTGTGTGAGCGAGTTGCGGGGCCGTGGCATGCGCGGCCCGAATTGGTTTTTTTAAAAAAATAAAAACAAAAGTATTGTTGTGTCATATAAAAAGAAGTAGCAATAGTACATAACACGTCGAAGCGAACACCACCACACAAACAAACCCTGAACAGAAACAAACGCACCTAACAAAGCACACCACCAACCACAACCAGATGGGAGGGAAGATCGAAACAGGCCGCCGAAACCTGTGCTGTCGTCACCAACGCTGGGTCACGCCGAAGCCGCAACCCGCTGCAGGCCCGAACGACCCCCTAAACTCCACCATGGGTCTGTCACCCCCAGGCTGCACATACACGACCGTCAATCCCTCTGAACCAGTGGAGCTTCAGCGAAAACTCCCATCTCAGTACCATGGGCAACCACTGATCTTGGCCTCTCTGCGTGGGGGCCTCGCCTCATCCAACGCCTCACTCCTCTGCCAAATATTCGGATATCTAAGACCGCAATGAGAGCATCACCTCCGCCCATCTGACACCGAGCTCACCACTGCAACTTGCACGCCAACCCAAGACATCCAGCGCCCATGGATCCTCCGCACAGAGCCACTGACACAGAATAAGCGCACCTCCACCATCGCCACTGTCACAAGTCGATGCGGGTCTCAAGAGATGACACCTCCAACGAGGGCATGACGCCAGGGGCGCCGCCGTCACTCACCCAAACTGGGCAGGGTCTTCACCCCGAAAACCCTATGTTGCGGGGTAGGGAACTCTGCAATGGTGCCCCCAACAGGGAAAACGACGTTCATGAGCGTCGTCACCATTGCCACCGACAGGAATGTCGGTGAAGGCTTTCGCCCGGTAGAACTCCAGATCTGCAACACACTCGACCAAATGACAGCAACACACCCCCATCACCTCCGCAACAACCTTGCAGGGAAGAGGCCTGGCAAAGCCATGGACGCCACCATGACGCCGCACGCAAACACCAAAACTGGATACATCCAGCCCCGACCTCCCAACTCCACCACCACGATGATGCTGATCCTGCAGAACCGTTGAGGAAGAGGACGCTAAATCGGGGACGAGGTAGAGTAAGGAACGCCAGATCCACCGGATCGGAGTCTGTAACACCCAGTGTTTTTGCTCAGTGGTGATTTGTGCTAATGACCCTCTTAACTACTCCTCTAATTACTCTTGAGAACCCTAGGTCAACCCATGGTCAAAACCCTAGCTTAAAACCCTAGTATCCCCTTTGACCCCCTTGTGCCATTCTAGAACTTTGGCATGTTCTCCAAAATTCCTCTAAACACTTCAAAATCGCCCAATAGGAAAAATGTGCAGTTTTGCAGGGCACACAACTTTCATGAAGATTGACATTGCTGATTTTGAGTGCAAGGTGGTGAAACTGCAAAAACAGGCACTGGGGCACTGTTCCTGGGCGCCGAGTTTTTGGTCAACTTGCACTGCCATTCCTGCTTAAACCAGTGAGAAAACCTCCTAGAGCCTTTGGCATTTTTGTAGAGGGTAACTTGCTTGACAACTTTGGTATTCAAAGTTTGGACCACTTCTGTTTGGAAATCTGGAGAAATTTCATTTTGAAAAGTGCTAACCGAAACGGGTGGGGCGCCAGAGCGCGCGTTCCCGTGCGACGTCGCACCCCACGCGCCACGTGGGCTCGCTGTACCCCGTTTGCGCGCGCACGCCGAGGCGCCGAGTGACCGCCGGTCCGAGGCCCGCGCCGCCGCCACCGTGCGCTAGAGCGTGACGCACGCGTGGAGGCTTAGGCCGGTGCCACGCGGCCACGGCGGACTCGCCCCCGCGCGCGCCGCCTTCCGCCATTGGCCGTCGGTCCCGCTGCACGTCGCCACCGCCCCGCGCCCATTCCTTAGCCCCGGTAGGCCACGACGCTACCGAGCAACCACCTCGGCATGCTCCCGGGCCTATAAAAATCCCCTTCTCCTTTTTCCCTCGCGCGCCCAAGCCAACCGCCGCTGCCCGCCATTAGCGCCGCCGGTGAGCTCGCTTGCTCGCTTGCGCCCGCGACCAACCCGTGACTCTAAGCTCTTCCCTAGCCCACACGTGAGCCTCCAATAGCACCTGATGGCCTAGCATTGCCGGCATTTCACCACAACCCGAGCCGCGGCGGCCGTGCTGCCACTACCTCGCCGTCGGCCATCGCCGGACGCCTCTCCGTCCGAGCCACCACCGCGAATCGGCCACACGTGAGTCCAATCGCCCATCCCCCTCGCTTGTTTGCCTCCTCCGGCCCGACCTCGCCACCGGCGAGCTTGCCCCGCCGCGGGAGGGCACTGTTGTGAAGGGGATTCATCCCCGAGGGCCTGCGTGTTAAATGCGAGGGCATAGTTGTGAAGGTTCAAAAGTCCTAAGGGGCTGAGTGCTAATAGATTCTTCCCAGTTTTGCTGTGTGGTCTAGTGGATTGTAAATTCAATATCAATTCGTAGAAAAATCCAAAAATTGCAAATCCAATTCTGTTGTGCTCTGTGTGACTAGAACTACCACTTTTGCATAGCATGTATATACTTTTGGGTTTTAGTTTTTGCTTGGAAAATTGAAATGTGAAATACCTAGATTTGTGTTTCTGCAAAATCTATGCATGATCTTGAGTTGGAGTTTGGATATGTGGTGGAGATTAGCATGTGTAGATCCTGTGCAAAAATTTGTCTAAAGTTACTGAAGGAATCTTTCTATATAAGTTATCTTGTTTTATTGTCAAATCTGCCTAAATGATTTTTATAGCTTAATTTATAATTTGTTTTCATCTCTACTTCTGGATATTGTCATGTTATGCCAAAATGCACCTCTGGTGAATTTACCCTGATTTTATCTCTGTTACAAATATTATTTCCAAATTTATGCATGTTTTTATTCATAAATGTGTGCATCAAGATCCTTAATAGCTATAAGTGTGTTTGTTGGTTTCTTAGGCTTGTTCTAGGCCATAGCATGTGTAGGAGAAAGTTTGGCTTCATTCCTGTTATATTTATTTTTATATGCATTAATCCTTTAAATGCTAGCTAGAAATGCCTTTATTTGTGTGCATTTAATTTGCAGTGGATCAAACTTGTTGCTTGCTGTCCAATTAGGTGTTTCCTGGTCAGTAGGACCAGTGGGTACTGTTGGGCAAGTTTGAGTTTGATTGGTTGATTAAAGGGTGAAAACTAGATTAATCTGGTAAGGGAAAAATAGAAAAAACAAATTCTTTTGTGCATAAGCTATATAAATGAGATAGGAAAGTATTTTGTGGCATAAAAGTAACCTTGCTTGCTGTCTTGCATTTATAGTAAATACTCTTTTATAGATGTGTACACAATCACCATAAAGAGAAGACTAATTAAGCTTTTGGGTTATCTTTTTAAGGGAAAGGGTTTAAATACTTTTGTTAAGGTGATTATGGCCAACCGTATACCCCCTGTGGCTGTTTGCTACTCTTTGTTATTTAAATTAAATTAATCACCCTCCTAATCACTGCATTGCATTCCCCGTGTAGAAGTCCCCGACGGTAGCTATACGCTCGTACCGGCTGATGAGGACGAGGGAGCAGGAGGAGACGTGCACTACGTGACAGTAAAGCAAGATCTGGACCAAAGTCTGGAAGGTTGTCTGTCTGCTTGTGCTGACGAAGGCAAGCCCTGGTTTAATCATTTAACCCATGTTTACTTTCAAGTTTTGAATTTATTATTGCTATCTTATGTGCATTTACGTTCAGGAGTTGATTGAAACCCTAGTTGCATGATCCATAAGCACCTATGGTCTTTTACTAGCTTGTTAGGTCGCTAGTTGCTATGCTCTAAGGATCCGGTACAAGTCGAGTGATGTTCGTCACTCGCGAGAATAGGATCTCCTTTATGGAATCACCATATTGTATAAATAGATTGTCACGTGGTAAGAGCATGGGATTAGGCTCCGGTCCAATGGCTTCGTTGGTTGTGTTTGAAAGTACTAAGCACTTGTCGGAAATGGGTACGATAAGCCTAGTACCTAAATGAGACGGTGCGGGAACTTTGCGCTACTAAACTTAGGGTTGCGGCCCCGGGCTCGCCACCTGAGTACTTGCGTGAGGCTGGGTGACCTTGGTGGTGTAGCCCAGTAAACCTCGTACTTGAGACTGTATCATCTGATCTCAATCCGAGGAATGACGGGAACCGCCTGGTTGGTGAACTCTTAGTGAGGGCACCTCCCGTGTGCTTAGGTCCACCTTGCAAGGTTTTAAATCAATCGGTTGGTGGCCTCTCACCATTATCTGAGACTACTTAATCTACTGGCCATGATATCCCTTTATGATGGAACTTTGTGAAGATTATTACTTTGATTAATTGTTTGTACAACTTTGATTGTAATAGTTGCTTATCTAGTAATGATTACTTCTACTAGAACATGAGCTAAAATGTGAAAGTAAGGCTAAAATGTGAAAGTAAGGATTCACTACTTAGTAGATTTTTGGCAAACAAATCCCTAGCCAAAAACCTTGCATGATTAGAGGTAAAGTCTTTTCTTTAGACGGGTAGTCTTGCTGAGTATTAGTATACTCAGCCTTGCTTTAAAATATTGTTTTCAGGTAATGCATGTGATGTGTGGCCCGGAGAACTTCCACCCGACTGGGAGCTGGAATGGGTGGATGACGAAGAGTGATTGCATCATGGACGGGCCTCCAATGATGTGATCGTATCGTTTAGTTACCTTCCGCTCTTTTCAATAAACTCGTACTATTTACTTTCATGTCAAAGAACTATGTTTATAATAATGAACCCTATGGGGATTTGATGTTAATTTGTAAGGCACTCTGGACTCTCCTTCGTGGGAGTTTTAATGCATACGTTCGATCCTCTCTGTGTTGTCAAGTGATTTACCGGGTGTTAACCCGGCAACACTCAACGGGATGATTCTTTATTATCGCTTAATGATCAAATGGAGTGGTTTAGGCGATAGTACAGAATTATCTCGGGTGGGGTTGTCACAGTTGGTATCAGAGCACCCGTATGCACTGGAGTGATTAGTTTAATACTAATCACATGATTTACAATACAACTTGCCAAGATTGATTGGATTTTGAAAATCCGTTGGATCGTTAAGGAATGATCTAGATCGAGAGGCCCTAGAGGGAATTTTGGGTTCTTTAAGGTGGCATAAGAATCTATGGTTCATTTTGCTAACTTTCAGCACTTTATGTTACGTCAGACTTACTTTCTTGCACAACCAAACTAGATGAGCCACGTGTTTCATACGTGTATTGTTCCGCATCACAGGAATTGCGAGAGTTGATGGAGTGATCCATTCCACGGATCCCATCTTCGCGTCTAGTTATAAGTTGTGAGGTGCGTCCTTCAAGAAGAGCTGTAAACCTCCCAAATCGCTACTGTGCGAGGCATTTTCTTTTGTCAATTGTCACCATGTCCAACTGTCTCGATCGCAAAGCATGATTTAGAATCGATAAATTGCACAGTAACATCTACTGCAGCTCTGACTTTCCGCATGTGAGAGCGAGTACCGTTATCGCACCTGCGTGTGATCGGAAGCCGAAGTTTGTACTCCCTCCTTCCACAGGTATACAACGTACGTCATATATTTGAAACGAGAAAGTATATAGATAGAATAGTGACCGTGCGTTGTTATGAAGGTAAAAAAAACATTTTACATCTCAAAATAAAGTTAAAAAAGAACTGAGAAGTAAAAGGATTTGGGATGCGTGATTCATCTTGAGACTGATAATGCAAGTTAAGATTTTTCCCACGCTCTAAGTACTATTAATGATAAAAAGTTATGGTTAAAAAATTTTAGATATGAAATATAAACTTGGATAGTTTCTAATAGAAAAGGAAAAAAAAATCTATAACTTGTAATTTCAAGAAGCCCATGTAAAACATATACTCAAGAAACATCATAGAGCATTTTATCTGTCTCAATATCTGAAAAGTTTCAAATTATCAGTCGTTTTGGATTTTTCTGAATTCATAGATATATTGTGCATCCAGAAAATGTATATCTAAATGCGTAACATCATCTATAAATTTAATAAAATCAAAACGATATATAATTTAAAATGGAAGGAGTTATCCTCTGACCAGGTTGAAAGGGAACCCAAAAGTCAGTTCGCTGCATGAGATACATAAAAATATACACTCTTTTTCTTAAGCACACATGCCAACAACGGTTGGCGGAGCAATCAATCAAAGCTAACGAGGGAGAAGGGAAGGCACTAGAAAATCTCAATCCCTCCACCGTCAAAACTAACAAGGGATAAAAAAACAAACGGTTAGATAGAAGAGTGATGATAGAAAATCCCGGTCTCCCCACCGTCAAAACTAACAAGGCATAAAAAAAACTAACAAGGCATATAAGGGATGAAAGTCGGATTTGGACCATAGATGAGAGAAATGAAAAGAACTCTTCAAATCCATTTATTTTTCATGTGGCGAAAATCTTTTCACCATCCCTCATCTATTGCCAAAGTTCGGCTTTCATTCTTCATCCGCAAAACCAGATATTTGATGTCCCTCATCTATCTATTTCGTTCGCTCTCGGTCCCTTTGTTGTTTGAAGAGCGATTTTTGCGTGATGTGGCATTGGATCCCACATGTCAAGTACATGTGGCAATGGGTCACATGCCATGTGGGTTCCTTTCACCTACCCACCTACCCTCTCTCTTTTTCCCGACCAGAGCCCTCTCTGTTTCCCCTGATCGGAGCCAACAACAAATCTGGTCGGTGACCGTCTGGTGCCGCCTTCCTATTTGTGCACCCGCAGCTACCTAACCTGTGCTCTCGTCCCACCGGCATCTCTCTTATGTCGGCTTTGCCTCTTTGCCTTACGCTATGCTCGTTGCCCGCCACTAGCCCGCCTCGTGCGGTTGTGCCATCACCAGTGATGTCCTAGGCATGGCGGCGAGCGGCCCTAGGTGCGACAAGGGTTTGAGTGTGGCACGGTCGGTGGTAGCTTGCGACGAGCGCGTGTTGAGGAGGAGGATTGGGCACTTCAACAGGGCGACGGTAAGGAGTGAAGTGAGGGTGCGTATGCGGGACAATAATGGCCGGAAAGTGCGAGGCAATAAGATAACATCAGGGAGGAGGCGGAACTGACGACGGTGAAGGAGATGAACATTACTGTCATAGAGGTCGGGTGCGGGCACGTGTCCAGGAGGATTTGGGCACTTCCGTGAGGCGGCGGCGGTCGCGACGGACAGGAGGCGGTAGGCGATGGGGATGTCGTCGGGTAGGTGGCGGGACTAGTAGCGGTGGAGGAGGGGGTCCAGTGACGCCGTGATGGAGGGGGAAGATGATGCAGGTACAGCTTGAGGTCGGGATGCGACGGTGTGGAGGAAAGGAATGAGTGAAAGGGAAGAAGAAAGCCACCTGGCACAGGTCCACCGCCACATGTGTCCCAAAACCACTCTTGAAACAGTCGAGGGACCAAAAGTAGAATACCCAGTCGAGGCACCAAAAGTAAATGGATTGGTTAGAGGAGGGACGTCAAATACCCGGTTTTGCGAATGAAGGATGACAGTCATACTTTGGCAATAGACGAAGGACGATGAGAGGACTTTTCCTTTCTCGTTGTTGCCTGTTCTTAGCCCATAAGCTGGCCCAATTACAAAATAAGCCCACGTAATGGTCCATGGTCCTTCTTTTACGGGCATTATTAAAAACATAAAAATCATTTAAATTTTCTATTTATCTTGTCTTGCATTGTATGTTTAAAGACTTGCTGAATATTTTGGAATAGAACAGGGCTTAGAATGCATTTTGTTTAGAGATTCCTTTCCTGTCCAAATATGTCTAAACAAAAATTAACACATGTATATCTGGAATGCATCAGGCATAGTCTTGTTTCTTTTGAAGGGAAGTGTTCAGTATTTCTTTCCATATCTGGATAGGCAATAATCTTTTCAAATCTTTCATGCTGCCAGGGAGAATATAAAGGAAATTTTAGGGAACAAAACAGAAAGTGTTAGCAAGAATCTATACTCTAGAGATAATCCTAGAAGCAGAAGCAGAACTCACTTTTTCATCCAAGATAACTTACGTGATCAATAGTGAGGTCCCTTTTGGCACAGAAGAAAAGGCATAAAGGAGATCTACATGAAAAAAAGAGCTGCTTTCAACGAAAAAGTGTTAAAGTGGCAACAAACTGATGAACAGTATTCCATTAGATAAAGAATAAATAGCAATGTACATGTATATTACCCATAAGCTACAGAAGCTTGTGTTGACTCCCAGCAAATTGATCAGACTGAAGATCGAGGGGAACTTCTGCAAAAAATACATGATAATATCCCAAATAAGGGGTGACCTTTCTTCAGGCTCTCAGCAGCCGAATTTGCAAGTCTTTTTCCAGAGGAAAGAAAACTATCATTTTCCCATCAAGTTTTAAACATCAGACCAAATAGTTGTATTATATGTGTCAACATAGTACATATACAAAAGGTGTGTTGTGACAACAAGATGGTCCTGACCACTACAGCCGATGCCACTTCTATGTCCTAATCTGTATTGTATATACATACACTGTATAAACATCACTGATCACTGCTACCATGCAATCTTGAAAAGTTGGACAGTCAGTCTTGAGTTCCCATCACCTGAATCTGAACTTTTGGCCATTTCCATATGATACCATCACAAAACTCAGTAGAACCATTATTTTCTCCCCAAAATTCTATCCAAAGTTCTATCTTCCTAACAAGCACCCAAATGGATTCAGCTAGCTGCAAGCCTGCAACCTCTAGTCTCACTGATCTCAGAAATGAACCGCCTGAGACGCTCCCCAGCAGGACCAGGTCTGACAGCATTGATGTCACCCCACTTCAAGCACAAGTCCACATCCACCTCCCTCTGTTCTTTCCCCATGTTTGGACACCAAACCCCAGGAACCAGCTGGACCGGAGACCGGTTCAGTAGTTCATCATCCATCTTCTTCAGCACTGGCGCGTCCTCCTCAAACCGCCTTGCAAAGGCAGCACTGCTGTTTACCATGTTCTGAAAGTTTGATTCATTAAGAACAAGCGGGTCGAGGCCTGGAGGGTCATCCCAGACAAAGTACCGCAGATCACCATTGACTGTTGTGTTTCTAAAGTCAGAGGAGTTGCAGATGAGAGTCTGGAAGTAGGATTCCATGGAGTAAGCTGTGTTGGCAAAGTACATCAGCAGTTTGCGGGGCAGGTTGTCCCAACCATGCACACAATGTTCACTGAAGCTCCTGCTCAGAATTAACCACGGAGAACCTGCAAGAGAGACAATGCTAGATATCAAGAACATATATAGTAAGACTTGGAGCACAGTAGTTCTATAATCAAACATCAATTTTCTGGTTTCTTCCATTTTGCATATTGAGGACCGTCTGCTGGCTACTGCTGATTTGTTGTGTGAGAGAAGTACTGTTGTCTGCTGGCTAGGACAGGTGGCTGCTGCTGATTTGGTACGAGAGAAAAGTACTGCTGACTGAAAATCCAAGCGAACAAGGCGATAAGTAATTTTTAGCCCAACAAGACTAGTATCTATTAATAGTAGGATTGTAAGGAAGTGGACCTTCTCAATTTTTTTCTAATCACGAACTGTATTATTAATTGGAAAATTAAAGAGACTTCATTCAACAAACCAAACAGTAGAAGGGCTCTAACAAAGCACACTTTTTTTTTTGCAACTTGCTGTCCAAATAAGTCTAAAATGGAAATAACACCTGGACACACCTGTAAATATCTGGAATGCATCAGGCATTTGTCTTGTTTCTTTTGAAAGGAAGGGTTCAGTGTTTCTGTCCATATATAGACTTGGGTCATCAATAATCTTTTCAAATCTTTCATGCCTGCAAAAGAGAATAGAAAAGGGAGTTTTAGTGGATATAACAAAATAGTGTTAGGATGAATCTAGAGGTTATCCTACCAGCAGAACTCACTCTTTCCATCCGAGATCACTTGTATGATCAATAAAGTTGAGGTCCCTTGGTACAGAAGAGAAGGCATAAAGGAGATCTACATGGAAAAACAAGATGCTTTCAATTGAAAAGAGTAGAAATGATAAAGTATTTCTGATTAATAAACAAAACAAAAACTATGTGTCCAAACATACATTGTATATTACCCGTAAGGTACAAAAAATAGAGGGTTTATCTTGAGATGATCTCACCAAATGGATAAGACTGAAAAGCCATAAATTGCTATTATTTTATATTCTGCATTAAATGGATGAAATTTTCCTAAATGAGGGGTGCTCTTATTTATTCAATCTCTTATCATGGAATTTGCATCTCCATTTCCTCACGAGGATGGAAAACAACCGTTTTCTTCTCTCAACATTTGAACACTTGGAACTTTTTTTTTTGAGAATTACACAGTACAACGCAGACGCTCACAACACGCAAGCACACTAACCCCTATGAATACACATACGTAAACCCTACCCCTATGAGCACCTCCGAAGGACTAAGCACCGACAGATCTGGAGATTCTCGAAGTCATCAATGACGCCTAATCGTCGACGGGAACGCCGCTTACCACTTAACGCATAATGCCGGCAAATCCTGGAAAATCCAGGAAAAGGTGCGAGCACCAGGATTTGAACCCTGATGGGTAGCGTCCCACTGGACCGTTCTACCATTGGACTACAAGCCCAATCGCTTGAACACCTGGAATTTAAATAACCAGTTCCTAAAAGTAACCGAGCCATCTGGGAGCCTGAAATCTTGTATATTTGAAATTAACCCTAGGAATAAAATATGAAATAATCCCATGAACAGAAGTAGAGTTTGATTGAAGATACTTGATTTAAGGAGGATATGAAAAAGCCCTAGTTTTGACTGTTAGCCCAAAAGATCTATTCCTTTCACCACAGCCTTCCAAAGAGGCCTTGGGTTATATATATTGTTAGCGTGGTATATAGCCAGCCCCCTATGGGCCCTGTTAGTCCCTGCGCCGACCCTTCTTTAGGCCTGTGCGTCGCCCCTGTTGGGGCATCCTAGATGGATTTAGATTGGGGCAAGGATGACCGTCGGATTGTTGTACCCTAGGTCACCCTTGCCTATATGTATGTAATCGAGCCCCAGGCTCTTCATCAATCTATTATTCTTCCATCCATATTGCTTTCATGGTATCACGAGTTAGGGATTCGACCCCTCTCCCCCTTCCGTTGCCCTAGCGCGCCGTTCAGGCAGCGCCATCACGCGTCATTCAGGCTGCGCCCCGCGCGCCGTCCAAGCAGCGCCTCCGGCCGCGCCGTCCCCCTTCCGGCCCGCGCCGCCGCCGTTTCGGCCGCATCGCCCCCACTTCTAGGCCGCGCCCGCCGCCGTTCCGCCGCGCGCGCCGCCGCCTGCTCCACGCCCGCGTCCATGGCAGGGTCCCAGACTCCCTCCCAAATCGTGCTGCCGCGAAGGGCAAGCAGCTCACCCCGGAGGAAATCCAAGCCCACCGCGACGCCGCCCTTGATGCTGCCCAAAAGGCTGAGACCGAGGCGGCCACCGCAGCTCCGTGAGCGCGACGTTGTAGCCGCCCGTGCCCGCGACGCTCTTCAGCGCGCGGCCCAGGCATGTGCCGAGGCTGCCCTCGACGATCCAGATGCCAAGGACCCCACTGATGACAAGGACATCCGTTCCCACGTCTCCGACGCTGCCGCTCCGGATGACGCGTTCCATCAAGCCATGTTGTCCCATGAGGCCGCCGTCGTCGTCAATCTGCATCATCACGCCGCGAGTGTCCAGAACATCCGCAACTTGGTGCATGTCATCCTCGACATCGCCGACGACAATTACAAGCGCTGGCGTGATCAACTGCTCCTCGTCGTCGGCAAGTATTCCCTGGAGGATCATATCCTCTAGGACACCCCAGCACCAGAATTCCCTGACTGGCGCCGGATGGATTGCGTTGTCAAATCATGATCTCGGGCACCACCTCCACTGACCTCGCTGAGGCCGTGATGGCCCGCACCGCCACTGCCTGCACCATCTGGCTCGCCCTCGAGGAACAGTTCCTTGGGAACCAGGAGACCCGTGCCCTCCACCTCAATGCCAAGTTCCGCCACTTCTGCCAGGGCGACCTGTCGATCACCGACTGCTGCAGGCGCTTCAAGAACATGGCAGACGCCATGGGTGATCTCAGCGAGCCCGTCACTGAGCGCACGTTGGTGCTCAACGTCATTCACGGCCTCTCCGATCGCTTCGAGGCCGTCGGCCGTCACCTGCGCCTCTCCCGGGAGTTCCCCACCTTCCTCGAAGTCCGCTCGGCCCTAATTCTGGAGGAGATCATCATAAATCAGCGCCCCACATCCTCATCGACCGCGCTACTAGCCGCTGGGACAAGCCCACCACCGGCGGGTCCTCTGTCTCCTCCGGCCGGCAGCCTGCCAAGCAGCAGCCCGACGCCGGCTCCAAGGGTTCCAATCCCCGGAACCCGACCCAGCCCCAGCAGCGGTCTGATCACCGCAGCAAGCGCGCTGGGAAGGGAAGCCACTAGTCCCTGCTCCCAGGCGCCCAGCAACACCCGTGGCATCCCTGCCTGCCCAGGAGGGGCGGGCGCACCATGGACCTCGCCACAGTACCCCTGGTCCGACGCCATACACATGTGGCCGAGTCAAGGAGCGTCGTCCCTCACGCCGCAGCAGCAGCAGGCCCTCCTTGCCCAGCACCAAGCGCTGTTGGTCCAACATGCCCAGCACCAGGCGGTTGCTCAGCATCAGGCCCTCCTCGCGAACCAGCATGCCGCGCAAGCCCACTCGTCCGCTCCAGTACAGGGTTGGGACCAGCAGAGCGTCACCTTCGCCTTCAGTACAGTGTCTCCAAATCAGCCTCAGAACACCGAATGGTACTTCGACTCAGGTGCGACCTCCCATATGACCTCCGATGCCGGTACTCTCTCTCGCTCATGTATTCCTTGTCCACCAGCACCTTCGTGTTGTTAGTAATGGCTCTTTTTTTGCCCGTTACTGCCATTGGCGCCACTACTTTGTCTCCTTCATTAGCTCTTAATAATGTGCTTGTTTCACCACATCTTATTAAGAATCTCATTTCCGTTCGCCAATTCACCATCGATAACAATTGTTCTGTCGACTTTGACCCCTCTGGTTGCTCTGTGGAGGATCTGTAGACACGGAACATGATCGCAAGGTGCAATAGTTCCGGGTCCCTGTACCCATTGCGCCTTCCTCCTGCCGCCCAGTCGTTCGTCGCCAGCTCCGCGTCATCTCTTTGGCATCGACGTCTTGGTCATCCTGGTCATGAGGCCCTCTCCAAGCTGTCGTCAGTCATTCCCTTGTGAAATCAAGACGACACTAGTACCGTGTGTCACGCTTGTCAACTTGGTCGACATGTTCGTCTTCCGTTCCATGCTTCAAAGTCTCGTGCCACTAATAATTTCAATCTCATTCATTGTGATTTATGGACGTCTCCAGTCATTAGTGTCTCTAGCTATAAATATTATTTAGTCATTCTTGATGATTGTTCGCATTTTCTATGGACGTTTCCTTTGAAGCTGAAATCTGACACTTTTTCGACCCTGTCCAATTTTTTCGCTTATGCACGCACCCAGTTCGGCGCCGCCATCAAGGAAGTCCAGTGCGACAATGGACAAGAGTTTGACAACTCCAGTTTCTGCACGTTCTTTCTCACCCACGTCGCCCATCTACGGATGTCCTGCCCATACACTTCCGCCCAAAACGGTAAAGCTGAGCGCATCATTCGTTCCGTCAACAATATGATCTGCTCACTTCTCTTTCAGGCTCGCATTCCGCCAGCCTACTGGGCTGAAGCTCTACACACGGCCACTTACCTGCTGAACATCCTCCCGACCAACACCTTGCACTTCTCTACACCGCACTTTGCTCTCTTTGGCGAAGCGCCCGTGTATGATCATCTCCGTGTCTTCGGTTGCGGATGCTATCCTAACCTATCCGCCACAGCCACACACAAGCTTGCTCCTCGCTCCACCTTGTGAATCTTCCAGGGTTACTCCACTGACCTGCCTTGATCTCGCTAGCAATCAAATCATCATCTCTCGTCATGTCATCTTCGACGAGTCCACCTTTCCCTTTGCTGCGGAATCCCCCACCCCAGCTGCTGCGAATCTTGATTTTTTGGATGTTGACCACGACAGTGTGCTGCCACCCATAGGCAACCCACTACCTTTCTCTGCAGGGGCTCCACGGGCGCCTCGCCGTCTCCCGCGCCATGCGCCGCCACGGCGCCGCGCCGTCCCCCCCGCGCCACGCGCGGCCACGGCGCCCCGACGTCCCCCGTGCCACGCGCGGCCACGGCGCCGCGC
This sequence comes from Cenchrus americanus, assembly GCA_947561735.1. Taxonomy (NCBI): domain Eukaryota; kingdom Viridiplantae; phylum Streptophyta; class Magnoliopsida; order Poales; family Poaceae; genus Cenchrus; species Cenchrus americanus. Next base: position 193,388,963 of record OX387241.1, read on the forward strand.
TATCTTCCGCGCCACGCGCGGCACCGGCGCCTCGCCATCCTCGCCGCCCCGCGCGGCCACGGCACCTCCCCGTCGCCGACCTCGCCGCCTCGTCCTACAGGACCACCCCCGGACTTTCCAGCTCGGCCTCCTGGGGCTTTTGGGCGCGTCTTCAATCGCCACCCGCCGCCCGTCCCTCCGACATCTGCAGCCGCATCGGCGGCCCCTGATGCACTGCCCCACTGTGTGGTCCCGATCACCCCTGTGGTCAACCAACACCGCATGACCACCAGGGCCAAGCAGGGCCTCCGGTTCCCAACCGCCTACGTGGCTGCTCCCATCTCGCCAATCCCGAAGTCCTTCCGTGCAGCCCTCGACGATCCTAATTGGCGCACTGCTATGGTAGAGGAATACGGCACCCTGATCAGCAACAACACTTGGGATCTTGTTGCCTGTCCGCCCGGCATCATGTCGTTTCTGGGAAGTGGATCTTCAAGCACAAGTTCCATGCTGATGACACCTTGGAGCACTACAAGGCCCGTTGGGTCCTGCGTGGTTTCACGCAACGGCCTGGCATTGACTTCGATGAGACCTTCAGCCCTGTCGTCAAGCCGGCCACGGTGCACACGGTGTTGTCCCTTGCCTTGTCTCGCGAGTGGCCTGTTCATCAGCTCGACGTGAAGAATGCCTTTCTTCATGGGATCCTCACCGAGACTGTCTACTGCTCACAGCCTGCTGGCTTTGAGGACTCTGCTCACCCTGGATTTGTTTGTCGCCTCAACAAGTCCCTCTATGGTTTGAAGCAAGCTCCCCGCGCCTGGTACAGCCGCTTCGGCTCATTTCTCCTGAAACTGAGCTTCGTGGAGTCCAAGGCCGACACTAGTCTGTTTGTGCTTCAACATGGCTCTGACACGGCTTACCAACTTCTCTACGTGGATGACATTGTGCTCACAACATCCTCTTCACGTCTTCGCAAGCGCATAATTGCCGCTCTGCAGCAGGAATTAATCTATGAAGGACCTCAGTCAGCTCCATCATTTTCCGGGGATGAACGTCCGGCGCGCTCCGATGGCTTTCTTCTCGTCTCGCCGCACATGCTAGACATTTTGGACCGAGCAGGCATGGCTACCTGCAAGCCTTTCTCTACACCGGTGGACACCCGCTTGAAGTCGTCGCTACCTCCCGGCCGAGCCTCTTTGTGATGCTGATGCGACTGATATTCGGCATCTGGCAGGTGCTCTATAGTATGACATTCACTCGGCCTGACATCGCCTATGCCGTTCAGCAGGTCTGCCTCCACATGCATGCTCCGCGGGACTCCCATCTGGTTGCTCTGAAGCGAATCCTTCGCTACGTCCGTGGCACTCTTCACTTGGGTCTACGCGCCGCACCGATCCAAAGTTGAGGAGCTAGACAAGCCTACTCGGATGCGACCGGGCCGGTTGCCCCGACACCCGCAAGTCCACATCTGGATATGCGGTGTTCCTCAGTGCCAACCTGACCTCCTGGTCCTCCAAGCAACAGGCGATAGTCTCCCGCTCCAGTGCTGAGGCTGAGTACCGTGCGGTTGCCAATGCCGTGGTTAAGGCTTCCTGGCTCCGGCAGCTCTTGTTGGAGTTGCATACCCCACTTCGGCAGGCCACAGTGGTTTTCTGTGACAACATCAGTGTTGTATACATGTCCAGCAAGCCAGTGCAGCATCAGCGCACGAAGCACATCGAGATCGACCTCCACTTCCTCTGTGATCAGGTTGCGCTCGGTCAGATCAAAGTGCTCCATGTGCTGACAAGCTCTCGGTATGCGGACATCTTCACCAAGGGCCTCCCTTCCACCGTGTTTACTGAATTTCGGTCCAGCCTGAACGTCGATGCCACCGACGATCAGACTGTGGGAGGGTGTTAGCGTGGTATATAGCCAGCCTCGTATGGGCCCTGTTAGTCCCTGCGCCGGCCCTTCTTTAGGCCCGTGCGCCGCCCCTGTTGGGGCATCCTAGATGGATTTAGATTGGGGCAAGGATGATCGTCGGATTGTTGTACCCTATGTCACCCTTGCCTATATGTATGTAATCAAGCCCCAGGCTCTTCATCAATCTATTATTCTTCCATCCATATTGCTTTCATATATAGGTGCCACCAACGGTTAACATGGTTGGCTAAGCATAACATAAGGGGCAAAATAGAAATAAGTAATACTAAGCTACTAGACTTACTACTAACATTCTCCTCCTAAGTCTAGCAGCTGTTACATAGAACGACAAAGCAAAACATTTATTCTTGATCCCGACTCTGGAGCGGTGTTCCTAGAACAGAGCCACCTCCTCGTCTTCTTCCACGACCTGCGCGACGAGGGCCTGGCCGCGCCTCGGCTCGTCGTGGGCCTGACCACACCTCGGTCCGTCGCGAGCCCGACCCCGCCTCGACTGGTCGCACTCCCGAGCAAAGTGGCCAGTCCTGCCACAGTTGTAGCACCTGTCGCCACCGTCGTCGTCGCTCCCCTCAGAGGTGGCCTCCTCGGCACCTCCTCGTGCATCGCCCTCAGCGCTACAACGTGCTTTGGGCGCCCTATATGGCTTCACCTTCCCACGCTTGCGTCCGTCTGGAGGCTCCCCCTTCTTCCGACAGACGTGGCACTGGCAGTGCTCAGTGGCGTAGTAGAGCTTGCCACCACCATGGAAAGACTCGCCAGCCATCTCCTCGTCATCCACAGCCTTGAACCGACCCATCAGCTCCTCCATCGTCAACGTCGAGATGTCGATCATCATCTGAATGGCAATCTTGAGTTGTAAGTACTTCTTCGGAGAGCACCGGAGGAACTTTGCGACAGCTCTCTGCTCCGTGATCTCGTAGTCGCCGTACTGCTCCGGCCGCTGTCTCAGGCTAGAGAGACGGAGAGTGAAGTCGTCAACCTCCTCGCCCGGCTTGAAAGCCAAGCGGTCCCACTCCTCGCGAAGCTTCTGAAGTGCAGACTTGCGGGCGCGGTCGCTGCCGACGCGTACCGCAGCGATGGCGTCCCAAGCGTCATTGGTCGTCGCCTTCCCGGAGAGGGCCGACACCATCTCCGCCGGGACCGCGGAACAGAGCCCCTCTAGTGCCCGCTAGTCCTCCTGACGGCTCACGCCGCCCAGACGCACCGCCGTCCACATCTGACGCGCCTCAAGCTTCACCTTCATCATCGAGGACCACTCGGCGTCGTTGCTCTTCGTTAAAACCGGCCACTGTGTGCTGCCGGAGTCCCTGATGACGGTCTTGACCACCCTCGGGGGTGCGTCGTCGTGGTTGAAGTCGTCGTGGTCGTAGTCATGGTCGTGGACGGAGCGCCTCTCGACGTCCTGATGACGCGGGTCTGGGACCCACCCGTGCACCTCCGCGTCCCGCTGCCGTGCAGCGTCCCCTGCAGGCACCTCCTGCGGCGGGGGACGAGCACCCAGCGCTGCAGCGTTGACGGGTGGTACGTCGTGCCCAGCACCCTGTGCAGTGTGACCCAGCTCCTCCAGGTCGGGCCGCACCACCTCAAGCGTCACCTCCAACTCCTCCTGGAGCTGTGCCGCCTCCTGCTCCTGCCGGATGGCAACAACCCTGGTACGCCGAGCTTCCTCGGCTGCACGCGTCGCCTCGGTCCGCAAATCCGCCGCACGTGTTGCCCGAGCCGCGCGCGCGCGCCGCCGCCGGCTCTCCCGCCGCCGGTCCTCTTCCTCCTCGCGTGGAGCGGCCGCGCGCCGCTCCCGACGCCGCTCCGCCGCCGTCTCCCCTCGGCAACCATGCGCCACTCCTCACGCGCCGCACGCCGCCGCGCGCCGCCTCCGCCTCCCCGTCCGTCCGCTACCGCATCGCCCGCCTCCAACTCTACCCTCCTCCTCGCGCCGGACGTCACCGAGCCGAGCGAGGAGGCGAGGAGGAGATGTAGGTGTGGACATAGACCGGAGGAAGCGCCCGGCCCACCGGAGCTCCCGGAGCCCGGTCCACGGCCGCGCCACCCGCGCCGTGCGCGCCGGCGCCACGCGCCGTCCGAGCTCCGCACGAGCCCGCCATGGAGTCGAAGGAGTCGCCTTGAGGAAGACGACGCCGGTCCCCGACCCGCCGCTCGTGTGCGCCCCCCGCCGCACCACCGCAGCCAGCGCTCCCCCCTACGTCGACCGCTCGATCCCGCGGCCAGCCCAAGCGCATCCCTCGCCGCACCGCCGCAGAACTCCCCCCGCGCAGCCGCGCGTGCCCTCTCCTCCTCTTCGGGGAGCCAAGCCGCCTGCACGTGTGCCCTACACACGCCAAGCGCGCCCGCGCCAAGCTCGAGTCGAATTGAGCCGCCGCGGTGCTCCTGGAGCCCGTGCGCCGCCACCCGTGCACCTTGCGCGCGCCGCCGCTCCTCTTGCGCGCGCTTGGAAGCCGCCCGGAGCAGAGCGGTCCGCACATGGAGAAGGGCCCGAGCCGCGCCGAGCCCAAGCCGCCGCAACACGTGCTCTCCCCGCGTGCCGCTTCGCCTATTCCGCCCGGCCGCACGCCGCCCGCACCGACCGCGCGCGCTCCCCCGCTTTGCACGCCTCTCGCTCCCCCCGCGACAAGCCGTCCGGCCGCGCGAGCCCAAGCCGCCGCAACACGTGCTCTCCCGCGTGCCGCTCGCCTATTCCGCCCGGCCGCACGCCGCCCGCACCGACCGCGCGCGCTCCCCGCTTTGCACGCCTCGCTCCCCCGCGCGCAGCCGTCCGGCCGCGCGAGCCCCGCTTCGTGCCGCCGCGTGCGCGCGCGTCGTCCACCACCGCCCGGCGCCCTCCGGCCGGGTCAACGCCCGCCGCGCCGCGCCAATCCGCCGCCGCCGCCGCCGCCTCAATCTCGCGCCTCTCCGCCCGATCCGCGGCGCCGCCACCGGATCCGGTCGCGGGGAGGGTGGAGGCCGCCGGCCGGCCGGATCTGGCCGAGGATGCTGCGCCGCCGGTCAGGTGGGACCCGCCGCCGTTGGGGCTAGGGTTTGGCTGGGTGGAGCACGGGAGAGAGGTAGGGGGTGGGAAGGATTAGGCTCTGATACCACTTGTTAGCCCAAAAGATCTATTCCTTTCACCACAGCCTTCCAAAGAGGCCTTGGGTTACATATATAGGTGCCACCAAGGGTTAACATGGTTGGCTAAGCATAACATAAGGTTAAAATAGAAATAAGTAATACTAAGCTACTAGACTTACTACTAACATTGACAAGCTACAAACCTTCTAAATATAATTATCACCTTTAACTATGATAATATCATATAGAACAACAAACAATCTGTTCGTGTTCTACCATACAACCAATGAGCTTGTGATTTTTTTTAGGAGTACTCTTTTTTTAGCAATTAAGTCCAACTGTAATACTGTATATAGCCCTTACCAGTTATCACACATTAAGTGCTCAATTGTATTGAAGCATTGACATTAAGGGTTGTTGTAAAATTAATTCTGCAAGTACGTCATAAGCATGTGCCAGTAAAAATAAGCCTAACAACCAATTTGGTCCATAACCAGAACTTACAAGAAAAGTGAGGATAGTTATGTACTCCCTCCATACTCATAAAACATGTCGTTTAGGACAACGACACAGTCTCCAATACATAACTTTAACTTCTTATTTTTATAAAAGTATTTGTTGAAAACTAACATAACTATACTTTTATGAAAGTATTTTGCAAGACAAATCTATTCATGTAGTTTTCACATTTTCAAACTCAACAACTTAAAAGTTATTCATGGTTTATATTCTCAATGTTTGACTGAAACATTGTCCAAAACGTTTATGAGTATGGAGGGATTATCGGAACAACAAAAATCAGAAGTTGACAAAGGTGCATGAGTAAGTGGCAGTTTCAGGGACAACCAGGATGATCAATGCCAGGAGCATTAGAATTCAAAGTGTAGGATTTCTGTGCCAATTCATTAAAAAATGTAGGATTTCTGTGCCAATTCATTCAAAAGGCATCCACCAAGGTGAGCTAACCAACATTGATGCCTCAGTTACAAACATCAATTCATTGAATAGATCCGCCAATGGCCCCTTACTGAAACACCCACCAAGATTCTTACTACCATGACAATATTAGGCTATTCTATTCGACCACTTAGGTAAATCAGAAACAAGGCATGCATCGCATGTATCTTCCATACTACATTATTACACCGAATCACATTCCGATCACAGACATTAGCTACTCACATTTCCTCCAGCCTACCAAAAGGGAATATGAACAAAAATCTTGCAATTCCAATATTCCATGAATAACAGGCCAATCTGTGATACTATCATATACAACAAACCACCAATCTGGCAGACTATCATATACATTCCGCAAGTATCCACAGCCAACTACTGGTACAAGAAAGGCTTATAGGCCAATTTGGTCCATAAGGGAAAATGGACAAATATTTTCCCTCGCAATTACAAATTTTATGATTATCTAAAAAGGTATTTTCACTGAATTATTAACCATTCTGTCATACTATTATATACTAGTACAACAAACCACCATCTGGCATACTATCATATATAATAATAAAGCCACCAATTGTCCCAACCAACAACAGTATTGTGTTTTGGTTTTGTAGCAGTTTTGTCCAATTACAGCTGTGACTAGTCATCAGGATTCAGGACCACACACAACCGTATTCAACAATTGACTCTGAAGGCTATGTGGCAACATTGATTCAGCTAGTACTACGGACAACTACCGGTAAAACAGAAAAAAAAAAGCCAATAGGCCAATTTAGACCATAAGCACAGCTCAACATAGGTAGGTACAGTATTAGAACAACAACAAAAAGGAATCAGAAATTAAAACCTGACAAAGGTGCATCTGGTACCCGACAGTACCAAAGGACCACCAGGACAAGTAATACCAAGAGCATCAAAAATTGAGAAAGCAGGATTTGGTGCCAACTGATCAATGCAATTTGTAAAGGCAGCAACAGAGCTGGGGAAATGAACACGCGATGGCCCAGCTACCAACATGGAATCGACCAGCAAATGTTCCCTCATTTATGGAACCATCCAACCTCGTTGCCAATAGCCATCACCGCCGCACATTCTATTCCACCAAGTAGTCGTAAATCACAAGCAGAGCATCATCCATCACGATTACCATGAACACGACACAACCATAATGAATCACGTTCCGAATGATCATGGTGATTAGCGAATCGCTTTTCCTCTGCCTACCTACCTTCAGATTCTTTTTTCTTTTTGGCGTGCAATTCGACATTTCCATGAACAGTTATCATTTTTTCTGAACAAATGTTTTCTTAGTAGTAGTAAATAGGTATCTAAAAGAATGCATTCCCATGATGTATAATCACTATAGGTGCTAGTTTATTACTAATCCACCAGGCAAGCAGGGGAGAGAGAGGACAGCACACGGCGCGCGTTATTGTTCTTACCGTCCTGCGTGACGAGCGGGTAGTCCTCGGCGCTGAGCGTGACGAGCCAGTCCCAGTGGGGCCCTCGCCTGAGCAGGACGGCCGCCCCGTGCAGCACGGCGGCGAGCGCCGACGACCCGGTCCGGTCGACCGCGTAGGCGTCCCCGACGACGTCGACGTTCCGGAACTCCCTCCACGCGGGCTCCTCCGCCCTCACGGCCTCTGCCAGCGCCCGGCGCTCCTCGGCGGCCGCCCCGGCGTCGAGGTGCAGCAGGTAACGGTTCCGCGGGTGGTACACCGCACGGAGCAGGCGCAGCAGGCGCCGCGCGTCCCCGCCCGTGCCGGAGATCCAGTACGCCAGGGACGGCGGGCGGCTGGGCCCCCACTCCGCCCGCGACGCCGCCGGCGGCGGTAGCGCGGCACGGGACGAGGGCCAGGCGAGGAGCGGCGCGTAGTAGTACGACGAGGAAGAGGAGGTGCGGAGCAGCACGAGCAGCAGCAGCGCCGCGGATAGCGCCGTCGACGCCAGGCACGGGGGCAGCCGGCGCGGCCGCATGCCGATCGGCGCCGCCGCCGGCTCCGTGGCGGAACGGACGTGCAGGTGACTGGGTCAGCGACTCAGCGCAGCAGCCGTGGCGGCATGCGGTTGGAAGGGAACGCGTGGAAGCGGAGGGAAGGCGGCGACGCGAGGAGAGGTGGGGTGGTTTGAAAAGGCGGAGACGGGCGGGCGGGGTGACGTGGGAGGTGGCGCCGCTGTGTCTTGTCTGGCGGCGGGGCTCGGCCACGGCCGCTCTGAAGTCTGACCAGTGACCATGCGGGGGGTGGTGGTGGGGAGCTACCGGTTGGCATTTAGTCGTGGTGGGGCAGGGGCAGGGGCAGGGGCAGGGGCGGCGTGCCGTGTGGGTTTGGGAGAGGCGCGTGGCGCGCCGCGCCGGTGCGCCAGGTGGCGGTTTTTGATGGGGTGTGGTCGTTTTCGAGGTGCTTTCTTTTCCGTTTTTTTGTTTTCGCGGACTTTTAATGTGGTGTACGACCGGCCGGTAGCGGCCGTACTGTTGGTGTGGGGTTCGTTGGTCACGTCAGCAGATGTTTGGTCGCCCGGGAGGCAGGCGTGGACCGGCCGGTTGGCTCGCGCCGTTCTCCCGCCTTTTTTTTGCTTACTTCCTCGGTCCTAAGATTGTTGTATTTATGTCACAACATTGATTAAATTTGGAGAAAATTGTCGGGTTTCTATAACCGCCGGCAGTAGATTTCTCGCATTGCGTGTCGAGCCTCGGACGGTTGCGTAAATAGGGGTACACAGAATTTATACTAGTTCGGGCCTCCGGAGAGTAACACCATACGTCCAGTTCATGCTGCTGTATTATTTGCGCTGATATGTAGTAGGTATTACAAATGGGCGAGAGAGGGACAAGTTCCGAGTCTCAAGAACGGGAGAGCTTATCCTGAGAGAAGGAAGAGGTCAAAGTAGAAGTGCCAGCTCTCTCTCCCACGTGAGGACCTTGCTCTACCCTTTTATCTGACAAGGGGACAAGTTACATTAGTGAAGAGAGAAGAGAAAGAGGTGGTGCATGCACAACAGCTGTAAAGGGGGAGATCTTTTCCCATGCAGCGGGTCCCACCATCATCCTTGGTTCTGCTGGCTGCTGTTGACATGTGTAATCTGACTTTGACACATGGTGCATGCATACTACTCGGGGGAGGCTTTCAGCTTGTTGGAGGCTGCAGGTTGGAGGCGGCCACGTGATGTTGTAGCTTGACTTGTGGCCGTTTTCCCTCACAAAAATAATTTACGTAAGCTACCAAAAATACCCTAGGGGCCATTATGGTTGTGATAGTCGTTCGTAATCACTGTCTTGGATACATATAATTTTGGGTCCCATCAAAAATACATATAACATTTGTATCCCTACATAATTTATTAAAAAACTAGATTCAAATACCTTTCTAATATACTAATTACACATCATAAATATTACTATTTTTAATATATATTGAAGTTGTTTCTTGGGAACCGCAACGACAATCTTTTAGGGACAGAGGGAGTACTATACTAGCGGCGTGCCCCTGTACGTACTGCAACATGTTGAATGTTATATGTCGTTTCGTCGACAAATTGGCTCGGTGTCGCTGAAGGCCCGTGCGAGCCGCGTGGGGCCCCCGGGCGTGGGGGCCGCGGCTGGGGGTTGGGGACGTTGCTTTTTTTCTTTCTTTTTTTTCTTTCTTTTTATTATTCTTTCCTTTTTCTTTTCTATTTCTTTTTCCTTTTTTCTTTTTTATTCATCAACGCTTTTTCAGTTTTCTGTTTTTCTTTTTCTTTTTCATATTTTTCTTCCTATTTTTCTTTTTTATTTCCTTTCTAATATTATGTTTTTTGTTTCGTTTTTTTCTTTCTTTCCTTTTATTCTTCTTTTTTATTCTATTTCCTATTTCACTTTTATTTCTCTTTTCTTTTCTTTATTCATTTTTTACTTTCTAATTTATTTTTTCTATTTTCATTTCCATTTTTTGTATTCTTTCCTTTTTAATATTTTCCTTTCATTAATATTTTTATTGTTCTCGCTAGAGTAATAAGTTGTTCTGGCTATAAGTATCTTGTTCGGGCTATAATAACAACTTGTTCTGACCCTTGTTCTGATTTGTTTTGACACTACATTTGTTTTTGTTCGAGATGACACACAAAATTGTTCCGACTATAATAGGATTTTGTTCTAACATTTGTTCTCATTTGTTCTAACATTTTTTTGTTCGAGATGGCATACAAAGTTGTTCCGGTTATAATAACAAGTTGTTCTGGCTATAGTAATATCTTGTTATGTCTATAATAATAAATGTGCTGACCCTTGTTCTGATTTGTTCGGACACCACATTTGTTGTTCGGGATGACATATAAACTTGTTCTGACAGTTGTTCTCGGTTGTCCTGGCACTTCATTCGTTTTGTTCTAGCGATAACAAAATATATAACCGTAACTAAAAAATATGAATAAAAAATTTGTCAAAATATAGTCAAGTGAGATCTTGTTTCGAAGTTTTTATTGTCAGAAATCCAATAGCGCGATCGAAATTTAATTGTGATGTTTGGTTTGTGATTTATAATTTTTTTAGTTTCAATCAATGTTACATGTGGCCGATGTCATCAATTTTGTTTTCTTTTGCATGCATGCACCTCATGCACCTTTCCTTCAGCAACATGTTGTTGTTTTGCCGCTGAAGCGACAGGTAACAGCACCCCTGCAACATGCGGCTGCCCAAACAAAAACAAACAGTTTATTTAGCCTATTTTCTGCCACTATATGTCATCAAAGCGACAAAGGTTATTTCATTATGTCGGTGGGACCCACTATCCAAGGCATCCTCTTCCTTCGTCCTACCGTCGCGCTTCGCTCTCGAGCTCCGCTCCCTGTCGAAGCTAGGTTAAGACGAAGGAGGGTTCTAAAAAAATGTTACGATGGCGGAGGGTGGTAGAGGCAGATGCGACGGCAGGAGTTGCTAGAGTTGGCTGAGGAGGACGGTGCGAGGGCTTCGGAACTTGCCGTCGGTACGCTAGGGTTAACGTTTGGGGTTGGAGGTTTTGGGGTTCGAGTTATCGGGTTGCGATCTCCCATGTCCTCCAACTATAGTGGGAGGGCCTTGGGTGATGGCGGTGGCGACAGCGTGACACGCGAGCTCCCCGTGGGAGCAGAAGGTGCGGTGGTGACAAGCATCTTAGGTTGCTCGGTGGCGAAGGTAAGGCGACACAAAAGTGCTGCCGGCCAAGCAGGGTTTGCGGCAGGGCATTGAGAAGGGAGAAGAGAAGGACGGGAGTCACCAGTGACACGACAAGAGGATGGCGCGGAGGCATCCACGGTGTCATTGTCGTGGGGAATAAGTATTTGGCACTCCTGGAGAATTTCCTTTCTCCCGTAGTGAGTGGTGTGTAATAATGGAGCTAATCCTCTATTGTCAAGACCCTATAAGGAATCGGATGCTCGTTAGCCTAAGAGGGGGAGGGGGTGAATTAGGCGATCTTAAAACATTAACCTATGGCTTCACTACTTTTTCTCAAAGTAAACTAGAACATACTACCTAGATGTGCAACTACGGTTGCTGTAGTGTGAAATTCCCATCCCAAAACAAGGTTTGCAACCTATAGCCAATCCTAGCAAGATTCTACTCTAGGAAAGTAAAGGCAAGCAACGATTGTAATAGTGTAAAAGCGGAAACGTAAAGGGGATTAGAGGAAGCAAACTCTTGACACGCGATTTATCCCGTGGTATCGGTAGGCACAAAGCCACCCCTAGTCTACGTTGTTGAAGCACTCACACAAGAGTATTGCTTCCCGGTCACCAAGTCTCTCCCAAGAGCACCACTTGACTTTCCACAAAAGCTAGCCACTTAGGCACTTCCCAATAGCTCCCTTGGTCACCTTGATGCCGCCTCCACTAAGGAGCTTCTCCACCAAGGAATGGGGGTCTCCACGTCCCCCGCACAAAGTGTCCTCGCCACTCCACACCAATCCGGAGGGTCGATGACGATTACCGGTGAGCCACTTAGGCCGCAAGGCTTCCGCGAACCTTGTACAACTTGATTCACTCAAGAATCACCTCACAAGGTTGGCACAACCTTACACTCACTTAGCTCTAAGCTAAGCCTAGCACTAAACACATACACTAAGCATATGCAAGTCTATGGATGAGCAATTAAGCACTTGGATGGACAAGATATGATCTTCTAGGTGTCTTGAACTCCTCTCGCACTTCCACACAATCCAGCCTACATCAAATGGGTGAGTGGAGGGGGTATAAATAGCCTAGGCATCCAAGGATCCGTTGGCTAACGGCCACCGAAAAAGGTAGCGTCAAATGAACCGATGCTATGTTTTTCTAGGTGTCGGTTCATCCGGTGCCCCTCCCACGTCACTTACCCGTTGAGGTTCTCTCGACGGACGCTATGCTCCGACGGTGCGTCGGATCATCCGGTGCCGAGTCGAAGGACTCTTCGCCAAACCCTTACTATCCGCATCTTCAAGAGCGTCGGATGAACCGCCGCTCTACCGTCGGTTCATCCGGTCTTGAAGCTCCGGTCTTGGAGCGTCTCTCGTCTTGATTCAAATGAAGCGTCAAATAGACCGATGGTGTCCTCACTCGGTCCGTCGTATCATCCGGTGCTACCGACTTCGCCGCTCTTCATGTGCAAGTCATCCGACGCATCTTGAATATCGATCGTCGGATCATCCGACAGGTGTTAACTTCATTTCAGCCTCGCGCAAAGTGTACCAAGTGCTCCGACACTTGCACCGATGGTACCGTCGGTTCATCCGACGGTGTCTTTTCCTTCTTTTCTTCGCGTCTTCAACTTGGATCTTTGCTTCAACTTAACATACTTAACATACTTAACATGCCATTACTTATAGCCCCAAAATATATGCTAACTCCTCATTTTTGCTATAAGTAACCTAACATGTCCATGGTATGATAACTTGTGGTATGACATGTTAGCTTGGGCATGATATGTTAACATCTGGTAACATACATGGGACCTAGGAATGCCTACAGAGACATGCTAGACAATGTGGTTAGTCTCATTGCTTGTGTTGGCATGAATCAACAAAATCAACTCGAACAAATGGCAAATGGGGCCATGTTCGCTACAATCTCTCCCTTTTAGTTAAGTTTAAAAAAGTTCAGTCGTTGCTGGTAGTGCCTACGGAGTATATCTATGTCATCCGGTAGGAAGAAAGTGACTTTGCTTCCTCTAAGAAACCATTGGAACCACCAACCAAGTGCTAGGCTGTGCTACTGCTATGTACTACACAATGGTTATGTGGTCCTTTATATGAATGTGCATTACCCTTAGGTTATTTCAGGACTGTTAACCAAAGGCAGGTCTCTCAACTCTGGTATATGTGTCAGCCATATTAATTACATGGCGTGCATAACACGGTGAAGACAAAAAAAAAGGTTTAGAAGTGTCACGGCTGATGCCCGTTCGTTAAAAAAACAAAAAACAAAAAAGAAGTGTCACTGCTGAATCTGGCTGTGGCTCATGTAGTTCCTTAACCTGGGAGACTGTCATATGAAGACTTCAAGTAATTTAACTATTGTATTGACTCTACAAAGTCGAGTCGTGCAGTAGTGCAGTACGCTACTAAAACTCAGCTGTCTGCTTATTAGAACCTGATCTGACCATTTCATTAGGTTTGTTGTAGCTTCACACGGTGCATTTTCTTCCTCTGGTGAAACTACAAATGACTTAGGCAAATCTGATCTGACCATTAAAAAATGACTCACGACTCAAGAAACTACAACTCGACTTAGGCAAATGACTCATGAAGCAAATGACTTAGGCAAATCTGCCTGCCAGAGACGGACTGTCTGTGATGGCCTTCGCGGGCCGTCCGTCAGCAATGGCGGACCATCCGTGGATCAAGAACGGACCATCCGTATTAAGGGGAGCGGGCGGGACTCCTCTTCCCCAGGCGCGGTGGTCTAGGCGTTCAAACCGGCGTAGCCAGGCATCCAGTGGCGAGCCTAGGTGCCCAACTGCTGGTTGGCTCGGCCGGCGTTCGTGGGGTTGTTTGCCTTTCTGCTACGCCCTCAACTCCTAGCGTGGGCACGACAGCCGGCGAGGCCGGCCCTGACATGGCCATGCGCGGTGTCCTGCGGGGAACGTCTGTCCGCGAGGCCACGCCCGCTTGCCTCCGGCATCCTGTGTGTGGGGCTTTGAAAGGACCTTGATGTCGCCTGAAGGGGGTGAATAAGGCGAGACGACCAACTTAAACTTTCCTTCCCCTAAAACTTGAATCGCCAGGGGCCACCGACAGATAGACCAACCATCACGCACTGTACGGTCGTGAGGCGGGAGGTGGCCGGTCACGGCTCGCGTGACGGTCGGATGGGAGCGTTCGATGTGTTTTTCTATTTCTTTTTTCTTTTTATTTATTCCAAGTTTTGTTCTCCTTTTCTTTTTTTCCTTTTTTATTCATATTTTTATGGAACGGTTTTTCTGTTTTTATTTTGTCTTCTTGCTTCTCTTTTGTATTTATATTTACTTTCTAATACTATTTTTTGTTTCATTTTTATTTCTTTCTTTTTGTTCTTTTTATTTTATTATTTCTTGTTTCTCTTTTATTTCTCTTTTCTTTTTATTTATTGATATTTTATATTATTTCTTTTTAAATATTTTTCCTCCATTAATATTTATTTGTTTGAGATGAGATGTAAATTTGTTCTATCTATAATAATAAGTTGTTACTCTGTAAGTGTCTTAGTCGGGCTATAATAATTACTTGATCTGCCCCATTCTAATTTGTTCTCACACTACGTTTGTTTTTCTTCGAGATGACATACAAACTTGTTCCGGCTATAATAGGATCTTGACAGCTTTTTCTCATTTGTTCTTACACTTTATTTTGTTTGTTCGAGATGACATGTAAACTTGTTCGCTATAATGATAAGTTGTTATGACTATAATAATGTCTTGTTCGTACTATAATAATAACTTGTTCTGTCTATAATAATAACTTGTTCTGATCCTTGTTCTGATTTGTTCTGACACTATATTTACTTTTGTTCGTGATGACATAAAAACTTGTTCTCGGCTATAATAGAATCTTGTTCTGACAGTTGTTCTTATTTGTTCTGACAATTCATTTGTTTTGTTCTCATGATAATAGAATATATACTTAATTAAAAATACAAATAAAAGTTTGTCAAAATATAGTCAAGTGAGATCTTGTTTCAAAGTTTTAATTATCGAAATTCAATGATGCAATCGGGATTTAATTTTGATACCGAGTTTATGATTTATAGTTTTTTTTTAAATTTCAAACAACTTGCATGCAAATGTGACATAACACTTTTGTTTGACACATATACATATTTATTCCGATAGTTCATATAACTTGTTCGATACGTAAAAATATTTTATTTTGGTAATTTGTAAATTTTGTTCTACTGTTATGTAAATATATAATCTTAATAAAAAATACAAATAAAAAAGTTTATCAAAATATTCTCAAGTCGGGATATTGTTTCGAAGTTTTTATTGTCATAAATTCAATGGTGCGATCGAATTTAATTTTGACGTTTGATTTGTGATTTATAGATTTTTTATATTTCAAATCCCGCACTCACGTCATCACCGGTGGGAAAGCACATGAGCTGCATGCAGAGGATAAAAGGCCCACGCGGTCCACCCATACGGACTAACTACCACGTACGCACACGCAGCAACAGCCTTCGGTGACAAGTTGTGTTTCGTCGCCGAAGTGACACCTAGAAGCGTCTAGGGGCCACAGTCGACCTATCCCGGCTTTGCTTCACAGAGGGCACCGGTTAGACCATTGACTAGCACCGATCGGACCGGTGTAGCACGGAGCATCCGCAAAAATAGCTTCAAGCTCATCTTGACTTCTAGAGCGAACCAAACTTTATGAGTGAGCTTGTTAGATGATCACGAGCGAGAGTAATGACCCCCGAACCCACAAATAGCTCACCCAAGTAGATCAAAGCGGAAGCAGATCAAATATGCTAGAAAACCACTTAGAGAGGCAAACCACAATGAGACGCAAGGATTTGTTTCATGAAGTTTATCTCTCACTTATGAAAGGCTACGTCTTCATTGAGAAGCTTGTAAGGGAACTCTCCACAACAAGCCGGGTCTCTTTCAACCACTTTCCTCCATTCCACTAAGGCAATCTTTTCAACAAAGGGGTAAGATCCCATCCCTCACAAACTTCCCGTTGCTCACCACAACCTTGGGAGCTAGCCGGCGACGCCTAGCCGTCTAGGAGGCAAACCTCCAAGAGTAACAAATGCTTCAAATCTTGTAGACGCGAAATTGAAGTGCTCAAGCTATGTGAATGCTCTTTTTAGCTCACAAAGGCTCAACCCAACTCAAAGAATATGGCTTATGAAGCGTCCCCTCATCGAGGTGACTAAATGTGACACAAATACCGGTCCCAAGAGGTCGGCAACACATTTATTACAACATGTGGTTCGAGTCCCTTACATCACGGCGACATAGTGGACACGGGAGCGCCAATGCCACAAGAAACAACACAAAATCTAAAGACCAAACTACAATAGCGAAGGCTTCTAAAGCCTCATCGAGTACCACACCATGGAAGCTCTCCGTGGAGTGTAGCGAACATGGCCTCATATGCCATTTGTTCGGAGTTTGATTTTGGTGATTCATGACAACATGATCATTGGGACTAACTATATTGTTTGAGCATGTCTTTGTAGACACTTCTAGGTCCCAAGGATGCAAGGAAACCACATGCAAAAAATGCCAAAACAAATGGTCAAAACCGAGCAAGAAAAGGAAAAGAGAAGACACCGTCGGATGAACCGACGGTCCCTCAAATACAAGCGTCGGTGCAATCGTCGGACGAGTTGGTGCACAGGGTCAAACCCTAGGTACCGTCGGATGAACCAACGGACCATTATTTAGTAGCGTCGGACGAATTGCAGAGGAAGAGCAAGGAAGACAGTAGCACCAGATGATCCGACGGTCTGAGTGAGGACCCCGTCGGTCTATCCAATGCTCAGTTTGAATTCATACAGAGACGCGCCAAGACAGAGCCTTCAGCACCGGATGATCCGACACCTGGCCAAGATGAAGCGTCGGTCTATCCGACGGTCAAGTGAAAGCTAACAGAGGCGATTTGAGTGCGGAGTCTTCAGCACCGGATGATCCGACGTAGCGTCAGAGCATAGCGTCGGAGCAGTTGTTTCAGAGAACCTCAACGGCTACGTGACGTGGGAGGGGCACCGGATGAACCGACGCCCTGGAAAAGCATAGCGTCGGATCATCCGACGGTACCTTTTTCGAGCAGCTTTTAGCCAACGGCTAGTTTGATGCCTTGGGCTATTTATACCCTCTCCACTCACCCATTTGAGGTTGCTGGATTGTGTGGAAATGCGAGAGGAGTTCAAGACACATTCAAGATCATATCCAATCCATCCAAGTGCTTAATTACTCATCCTTAGACTTGCATATGCTTTGTGTATGTGCTTAGTGCTAGGCTTAGCTTAGAGCTGAGTGAGTGCAAGGTTGTGCCAACCTTGTGAGGTGATTCTTGAGTGAATCCAGTTGTACAAGGTTCGCCGGAAGCCTTGGGGCCTAAGTGGCTCACTGGCAATCGTCATCGACCCTCCGGCTTGGTGTGGAGTGGCGAGGACACTTTGTGCGGGGGACGTGGAGACCCCCTTCCTTGGTGGAGAAGCTCCTTAGTGGAGGCGGCATCAAGGTGACCAAGGGAGCTTGACAAGTGCCTAAGTGGCTAGCCTTTGTGGTGAGTCAAGTGGTGCTCTTGGGAGAGACTTGGTGACCGAGAAGCAATACTCTTGTGTGAGTGCTTCAACAACGTGGACTAGGGGTGGCTTAGTGCCTACCGATACCACGGGATAAATCACGTGTCGGAGTTTGCTTCCTCTCATCCCCTTTACATTTCCACATTTACTCTATTGCAATCTTTGTTTGCCTCTACTTTCCTAGAGTAGTATCATGGTAGGATTGGCTATAGGTTGCAAACCTTCTTTTGGGATGAGAGTTTCACACTAGAACAACCTAGTTGCACATATAGATAGTATGTTCTAGTTTACCTCTGCGCAAAATTAGTGAAGCCGTAGGTTAAAGTTTTTAAGTTGCCTAATTCACCCCCTCCCCCTCTTAGGATAACGGGCATCCGATTCCTTACAAGTGGTATCAGATCCGGGACTCACTTCCTTCACAAGGAAACACCAATTCAATTGGTAATTTGTGAAAACCGGCTCATTGGAACGGTTAGGCTTCACCGCCTAGTGAGTTGCTCTATAGAGGTATGAAAGGGGTGGATACCGTAGGTTTGGCTCCACATTTTGATGGTACGGGCTATCCTCGGTGGAAGGTTCTCATGGAGGCCTATCTCCAAGCAAGGGACCTTGATGTTTGGAGAGTCACCGATGAGGGCATGAAAAATGGTACTAGAAAGGAAAAGCAATTTGATGTGATTGCTAAGAGTATCATTTTGTCCTCACTATATGTAGGCGTTTTCAATAGAGTTTTTACTTGTGAAAATGCTCATAAGCTATGGAAAACCATCAAGGAGCAAAATGAGGGCTCAAAAGAAGTTGCTAATGAACGCTACGGTTGTCTCCTTGAGGAATTCAATAGCTTCAAGCAACTTGCTAATGAAAATGCCGAATCTATGTACTCACGCCTAAATGTGCTTGTCAATGAGATCAATGCTTTAGGTGTGAAGGAGATCACGGACTTGAACATCAACCGCAAGATCCTTCAAAGTCTCCGGAAGTCCGATTATGACTTGGTGAAGGCAATCATCTACGAGAAGAAGCTCGAAGATTTGAAGCCATCGCATATCTTGAGCAAGATCATGGCACATGAGCTTCAACTCATGCCCAAGTCAAAGAAGGCGCCCCAAGAAAAGCCCCAAGAACCATCATCTCCAACTACAAGCCATGCTCTCTCAAGCCGACAAGAGAAGATGTTGAGTAGAATGGCTACTCATGGGAGCTCAAGTGAGGATGATGGTGATAATGGTGACAATGAAGATTCCTCAAGTGATGAAGAGGTTGAATCTTTGGTGGCCGAGTACGTGAAGAAAATCTTCAAGTATGTGAAGAAAGTCAACATGTACGGCTACAACGTCCACTTGAGAGAAGGGCGCCATCATCAACGCATCAAGTTCACCAAGATCAAGCACAAGCTTAAGAAGAAGGTGGTAAAGGAGAGAAGACCAAGGCAAGAAGCAACTTTCGCCATCCGTGAATGGACAAGTGGTGAAGAATCAAGTTCTTCTAGCTCAAGCGATGAATCAAGAAAGAACTTCACCACCCGCTTCATGCAAGGTCCTTCATCATCACACATGTGCCTTATGGCCAAAGGTATGGAAAGCAATGTAAGTGATGACGAATCCGACACCACCTCTCTTAATGATCTTGTTGAGCTAGTCCATGAGCAAAAAGGAATGCTTGAAAAACAAGCTAATGAAATTAAAGAACTCAATGCTCTCAATGATCTTAGTGACACCCTTGCTACAAATTATGAACATTTGTTGTGCAAATTCAAATTGCTTAGCAAGCAGTGTGAGGAGCTAAAATCTATGCTTGAGAGCAATGAGACCAAAACAAGTAATTCCTTTGAGCTTGATGAAACATCTATCCCTTGTGCAATTCCTATCTCCAAGGTAGATGCTTCAACTTCTTGCATTGATTTAATTGATGAATCTTGCTCACCATCTTGCCATGAGAATGTTGTTGTAGAAACATGTGATTATCTCATATGCAAGGAAAATGATGAGCTCAAGCAAGAAGTGAAATGGCTCGAGAGAGGTTGGCAAACTTGATGGGCAAGGGCAAGAACGATGAGGAACAAGTGGACATCTCTCAAGACATGAAGAGCAAAGTCCAACCTTCTCAAGATAACCGTAATCCCATGGTGAAGAAGCTTGAGAAGGGTGCAACCGTGACTTTCTACAAGTGTCATGGAGAAGGGCACATGTTCTACAAATGCCCTCAATTTGTCAAGAAGATGGACAAGGGCGCAAAGAAGAAGTTGAAGCCGACAATCAAGAGCTCCCTCATCTACACCAAGACCAACCGCAAGAACAAGACCAATAGAAACACCTACGTCATCAAGAAGAAGGCAAATGGCAAGGTGGTTGCTCACAAGGTTGGGAAGATGAAGGAAGAGCGGGGTAGGAACCAACCCATTTGGGTGCCCAAGGAAGTCATCACCAACATGAAGGGGCCTCAAATGGTTTGGGTTCGAAGGCCACTTGAAGGCCTTGACAATGGGGACTTGGGAGGATTGGTACAATGAAGATGAGAAGATTCAAGCCTATAAGCCAAGCTTGCAAATTGGACATGTGTTGCCCAAGTTTCCCGGTTGAGGTAATGGAAACTAGTACCTATCTCTTGTATCATTGTAGCTCCATTGCCTTGTTTAAGTTGCATTTGTTGCAATGTTTACATATGGTAGGTTGCTTGTGTCATGTGCTAACCCATGAGCAATCTACATGGTTTAATTAGTGTGTAGGAAAGCTACACTTGTTTCTTTCATGGTGCATGTTTTCATATATATCTCTTTGCATCATGAGCAAGCTATAGGGTTAGCTTCCCTTTTGTTTTCATAAACAATGTGCATACATTTGTTTGGTGATTCAAACACTAAATGCACACATTTAGGGGGAGCTCATCCTATGGTTTGGTTATGGGACTAACATTGTTTCTAGCTTAAGTCCCTTAGCAACGCGTTCGGTGCGGTGTTTCATTCTAAGAGAATGCTATTTCACTCTCAATGTGATCTAACATCTCTAAAAGAGTGAATATAGCAATATGAGCTTCATGCTATTGAGTCATGTCCTTGTGTATGTCTCTATATAAGTTCAAAGGCAATGTACTCATACATTCCTAATCCTTGTGGTACCCCAAGTGTCTTCTATGCAAGCTTCTTTCAAGTGGTGTCACCTAGTGATATCATTTCCAAGTGGCTCATCTCAATGTGGTGCCAACAAGGTAGAGAGGATCATCCCCCGGAGGTATGCAATGATCAAAAGACTACAAGTGATATCTACAAGTGGTAATGTAACAAGAACCCATTTGTCTTATCTCTTGTCCCTTAAGCTACCTCCTTGCATGATATGCTCTAAGCTTCCTTGTCTTTCAAGTTTGTAGTTGTGCACTTGTTTCTCACTACCCTTGTCTTACAAGTGGTATCCTTTTGTGCACACACTTAGGGGGAGGTTAGTTTGTATCATGCTAGTCTCATGAGCTTGTGATCCACCTTAGTTATTCTCACATGTGGTATCTTCATCGATATCATACATATGGATCATGGTTCATGCGGCTTTCTCCCTTGCATTTAACATCTCTCCTTTGAGCTATGATTGCTAGATCTTGCTAGTTTCCTTGGACCCATTTGCTTTGGACTTTTTGGTGATTTTATTCCAAAGGGGGAGAATGTGAGACCAAAGCAAACTTGTGGCTTAAGCCTACAAGTGGATTCAAGGATGCTTACAAATGGTTTCAAGGATATGAGACCAAAGGGAGAGAATGTGAACATAAAGATCAAAAAGGGGGAAGTTTGATCTAGGGTGAGTTTGGATGATGGTAAGCATCCAAGCAAGTGTAAGTGGTTCTAATTCTGTCAATTCTAGCAAATTTATGCTTGCTTTGGTTGTGTTGTCATAAATCAACAAAAAGGGGGAGATTGTAGCGAACATGGCCTCATATGCCATTTGTTCGGAGTTTGATTTTGGTGATTCATGACAACATGATCATTGGGACTAACTATATTGTTTGAGCATGTCTTTGTAGACACTTCTAGGTCCCAAGGATGCAAGGAAACCACATGCAAAAATGCCAAAACAAAGGGTCAAAACCGAGCAAGAAAAGGAAAAGAGAAGACACCGTCGGATGAACCGACGACCCCTCAAATACAAGCGTCGGTGCAATCGTCGGACGAGTTGGTGCACGGGTCAAACCCTAGGTACCATCGGATGAACCGACGGTCCGTTATTTAGTAGTGTCGGACGAGTTGCGAGAGGAAGTGAAAGTGCATCTAGGCCCCTAAGTGGATTTTAGTGAATTGAATGACAAGGCGATTAAAGGACTAATGATCTTGTCTAAGATTGTGAGCAGTCTTCATTATATATTCATGAGCAACCATTGAAGTATTTTAAATTATGGATGTATTTTATGGCTCACTTTTACAAAGACAAGTATATGGTGAAAGACTTCATGAGTTTATTGAAAGAGAACAAGATGATGAGTATACACACTATGGTTCTAAAAATTGGAAGCTTGCATATCCGTTGTCAATCAAGATCAAGCATTTGAAGCGGGATTTTCAAATGAAGGTTATTTGTGGATGAAGCAAAGTGGAACTCAAAGTGGTTTGGATAAGTGATGAAGAGATCAACCGAGGTGTCTAGGGTGAGGGACTAAGCAATCTTTGGGGCCGTAGCTAAGCCGCCATAAGTGTTTTGCTAGGGTGAAGGTCTAGCATCCGTGGGGTCTCCAAGTATCATATTCAAACCTTAACCGAGGGAATCTTTGCAAGTCATCAACTCATTACGATTGGCAACATGGAGTGACCATGGATCCAAGTGTGCATTCTTATGCTATATGGAAAGATCCTAAGTCACTAGCTCAAGTATGGACGTGCTCAAGTCAAAGGCTATGTTGAAAGCCCTCAAAGTGGTTATCGATCAAGTATGGCAAGAATTGAAGTTGTTCAAGCTCAAGAAGTCATTGAAGCTCTTTTGTTCTTTTCTTGAGTATAGGTACGCCGTACTATCAAGAGGGATGCAACTTAGCGAGTTGACCAAGTCAAAGTGCTCTTTAGTTGACCTAAGTGAGATCTAGCCCTTGAGTGTGCTAACTAACCCTCCTAACCTAACCTCGGGTCATTTCATCTTGGTGGTGAAGTGCTAGTTTCTTTAAAAGAGGTTTTGGAGGTAACTCGGGGTCGACCGGCTCGACCGGTCGAGGCACCGGTCCGCCGGTGCCTCTAGCCCAACGGCTAGTTTTTCGTACACCGGTCCGACCGGTGTGGAGCACCTGGCCGGCCGGTCTTTGCCGGGACTAACGGCTAGTTTTCTCCTTTGAGGGGTATAAATACCCCAAGCCCTCTTCAAGTGAGGGTTGTCTTGCTTCTAGTGTTTTTGCTTTGAGGTCCCAAGCCATTTCTAACTAGCTCTAAGCCTTAGTGGCTCTCCCCAACCATCTCTTTGTGAGATTTGTGGATTCAAGCCATCATCTTTGTGTTGGGTTGAGGAAGTGAGCCTAGGAGTGACTTTGTGAGCTAACAAGAGCAGTTTCCATAGCTTGAGCACTTTGGTTTCGAGTATACAAACTTTGGAGCATTTGTTACTCTTGGAGGTTTGCCTCCTAGACGGCTAGGTGTCGCCGGCTAGCTCCCAAGGTTGTGGTGAGCAGCGGGAAGTTTGTAAGGGCTGCGATCTTGCCTCTTCGTGGAAAAGATCACCTTAGTGGAAAGGAGGAAAGTGGTTGAAAGAGACCCGGCTTGTTGTGGGAATTGTCCCTTACAAGCTCCTCAACGGAGACGTAGCCATTCCTCAGTGGGTGGTGAACTTCGGGAAACAAATCCTTGATTCTTCGTGTGGTTCATCTCTCTAAGTTGTTTTTCTAGCATATTTCATTTGCTTCCGCTTCGATCTACTTGGGTGTGTTACTTGTGTGTGCAGGGCTCTTTACTCTGCTTGTGATCATCTACAAAAGCCACACCCCGAGTTTGATTCGTGCTAGAAGCCAAGAGGTGCTTGACGTTGTTTTTGCGGGTTCATCGTGCTACACCGGCTCGACCGGTGAGGCGCACCGGTCGACCGGTGTCACTCGTGAAGTCCGGTGCTCGACCGGTCGACCGGTCACTACCACCGTCCGACCGGTGGAGCACCGTCAACCAAGTGATTGGGGAGAAAGAGTTCAAATTGGTCGTCTCGCCTATTCACCCCCCCCTAGGCGACATCAAGGTCCTTTCAATTGGTATCGAGCTAATTGCTCCGATTCGAGGTTAACCGCTTGGAGTTCTTCGATGTCGACAACTTGTGATGTACCGTTTGAGCCTCTAGCTCTAGATGGCTCAAACTATTCTTCTTGGTGCTCTAATGTTCTCGGTGCACTTAAGGTTTTGGGCCCTACCGCCGAGAGCATTATGGTTGCGAGTATCCTTCCAAAGGATGAGACATGTGTCTCGCCAATGGACTTGGAGAAGAAGCAACTCAATGCCGTTATTACTAACCTTTTGTGTAGTCGTCGTGTATGTAGAGAACTAAAGTATATTATCTTGAAAAGCAAAAAGATTTCCGAAGATGCTCATCTCATTTGGAAATTACTACTTGAGTTGGTAAACACCAAATGGGATGAACTCGAGAGCGATGATGAAGATGAGTCAGTGGAGATGTGCCCTACCTCTACAACATCCCCTGATCATCAAGCATCAAACCCCAAGCAAGAAGAAGAGCAAAGAAGCGAAGACGTTGTCCCTCTCGCGAGGGGACCGGTCGGACGCCGTGACGCCCATCGGTCGACCCGGTGCCAGTAGGGGCACACCAACTTGCTTGATGGCCAAGAAGGAGAAGAGAAGCACGAAGAAGAGACAAGCCAAAGGGGCTAAGGACCAAAAGATTGAAGCTTCAAGCTCTTCGTCAAGAGAACTTGAGCTTCTCAAATTCGAACTTGCATCCTTGGTTTGTAAGTATGAAACATTGGCTAACAAATATGATCATGACATCAAATCCTTTGCTTGTAGAGCTAAAATAGAAGAAGATGCCAATGATGATCTAGAAGCCAAACTAGCGAAGCTCACTAGCGAGCATATGGTCCTACAAGCCAATCACAATGAACTTGAACTTTCCTTTGAGAAGCTTGTTGATTCTTATGCAACACTAGAGATAGCCCATGAGGTTGTGCTTTCATCGGTAAAATCTCTACAACCTCTATCTCACACATGCACATGCTCACAAGTTCAAGTTATTTTATCTTGCGCTAATGTTTGTTTGTCTCAAGCAAGCCAATCTAGCATTGAGCATGTACTTGTACAATCTTGTGATGACCTCATAGTTAAAGAAAATGATAAACTAAAGCAAGAGGTCGAAAAGCTCCAAAAGAACTTGTATGTGTTGAAGGAGAAGAGCAAAGTGCAACCTTCTCAAGATAACTATGAAAGCATGGTGAAGAAGCTTGGGAAGGGATCAACGTCACTAGTTCAACCCCTCAACAACATACAAGGTCTCACAAGAACAAGGTTCAAGAAAAGAGCGAGATTGGGGAAATCAAACCCCAATATCGCCCGATCAAGCACAAGGCACAAGAGTCACTCTCCAAGAAGCCTAGAGGCCCCAACAAGTGGAGGGTGTGCTACAAGTGCGAGAGAGAAGGGACACCTTGCCGACTCGTGCCCAAAAGCAACAACGGGCGGTGGCTCGACCGTGACCGGTCGCGACCGGTGCATGCCACCGGTCGGACCGGTGAGCGCCGCGCAGGAGCCCCTCTTCAAGCAAATAAGGCAAGGAAGCCATCTTCTCCAAGAACAAGTCTCAGAAGCAAGTGTAGAAAAGAAATTGCAAGGAATGGGGTGACTAACAAGAACAAAAATCGCATTTGCTACGAATGCCGTCAAAAGGGTCACATGGGCAAGGATTGCCCAAATGGTAACATTCCTAAATCAAACCTTGTCCATTATGATTTCCATAAGCTTAGGAACGATAAGAATAGAACTTGTGCTATGAGGGAGATTAGTTCACCTCATTGTAGCATGAGGGCTATTTGGGTTCCTAAGCACCTTGTGACTAACCCAATAGGACCCAACAAGTGTTGGGTACCAAGAAATGCTTACTAAGCTTGCAGGTTGAAAGAGATGCATTGAGCACATGGTTGGAGGACTTGGAAATCTTGATGGATTCAATTGATCATGTGAAGAGCAAACTCATATAATTCGTGAAATCAATGTCATCTCGGTAACTAATGCGCTAAATTGAGTCTAAGTCACTTTTGGTCCTTAGCGAACACCCATGTGATGCTCTTCTTGCATGAGCAAAGCATGAGGTGGTGACTTTGATTACTTTTATGAAAATTTACTCTCTCATGCCATTCGATGCTTTTAATGGCTCTCTAGTAGAGCAATGCCTTATCCTTGGTTGCGGGATCGAAACCAGTGATACAATCACTCACTCAAGGAAAAGGGAAGGAAAAATCACCAAAATGGTGTCAAGTAGTGGTCACCGGTCCGACCGGGTGACATGCACCGCGCCCGACCGGTGCCAAGTGCACATTGCGTGGGTGA
Source organism: Cenchrus americanus (assembly GCA_947561735.1). Classification (NCBI taxonomy): domain Eukaryota; kingdom Viridiplantae; phylum Streptophyta; class Magnoliopsida; order Poales; family Poaceae; genus Cenchrus; species Cenchrus americanus. The sequence continues at coordinate 193,415,100 of OX387241.1, forward strand.
CGCCTCGTGAGTGCCGCGCCACAGGGGGTGACCCGCATGAGTGCCCGGTGACCGGGGGTTGTCCAAACCCTCAAGAAGAAGGGTGATTTGGCGTCAAAGGTTATGAGAAGCTAAACACATGTCAATTATCAAATCATTCGTGTGTTGTGACCAAGTTTTGGAATGAGCCTCAACAAGTTCTTAATTGAACAAAGTGCCTTGGTCGAGAAATTCAAAATCTCTAGCACTACTTAAGGGGGAGCTCATTACAAGACTTGAGTCACTTGTGGGACTAACAATTTCTTCTAAGTGATCTTGTAGTCTCATTCGTTTGTGCATCTCAAAGGAAGCTCTCGATAAGCGTAACTTCCAAAAGAACAAGTAAGAGCTAACACCATTTGAAATTTAATATATGCACAAATGAAATGGTCTTAAGGCAAAGGTATGTTTTCACGAAACTCATTGAAATACCGTAATGCATCTAGGCCATAACATCATGCTAGTATGCCATCCTTAGCATGTAATTGCTTCAATTGGACCTCTTGAGCTCCTCTCTAGATATTTGGTTGATATCCTTACTTCCACTCGTCTTTGTGTCTCAAGGATGAAGATATGAGCCAAATATGCTTGTTAGGGCATTCATTTGGAGTGGATGCATGCACTTTGTGATATAGGATAGATTTTTCGAAAAATCAACTAGCATGTATAGGAAGTGTGCTTTCTTTGAAAAATATTTGGTTCTTGGTCTTAGTGACCCAATCAACTTAGTTGTGACTATAGTTCTCCTTGTTTGATTGATGGCTAGTCACAATTAAGAAGATTTTCTCAAGTCCCTAAAATCCATTCTTATTTATCTCTCTCAATCTTGGAAGGATCAAGAATTCACAAATAAATTGGTTAATCCTCCATTCTTCTAAGAATTGATGGTTTTTGGATCAATATCATCTTACTATCTCATATCCAAAACATCTCTAAAGGTTGACATGGAAATTCTTTGTTGTGGCTCAAAATCGCGTTTCTCAAGGGCGCATCGGTCCGGGCAGGTGCAAGCCCCGTCGACGGCCGCCAATGGTGACCTTGAAGTCACATAATCGTGTTTATGCAACCAAAGTGGATGAGAATTGTCCTATAACATATTTGGAGAAGTTTCAAGGAGCAAAATCTCAAAAAGGAGGAAAAGGGCTCCTCGGTACTCACCCCCCGAGGGCGTGCTCGGTTCTACCGATGAGGACTCTCTCTTTGAATTTTATCGGGATCTTCGGTTCTACCGAGGGTGGGTCGGAAAAACCGATAAGGCCTCTCTCGGCTTGCCCGGCGGCGCCGGGTCACCGGCCGGCGGGGCTGACCGTCACCGGGCTTCGACCGCGTCCGGCCGCGGCCGCCGCGGCCCGGCTGGGGCCACAGGAAGGAATCCTCTTTTACCCCCCTTCCTTCTCTCTCCTCTATCATTCACCTCCCTCTGCGGCTCAAACCGTGAAAAGCTTCCCTCCCCTCCTTCACCTCTCTTTCACCTCTCTCAAACCCCATGGAGATTTGAAGATTGAACCAAGGAAAGGCCTCAAGATTGGAAGCAAAAGGATTTCCCAAGGCCCCTCTTCACTTTCCCCTTCGAGTTTCTTGGATTCAACTCGAGTTCCACTCTCCAAAGGTATTCAAACCTTTCTTTTGCCCGATCTCCTCACATGGTGCAAAGTTTTGAATTCCCTTTGGTAGAACATCTTCTCGAGATCACCTAGAAGACATTCCTATAGATCCATAACGTTTTGTTGGACACATTGTGAGAAATCACGAATTGGGGTCGGACGGCCCTCCACCCCGGGCGGTGGCTCGAATCGAGGCTGTGCATGCCACCGGTCGGGGGGCCGACCGCGGGCGCATGTCCAACCCCAAATTGTATTTTCTTCATGTTCTTCAACACATATCTATTCTAGGATGTCTTTTGTTCATCTAGACCAAATCTTAGATTAATAGGTTGCCGTCGGACGATTGAATGTGGGAGCAATTGGCTCGTCTCGGGTGGCACCGAGGTATTGGGCCGCACCTGTGCCCCTCACCGGCCCGACGGGTGTGGGGCCACGAAATGCCCAATTGTTCACGAACTTTCAAGAATCAATTCCATTTCAATTCAATCTTTTTTCTAGAGTCTTATACACTCTTTTCATCCTATGTGTGACTCGGGACGCGAGCAAGCATGGTACGGGAAAAGGAAGGGGCAAAGAAAAGAAGAGAAGAAGTGCTCACTCGCCGAGGAGCTATCCCCGTGATTTTGGGGAAGGGGGCAACACTCGTCAACATCGGCGGCAAGAGATTGAGACGCCGCTCAACCCAAGAAAATGCCGAGGATCCCGATCTAGGGGGTGACACCGGAACGAGCAACTGATGACAATGTCGAGGATGAGACCTTTCCGGCCGGGCTTGAGCCGAGGAGGCACCAGGAGGCCGGGTCCGCGAGGGCGATGAGGATGAGGATGAGGATGAGGAGGAAGAGGAAGAGGAAGAGGATGTGGATGCCATGGACGAGGACGACGACGATCGGGGTAGGTTGAGGATCATGCCACCCACCTTACATTTACCCCCCGACAGAGCCGTTGAAGTACCACGGGGCGGGCATGACCAAGGCCCTAAAGAAGTTGAGGGATAAGAATCCATATGAGGAGGGCAAGACCACGTTGGATCCGAGGTTTTGGGCTCAATTTCAGCAAGATTACTATGCTACGGTGATTATAAAGAAGCCCAAAATCACACATCACAAGGCACAATATGTGGATTGGGAGCACATGGCTAAGGAAAGGAGACCCTATATTTGATGAAGTCATGAGCAATTGTGAGAGGCAAAGGGTCAAAACACTCATGGGGTTCCGACAGATTGGAACAAGGAGATCATCGCCCGTGTCTTTGCCACGGTGCATTTTGGTCACATTGAGACCGATAGGGCTATGATTTGGATGACCAACGGCCAAAAGTACTCCATTGCCTTCCACAGAGTTTTTTGAGGTGCTTCGGGATCATGGCGGGCGATGGGGAGTTGAGGAAGCTCCATGACGAGGGGGGAGCCGGAGAAGGATGCTTTGCATGTGATGTACCCTCGTGGTGAGCATGCTAACTTTGGGAAGGTGAAGAACCTCTACACATACTTTCTGTCCTAAATAGGCTCCTTGAGGGTGTCTATTACACCTAGAGATGGAAACCCATCGAATCACGAAGTTCCGAAAATTTGATGGTGGATTTGGGCGGAGCTCCGGTTTGTGTTGGGGATTTTATGTGGCAAGAGATCAAGCCCTTATCCGAGGACCCCAAGAAAATTTGCCTATGTCCCTACATCATGTCATGATTGGGTTGCAAAGACGGGTTTCCGAAAAATGTGCCACAGCCTCCGGCTCAATCCTAGCAAGAATCCTCGATTTCCATCTCCTGAGTTGGCATGCACCAGGTCATGAGGAAGAAATATTTGAGGGGGCCCCTCGCCGGGCTCCTCGATTTTGGTGATGGTTGACACGCGGTCGGCCCGCTGGGGTGCCGGCGCGGGGCGCCTCGCGTCCACCTCCCCTTGGGGAGTTTCTCAACTTCATTTTTGGGATGTCCATGCATTCGTTGGCACAAAGGTCGAGAAGGGCTAATAGCAAATGGGGCCGATGAAATTGATGCACAATGCCCAAGGTTTTCCCTCCTCGCTCTCCACCGTCTCGGCCTCCCTTGGATCGTCCTTTGGGAAGGATGGGGATGGGCCAACTCCGCTTCTTCCAATATGGGCCCATGTTCTTCGGTCGGCAAGGCAGGATCGTCCTCATCGGTTCCTCCTCCACCTCCACCATTTGTCTCCTCCTCCCGTGCGGTGTCTCCTTCATGGATGAGGCAAGCCCCCCCCTCCTCCACACAATTAAAGAGCTAATGAGCCTTTGAGTTTGTTGTGCAGCATAAAGTTATTATCACAGGTGCAAAAGATTGATTGGAAACCCCTCAACTTGTTACAAAGAAGATTGCCTATGCTACTTGAAGGAGTTTATTTATTTTATCTTTTGAATTTGAGTATAGGACAATCCGTACTATCAAGAGGGATACTAATGGTGAGTTAGGGTGGTTTTCAAGTGCTCATGATCCATCTTTCCTAAACCCTAACCCTCACCCCAAGGGAAGTAACCTGCGGTTCTCGCTTCTCGTCGTTTGTCGTTCGGAGGTTCCGAAGATTTTCTCGGAGGTTCCGACCGTACGGGCTACGATACCCGAGTTTTCAAAAGTCGGAGGTTCCGAGATTTTTCTCGGAGGTTCCGAACTCCGGAATATGACCGTTATCGTTTCGGATCCGGGGGTATTTATACCCCACGGTCCCCAACGGTTATCTTCTTCCTCCTTCCGGCTCGGAACGCCGTTCCTACTGTTTTCTCTCACCTTGCATTCACTCCTAACCTACTCTCTTCCAAATCCTTGCCTAGCATTGATTGAGAGTGGTTTTCTTGAAGTGAGTTAGTGAGCAAATCTCTTCTCCCTTGAAACTTGAGCACTTGGAAGAACCCTAGCAAGCTTGGTGGATCTATTACTCTTGGAGCCTTGCTCCTAGACGGATAGAGGTTCTTGGAAGCTCTCCAAACCGATTTGTGGAAGCTCCAAGGTGTTTGTATTACCCCTTGTGATTTTAGTGGAAAGTCTCCACCTATTACCCAAAGTGATAGGTGTGAGAGAGGAGTTGACCTTTGTGGTCCGAGCCTTTGGTGGCCTCCTCAACAACGTGGACGTAAGCAAGCCTTTGTGGCGAGCTGAACCACGGGTTAAATCTTTGTCTCATGCGTGTTCTCATTTGCTTACTTGTTCATGCTTGTGCTTGACTAGATCTATTAGGGTTTGGTCCCGATCTACTTTGTGGTGCCTAGCTAGCTTGTACTTTGCTTAGAAATCTTCTTGCTAGGTCCTAAGTACCTCTTAGAATTTAGTAGATCTGGTTTCCATCAAGTTTCTTGCGCTTCTTGTTAATTGTGCTCGTTCTAACAGCTGTCGGAAGTTCCGAGTTTATTCTCGGAGGGCGCCTCGTTCGGAGATTCCGAGAATAATCTCGGAGGTTCCGAGGTCTGACACTGTTTTCGCAGAAAAAGTTTAAATTCTGTGTGCAGGCCTATTCACCCCCCCTCTAGGCCACATTGCCTCGATTCTTTCAATTGGTATCAGAGCAAGGTCATCCTCGTAAACACCTAACCGTGTGAGGATATGGCAAGTGATGATGACAAGCACGAAGAAGAGGAGTTTGAAGACATACCAAGCGAGGCCGAAAGTGATGCCTCGGAAGTGGGCGATACATCAGCTCAAGAGAAGTTTGAAAAGCTCAAGAAGGTCGTGAAGGAAGGCTCCAAGGAAGGAAGCAAGAAAAGCAAGAAAGAGAACAAGAAGAAAGAAGAAGAAGAAGAAAAGAAGAAAGAAGACAAGAAGCAAGAAAAGAAGAAGAGGAGAAAGAAAGAAGAGAAGAAAAGAAGAAAAAGAACACCTTCACCATCTCCATCACCATCCTCATCATCCTCATCGTCGTCCTCATCTAGTGAGAATGGAGATGATGATGATGAGTACTACGGCACAAGAATTCCCAAGCGAACCATCAAGCCAAAGTCAAAGTCTAAAGCAAAGAACGACTACAAAAGCGTATCCTTTAACTATGATTCTTTGGATGTCAAATCCAAGGATGAAGTGACTATTCCCCTTGGCAAATTACCCCAATTCGATGGGACTAATTTTGCCAAATGGAAGCATATGATGAAAGCTTATTTAATTGGCTTAAGCTTGGAATTGTGGAATATTGTGTGTGTAGGTTTTGAAGATCCCAAAGATTTTAGGAACCTCACTCCAATTGACCGACGCAACATAAGAAGGAATGGTCAAGCTACAAGCATCCTCCTTAGTGCCTTGAATGCTCAAGAGTATAACCGTGTTAGTGGACTTGAGATTGCCAAGGAGATTTGGGACATTCTCCACATTGCACATGAGGGTGTTGACAAGGTCAAGAAATCCAAGATCAATATATTGATGGCCGAGCTCAATAGATTTACTATCTTTGATGGAGAGGGGCCACAAGAGATGTTTGATAGGATGATGGTTATTGTTGGAAAGATAAGAGGTCTAGGTGGTGATGAGTTAGATGACCACTTTGTAGTGAAAGTAATGTTGGAAGCTTTTGCACCAAGGAATCCTACTCTAGTCACCTTGATTAGAGAGAAGAAAAGGTTTGAGGAACTTTCTCCAAATGATGTTCTTGGAAGAATTCTCACACATGAGCTCATGGACAAGGAAATTCAACATAGAAAGAAGATTGGGGAGTTGGAGGCTAAGTTAAACAACTTGAAGGTTAAAGAGGTGGCTCTCCACTCTCACAAGTCAAGCAAACCCTCATCCTCATCCAAGCACACCACTTCTTCCAAGCCTCTCAAGTCAAAGTCCAATAGGGTGGAAGTAGTGAGCTTCACAAGTGATTCAAGTGAAGATGAAGATGAAGGTTGTCATGTTGAGATTGGGGACATGGCCTTGTTCATGAAGACCTACAAGAGAGGATTGAAGAAGCAAGGGTACAAGTTTGCCAAGAGGAAGTTTCCTAGCAAGAAAAAGAGAACTTGTTACAATTGTGGGAGTACCGAGCACTTTATTGCCGATCGCCCTAATGAGAAGAAAGAAAACGAAATGACAAGGGTAAAGGGAGCTACAAGAAAGATCAAAAGCCACATTACAAGAGAAGACACTATGGTGGTGAAGCCCACATTGGTCATGAATGGAACTCCGGGGATGAAAGCTCTAGTGAAGAGGAAGGGAAGAAAGTTGCAACCGTGGCTATCAAGAAGCTTCCTTCCACCTCAAGATTGTTCAACAATTTGACCGATGATGAAGAGAGCACTTCCATTCATTGTCTCATGGCCAAGGGTGAGAAGGTAAAAACTGCCCCAAAACCCTTTCCTCAACCTAGTGATGAGTCGGAAATGGACTCTAGTGATGATACTAGTGACGAAGAAGCTAATCAACTTGTTCGTAAAATGGATGAGCAATCTAGGGACTTTATGGCTAAGTTAATAGTTGAACTAGAGAAAAGCCAAGACACCATTATCTCCGGAGAAGTGAGATTGAGACTTTGCGTTTGGAAATCAACCAAGCAAAGAGTGTCATAGCTACTCTCAAGGAGGACCTTCATCGTCACTCAAGCTCAATGTGATTCTCTCAAGTTGAGGAATGAAGAGCTTGAGGAGCAATATAGCCTCCTTTGGAGTAGCACCTCACATCCCTCGAAGGTAAAAGGCGACTCTAGTGCTTCTACTAGCAAGGGCTGTGATAGATGTCATAATATTGATGTTGAATCTTATGCCACTAACCTTGCTAACATGGAAGCTTTAAAGAAAGAAGTTGCTAGGTTGAACTCAATCATAGCTAGAGGATGCATGGGTGAAGAAAACAAAAGGCCAAGATTCACCAAGAAGAAAGTGTTAGAAAAGAGCAAGAATCCAGGCTTTGGATACATTGAAGGTGGCAAGACCAATGAAAGAAAAATCATCAAGGAAAAAGAATGCCTTGAATTCAAGAGTTCTGGATTTCTGTTCTCCCGCACCCCGAGGTTCCGACCTCCAAGCCCGAGGTTCCGAGTCCGGAAGCCCCCGAGCGCCTCGGACGGTCCAACTCGGAGGTTCCGAGAAAATTCTCGGAAGTTCCGGAACCGCAAAGACAGACAAAGAAAAGGAGTAAAACTCAAAAGCGACATGGTTCCGGGGCCTCTAACACTTGTATGCAAAGTTGAAAATCATCCAATGGTGCCTAGAAGAAACTTGAGTCCCAACAAAAGCAAAGGCCATGCATCTAGAGACATACCTCCTAGCTATGTGTTGAGACGCAACAATGTTGGTAAAGTTGTTGCCACGTATGTTGGAAATGAGTCCAACATATATGTGAAAAGATCACTATGGGTTCCAAAAGTTTTGGTTGCTAACGTGGAAGGCCCCAAGTCAAATTGGGGACCTAAAAGAGGGAACTAAATTGTTTTGTAGGCATACTCCTCCGGTGGTTCAAGTTGGGTGCTTGACAGCGGATGTACACATCATATGACCGGAGAAAAGAGTATGTTCTCATCCTATCTCCATTTGGAAGGACCAAGGGAAACCATTGCATATGGAGGGGATACTAAAGGAGAAGTCATCGGTGTAGGTGATATCCCTATATCTCAAAATTACTCAATTACAAATGTTCTTCATGTTGATCCGTTGGGTTACAATCTATTATCGGTTTCACAACTTAGTGAGATTGGTTTTGATTGTCACTTCACGGATAAGGATGTGTCCATCATAAAAAGGGAGGATTCCTCTATTGTCCTCACGGGTCGCTTGAGGGGGAGGCTTTACCTAGTTGATCTCAACAAAAGTAAAGTTTCTCCCAAGACTTGTCTAGTGGCAAAATCTAGCATGGGTTGGCTTTGGCATCGCCGTCTAGCCCATGTTGGCATGAGGAACTTGGCCAAACTTTTGAAAGATGAACACATCCTTGGACTAACAAATGTACATTTTGAGAAAGATAGGATCTGCAAAGCATGCCAAGCCGGAAAGCAAGTAGGAGCACCTCACCCACCAAATAGCATCCTCACTACTTCAAGCCCATTGGAGCTCATCCACATGGATCTATTTGGACCGGTGGCCTACATAAGTATTGGCGGTAACAAATATGGTTTGGTTATTGTTGATGATTATTCTCGCTTCACGTGGGTGTTCTTTGTGTTTGACAAGAGTGAAGTGCAAGGAAAGGTGAAGACCTTCATTAGAAGAGCACAAAGGGAATTCGGGCTACCAATCAAGAAAGTGAGAAGTGATAATGGCTCGGAATTTCGGAACACCTATGTTGAAGAATTTCTTGATGAAGAGGGCATCAAGCATGAATTTTCAGCACCTTATACCCCTCAACAAAATGGGGTGGTTGAGAGAAAGAATAGAACTCTTATCGAGATGGCAAGAACTATGTTGGATGAGTACAAGACTCAAGACATCTTTTGGGCCGAAGCTATCAACACGGCTTGCCATGCAATCAACCGCCTCTACCTTCACAAGTTTCACAAGAAGACCTCCTATGAGCTTATTACCGGTAAAAAGCCCAAGGTGTCTTACTTTAGAGTGTTTGGGTGCAAATGTTTCATTCTAAACAAGAGGCCCCGAACCTCTAAGTTTGCTCCAAAGGTTGATGAAGGATTTCTTCTTGGTTATGGTCCAAATGAGCATGCTTATCGAGTCTTCAATCTAACCACCGGAAGGATTGAAGTCACGGTAGATTTGACCTTTGATGAATCTAATGGCTCTCAAGTGGAGCAAGTTGATTTGAATGTTGTAGGTAAAGAGAAGCCATCTTGTGAAGCAATCAAGCAAATGGCCATAGGTGATGTTAGACCAGTTGAGGCACAAGAAGAAGATGAAAACCAAGCACAAGCCTCAACACCACTCGAAGGGCCAGAAGCCACTGGTTCAGGAGCAGTGCAGACTTCGGAGGTTCCGAGAATTTCCTCGGAGGTTCCGGGAACTGACACTGGAATCCAACCTCCGAGAAATTCTCTGGAGGTTCCGGGGTCTGGAAGTTCAACACAACAAGACACCCTGAACCAAAGAAATTGATCGGCAAGGGGATGTTCAAGCAAGTACATCCGAGCCCCAAGCCGATGAAGATAATGAAGATCAACCTCTACACCAACCTCTTGGACCATCACATCCTCGTGTACATCAAGTCATTCAACGGGATCATCCCGTTGACAATATTCTTGGGAGCATAAGGAGAGGGGTAACAACGCGTTCTCGTCTTAAGAATTTTTGTGCATTTTACTCGTTTGTTTCCTCTCTTGAACCAACCAAGGTAGAGCAAGCTCTCGAGGATCCGGATTGGGTGATGACTATGCAAGAGGAGTTGAACAACTTTGAAAGAAACCAAGTGTGGGAGTTGGTAGAGAGACCAAATACAAACATAATTGGCACCAAATGGGTCTTTCGGAACAAGCAAGATGAGTTTGGCGTCGTGACTAGGAACAAAGCAAGATTGGTTGCTCAAGGATACACCCAAATTGAAGGGCTAGACTTTGGAGAAACATATGCACCGGTAGCAAGACTTGAAGCAATTCGGTTTTTACTAGCTTTCGCTGCCCATCATGACTTCAAGCTCTATCAAATGGATGTCAAGAGTGCATTTCTCAATGGACCACTCTCCGAAGAAGTATATGTTAAGCAACCACCGGGTTTTGAAGATCCCAAGCGTCCTAATCATGTCTACAAACTCCATAAGGCGCTCTATGGGCTAAAGCAAGCACCAAGAGCATGGTATGAATGCCTTAAGGATTTCTTGCTTAAGCAAGGCTTTGAGATAGGCAAGGCCGATGCTACTCTCTTTACTAGAAAAGTTGATGGTCATATTTTTGTGTGCCAAATATATGTCGATGACATAATATTTGGTAGTACTAATGAAACTTTTTGTGAAGAGTTTAGTAGGGTGATGACAAAGAGGTTTGAGATGTCCATGATGGGTGAGCTCAAGTTCTTTCTTGGATTTCAAATCAAACAAGCTAAAGAAGGGACGTTCATATGTCAAACCAAGTATACAAGGGATATGTTAAAGAAGTTTGACATGGATAAGGCAAAGCCCATCAAGACTCCAATGCCTACTAATGGACACATGGACCTCAATGAAGAAGGGAAATCCGTGGATCAAAAGGTATATCGCTCCATGATCGGCTCTCTTCTTTACTTATGTGCATCTAGGCCGGATATTATGCTTAGTGTGTGCATGTGTGCTAGATTTCAAGCTAACCCGAAAGAGTGCCATCTCATGGCCGTAAAGAGAATCTTGAGATATCTAGTGCATACCCCTAACCTTGGCTTGTGGTATCCTAAGGGCTCCACTTTCGATCTACTTGGCTATTCGGATTCCGATTATGCCGGTTGTAAAGTAGATAGAAAGAGCACATCGGGGACTTGCCAATTCCTTGGTAGGTCTCTAGTGTCTTGGAGTTCTAAAAAGCAAAACTCGTAGCCCTTTCCACCGCCGAGGCCGAGTATGTTGCAGCCGGCGCATGTTGTGCTCAACTACTTTGGATGAAGCAAACCTTAAAAGATTACGGATGTCACTTTTCCCATATCCCACTTTTGTGTGACAATGAAAGTGCCATAAAGCTTGCAAACAATCCCGTAAGCCATTCTCGCACAAAACATATAGACATCCGTCATCACTTCTTGAGAGACCACGAAGCCAAAGGAGATATCGTTTTAAGTCATGTGAGCACCGACAAGCAACTAGCCGATATCTTCACTAAACCTCTCGATGAGTCAAGGTTTTGTAGTTTAAAGAATGAACTAAATATTCTTGATTCTCGTTGCGTGGTTTGATCTCTAGCATGCCATATTTGTTTGCTTCAAATCATTAGTATTCTCTCGAAAATCTTGGTTGAAAAATGTGTGTGAAAACTCTATCTTAAAGGTTTTCAAAATCTATTTGCTTATCCCTAACTTGTCTTAAGTGGCTATAGTTGTGTGTGTAATTGCTTGTTTTCTAGCCACTTGAGTCAAGGGTACCATGACCTAAGAATCTCGCTTGATAGAAAGTTCTAAATCTAAAAGGGAGTAGAAGCTAGTCGTCTCCGGAATTTAATTTTTCGGAAGCTCCGAGAAAATCCTTGGAGGCTCCGGCCTCGAAGTTCCGAGAAAATCTTCGGAAGCTCCAATCTTTACGTACTTAGCGCTCGGCCCTCAACCGAAGAGGAGTTAAAGGGAATAAAAGCATCTTCGCAGAATATTCCTTACCTAGGGTAAAAGCAGCCTTTCCCTTTTCACCGCGGTCAACCCACTCAGATCTACTTTCACCGTTTCCTTCTTTCTCTCCCGACGCGTAACCGCACCATCCTCTCCACCGCCTCACCGCCTCACCGCCGCCGCCTCCCTCGCCGCCGGTGACCGCACCTCTTGCGGGCTACCCGCACGAAGCCGTGCCACTCTTCTCGTTCGTGGGACGCCGCTGGGGTGTGCCAAGGTAGAGGTCGCCTTGGATCCCGTACGGAGAAGGAAGAAGAAGGTTCCATTCCGCACCCGTTCCGTTGATTCTCTGGTGTGCACAAGAGTTGAAGATCTGCATCGTCCCTCTCCTTGATCCCAATCAAGGTACTCAGTGGCCGTATCCAAACCCTAACCCTAACTTCCTAGATCTGCATGCTTTTAGGGTTCTAAATCTTGAATCTGGTAGAATGTTGCCTATCTATCCTGTTCCTAATTGCCTGCGTTGCAAGTAGAGCTAGGTTTAGTTGAAAGTTGAATCAAAATGTGAGAATGCGAAGGTTGCCGCGAGGCTCGGAGGTTCCGAGAAAATTCTCGCAGGTTCCGAACCCCGTAACCCACCGTAGGCCGACCTTGATTCAAAGTTCCACTGAACTTCACTTCACCCGTAACATCCTTTTTCACTTGTCCTAGCTAATTTGAGTCATGCTTGCTTTATTGATCAATATTCGCTGAAAGTTGAATCAACAGATCGTCCTCTCGTCCGCACACCGACTTCGGAGGTTCCGAGAATTTTTCCCGAAGCTCCAACCTCCGGAGGTTCCGAAACTTTCTCGAGGTTCCGATGTCCGTACTAACAAGTGACCGTCTTTGATTCAAAATTCCACCGAAGAATAATCAATTGAACATCATGCTAATCTTGTTCCTCTATCCTTATCGCCCCGATCCCACTCTTATCCGCCGTTCACTTGTCTCTCTTCGCATGTCCGGCACTCCCGTGGACAAGACCTACGCCAAGAGGCAGAGGCCTCCTTTTGAGACACCCGCCGGTGAGAGGGCCTTCAAGTTAGCGAAGAAGAGCAGCAATAGGGGACAAAGGGCAGAGGAAAGGCCACTCCTAGGAGGGGCAAGAGGTGGCGCTTGTCGGAGGCAGAGGTTCGTGTCCGCCGCCCATGTGGATGATAATGGAGGGACCGAAGGCAAAACCATTCCTATAGAGCTAGAAGATGACATGCCCCTAGGAGAGATTGACTCAACCTATCTCAAGTACCACAAGGGGCTACTCAAAAGACATCCTCCAACCAAATATGACAACTCGGTGTATATTGAGCACACCAACTATGATGGAGCCGGGTTTCTTGGTCAAGAAAGCAAGAGAAGAAAATCCCTATGTGAACCCCAAGATGGCAGCCATTGATTACGCATTTTGGTCCGTCTTTCACTTTAAGTTCTATGAGACCTGCCCTTAACACCAAGATGAAGCTAATCAAGATGAAGTGGATAGATTTCACCCATTTGGAGGCAAACAGAGGAGCCCGTCAAGGAGGAGGTGCCGGATTTAGTTGACAAGTATAGGATGAGGGACATCATGAGTTTCAAGTATGATTGGAACATAGAGGTTTTAGCTCGCCCTTCATGCCACATTCTTTCATGAAGACAACAAGGAAACCATCCACCGGATGACGGAAAGGAGTACACTACAAAATAGATTTCCTTACCTTTGCTAGGTTGTTTGGATTCAAAGAAGGAGGACAGGGAAGCCGATATCATCCATTTTGAGGCCCACATGAACCCCAACAAAATTGCCGCAGCCTATGAGTATGAGGAGTCGGGCTGATGGCTCCACCACCGCTTCCGAAATCGTGTTCTATGTGCTCAACAATATGTTCGGGAAACCATTTACCCAAAAGGGGGCAAGGACTCAACAAGTCTTAGGAGGTTTGCACCAAACCCGTTGGCTAGGGCCGCCCGCCTCGGAGCTAGGCCATTCTCTCGTGAGCGCATTTATTTGGTACAACCCGGTAGAAGTGACAGAGAGTGGGAAGTGCAACCCGCCCTATGCCCCTTATCCGATGTACATGATAGAGATGGTTTCGGGGTCGGCCACAAGAAAGATGTTGAGCATGCATCCTATCAAGTCAAGCGGTGGCGCCATCGAAGAAGCAAGACATTGTGGAAGAGCACATCCTCAAGAAGGCCAAAGCACCAAGCCATCCGCATCTGGTCCAAAGAAGAGGAGAAGAAGGATCCGGCAGGCTCCCATGCCTCGCCGGTCCGCACAAGCCGAGAGGGATGGTTAGGGACACCTGGAGGTACTGCAGATGGACTTCCCATCAGCTTTTTGAGCTTAGGGAAGACATGAACAGATTGCTAAAGCACCAGGGACTCTCCTTTGATGCCATGCACCATCCTCCTCCCCTCTTCCCTGATTTTCCAGAGTACACTACCAGTGAGGATGAGGGTGAGCAGGAGCCCGCTACTCCCATGGCTGAGGATACTCCCCGCCGCCCACTTTGCCCGCGATGAAGGAGATGAAGAACCACTTGGTGCAAAAATGGCCAGGCTGAGGAAAGAGGCCGCCGGCAAGAAGGCAATGGGGTCTTCCTCATCCGGTGCAAGACTCGGAGAAAGGCCGCCGCCGGGAGGCCCGTCGAAGGCCCATAGATCCGTCATCCGGCTCGACCTTGGCTCCGACAAGACCGTCCCCCGAAGCGCAGGAGGAGGAATCCGACTTCGTTGATGAGGAGTGACTTCTCTAGGTTCTCGTTCTCACTTCCTCTCTTCTTTTCTTTCCTTTTTGTTAAATTGTTGACAAAGGGGGAGAGATGAAGATTGAGAAGCATCCGAAGACCCGGAGCTCTTTCTCGGTGGCCTCGCTAACCTCGAAACATTCTTTTGTTCTTTTGGTGAGATGAGAGTGCTAACTTCTCTCATAAACTCCCGGTGGAAATTTGATGAACCGTCGTAAAACATTTAGCTTGTCTCCGTTGGCAAGCGTGGATCCGGTCATGGTTGTAGGGGATTTGCAAAACTTTAAACCGTGTGATGGTTGTAATAGGGCTAGATGTGTTGAATGTTCTTATCCTTATCTAGCTGCTATTTTCTCGGTCTTATCCGTTGTTTTGCCCGGGTGTTATTGTTAATCGTTGGAGTATCCGCGGGCACCTCGGAGGTTCCGAGAATTTTTCCTGAGGCTCCAACCTCTCGGAGGTTCCGAAAACTTTCTCGAGGTTCCGAACTCGCTACCGCATAACTCTCCGAGTGTTTTCACATGGCATATGCATCAAGTATTATCTCGCTACACCTCTTTTGCACCCCTCGATGGCTTGAGTACAACTTTCTTGACACTTTTACTCACAATGTATGCAATTTAATTGTCGGTCATGACATTTTTCCTATTCAAAAGGCACATGCATACATTGAGGGGGAGACTTGTACTCAAATCATCAAAAGCTCAATCTTTCAAATTAAATTGTAAACTTTAATTGGGTTGTCAACATTTACCAAAAAGGGGGAGATTGTAAGTGCAATCAAGCCCTATGAGGGTTTTGGTGATGTTGACCACACAATTAAAGAGCTAATGAGCCTTTGAGTTTGTTGTGCAAGATAAAGTTATTATCACAAGTGCAAAAGATTGATTGGAGACCCCTCAACTTGTTACAAAGAAGATTGCCTATGCTACTTGAAGGAGTTTATTTATTTTATCTTTTGAATTTGAGTATAGGACAATCCGTACTATCAAGAGGGATACTAATGGTGAGTTAGGGTGGTTTTCAAGTGCTCATGATCCATCTTTCCTAAACCCTAACCCTCACCCCAAGGGAAGTAACCCCGGCACTGCTTCGCTTCGTCGCCGTTTGTTTGTTCGGAGGTTCCGAAGATTTTCTCGGAGGTTCCGACCGTACGGGCTACGATCCGCAGTTTTCAAAAGTCGAAGGTTCCGAGATTTTTCTCGGAGGTTCCGAACTCCGGAATATGACCGTTGCGTTCGGGATCCGGGGGTATTTATACCCCACGCTCCCCAACGGTTATCTTCTTCCTCCTCCGGCTCGTAACGCCGTTCCTACTGTTTTCTCTCACCTTGCATTCACTCCTAACCTACTCTCTTCCAAATCCTTGCCTAGCATTGATTGAGAGTGGTTTTCTTGAAGTGAGTTAGTGAGCAAATCTCTTCTCCCTTGAAACTTGAGCACTTGGAAGAACCCTAGCAAGCTTGGTGGATCTATTACTCTTGGAGCCTTGCTCCTAGACGGATAGAGGTTCTTGGAAGCTCTCCAAACCGATTTGTGGAAGCTCCAAGGTGTTTGTATTACCCCTTGTGATTTTAGTGGAAAGCCTGCACCTATTACCCAAAGTGATAGGTGTGAGAGAGGAGTTGACCTTTGTGGTCCGAGCCTTTGGTGGCCTCCTCAACAACGTGGACGTAAGCAAGCCTTTGTGGCGAGCCGAACCACGAGTTAAATCTTTGTCTCATGCGTGTTCTCATTTGCTTACTTGTTCATGCTTGTGCTTGACTAGATCTATTAGGGTTTGGTCCCGATCTACTTTGTGGTGCCTAGCTAGCTTGTACTTTGCTTAGAAATCTTCTTGCTAGGTCCTAAGTACCTCTTAGAATTTAGTAGATCTGGTTTCCATCAAGTTTCTTGCAGCTCTTGTTAATTGTGCTCGTTCTAACAATTACCGTCGGAAGTTCCCGAGTTTATTCTCGGAGGTCGCCTCGTTCGGAGGTTCCGAGAATAATCTCGAGGTTCCGAGGTCCGACACTCGTTTTCGCGGAAAAAGTTTAAATTCTCCGTGTGCGGGCCTATTCACCCCCCTCTAGGCCACCTCTAATTGAAGAACAAGCATCCATAGATACGACTCACTCTCTATTCTCAATTCTTATCTAGATACACACTAGGAGAGGCTTCTCCTTTGAAGGGAAGCGCTCGTCCTCGGATGAATTGGTGTGTTCTATTCTCTACCGCTCCCCTCATATTTATAGTCTAGGGGGTGTTTGTGCCTCAAACTCCCGGCCGCAACCATCCACAGAGCGCCACTTGGCACGTAGCATGCAAGAAGATGCTTGAGGTGGTGGGAGAGAAAACCGGACAAAAATCGAATCCTAGGTTAGTGAGCAGGATCAAAACGATGTTGAACCGGGCGAAATAGGGGCTAATCGGCGAACCCATGCAACAACCCTCCGGCCACTCGTGCACTACCACGCATTGGGTGGGAGGGGGGGGTCTCGCGCGTTCCACGGGAGCGGCCGCCATGTGCACCTAGCGGCGGTCCTTTCCCGCATGTGCCGCATGCCGTGGCGGTAGTCCGGCGCTAACGGCCCGCGGCGAGGGCGACGCGTGGCCCCGCGTGGGCTCCGTCCGTGTGCGCGCCCCGATGCGGCTGCGATGTCACTAGTCACTAGTGAGCGCTTGACATGTGGCAGCTCATGTGCGCGTACGAGGTAAGGTGGGGTAGTTGTGAGCCTGGCGACGTCATGTCTCCTTTGCTTCCTTGTTTATTTTATATCTCTTTCGTAAGAACTCCGATGTTGGCAAATAATGTATCCATTTTGATCGACTCGACAAGCCGTCGCAATGGTGCAATACAATTTCGCATTTGAGTTTGTTTATGATGATGTCCTATATAAGCCATTAGATTAGTTGCTCTCAAGTTTGTACCATTTAGTGCGTATTTTGGTGTGCTTACTGCAGCAAAGGCTATAAACACCAACACTTGTGGAGATTGTCAGTACAAAGACCTATTCTAATGTTTAAGATCACTTTCCATTGATTTTGTGCAGGAATTGACTATGTAAAAGTGGTACTTAACAATTGTCAACAACACCCCCACACTTGACCTTTGCTCGTCCCGAGTGAAGGGAGAACAAATCAAGTGGGACATGATATTCAGAGGTATGAAGCAAGCATAAGAGATACTCCAAACCATACCTTGTACTTCTGAACTTTGTGAAGTATCTATACGAGGACCATGTGTGGTTCGAGGACCGGTGGATAGTCGCTTCCTTGTGTGATGAGTGATTGACAACGTTGTGTGGAGTGATTCTTGGCTAAGTATTGCGGGTGCGGGTTGCGGCTTGACTCGTGTTGGTGCGGGTGAAGAACAAGCGCGAAAGGTCGTTTGGGGTGAGGCCTCCCGGAGTGTGGAGAAGACAAGTAGGCTTCGTTCGAGGGACCCGGTGGCCGGCGGGGTCAAGTGCGGGCCGCATGGTGGCATGAACGGCAAGATGAAGTTGTGGACGGTTTCTTGGCCAGAGCCTCAAAACCAAGGTCGAGCCGGGACTACGTGGGAGCCGAGTCATGAGTGGAGATTGGCGGAGGCTACAGGGTTCGCGGGGTTTGCGGTGGTTCACCGGGGGAAAACCCTTTGGGTTACTCGGTTGAGCCACAAAACCGAGGCCGAAAGGGCTCGGCAGTGCGGCCACCGGGCCGGTTCAACCGCCCGGGAGGGGCGGTCGGACCGCACAGGGTCGGTCGGTTCCCCGGGGCCGGTCCTAGCACGCCCGGGGTGGCGGTACGACGCACGGCCGCGCGCCGAGAAGCTTCGAAAGCGGAGGACACGCGTACGGATCGCAAGGCGTGCGTCCGAGCTACGCGAGAATGCTGCGGTCGCCGGGCATCCGTCCGATGGTGAAGACATCAAGATTTCCAAATCCCGCCCTTGAGGGGCATGTATCCCTAGTTATTAGTGAAGGGCGTTTTAGTCTTTTGGGTGCCTCCATATATACTCATTAGAGGGGGTGGATGGCGACCAACTCTTGGAACCCTAGCTCACATTTGTTTTTCATTTTCGTTCTCTATTTTCTCTAGGTTTTAGAGAAGGCTAGTTTGAGAGCTTCATGTGAGATCTAGAGAGGGATGGATGTTTGGGTGGCAAACTAGACCTTGTACGAACCATTCATGGCATGTATAGAAGGTTCGGCGTTGTTCTTCATGGTGGTTTTCCCGTCTCTTTCGTGTTGATTTTCGGAGCTCTTTTTGGCGGAGTTTTGGGACGATTTCTTGGGGTTTTTGGTGGGTGTCACGTATGAGAGTTCTTGTGCCTCTTTGTGCGAGTGGTGACTTTGCCCCCAAACCCCCTTTTGGAATCGGACTCGGTTGTGGTTTTCGAGTTGGGCGAGTTCTTGACCTAGAGAAGCGATTTCTTCGATTCTCTTGATTGTGAGCGTTTTCGGGTCGATTCCTTTGAGGTAGAGGTTGCCCAGGAGGTAACTTGACTCCTATCCCCGAAGTTTGGCTGCAATCCGTGGAGTGATTCGGGAGATCGGGGCGCGAGGAAGTTGAGGTTTTGACATGATGGGTTCGTGTTCTGAAGGGGCGGTCCCCAACCGCCTACGGGGAGCAGTCTAACCGCAGGGTATTTCCGGGTCAAAGTTTTTTGTTTTCGCCGGATTTTCCTCTGTGGGTTTGTTCGCCTTGATCAGAGGAGTGTACGGGTGAAATTTGGAGCCGTTCTTGCGCGGTTGCTAGGTGTTCTTGGTTGGAGTTCATTCTTCAGGTACGGAGGTTAGACCGCCCCAGGTAGCCGGTCTAACCGCCCCTAGGCCCTTGGGTGAAGTTTCGGTTTTTGCCAAGATTTTCTGGAAACTAGCATGGCCTTGACCAGAGATCTCTGTTGGTGAAACCGTGGTGTGTTTTGGTGCTCGGAAGAGGCGTTTCGGAGGATTTCTTGGTTGCCTGGTGGAGGCGGTCTAACCGCCACATGCAGTCTGTAGCCCCCCTCTGGTTAGCCGGCTTTCGAAGTTGTTTCCGCTGTCGGTGCTGCGTGTGTGTTGTGATTGCTGGTAGTGTTTGTTCCTAGGACCATTAGCACTCCGGTGGCTACGTGGTTTTGGCAAACGGGAGGTAGAAGTGCGGAGCGTGTGATTTCGGGGGTTCGGCCAAGGCTAGTTCATCTTGTCGGAGTTTTAATCTCCCTCGAGAAGAATTTTATCGGCTCCCATTCACTCCCCCCTCTCTGGTCGCCTTATCGGTCCTTAGTGGTATCGAGCCGGTTCGGGTCTTTGTTGACTCTAACCGGTCTAAGATCCCGAAAGGATGGCGTACCGAGGCAGTTGGGTCCTCCACTTTGATGGCAAGAACACGAGATGTGGAGCAAGCGGATGGGTGCGTTCCTCCGCGGAAAGGGTCAGGCCCCCTTTGGGATGTCACGGTGGACACAGGTTATGTCCAACCGATGGATTTCCTTGCTCCCGGGGGTCGAGAGACAAATTCGACGCCAACAATAAGGCGGTCGACTACTTGTTTCGTGCTTTGTGTCGACTGAGTTCGATCGGGTGCACACCCGAGCACTTGGCTTGTAGGATTTGGGCGGTGTTGAAGGAGGCTCATGTTGGGAACGCCCGGTTCAGGCACGGTTGTATGCGACCTACCGGAGAGGTACGAGAACTTCACTCATCTCCCCGGTGAGTCCATCGTGCCTTGTTCCGGAGAGATTCACGGTGGTTGTAGACAACGCGGGGCCAATGTGGACGTGCTCCCGTACGATGATCATGATAGAGCGGTCAAGCTCTTACACTCTTGGATCGTACGATATGGGGCGGAAAGTTCGAGGCCATAGTCGAGTCGGAGGTACGATACTGCGACGGTGTGTTTGTTCTCGAAGCTCCAAGTCGAGCCGAGGTGGATAGGGGCATGAGCGCCAAGCTCGAGGATCGTGACTCCCATAGTCTTGCCCTCGTTGGTGGTTCCAAAGGAAAGGGTACGAGAACTTCACTCATCTCCCTATGGAGTCCATCGATGCCTTGTTTCGCAGGTTCACGGTGGTGGTGAACAACATGAGGGACAATGTGGACGTGCTCCCGTACGATGATCATGATAGAGCGGTCAAGCTCTTACACTCTTTGGATCGTACGATATGGGGCGGAAAGTTCGAGGCCATAGTCGAGTCGGAGAGTTATGATACTCGACGGTGAACGAGCCGTTCTCGAAGCTCAAGTCGGCCGAGGTGGATAGGGGCATGATCGCCAAGCTCGAGGGACCGACTGATTCCCATAGTCTTGCCCTCGTTGGTGGTTCCAAAGGAAAGACTAACTCTAACCCATCCACCAGGATGTTCTCGTTTTCCTCTTTGATGTCTATGCCAGATGAGGAGTTTGACGACCTTGGAGAGGACGAGCTGGCGCTGTTGACGAGGCGGTTCGAGAGGCTGCACGAGAACCGCGTGAACATGAGGAGGAACATGAGGACCTGCTTCCAGTGCGGCAAGCTGGGACACTTCGTCGCCGACTGCCCGGAGAAGGCCGAGAACAAGGACGGCTACAAGCACAAGCCGAGGATGAACGATGGCAAGTACCGTTCGAGGCGCGACCACAAGAGCAAGCACAAGAACAAGTACAAGGACGAGCGACGATCGAGGAAGAAGGAGGGCCGAGGCAAGGCCCGAGCGATGGTTGGAGCGAGCAACGTCGACTCTAGTTCCGCGTACTCCACCTCGAGCTCGAGTAGCAAGGAAGACAAGGGAGATCGCCGCAAGAACAAGAAGTCGTCCATGAACCCGAGCGGGCCGAGGCCGCTTCGCGAGAGATGGCTTCTGCACCATGGCGCTGAGTTCCGGCAGCAAGAAGAGCACACAGAGTGACTCGGACTCTGAGTCCGACGACGAGGTGCGTGATGAACTTCCCTTCTTGCGCCAGGAGAATGAGAGGCTTGGCTCTTTGCTTGATAACCGTGATGACATGCTTAGAGAGGCCAAGAAAATGAGGAAAGAGCTTAGAGCTTCACTCGAGGATGCTAGGACTAGAGTGGGCCGAGCTAGAGACACGGGTGCTTGATAGCAAGCTTGAGATTGATTCGCTTAAGGCTAGCCTCGTTGTTTCGATGAGAATGATTGTGCTGATTGCTCCATATTCCATGCCGATCTTGCTTTGTTTAAGGAGAAGCATGCCTCCAAGTGTGAGGAACTAGATGTGCTTAGGGTTGAAGTGGTCGAGCTTAAGTCTAGACTCGCTTTGCTAGGTGCTTGCACTTCTTGCCCCGTTTTGCATGCTAAGATTGATGAGATGCATGCTTACACTAGTTCGCTCGAGGCTAAATTGAAGGAACCCATGCCTACATCTTGCTCTACCCGTGAAATGCATGCATTGAAAAATTTGGAGCTTGCACATTATGTTGATCGTTTGCGGGATGAGAATGATGATTTGAGGAAGTTGATGGGTTGGTTGTCCTGGGTCATGAGCCTCGGTTGAGGATGATGATCGAGGCCTTTAAGAGGCAAGATGGTGAGGGGCTTGGAGCAAACAAGGTTGGTGAAGGAAGTGGAGAAAATATCCTGGAGCCACCAAAAACCCACCACAAAAATGATTTCCCACCAAAACCTAACCATCTAAGGAATCGACTAGACACAACCCCGGCTCTCCACCCGTGTTTCCTACACCCACAAATGACCTACAAAAGCCTATCAAGTTTGTGAGCACTTCGGGGGAAAGTGTTCTTTGGGAAGGAGAGTGAGAAGGCAAGTGGTGAGAAACCTATGGAGGGTTTGAGTGGAGAGAAACCGAGTGAGCGACCACATCCCAAGCCTAAGCCTAAGCTTGTGAGGTTCCATTGTGGCTATTGTGGGAGAGATGGCCATAAGGAGGAGTTTTGCTTCAAGAGGAAGCGAGAGGAGAGAATGGAGAAGGAGTGGGCTAACAAGGACAAGTACCACCCTTCCAATGGTGTACTTGAGCCTTGTATGCGGATGCCCGGGGGCAAGTCGATTGTGAGGACGAGTTCGGGCTTGGGGAGAGAAGAAGGTGCGAGTAGTGTTGCGCCGGGTCACACGGTCGGACCGGTGTGGAGCACGGTCGGGCCGGGTGCGGGCCTGGATAGACACTTGTTTGGGTTTCGAGCTCGTACGAGTGCGAGGGTTGTTTCTGGTGGTCGTGGTTCTGGTGGTTGGGCTGGAAAGGGTGCGGGTGGTCGGTTGCTAGGCGTTCTCCTCCTCGTGCTCAATACGGGGATTGGAGGAGTCGTGGCGTTGAGTTGGAGAGGAAGGATGTTCCACGGGCTTTCTTGCGTGGTTTTGGTCCTCCTCCAGGCAGAGAGGGGTGGTTCCCTCAGGGTGGTTACCGTGGTGGTGTTCGTGGAGGTAGTTTTGGTTGGAGAGATGCTTTGGTTGGTGCTAACCCCACTTTCGAGCAAATGGCTCGGCACCGGTTTTCCTCTTTTGGTACTAACCCCGGTCTTTGAGTCATTTGTTCGCTCACGTGCTTATTTTTTATTTTCAGGTGGGAGACTTGAAGAACATTTGGTTGATTGACTCCGGTTGCTCGAGGCATATGACCGGAGACAGGGGGTGGTTCTCAAGTCTCGTCCCGGTGGTGACGAAGAGGTACATCACCTTTGGGGACAATGGGCGTGGGCGTGTGCTTTCAGAAGGTGAGATAAAAGTGAGTGACAAGATCACTCTGAGGCGTGTTGCTCTTGTTCAATCGCCGGGGTACAATTTTCTTTCGTGTCCCGGTTGTTGGATGAGGGCTTTGAGGTGTTGTTTCGGCCGGTGGTTCTCGGATTGTGGACTCTCGAGGGGACCTTGTCCGTATGGTCGTTCCCGAGGGTCGGGTGTTTCGTGCTGATTTTTCTCGGTCTTCGGGTGTGGAGCGTTGTTTCTTGGCCGGTTCTTCGAGTGAGTTGTGGAAGTGGCATAGGAAGTTGGGTCACTTGAGCTTTGACCTTTTGTCTCGCTTGAGTAAACTCAATTTGGTCCGAGGATTGCCATGGCCGAGGCTTGAGAAAGAGTTGGTTTGTGGTCCGTGTCGGCATGCCAAGATGGTGGCCTCTTCTCACCCGCCTCTCACCGATGTGATGACTGAGCGTCCATGTGAGCTGCTCCATATGGACCTTGTTGGCCCAGCTCGTGTGCGATCTGCGGTGGGAAGTGGTATGTCCTTGTTGTGGTGGACGACTATTCTCGGTATGCGTGGGTGTTCTTTCTCGAGGATAAGGGGGAGACGTTTGGTTTTGTTCGAGATCTAGTCTTGAGGTTGAGGAACGAGAGGCATGGAGATGCCATACGAGCTATCCGCAAGGATAATGGCTCGGAATTCGGAACTCTCGTTTTGAAACCTTTTGTCATGACTTGGGTCTTGAGCACCGGCTTTTCGAGTCCGTATACGCCTCCCCGAATGGTGTTGTGGAAAGGAAGAACGGGACCTTGTGCGAGATGGCTCGGACAATGCTTGATGAGCATAGGACTCCGAGGAGGTATTGGGCCGAGGGCGGTGAATACCGCGTGCTATGTGTCGAACAGGATATACCTCAGAGTGCACAAGAAAAAGACATGCTATGAGTTGATGCATGGTCGCACACCCAAGGTGAGTCACTTCCATGTCTTTGGTTGCAAGTGTTTCATTCTGAAGAAAGGCAGGAAGTTGGATAAGTTTGAGGCTAGGTCTGTCGATGGCATTTTCTTTGGTTATGCATCTTATTCTAGAGCATATCGTGTGCTCAATCTTGAAACTAACCAAATCGTGGAGACTTGCGAGGTAACCTTCGACGAGACGGAGCCACATAGTTAGCTTGTCTTTGAGTGTGCGAGTGATGATGAGCTTAGCGAGGAGATCTTTCGGGAGGAGGAGCATGAACATGGTGATGATGAGGATGGTGGTGCGGTGCCCCCGGCCGAACATGTACCCACTACTTCGACTACGATGATGGATGGACCCTCTGCTACACCTACGACGACAAATCAAAAACGAGGAGAAGGCGATGTTGAGGGGGAGGTAGCTTCGAGGCGAGAACCTCCCCGGCAAGTTCAAGTGGATCACCCGGCTTCGAGGATCATCGGCGACATGAATGAACGCACTACACGGTCGAGGGTTCGAAACAATTCCCATTTTGCTCATGCTTGCGTTTGTTGCTTCTTTCGAGCCCAATGACATTGGACACGCACTATCCGATCACAATTGGGTTAACTCGATGCATGAGGAGTTGGAGAATTTTGAGAGGAATCGGTGTGGGAGTTGGTTGACCCTCCCCCGGGTGTAAGCCGATTGGTACAAAGTGGGTGTGGAAAAACAAAGAGGGAGAGAAGGGTGAGGTTGTGAGGAACAAGTCGAGACTTGTTGCTCGGGGGTTCGATCGAAGGAGGGGATCGACTACGAGGAGACCTTTGCTCCCGTAGCCCGTTTGGAGGCGATTAGGATCCTTCTAGCCTTTTCTCGTGGCTAAAGGGTTCAAGTTGCACCAAATGGATGTGAAGAGTGCTTTTACGAATGGTGTCCTGGAGGAAGAAGTGTATGTGAGGCGACCTCGGGGTTTGAGAGCGAGAAGTACCCCCACCGGTGTACAAGTTGAGGAAGGCGCCGTATGGGTTGAAGCGGCGCCTAGAGCTTGGTATGGCGGGTTGAGGGGGTTCTTGTTTGAGAGAGGTTTTGAGATGGGAAAGCTCGATCGGACCTTGTTTTTGCCGAGGCGAGGGCGAGAGATATCCCGATTGTGCGGGTGTACGTGGATGATATTGTCTTTTGTGGCTCGTCTAACTCTTTTGTTGCGAGGTTTGCGGATGATATGAGCGGGGAGTTTGAGATGAGCATGATGGGTGAGTTGCGGTTCTTCCTCGGGCTACAAATCAAGCAATCAAAGGAAGGAACATTTGTGCACCGGGCTAAGTACACCAAGGACATTGTGCGGAAGTTCAAGATGGAGGACTCCAAGGCTATGACGACGCCAATGAGTACGACTACGGCTCTTGATGCGGACGAGGAAGGTGAACACGTGGACCGGAAGGAGTACGGAGCATGATCGGGTCACTCCTCTACTTGACGGCGACGAGGCCGGACATACGCGTTCTCGGTGTGTCCGTGCGCTCGTTTTCAAGCGTCTCCGAGGACTTCGCATCGGCAAGCGGTGAAGAGAATTTCGGGTACTTGCGTCACACTCCCGACTTCGGCCTTTGGTACTCCGCGTCCTCTTCTTTGGCGCTTCATGGTTTTTCAGACGCGGATTTTGCCGGGTGTCGGTTGGATAGGAAGTCCACCTCCGGGACTTGTCGCTTTTGGGTTCTTCTTTGGTGTCTTGGTCTTCCCGCAAGCGGTCGAGTGTTGCTCAATCCACGACCGAGGCCGAGTATGTTGCCGCTCGCTAGTTGTTGCTCTCAGCTCCTTTGGATCACATACACCATGAGCGACTTTGGTGAGTAGTATACCCATGTCCTACTTCAATGTGATAGCACCGATGCCATAAGCGTTGCAAAGAACCCAGTGCTCCATTCCAAAACCAAGCACATAGAAGTGAGGTACCATTTTCTGAGAGACAACGTCGAGAAAGGAAAGATAGCTTTGATCCATGTACCCACACATGACCAACTAGCCGATATTTTCACCAAACCCCTAGATCAAGCAACTTTCACTCGTTTGCGGGGGGAACTTGGTGTGTGTTTGATTTCTTGAGTTGGGTGTGTGGGAGCTCTCTTTTGCCGGTGGTGTCGAGCCCGTTTTGCCTCTCCTCGAGGAGCCGGTTTGTAGCATATGTATAGTTTTCCTTTGTGCATTTCTTGCATTTTGGCATGGCATATGTAACATGATGTATAGGCATCCTTGTATCTTAGATTGCATGCATTTTGTTTCATATGCATTGGTTAGGAAAGCTTCTATCATATACATTGTTCACCATGGAATGAGATATATGTCTTTGTGAGCTTGTTTGGTATGCTACGGTTAGTTTGGCTTAGCTCTTGATGATCTTGATGAATAATCCATGGTTGATAGCTTTGCTTTTGAAAAATGTCACATGTATGCTCTCTCATGTGTAAATGCCTTTACATGCTCTTGACATGTTTTTGTGGCCTTGCTATGCTTAATTTGTGGTTGGATAGCTAGTTTATTGATCATATGGGGCCAAAGGCTCATTTGCCATCATGAATGTTTAGCCCTCTTGACTTATCTTGTGGAGGGGCATAAGTTCCTTTTTGTCGCAAAGACATTTCATGTACCATTTACAAATCTGAAAATTAAATGGAAAAGGCTTGGAAAATATGTTCCCATGTCATACGTGCTGAATTTAATTTGCTTTGGGTGCTAAACCGTTGCATGATGCCTACCAATGAGAAGTCTCATACATAGAAGTAGGCACATGGCTCGGTGGCTTTGACATGACATGAGGTGCTTGTGGGTGTTTGTGATGGTCTTATGATTAGAATGGCTGTCCTAGCATGAAGTTTGTGTGGCTTTGCCATTTTGATATGCTTTGATCATGTTTAGGATTTTGCTCATGAGAGGCAAGTTTTTTTGCAAAATTGCCAAAATCCATCTTAGCTTCGTCCAATGGTTGTGAAACTTGGTGATCATGTAGTTGAGATCGATACGAAGCCGTAGAGTATCTAACTTGCTCATTTGGACATGTGTAGCATTCTTTGTTGAATTTTGTCTATTTGAGAAGCTCTAGATTGAAAGTTTTGCATTTTTGGCTCGATTCATGCATTGCCAACAAGGGGGAGAAGTTTGAGCTTGAAATGGCTTGCCGGACATGTTTAGAAGGTTTTCGAGTGGTTTCGAGCCATTTACGACGGGCTCCGTTGTGCACCGGTCCGACCGGTCGGGGTCATCGGTCCGACCGGTGTGAGTGCTGGTTCAGTACACATGTTGCACACCGGTCTGACCGGTGGCGTGGACCGGTCTGACCGGTCGTGGCTGTTTTGTTGCAGCCTGCCCTGTTTCAAGTGGTGTCTTGCATGCATTCGTCCAGGGGGAGGTGCATTGGTTCAGGGGGAGCTTGCATGTGTGCAGGGGGAGCTCTTTGTGGTGTTCAAGCTTTGTTTTGGTGGTTTGCGCTCTTTTCTTCAGCTTTGCTTTGTCTCGGATGTCTCGAGCCGTTGCCCTTGCCTAAGGGGTCCGAGACTTGTTTTCTTCAAGTGATCTTGCTCCTTGCCTTTGTTTGGCTTTCGATCGCTTGTTGGGGTTTCTTTTTGTTCGTTTCTTTTCTTTTTCTTTTCTCTCTTGTTACTTTCGTGTGGGTGTTGTCAATGCACTCATCAAGGGGGAGATTGAGGACCATGTGTGGTTCGAGGACCGGTGGATGGTCGCTTCCTTGTGTGATGAGTGATTGACAACGTTGTGTGGACCGATTCTTAGCTAAGTATTGCGGGTGCGAGGTTGCGGCTTGACTCGTGTTGGTGCGGGTGAAGAACAAGCGCGAAAGGTCGTTGCCGGTGAGGCCTCCGTGTGTGGAGAAGACAAGTAGGTCGTGTTCGAGGGACCCGGTGGCCGCCGGGGTCAAGTGCGGGCCGCATGGTGCCATGAACAAGCAAGATGAAGTCGTGGACGGTTTCTTGGTTGAGCCTCAAAACCAAGGTCGAGCCGGGACTACGTGGGAGCCAAGTCATGAGTGGAGATTGGCGGAGGCTACACCAAGTTCGCGGGGTTTCCGGTGGTTCACCGTAAAACCACCGGGTTCCTTGGTTGATCCACAAAGCCAAGACCGGAGAACCGAAGACGGAGCCGCAAGAGCGCCGGGCACGGCCTCGACCGGTGGGGACCGGGTCCGACCGGTGAGGAGCACCGGTCCGACCGGTGTGCGACGACGCGGTCCGAATCTTCGAAGCGGAGGACACGCGTCGGGATCGCATGGCTTGCGTCGAGGCTACGCAGGGTGCGGTCGCCGGGCATCCGTCCGATGGTGAAGACATCAAGAATTCCAAATCCGCCCTTGAGGGGCTTGTATCCCTAGTTAGTAGAGAAGGGCATTTTAGACATTCGGTTTCCTCCATATAACCCAAGAGGTGAGAGGATGGCAGCCAACTCTTGGAACCCTAGCTCATTAGTTTTCCTATTTTCCACCTATTTTCTCTAGGTTTTCCTTAGGACTAGCAAGAGAGCTTCACGGAGAGATCTTGTAGAGAGGGATGGATGATCGGGCGTGCTTCCTCAAGGTTTGGATGTGTTTTCCCCGGTTGTTCTTGGTGGTGATTTTCGGAGCCCTCTCTTCGTGATTTCTTTGGGGTGTTTTCGGGGCTTTTCTCTTGGGGATTTGATGGGGGAAATTTGTGGGAACCCTTCGTGGTTCTTTGGGTTGTGATTCCCCTCCCAAATCCGTGAGAAAAGGTGCACGATTTTGGGGTTTCTTGAGTTCTTGGGTTGGAAGTGCTTTCGGCGGGATTTCTTCGATTCCTCCTTTTTGGACGAGATTTGGTGGGATTAAACTTGGCTATGGACTCCTCATGAGGTGCTCCCGATATTCCCAAAGTCTTGTTCAAGTCCGTGGAGTGATTCGGGAGATCGAGATTTGGATTTGGGGGAGTTGACCCGCGGGTGCCTCGTTCATCCCGAGCGCCCGTGCTACACCGGTCTCGACCGTGCTCTTGACCGGTCCGACCGGTGCGAGCCCTTGTGGGATTTTGCTCGGGTGAACGTCTTAGTGTGTTCGTTGTTGTCCCGTGTTGTTGTTGTTTCGAGTTTCGGTCCGTTTGGTGGTCGGTTGGCCTGTTTGGTGCCTTGGGGGCTTTCGGTCGCCATCGGTCCGACCGGTGTGTCTCACCGTCCGACGGGTGTAGAGCCACTTAGTGGAAGTTGCTCGGTTCACCGGCGGGGACCGGTCTGACCGGTGGTGCTCACCGGTCTGACCGGTGTGGGTCTGTAGACTCGAGGTTTGGTTTTTCCGCTGCGTTTCTCGGGTCGGAAGGTTGCGTGTTGGTTCCTAGGTCCAGTGGCACTCCAGTGGCTACGTGGGCTTGACCAACCTTGGTAGTGAGTCGGAGACGTGTGTTGGAAGCCGCGTTTGTCTTGTTGGAGTTTTCATCTCCTTCGAGAAGAATTTTTATCGGCTCCCATTCACTCCCCCCTCTCTGGTTCGCCGTATCGGTCCTTCAGTGACTTCCGCGCGCGGCCGCTGCAATTCTACGGCATCGAGCCGGTGCATCCGGCGCCGAACTCGATCACAATCATTGCGACCTTCATCCACCTCCCGCGAGGCCTACCTCGACATCGCCCCTCACTTCCACCTTCGGCGCCACTTCTTCTAGATGAAGAAGACGAGAAAGGGTGTGGTCGTCGGCACCGTCGCCTTCGTGTTACATCGGAACATGAAGTCGAGTACATCGACACGGCGCTCCCTAACAACACCACCGGCCGGAAGCGGGGGTGATTCTACCTCGACAACCCCGCGCCGGCGTTGAGGTCGAGGACGGGGCGGATTCCGCTTGTAGGCGTGGAATGGACTAACCACTGGCGACGCCGGACACCCAAGAGCTCAAGCCCTTGCCGGACGACTCCGGAGCGACTCAAGGCGGAGGGGCTGACCGGCGCCGCGGTGGCCATCGGCCTCGCCGCCATCTCATCTAGCCTCTTCGGGACCGGGCCCATCCAGCCTTTGAATATTGGGGTCAATCCGACCCGACCCAAGTTGCACAATGTAAGGTCTCCAAGGTGGAGATGATAGCTCGCGTGAAGAACATCTTTGATGGGCGAATCCGCAACAAGGAGTGCCCCAAGGCAATGGGGATATACAGCCCTGCCGACCCGGTGAGTTTTCGACCTTGGACTTTCTTCGATATGAATTTCTTTGAATATACGTCTTGGTTCTGATGGATGTTTACATCTTGGTGTGCAGCATCGTGAAGGCATCTACTGGTTCCCAGCACCACTGCGCGATGAGGGCCAGCGCAACTACAAAGTTTGTGACGTGGCGGACGTGCAGGCGGTGCCACCTCTTGTCGACGAGTACATCTCTGACTCGACGGTGGGGAGTGACAAAGAAGGCCGCCGCCACGTCGTGCCGGGCTCCGTCCAAGGTCTCCGCACCGTGACGCATGCGGCCGGACCGCGAGGAAGATTCCTACCTCTAAGACCGCGACCCAGATCGCGGAGGCGAAGAAGAGGAGGGGGGAGTGGACCAGGTCTGCGGTGTCGGCGGACACCACCACGAAGAGTTCCTACGTCGAAGCTATCGACGTTGAAGATGACGAGGGCGACGTGCAGTCACCGAAGGCAACAACAGTTCCGTCGCCGGTAGGGCAAGCGGTGGAGACGCCCCGCCCGGCGCCTCAGACGCAGGGGCGATCTACATCGAACACCGGCCTAGCAAATGACGCTGGGTCGAACAAGAGGTTGAAGAAGGCCCCGCCCAGGCCTTACAAGCTCGTCCTTAGGTCGGCAACCAAGTAAGTCAGTTGTCCTGCTCACAACATAGCTTTGTTTTTCTCCCCGTGCATTGGTTGTTTGCTTAGGTTGCCTTTTTGTGAACAGGGTTCCTCCGACGACGTCGGGAGAGCGGGAAGGACGCCTCGGGCCGGAGGCGTTTGAGAGCAACGTGCCGGCCGACGCCGGTTGTGGAGTCGCCGGCGGCTTCGGCCGGCCGACGTGACGAGCACGGCCGCCGGAGTTGGGACGACAGCGGTGCCCGAGGCGGACAAGGCCGGCACTAGTGCGCCGCCCACTACCGGGGGTGAGGGCGACGACCTTGGTACCTCTGGTCCGTGGTCGGCGCCAAGCCCGCGGGGGATCATTGATGAGGGCATGGAGTTGGTGAACGACGAGGACCGGTGTCTGTACGCCGGCACCCCGTGGGAGGCGGAGGTCGTCACTTACCGCCGCGACCTGGAGATGTTCAAAGAGGCGGCACACACGATTGGGACCGTGCTGCTGGTAAGGACCTTTACCGTTCCGTTATGGTTCTTGCTTTGGGTTTTTGAATTCCGTAAGGTTTGAATGATCTTCTCTTGTTTGCCGAGCAGCGCGGGCGCAAGCTCGGACAGGTCTCCTGCGGGAGGCGGCAAATGCACACGCAGAGGGCGCCACAACTCGTGAAGCGAAGTTGCAGGCCGAGGTTGCGGTCGCATGCGAAATCCGTGCGTTAAGGAGGCCATCGCGTGCCAGGCACACAAGGACGCGGCCGACTTGAAGAAGAAGCTGGAGGACGCCGAGCAGAAGGCCAAGGACGCGGCGTCCGACCTCCAGGCCATGGTGGAAGGTAAGTCTCTTATCATTGCCCAGGAGCTGACTCTGTGTGCTTTTGTATGTGAAGGACCGATAAGGCGACCGCAGAGGGGGGGAGTGAATGGGAGCCGACAAAAATTCTTCTCGAGGGAGATTGAAACTCCAACAAGACGAACTAGCTCGGTCGAACCCCCGAAATCACACGCTCCGCACTTCTACCTCCCGTTTGCCAAAACCACGTAGCTACGGAGTGCTACCGGTCCTAGGAACAAACTCTACCAAAGAACCACAACACACACGCAGCACCAACGGCGGAAGCAACTCGAAAGCCGGCTAACCGGAGGGGGGCGGTTAGACCGGGTATAGGGGGCGGTTAGACCGCCTCCACCCGGCAACCAAGAAATCCTCCGAAACGCCTCTTCCGAGCACCAAAACACACCACGGTTTCACCAACGAGATCTCTCGGTCAAGGCCATGCTAGCTACCGTAAAATCTTGGCGAAAACCAAAACTTCACCCAAGGGCCTAGGGGCGGTTAGACCGGCTACCCGGGGCGGTCTAACCTCCTATACCCAAGCAACGAACTCCAACCAAGAACACCTAGCAACCGCGCCGCAACAGCTCCAAATTTCACCCGGACACTCCTCCGATCAAGGCGAACGAACTCACGAGAGGAAAATCCGGCGAAACAAAACTTTGACCCGGAAACACCCCGGCGGTTAGACCGCCCCCCCGCAGGGCGGTTAGACCGCCCCTTCCCGAACAGAACCCGCGGGTCAAACTTCAACTTCCTTGCGCTCAATCTCCCGAATCACTCCACGGATTGCAGCCAAACTTCGGGGATAGTCGGGTTACCTCCCGGGCAACCTCTACCTCAAAGGAATCGACCCGAAACGCTCACAATCAAGAGGAATCGAAGAAATCGCTTCTCTAGGTCAAGAACTCGCCCAACTCGAAAAACCACCAAATCGAGTCCGATTCAAAGGGGATTTGGGGGCAAAGTCACCACCAAAGAGGCACAAGAACCTCATACGTGACACCCACCAAAAACCCCAAGAAATCGTTCTCAAAACACCGCCAAAAAGAGCTCCGAAAATCAACACAAAAGAGACGGGAAAACCACCATGAAGAACCACGCCGAACCTTCTATACATGCCATGAAAGGTTCGTACAAGGTCTAGTTTGCCACCCAAACTTCCATCCCTCTCTCTAGATCTCACATGAAGCTCTCAAACTAGCCTTCTAAAAAACCTAGGGAAAATAGAGAACGAAAATCGAAAAACGAAATGAGCTAGGGTTCCAAGAGTTGGCTGCCAACCTCTCACCTCTTGGGTTATATAGGCGGCAACCGAATGTCTAAAATGCCCCTCTCTACTAACTAGGGATACATGCCCCTCAAGGGCGGATTTGGAATTCTTGATGTCTTCACCATCGGACGGATGCCCGGCGACCGCACCCCGCGTAGCCTCGACGCACGCCTTGCGATCCCGACGCGTGTCCTCCGCTTCGAAGCTTCTCGGCGCCGGCGGCCGTGGCGGTCGGACCGCCCCCCCCGCGGCGGTTAGGACCGGCCCGGTGGATCCGACCGGCCCCGGGCGGTCCGACCGCCCCTCCCGGGCGGTTGAACCGGCCCGGGTGGCCGCACCTCCTCGTCGAGTCTTCGGCCTCGGTTTTGTGGCTCAACCGAGTAACCCAGCGGTTTTCTGGTGAACCACTGCAAACCCCGCGAACTCGGTGTAGCCTCCGCCAATCTCCACTCATGACTCGGCTCCCACGTAGTCCCGGCTCGACCTTGGTTTTGAGGCTCTACCAAGAAACCGTCCACGACTTCATCTTGTCGTTCATGCCACCATGCGGCCCGCACTTGACCCCCGCCGGCCACCGGTCCCTCGAACGAAGCCTACTTGTCTTCTCCACACCTGGAGGCCTCACCGGCAACGACCTTTCGCGCTTGTTCTTCACCTGCACCAACACGAGTCAAGCCGCAACCTGCACCTGCAATACTTAGCCAAGAATCAGTCCACACAACGTTGTCAATCACTCATCACACAAGGGAGCGACCATCCACCGGTCCTCGAACCACACATGGTCCTCAATCTCCCCCTTGATGAGTGCATTGACAACACACTCACATGAAGTAACATAAGAGAAAAGGAAAAGAAAAGAAACAAAATAAAAGGAAACCCCAACAAGCGATCGAAGGCCAAAGAAAGGCAAAGAGCAAGATCACTTGAAGAGGACAAGTCTCGGACCCCTTAGGCAAGGGCAACGGCTCGACACATCCGAGACAAAACGCGGCTCAAGCAAAGAGCGCAAACCACCAAAGCAAAACTCGAACACCACAGAGCTCCCCCTGCACAAATGCAAGCTCCCCCCGAGCCCCGAAGACACTCCCCCCCGAACACATGCATCAATGCAACTCGAAATGCACCAAAGAGCAAAAACTCCGCTCACACGCCCAGGGCGGTTAGACCGCCGCCCGGGCGGTTAGACCGCCTCTGCCCGACTTGACCGCCCGGGGGGCGGTTAGACCGCCCAAAGAGACCGGCCCCGCACCAAACTCGCTCAAAAACGCCCCGAAACAATTGGAACACCTTCCAAACACTCCCAGTGCCCAAAACATGCACAAACTTCTCCCCCTTGTTGACAATGCATGAATCAAGGCAAAATGCGAAAACTTGCAACATATAGCTTCTCG
The DNA here is from genome assembly GCA_947561735.1 of Cenchrus americanus. NCBI lineage: Eukaryota > Viridiplantae > Streptophyta > Magnoliopsida > Poales > Poaceae > Cenchrus > Cenchrus americanus. The sequence continues at coordinate 193,449,360 of OX387241.1, forward strand.
AATATACAAAATTCATCACAAGGAGCTACACAAGTCCAAATGAGCAAGTTAGATACTCGACAGTTCGTAAGGACCTTAACTACGTGATCACCAAGTTTCACAACCATTGGACAAGGCTAAAAAGGATTTTAGTAATTTTGCGAAAAGTTACTCCCCTCACAAGCAAATACCTAAACATGAGCAAAACATATCAAAATGGCAAAGCCACTCAAACTTCATGCTAGGACCACCATTCTAATCACAAGACCATCATAAACACCCAAAAGCACCTCATGTCATGTCAAAGCCACCGAGCCATGTGCCTACTTCTATGTATGAGACTTCTCATTGGTAGGCATCATGCAACGGTTTAGCACCCAAAGCAAATTAATTTCAGCACATATGACATGGGAACATATTTTCCAAGCATTTTCCATTTCATTTTCAGATTTGTAAATGGTACATGAAATGTCTTTGCGACAAAAAGGAACTTATGCCCCTCCACAAGGTTAAGCAAGAGGGCTAAACATTCATGATGGCAAGCGAGCCTTTGGCTCCATATGATCAATAAACTAGCTATCCAACCACAAAGTAAGCATAGCAAAGCCACTAAAGCATGTCAAGATCATATATAGGCATTTACGCATGAGAGAGCATGTATATGACATTTTTCAAAAATTAGCCATCAACCATGAATCATTCAACAAGATCATCAAGAGCTAAGCCAAACTAACCATAGCATATCAAACGAGCTCACAAGAACATATATAACAACCCATGGTGAACAATGTATATAGGAGAAGCTTTTCCTATCCGATGCATATGATACAAAATGCATGCAATCTAAGATACAAGGATGCCTATACATCATGTTACATATGCCATGCCAAAAGCAAGAAGTGCACAAAGGAAAGCTATACATATGCTACAAACCGGCTCCTCGAGGGGAGGCAAAACGGGCTCGACACCACCGGCAAAGGAAAGCCCCCACACACCCAACTCAAGAAATTAAACACACACCAAGTTCCCCCCGCAAACGAGTGAAAGTTGCTTGATCTAGGGGTTTGGTGAAAATATCGGCTAGTTAGTCATGTGTGGGTACATGGATCAAGGCTATCTTCCCTTTCTCTACGTTGTCTCTCGGAAATGATACCTCACTTCTATGTGTTTGGTTTTGGAATGGAGCACTGGGTTCTTTGCAACGCTTATGGCACTGGTGCTATCACATTGAAGTGGGACATGGGTATACTCCTCACCAAAATCACTCATGGTGTAGGTGATCCAAAGGAGCTGAGAGCAACAACTAGCGCGGCAACATACTCGGCTTCGGTCGTGGATTGAGCAACACTCGACTGCTTACGAGAAGACCAAGACACCAACGAAGAACCCAAAACTCGGCAAGTCCCGAAGTGGACTTCCTATCCAACCGACACCCGGCAAAATCCGCGTCCGAAAAGCCATGAAGCGCCAAAGAAGAGGACGCGGAGTACCAAAGGCCGAAGTCGGGAGTGTGACGCAAGTACCCGAAAATTCGCTTCACCGCTTGCCGATGCGAAGCCCTCGGAGACGCTTGAAAACGAGCGCACAGACACACCGAGAACTGTATGTCCGGCCTCGTCGCCGTCAAGTAGAGAAGTGACCCGATCATGCTCCGGTACTCCTTCTGGTCCACGTGTTCACCTTCCTCGTCCGCATCAAGAGCTGTAGTCGTACTCATCGGCGTCGTCATAGCCTTGGAGTCCTCCATCTTGAATTTCCTCACAATGTCCTTGGTGTACTTAGCCCGGTGCACAAATGTTCCTTCCTTTGATTGCTTGATTTGTAGCCCAAGGAAGAACTGCAACTCACCCATCATGCTCATCTCGAACTCCCCGCCGCTCATATCATCCGCAAACCTCGCAACAAGAGAGTTAGACGAGCCACCAAAGACAATATCATCCACGTACACCCGCACAATCGAATATCTCTCGCCCCCTCTCGCAAAAACAAGGTCCGATCGACCTTCCCCATCTCAAAACCTCTCTCAAACAAGAACCCCCTCAACCTCGCCATACCAAGCTCTAGGCGCCCGCTTCAACCCATACGCCGCCTTCCTCAACTTGTACACCCGTGGGGGTACTTCTCACTCTCAAACCCCGGAGGTCGTCTCACATACACTTCTTCCTCCAACACTCCATTCGGAAAAGCACTCTTCACATCCATTTGGTGCAACTTGAACCCTTTAGCCACGAAAAGGCTAGAAGGATCCTAATCGCCTCCAAACGGGCTACGGGAGCAAAGGTCTCCTCGTAGTCGATCCCCTCCTTCCGATCGAACCCCCGAGCAACAAGTCTCGACTTGTTCCTCACAACCTCACCCTTCTCTCCCTCTTTGTTTTTCCACACCCACTTTGTACCAATCGGCTTACACCCCGGGGGGAGGGTCAACCAACTCCCACACCTGATTCCTCTCAAAATTCTCCAACTCCTCATGCATCGAGTTAACCCAATTGTGATCAGATAGTGCGTGTCCAATGTCTTTGGGCTCAAAAGAAGCAACAAACGCAGCATGAGCAAAATGGGAATTGTTTCGAACCCTCGACCGTGTAGTGCGTTCATTCATGTCGCCGATGATCCTCGAAGCCGGGTGATCCATTTGAACTCGCCGGGGAGGTTCTCGCCTCGAAGCTACCTCCCCCCTCAACATCGCCTTCTCCTCGTTCTTGGTTTGTCGTCGTAGGTGTAGCAGAGGGTCCATCCATCATCGTAGTCGAAGTAGTGGGTACATGTCCACCGGGGGCACCGCACCGCCATCTTCATCATCACCATGTTCATGCTCCTCCTCCCGAAAGATCTCCTCGCCAAACTCATCATCACCCGCACACTCAAAGACAAGCCGACTACGTGGCTCGTCTCGTCGAAGGTTACCTCGCAAGTCTCCACAATTTGGTTAGTTTCAAGATTGAGCACACGATATGCTCTAGAATGAGATGCATAACCAAAGAAAATGCCATCGACGGACCTAGCCTCAAACTTATCCAACTTCCCCGCCTTTCTTGAGAATGAAACACTTGCAACCAAAAACATGGAAGTGACTCACCTTGGGTGTGCGACCATGCATCAACTCATAGCATGTCTTTTTCTTGTGCACTCGAGGTATATTCCGTTCGACACATAGCACGCGGTATTCACCGCCTCGGCCCAATACCTCCTCGAGTCCTATGCTCATCAAGCATCGTCCGAGCCATCTCGCACAAGGTCCCGTTCTTCCTTTCCACAACACCATTCCGGGGAGGCGTATACGGACTCGAAAACTCGGTGCTCAAGACCTAAGTCATGACAAAAGGTTTCAAAACGAGAGTTCCCGAATTCCGAGCCATTATCACCGCGGATAGCTCGTATGGCATCTCCGTGCCTCTCGTTCCTCAACCTCAAGACTAGATCTCGAACAAAACCAAACGTCTCCCCCCTTCTCCTCAAGAAAGAACACCCATGCATACCGAGAAAAGTCGTCCACCACAACAAGGACATACCACTTCCCACCCGCGGATCGCACACGAGCCGGGCCAACAAGGTCCATATGGAGCGACTCGCATGGACGCTCGGTCATCACATCGGTGAGAGGCGGGTGAGAAGAGGCCACCATCTTGGCATGCCTACACGGAGCACAAACCAACTCTTTCTCAAGCCTCAAACGTGGCAATCCTCGGACCAAATTGAGTTTACTCAAGCGAGACGAAGGTCAAAGCTCAAGTGACCCAACTTCCTATGCCACTTCCACAACTCACTCGAAGAACCAGCCAAGAAACAACGCTCAACACCCGAAGACTGAGAAAAATCAGCACGAAACACCTGACCCTCGGGAACGACCATACAAACAAGGTCCCCTCGAGAGTCTACAATCCGAGAACCACCAGGCCGAAACAACACCTCAAAACCCTCATCCAACAACTGAGACACGAAAGCAAATTGTACCCCGGCCGATTGAACAAGAGCAACACGCCTCGCAGTGATCTTGTCACTCACTTTTATCTCACCTTCTGAAAGCACACGCCCACGCCCATTGTCCCCAAAAGTGATGTACCTCTTCGTCACCACCGGGACGAGACTTGAGAACCACCCCCTGTCTCCGGTCATATGCCTCGAACAACCGGAGTCAATCAACCAAATGTTCTTCAAGTCTCCCACCTCGTCGTCGGACTCAGAGTCCGAGTCGCTCTGTGTACTCTTCTTGCTGCCGGAGCTCAGCGCCATGGTACAGAAGCCGTCTCTCGCGAAGCAGCTCAACCCGCTCAGGTTCTTGGACGACCTCTTGTTCTTGCGACGATCTCCCTCGTCGTCGGCCGCTCGCTCGAGCTCGAGGTGGAGTACGCGGAACTGGAGTCGACGTCGCTCGCTCCAACCATCGCTCGGGCCTTGCCTCGGCCCTCCTTCTTCCTCGATCGTCGCTCGTCCTTGTACTTGTTCTTGTGCTTGCTCTTGTGGTCGCGCCTCGAACGGTACTTGTCGTCGTTCTTCCTCGGCTTGTGCTTGTAGCTGTCCTTGTTCTCGGCCTTCTCCGGGCAGTCGGCGACGAAGTGTCCGAGCTTGCCGCACCGGAAGCCGTGTCCTCGTGTTCCTCCTCATGTTCACGCGGTTCTCGTGCAGCCTCTCGAACCGCCTCGTCAACAGCGCCAGCTCGTCCTCTCCAAGGTCATCAAACTCCTCATCTGGCATAGACATCAAAGAGGAAAACGAGAACATCCTGGTGGATGGGTTAGAGTTAGTCTTTCCTTTGGAACCACCAACGAGGGCAAGACTATGGGAGTCAGTCGGTCCCTCGAGCTTGGCGATCATGCCCCTATCCACCTCGGCCGACTTGAGCTTCGAGAACGGCTCGTTCACCGTCGAGTGTCGTACCTCTCCGACTTGACTATGGCCTCGAACTTTCCGCCCCATATCGTACGATCCAAAGAGTGTAAGAGCTTGACCGCTCTATCATGATCATCGTACGGGAGCACGTCCACATTGGCCCTCATGTTGTTCACCACCACCGTGAACCTCTGGAACAAGGCATCGATGGACTCACCGGGGAGATGAGTGAAGTTCTCGTACTCTCTCCGTAGGTCGCATACAACCGTGCTCGAACCTGGGCGTTCCCAACATGAGCCTCCTTCAACACCACCCAAATCCTACAAGCTAAGTGCTCGGTGTGCACCCGATCGAACTCGGCCGACACAAAGCACGAAACAAGTAGTCGACCGCCTTATTGTTGGCGTCGAATCCGTCCCTCGACCCCGGAGCAAGGAAATCCATCGGCCGGACATATCCCGTGTCCACCGTGACATCCCACGCAGTCCGACCCTTTCCGCGGAGGAACGCACCCATCCGCTTGCTCCACATCCGGTAGTTCTTTCCATCGAAGTGTGGAGGACCCGAACCCCGTTCCCGGTACGCCATCCTTGGATCTTAGACGGTTAGAGTCAACAAAGACCCGAACCGGCTCGATACCACTTGAAGGACCGATAAGGCGACCGAGAGAGGGGGGGAGTGAATGGGAGCCGACAAAAATTCTTCTCGAGGGAGATTGAAACTCCAACAAGACAAACTAGCTCGGTCGAACCCCCGAAATCACACGCTCCGCACTTCTACCTCCCGTTTGCCAAAACCACGTAGCTACCGGAGTGCTACCGGTCCTAGGAACAAACTCTACCAGCAACCACAACACACACGCAGCACCAACGGCGGAAGCAACTCGAAAGCCGGCTAACCGAGGGGGGGCGGTTAGACCGGTATAGGGGGCGGTTAGACCGCCTCCACCTCGGCAACCAAGAAATCCTCCGAAACGCCTCTTCCGAGCACCAAAACACACCACGGTTTCACCAACGAGAGATCTCTGGTCAAGGCCATGCTAGCTACCGGAAAATCTTGGCGAAAACCAAAACTTCACCCAAGGGCCTAGGGGCGGTTAGACCGGCTACCCGGGGCGGTCTAACCTCCCGTACCCAGCAACGAACTCCAACCAAGAACACCTAGCAAACCGCGCCGCAACGCTCCAAATGTCACCCGCGACACTCCTCCGATCAAGGCGAACGAACTCACGAGAGGAAAATCCGGCGAAACAAAACTTTGACCCGGAAACACCCCCGGCGGTTAGACCGCCCCCCGCAGCGGTTAGACCGCCCCTTCCCGAACGAGAACCCGCGGGTCAAACTTCAACTTCCTTGCGCTCAATCTCCCGAATCACTCCACGGATTGCGGCCAAACTTCGGGGATAGTCCGGGTTACCTCCTCCGGGCAACCTCTACCTCAAAGGAATCGACCCGAAACGCTCACAATCAAGAGGAATCGAAGAAATCGCTTCTCTAGGTCAAGAACTCGCCCAACTCGAAAAACCACCAAATCGAGTCCGATTCAAAGGGGATTTGGGGGCAAAGTCACCAGCCAAAGAGGCACAAGAACCTCATACGTGACACCCACCAAAAACCCCAAGAAATCGTTCTCAAAACACCGCCAAAAAGAGCTCCGAAAATCAACATCAAAGAGACGGGAAAACAACCATCAAGAACCACGCCGAACCTTCTATACATGCCATGAAAGGTTCGTACAAGGTCTAGTTTGCCACCCAAACATCCATCCCTCTCTTAAGATCTCACATGAAGCTCTCAAACTAGCCTTCTAAAAAACCTAGGGAAAATAGAGAACGAAAATGGAAAAACGAAATGAGCTAGGGTTCCAAGAGTTGGCCGCCAACCTCTCACCTCTTGGGTTATATAGGCGGCAACCGAATGTCTAAAATGCCCCTCTCTACTAACTAGGGATACATGCCCCTCAAGGGCGGATTTGGAATTCTTGATGTCTTCACCATCGGACGGATGCCCGGCGACCGCACCCCGCGTAGCCTCGACGCACGCCTTGCGATCCCGACGCGTGTCCTCCGCTTCGAAGCTTCTCGGCGCGCCGGCGGCCGGGCGGTCGACCGCCCCCCCCGGGCGGTTAGGACCGGCCCGGTGGATCGACCGGCCCCGGGCGGTCCGACCGCCCCTCCCGGGCGGTTGAACCGGCCCGGGTGGCCGCACCTCCCTCGTCGAGTCTTCGGCCTCGGTTTTGTGGCTCAACCGAGTAACCCGGCGGTTTTACGGTGAACCACCGCAAACCCCGCGAACTCGGTGTAGCCTCCGCCAATCTCCACTCATGACTCGGCTCCCACGTAGTCCCGGCTCGACCTTGGTTTTGAGGCTCTACCAAGAAACCGTCCACGACTTCATCTTGCTTGTTCATGCCACCATGCGGCCCGCACTTGACCCCCGCCGGCCACCGGTCCCTCGAACGAAGCCTACTTGTCTTCTCCACACCCCGGAGGCCTCACCGCAACGACCTTTCGCGCTTGTTCTTCACCCGCACCAACACGAGTCAAGCCGCAACCTCGCACCCGCAATACTTAGCCAAGAATCGGTCCACACAACGTTGTCAATCACTCATCACACAAGGGAGCGACCATCCACCGGTCCTCGAACCACACATGGTCCTCGGTATGGTCTTAATCCTTGTTCTCCAATCTTGAATCGCTGCAGGCGCTCGAGAGTCCGAGGAGGCCCTCAAGGAGTTGGCCGCGGCAAAGAGCCAGCTGACGCTCATCAAGGAGAAGTCCACAGAGACCCGGCAAGGTTAGCGTTTTGCTTGTTGTTCAAGGATTGACCGACGTGTCGCGGCTGGACGTGCTTCTGATTCCGCTTGTGTGTGATGCAAGTCTTGAGAAAGAGTTGGGCGAGCTCAAAGACGCCGCTCAGTACGTCATGGACCTCTACATCCCGCAAGAGGAAGGAGCCAAGCCCAAGTCGCTGGTCGACCGGCTTGACGAGGCTAAAGGTCGCATCAAGGGCTCCGCTCCCGGACACCGCCAACCTTGCGGCGGCCGCGACGTTGTCAACCGTCAAGCACCACGACCCGTCATTTGACTCGCGTAGCTTTCGGAAGATGTGGACCCGTCGGGCCTCATTAGGCGTGAAGACCTTGTTGCGGCCCGCGGAGGAGGTCATCAAGAAGTTTGATTTTGGCACTGACTGAAGTGGTGCTGAAAGGAGCTTTTTAGACGTGGGTTAGGTCGATGGACTTGTAAATAAACTTGCAATATTAAGAAGCTTTTGCGTATGAAAAGATGTATGCATATTTTAGCAGAGCGTTCTCATTATATGCGTCGAAAGTAACTAGGTCGCAAGAGGGACCCTCCGCTCACCCAACTCAGTGGAGGAACGGCTTACCGACCGTGCGGCCCAGCGCGAGGACTTAGGCACGACCGGTGCGAAGGGGGGTCGTGGACCCTAGGTCTTTTGAACCATAGACTTAGGAATGCTTACAATGGGAGCGGATGCTAACTATGACTTGAAAGCATAAAACATAAAGAAAACCCCTTCAGGTCGCGAGACCCTTAGGTTGGCGAAGCCAAGCTCTCGAGCGTTTCGAGACTTGACCTGAACAAAGCCCCTGAGCGCTTCGAGGGGGAAGGGAAAAGGACATAAAGTAAAACGAGAGATCGAACACGGCTCGACGAGGGGTTGCCGAGCAGGGGATCTCTTTCTTTATTATATTGAAATTACAAAGGGGTAGAGTACATAGCTTTATTTGATACATATCTTCTAAGGATATAAGTGACATAAGTGCTCGACATTCCGTACGTTAGGAACGCCTTGGCCGTCGGCCCATTGGAGGCGGTAGGTCGATGGGTTGACGACTTCCATCACGATAAAGGCACCTTCCCGAGGGGCGCGAAAGCTTGTGCATTCCCTTAGTGCTCGGGATACGACGTAGGACCGGTATCCCACGTTAAAGGATCGCTCCCGCACATTGCGGTCGTGATAGCGTCGCAGCCGCCGCTCGTACCGCATATGCCACATTAGTGCGGCGATGCGGTGCTCCTCGATGCTTTGTCAAGGTAGACCTTGCGCGTCTCTTCGTCGCCCCTTCCTCGTAGTGTTGGATGCGCGGAGCACCAAAGGCTACGTCTGTTGGGAGGACCGCCTCTGACCCGTACACCAAGAAGAAGGGTGAGTAACCTGTGACTGAGCTGACCTGGGTTCGAAGACCCTAGACAACGTGAGGTAGCTATGTGTGCCATCTGGTCGCGTATTGTGAGGCGTCGTCGAAGATGCGGTCTTTGACGGCTTGAAGCACCATGCCGTTTGCTCGCTCTACCTGGCCATTGCACCGTGGGTGGGCCACCGAAGAGTAGTAGACGTCAATGAGGCTGTCCTGGCAGAAATCCCAGAAGTCCGATCCCGTGAAGGCCTTTCCCAGGTAGGTGACAATCCTGTTCGGCACGGCGAACCGGTGGGTGATGTCCTCTAAGAATTTCGCGGCCTCTTTCGATGTGACCGTGGCGACGGGACGGACCTCGATCCACTTGGTGAACTTGTCCACCGCCACCAGGATGCGCTTGTAGCCACCGGGGCCATCTTGAACGGTTCCACTAAGATAAGGCCCCATATGGCAAAGGGCCGGGACGGTGGAATTGTCCGTAGAACTTGGGCCGAGACGTGCTTTGTTGCTTGGCGAAGAATTGGCGCCCTTACACCCTCGATCTAGGTCTTGAGCATCGGTCAAGGCGGTGGGCCGCAGAAGCCCGATCCGTAGGCTTTTCCCACCAAGTTTGCGGGGGTTTTCGTAGTTGCCGCACTCCCCGCCATGGATCTCCCGTAGGAGCTCAAGACCTTCGCACCGGAGGATGCACTTGTCGGGCATACACCCCGGTACTCATGCAAGGAATGAAGAAAAGTAGAAGACGGACTCCTACTAGAATTCCCCCGTACTCCTACTAGGACTCGCTCTCGTGTAATCCTACTAGGACTCGTGCCTTGTAACCGACTAGGCACCCGCCCCCTGGACTATATAAAGGAGGGTCGGGTACCTAGCCGCACATCCAATCCCTCCGGGGAACAACACCAAGCGCGGGTGCAATACTACTCCAAACGGACGTAGGGTAGCTACTCGGCTACCCGAACCCGTATAAATCTTGTGTCTTGTGTCCTCGCGCGTACCTTCGGGTTCTAGATCATGGCGATCCTCACCTTCTACCTTGCTCGCGGGTACCTCCCATGGAGGTCGAGAGGTTTAAACACCGACGACACTTCATTAGCACACCGTTAGAGGCGCACCTCCGATACGCCTCGGTGCCGATGACGACGTAATTGGCGGCATGCCCGACGATCTTCTCGCGCTCGACCTTGTCTTCTCGGGACGCTCTTCTCCACGATGTAGGCAATGAAGTCGAGGCACTAGTCATCCTCGTCCTCCACCATGAGGACATCGCGGCTACCCGTACGTCACCGGGCGACGTTTCCGTGACGATGAGGAGTCCGATCGACGGCTTGCGCAGGTCTTGGACGAATACAACGGCCGGTACCGCGCGCGTGCTTGGACCCCGGCTTAAAGAGGATGTCGGCCGCCATGTTGTTTTCGCGGGGGACGTGGTGGAACTCAAGACCTTCGAAGTGGTCCTCAAGCTTGCGCACCTCGGCGCGATGGCGTTCATTGTTTCCTTCTTGACGTCGTATGCCTTGTCGGTCTTTTCCACGACAACAACAATGATCCACGGGAAGCTCGCTTCTATCCTTGACGAATTCGAATCGGGAGCGGTCTCGGTGACCTAGTCGGGACGAAGAGCAAATTTCGCAAACACATGTCAAGATCAACATAGTTATGTCAAGTTTAACTTCTATCTGGAATCGGCTTCGGTACTCAAAACAGTACTAGTCGGCTACGTTGCTGAGTTCCTTGGTCAAACCGATCTACTGCATTGCTGAAACACAAGAGCTAAAATCCGAGTCAAGCTTGCGTCAAGGAAAAAGCTACTAGCAGTCTGCACTTGGATCGAAGTCTTCTCTTAATATCACGCAAGCACCAAAGGAATTTTGCCTTTTTCCTACTCGCACACCAGGGGGACCAAGGGCTCCATGATCAATGCTTGAAGCACACAAACAGAGTACACAAGTACTGCTACTCGAGTACAACTACATCGACCTCGCCGTGCGCCGCGACTACTCGTCTCCGGCCGCACGCGCTCTACATCAACCTCGCCGTGCGCCGCGAGTACTCGTCTCCGGCCGCATGCGCTCTACTTCGACCTCACCGTGCGCCGCGACTACTCGTCTCCGACCGCACGCGCTCTACGTCAACCTCGTCGTGCACCGCGAGTACTCGTCATCACTCTCCCTAGCCGTAGTGATCTATCTTGACTCCGCCGCGCGTCCGGGTGCCTCGGCATGTCGCGCGGCTAGTCACGTGGCTCGTCGTGCCGCTCGTCGTCGACTACTCCACCGCGCGTCCGGTGCCTCGGCACATCGCGCGGCCCATCACACGGCTCGTCGTCGACTACTCCGCCACGCGTCCGGTGCCTCGGCACGTCGCGCGGCTCGTCACGCGGCTCGTCGCGCCTCTCGTCGTCGACTACTCCACCGCGTGTCCGGGTGCCTCAGCACGTCGTGTGGCCCATCACACGGCTCATTGTCAACTACTCCACCGCGCGTCCGGTGCCTCGACACGTCGCGCGACTCGTCATGCGGCTCGTCGTGCCGCCCGTCGTCGACTACTTCGCCTACGCCACCGTTGACGGTGAAAATCCGTCAACCTAGCCATGAGTTTACCTTCGGTGTTGGCATGACTTTTGTATCTTATTCATTGGTACTAACCCCCGTGGTATAACAAGTTCACTTGTGCATGTCGGTTTTGGAGTTAAGTGTTTACGCAGGGTTTTAACGTTGAAAGCAAGACTTCCGAGATAAGTTCATTAAGCACCTCATGACAAGACTTTGAAGCCCGATACAAGTCAAGCAATGAAGTGAACATGATTCCAAGATCCCAAGGACCAAGCCCGAGAAGATGATAAACTCCGAGGACCGAACCGTAAAAGTGCTTCGAATCTTGAAAGACAAGGAGTTGAGTCCAATTCGGAGAGAAACCGACGTCAAGGGCCCACATGCAAAAGGGGAGAACATATAGAAGACGCGGGAAGCAACACCGGCGAAGCGAGCCACGAGATGGGCCGACTGGGCCCAGGCCGGCCGGCCCGGCCCTTTTCGGGGCCCAATCGGCCTCCCCTTTGACCTAATTGCTTCTCCGGCTATAAATAGCCCCCCGACCGAGGGCCACGCGAACAAAAGTCGTAATCCGCCGCCGAGGAGCGAGAGAAGCTTGAGGGACACCATCTCGGAGATGAGGGTCTTGCTAGTTGTCTAGGGTTTCCCTTGCCGACGTGGGAACTTTGCATGGAAGACCACGTCGGAGCTCGGAGCGAGGATCAAGATCGAGGGAGGGCCCCGGTGGTGATCTTGTTCATGTAATCATTCGTGGTGAAGTTTGTAAGTGAATCCGATTTCTAGCGATTAAGTGCCTTCTCGATGATTTTGTTTTCTTCTTGGTTTTGCTTCTTCTACGATCTAGTTTGCAGCTAGATTACATAGGGTGCTCTTGTAGCCGCGGTGGCTAGAGGTGCATACCGGACCGGCCAAGTGATTTCAACTTGTTCTATCGAACTCGCCCTAGACTACCCGCATGAATAGGGATACGTTGTGACAGAAGGGGGTTCCGAAAGGCGGGCGTTTTCGGAGTCGGATGGAAGGCCACGATTTAAAGATGCTTTTAATGAGATTCGCTTTTCTATCTTCATCTATCTTGTTTGGAGCTACAACATACGCATGATCTAGATTCTCTAGATTGGTTATATCTTGCTTTCTCTTGCTACCTCTTTAGTAGATTAGATTAGATGTGTTTTCTTTATGAGTTAGTAGATTAGATGCAACTTAGTTCATCATAAGATAGCTTACCTTGCTTTACTAGATTGAATCCTTGCGTTGCACATTGTTCCACGGATTCGATACCTTGGGTTAACCAATCGAGGGAAGAAGGGTCCCTTGACTACGACGGGAGACTTGTCCGCTTGCAAGTCATAAACGAACTTTGATACAATTATTAACCGTCAACAAGCCCCTTTTTCTGGCGCCGTTGCCGGGGAACAAGCAATCAAGATCCAATCTAGTATCGCTTATTTTTCAGTTTTTTCTTTTGATTTTCTTTTGCATCTCTTAAGTTTGATCATCCTCAAAAAGAAAAAAATTCAATCTAATCTAGTTTTTGATTAACCCTAATTTTTCTTTTCTTTTTAGATTTTTGTTTTATTGCTAACCCTAACCGGAGATGGTTGGCTACCTCTCCAAGAAACCCAAACTTTTTTGTGGATGATCCAGGAAAACTTTACAGGCAAAGGTGACGTGCAACACAAGCTAAAGGGGTGGAAACCCTAGATTCAAAAGTTGAAGTCGAAGGACCGTCGAAATCTCCAAGGGAATCACCACCTCCAAGTCAAGATGCCGGAAGGCCGTTCAAGATCAAGAGGAGGATGGAGAAGATGGAGATGGAGAAAGAAGCTCAACACCTAAAGGCTGCCAAGGCAAGATCCACATGCGAAGTGTTCATCATGATGAAGATGCTAGAGACGCAAGTGGGACAACTTGTCGGGCGCCCCGATGGGCAACAAAGAAGAATATCCGAGACAACTCCAAGGTCCCAAGATGGCGAAGGCTACTCAAACTCACTCGGGAGAGATGAAGGATCACCATGAAGATCACAACCGAAGACCGGGGTTCGAGATGCCGAGCCACTACATGAAGGAAGTTGTTGCATCCGTCAAGACCAAAGAACAATGCCGGCTCGTGAAGACCAAAAAAATTGACTAAGCCGAAGAAGAAGCCCGTGCCCAAGATGGTGCGGAAGTGGGTACCCAAGATTGCAATGCCCGCAAAGAGCGTTGATCCGGAGTAATCAAGTGAAGAAGTCTAGCCATGGACTATAAACGAAGCGCTAGGCGGGAGGCAACCCGTTTCGTCAAGTCAAGAATAAGCTACGGGAGGACAACCCGATTCCAGGTTTTTCAAGTCTTTTTAAATATAATTCAGTTTCGAATTTTACTACGCAAAACATTAGACTTAGAATGGTTGAACAATATTAGAGACATAATTCTTGGTTAAATATTTTGCTTGGTCATGAACCCTTTACATGAACCATCCTATGTGATTGTTTGCTTCTTTTTTTTCGAGAAACCACAACCAAAAAAAAAATTTCAGAACCTAACTCAACCCTTCACCCTCATTATGGTGATGTGGTTGACTTGTTTTTCACGCTAAAAACACTCGAGTAGAGCCACGGCTTGTATCTAGATGTTATTTAAATTTCAGCACGTGGTAGGACTCGCGTGAACCTAGAAACTTGATTTTTGGTTGGTTTAAAAATCCATATCCTTGGTTTCTCTAAGATTAGAATTTGTCTAAGCCTCACTTAATTTTATTTCATTCAAAATCTCTCTCATCTAATCAAAATTAGGACATAAACCTATGCCCCCATGATCAAGCCGGGAAAAGCTTGCTCTCAACTAATGAAGGCAAACTATACCGGTGAGACCGAAATCGACGTAGTCGAAAAATATTTTCGACTTACATTTGTTTTTAATGGCTTAAAAACTTCTCTAAATTTATGCTTGAGCTCTTGCATGGCTCTGAAAAATATTTTTAAATTTCGAAATTAGAGGAGTGCTTAGCCTTAAACACACTTAAAGGGAGGCAATCTAGTTAACCTAACCATGCATGCACCATGATACATCACGGGATGCCCCTCTAACATCTTTTATCAAACCACATGCAAAGTGCAAGCATGGGGGGGCAGCCAAGGCCTTGTTTTGTAGGAATATCAAGAATAAGCTACCGGGAGGACAACCCGATTCCAGGTTTTTCAAGTCTTTTTAAATATAATTTAGTTTCGAATTTTACTACGCAAAACATTAGACTTAGAATGGTTGAACAATATTAGAGACATAATTCTTGGTTAAATATTTTGCTTGATCATGAACCCTTTACATGAACCATCCTATGTTATTGTTTGCTTCTTTTTCGAGAAACCACAACCAAAAAAAAAAAATTCAGAACCTAACTCAACCCTTCACCCTCATTATGGTGCTGTGGTTGACTTGTTTTTCATGCTAAAAACACTCGAGTAGAGCCACGGCTTGTATCTAGATGTTATTTAAATTTCAGCACGTGGTAGGACTCGCGTGAACCTAGAAGCTTGACTTTTGGTTGGTTTAAAAATCCATATCCTTGGTTTCTCTAAGATTAGAATTTGTCTAAGCCTCACTTAATTTTATTTCATTCAAAATCTCTCTCATCTAATCAAAATTAGGACCTAAACCTATGCCCCCATGATCAAGCCGGGAAAAGCTTGCTCTCAACTAATGAAGGCAAACTATACCGGTGAGACCGAAATCGACGTAGTCGAAAAATATTTTCGACTTACATTTGTTTTTAATGGCTTAAAAACTTCTCTAAATTTATGCTTGAGCTCTTGCATGGCTCTGAAAAATATTTTTAAATTTCGAAATTAGAGGAGTGCTTAGCCTTAAACACGCTTAGAGGGAGGCAATCTAGTTAACCTAACCATACATGCACCATGATACATCACGGGATGCCCCTCCAACATCTTTTATCAAACCACATGCAAAGTGCAAGCATGGGGGGGCAGCCAAGGCCTTGTTTTGTAGGAATATCATGGATGCATGTGAGGCAAGGGAGTATGGAAGTGAGTCAAAGTGAAAACATCAAGTGGAAGGAGCAATAATGCAAGCGAAGGAGTGGACGGGAACATTTGGAAGGTGTACGCGGTCACGAAGCAACATGCACTAGAGAAGAACCGAGCCAAGAGGAGGAGAGAGGTAAGTCTTTCATCCAACTCTTTGTTCGTGTGCTCTAGTTTGTAGGCCGGAATCACCTTAGACTTAGCCATCCACCGCGTTTGTTTCGTGCAACAAATCACATCCTTAATCCACTCAAAGTCCAGACTCCAAAATAATATTTGTGTACCTTGTTACCGGGTGAAAACCCCGGATATATATTTGTGAGGGAGAGTGCTGCAATCATGGAAAAAACTACAAGCCTTTTCACCGAAGAAGAAGGGATCATCGTCGTCTAAGCCATCATCGACAACCTCTTCGAGGAGGCACTCGGTTTCCAAGTTTCCTCGGAGTATGGAGGAGGACACGGCACCGCCGAGGAGGAACCACACTCTTCCCCTTGGTGGCATGAGGGCCACACTAAACTCATTTATTAGGTTTACCAAACTTCAATAACATATGGAGGAGCCGCTCGTCCAACCTCGCCACTTGACACGATCATCCGCTCCACCTCCATACACTCCGCGGTATTCCGAGGGGTATGTCATCATGACGGAGGAGGAGGAGAAGAAGCTCGCTCGCCTTAATTAGAGGCTTGTAGCGAACGTCGACATCGACGACCAAGCTCTCCACATATTGGGTTTCACACGGGACACCGGTGCAATTCTCTAACGGAGTGTCGGCAAACACCCACAAGGAATTCGCCTAGGAAATTTTCATGACCATGGCGCATATCCTTGATGAAGGAGTGCTGAGTCTCTCATTCCGTTGGAGGGAGCCCACAAGTGGAGAAGAAGGAAGACACCGTCGGAAGGGTAACCTTGATCAATGATGCTATTTCTAGCACCTTGATGGGGTAATCTCCTTTCATCCATGGGTTGCAATCGATCTTGAGATGTAATCACACTTTGTTGGATTATCTATCTATCATCTTGTGTTGGAAATACTTTAATGCTTAAGGTTAGCTACCATGCCGTAAAGGGAGTAAAGGGCTCTATGCTTCCTTGGATCCATTCAACACAATCCTCGATAGATTAGATTGGCTTTCATGTTCGAAACGATTACATGTTCTATTATCGTAGACCCATGGGCGAATGTCTCCTATTTTCAAAAGGGAGCTCCGGAACAAGTGGATATGCATGAGGCACATGGGAAAGTTTTTGGAGTATGATCACGGGAGGAGACGATCAACGAAGAAATACTATTCGGAACCCCATCATCCAAGTGTGTCATTTATGTACAAGTGGATTTTTGGGAGAATGAGAGAGACAAAGATAACCAACACGGAGTTGAATTGGCTTTACTCGGCTTTGATTGCCAAGTGGCCAATAGACCCCACTCACCTATGATCAATCGGTGGTGTTGTTAAGCAACATCGAGTTCGGAAGATATTGGTTCGGGGTGTTGCCTCTCCATGTTGGCTATCTCTTTAAAACCGGGTATTACAAGGAACCCGAATCATCTCCTACCCGGGACCTCCCTAGAATTTGAGTATACGAAGAAAGGAAGATATATAAGTGAAGATGAGAGAAGAGGCTTCAAAGTGGCCAAAGTAAATTTGCCCCTATCGGATGGAAGATTAAAACTTTTTCTTGAGGGGAAGAAGATTGGTTAGAGGAAGGACTTCTTGCGCCGGCGAAGAAAAAAAATAAAAGGAGAAGAATTATAGGAGAAGGATCTTCCACGACCCAAGAAGGAGGTGCACAACAAAATTATGTCCCACCATTGGGAGGAACCCCGGCGCCGCCGAGTTACTACGGTGGTGTACCAATGCAAGCATGGGGGAGTGGTGCAGCCATACCCCCACCATTTTTGCGGTGCCCAACGTAGCCTTTGCGGAGCCATATGCACACCTTCCTCAACCACAACAAAATGTGGCCACCATTGGAGGATACGCTGCAAGGAACATGCAAATTATTGCAGCCATCCTAACCAAAGCAAATCAAATGGGTGAAGGAAATGCAAACGTCGCTTATATGCTTGGACACCTTCACCTAGCACCGTCGGACAATTCATAGGAGGAGAAGGCGCATTCCTATTACAAGTAACGGTACGACAACCAAGACTATCAATATCAACCACCGGCGGAATGTTAGAGAGAGGAGGAGCTTTAGTCATCTTTCCTTTACCCTCTTTTCTTTAATTTTCAGCTTGTTTGCACCTATGTTTGCGTAGTATTTTCAGCTTTGCTTTAATTTTCAGTTTTTAGTTTAATTTTCAGCGTGTATCTTAGTGTTTATTTTCATCATGAATAATGTCGCCACCAAGTTTTTACCTTTGGTAAAGTTACAAAGTTTGTGCCATCATGATATATGATTATAATTGCCGCTTTGTTTATCTTTGTAATTGATTTATGCATGTTTAACCTAGTGCTCTCTTAAAAATACAAATCTGAAATTATCTAAATGCTAGCTTAATCTTTAGCGGAGGTTATGATTAAAATAAAGACCCATAGTGTTTTATGTGCTCTCAAGTTATGAATAGATTAAAGATGTCTTTTATGCTCAAAAATATTGCTAACCTTGTCACAAATATCACTTGTGTGTTGCTCAACCTATCCAAAGCCTTATATATATTTAAGTGCATAAACCTTAGTGTACAAAATTTATTCTTGAGTGAGTTATTGCAGGCCATGATTTCTCTGGCCCGAGACTAAGAAGCTGGTCATTCCGTTTTTGCGTATCTATCTTTTTGCTAGCCTTTTATCCGTGCATTGTGTATCCCCGCATCGGAGATCTCACAAACCTCGCCGGATATCCACCCTTAAACCAAAATATCATCTTTTGTGATTACCTCCTTGACCACAACCTATCGTTGAGAATGGATCATCAATTCAAGGAAGATCGCAAGACGGTGCCGACATTGAAGAATTCAAGTATCTCTCCAAGGAAAAATATTTACGGTACCTACCTTATTTTTCGCCTCTTTGCTCGAGGACGAGCAACGTCTAAGCATGGGGGAGGAGGTAGGTACGGTGCAGTTTTAGAGTTAAAAGGGGAATATTTTAAAAAATATATATAATGATGAAAGAAAAAAAATCCGGCGATGATCGTGACTTTCAAAGAAAGAAAGAAAAAATATATATATAATGAATGAAAGAAAGAAAAAGAAAGAAAAGAATGAGAAATATGAGGAAGAGAAAAAAAATATATGCGTAAAAGTGAACTCCCCGGTTCTCTAAGAGTGCATTCAAGGCTTCAAGTTAAAAAGATCCATTCTCATTTTCCAACCATGTGCAATCCGATAACGAGGACTTCCTTTGTGCCTCGGGATCACTCTTTGCCATTTGCACATGTCCACTCATCTAAAAGCGTGTGTATTTTTCTCTTTCCCCTCCTTGATTTAACATTATTTTCCAATGACCTTTTTGACGAGTCTCGGTAAGACGATGAGAAACTTGTCTTGTTTTGACAACACCTCATTTATAAAATCTTGTTAGGACTAAACTTTCCCAAAGCTCCATATAAAGCCTACCACGCATATATGTTATGAGAGGGAAAGGAGTAGAATATATAGGCTTGAGAGACAAGCGAGATGAGAGTTCATGAGCAATCCGCAAGGTGATTTAAATTTGTGAATTTGGTTGAGCTCTTTTCTTTATCTCGTTCTTTATTTCAAAAATTCGAGATCTATTTAAACTTTGTGAGCATGTTAATACTTGTGGGATAAGCTTAATAAGAATCTACCCTCCGTAGATGTGGAGGCTAGTACATTATGGAACTTTAACTAATTAAACTTTTGAGAGCATTATGTTTTTTTTTCATGTATGATCAAGTACAAGGTTTAAACAATGAAGGGCAACGATGATATCCATTGAAGGCTTACTCGAGGACGAGCAAGGTTTAAGCATGGGGGAGATGTTGACGGTGAAAATCCGTCAACCTAGCCATGAGTTTACCATCGGTGTTGGCATGACTTTTGTATCTTATTCATTGGTACTAACCCCCGTGGTATAACAAGTTCACTTGTGCATGTCGGTTTTGGAGTTAAGTGTTTACGCAGGGTTTTAACGTTGAAAGCAAGACTTCCGGGATAAGTTCATTAAGCACCTCATGGCAAGACCTTGAAGCCCGATACAAGTCAAGCAATGAAGTGAACATGACTCCAAGAGCCCAAGGACCAAGCCCGAGAAGATGATAAACTCCGAGGACCGAACCAGAAAAGTGTTGAATCTTGCAAGACAAGGAGTTGAGTCCAATTCGGAGAGAAACCGACGTCAAGGGCCCACATGCAAAAGGGGAGAACATCTAGAAGACGCGGGAAGCAACACCGGGCGAAGCAGGCCACGAGATGGGCCGAATTGGGCCCAGGCCGGCCGGCCCAGCCCTTTTCGGGGCCCAATCGGCCTCCCCTTTGACCTAATTGCTTCTCAGGCTATAAATAGCCCCCTGACCGAGAGCCACGCAGAATCAAAGTCGTAATCCGCCGCCGAGGAGCAGAGAAGCTTGAGGGACACCATCTCGGAGATGAGGGTCGTGCTAGTTGTCTAGGGTTTCCCTAGCCGACGTGGGAACCTTGCATGGAAGACCACGTCGGAGCTCCGGAGCGAGGATCAAGATCGAGGGAGGGCCCCGGTGGTGATCTTGTTCATGTAATCATTCGTGGTGAAGTTTGTAAGTGAATCCGATTTCTAGCGATTAAGTGCCTTCTCGATGATTTTGTTTTCTTCTTGGTTTTGCTTCTTCTACGATCTAGTTTGCGGCTAGATTACATAGGGTGCTCTTGTAGCCGCGGTGGCTAGAGGTGCATACCCGACCGGCCAAGTGATTTCAACTTGTTCTATCGAACTCGCCCTAGACTACCCGCATGAATAGGGATACGTTGTGACGAACGGGGGTTCCGAAAGGCGGGCGTTTTCGGAGTCGGATGGAAGGCCACGATTTAAAGATGCTTTTAATGAGATTCGCTTTTCTATCTTCATCTATCTTGTTTGGAGCTACAACATAAGCATGATCTAGATTCTCTAGATTGGTTATCTCTTGCTTTCTCTTGCTACCTCTTTAGTAGATTAGATTAGATGTGTTTTCTTTATGAGTTAGTAGATTAGATGCAACTTAGTTCATCATAAGATAGCTTACCATGCTTTACTAGATTGAATCCTTGCGTTGCACATTGTTCCACGGATTCGATACCTTGGGTTCACCACTCGAGGGAAGAAGGGTCCCTTGACTACGACGGGAGACTTGTCCGCTTGCAAGTCATAAACGAACTTTGATACAATTATTAACCGTCAACGGCCGTGCGTCCGGTGCCTTGGCACGTCGCGCGGCCCGTCACACGGCTCATCGTCGACTACTCCGTGCGCCGTGATTTCGTCTTGCGGCTATGCCGGTTCTACTTCAGCTACGCCGTGCGTCGTGACTACTTGTCTCACGGCAACGCTGGCTTGACTTCAAGCACGCCGCACGCCGCCACGACGTCGTCTTCCGGTCGCCTCGCATCGACCATTCATCTCGACTAGTTTTCCAAACTAGTCGAGAAGGGCAGTCACTCCCCTAACATCTAGTCAGAATCAACTCTGATTAGTCAACTTCAGCAACAACCGTCGCGGCTCCATCACCGACCGCCGTGGCTTCATCAACGGTACGCCGGCAAAGAACGGCTAAGTCATTTATTTAAATGATTACTATTTTCCTTTCTTGGCTTGTTCTCCTCATCATGTAGGACTACTTGCCGACTACTCATTTGTGTATGCTTCTCGGCGGGTTCTCACGGGAGCTACACTCTGTTGGCTCTTGGGGTATATCAATCAAATCACCACGAGTCTACTTCATCAACTCAGGGGGCTATCCCTAGGAGGCAGTTTCTAAAGTCCGCTACACGCGGCAATCTAAAGTCGACTTCTAAAGTCGCATTCTAAAGTCCGCTATGTGTGGCAACTTAAAGTCGACTTCTAAAGTCGCATTCTAAAGTCCGCTCCGCGCGGCAACTTAAAGTCGACTCCGGTCGCATCTTCGCCTGCTTCGGTGGCATACTACGTGTGTAAGCTTCGATGGAACTTAGCTGTAAGCGGCCCTCGGGTCCTGGCGACGATGGAACCTAGCTGCACGTGGTCTTCACGCTCTGTACCATGGGTCCAAGTACCCTAAGTACTCGAGTCCCGTACCTTGGGTCTGAAATCCATGGCCCAAGTACACAAGTCGACTCCGGTCGCACCTTCAAGTCCACTACGGTGGCAACCATACGTTGGGTCTGAAATCCATGGCCTAGGTACACAAGCTGACTCCGGTCGTACTCTCAAGCCCCCTCTGGCGGCAACTGTACCTTGGGTCTGAAATCCATGGCTCAGGTACTTAAGCCCACTCCAGTGGCACAAGTCGACGCTAACGGTCGCACTCAAGCCCACTCCGGTGGCACAAGCAGACTTCGGTCGCAATCTTAAGCCCGCTCCGGCGGCAAAACTACTCGTTTTCTCTATTTTTATTCGCTTTGGCTTTCCGGAAAGTGCTTTTCGTTTTTTGCATCTTAAGTCCGCCCCGCGCGGCATCCTAAAGTCAACTTCTAAAGTCGCATATCAAATTGCGCTCGCGCGCGCGCAAAGTCGACTTCGGTTTTTAAGTCGCATTCTAAAGTCCGCACTGCTGGCATACAAAGTCGACTTCGGTCGCATCTAAAGTCCGCTCTGACGGCATGGCTACTTCTCAAGCTCCACGGCTCGATGCCAAACTATTACTCGGAATCTCTCCAGCTCGGGGGCTGCACTCAAATTACTACTCGGGGATGACTCCAGTAGACTTCGCTTGCTCTTAAGCTCGAGGGCTCCGTACCAACAACTACTCGACGTGGCTCATATGGCTCTCTTATCTAGGGGGCTACACGCTGCAAGAGTACTCGGATGATGGCTTTCGCGAACACTGAAGACCCTTGGATTGATTACCTAATCATTTCAAGGCCGGGGGCTGCTATGCTACACCCATCATTCAATTTTTTCAAGACGGAAGATTCAAGACCGACCCTCATCCGAGTACGCAACTCAACCTAAGGCTCGGGGGATACTCCATATGGAGTGCGATTTTGCAATCGCACTACCATATAATCTCGACTTCAAGACCGATGAGGTGGACCACCTTCCGGCCTCGTGGCGGTTCAAGTACTATTGAAGACTTCTCCAAGCGATGACTCGAGGACGCTCAAGAACTACTCGAAGAGGCTTCAAGACTACTCGAACTACTACTCTCGACTCCAACGTGCTCGGGGGCTTGTCGGGCATACACCCCGGGTACTCATGCAAGGAAGGAAGAAAAGTAGAAGACGGACTCCTACTAGAATTCCCCTGTACTCCTACTAGGACTCGCTCTGTGTAATCCTACTAGGACTCCTGCCTTGTAACCGACTAGGCACCCGCCCCCTGGACTATATAAAGGAGGGTCGGGTACCTAGCCGCACATCCAATCCCTCCGGGGAACAACACCAAGCGCAGGGCGCAATACTACTCCAAACAGGACGTAGGGTAGCTACTCGGCTACCCGAACCCGTATAAATCTTGTGTCTTGTGTCCTCGCGTGTACCTTCGGGTTCCGGATCATGGCGATCCTCACCTTCTACCTTGTTGTGGGTACCTCCCATGGAGTTCGAGAGGTTTAAACACCGATAGCACTTCATTAGCATGCCATTGGAGGCGGACCTCCGATACAGCTCGGTGCCGATGACGACGTAATTAGTGGCACGCCTGATGATCTTCTCGCGCTCAACCTTGTCTTCTGGGACGCGCTTCTCCACGATGTAAGCAATGAAGTCGAGGCGCCAGTCATCTTCGGCCTCCACCATGAGGACGTCGCGGCTACCGGTACGTCACGGGATGACGTTTCCATGACGATGAGGAGTCGATCGACGGCTTGCGCGAGGTCTTGGACGAATACAATGGGCGGGTACCGGCGCGTGCTTGGACCCCAACTTGGAGAGGATGTCGGCCGCCACGTTGTTTTCGCGGGGGACGTGGTGGAACTCAAGACCTTCGAAGTGGTCCTCAAGCTTTCGCACCTCGGCGCGATGAGGCGTTCATTGTTTCCTTCTTGACGTCGCATGCCTTGTTGACTTGGTCGATGATGACCTTGGAGTCGCCGTAAGCAATGAGTCGCTTGTTTCGAGGGAAACAACGACGCGCGAGCCCATGGATCGGGGCTTTGTACTCATCATCGTTGTTGGACGCCTTGTAGTGGATCTATAAGACGTACTTCAAGTGGTCGCCCTGGGGCGAGATGAAGATGACGCCTGCGCCTTCGCCTTCTACGTTCGGGGAACCATCGAAGTACATCTTCTAGTGCTCGGTTTCTCCGCCGGCGGAGTCCGCCGGGTCTCCGTCCACTCGGAAACAAAATCGGTGAGGATGCGGGATTTGATGGCTCGCCGTGGGCGAGAACTCCGAGTCGAATTCGCCCGGCTCGATCGACCACTTGATGATGCGCCCCACGGTGTCGCGGTTGCGTAAGATTTCTCCAATGGGGAAATTGGAAATGACCTTGATCTTGTGCGGCCGGAAGTAATGGCGCGGCTTGCGCGGCGTGACTAAGATAGTGAAGAGTATCTTGGCCCCCTAAGTGGGTTTTGGTGGTTTAATGACACACACTTAAGTAACTAAAGACTTGTCTAGTGTATGAGCGAGGTATTAAAATTGTTTGTGGCATCAAGTACAATTCATTGTCTATACAAAAAGGAAGTGATGCTACCGGGGTTCCTAAGAAGGCTTATTTATTTTATATTTTTGAATTTGAATTCTAGAAACGTCGTACTATAAAGAGGGACGGAAAATATGTCTTCCAAGGGTCGAACGGTGCTCTAGTTGCCTTAACAAAATTTATGTGAGACACCTTTGCACCAAGACATTCACGGGGAACTTTTCTTGGGTGCCGACCTTGGGAGGCCGCAGTATCCGGGTTTAACCGGAGTCTCGACTTCCGGGGGTTTCGGGTTTACCCCGGATATTCGGGTCTTAGAGCTATAATGACTCTTTTTTGTGTGAGGGGGTATATGTAGGAAAATGGGTAGGCTACGCTAGCTAATCTACCGCGTACACCCAAGATACTTGCGAGTAGGAGATCATAGATCGTTACCACTAGACGCGCGGCGCATCGGAAGGAGTCGCGCGTCGGTTTAGAGGAAGTAGACGATCACGTCCCATGAACCGAGCTCCTCGTCCTTGATCCCAACAGCCGATCGGCACGGCGGTAGTAGCAGCGCCTCTACGGAGTCCACACGTACAGGGATGGAATGCCGGACGTCGGTGTGCTAGCACCACATGTTCGGCTAGGGCAGCGGCAAGAGGAGGGCAGCGGCAAAGGGGAGGCGCGGCTCACTAGTCGGGGCGCCCCCTTTTGCCCCCGCTACGTATATATAGGGCGTACTAATGGGCTTCTATCTCATAGGCCCATTAGTAACCCTAATCTCTCTTGGATCAATATCCTCTTGGGCCTTTAAACCGTATTGTGATGATGGGCTCTTGGGCATATCACCAACAATCTCCCACTTGCACTAGAGACAATCATCTATGCAAGCTTTCAAACATTCCAAAAACCCCTTAAGTGTGTGACCCGTTAGGTTCATGTGTAGATGGTCGTGAGTGGAAACCATTTCCGAATCACTAGTCAAAAGCGGCACCTAGCAGGGCATAGAGACTCACAAATACACATAAAGATCATATTGGCTAAACCTTAGATATACTCGTACACTGATCCCTTTGCCACACGATACCAGTCAAGCTCAAGGTGAGATGCGTGCCACCCTTGTGATAGCTCGACCATTCTCTCGATCTAATAGCGGATTCTATTTGTGACTAACCTTCAGTCATTTTGATTAACTCCTTAATCACTTTGGCATGGCCATGCACTTTCTAATCCAACTATCTCGAGGGGCCGAGAGATATCTCTCCTGTTATCTAGGAGGGACAAATTCCATCTTGATCTGCACACATCCCATTCCATGTTTCATGATACACCTGTAAGCTACTTTTATAACTACCCATTTACGGAGTAGCGTTTGGCATCCCCAAGATGCACCACTACACACGGTGAGAAACAATGGCGATCTCGGGTCTAAGGATCCGGTAGGTATAACACTCAAGAACAGGTGATGGCTCATTTAAAATAACAATCCCAACATTGTCTTGGAGTGGGTCGGTCCAACACCATGTTCACTAACATGTGTCCACATCATTAATACGATATCTCCATATCTATGATCCGTGAGACATGATCATCAATTAATGCATGTGCTAGTCTCTCCGTCTTATTGTCCCACATAACGACCCAAACTAGGGATAATTTAGAATAACATCATTATAAACAAAGAGTTTCACGATCAAGTCACGTACTTGATAATCAATATAAATGATAATCATCCAGGGAACAAATAACAATTATTCATTATTACATAAACATACTCATGACACAAAACTCTCCCACACACACACACACTAGAATCACTGATGTAAGTATCTAATACCCATAGACCTCATGTGTGCCTCATGCTTTGGTTGTGGGAGAGGCTTTGTCAATGGATCAACAACGTTTGAATCTGTGTGCACCTTGCAAACCTTCACATCACCTCTCTCAACAAAGTGACGGATGAGGTGATACTTCTGTAGTATATGTCTGGACTTCTTGTGTGATCTAGGCTCCTTTGCAAGCGCAATGGCACCACTATTATCGGAATAGAGGTCCACCGGACTGGACGCACCTGGAACAACACCCAACTCGAAACAAATTTTCCGATCCAAACGGCTTCTTTTGTAGCTCGGAAGCTGCAATATACTCGGCCTCTGTCGTCGAATCAGCCACTGTATCTTGCTTGGAACTCTTCCAGCTCACCGCCCCACCATTGAGGCAGAAAACAAATCCGGATTGCGATGCGGAGTCATCTTTATCTGTTTGAAAACTAGCATCGGTGTAACCCTTTACAATGAGCTCATCTTCGCCTCCAAATATTAGGGACATATCCTTGGTTCTTCTCAAGTACTTAAGGATACCCTTTACAACCGTCTAGTGATCTTCACCGAAGTCGATTTGTACCTACTCGTAACACTTAGAGCAAAGGAGACATCTGGGCGCGTACAAAGCATAACATACATGATGGATCCTATGGCTGAAGCATAAGGAATCACACTCATCTTCTTTTGCTCATCAGGTGACGTGGCACACTGACTCTTGCTTAGAATAATACCATGTGACATTGGCAGGAAATCTTTCTTGGAATCTTGCATATTGAACCGATTCAATATCTTGTCAATGTACATATCTTGGCTTAATCCAATTAGCCTCTTTGATCTATCTCTATAGATCTTTATCCCCAGAACATAAGCCGCCTCTCCTAAATCCTTCATCGAAAAACTCCTTTTCAATGAGGTTTTAACGGCTTCAAGCATTGGAATATCATTTCCGATCGGCAATATGTCATCCACATATAGGACCCGAGAAACACAAGTGCGCTCCCACTAGACTTTTTGTAAACACAAGGCTCTTCTTCATTCTTGATGAAGCCAAACCCTTTGACTACTTCATCAAAACGAATATTCCAACTCCGAGATGCTTGCTCCAATCCATAAATGGACTTCCGAAGCATACATATTTTCCCGGCATTTTGAGGGTCGACAAAACCTTCGAGCCGTGTCATGTACACATCCTCACTTGTTAGCAAGTCAAGTGGCCGACCCTTGGGGTCTTGTGCCGATGACCCTTGGGGTCCTGTCTTTGAGCACTTAGGCTCCGGCACCCGACCTTGGAACTCCCCTCTCTTTATTAGACCTCTTGCTCTCCCTAATTAGTCGTGTTCACATTAGTCCGTTAGCTTTCCTCTCTCCCCCTATATATTTAACTCGGATTCACTCTTGTTATTCAATCAAATATATCTAACTTACATGGTATCGGGAGTCCGGGATTTTCCCGATTTCCTTTCCACTTCCGCTCCCCCCGGCGAGATGCTTCTCGGCGCCGCCCCTTCCTCTTCACGGCCGGGCGTGCTGCTCCTAGCCCCGCCACCATGGCCCATTCCTCTCCCTCCGAGACCGAGCGCCGGCGCTGGGACGACGCCCGCCTCACCGGGGACGCCCGCCTCGCCCAGAGGCTCGCCGGGGCGGAGGCCGCCCGCCTCGCTCGGGAAGAACGCCGTGCCGCCCTCGCTCGTGCCGAGGCGGCCGAAGCCGAAGCCGCGGCGGCCGCCAACGAGCGCGATGCGGCCGCCGCTCGGGTCCGCGATGCCCCGGATCGCGTGGCCGAGAGACCGCGCGGCCGTGGACCTCCCCGACAACGACAACGCCGCCGATGATGACGCCGTGTCCTCCGTCGCCCGGCGAGTCTCGGCCCTCTGTCCATGCCGCCATGCTCGTCAAGAGGCCGCCGCGATTCTGCAACTCCATGCCCAGGCCGTGGCTGTTCAGAATATCCGGAACATGGTTCCGGTCACCCTCGACATCAACTCTGGCAGTTTCCCAGATGGCGTGAGCAATTCTTACTTGCTTTGGGCAAGTACTCCCTCCAAGATCACGTGCTCCAGGATGCTTGCCCCCTTCCCTCCCCGGATTGGGACCGCATGGACTGCCTTGTTCGCTCCTGGCTATACTGCACCCTCTCCAGCAATCTGCCTGACCTCGTCATGCGCCTTAGTGACCAAGGCGTCACCGGCCGCATCACGTGGCTCACCATTGAAAGCCAATTCCTCGGCAACAAGGAGGCACGTGCTCTTCGTCTTGACACCAAGCCGCGCACCATCATTCAAGGGACTCTCCGTCACCGACTACCGCAAACTCCTCAAGACCACTGGCGATGACCTCGCCGCTCTCGGCGAACCGGTCGGTGATCGCTCTCTCGTCCTCAATCCGATTTGTGGTCTCAATGAGCGGTTTGAGTCTGTCGGACGTCATCTCCGGCGCGGGCGACCTTTTCTCTCCTTTACCCGGAGGCTTGTGATGAACTTCTACGGAAGAGATGACGATGGGCCCCCCAACCGACGGAGCCCCCTCTTCGCTCTCCTCACCGGCAACGGCGGCGGCTCCAACACCTCCCGCCCCTCACTATCGGCCCCCGGCCGCAACAACTCTAGCACCGGGGCGGCACCGGTGGCGGCAATGGCGGTGGTGGAGGCGGCGGAGGCCGCGGCCATCGCGGGGAAAGGAGGCAAGGGCGGCGGCGGCAAAGGCCGCGGTGCGGCGGTGGCGACCCCGGACCTACCCGGGGGGATGGGATGGCCGGGCCTTGGCCTACTCAATACAACCCTTGGCTCATCATCCCCGAGCCACGTCCTCCGGTCCGCGCTCCCGTCGCTCCCCAGCAGCACGCTTTGCGGCTCGGCGAAGGGCTTTTCGGCCCAACGGTCGGGCCATCAACCTCCTCCGACACTATATCGGCGGCAACCATCTCCGGCTTCCTACTATGGTCGGATGCCGCCACGAGTGCCCCCCCCTACGGTGCTTCTCCACCCGGATTTTATCCACGGATGCCTCCCCTCCCGATCGCTTGGGATCGGCGGTCTCTCGCATCTGCTTCCCGGCCACCGTGACCTGCGGCAGCCACGGAACACCGAATGGTACTTCGACTCGAGTGCTACTTCTCATATGACCTATGATCCTAGTACTCTTTCACTTTCTTCTTCGCGGTATCCTGCTCCTCCCTCCATTATTGTTGGCGATGGCTCTTTACTTCCAATCACGACCACCGGTAACACTATCCTCCCCGGTTCACTATCCCTTAATAATATTCTAGTTTCACCCTCACTTATTAAAAATCTCATTTATGTCCGCCAATTCACTACTAACAACACTTGTGCCATTGAGTTTGATCCCTCGTTGGCTGCTTCTGTGAAGGATATGGCGTCTCAAAAGGAGATTCTCGGGTGCAATAGCTCGGACCTCTCTACCCGCCGCATCTTCCTAGCGCCACCGCCCTCACCGCTTACCGCTCCATCCATGCTGCGGCACCGGCGACTTGGTCACCCCGGTCGGGAAGTCATGTCCAAAGTCTCTTTTGTAGTTCCCTTTTGTAACGAGAGAAGCGGACTCCATCCGCCATGCACTGTCAGCGGGACGACACACTCGCCTTCCTTTTCGGTCCTCTATGTCTAGAGCAACTAGTATTTTTGATGTCATCCATTGTGATTTATGGACATCCCCTTGTTCCCGGTGTTTCGGGTTATAAATACTATTGCTCATTCTAGATGATTTTTCCCATTATATTTGGACATTTCCCCTTCGTCTCAAATCGACACGTTTTCGATGATGACCCATTTTTTGCCTATGTTCGTACGCGGTTCGGAGTCCCCGTAAAAGCCGTTCAATGCGACAATGGCCGGGAGTTCGACAACTCCACATCTCGCGCCTTCTTCGTCACCCACGACATTCACCTCCGCATGTCCTGCCCTCACACATCACCTCAAAATGGCCGTGCCGAGCGCATGCTCCGCACCATCAATAATGCCACCCGCTCCTTACTGTTTCAAGCAAGCATGCCACCTTCTTATTTGGTAGAAGCTCTACACACTGCCACGCATGTGCTCAACCTTCTCCCCACTAAGACACTCCAATTCTCCACTCCACACCTTGCATTATTCGGAACCCCTCCTCGCTATGACCATTTACGTGTATTTGGTTGTACTTGCTACCCCAACTTATCGGCCACAACGGCCCACAAACTTGCTCCCCGCTCCTCACTTAGCACCTTCCTTGGCTATTGTCCCAACCACAAAGGATACCGCTTGTCTTGATCTCCAAACAAATCATGTCATTCTATCTCGTCACGTCGTGTTTGACGAGCACTCTTTTCCCTTTGCTCGGCAGTCCTCCCCACCCGAGGATCTTGATTTTCTCACCGATTATGCCGACCCCGTACCCCGCGTCTATTGGTACATTTTTTTCTCCAGGACCTCCCACCGGTGCTCAAGGGCACCACCGTGCCCCCCTGCTGCGAACGTTCGGCCTAGCGCGGCGCCCTCGTGTGGCACCTAGCGCGGGCACGGGTGGCCCCGCACCAAGCCCAACTACACCGCCTCCCCGCCGCGGACGTTCGCCTAGCGCGGGTCGCCCTCGTGTGGCACCCGGCGCGAGGCACGGGCGGCTCTCGGCTCTCGGCCCTCTCGGGCCTGCAGCCCCCGGTGGCCCCTCTCCGCATCGCCACCGTGGGGAGGCTGCTGCTCCTCCCGCCTCTCGCCGTCGGGACGCGCCCTTTGGCTTGGTATATACACGGCGGAAACCAGCTCCACCGCCTCTCGGTCCGTCCGCCCGGGTTCTACCTAAAGGCGCTGTCCCCATCCCGCCGGTTGTCAAAAATCATCGCATGACAACCCGAGCTAAAGATGGTCTTATCTTCCCCGCCCTCTACAACAAGATGGCTCTGTCTCCCGGTTCCGTGCACTTTCCGCAAAGGCACTTGCCGATCCAAGCGGAGAGCCGCCATGCGGAAGAATACTCCTTGCTCTTCCCCAAAACAACACACAGGGATCTTGTTCCCCAACCTTCCCAAGGTAACATTGTTTTCGGCAAATGGATATTCGGGCATAAGTTTCGGGCTGATGGCACACTTGAGCGTTACAAGGCCCGTTGGGTCCTTCGTGGTTTCACTCAACGCCCCGAAATTGATTTTGATGAAACTTTCGGTCCTGTCATCAAGCCCGCAACCTTCGGAACGGTTCTGTCACTTGCTCTCTCTCGAAGCCGGCCGATCCACCAACTTGATGTCAACAATGCCTTTCTCCAGGACACATTGACGAAACGGTGTTCGCCGCACGACCGCCGGGTTTGAGGATCCATCTCTCCCTGGACATGTCCGCCGCCTCAACAAGTCCCTCGTATGGGCTCAAGCGGGGCACCTCGGGCGTGGTATAGCCGATTCGCGTCTCATCTGCTTTCACTTGGGTTCCCGAATGCCAAAGCTAATAAATCCCTTTTTATTTATCGTCATGGCACCGAGACGAGTTTACTTGTTGCCGTATGTGGATGACATTATACTCACAAGATCCTCCCCGGCACTACTTCCGCGCATTATCTCTACCTTGCGGCATGAGTTCAGCATGAAGGACCTTGGAGAATTGCATCATTTCCTTGTGATGGAGGTTCGGCGCCGTGATGGCTGTCTTTTCCTCTCGCAACACCGGTATATGAAGGAAATCCTCGACCGTGCTTTGGAATGTCGGACCGCAAATCGTGCTCCACCCCGGTTGACACCAATCCAAAGCTCTCCCAAGTCATTGGTGATCCTATTGCCGACCCCACCGATTTTCGGAGCTTGGCGGGAGCACTTCGCATTTGACCTTCACTCGTCCGGATATTGCTTATGCGGTCCAACGGTGTGTCTTCACATGCATGATCCTCCCGTAACCCCATCCGGCCGCCCTCAAGCGCATCCTCGGATATGTTCGTGGTACTCTCCATCTCGGTTTGGTTCTTCGTCCCACTACACGCATGAGTTGGTGGTCTATTCGATGCCGATTGGGCTGGTTGTCCCGATACTCGCAAGTCCACATCCGGCTATGCGGTTTTTCTTGGTGACAACCTTATTTCTTGGTCCTCCAAATGACGAACACCGTGTCTAGGTCCAAAGTGCCAATGCGAAATACGGTCTTTGTTGCAAATGCTGTGCGAGGCATCTTGGCTGCGTCGGCTCCTCGGCGAGCTTCATTCTCCTCTCAACCGGGATACCTTGGTATACCGTGACAATATCGATCTTGTTTACATGACCTCCAACCCGGTCCAAGCACCAACGCACCAAGCATATTGAGATAGATCTCCACTTCGTCCACGAACGTGTTGCTCTTGGTGATCTTCGGGTCCTCCACGTCCCAACTACGTCTCGGTATGCTTGATATCTTCACCAAAGGGCTCCCGTCTTCGGTCTTCACCGAATTTCGGTCCCGGCCCGAACGTTCGGTACATCGACGCTCCGGCCGCGGGGGCCGTTAGCAAGTCAAGTGGGCGACCCTTGGGGTCTCGTGCCGATGACCCTTGGGGTCTCGTGCTTTGAGCGCTTAGGCTCCAACACCGGCCTTGGAACTCCCCTCTCTTTATTAGGCCTCTTGCTCTCCCTAATTAGTCGTGTTCACATTAGTCCGTTAGCTTTCCTCTCTCCCCCTATATATGTAACTCGATTCACTCTTGTTATTCAATCAAATATATCTAACTTACACTCACTAAGATGTCCATTAAGGAAAGCGGTTTTGACATCCATTTGCCATATCTCATAGTCATAATATGCAAGCAATTGCTACGAGAATCCGAACAGACTTTAGCATTGCGACGGGCGAAAATGTTTCCTCATAATCAACGCCTTGAATTTGTCGGAAACCTTTTGCCACCAATCGTGCCTTATAGATGTGAACATTTCCATCCATGTCTAACTTTTTCTTAAAAATCCACTTACAATCGACAGGTCTAACACCTTCAATTGGATCAACCAAGTTCCAAACTTGATTGTCATGCATGGAATTTAACTCGGATTCCATGGCCTCAAGCCATTTGTCGGAGTCGGGTCCCTTTATTGCTTCCGTGTAGGTCATGGGCTCATCATTTTCCATCAATAATACGTGGCGCTCCTCCGTAATAAGGAGGTTGAGCTTGTCAGTTGCACGACGTGCCCGTATAGACCTTCGTGGGGCTGGTGCCTCAACTACGGTTTGTGCAACATCTTGCACATCCCGTGGATCTTCGGTGGGTCTTTGAAACAGCTTTCAAGTGTTTCCGAAATTTCTTCAAGTTGCACTTTGCTCCCACTTAATCCTTTTGATAGAAACTCCTTTTCTAAGAAAACACCATTGCGAGCGACAAACACTTTGCCTTCCGCTTTATTATAAAAATAATATCCTTTGGTTTCCCTAGGATACCCCACAAAAAAGCATTTGTCGACTTTGGAGTGAGCTTATCGACATCAAACGTTTGACATAAGCCTCACATCCCCAAACTTTGAGAAAAGATAATCCGGGACGTTTCCCTTTATCTCATATGGTGGCTTCTCAACAGACTTACTTGAACCCTATTTAGTGTGAACGCGAGCGGTTTCAAGAGCATAACCCCAAAATGACAATGGAAGATCAGCTTGGCTCATCATTGACCGAACCATGTCCAACAAGGTTCGGTTCCTCCGTTCGGATACCCCATTCCATTGAGGCGTTCTCGGCGGAGTTAGCTGCGGAACTATTCCACATTTCTTCAAATGATCACCAAATTCAAGGCTCAAATATTGTCCTCCACTATCAAATCGCAGATACTTAATTGTCTTGCCTAATTGATTTTGTACTTTATTCTGAAATTCTTTGAACTTTTCAAACGATTCGGACTTATGCCTCATCAAGTAGATATAGCCATACCTACTAAAGTCATCGGTAAAAGTAATGAAGTGCGAAAACCACCTCGGCTATTGAGCTCATTGGTCCACATACATTGGTATGTACAAGTCCCAACAAGTCACTCGCCCTCTCACTATGACCGATGAAAGACGCTTTAGTCATCTTCCCAAGTAAACAAGACTCGCACATTTGAAATGATTCAAAATCAAATGAACTTAACAAACCATCTTTACGGAGTTGTTCGATGCGCTTCTCATTTATATGACCTAAGCAAAAATGCCAAATAAAAGTGGGATTCAAATCATTTGGTCTAAGCCTCTTAGCATTAATGTTACAGACAGATTTATCCTCAAGATCAAGAAAATATAATCCATTCACCAATGGACAATGAGCACAAAAAATTCCATTGCAAAAAATAGAACAACGTTTGTTCTCTATTACAATCTTAAAACCATCAACTTGTTCCAAACATGAAGAGGAAATAATGTTTTTGCTCAAAGCAGGAATGCAATAACAATTATTCAATTCCAAAACTAATCCGGAGGGTAGAGACAAGTGGTAGGTGCCGACCGCCAACACCGCAACCTTTGCGCCATTACCGACACGAACGTCTAACTCGCCTCTTGCAAACCTTCTAGTCTCACTTAGACCCTGCAACGATTTGCAAGTGTGAATCAACGACCCGAGTATCAAATACCCATGATTCACTAGAAGATAATGCAATATTAATTTCTATAACATTTGTACCTGAAGTGGAAGTCTCACTTCCCTTCTTCTTCTTCTTCTTCTTCTTTTCTTCCAAGTACTTCTTGCAATTCCTAGACCAATGTCCCTTCTCATGACAGTGGAAGCATTCATCCTCAGAAGTAGGGCCAGGTTTGGCCTTAGGTGCTGGCTTTAGCTTAGAGCCCGAGGACTCACTGTTGGAACTCTTTTCCCTGCCTTTACCTTTGGAATCAGGAGGCGTCCAACGCTTCCTTTTTTTGTTCCCCTTCTGAATCATCATCACATGATTGGGATTTTTCTTAATGCTCTCCTCTGCCGTCTTTAGCATCCCATGCAACTCACTCAATGTTTTATCCAAGCCATTCATCTGAAAGTTCATGACAAAAGGCTCATAGCTCACTGGGAGAGACTGGAGAATAACATTAGTAGCCATGTCAGGGTGAAGTTCAGAACCAAGTTTCTCCAAAGTCTCAATGTAATCAATCATTTTGATCACATGAGGACTAACCAAGCTACCTTCCGCCGCCTTGCACGCAAACAAGGACTTTGAGATGTTGTACCTCTTAGTCCTAGCTTGGTTCCGAAACATCCCACGCAGCCCCTCGATCATGGTGTAAGTGTTGACGCAAAATCAGCACCTCGCAGCAAGCACACGGCAAGCCGAACGAAGCTAGCTTAAAACACGTGGCAGATCCGAATCGTGCTAGTCAATTTTCCTGAAACTGACAAAGCATAAAAATAGTTAGATAAAACCTGGAACTTGCCGGGTGGTACCGAACGCTTCCGTATTTACGGCTAGAAAGCCAATTAGAATGACATATAGCTACAACAAGCTATCTGCCAGTAGTTTAAATATCATTCGGAAGCTTTAAAGCATGTAAACGGGATATAGCCGAATGCATGACGTAAGCATGACGAAAGATCGGTCTTTGTTTAGATAGCATTGCTTGCACGTAATCATGACCGATTTTCGAGGGTAAATAACAATTAAAACGAATAAGGTAAAAGCATGATTATAAATATGAAGTAAACAAGCATGCATAGGCCGAAAGCACTAGTCTACCACATGTCTAGGTACTTTCAAACCCGTCAAACATGATAACAAACAAGTTGATCCACCACATGATACGACTTGT
Organism: Cenchrus americanus; assembly: GCA_947561735.1. Classification (NCBI taxonomy): domain Eukaryota; kingdom Viridiplantae; phylum Streptophyta; class Magnoliopsida; order Poales; family Poaceae; genus Cenchrus; species Cenchrus americanus. The sequence continues at coordinate 193,485,122 of OX387241.1, forward strand.
TTAAAACCACACCACCAACCATAAAGAGATTAATCCACCGCATGATACGATCTAAATATGGAAGGCTAAAAGCACACGTTGTTTAAAACGGAGAATTATGAACACGTTTTACTCATGGGAGCATTGCCGAATACGGTATGCACCGATCCGGTTCCGTGGAGAAGGAACAAACATTTGAAAAGTCAAAGCTTGAACCCGCAACAAGTGACAATCTAGATTGATCTAAATTCGGCTATTGAGAGCACTTGATCCTTTATAATAAACGAATACTTGAGAGTGCATTACACGGATCTCAAAGGTGTAGAGCCGAAACTAATCTATCTAAATTGGCAAAAGAGTGTTACATAAATTTAAACATAAAGCAAAAACTCAAAGCAACACGTGGTAACTTAATGAATCTATTAGATCTTGCCAAATCTAATAGAGCCGATAACTAGCTTCAAGCTAGATCTTAGCCTACCACATGACTCATGAACCAACAAGAAACCCTCTTGAACCAAGCTTAAATCCACCGCATGATACTAAGCAAGGTACAAGACTACTTGCATCACGGTCTAAATCCATCGCATGATACTAGACATGATACAAGGTTGCCGGTACTTACGGAGGTCGACGGATCGATGGCTCCTCTCGAAGAACTCGACGACTCGACTAAAGGACTCTATGTTTGGCATGGGGCCGATTTTTGTTGTGAAGATGTTCGATCCCTATTACGGACATCAAGGGTTTATATTTGTACCCTTGTCCTAATACGACTCTGGTCGACTACGAGTACAACATTTAATGTCTAAATTAATGCTCCGACGCTAATGTCCATCTCGTACACACCATCAACTTGTTCCTTCTTTATGTCGGGCCACGTCACCACACATTCCCGAAAACTTCCCTTTAAAAGTGCAAACGAGTCCTTTTGCCGAATGATGGCGCATTGTTGACCGCAAGCATCCTTTACCAAATCCTCTGAGAAGATTTTTTCTAGTTGAATGGTATTTCGTTACCAAACTCAGCCCACAAGTCAGTCCCTCTCCTGTACCATTTTTTGGTGTTAATATATGCCCGTTCAATTACGGGATAAAAGTGATTTTATTCCGGAATTGACCATAAATGCCCAACGTCTTTGAGCTAAATCCGTTTAACACCCATTCCTTCCTCTTGCAATCTGTTTGAGTCCCTGCTCAGATCCAAACCCTAGTTCATCAATCTCCAAGCTCAAACCTTCAATGGCGGACCAAAATCAAGCTGTTCAGGTAAATCTCATCCCCTTAAAGTCCATTCGGTATTACTTTTTTGATCCCCACCTAAGATTTCTTCCTATACCTTTTCCTGATAGGCTCTATCCAATGAGCTTCTTATTCCCATCGAGGATAAATCATCATCCTATTTCCTCGGACCTGTGGGAATCTCCGACCCCCTTGAGTTTATTGAAGCCGAATCCAACAGAGTACCCTTCAAATCGGCTTTGTCAAGACCTCATGCATGGCAAGACGCCTTTAAAAACGCCCTCGCCCCCAATTGCAGGTTGGAGAAACTGGTACAAGAGAATATTTGAAGATAAAGTGTAAAAACCAGCAATTGGGACAGCCTTCGCATTGCCTAGTGTTTGGAGTTATCTCTGGCTGAAACCCCCAAGAATGAGAGTCTTCTAATTGCATCCTGTCATTTCCGGTCAAACGGTGTCAATGCTTTCCTTTTTGGTCATGGACCAATGTGTCCCACTCTGGCCGATGTATATATGATGACCGGCCTTGATGTCACGGATCCATGTACCCTTATAAGTACAAAAGCTCCATCAGGCAAAGAGGAGTAAAAACAGGATCTGGATATAAACAATATATCCAAAACCATATGTCTGATGGCCCCCGTAACCGATGTTGAATACCGAGCCTTACTGAACATGTGGTTACGCGATTTATCTTTTTTGGCAAAGCCAATGAGCCAACCCTGAACCATATTGCAATGGCTGAAGATTTGGCTACTGGTCATTCCATTCCCCTTGGTAAGTACCTCTTAGGAAGTGTATACCATATGCTCCATCAAACCACTCATCTGATGTACACCAGCCAAAAATCTCTTGCGTCAATGGTCCTTGGTGGTTTGTACAGATGTGGCTGCAGCTATATATGCACCAGATTGTTGGCATTAATCTCAACAATCGGCTTTTTCCTTCATCCGGCTATAAGAAAGGAGAAATTCGGATCACAAAAGGATGCCGGACCTATGGTGAAGCTGCCTCAACTATATCTATTGATCAAAACATAAGTCAACTCTTTGAACTCTTTTTCGAGAGGTTTCACCAATCCCCTTTGAATTCCTTATTAGAACAATGATAACTTGACCCTCCCTATGAATTCACTTTTGAGAATGGATGCAATGATGCAAGATCCATAGAAATTTTCAATATGTTCATCCATCCATGCATCTTGCCAGCGAGAATTTTGTGGGGGAAGGAAAAATCATAGTACCTATGAATATTATCAGCCAAACATGGTGGCTCGACAGCTAGGATGTGGCCAAGTGCCTCCAAGGCTATTTCTTCATGAATTCCTCAAGCCCAGAGAGGAAATAAAAGAAAACCTGCAAGCCAGAAGGGTCTTTAAATATCAATGCAATCCAACTATTTATCCTTTGTCCTTTGTACCAACATCAATAGTTCATCCTCTTTTCATCTCCTGGTGGCAAGAGCTTCATGATCATATCTTTAGTGAGCCAGTGCACTCCTTTTATCTTGAGCTGATGCCGACTTTCAGCCAACTTCAGAGGTAATGCACTTATCGTTTTCTTTTGTCAAGCATGTCCTTCTTTACAGATCATGATTTTTGTCACTTCTTGCAGAACACAGTGCCTGCCCCTCTAGCCGGGACAATTTCTTACAATGCTGCAGGCCCAATTTCTGCTTTAGGATTTAAATCCACAACTCCGACTCAGCTAATGTCCAGATATGCTACATCAGACCCAAATCTTATCAGTTCAACTTCTGATAAGAGGAAAGCTCCATCTCTGGTTGCCCCTCCAGCTGCCAAGAAGAAAAGGACCACCAAAAGAGTTCTCATTGAGGTAATATCTCTTCCTTCTTGAACACAAGAGCATTCTTCATTCGATAAATTATCTTGTATAATTTCGAACCGAATTCGGTAACCATCAACAATTTCGGAACCCGCCAATGCTCCATCCGTTGGTATGGTCCTTACTACTTTACTTTCTTTTAAAGACCATTATTTACATTGGCATTTACCCTTCATTCATCATTTGCGGAGGAAACATTGGTGAATCAACCCTGTGGAAATTGCTTCTCCTCAACATGCTTCAAATCCGAATTCACCAAGGGTTCAAACATCTTCCCCTCGGGCGAAACTTCAGTGCACCAAGGATTCAATCATCCCCCTCTCAAGTAGAAACTCCGGTTTCACCGGGGATGAGTCCATGTTCACCTCGGCCGGAAGCTTTAAATCTACCAGGAACTCCACCGACTTCCCCTCAATTAGAAGCTTCGGCTTTACCAAGAACTCCTCAAGCTCCTCCTCAACCGATCACCCAAGAGCTTCTTCCCGAGCTCCGAAAAAATCACTTCTCCAATTCGGGAGACCGGAAATGAGGTAAGTGTAAACACCCGCACTTTCATTTCTATTTAATAAATCATCCCTAATTCGGCAATTCTTCCTCTTAAAAAACCCGGCTGCATCATCATCAAGCCATCCATTTATTGTGAATGACCCAACTGCCGAAAAAGGAGATGAGGCATCTTCAAATCAAGCTTTATCGAGAGGATAATCGAGGCAAAACCGAAAGAAGTCTTTTCTTTGTTGCAAAGGGATATCAAGGATCAAGTTAGAGATGTTGATCGTTTGGAGGAAGTACTTGAATCCATTGATCAAGAACTCCCCAATAATATCAAAGCTTCCCTGGAGCCCATCTCTCATCTGGACAATCACTATGCAGTGGTGAGGCGAACTTTAAAGAACCAATCCTCCCGACCAGTCCTTGAGCAAAAGAGAGCCAAAGTTAAGCAATTCGTGAAAGAATCACAGGCCCAGATTCAGAGCAACAAGGAATTGTTAACTGAACTGCAGCCTGCACTTGAGCTGAAGATCGCTAGAAAAGCTGCATTAGAAACTGAACTGAAGAATCTGTCAGCTGAAATTGAAGCTGATAGGAAAAAGATAGCCGAACTCCCTGGATTAACAGAGAAAATCCAAAAGGAAACTTCAGCAGCCATGATTGAATCGAACCAGCTCAAGACAAAGATTTCCGCCCTGTCCAACGCTCAAGAAGCTGATCAGAAACTGTTGGAAAATATCAGCAAAATGATATCAGATGCTTCCAGTGTAATTGCAAAGTATTTGAACATTTGACTGTGCCAAACAATTTGTAGCTGAATGATTGATCGCCCTTGTAATTTTGTTTACCACAAACTTCACTTTCCATTCTCTGTCTCTTCTTGTTTGCAATTTTTAGACGATCCATTCAGTAACTCTGGCCAAACAGTACCATACCCGAATAGCACTCCGACCGCAACTCAGCTGAGCCAGTCAACCGAATATGACTCAGCTTGAATTCCAAACGACCCGACGGCGATTCGGTTAAGGAAGCCTCTCCACCTTCCAAATTTCTCGGGATATGCACCACGATCCAGGGCCACGATCTCTTTGCCATCCCCATAAATAAAACCGTAGGTGCCCCCAGCCTTTCACCAAGTCTTTTGCCTTCGAGCCTTTACCAATCCAAACTTTTTTTCTCCATCACTAACACACCCAAAAACCTGATGGCGGGTAGCGGCAACAGGCGCCGTGCCACCGACGAGGCGGAAGGAAGCCGCGTCGGCTATCGTCGGAGGCGGTGACCATCAACTTCTTTTACGACTCTTTCCGCATTTCTTTCTATTTCGACGATCCTCTTTGTTTTAGGCTCATCCGGTGGAATCCGGCCCCCGCGCCGCCGCGAATCGAGCCCTACGGACGACTCCTCGGAGTCGTACAACTACTCCCCCTCGCGCTACGGCGAGCACGACGCCCCGCGTTTAAAGGCGGAGCGCGACGAAACCCGGTGCGAGCCGGGAGAGGTTTCCAAGAAAGCTGGCATCGCTGAGCTCGAATGGGAGCATCGGTGCAAACGATTCTGTCGGATACTATTGACGGTAAATCGCTTGATTGACTCTGATTCAATTCAACTTTGAACTAACCACCATTGCTTTGCAACTTTGCGGCCGCGACGCCGAGCTCAACCAGCCGAAGATGCTTTGGTGAAGCAACCGGCGGACAAGGTGAACGCCCGGGGACACGCCGGCGGACCGCATTTCCGCGGTAGAAGACCGTGTCGATGAGGTGGCCCTTCGCGGCGTCCGCCCGGGCACCACCTTGGGCCCGGCCGCCATGGCAACGCACACCGGCGTCGACTACACCATACGGCCGCGCACTTCCGGGCGGCGCACCGAGAGGATGTCGACGAGATCGAAGTCATCCCGGAGCGCCTTGATGGCCACGGCGACGCCATTGCCGACATCATCATCCCTAGTCCGTGCTAAACGGGCTTTTTTGATTAATTTGTACTAGGGATGTTTGGATTTTCGGCAATGAATAATAAAACTTTAACTTTTGAGTTTGTATTGTGATGATTCCCTTCTACTTGTGAATGCGAACTTTCTTGTTTTTGAATGAATTCGGAACTTTATTTTAGCCGAACACGCCCAAAACCGCTGCCCTTTGGCACGAATCCACAAAAAATCTTTAACTCGGGAGCCATAAACACTGTTCAATGAAAACTCTTTGCATTCGGGAAGAAAACCCTGCCGCTTGGTATTCCAATAACGCACGCCAACCAGTCATCACTCCCAATGCGCTCTCACGGTCAATAAAATAGCCCCCTTGGTGCCCTGCAAATCCACTCGCATACACTTCCATCACCTCACATCTTCTCCCCTTGCTCCAGAGGAGAAAACCCCAAGGCCATGTCGGACAAGGGAAAACAACCCATCAAGGAAGGCAACACTCCACCAAAGAAGCGTACCATTAGAGAGTAAGTTTTTGTCAATCCTTTCTTGTGCTTTCAATTGCAATCTCATGATCTACCCCTCTCTACCTTTTTCCAGCCTTGACTTGCTTCCTGAAGAGATCTTTGGAACCGAAGAGGTTCCCGAGTACATCCTCTCCGATTCCTCCACTGAACAAGAGAACGCCACGCTGGAACAGAGGATTAACCACCAACTGTGACGTCGTATTCGGCATCTAGAGCACAACTTGCGGGACATCACCGCCCGCTGCAATGCCGAACGCGAACGCCGCCTGAGCTTGGAGGCGTTGGTAGGGGTAAGATCTACATCTCTATTTGACTTCCATGCTTAACCTCAGATCTTCACATTTAACAACTGTTCTTTTCTTCAGACGTCTCTGACAGATATAGTAACTTGAAGGCTTCCTGGGACAGCCTAATGGAAGTTGCAAGTCATGGCAACCCCCGAAGCTTCCAGGTTGCTATTACGGTGGTCCTGGAACAGTTGAAGAGGGAGGAGCTGAAGAGGAAAAACAAGGAATCAAAGGAATGAAGCATACTTTCGCTTCTTTCTCCAGGCCTTCTGCTTCCCACCCTCTTGTAATCTTAAGTAGCGGGGTTGTCAAATAAAATCCTGCAAGAAACATCTGTAATGTGGAATATTTGTGCTAAGGGCAATACACACCAGTATTGGCCATTTCCTCTGTTAGAATTTTTTGTTCTAAAGGCGGCTTCTTTCCCGAACGCCGGTTGTTTCTGTGTATCAGATGCCTGTAATCTGGTGCTTGCAATCAACGATCAACTTCAATACTAGGATAATATTTCTTCAAATATCTTCCATTTATGGCAGCAGTAAATTCCTCTCCTAGTAGAGTTTTCAATATATAAGCATTATCAGGTGTACATCTGACTACCCGAAAAGGACCCTCCCAATTCGGGGACCATTTGTCGAACATATTGTATTTAGTCCCGACCGATAGTAACGCTTTCCAAACCAAATCTCCCTCTGCAAATTGCTTGACCTTTACTTTCTTGTTGTAATATTTAGCAACCCACATCTTGTTCTTTTCAATATTTTCCAGGGCCTTAAGACGAATCATATGCAAATCCTCCAATTCGTCCATCATTAAGGCACTGTAATCTTTGGAACTTAAATCCTTTTGCAAAACCACTCTCCTCGAATCCGATTGTATTTCCCGGGGAAAAATAGCATGATGCCCATAAACCAACTCATAAGCGATGTTTTTGTAGCTCCATGAGGAGCCATTCGGTAAGCCCACAATGCCTAATTGAGTACCAATGCCACCTCTTTGGCTTCTGATCAATTTTTTTTGTTTAAGTTTGATCATAATCTTATTAGAAGCCTCTGCTTGACCATTAGCTTGGGCATAGTAAGGAGAAGAATTCAATAATTTGACCCCCATGCCTTCAGCAAACTCTCTGAACTCTGAAGATACAAATTGTGCTCCTTGATCAGTTGTAATTGTTTGAGGAATCCCAAATCGGTAGATGATGTGTTCTTTAACAAATTCTACCATGTTTTCTGATGTTACTTTCTTCAATGGAATTGCCTCAACCCATTTTGTGAAATAATTTGTTGCCAAAAGCACAAATTTATGCCCCTTGCTAGATGGAGGATTTATTTGGCCAATCAAATCTATACCACATCCTCTGAATGACCATGGCTTGATAATTGGATTTAGAGCTGATGCTGGGACCCTTTGAATATTCCCAAACTTTTGACAATCTTGACAGCCCTTGTAATACTCAAAGCAATCCTCCAGCATCGTCGGCCAAAAACATCCAGTGTGCCTGATAACCCATTTCATTCGATAAGCCGATTGATGCGCTCCACATAATCCATCGTGCACTTCACTCATCATTTTCTTTGCTTCTTCCGGACCCGGGCATTGCAGCAACACCCCATCTAATGATTTGTAAAACAAACGTCCATCAAGAAGAATAAATTTTATAGCTTTATACCCGGGGTTCCTAGAAACCTTTCGAGACGGATTCTCCACATAATCAACAATCTCTTTTCTCCAATCACCCTCTGCTAGATCACTCCCGAAAGCACACACCTCCATGGCAAACACCTCTTGGTTTTCTCTATAACCCGAAGCACTTTGAGCCAACATGTTTGCTTCTTTATTGTGTTCTCTAGGAATATGTTGTAGAATTACCAACTGAAAACTTTTCAGTACTTCCTTGCAGTCTTCGTAGTAATTCCTTAGGATATCACTTCTACATTCATATTGGCCATTCAATTGTTTTATAACCAACTCTGAATCTCCATAAATTTCAACTGAAATAGCCTTTTCTTCTTCTAAATATTGAAGCCCTCTGAGCAGTGCCTCATATTCAGCTTGATTGTTTATGACAGGTAGCCTCGAATAGGGATAGCAAACTCAAACATCTCACCTCTGGGTGAAATTAATAAAATTCCTACCCCACCACCTTTGCCACATGAAGATCCATCAAAGAATAAAGCCCAAGGAGTAATTTCAAGCAAATTAATTGATGGATCACGATGTTCAGTAATGAAATCAGCAATAACCTGACCTTTAATAGCTTTTGCCGATTCAAACTTCAACTCAAACTCAGATAAAGACAAAATCCGTTTGCCAATCCTTCCATTCAAAATTGGCATATGTAACATGTGTTTAATTACATCAAACTTTGAATATACAATGCATTCGGCATTCAACAAGTAGTGCCGAAACTTTGTACACGAGCAATAAACGCACGAGGCAAAGCTTCTCCGTAGCCGAATACCTAGTCTCGGGATCAAGCAATTTTCAGCTAAGGTACGCTACTATACGTTCCTTTCCTTCAAATTCTTGTATAAGGGCCGATCCAATAGTTTGGATATCAGCCGCCACGTACAACTTGACGGGCTTGTTCAACTCGTGAAGGCACCAACACCGGTGGTTCTTTCATGTACTTGCTTGATCTCATCGAAAGCCTTTTGTTGTTCGTCACCCCATACAAGGTCCTTCTTGATCCTCGGCAGTTGAGAAAAAGGCAAAACCTTTTGTGACAAAATTGCAATGAATCTTCTCACAAAATTGATCTTGCCAAGCGGTGATTGCAACTCCTTGAGATTGGTTGGGGGAACAACTTCATCGATAGCCTTCATGCTTTTCTTGCCAACTTCTATTCCCCCTTCATGTACCGAAATTCCAAGAATTCTCCAGTGAAACTCCAAAAGCACACTTGTTTGGATTCATCTTCAACCCATCCTTTCGGGTGCACTCTAGAGTTCTCTTCACATCCTCCAAATGTGATTCATGATTTAAAGATTTGATCACAACATCAACAATGTATATCTCAACAATTTTGCCGATCAACTCATGAAAAATATAGTTCATTGCTCTTTGATAAGTTGCACCCGCATTTTTCAACCCAAATGTCATGACAATCCACTTAAAAAGGCCTATATGTCCAGGACATCCGAAGGCTGCCGTCGATATGTCTTCTATTGCCATAAAGATTTGATTGTACCCTGCATTACCATCATGAAACCGATAACTTTATGTCCAGCGGCGGCATCAACCAATAAATCGGCAACGGGCATCGGGTATCCATCCATGGGAGTAGCTTTGTTTAGATCTCTAAAGTCTATGCAAACCCTCATGTTCCCATTTTTCTTGTAAACAGGGATGATGTTCGAGATCCACTCCGCATATCTGCATGGCCGAATGAAATTTGCATCGATCAATCTCTCAACTTCTTTTTCACGTCGGCCAATACTTCATCCTTGTAGATTTTTCGGGGAGGTTGCTTGTAAGGTTTAAAACCAGGCTTAATTGGCAACCGATGCTCAACAATGGAACGATCCAAACCAGGCATCTCCGAATAATCCCAAGAGAAGCAATCTTTATATTCTTTCAGTAACTTGATCAATCCCTCTCTGAAACTTGAATCTAAGTTAGTACTGATAAATGTCGTCCTTGGCTTGTCACCATCTCCAATGTCAATTTTTTCTAATTTGTCAGCCGACATGAATCCACGTCCTAACTTCCCATCAGTTCCATCAATTGGATTATCCATAAAAAATTGCTATAAGAGCCGATCGCTTGAATCGGCTATTGATCACCGCCGATCGGTTCAACGGGACCTTCACCCGGTCCTTTCCCGAGAAGCAATCTATGCCTTGATACTCCCGAAAAGCTGGTTCGATGTTAGCCACGCTCACCGAATCATCTGCTTGGACCACTTCTATATCATCATCTACCCATTGAACAAGCTATTGGTGCACGGTAGATGGGATGCAACGCTTTGCATGGATCGGTCCCGTCCGAGCGACAAGGCCGTAAGCCCCTTTGCCCTCAATGACAAAGAAGGTTGTGAGGAAAGTCTTAGACCCGATCATCGGGTCCACATGCACGCAGCCCTTGGTATCGAAGGATTCCCGGCAAAATCATTCGAAATTATGCTCGTTGGCGTTAAATCTCCGGGGCCCATGCCAAGATTCCCCGAACCTCGGTGTATGGCATCACGTTCACCGCAGCTCCACCATCAACAAACATTTTGGTCAATGGCTTGCCATTGACATATCCTCTCAAGTACGGCGTCCTCATGTGTCGATTCTTAGCCGGTTTGTCAAAGGTTGCTTGCTTAGACAACACCAACGTGCCATTAACCCAAGTTGTTCATCCTCATTGATGTCCGGGGACGCTTCTTCTGCTGAGAACTTGGTTAGCTGGAGCCATGAACTCATTCGGAAAAAAACAAACCATGCATGTTGGAGCCGAACGACCAGATCCCTCGGGCCTATCCTTTGGACGCCACACCTACTTCCTCTTGATTCCTGCTTGTTTCCTTAAGCGCTGAACCCTTCTCTTTTGGCTTCTCCTCAAGCCAGGTGGGCACCACTGTCCTTCTTGCCAAATGTATTCACGCTCCTATTCCTCGTGATCAACCCACTTCGATCGCATATCTTTTCCTTGGGTGATCATTGACTTCATTTATTTTTATGCGCCGACCCGAGTCTTTCTTGAATCCGTAAGCTTGATTGCTCATTAATGACAACCTCTGGGACAGCTGACCAAGATTGTCAAACTCCATGCCAAATAGCTTCTCCCGAATAGCTGGCAACATGCCCGCAACAGCCATGTCAGCCAATTGATCATCGGCGATTCAAAGAGAAGCACATGCCCGTGACCTCTCGAACCTTCGAGAAATTCCAAGGGTGTTTCATTGTGTCTCTGTCTCGGGGTAGCCAGATCAATTAGCTTTTTCTCGGTACCACCACCGAAGTAATGAGCATGGAACTTCTGTTCCAAATCTTTCCAGTACGATCGATTGAGCGAGCAAAGAAGCAAACCATGTAAAAGCCGGCCTGTCAATGAAATGGGGAAGTATCGACCTTGAATGCCTCATCGGTGAAGCCTCCCCAAGCCGCATCAAGTATCGTGCTATGTGTTCCACGGTACTTGTATCATCTTACCCGCAGAACTTTACGAAATCTACGGAGGTTTCACCCTTGGTGGCAAAACTACCCCATGGTACCACTGCGGGAAAGGAGGTGTGTAAGCTTGTCCCTGCATCTTAGGTTTAAGGCCGAATTGATTTTGCAAAACATCGGCCATTTTCTGCACCATGAGATCAACATTAGCATCTTGGTCCCCTGGTCTTCCAACAGGTCCATTAAGCATTCCTGCAGCTGCACCATATCCAGGGTTTGGGAAAGCATCAATGGCGCCATAGTCCATGACTTCTGAATACCCCTCACCATACATATTCTTCTGTAGCCTGTTGTTAGCCGAGGCTATCCTATAAGTGGAATTAGGTGGAACTCTGGAGGAACCGAACGCCAAATCTCCATATGTAGGCCTATTGGGCATTGCCTGATACGCGTTCGGTTGTTGGACTGGGCGACCTCCACCGCTTTATAGAGGCGGCTGGATCGGTTGACTCCCCACGCTTTGCGGAGGTGGTTGGATTGGTTGGCCTCCCATACTCTGTAAAGGCGGCCGAGCACTCGCGTCTCGAACTCGGTTGAGCGGTACTAGTTTCTCCAACCTTCGCAGAAGACGCTTGAGGGGATACTCGACTAAGCATTCTCTCCATGCTTGGGCCAAAGACTCCAAACATCATCTACTTGAACACATTCAAGAAGGCAAGTATGATATTTAACCATTACGGTTTCTATAGTCTCCCGAAAAGCATTCAAGGCCTCCTCGTTTCTCTTGAGCGGACGTGGAATCGAGCTCCCCGGTAACAGAACCCTTGGCATGTCAGATTTGAGATACGGCACACCACTTCGTTCTTGCCAAATGACATGAAACACTTCGTTGAAAATGGTCAATGGCATCCTTCAACTACACTTGCTGTTCTGGAGACAGGTCATTAATGATGACATTCATGACGTCTTGAATATCAGGCATCTTGAATCAGCTAGATTGGTCCCACCAGGCGTGCCAAAAAGTGTGTTGACGCAAAATCAGCACCTCGCGCCAAGCACACAGCAAGCCGAACGAAGCTAGCTTAAAACACGTGCCGGATCCGAAGCGTGCCAGTCAATTTTCCTGAAACTAACAAAGGATAAAAATAGTTAGATAAAACCTGGAACTTGCCGGGTGGTACCAGACAGTTCCGTATTTACGGCTAGAAAGCCAATTAAAATGACGAGAATGACATATAGCTATAACAAGCTATCTCGCCAGCAGTTTAAATATCATTCGGAAGCTTTAAAGCATGAAAACGAGGATATAGCCGAATGCATGACGTAAGCTTGATGAAAGATCGGTCTTTGTTTAGTTAGCGTTGCTTGCACGTAATCATGAACGATTTTCGAGGGTAAATAACAATTAAAACAAATAAGGTAAAAGCATGATTATAAATATGAAGTAAACAAGCATGCATAGGCCCAAAGCACTAATCTACCGCATGTCTAAGTACTTTCAAACCCGTCAAGCATGATAACAAACAAGTTGATCCACCGCATGATACGACTTGTTTAAAACGACACCACCAACCATAAAGACATTAATCCACCGTATGATACAATATAAATATAGAAGGCTAAAAGCACACATTATTTAAAACAAACTTAGGAACATGTTTTACTCATGGGAGCATTGCCGAATACGGCTGTACAGCCGATCCGGGTTCCATGGAGAAGGAACAAACATTTGAAAAGTCAAAGCTTGAACCCGCAACACGTGACAATCTAGATTGATCTAAATTCGGGTATTGAGAGCACTTGATCCTTTATAATAAACAAAGACTTGAGAGTACATTACACGTATCTCAAAGGTGTAGAGCCAAAACTAATCAATCTAGATTGGGCAAAAGAGTGTTACATGAATTTAAACATAAAGCAAAAACTCAAAGCAACACGTGGTAACTTAATGAATCTATTAGATCTTGCCAAATCTAATAGAGCCGATAAATAGCTTCAAGCTAGATCTTAGCCTACCGCATGACTCATGATCCAACAGGAAACCCTCTTGAACCAAGCTTAAATCCACCGCATGATACTAAGCAAGGTAACAAGACTACTTGCATCACGGTCTAAATCCACCGCATGATACTAGACATGATACAAGGTTGCCGGTACTTACGGAGGTCGACGAATCGATGGCTCCTCTCGAAGAACTCGACGACTCGGCTAAAGGACTCGATGTTTGGCACGGGACCGGTTTTTGTTGTGAAGATGTTCGATCCCTATTACAGACATCAAGGGTTTATATTATACCCTTAACCTAACACGACTCCTGGTCGACTACGAGTACAACATTTAATGTATAAATTAATGCTCCGACACCAATGTCCATCTCGTACACGCCATCAACTCGTTCCTTCCTTATATCGTGCCACGTCACCACACATTCCCGAAAACTTCCCTTTAAAAGCGCAAACAAATCCTTTTGCCGAATGATGGTGCATTGCCGACCGCAAGCATCCTTTACCGAATTCTTTGAGAAGATTTTTTCTAGCCGAATGGTATTTCGTCACCAAACTCAGCCCACAAGTCACTCCATCTCCCGTACCATTTTTTGGTGTTAACGGTAAGCATCCACATGCTCATACCGCTTCGCAGATTAGGGGACATGATGGCGAGCATCGACACCGACGTCAAGTGAGTCATTGCGGTGCCTCTCATAAGCTCGCATTCGGTAGCATTTGCATTGTCGGGGAGATCATCGGGATATGCCTACTCAAGAACATACTCCTTTTCTCTTGTCCGACAACAATTCTCGGGTTGTGGTACCAATCAATAAAGTTTGTTCCATTCAACTTTTCTTTCTCAAGAACAGATCGCAAATTGAAAACGGAATTGTTACTGGCAGACATGATCTACAACATTAAAGTAAAGCAAGATTTCAGCACTAAGTTTATGTAAAGACTTTCATTAACTGATTTAACAAAAGACAACCTACTATATGAAAATTCATCTTCCCTCTAATGACATATAGTAGTTCAAGATCCATAGTCACTAAAGTCCTAGTGAGCTTTAGCATCGCGGCTAGAAAAGTAGTGACATAGGTAAGCAACAATCTTTGCTAATCATATCTCTATATGACTCTTGTTTGTCGGGTGGCATCCAATGCCCCGACCCCAACACTATGCCTTAAAGCCCAAAACCGTTTTGATAGCTTTGTTGAGTTAACCAATACTATACTTGTGAATGTCCAACATCCACCCTATACAAAAACGATAGCTGAGGGTACTTTACTTTGGTAAACCTACCACACAACAATCAAATATTATAGTTGTAGCTATTGGTAAAAGGCATCAAAATCTCAACTTTTCTGAGGGGAGCTATTCTATCATGACCAAAACATCCACCATATGTAAAGCATGAAAGAATAGTATGACAGGAAAATAAACATCACAGGCATATAATCATATTATTTGTGAATAGTATGGCCTCATGCATCACAATTGGCTCCATCGCCATGGCTCCAATGTGACCTCCATTGCCATCCCTCCTGTCTTGTGGTGATCATCATCGCCATCATGCTTGAAGCCTCCATGGATAGATACTAAGCTACTCCATCTAATAGCTAGTGAAAAGATTACATGAGGATTAAAACATCACAAGTCGACACGCGGTCGTTATACAATAATGGTGCAACCTCAACCCGGTTGTGTTAACTTGCGACACGCGAGCCGCACAAATTATCACATACATCATCACATGATATTGAGGCCATACCATACACATCACACCCTGCAAAAACAAGTTAGGCGTACGACGTGTTCTAACAAAGGCGCGCTTAGGAAGCCGCTATAGAAGGAAGCAATGGCGACCCCGCATCTATGGAATCCCTATGAAAATCTCATCGGAGTGATCACATCACCTCCAATCCGAGCCATTCATAATGCCTCAATTTTCACTTGACCGTGCAACCTTTGCACCTGAGAAGATCGCATCTACACATGACCTCGATCTGTTGGTTCAATCTACTAAATATGCACACAATTAGTCCCTTATGGTGATTCCAGCCGGTAGGGACATGTCGTATGCACAACAGAGAAGGAACACGAACTAATCTTTTTGGTCACATGCCGCAATCAACTCGCTCCAATTTTAACCCCTTATGACCAATTGATATAATCAAACTGTGCAAAAAGTAATTGATCCAATCTACTACAACAACATATCACCTATATGTTAAAGATCCGGACCAAAAACTACGCAAGATGGCTCGATACCACTATAGGAAAATGGGTAGGCTACGCTAGCTAATCTCTTGCGTACACCCAAGATACTTGCCGAGGGAGATCATAGATCGTTACCACTAGACGCGCGGCGCAGCGAAAGGAGTCGCGTGTCGGTGTAGAAGAAGTAGTCGATCACGTCCCACAAACCGAGCTCCTCGTCCTTGATCCCAACGGTCGATCGGCGCAACGGTAGTAGCGCCGCCTCTACGGAGTCCACACGTACGGGGATGGAACGCCGGATGTCGGTGTGCTAGCACCGCACATGCGGCTAGGGCGGCGGCAAAGGGGAGGCGCGGCTCACTAGTTGGAGCGCCCCCTTTTGCCCCTCGCTATGTATATATAGGGCGTACTAATGGGCTTCTATCTCATAGGCCCATTAGTAACCCTAATCCCTCTTGGATCAATATCCTCTTGGGCCTTTAAACCGTATTGTGATGATGGGCTCTTGTGCATATCACCAACAAGTATAAATCCCCCTCCACCCCTTCCTCTCTCTCTCTCTCTCTTGCCCATTTTGACCCGCAAAGCTTCGAACACATTCACTCGCTCCTTAACTCCCATTAGCTCCAAGTTGGTGAGATTTGGTGGGGATTTAAGAGGGATTGAGAGCAAGAGCTTGAAGAGTGGTAGTGAGATTATTTCCCATCTCTAGAGCACCTCGTTCTTCACTTAGTTGGCAAATTTCGTGTTTGTTACTCTTGGAGCCTTGAGCTCCTAGCCGGCTAGGCGTCGCCTTGGAGCATCCAAAGATTGTGTCCGCCCAAAGAAGTTTGTATTACCCCGAAATTGAGTAAGTAACTCTAGCTTGATCTTTGTGGTCATTAGATGGAGGAAAGTGACCTAGGTGTAATGGTCCACCCTTTGTGGGTACCTCAACGGAGATGTAGACCTCAAGGTGTGAGGTTGAACTCCGGTAACAAATCCTTGTGTCTCTTGTGCTTGTTCATCTGGTTGCATGCTTGTATCTCTCTTGAGCACATATCTAGGGTTTGGTTCCTGTCGGTGTTTTAGACCGGAAACCTACCAAGGGGAGTACCCGAGGTAGATGAATTTGGCCTCGCCGAGATCGGTAACTCGAAGGAAGAGACACGTGGCCGTAATACACTATGTCCTATATGCTGCGTGGCTCGGGATCGATCGGGTATGTTTACAAGATGATGCATATGAGAGAGAGGGGGGTCCCCGCCTCGCCTTATATAGCCCAAGAGGCGGGGTTACGAGTCGGTTTGAGGAGAGAGTACTAGTCGGGTACGTTTAGGAGTTCACTACATAGTACGGGACATGTATAGCTTTCTAACCGAGTACTTTTCCACCGTAGTCCTTGCGCCCCCACGCCATTAGGTGCCGTGTGGCACAAGCCGAGTAGTCCCGGGGGCCCACCGAGTAGTCGGTCTTGGTACCCACCGAGGTAGTGGACCCGGGGAGGTCCATACGACAAGCCCCCGAGTACTTTGTAGTTGAGTAGGATAGTTTCAAGTAGTCTTGATGGCCTTGACAAGTAGTGCTTAGGCATCCCGCAGTACTACAAGCCAAAAGTCCTCAAGGGTACTTGAAGCATCCCGAGGCCGGAAGGTACTCCCGCTAATCCTTGAGTAGTCTTGAAGTCTCCTCGAGTAGTTCCCAAGCGTCCTCGAGTTCTTCTCTTGAAGGTCTTCAATAATACTCGCTTTTTCTTGAAGAAGAAACCATATGAAAAATGCGATACGAAGAATCACATTCCATATGAAATGTAGCCCCCGAGCCTTAGGTCGAATCGTAGATTCAAGTTGAGGGTCAATCGAAGTTCGCCAAGACTATCCCGCAAAATTCGGAGAAAATCCGAAGGACACGTGGCACGGAGCCCCCGAGCCTTGATTCGAGTACTTCCTCTCGAATTGAAGGGTCATCTTGATTGTAGAATGTGTCCTGAGTTGCTCTTGAATCTTGTCGTCACCCGGAAGTTGAGTAGACGTAGCCGAGCCCCCGAGATGGAGTGTGTTGACTCATCGGAAGATGAAGGGTCGGGCGGCCGCCGCCGAGTCGGTGGCGATACTTATCCATCCGGCCGTTGCGGTGCCGCCGGTTGGGTTATAAATAGAGGCCGAAACCCTTAAGGGTTTTCCATCCCCCACAATCGCGACTATTTGAAGCAAATCTAGCCAAGAGTCCAGCCATTCGTGCCACCGCCGCCGCGTCGTAGTCCGCATCCACACGCGCCGCCGCCGCTTGCCACCGGTAAAGCCCCCGAGCGGATGCAAGTGAAGACCCGGTGCACTTGAAGGATGAAGTCTTCTCCGTCCAAGAGCATGAAGACCGGTGCCGGGAAGAAAAGATCCCGCGATGAGGCGGCCGGATCCGCCCGTGGGTCAACACCGCCGAGATCTCCCCCGCGCCCGAATCCGAACAAGGAGTGGAAGAAATCCAAAGGGAAGACCGAAGATTTGCTAGCGCCGGTGAACAACGGGTCCCTCCGGGAGAAGGAGATAGATATGTGGTGCGCCGCCGCGGGTGACCCGTACCCGATGGAGAAGAACCCCGACGAGATCCCGATGTTCACCCAGTTCGTGGAGCACGGACCGGCGCTCTTGACGAGCGACTTCTTCAAGGGTCTCCTCAAGTACTACGGTAACGAGTACTTGAACTTGAACCCCGATGGGATTTTTCACGTCTCTCGTCTTCGTTCACTTTTGCGAAGCCTTCGTGGGATCAAACCCCATTGTATATTGTTCCGGAAATTCTTCCGTGTGAAGCCACGGCCGAGCGCCAACGACCCACGAGTAGTCGGAGGAGCCGACATTCGGATGCGTGAAGACGCCACCGAGCGAGTACTTGTCATACAAACTTATCGACTCCAATCAAAAATGGATGGCGAAGTGGTTTTACGTCACCAACCACCACCCGGAGCCGCCAAAGCCGAGTGGGTAGCGGCCGAAGCATCAACCGTGGTGGAACACGGAGCCGACGATGCGGGAGGGTATTCAACTACCCAAACTACCGCAGAAGATCAAGGCTTTGAGAGAAGCCGGCCGAGGGCCAAACACGTGGCCTTCAGCTTCATGAAGAGGTGCAGCCGTTGATGGCACACGACACCCTCGGGTACCAATATACGGGTGACGACGACACGTCGAGGATGCCCGGCAATGAAGTCGATGATGAAGACATTGTCGAGAGGCTGGGCAGAATATTTAAGGATATGACGCCGTACACACCATGCCCGGTCCCCGAGTACTCCGCAACTTGTCCGCCAGATGAGGTTAGTAGCCGATGTCCACCGTCTTCGAGTACCGATTAAAGTGGAGCAATCACACTAACTCAAGTCATTTGCCGTAGGGTGACATTATGAAGTTTGTCTCTAACCCGGCTCCCCCTCCTCGACTTGTAGATATTCCAGAGGAGGGCAAGGCCAAGTCCAAGGAACGCCGTGAAGTCGGCGAGGGTGACGACACCGTCACCATTGAAGATACGTCCGACGAGGAGGACGGGGAGACGATGCGGAGCGGTTTCGAGCCGCGGGTCCAAATTCGGCCGACTCGGGCTGCCCAATAGAGAATATTATACTTCCTTACCTTTCCCGGCAACGAGCAGAGAGCCGAGCCCTCGCCCCGGAGGGGGGAATTCTTTGCTGATCTCTATCATCAATGGAATAAGTATTTATTCCATTGATTCCCTTATGCCCAGAAATGGCATCCCGGCGGGATGTCTTACCTTCCCTCGAGTCCGATCTCGGGAAGGCGCTTCTTAGGCAAGGGGCCCCAACCAATGGGGTATTGTATTCGATTTATCGAGGGAAATCCCTCGATCAATCGTGTTGGCATCCCGGAGGGATGGTTCTTATTAAAGGGAATTCCTCCCAAAGGTCGCCCTTATCGACGATGAACTAACTAGCCCGGAGGCTAGTCTCCCCGCACCACCGAGGCCGCGCAATGTGGTGCACAAACGTGTCACCAAGAAGTTGAAGGTCACCGGGACTACATCTCAAGAGGTAAGCTCCTCGAGTAGAGTAGTCGAGTACTTGTCTTGAAGTATTATGTATGCCGACAATTGATTTCCGAGTTGTTACAAGAGATTCCTTCATCCGACCCCGTTGATCAAGGGGAAGGAGATGACTGGGATACGGTGGGTGGGCCAATCGAGAGGAGCCGCAGATCCCAGCCCCCACCGTAGAATAGCTTGTGGCGCGGCTCACACAATAGACAACTAGAGTTGTCGAGCAGCAGGTGCCGAGAGAGGGGAATAGGCCAGAGCTTAGCACGATTACTGGAGCCGAAGAGCCAGTAGCGGCACAAGCTGCAAAAGAGGCGCCCGCCGAAGCCGGGCTTGTAGACATCGCCAGCATACTTGGCGCTCCGACCGTGTCTGCCGTCCGGTCTAGCTTGTAAGTGAAAACCATTCTCGAGTAGTTCTTGTAACTTGGTAATCTTTCTTGGTTGACCACCAATTTTGTACCGTGCAAGAAGTCGACCGATCCGTCCCGGGAAGGAGATGAACCCAAAGACAACGACGGCTTGAAGAAAATCTAGCGCTCGTCGTCGAGGAGTCCGCTCCCCTCCCTCGGGCCGAGACCGTGGCGCCGGCGCGGAGGCTACCCCCGCCGAAAGCCGCGTAGTAGAAGGTAAGTAGACGCAGTGATGCAGCCTACCTCAAGTAGTAGTCATAGCCCCCGGGTACTGATATTGTATGTCTTGTGTTGACATGAGCACAAGTCGAGGGAAGCACAATCCCCGAAGTTGTGCCGGTTGAAGGCGTCGTGCCCGAAGCCGAGGTGATCACGAAGCGCCGACCGAGCCGGCGGAGACAACGGCCCCCGAGGTGACGAAGAGGTGCGTGACATGCACTTTGCCGGGAGACGAGCCCGGACGTAGTCGTCCGCTCGCCGAAAATCCAAGACGCGGAGCCGATCCATTCGATGCCGATGTCCGAGGCCGCAATGACTAGTCGTGATGGGCTCGAACTTCCGGTAGATGACCTTATCAACCAGGCGGCGGTAGCCCGCAACTTGGAGTCGATGCGCCGGGGCCGAGCAATGGATGAAGGTACGTAACAGACCCTTGAGTAGTCGAATTACGCCGGACTTGAGTACCCAAATAATAATTATTGCCTTCTCGGGATGTCGTGGAGAGATCCCGACGAAATCCGATATGCTCCGGGGGTATGGCCATACGGTGCTCGGCGGAAACGTTGGAGAAACAACTCCACAAGGCTAGGAAGCACTCCGCCATACTCTTGCGTCCAAGCTTGATGGTGCCTTCGCCCAATACCACAACGAGGTACTAGACATGCGGCGAAGAGCGATGAATTGGTCCGCAAGAACAAGTCGTTGCGCAAAAAGAACAAGGGTAAGCCGGTGTCGGCCTTTCAAGTATGTATTGTGGGTACCCTATAGTAGTCTGACATCTTCCCTTGAGTTGTTTGCAGATCTTGAGGCCTGATAGAACAGCTGAAGGCATCAGAGGTCGATATGAAGAACATCTTCTACCGAGAGAAGGATGCCCGCGAGGTACTTGAGTATGATTATAAGCAGTGGGCCCATGAGTGTAATACACCTCGGATCGTGACCTTGTCAACTGCTATAAATCTCTCGCAGAAAAGTCAATGAAGACTGCGAGAGGCTGCGGGGCCAACTCAAGGAGCTTGAGGAAGCCGCACTGCCCATTGCAAGACCGTTGGTGCCTCATCCGGCGGGCCGAAGATAGCTCGTTGGTTGACCGTCCGAAGGAAGCCCCCGCACATCCGGTTACTTATGTCAAGCATCCGGCGAAGTCCATCCCGAACCAAGTCTTGGCTTACATAAAGTCGTACTTCCCTAAGGCTCGGTGGATGTAGTCGCGAGTGGACTAGCCACCAATTGCACGGATGAGCAAGACAAAGAGCTTCGGAGCAGATGGCGCCGATCGCGGAACAAGTCGTGGAGAAGCTGAACCTCCGATAGTTATCCCGTAGGGTTAGCTTGTAGCAACAATTGAAATATAAACGAGTTGTAATGAACTTGTTTAAGTTTTAATGAAAAGAACTTCGAAAATGAGTACTCGTTGTCGCGGTATGTATGTGCGGAGTGCCCATCCCGGAGTTGTTGCGAGTAGTAGTACTCGGTAGTAGACCCGTGAAGGGAGACACAAGTAAATGAGTTGATCGAAAATCACACTTTATTACCGGAAGGGTACACCCGGATGGCCGGGGCCGTTTACAAGTGTTGTCGCCAGACCGGAGGCCGCCTATGGCTAGAG
Organism: Cenchrus americanus; assembly: GCA_947561735.1. Taxonomy (NCBI): domain Eukaryota; kingdom Viridiplantae; phylum Streptophyta; class Magnoliopsida; order Poales; family Poaceae; genus Cenchrus; species Cenchrus americanus. The sequence goes on from OX387241.1 coordinate 193,506,985, forward strand.
TAGTGCTAGGGCACATGGCCGCTTACGGTAGATCCGTTAGTAGCCGTATAGATCGGATTTAGAATTACATGGTCTCTTGATAGACCGCTACTAGAGTCCTTGACGCCCTAAGCAGCTCGAGATCCGTTAGTAGCCGTTAGCGCTGGATCTTGGAGTAGAGTAGTCCGGAGACTAGTGCCCGGACCCGTGGAGGTCGCTTACGGCGAAAGGCCCGGAGTAGTCATGTAGACTAGTGCCCGGACCCGGAGGCCGCTTACAGCGAAAGGCCCAGGAGCAGTCGTGTGGACTTGAGCCCCCGGAGTAGTCGAGAGACTATGCGTAGAATCGACGATCTTTGGTCGAAGTTCCACGAATTGCGATGTCGTCGCCTTCTAGTGTCCGGAGGCGATACGAGCACTGGTCCGGTCACCTTTGCAACCGTGAAGGGACCTTCCCATGGCAAGCCGAGCTTGTGTAATCCGTCCGTGTTCCGGATGCGGCGGAGGACTAGATCACCAACGTTGAAGGAGCGTTCCTTGACGTTGCGATCATGGTAGCGTCGGATACCTTCGAGGTACCTTGGTGATTGGACGAGGGCGGCGCGGCCGAGCTTCTTCGAGCCCATCGATGTCAACTCGTCTGCCGTCTTCGGATATGCCTTTGTCGTCTTGTTCTCTTCGCCGGCGAGTCCCACATGACGTCGGTAGGTAGAATAGCTTCGAAGCTGTAGGCCAGAGAGTAGGGTGACTGTCCCGTCGGCTTGGTGGGTTGAGTACGCAGCCCCCAGAGTGCATTGGGCAGTTCCTTGATCCACTTTCCTCCTTTTGTGTTAGCAACATCGTGCAGACATTTCTTGAGAGCGTCAAGTACCATCCCATTGGTGCGCTCGACTTGTCCATTGGCCCGTGGATGGGCGACCGAGACGTATTAGACGTCGATCCCGCCGTTCTCGCGAAGCCTCCCCGGAACCGGTGATTGTTGAAGTTGGAGCCCGTGTCCGTGATGATACGGTGGGGTAGTCCGTAGCGGTGCACGAGTTCATCCAAGAAGCCGAGTACCCCGTCGGCCTTGGGACAGTGACCGGCTTGACTTCGATCCACTTGGTGAACTTGTCGATGGCCACCAAAACTCTATCGAATCCTCCCGGCGCGGTCGGAAGAGGCCCAATCATGTCGAGCCCCCGGCAAGCGAAAGTCCGGGTTGGTGGTATGGTGACTAGCTTGTAGGCCGGGACGTCTTGTTGCTTGGCGTAGTACTAGCACCCTTGGCACCTTCCGATGAGTTCCTCGGCATCGCCCGGAGCCGTGGGCCGCAAAAAAGCTCGTCGGAAGGCCTTGCCGACCGGCCGTACGTGAAGACATGTGGTTTCCGCGAGACGCCTTTATGGATCTCCTCCAAGATGTTCTTGCCTTCTTCTCGGGGAACACACTTCATGAGTACTCCGAAGTGGCGCCCCACCCGTAGAGCTTGTCCCCGACTAGGACGTAGGACTTGGACTCGGCGGATGAGTTGCTCGGCCAAATTCTTTTCTCGTGGGAACCTTCTCGCTCGCGGATGTAGTCGATGAAGGGTTGTCGCCGGTCCACGTCTATCATCATGACCTCTGGCCGGCCCGGCGAGGCGCCGGGTCGGTGGTTGTGGGCGCCGGCTTTGGGATGGGTGGTGCGTGAAGTTCGTGGACGAAGACACCCGCCGGTACTTGGGCACGAGTAGAACCAAGCTTCGATAGGATGTCCGAGGCAACATTGTTTGTCGCGGATGACGTGGTGGAACTCGAGACCGTAGAATTTGTTCTCGAGCTTGCGGACTTCTAGGCAGTAGGCGTCCATGTTCTCCTTGTTGCGGTCCCAAGACTTGTTGACTTGGTTGATGACCACTGCAGAGTCGCCCTAGACTAGTAGTCGCTTGATGCCCGAGAGAAGCTGCGAGGCGGAGCCCGTGTAGTAGAGCTTCGCACTCGGCTTCGTTGTTTGAGACCTTCCAAAAAATCTGCGGGATGTACTTGAGTTGTTTGCCCGTTGGAGAAATCCGAGTACCCCCTACACCCGCACCTTCGAGCTTGAGCGAGCCGTCGAAGTACATCACCCAATGCTCGGTCGCTCGGTTGGAGTTGGTAGCCGATTCTCCCGCCATTCTGCCATGAAGTCGACTAGTGCTTGCGACTTGATGGCTGTTCATGGCTTGAAGTCGACGTTGAGAGTGCCGAGTTCGACGCCCACTTGGAGATTCTTCCGGTAGCATCTTGGTTCCGCGAGATGTCACCGAGCGGGTAGTCGGTGATGACGGAGATCGAGAACTCCCGGAAGTAGTGTCGTAGCTTCCGCGAGGTAATGAGCACCGCATACGGTAGCTTCTATACTTGGTTGGTAGCACGCCTTTGATTCCGACAGGACCTCGCTCACGAAGTAGACCGGTCTCGCCGTCTTCTTGTCGCTCGACAACGATGGTAGTACTTACCACGTGAGTAGTCGCGGCCGAGGTAGAGCGAGAGTCGCTCCTTTTCGCGAGGAGCCGTGAGGACGGCGGTTTGGATAGGAAATCCTTGAGCCGAGCGAGAGCTTGATCTCGCCTCTCGGAGTCCACACAAACTTCTCTTGATGCTTGAGTAGTTGGAAGAAGGGTAGCCCTCATTCTCCAAGCTTCGAGATGAATTTGTTCAAGGCCGCCATGCACCCGGTAAGCTTCGCACATCTTTGATGCGGTGGGAGCTTTCATCTTGGTGATGGTTGAGATCTTCTCGGGGTTGTCTTTGATGCCACGATGGGCGATGATGAAGCCGAGTAGTTTTCCCGATGGTACGCCGAAGACGCACTTGTTCGGGTTGAGCTTCCATCGGTACTCTCGCGGGGATGCGAAAGTCTCTTCAAGATCGGCGATGAGCGTGTCGAGTTTCGGTCTTGACGACCACTTCATCCACGTAGGCTTCGACGTTCTTGTTGAGCCTGTCTCTTGAAACAATCTGGATAGCTCGGCCGGTAGGTAGCGCCGGCGTTCTTCAACCCGAAAGACATGGTCGTGTAGCGATGGCGCCAAACGGGGTGATGAACGCGGTCTTCTCCTCGGTCTTCTTCCTTGATAGTAATCCGGTGGTACCCGGAGTAGTAGTCGAGGAAGCGAGAGCGAGTCGCGGCCCGCCGTGGAGTAGATGACTTGATCTATCCGTGGCAACCCGAAGGGGTCCTTGGGGGCGAGTGCTTGTTGAGGTCGGTGTAGTCGACGCACATCCTCCACTCGTTGGTGTTCTTCTTGCGGACGAGGATGGGGTTGGCGAGCCACTCGGGATGGAAGACTTCTCCGATGAAGCCGCCGCAAGTATTTTGGAGGGTTCCTTCTTGATGGCATCCCGTCGGTTGTCGGCGAAATGACGGAAGTGTTGTCGTTTCGGGGTAGCTTTAGGGTCGACGTTGAGTGAGTGCTCGATCGGATTCTTGGGCTCACCCGGCATGTCCGTTGGTTTCCAAGCGAAGATGTCTCCATTTGCCTGAAGGAAGCAGACGAGCACGTCTTCCTATTTCGGGTCAAGGCCCACCCCGATCATGGTAGTCTTGTTGCTGTCACTTTTGCCGAGATCAATTGACTTGACTTGCACTTCCTCAGATACTTGAGGCTTGTTGGCTTTGTCCGACTTCTCTGAAATGTCGAGTTCACTTGGATCAAGCTTCTTTGATGCAGCATAGATCTCCATCATGGCATTGGGTACTTGATTGGTGGCTGCGAATTCCACAGCTTCTGTGTCGCAGTTGAAGGATATCTTCAAGTCCCCTTGAAGCGAAAGTACACCAAACTTGGACATGGCATCTTGAGTACCAAGTACATATAGTGGGGTACCGCCATGAACTTGGCGATAGGCTGGTCCGCCGGGGATGGCATGGTAGGAAGTCTCGAAGTCCGCGACCTCAAACTTGATGTACTCGGTGCGGTAGTTTTCTCTGGTTTCCCCGAAGGTAACCGGCGGTACCACCGAGCCTAGTGGAATAGCCGCATTCCCACGATGCCGTAGAAAGGCAACGTACTCTTGGTGAGCATGTGAGTGATGTCGAGCTTCATCTTCTTCAAGGTCTTGGTGAAGAGCACATTGAGCCCACTCCCACCATCGATGAGTACCTTGTTGAGTCCGGAGCCCGTGACTACCGGCTTTAGAACGAGATGAAACCGCCTTGGTTCGAGAAGCTTGTCCATTGATCCGCGCGGGAGAAGGTGATGGGTACCTTCGACCACCCGAGAGGGGTCCGAACCGCCGGTTCAATGTTCAAGACCTCCCGTCGAGTGGCCTTCGAGACCGTTTGGGGGGTAGTCCGCCGAAGAGGACGTTCACCGCCTTGTCGAGTTCTTGGAAGTTGCTTTGTTGCCTTCGTCGGCTTTTTTCTTGCCTTTCTTGTCGTGAGGAGGCCGTGGGTCCGGGGAGTCCTTGAGTGCTCGCCGGAGTTGGTAGCACTTGCTCGGTAGTGTGGTTGCCCTCCAGATGCCACGGGCACTTCTCTTTCAGCAAGTCCTTGAAGCCGTCTAAGGTCTTCTTCGAGTTATCTTTTGCGGAGCGCGGGATAGCCGCGACTGTGTTGTCTGGCTTGTGCTTGCGATTAGGACCCGAGTAGTTGTTATTGCGACCGCCTTGATCCCAGTTGTTATTGTTGCTGCCGCCCGCGTTTTGCTTGCTCTTGCCGCGAATAGCATCGTACTTAGCGTTCGCCTTGTCTTCTTCATCGGCCCATGAAGTGATCATGTCTTTGAGCTTGGTGATGGAGCTCGGGCGGCGGTGACCGAAGCCTTCGAAGGTGCAACGATGGTAGACACCGTCTTGGAAAAAGTCGATGACCTCCTTGTAGGTGACATCGACTACGGTGGCGCACTTGTCGAAGAAGCACCACATGTACTTGCGCAAGGTCTCGCCCCTATTCCCGCTTCACCATAGCCGTGTCCATGCGAGTACCCGAGCGTCCCCATGGCGCCCGCGAAGTTGCTTTGGTGATCTATTCCTTGAGCTGGTCCCACTTGTGGATCGAGTACTTTTCGAGTGACTCGAGCCATGTAAGTGGAGCTTGGTCCGGACATAAGGGGAAGTAGAGGCATTTTGTGTCGTTGTTGCCACCGGCATTTTTGATGGATAGGGCATAGCATCCGAGCCATTGGACCGGATCTTGCTTTGCATCGTACTTGGTGATCCCCGGAGGTTTGAATTTTTCTACGGCGGAAGTAGGTTGCGAAGTCAAGCAGAGAAGGCGGGGAAGCCGTCGTTCTCGCCTGCCGTGGAGGATTTCTTGCGTCGAATTTCTTCAATTCTGCGGCGGGCATCATAGCCGCCGCGTGAAACACCGGTGATGTGGGCGTCTACATGGCCTCGGCCTCCGCGATCGCCTCCGCCACCGGCTCTCCTTCCAGCCCCGTGTGAGGAGCTCCTCGCCGCCGCTGCCTCCACCGCCGGCATCACTATGAGCCGCCGCGGCGCGGCGCTTCCCGGCGCGGCCGGCGGCGTTGCCGCCACGAGAAGGTCAACCGGCCGATGCCCTAGTGCGTTTGGGGTTCCGTGGTAGTTCTCCTCGAGTACGGTTGGGTCCGTTGTCGGCTCGGACCGCGACTTGTGGCTTCATGGTCGGCTTCACGAGTTTTGAGGGGAGGCACTTGGGTGACTTGTGTTGTCGACTCTCATGAAGTAGGCGTCCTCCGCGAGCTTGGCGATGACTTCTCCCGCACTTGTTCGGGGGTAGTATGCACCCGGCTTTCGACTTGGTTAAGTGCCTCTGTGAGGTTCCGTATGGGGAGGCTTTCACGGAGACGTCTACGCCGTTCGTTACGCTTCTCCGTTGCGCTCACGTCGGGCGTTCTTGTTGTCATTGGTTTCGTACGCGGGAGCATTGGCGGACAACTCGTCTACCGAGATATCTTCGAGGTAGCGGTCGGGTCGTGTCCCTGAGGGTCCCGGTGTCTCGTTGGTAGTCATGAAGACTTGGCGATCGGGAGAGCCGAGACCGGAGTCGATGTAGTCGCCACCTCTCGTTGGAGTGTGCTCCTCCGCCGGAGCTAGTGGTGTTCCCTCCTGGAAGGGAAGCGAGTCGAGGTAGGCGACGCGGCATGAGTTCCCGTCTCGTCGGGTCCGCGAGCTTGCGGTCCGGCCGATAGACGAATCTCCCGGTGGGTGTAGATGTTATAACCGGGCCGATAGCCGATCCTAACGAGAGGTTGCTCGGTTGTGGAGTTCTCGGACTCGGGCTCGTCGGGGTCCAACCCGAAGTCGAATTCGTAGGAGGAGTCCGAGTAGTAGCCGAGACGGGGTTGGAGTCCGAGGTGTAGTCGGAGACGATCTCCTTGCCGGCCCGGCACACGGTGAGAGCCTCCGCATGGGCCTTGCTAGCATTGCGAGAGGCCGTATGGGAAGTGCTCATGGAGTGGGAAATCCGCACACGATGGCTCGGTGCCGGCTCACATGCGATGGCCCACGGGGACGTCGAGTTCGAGTTGGAGGCGTATCCCAACTCGAAGTCGGCGTGTTGGTTGTAGAGCGACATTTCGCCGAATTTTCCGAGCGAGTTCACCCGTGACTACTTCGGGAAGCGTCACGAGCCCGGTGCTTAGGTTGGGAGTCATGGTGAGGTGGTGTTGGAAGGATCCGGCACCGTTAGCGGTGCACACCGAGGACCCGAAGACGAAGGTGTCGCCACGGTTGAAAGCGACGAGCTTGGCTTGATGGAGATTGAAGCCGTCGAGTTCGCCATGAGATCTTCGGAGAGATCCCCTACCTGGTGCGCCAGCTGTCGGTGTTTTAGACCGTAAACCTACCAAGGGGAGAACCCCGAGGTAAGTGAATGTGGCCTCGCCGAGATCGGTAACTCGAAGGAAGAGACACGTGGCAAACAATTTAGGCCGGTTCGGGCCGCGAGTTGTGTAATACCTTACGTCCCGTATCTTGTGTGGCTTTGGATTGATTGGGTATGCTTACAAGATGATACGTATGAGAGAGAGGGATCCCTGCCTCACCTTATATAGCCCGGGAGGCGGGGTCACGGGTCGGTTTGAGGAGAGAGTACTAGTCGGGTACGTCTAGGAGTTCTCTACATAGTACGGACATGTATAGCTTCCTAACCGAGTACTTCTCCACCGTAGTCCTTGCACCCCTTGCCATCGGGTGTCGTGTGGCACAAGCCGAGTAGTCCCGAGGGGCCCACCGAGTAGTCGGTCCCGGTACCCACCGAGGTAGTGGGCCCGGGGAGGTCCATACGACAGTCTTGCCGATCTACTTCGTGTTGAGGTTCCTGCAAGTTTTGAGTGGATAAACAGGCTTGTCTCATATCGGTGCATAACCTATTTTCTCGGATTTACATTTGAGAAAGTTTAATTTCTACGGATTTGATTCCCTCCTAATAGGCTAGACTATCTAGACATTTTCCCGGATTCTCCGGATTTTACGAAGTATCCGGAAAAATATCCGAAAACTCTAGATGCGGGCCGACAATTTGCGAAAAAGTTTGTGATTTTCGGGTTTGACTATTCACCCCCTCTAGTCGACATCTTAATCCTTTCAATTTGTATCGAGCCATTTCCTCCAAATTTGAAGCTTAACCGCTTGGAGTCAAGAAGATGTCGAATCCTAGTGATCAAGCTCCACCTCTCGCCGAAGGTGATCCCGTCAACAACGTTGTTGGCACACCTCCCATTCTACCTCAAGGAGGTAACACCCTTGGAGCAAGCACAAGCCATCAAGCACATGGACATGGTGATGATTCCTCCAATAGTGAGGATGAAGAATTTGATGATGCAAGGTCCAACCGCTCCTCTCGACGACCGTCTTCATCAAGGGACTATACTCGAACCTCTTTCGATTATTCTCGTTTGTCTTTTAACCATCCATCGGATTCTAGCCACATTGGGAAGATACCACAATTTGATGGAACCGGTTATTCCATGTGGAAGAACTCGATGGAGGAGTATTTGATGGCGGTGAATCCCGCACTTTGGACTATTGTGAACAAGTGTATTACTTTTCCTAGCGGTGATGCAATGCTAACTCAAGAGTAAGCAAATGAGATACAAAGAAACTATCAAGCCATACGCATCATCAAGAGTTCACTCATGTCGAAGAATATGATAAGGTGGATGAGTTGAAATCCGCCAATGAAGTGTGGGACACATTGTTCATCAACCATGAAGGGACAAAGCAAGTAAGAGAAGGAAGAATTCGAGCTTTGGAAGGGAGCTCAATCGTTTTGTTATCAAGGATGATGAGTCTCCACAAGACATGTACAACCGCTTGAACAAGATCATCAAAAAGATCAAATCTCTTGGAAGCACAAGATGGGGAAGAAGAGAAGTGGTTGATAAGATCCTCTCTGCATACATGGCAAGGGATGTTCAACTCCCAACACTCATTAGAGAGAAGAGAGAATTCAACAAGTTCACTTCGGCGGATGTGATTGGAAGAATGGAATAAAACCTTATCACCGTCAAGGAGTCAAATCTCTCACAAGAAATGTTTGAGATGCATGAACAACTTGAGAAGAACAAGGGAGTGGCCCTCAAGGCATCTAGCAAGGAGAAGAAATCAAGCTCATCAACCTCCAAGATCGTGGTCGAGGAAGATAATGGTAAATATAGTGACTTAAACATGACCCCCGAGCAAATGACACTTTTTGTGAGAAAGTTCAACAAAATGTTCAAGAAGAGTGTCTTCCTCAACAAGAGCAAAGACAAAGACAAGATCAAGATGAAGATGACTTCCAAGAGGTCGTGCTTTGGGTCGACAAGGAGGGTCACTTCATTGCGGAGTGCCCCAACATCAAAGTGAGAAGAAGAGACACCAACAAGAATGACAAAAACAAGAAGAAGGAAGTTGGTGAAGCTCATTTAGGTGAAGAACGAGATTCAAATGATGAAAGCTCCGCCCCCGATGATGAAGTGGGTCTTGCCACCATATCTATGGGAGAACCAATCAACAAGTCATCACTCTTTGAAGATCTCACCGATGATGAAGATGACTTCACCCACACATGTCTCATGGCTAGGGGATCTAAGGTAGACACTCCTACCCCGCCCCTAGATGATGATAGTGAAAATGATCTTGATTTTGAAAGATGATCACTACCTTTGGAAAAAAGTTAATTAAGAAAATCATGTTTTTAATGAAAGAAATAGAGAATAGAGATGAGACTCTAGAGGTGCAAGAAGAACTCTTTAGACATGAGCGGGAGAAAAACATTTCCCTTGAGAATGCCCTTGTAATTGAAAAGAAGGGTTTCAAGGTGCAAGAGGACTTGCTTAGAGAAAAGGAGATAGAAATTCTTAGCCTCAAGAAATACCAAGCTAAAGATGAGTTGATAGTAGATGAATTAACTAGGGAATCTTTCCTAGCTAAGGATGCTTGAAAGAAACTTGAGGGTGAAAAGCTTGAACTTCAAAAGAGCTTTAAAAGCTTAAAGACTAGTCACATAGCACTAGAAGTTCAACTTGACAACCTCAAGAATAATGCTACAACAACATCTATTGATGCTTGTTAACACCAAAATTTGGTACGGGAAGGAGTCCGATTTGTGGGCCTAACTTGGTGAAAAAATCCGTCCGGAAGAATGAAGGTTTCTCCGTAAAGATTCGGCAAAAGAGCTCGCGGTCGGCAATTGGCTTCCGTTCGGCAAGGAAACTGTTTGCGGCGATTTTGCGGGATTGCGTGATGACGTGTCCCGAGCGGAAGGGATGAATGGATGGATAAGCGATCGCACTTAGAGATAAATTAGGTATGAAATATTGTGCTCGTAGTCCATTCGGAGTCGGGCCATGACGGGGTATAAATATAGACCCTGGATGTATGTAATTAAAATTTGAAACATTCTCATAACAAACCGGCTTTACGCCAAACCCTTGAGTCCTTGTCGTGTCGTCGAGTTTTGTGAGAGGGCTCATCGATCCGTCGACCTCCATGAGTATCGACGACCTTGTATCATGTCTAGTATCATGTGGTGGATTTAGATCGTGATGCAAGTAGTCTTGTTACCATGCTTAGTATCATGCGGTAGATTCAAGTTTGGTTCAAGAGGGTTTCTTGTTAGGTCATGAGCCATGCGACGGGCTAAGATCTAGCTTGGAGCTAGCTATCGGCTCTATTGGGTTTTGGCAAGATCCAATAGATTCATTAAGTTATCCCGTGTTGCTCGAGTTTTTACTTTATGTTTAAATTCATGTAACACTCTTTTGCCCAATTTAGATTGATCTGGATCGGCTTTATCTTATTTCGTGGTCTTTACATTGCACGTTTACATCTTGCTTCAAAGGCACGGGGATCACGTGTCTATCAAATAGCCGAAACCAAAACGATCTAGGTTGTTACGTGTTGCGGGTTCAATCTTGTTGATTTTGCGTAAATCATGAAAGAACCGGGTATCATGCGGTAGATGCAGGTTTTAGGGTTGTTTTAAAGCTAGTCATCCGGTGGATTAGATCTTTAACTCCATCTGATAGATTTATTATCTTTGGCGACGTTTGTTCCTTCTCCATGGACCCCGATTCGGCTGTACAGCCGTATTCGGTTATGCTTTCACAAGTGAAACGTGTTTATAAGTTATGCTTTAAATATTGCATGCTTTTAGCTTTCCATATATAGATTGTATCATGCGGTGGATAGATCTATTTGTGGCTAGTAGTGTGGTTTTCAAACAAGTCGTATTATGCGGTGGATAGATTTGTTTGGTATCATGCTTTACGGGTTTTAAAGTACCTAGACACACGGTAGACTAGTGCTTTTGGCCTATGCATGCTTGTTTATTACATATTCATGATCATGCTTTACTTCATTTATTGTTTATCATTATTTATTATTGAGGATCGGTCATGGCTTCGTGCACGTGCAATTTCTATTCAAACAAAGACCGTTTCTCGTCATGCTTACGTCATCCGTTCGGTTATGCTCTATTTTGCACTTTGAAGCTCCCGAATGGTTTCTAGTTTGCTTTGCGATAGCTCCTTATAGCTATATGTCATCTCACTTGGTTTTTTGGCCGTAAATATGGAACCTGCTGGTACCACCCGACAAGTTCCAAGCTTTGGAATTTAACTACTTTGTCTTTTGTTAATTTTCGGGGAAAATTGACTCGGCACGTCTTGGAATCTTTTCGCGTCCGAAGCTAGCTTGTTCGGCTTGCCGTGTGCTTGGCGTAAGGTGCGGATTTTGCGTCAACACACTTTTTGGCACGCCCGGTGGGACCAACGGCCGAAATCAAGATGCCCGACATCGGTGACATTCGGATGTCGCCATCGAGGATCTCTCTCCGGAGCGGCTACAACGGTGAAAGATGCCACGGATCGGTTTCGGCAAAAATGCTTGATGTCATTCAAAAAGAACGAAGTGGCATTCCGTATCTCAAAAATGAGATGCCCGGGGTTATCGCCGTCGGGAGAGACTAACGCCACGACTCGCAAGAGAAAGAAGAATGCATGCAAGTGTTTCGGGATGCTTTGCGGAAGACGTGATGGGAAAACATCACGGGGCTTTCTGGGCGTGTTCAAGCGAGATCATGGTGAGTGTCTTTGGCCCGGGCATAGAGCAAGTATTCAGTCGAGCACCCCCTCAGGGATACAGCATGGAGATTGGAGAGTCCAGTTCTCAGCCACCATTGCGAAGCCAGCCAGTCCAGCCTCCTCCTCGCGAGCGTTGGGAGCCGGACCATCTAGCCTCCTCCACAAGGCGCCGGGAGGTCAACCAGTTCAACCTCCTCTGCGGGCCGCAGGAGGGCGGCCCGATCCGGCCACCTCCGCAAGGCGATGACAGGTCAACCGATTCAACGGCCCGAACCCATATCAGCCCATGTATGGGGAGATGGCGTTCGGTTCGTCCCGGAGTTCCGCTCACGTCCACCTACAAGATTGCCCCAACCAACAACAGATTGCGGAAGAACTTGTACGGTGGAGGCTACCACGAAGTTATGGACTACGGTGCTATTGACTCCCTCCCGAATCCGGGTACGGTGCACCTACGGGAGTGCGGGGAGGACGACGTTCGGTTCGAAGATGACCGATCGATGCAAAATCAATTTGGCCTCAAACCTAAAATGCGGGGCCGGCCTACATGCCTCCCTTCCCGGAGTGGTATTACGAGTGGTCCCGCCGCCCGGGGTGAAGCCTCCCACGAGTTTACGAAGTTTTCCGGGCAAGATGACACGAGCACGGTGGAGCACATTGCTCGTTACCCGATGCGGCTTGGAGAGGCCACGGCTCGATGAGGCATTTAGGGTTAGGTACTTTCCCATGTCGTTGACGGAGCTCCGCATTTCGGTGGTTTACCTCTTTGCCTCCCCGCTCGGTTAACACGTGGAGGGAGCCGGAGCGAAAATTCCACGCTCATTACTTCGGTGGCGGCACGAGAAAAGAAGCTCATCGACCTTACCACTTTGAAGAAGAGGCACGGTGAGACGCCTTTAGAGTTCCTCATGAGGTTTAGGGACGTCAAAGGTATGTGTTTCTCGTTAAATCCGCCGGATGATCGGTTGGCCGACATGGCCGTTGCGGATGCCGCCGGCCGGTGGGAAAAGCTGTTTGGTATGGAGTTTGATAACCTAGGTCAAGCTGTCTCAAAAGTCGTCATTGATGAGCAACCGGGCCTATGGGTTTAAAAAGGACACCGGGTTCAACAAGCAACATGACATAGCGGACATTTATAATCGGTTCTGGAAAAGGCCGATCAAATGGGGGACTCGACGATGATCGGGGAAGTGGGCGCCGCTTTGAGATCATGTGGGGCAAAGAGCCGTTGACCATGAACCATCATTGGATCAAGCGGACCAAAGGCACATACGACTTCGACGTCATCAAAGCCGATAAGGTTGTTTGATTTCCTGGTGAAGGAAGGCCGAATCAAATTGCCTGAGGGGCATTCTATGCTTGGGCCCAATGGAGTAAAAGAGAAACGTTACTCGCGGCTTTCATGACGGAATTCTCACTCCATCAACGACTGCAGGGTCTTCAGGATGAGGATCCAGAGGGCTATCCAGGAGGGTCATCTCAAGTTTGACAACAAGATGAAACTGACGGCTACCCTTTTCCCCGTAACATGATAAGCTTTTCTATCAACATGGTGACTGCCGAGGAAAAGGGAAAGGTTAAGGTCTTGACTTCGGCTAGGGCAAGGCAAGATGGAGCAGTAGATCCGGCGCGACGACAGTGACGTTGGAGCAGGTTCATGGAGAAGCCCCTCGTGTTCTCAAAAGCCATATCGAGGTTGGGGAGTCGTCCAGGGCCAAACCCAGGGTCACCACGCGCATCCTTCTCAACAAGTGGCGGCGTCGGTTAGAGAAAGAACGCTACCGAAGCAAAGGCACGAGGAGGAAAGACGCAGGGCCGAAGAGGAAGCGCGCAGGAGAGATTTGGAGCAGTACACGCGCGAGCAGGAGCGCGCACATTGGGGGTGCGCATTCTTCGAACTCGCTAGAATGAAGGCTTGAAGCTTCCTACGTTGAGGAACTGCCCTGAGTGCAGTGACAGATACTTTGAGTATAGGCGAGAAAGCGCCGCCGCCGATCCGTCCATGAAAGAATTGGAAGGATACATCCTAGTGACAATCGGCGTCAAAAAACAATTGAGGTCATTGATCACCCCAGAAAGAGGCAAGTTGATCAAAGATGGGCTGATCAAGAAGAAAACGAATATATCTGGCAAGAAGGACAGTGGTGCCCGCCTGGGTTGAGGAAGAGTCAGAAAAGAAGGGTTCAGCGCTTGAGGAACCGTGAATTGAGGCAGGCGGGGATCCAGAAGAAACAGGTGTGGCGTCCAAAGGACAAACCTGAGGGATCAAGTCGTTCGGCTCCTGCGTGTATGGTATACTTTCTGCCAAATGAGCTTATGGCTCCTACTAATCAAGTTGTGCAGGAAGAAACGTCCCTGGATGCCAATGATGATGAACAGCTTGGGGGACTGATGGCGCAACTGGTGTTAGCCAAGCAAGCCACCTTCGACAAACCGGCCAAGAATCGACACATGAGGCCACTGTACTTGAAGGGATACGTCAATGGCAAGCCATTGACTAGGATGTTTGTCGACGGTGGGGCGGCGGTCAACGTGATGCCGTACACCACCTTTAGGAAGCTTGGCATGGGCCCCGGATACTTAACGCCAACAAGCATAATTACGAACGATTTCGGCGGGAATCCTTCGGATACCAAGGGGTGCATCCACGTGGATCGATGATTGGGTCCAAGACATTGCTCACAACCTTCTCGTCATCGAAGGCAAAGGAGCCTACAACCTACCGCTTGGGCGAGGATTGGATTCACGCCAATTGCTAAATCCCATCTACCATGCATCGGCGGCTCATTCAATGGGTAGATGAGGATATGGAGGTGGTCCAAGAAGATGACTCGGTGAGCGTCGCCAATGTGGAACCAACTTTCCGGGAATATCGGGGCATTGATTGTTTCTCGGGGAAAGACCGGGGAGAAGGTCTCGTTGAGCTCGTCGGCGGTGATCAACAGCCGATTCAAGCGCCGGCTCTTATAGCAATTTTTAATGGACAATCCCGTTGACGGAACTGATGGTAAGTTGGGGCGAGGATTCATGTCGGCCGACAAATTGGAGGAAGTTGACATTGGAAACGGTGACAAGCCGAGGCCGACATTTATCAGCGCAAACTTGGAATCAGATTTCAGGGAGGAGTTGATCGAGCTGCTCAAGGAATATAAAGATTGCTTCGCTTGGGATTATTCGGAGATGCCTGGTTTGGATCGTTCCATTGTTGAGCATCGGTTGCCAATCAAATCTGGTTTCAAACCATATAAGCAACCTCCCCGGAAAATCTACAAAGACGAAGTATTGGCCGATGTGAAGAAAGAAGTTGAAAGACTACTTGATGCAAACTTCATTCGGCCATGCGGATACGCGGAGTGGATTTTGTCCCTGTCTACAAGAAGAATGAAAGATGAGGGTTTGCATAGATTTCGGGGATTTGAACGAGGTTACTCCTATGGACGGTTACCCAATGCCCGTTGCCGATTTGTCAAGGTTGATGCCGCCGCCGGACATAAAGTTATCAGTTTCATGGATGGTAATGCGGGGTACAACCAGATTTTCATGACGATAGATGATATATCAAAGACAGACCTTCATATGTCCTGGTCATATAGGCCTCGTTTGAATGGATAGTCATGACATTTGGGTTGAAAAATGCCGGTGCAACTTATCAGCGAGCCATGAATTACATCTTTCACGAGTTGATCGGCAAAATTGTTGAGATTTACATTGATGATGTCGTGATCAAGTCTTTGAATCATGACACACACTTGGAGGATGTGAAGAGAACTTTGGAATGCACCCGAAAGCATGGTCTGAAGATGAATCCAAACAAATGTGCTTTTGGGGGTATCAGCTGGAGAATTCTTGGGATTCCTGGTGCATGAAGGAGGGATTGAAGTTGGCAAGAAAAGCATGAAAGCTATTGATGAAGTTGTCCCTCCAACCAATCTCAAGGAGTTGCAGTCATTGCTTGGCAAGATCAATTTCGTGAGAAGGTTCATTTCAAATCAGTCGCAAAAGGTTTTGCCCTTTTCTCCATTGCTGAAGCTTAAGAAGGATCAGAAGTTCATATGGGGTGACGAACAACAAAAGGCTTTTGACGAAATCAAGCAATATATGAAGGAGCCGCCGAGTCGTGGTTCCTCCGCGCTTGGATAAGCCTTTCAAGTTGTACGTAGCGGCCGATACCCAAACATTGGATCGGCCCTTATTCAAGAATTTGAAGGAAAGGAGCGGGTAGTAGCGTACCTTAGCCGAAAATTACTTGATCCCGATACCAGTGTATTAGGGCAGCAGAAAGCCGTGCTCGTGTGTGTACTACTCGTGTATAAAATTTCGGCACTACTTGTTGAATGCCGAATGCGTTGTATACTCCAAGTTTGATGTAATAAAACATATGTTATCTATGCCAATTTTGAATGGCAGGATTGGCAAGTGGATCTTGGCTTTATCTGAGTTTGAGTTGAAGTTCGAATCGGCAAAAGCTATAAAAGGTCAGATCATTGCCGATTTTATAACTGAGCATCGTGATCCATCGATTGATTTTCTTGAAATTACTCCTTGGGCTTTGTTCTTTGATGGATCATCATGTGGTAAAGGTGGGGGAGTAGGGATTCTATTCATTTCACCCAGGGGTGAGATGTTTGAGTTTGCCATCCCTATCCGGCCCCTTCGTTACAAACAATCGAGCCGAGTACGAGGCATTGCTTCGGAGGCTTCAATATTTAAGAGAAGCGGGGCTGTTTCGATTGAGGTTTATGGAGATTCGAGTTGGTTATCAAGCAATTGAACAGCCAATACGAGTGTAAAAGTGATGCCCCGAGGAGTTACTACGAGGAATGCGAGAGATATTTTGAAGAGCTTTCGAGTAGTAGTTCTACATCATATTCCTAGAGAACACAATGAAGAGGCAAACAGGTTGGCTCAAAGCGCTTCGAGCTATAGAGAAAATCAAGAAGCGTTTGCCATGGGGTGTGTGTGCTGGGAAGGGATCTCGCAGAGGATAATTGGAGAAAGGAGATTGCTGATTATTTGGAGGATCCATCCCGAAAGGTCTCTAGGAAACTTAGGTACAAAGCCATCAAATTTGTTCTTCTGGATGGAAGTCTATTCTACAAATCATTGGATGGGGTATTGCTGCGATGCACGGGTCCCGGAAGAAGCAAAAAAGATGATGAGTGAGGTGCATGATGGGATATGTGGAGCACATCAATCGGCTTACCGTATGAAATGGGTCATCAGGCAAGCTGGGTGCTTTTGGCCGACGATGTTGGAGGATTGCTTTGAGTATTACAAGGGATGCCAAGACTGTCGAAGTTTGGAAATATTCAAAGTGTTCCCGCATCGGCACTAAATCCCATTATCAAGCCATGGCCATTCGAGGGCCGGGGTATAGACTTGATTGGCCGGATGAACCCACCATCTAGCAAGGGGCATAAGTTTGTGCTTTTGGCGACAGATTACTTTACCAAATGGGTTGAGGCAATTCCACCGAACAAGGTAACATCGGAGAACATGGTTGAATTTATCAAAGAACACATCATCTATCGGTTTGGAATTCCTCAAACAATCACAACCGATCGGGGAGCTCAATTTGTGTCCTTGGAGTTTAGGGAGTTTGCCGAAAGCATGGGGATCAAATTGTTCAATTCTTCTCTCTATTATGCCCAAGCTAATGGTCAGGCAGAGGCTTCTAATAAGATTATGATCAAGCTTATACAAAAGAAGATCGACCAGAAGCCAAGAAGGTGGCATTCGGTACTCAATGAAGCTTTGTGGGCTTACCGAATGGCCCCTCATGGAGCTACAAAGATATCTCCTTATGAATTGGTTTATGGGCACCATGCAGTTTTACCTTGGGAAATGCAATCAGATTCTAGGAGAGTGGTTTTGCAAAAGGATTTAAGCTCCAAAGATTACGGTGGCTTAATGATGGATGAATTAGAGGACTTGCACATGATCCGTCTTAGGGCCCTGGAAAATATCGAAAAGAACAAGCGCGAGTTGCCAAATATTACAACAAGAAAGTAAAAGTCGAGCAATTTGCGAAGGGGATTTGGTTTGGAAAGCTTTACTGCCGATTGGAACCAAATACGGTGAATTCGGCAAATGGTCCCCCAATCGGGGAAGGACCCTTTCGGGTGGTCAGATGCGTGCCCGTAATGCCTACATGTTGAAAACTTTACTAGGAGAGGAATTTTCTGCTGCAATAAATGGAAGATATTTGAAGAAATATTATCCTAGTATTGAAATCGATCGTTGATCACAAGCATTGGGATTACATGCATCTGATACAGAAAATAGCGGCGTTCAAGAACGAAGCCACCATTAGAACAAAAATTCCTAAACGGGGGGATGGCCAATACTTAGATGTATTGCCCTTAGCACAAAACTACCTTGCAAATACTTGTTGCAAATTTACATCTAACAACCCAATTGATCAGGGCTAAGAGGGGGTGGAAAGCAGAAGGCCTAGCGTAAGAAGCGAAAGTATGCTTCAATCCTTTTTTCTTTGCTTCTTCAGCTGCTCCCTCTTCAGTTGTTCTAGGACCACCGTGACGGCAACTTGGAAGCTGTGGGGATGACCATGGTTTGCGGCTTCCACCAAGCAGTCCCAAGCCGCTTTCAGGTTACTGTACGTGTCAGAAACATCTGGGACAGAAGGAGCGGTTGTTAGGGACAGAGATCCAGGTGCAAGCGCGGAATCAAGATGAAGATGGAGATATTACCTCCTACCAGTGCCTCCAAAGCCATGCGACGCTCACGTTCGGCTTGGCAGCGAGCGGTGATGTCCCGGAGGTCATGCTCCAGATGCCGAACGCGGTGGCGTAACTGGTGGTTGATCTTCTGCTCTGTGTAGCATCCTCTGCTTCGAGGGAGGAGTCGGAGGAGATGTATTCATGCGTTTCTTCGGTCCCAATGATTTCCTCTGGAAGCAGATCAAGGCTAAAAGAAAACGAAGAGGAGGCAAAACACGAGATCACGCAAGAACGCAAGAAGCAATTTAAAGGAAAAACTCACTCTCGAATGGTGTGTTTCTTTAGGGCGCCGTCCGCCTTGGGTTGCTTGCCTTTGTCCATGGCCTTGGGGTTTTCTCTTCCGGGAGCAGGGGAGGAGATGAGAAGTGATGGATGAGTGTGCGAGTGGATTTGCGGGGCATCTCGGCGGGCTATTTTATTGACCGAGGGAGTGCATTGGGAGTGATGACTGGCTGGCGTGCGTTATTGGAATACCAAGCGGCAGGGGTTTTCCTCCCCGAACGCGAAGGGTTTTCATTGAACAGTGCTTATGGATTACCGAATCGGGGATCTTCTGCGGGTTTTGTGCGAAGGGGCATCTGTTTTCGCGCGTTCGGCTCAAGCAAGTTCCCGAATGCGTTCAGGGAAAATAAGGCTCGCAGTTGCAAACACAAAGGAATCATCGCAATACAAGCACGGGAATTGAAAGTTCTTTATTTATTGCCGATAATCAAACATCCCTAGTACAATCTAATAAAAGAGCACGTTTAGCACGGACTCGGGATGAGTGAGTTCGTCAATGGCGTCGTCGTGGCCATCGAGGCGCTCCAAAATGACCTCGATCTCGTCGATGTCTTCGGCGCGCCGCCACGGAAGCCACGCGGCCGGGTGGAGTAGTCGACGCCGGTGTGCGTCGCCATGGCGGCCAAGCCCAAAGTGGGGCCCGTGCGGATACCGTGGGTAGCCACCTCATCCACGCGGTTCTCCACCGCAGCAAGGCACTCCGCCGCGTGTCTCCACGGGCGTTCACCTTGTCGCCCAATTGCTCCACCAAGGCATTTTCACCGGTTAAGCTCGGCGTTGCG
Organism: Cenchrus americanus; assembly: GCA_947561735.1. NCBI lineage: Eukaryota > Viridiplantae > Streptophyta > Magnoliopsida > Poales > Poaceae > Cenchrus > Cenchrus americanus. The sequence continues at coordinate 193,526,261 of OX387241.1, forward strand.
GCTGCAAAGCAAAGTCGGGGTGATGGTGATTAGTATCGAAGCCGATTGGATTCGGAGCGGTTCCCGCAGTCGTACCGTCGATGGTTGCCGGCGCCTGCTTGTGCTGGGTCCTCCCACTCCGGTTCGGCTATGCCGGCCTTCTTGGAGACGTCTTCCGGCTCGTGCCGGGCCAACTCAAGTTCCGCCTTGAAGCGGAGAACGTCAAGTTCCCCGTAGGGCACGGGGGAGTAGTGGTCCGACTCGAGGAGTCGTCCGGCGAGGTTGATTGGCGGCGCGGGAGACGGGTTCCATTGAACAAGCCCGAAACAAATGGGATCGTCGAAACAAAGGGAAATCGCAGGCAAGTAATGAAGAGAAGATGGCGATCATTGCCTCCAACGCGAACCGGCGTGGCTCCCCTTCTCGCTCGTCGGCGGCGTGGTGCCCGTTGTTGCTCCCCGCCATTGGTTTTTGGGGGCTGCGGGTGATTGGGAAGAAATCTTGAGGTTGGCGAAGATTTGAAGGCTAAAGGCTTGGTAAAGAGGCGGGGGCACCTACGGTTTTATTTATAGGCCCGGTGAAAAAGATCATGGCCTCGGATCGTGGCGCGTATCCCGAAAAAAATTGGAAGGTGGAGAGGTTTCCTTGACCGATTCGCCGTCGGGTCGTTTGGGATTCAAAGCCGAGTCGTATTCGGTTGACGGCTCGGCTAAGTTACGGTTAGCGTGCCGTTCGAGTATGGCACTATTTGACTACTAATTACCGAATGGATCGTTCGCAGTTGCGGTCAAAGTTATGCAAAGAAATGGAAAGCGAACTTATAAAAGGCAAATGTTGCGAGAACGATCAGTTTGGTTACACATCGCTCAGTACAGCTAAATGTTTAAATATTTTGCGATTACATTGGAGGCATTTGATATTGTTTGGCGGATATTCTCCATCCGTTCCTGGTAATCTTTCTGGGCATCGGACAGGACGGTGAGTTCTGCTTCGCATTGATTCACTTCAGTTATAGCCGATGATGCTTCCTCTTGGGTTTTCTCTATCAGACCGGGAAGTTCGGCTATTTTCTTGTCATCAGCTTCAATTTCAGCACACAAATCTTTCAGTTCTGCCTCCAATGTAGCTTTTCTGGCGATTTTCAATTCACGAGCAGCTTGCAGATTGGCCAGCATTCCCTTGTGAGTCTCAGTTTGGGATTGTGCTCCCTTCGCAGCTTGTTCAGCTTTGGCTTTCTTTTGCTCAACAGCTGGTCGGGTAGACACATTCCTCAAGGCTCGCCTTATGGCCACATAGTGAATATCTAGACCGAGAGATGGGTTCCAATGAAGCCTTGATGTCCTCGGGAAGTTTTTGGCCGATGGGCCACAACATTGCTTCAAAATAATCGACATCTCTAATTTGGTCTCGAGCATCTTTCTCGCAGCCAGGAAAAAATTTCTTTGAGCCTTGTTTGGATTTCCTCCGATAGGGCTTGAGTTCCTCTTTCTCTTGTTTCGGCAATGGATTATTATCCACTAATGGGCTTGGTGATGAAGGAGTTTGATCCCGAAAGGGTAGCATCGCCGAATCAGGGGTGGTTCATTGAAAAGAAAGAAGATAACAGAGTTAAGTGCATGTGCTTACCTCATGTCTGACTTCCTGAGCTGGGGCAAGGTTTTGTTCAGTTTCAGTGGGGATTTCTTGGGCCACTGGTGAAATAGGAGTCTGAGGAGTTCTTGGCAAAGCTGAGGCTTCTGTTTGAAAGGGTGCTGGTGCAATCTCTGGCATATCTGAAGCTTCTGGCTGAGGAGGAGGTGGATTTACCTCTGTTATGGTTGGGTTTTCTGCCTGGCCAATAGGGGATTGAACCCTTAAAGGACTAGAAGCATCAGATTGGATTGAAGGATTCATCTCTGGTGAAGCTGGTATCTCTATTCGACCAGGGGATGACTGGGTCCCTGATGAGGATGAGATCTCCACTTGAGCAGATGGCTCAACTCTTGTTGGACTTACACGTTGAGGATCAGGGGTATCCACAGGATGATTTACCGGTGTTTCTTCTGCGCGAATACCGGATTAAGGGTAAATGCCGGTGTTGATCTTTGAGGAAAAGGTGATAAAGCTCATACCAATAGATGGAGCATTGGCGGGTTACGGCCGAAGGCTGCTGGGTTCTAGCGTGAAATTGCACAAGGTGACATTTGTCAAGATGAGAGTAGTCTTGTGATTGAGAAAGAGGAAATCTTACCTCAACGGGGACTTTCTTGGTGGTTCTTTTCCTCTTGGCGGTGGAGGTGCAATCGGAGATAGGCCTTTTCTCTTGTCGGCGGTGGCATTGGACGGAATTGGGTCCATTGTGGCATACCTGGCCATCGGTTGAGCCAAAGTTGGAGATTTAAATCCCGGGGCGGACCGGATATCCCGCATTATAAATGATTGTCCGGCTTGAGGGGCGAGACCGTGTTTCTCAGGGAATGGTCAAGATCATGGTTAGTAAAAGAAATGTCTGACCTGAAGAGAAAAGCAATTATGTTACCTCTGAAGTTGGCTGAAAATCAGGCATCAGCTCCAAACAAAATGAGTGTACTGGCTCACTAAAAATATGGTCATGAAATTCTTGCCACCAAGAGTTGAAGGTGGGATGAGCTATTGTTGTGGGTGTGAAAGGCCGGTGTAAATAGTTGGACTGCATTCATACTGAAAAACCCTTTTGGATTGCGCAATTTCTTTGATTTCTTCTCTGGGTTTGAGGAATTCATGAAGAAATAGTCTTGGAGGCATCTGGCCACATCCAAGCTGTCGAGCCACCATATTTGGTTGATAGTATTCATAAGTGCTATGATTCAACCTCCCTCCACAAAATTCAGCTGGCAAAGGACATGGATGGATCAAGATGTTAAAGATCTCTACAAACCTTCTATCTTGGCGTCCGCTCTCAAAAGAGAATTCACGGGGGAGAGTTAAATTGTCATTATCAAGATAAGGAAGCCAAAGAGGGTTAGGGAAGCCTTTGAAAAGGAGCTCAAAAAGTTGGGCGACATTCGATTGATGGAAACGATTGAAGCGACCTCCCCATAAGTTTGGCATCCTCTCAGTGATCCGAGTTTCCCCTTCATGATAGCCTGGATGAAGGGAAAAGCCGGTTGTTGAGGTCAATGCCAACAATCTGGTGCATATGCAGTTGCAGCCACATCTGTACAAACCACCAAGGGCCGTTGACACATAGTATCTTCTGGCCGGTATGCATCTGGGTGACAGTCTGATGAAGCATATGGTACACAGTACCCAGGAGGTATTTTCCAAGAGGAATGCGTTTACCACTAGCCAAATGAGTAGCCATTACAATATGATTCAGAGTGGGTTCATTGGCTTTACCACAGAAAATAAATCTGCACAACTACATGTTCAGGAATGCTCGTACTCAACTTCGCCCGGGGGGTCCGTCCTTCATGTGATTTTGGATATATGATTTATATCCACTTCCCGGTTTCACCCCCGTTTGTCTTGTGGAGCCTTTGTAGTCCCGTGGGGTACACGGATCCCGAAACATCAAGGCCGGTAATCATGTAAACGTCGGCCGCAGTTGGGGACATTGGGTCGTGACCAAAGAGGAAGGCGTTGATGCCATTGGACCAAAAATGACAAGCCGCTATCGAAGGTCTTCGTTCTTCGGGGTCTCGGCTAAAGAAAGCTCCAAGCATTGAGCAATGCGGAGGGCGTCCCAAGTTTGGGTCTTAGCACCGTTATCCGCAAGCACCCTTTTGTACCGGTTCTCCCGCCCCGCAATTGGGGGCAAAGGCCGCTTCTTGAAGGCGTCCCCGCCACGGGGAAGGCTTAGATAAAGGCGCTTTGAAGGGGACTCTTTGGGATTCGGGCCGTGATAAACTCGCGAGGATCGGAAATTCCCACGGAACCAAGGAAGTAAGACGTCGAATTGGCCTCGGTGCGGATTAAAAGCTCGGTCGAAGGCTCTGTTGAGAGGAGGCGGAGAAGGAATCTCGAGTAAAAATCGAAAAGTTAGTGCCGAATGAAGCTTACGAGGATGGAATTTACCCGAGCGGCTTGATTTTGACCTACCATTGGGGATTTGAGCTTGGGGAAAAGATGACCTAGGGTTTGGATCCGGGACGGAGGCTCCGATGAATTGTAAGGAGAGAGAATAGGTGTTGAACGAGGCTCAATTTGAAGACGTTGGCGGTACCGGAGTCAATTTCGGAATAAAATCACTTTTATCCCGTAATTGAAGGGGCATATGTTAACACCAAAATTTGGTACGGGAAAGTGTCGATTTGTGGGCCTAACTTTGTGAAAAAATCCGTCCGGAAGAAGGAAGGTTTCTCCAGAAAGATTCGGCAAAAGAGCTCACGGTCGGCAATTGGCTTCCGTTCGGCAAGGAAGCTGTTTGCGCTGATTTTGCGGGATTGCGTGATGACGTGGCCCGAGCGGAAGGGACGAATGGATGGATAAGCGATCGCATTTGGAGATAAATTAGGTATCAAATATTGTGCTCGTAGTCCATTCGGAGTCATGCCATGACGGGGTATAAATATAGACCCTGGATGTATGTAATTAAAATTCGAAACATTCTCATAACAAACCGGATCTACGCCAAACACTTGAGTCCTTGTCGTTTCGTCGAGTTTTGCGAGTGGGCTCATCGATCCGTCGAACTCGTGAGTATCGACAACCTTGTATCATGTCTAGTATCATGCGGTGGATTTAGATCGTGATGCAAGTAGTCTTGTTACCATGCTTAGTATCATGCGGTAGATTCAAGCTTGGTTCAAGAGGGTTTCTTGTTAGGTCATGAGCCATGCGACGGGCTAAGATCTAGCTTGGAGCTAGCTATCGGCTCTATTGGGTTTTGGCAAGATCCAATGGATTCATTAAGTTATCCCGTGTTGCTCGAGTTTTTACTTTATGTTTAAATTCATGTAACACTCTTTTGCCCAATTTAGATTGATCTGGATTGGCTTTATCTTGTTTCGTGGTCTTTACATTGCACGTTTACATCTTGCTTCAAAGGCACGCGGATCACGTGTCTATCAAATAGCCGAAACCGAACCGATCTAGGTTGTTACGTGTTGCGGGTTCAATCTTGTTGATTTTGCGTAAATCATGAAAGGACTTTGGGTATCATGCGGTAGATGCGAGGTTTTAGGGTTGTTTTAAAGCTAGTCATTCGGTGGATTAGATCTTTAACTCAATCGATAGATTTATCATCTTTGGCGACGTTTGTTCCTTCTTCATGGATCCCGATTCGGTACTGTACGTACCGTATTCGGTTATGCTTTCACGAGTGAAACGTGTTTATAAGTTATGCTCTAAATATTGCATGCTTTTAGCTTTCCATATTTAGATTGTGTCATGCGGTGGATAGATATATTTGTGGCTAGTAGTGTGGTTTTCAAACAAGTCGTATCATGCGGTGGATAGATTTGTTTGGTATCATGCTTGACGGGTTTTAAAGTACCTAGACACGTGGTAGACTAGTTCTTTTGGCCTACGCATGCTTGTTTATTACATATTCATGATCATGCTTTACTTCATTTATTGTTTATCTTTATTTATTATTGAGGATCGGTCATGGCTTCGTGCACGTGCAATTTCTATTCAAACAAAGACCGTTTCTCGTCATGCTTACGTCATCCGTTCGGTTATGCTCTATTTTGCACTTTGAAGCTCCCGAATGGTTTCTAGTTTTCTCGCGAGATAGCTCCTTATAGCTATATGTCATCTCACTTGGCTTTTTGGCCGTAAATATGGAACCGTTCGTTACCACCCAACAAGTTCCAAGCTTTGGAATTTAACTACTTTGTCTTTTGTTAATTTTCATGGAAAATTGACTCGCACGTCTTGGAATCTTTTTGCGTGTGAAGCTAGCTTGTTCGGCTTGCTTTGTGTGCTTGGCGTAAGGTGCAGATTTTGCGTCAACAATGCTATCTCTAACTCTAAAGCCTCAACAAGCAATGATTGTTCTCGGTGTTATAAATTTGATATAAATGCTTGCGCTACTAACATTGCCGAGATGAATGCTATGAAGAAAGAAATTGCTAGGTTGTCAAACTCACTCATTGATGAGAAACGAAAGAACCCAAGAGAGGTGAGTTTGAGAACCACACCAAAGGATTTGGGTCAAGCTACATGAAGAAGTTTGGCTTTGCGGATGGGAAGAGGCTTGGTAAGCAAGAACAAGGTACAAAAGACCCCATCCCATTTATCAAGAACTACCACACCTAAGGTGTGGGGACAAGGAATGTGGTACACGACATGAAGCAATTGGGTGTCAAGAACTTTGACAACCAAGTTAAGTACAACACTCCCATCAAGTTCAAGAGCACTCAAGTCACAAAAAATGCACCACAACCTAAGGCAAAATCCAATCTAACCAAGTTGAGCAAGAAGCCTAAGCCACATGCCTCACAAGATAGCTTTTATGCCGATTATGTGTTGACTTAGAACCACAAGGGTAAGGTGGTTGCCAAGTATGTGGGACCCCGCACAAAGGGAACATTGATCAAAAGGAATGTGTGGGTGCCCAAGGTTCTTGTGACTAACGCTCTAGGACCCCACTCCACTTGGGTACCTAAAACACAAGCATAACTTGTTTTGTAGGCGTACTCCTCCAGTGGAACAAAGTGGGTGATTGATAGTGGATGCACAAATCATATGACCGGGGAAAATAAAATGTTTACATCTTGTGACATGATTGAAAATCCTACGAAAAGAAATGCCTTTTGAGGCAATGGTGGAGGAACAATTGTTGGTCTTGGTAAAATTGCTATCTCAATCAACCATTCAATTTCCGATGTTTATTTTGTTGAATCTTTGGAGTACAATTTGTTGTCTCGTTTCTCAACTTTGTGAGATGGGCCACATTTATTTGTTCACCAATGAGGGTGTGACAGTCTTTAGAAGGGGCGATGACTCCGGCCTTTAAGGGTGAACTCAAGGGAAGGCTTTACTTGGTGGATTTTTCATCGAATAAAGCCCAACTTGATGCATGCTTATTGGCAAAGTCAAGATTGAGTTGGCTTTGGCATCGCCGACTAGCTCACGTTGGGATGAACAATCTCAATAATCTTCTAAAGGGGGAACACATCCTAGGACTAACAAACGTTCATTTTGAGAAAAATAGAATTTGTAGTGCTTGTCAAGTCGGAAAGCAAGTTGGTGCTCCTCATCCCGCCAAGAATGTGCTCACCACTACAAGGCCATTTGAACTACTTCACATGGATATCTTTGGTCCCGTGGCATATGTTAGCATTGGAGGGAACAAATATGGATTTGTCATTGTTGATGACTACTCTCAATACACTTGGGTATTCTTTATGAAGGACAAGAGCAAAAGTTTGCCACAAGCGCTCCGTTGACGGTTAATATTTGTATCAAAGTTCGTTTGTGACTTGCAAGCGGACAAGTCTCCCGTCGTAGTCAAGGGACCCTTCTTCCCTCGAGTGGTGAACCCAAGGTATCGAATCCGTGGAACAATGTGCAATGCAAGGATTCAATCTAGTAAAGCAAGGTAAGCTATCTTATGAAGGTAAGTTGCATCTAATCTACTAACTCATAAAGAAAACGAATCTAATCTAATCTACTAAAGAGGTAGCAAGAGAAAGCAAAAGATAACCAATCTAGAGAATCTAGATCATGCTTATGTTGTAGCTCCAAACAAGATAGATGAAGATAGCAAAGCGAATCTCATTAAAAGCATCTTTAAATCGTGGCCTTCCCATCCGACTCCGAAAACATCCGCCTTTCGAGACCCCCGTTCGTCACAACGTATCCCTATTCATGCGGGGAGCTTAGGGCGAGTTCGATAGAACAAGTTGAAATCACTTGGCCGGTCCGGTATGCACCTCTAGCCACCGCGGCTACAAGAGCACCCTATGTAATCTATCTTAAGTATAGATCGTAGAAGAAGCAAAACCAAGAAGAAAACAAAATCATCGAGAAGGCACTTGATCGCTAGAAATCGAATTCACTTACAAACTTCACCATGAATGATTACATGAACAAGATCACCACCGGGGCCCTCCCTCGATCTTGATCCTCGCTCCGAGCTCCGACGTGATCTTCCATGCAAGGTTCCCACATCGGCCGGGGAAACCCTAGACAACTAGCACGACCCTCATCTCCGAGATGGTGTCCCTCAAGCTTCTCTCGCTCCTCGGCGGCGGAATACGACTTCGGTTCTGCGTGGCTCTCGGTCGGGGGGCTATTTATAGCCCGAGAAGCAATTAGGTCAAAGGAGAGGCCGATTGAGCCCCGAATGGGCCGGGCCGGCCGGCTCGGGCCGGCCGGCTCGGGCCCAATTCGGCCCATCCCGCGGCTGCTTCGCCGGTGTTGCTTCCCACGTCTTCTAGATGTTCTCCCCTTTTGCATGTGGGCCCTTGACGTCGGTTTCTCTCCGAATTGGACTCAACTCCTTGTCTTGCAAGATTCGAGCACTTTTCTCGGTTCGGTCCTCGGAGTTTATCATCTTCTCGGGCTTGGTCCTTGGGCTCTTGGAGTCATGTTCACTTCATTGCTTGACTTGTATCGGGCTTCAAGGTCTTGTCATGAGGTGCTTAATGAACTTATCCCGGAAGTCTTGCTTTCAACGTTAAAACCCCGCGTAAACACATAACTCCAAAACCGACATGCACAAGTGAACTTGTTATACCACGGGGGTTAGTACCAATGAATAAGATACAAAAGTTATGCCAACACCGAAGGTAAACTCATGGCTAGGTTGACGGATTTTCACCGTCAACATCTCCCCCATGCTTAAACCTTGCTCGTCCTCGAGTAAGCCTTCGATGGATATCATCGTTGCCAAACAATGTTTAAACCTTGCACTTGATCATACATGAAAAAAAACATAATGCTCTCAAAAGTTTAATTCGTTAAAGTTCCATAATGTACTAGCCTTCACCTCTACGGAGGGTAGATTCTTATTAAGCTTATCCCACAAGTATTAACATGCTCACAAAGTTTAAATAGACCTCGAATTTTTGAAATAAAGAACGAGATAAAGAAAAGCTAAACCAAGTTCACAAATTTAAATCATCTTGTATATTGCTCATAAACTCTCATCTCACTTGTCTCTCAAGCCTATATATTCTACTCCTTTCCCTCTCATAACATATATGTGTGGTAGGCTTTATATGGAGCTTTGGGAAAGTTTAGTCCTAACAAGATTTTATAAATGAGGTGTTGTCAAAACAAGACAAGCTTCTCATGGTCTTACCGAGACTCGTCAAAAAGGTCATTGGAAAATAATGTTAAATCAAGGAGGGGAAAGAGAAAAATACACACGCTTTTAGATGAGTGGACATGTGCAAATGGCAAAGAGTGATCCCGAGGCACAAAGGAAGTCCTCGTTATCGGATTGCACATGGTTGGAAAATGAGAATGGATCTTTTAAACTTGAAGCCTTGATTGCACTCTTAGAGAACCGGGGAGTTTACTTTATGCTCATACTTTTTTTCTTTCTCATATTTCTCATTCTTTTCTTTCTTTCTTTCTTTCTTTCATTCATTATATATATATTTTTTTCTTTACCTTGAAAGTCATGAATACCGCCGGATTTTTTTTTTTTCTTTCATCATCATTTTTTTTTAAATATTCCCCTTTTAACTCTAAAACTGCACCGTACCTACCTCCTCCCCCATGCTTAGACGTTGCTCGTCCTCGAGCAAAGAGGCGAAAAAAATAAGGTAGGTACCGGAAATATTTTTCCTTGGAGAGATACTTGAAATCTTCAATGTTGGCACCGTCTTGCGATCTTCCTTGAATTGATGATCCATTCTCAACGATAGGTTGTGGTCAAGGAGGTAATCACAAAAGATGATATTTGGTTTAAGGGTGGATATCCGGCGAAGTTTGTGAGATCTCCGATGCGGGGATACACAATGCACGGATAAAAGGGTAGCAAAAAGATAGATACGCAAAAACGAAATGACCAGCTTCTTAGTCTCGGGCCAGAGAAATCATGGCCTGCAATAACTCACTCAAAAATAAATCTTGTACACTAAAGTTTATGCACTCAAATATATATAAGGCTCGGGATAGGTTGAGCAACACACAAGTGATATTTATGACAAGGTTAGCAATATTTTTGAGCATAAAAGACATCTTTAATCTATTCATAAGTTGAGAGCACATAAAACACTATGGGTCTTTATTTTAATCATAACCTCCGCTGAAGATTAAGCTAGCATTTAAATAAATTCAGATTTGTATTTTTAAGAGAGCACTAGTTCAAACATGCATAAATCAATTACAAAGATAAACAAAGCAGCAATTATAATCATATATCATCATGGCACAAACTTTGTAACTTTACCAAAGGTAAAAACTTGGTGGTGACATTATTCATGATGAAAATAAACACTAAGATACACGCTGAAAATTAAACTAAAAACTGAAAATTAAAGCAAAGCTGAAAATACTACGCAAACATAGGTGCAAACAAGCTGAAAATTAAAGAAAAGGGGTAAGGGAAAGATAACTAAAGCTCCTCCTCTCTCTAATCTTCCGCCGGTGGTTGATATTGATAGTCTTGGTTGTTGTACCCTTACTTGTAATAGGAATGCACCACTACTCCTATGAATTGTCTCGACAGTGCTAGGTGAAGGTGTCCAAGCACATAAGCTATGTTTGCATTTCCTTCACCCATTTGGTTTGCATTGGTTTGGATGGCTGCAATAAATTGCATGTTCCTTGCAGCGTGTCCTCCAATGGTGGCCACATTTTGTTGTGGTTGAGGAAGGTGTGCATATGGCTCCGTAAAGGCTACGCTGGGCACCGCAAAAATGGTGGGGGTATGGCTGCACCACTCCCCCATGCTTGCATTGGTACACCACCGCGGTAATTTGGCGATGCCGGAATTTCTCCGAATGGTGGGACATAATTTTGTTGTGCACCTCCTTCTTGGGCCATAGAAGATCCTTCTCCTATAATTCTTTTCTTTTATTATTTTTTTTTCTTCGCCGGCACAAGAAGTCCTTCCTCTAACCGATCTTCTTCCCCTCAAGAAAAGTCTTAATCTTCAAATCCAGAAGGGGCAAATTCACCTAGGCCACCTTAAAGCCTCCTCTCTCATCTTCACTTATAAATTTTCCTTTCTTCATATATTCCTAGGGAAGTCCCGGGTAGGAGATGATTCGGGTTCCTTGTAATACCCGGTTTTTTAAAGAGATAGCCAATATGGAGAGGTAACACCCCGAACCAATATCTTCCGAACTCGATGTTGCAAAAACAACACCACCGGTTGATCATAGGTGAGTGGGGTCTATTGGCCACTTGGCAATTAAAGCCGAGTAAAGCCAATTCAACTCCGTGTTGGTTATCTTTGTCTCTCTTGTTCTCCCAAAAATCCATTTGCACAAAAGTGACACACTTGGATGATGGGTTCGGATAGTATTTCTTCGTTGATGGTCTCTTCCCGTGATCATACTCCAAAAGCCTTCCCATGTGCCTTCATGCACATACTTGTTCCGGAGCTCCCTTTTGAAAGTAGGAGACACTCGCCCATGGGTCTACGATACTAGACATGCAATCGTTTCGAACATGAAAACCAATCTGATCTATCGGGGATTGTGTTGAATGGATCCAAGGAAGCATTGGAGCCCTACTCCCTTTATGGCATGGTTGCTAGCCTTAAGCATTAAAGTATTTTCAACACAAGATGATAGATAGATAATCCAACAAAGTTCGATTACATCTCAAGACCGATTGCAACCCATGGATGAAAGGAGATTACCCCATCAAGGTGCTAGAAATAGCATCATTGATCAAGGTTACCCTTCCGACGATGTCTTCCTTCTTCTCCACTTGTGGGCTCCCTCCAACGGAATGAGAGACTCAGCACTCCTTCATCAAGAGTATACGCCATGGTCATGAAAATTTCCTAGGCGAATTTCTTGTGGGTGTTTGCCGACACTCCGCTAGAGAATTGCACCGGTGTCCCGTGTGAAACCCAATATGTGGAGAGCTTGGTCGTCGATGTCGACGTTCGCTACAAGCCTCTACTTAAGGTGAGCGAGCTTCTTCTCCTCCTCCGTCATGATGACATACCCCTCGGAATACCGCGGAGCGTATGGAGGTGGAGCGGATGATCGTGTCAAGTGGCGAGGTTGGACGAGCGGCTCCTCCATATGTTATTGAAGTTTGGTAAACCTAATAAACAAGTTTTGTGTGGCCCTCATGCCACCAAGGAGAAGAGTGTGGTTCCTCCTCGGCGGTGCCGTGTCCTCCCCCATACCCCGAGGAAACTCGGAAACGAGTGCCTCCTCGAAAAGGTTGTCGATGATGGCTTAGACGACGATAATCCCTTCTTCTTTGGTGAAAAGGCTTGTAGTTTTCTTCCATGATTGCAGCACTCTCCCTCACAAATATATATCCGGGGTTTTCACCCGGTAACAAGGTACACAAATATTATTTTGGAGTCTGGACTTTGAGTGGATTAAGGATGTGATTTGTTGCACGAAACAAACGCGGTGGATGGCTAAGTCTAAGGTGATTCCGGCCTATAAACTAGAGCAAACGAACAAAGAGTTGGATGAAAGACTTACCTCTCTCCTCCTCTTGGCTCGGTTCTTCTCTAGTGCATGTTGCTTCGTGACCGCGTACACCTTCCAAACGTTCCCGTCCACTCCTTCGCTTGCATTATTGCTCCTTCCACTTGATGTTTTCGCTTTGACTCACTTCCATACTCCCTTGCCTCACATGCATCCATGATATTCCTACAAAACAAAGCCTTGGCTGCCCCCCCATGCTTGTACTTTGCATGTGGTTTAAATATGTTGGAGGGGCATCCCGTGATGTATCATGGTGCATGCATGGTTAGGTTAACTAGATTGCCTCCCTTTAAGTGTGTTTAAGGCTAAGCACTCCTCTAATTTCGAAATTTAAAAATATTTTTCAGAGCCATGCAAGAGCTCGAACATAATTTTAGAGAAGTTTTTAAACCATTAAAAACAAATGCAAGTCGAAAATGTTTTTTTATTACGTCGATTTCGGTCTCACCGGTATAGTTTGCCTTCATTGGTTGAGAGCAAGCTTTTCCCGGCTTGATCATGGGGGCATAGGTTTAGGTCCTAATTTTTATTAGATGAGAGAGATTTTGAATGAAATAAAATTAAGTGAGGCTTGGAAAAATTCTAATCTTAGAGAAACCAAGGATATGGATTTTTAAACCAACCAAAAATCAAGCTTCTAGGTTCACGCGAGTCCTACCACATGCTGAAATTTAAATAACATCTAGATACAAGTCGTGGCTCTACTCGTGTGTTTTTAGCATGAAAAACAAGTCAACCACAGCACCATAATGAGGGTGAAGGGTTGAGTTAGGTTCTGAAATTTTTTTTTGTTGTGGTTTCTCGAAAAAGAAGCAAACAATCGCATAGGATGGTTCATGTAAAGGGTTTATGATCAAGCAAAATATTCAACCAAGAATTATGTCTCTAATATTGTTCGACTATTCTAAGTCTAATGTTTTCGTAGTAAAATTCAAAACTGAATTAAATTTAAAAAGACTTGAAAAACCTGGAATCGGGTTGTCCTCCCGTAGCTTATTCTTGACTCGACGAAACGGGTTGCCTCCCGCCTAGCGCTTCGTTTATAGTCCATGGCTAGACTTCTTCACTTGATTACTCCGGATCAACGCTCTTTGTGGGCGTTGCAATCTTGGGTACCCACTTTGGCTTAGTCAAAAAAAAAATTTTTGGTCTTCACGAGTGGCTTTGTCCTTTGGTCTTGACGGATGCAACAACTTTCTCCATGTAGTGGCCGGGCATCTCGAACTCCGGTCTTCGGTTGTGATCTTCATGGTCTCTAATGTGATCTTTCATCTCTCCCGAATGAGTTTGAGTAGCCTTCGCCGTCTTGGGACCTTGGAGTTGTCTCGGATATTCTTCTTTGTTACCCATCGGGCGCCGGCCGGTTGTCCAACTTGCGTCTAGCATCTTCATAACGATGAACACTTCACACTCCTTGCATGTGGATCTTGCCTTGGCAGCCTTTAGGTGTTGAGCTTCTTTCTCCATCTCCATCTTCTCCATCCTCGTTGATCTTGAACGGCCTTCCGGCGTCTTGACTTGGAGGTGGTGATTCCCTTGGAGATTTTGACGGTCCTTCGAGCTTGTGTTGCACGTCACCTTTGCCTGTAAAGTTTTCCTGGATCATCCACAAAAAAGTTTTGGGTTTCTTGGAGAGGTAGCCAACCAACTCCGGTTAGGGTTAGTGATAAAACAAAAATCTAACAAAAGAAAAATTGGGATTAATCAAAACTAGATTAGATTGACTCTTTTTTTTCTTTTCAAGGATGATCAAACATAAGAGATGCAAAAGAAAATCAAAAAGAAAAACTGAAAGGTAAGCGATACTAGATCGGATCTTGATTGCTTGTTCCCCGGCAACGGCGCCAGAAAAAGGGGCTTGTTGACGGTTAATATTTGTATCAAAGTTCGTTTGTGACTTGCAAGCGGACAAGTCTCCCGTCGTAGTCAAGGGACCCTTCTTCCCTCGAGTGGTGAACCCAAGGTATCGAATCCGTGGAACAATGTGCAATGCAAGGATTCAATCTAGTAAAGCAAGGTAAGCTATCTTATGAAGGTAAGTTGCATCTAATCTACTAACTCATAAAGAAAACGAATCTAATCTAATCTACTAAAGAGGTAGCAAGAGAAAGCAAAAGATAACCAATCTAGAGAATCTAGATCATGCTTATGTTGTAGCTCCAAACAAGATAGATGAAGATAGCAAAGCGAATCTCATGAAAAGCATCTTTAAATCGTGGCCTTCCCATCCGACTCCGAAAACATCCGCCTTTCGAGACCCCCGTTCTGTCACAACGTATCCCTATTCATGCGGGGAGCTTAGGGTGAGTTCGATAGAACAAGTTGAAATCACTTGGCCGGTCCGGTATGCACCTCTAGCCACCGCGGCTACAAGAGCACCCTATGTAATCTATCTTAAGTATAGATCGTAGAAGAAGCAAAACCAAGAAGAAAACAAAATCATCGAGAAGGCACTTGATCGCTAGAAATTGAATTCACTTACAAACTTCACCATGAATGATTACATGAACAAGATCACCACCGGGGCCCTCCCTCGATCTTGATCCTAGCTCCGGAGCTCCGACGTGGTCTTCCATGCAAGGTTCCCACGTCGGCCCCGGGAAACCCTAGACAACTAGCACGACCCTCATCTCCGAGATGGTGTCCCTCAAGCTTCTCTCGCTCCTCGGCGGCGGAATACGACTTCGGTTCTGCGTGGCTCTCGGTCGGGGGGCTATTTATAGCCCGAGAAGCAATTAGGTCAAAGGAGAGGCCGATTGGGCCCCGAATGGGGCCGGGCCGGCCGGCCCCGGGCCCAGTCGGCCCATCCCGCGGCTGCTTCGCCGGTGTTGCTTCCCACGTCTTCTAGATGTTCTCCCCTTTTGCATGTGGGCCCTTGACGTCGGTTTCTCTCCGAATTGGACTCAACTCCTTGTCTTGCAAGATTCGAAAGCACTTTTCCGGTTCGGTCCTCGGAGTTTATCATCTTCTCGGGCTTGGTCCTTGGGCTCTTGGAGTCATGTTCACTTCATTGCTTGACTTGTATCGGGCTTCAAGGTCTTGTCATGAGGTGCTTAATGAACTTATCCCGGAAGTCTTGCTTTCAACGTTAAAACCCCGCGTAAACACATAACTCCAAAACCGACATGCACAAGTGAACTTGTTATACCACGGGGGTTAGTACCAATGAATAAGATACAAAAGTTATGCCAACACCGAAGGTAAACTCATGGCTAGGTTGACGGATTTTCACCGTCAACGAGCCCAAAATGAATTTGATGTGAAGATTAAGAGAGTGAGAAGTGACAATGGCACCAAGTTCAAGAACACCAACATTGAAGAGTATCTTGATGAAGAAGGCATTGGTCATGAACTCTCTGTCCCATATACTCCACAACAAAATGGGATAGTGGAGAGGAAGAATAGGACTCTCATTGAAGCCGCAAGAACCACACTTGATGAGTACAAGACTTCGGATAGTTTTTGGGCGGATGCAATCAACACGGCTTATCATGCTATCAACCGCTTATATCTCCACAAGCTTCGTCACAACACCGCTTATGAACTACTAACCGGTAAAAAGCCTAACGTGTCTTACTTTAGAGTTTTTGGTTGTACGTGCTTCATTCTTAACAAGAAGCCCAAAAGCTCTAAGTTTGCACCTAAAGTTTATGAAGGTATCTTTCTTGGTTACGCCTCAAACGCTCATGGCTATCGTGTCCTCAACAAGACCTCCGATTGTGTTGAAATCACGTGTGACTTGACGTTTGATGAATCTAATGGCTCTCAAGTGGAGCAAGTTGATGAATTGTGTGTAGGCAAGGAAGTACCGAAATTGAAAAGGCTATAAGGAAGATGGCCATCGGAGAGGTCGAGCCTCAAGAAGAAGATGATGAGGATTGCGAGATAGAATAAATAACAATTTCAACTCCCGTCGCGAACCCCGAGTATCCATAAAATTTTCTCGGAGATTCGGGTTTCCTAAGAACTCCGGAGAAAATCCCGGAGACTCGGGTCCTCGCTGCCGATATCTCCCAAAGCGAGTCAAGAAATTGAGGAATTGATCCAACAAGAAGTTTCGACCCACATCCAAGAATTCGGCAAAGTGTTCAATGAGATCATCTCGTTGACAACATTCTTGAAAGCATCCGTAAAACGGTAACAACTCGTTCAAGATTAGCAAATTTTTGTGGACATTACTCATTTGTTTCCATGTTGGAACCTCTTAGGGTTGAAGAAGCTCTTGACGACAACCGATTGGGTAATGGCCATGCAGGAAGAGCTCAACAACTTCACTCGGAATGAAGCTCGGTCCTTAGTCGAATGCCCCAAGCAAAATGTGATTGGAACCAAATGGGTCTTTCGCAACAAACAAGATGATAATGGCATGGTAACCAAGAACAAAGCAAGATTGGTGGCAAAAGGATACACTCAAGTAGAAGGCTTGGACTTTGGAGAAACTTATGCACCGATGGCAAGCCTTGAAGCAATCTGTATACTCTTTGCCTTTGCCATGCATCACAACATCAAGTTATATCAAATGGATGTCAAGAGTGCTTTCTTGAATGGCCCAATCTCCGAAGAAGTCTATGTTGAACAACCACTGGGATTTGAAGATCCACATTTTCCCAACCACGTCTACAAGCTCCATAAGGCGCTCTATGGGTTCAAGCAAGCCCCAAGAGCATGGTATGAATGCCTTAAGGATTTTCTTTTAAAGAAAGGCTTTGAAATTGGCAAAGCCGATCCTACTCTTTTCACTCGTAAATAGTGCAATGATTTATTTGTGTGCCAAATATATGTCGATGACATTATATTTGGATCTACTAACAAAGCTTGGGTTGATGAGTTTAGTAGGATTATGACCAAATGATTTGAGATGTCTATGATAGGCGAGTTGCGCATTCATAAGTCAAACTAAGTACACCAATGATATGCTCAAGAAATTTGACATGAACAACGCCAAGCCCATCAAAACACCAATGCCATCAAATGGACATCTTGATCTTAATGAGGAAGCCAAAAGCATCGACCGAAAGGTATATCGCTCCATGATTGGATCTTTGCTTTACCTTTGTGCATCTAGGCCCGATATTATGCTTAGTGTTGGCATGTGTGCAAGGTTTAAAGCTAATCCTAAGGAGTGTCATTTAATGGCCGTTAAGAGAATCTTTAGATACTTGGTTCATACTCCTAACCTTGGTTTATGGTATCCTAAGGTCTCCACTTTCAATCTACTTGGCTACTACGATTCGGACTATGCGGTTGCAAGGTAGATAGAAAGAGTACATCTGGGAGTTGCCAATTTCTTGGGAGATCCTTGGTGTCTTGGAGTTCCAAGAAACAAAACTCCGTCAACCTTTCCACCACTCGGGCCGAGTATGTTGCGGCCGGCGCTTGTTGTGCTCAAATACTTTGGATGAGGCTCACTTTGAGAGACTTTGGTTGCGAGTTTAGCAAGGTGCCACTATTGTGTGACAATGCGAGTGTCATCAAGCTAGCTAACAACCCCGTAAACCACTCAAGAACAAAGCATATAGACATAAGACACCATTTCTTGAGAGACCACGAAGCCAAAGGAGATATTGCTTTAAGCCATGTGAGCACCGATAAGCAACTAGCCGATATCTTCACAAAGCCTCTTGATGAACTAAGGTTTTGTGCTTTGAGGAGTGAGCTAAATATTTTGGATTCTCGTAACTTGGCTTCGGATCATGCACATGTTTGAATGACCTAGATTAAGTTTTTGAAAGCAAAAGATTTGTGAAAACTTGTGTTGAATTTGTTTTTGAGAAATTTGGATCTTTATGGTACAACACTTGGACTATAGTTCTCATTGCTTGTTTGTGGCTAGTCTCAAGTGTTGATACTACTCGAGCTCACATATATTACATATATAGTCATCTAAATCTATCCCAAATCAAATTCCTTGCAAATCTAGTCGTTGGACTCGGGGGAGCGGAAACTCGGAAAATTTCTGGAGATTCGGGTTTTAGGGTATAAATACTCTCTTTAACCACGGTCATCTCTTTTTACTGCCCTTTCACTTTTGACCGCCGCCCCTATCCTCTCGTCGCCTCCGCCTCACCCTCACCACACCCCCTTGGAAGATTTTTGTCTCCACCCATCCATATCTCATGTGAGTAAGGGGTTCAAACTCCTAAGCGTGGAGATTGAAGATCTACATCGATTTCGAAGGATTGAAGACTTTTCCCCTCTCTCCCCAAGGTATGCCTAGAAGGACTTTGCTCGATCTACTTCCCTAGGGTCGTTCTTGTTGTATCCTCTTAGGGAATAGGTAGAGATACTCCATAGGCTCTAGATCTTCAATATCCCGCAGTTTGGATGGTTGATTTATGCGGCATTGTGAGTTAGGGTTTCGGGTGTGAAACCGGAAACTCCGGTCTTGAAATCTCGGACTCTCCCGGACTTCTCGGATCGTCCGAATTTTCCCGGAGTCTCCGGGTTTCACTCGAAAACTACGTGTCGGTGCGGAATATGGTCCCGACACTAACCGATAGATAGCGCCGAGGTCTATCCCTCAATGGTCGATGCTAAGCAATAAGAGACACGGGATTTATCCCGGTTCCGGCCGAGGGGGCCGTACGTCCCGGCGGTGGTGTGCTCGAGGGTAGAAGGGCGGCGGATGGTGGCGAAGTCTTCGATAGGCTCGAGGGAGGTGCTAACGTTGGCCGTACGGAGTACGGGGAGTAGGCGAACGGCGTTCCTTCCCAACGCGCTCCACGGTGCGGAGTGGTTGCTACGGCGTCCGGCGTGCGCCCCTGCGCGCGGGGATGTATGCCGCGGCTTGTTACGATGGAGGGGATGGCGTTCCACCGGCCTAGCGCCTCCACCCTAACCCCGTAGGGTCACGAGAAAGCGAATCGAGCGTGCGTCGGCCCCCTTTCGAGGGGGGCTCGGCGCGTTAGCCGTCTTGGAGCGGGCGCACGGCGTCACGGGACGACACCGCCCGCGCACGGTCCCTCCCCACGGTGATGGGGATGGGCTCCTCCTCGGGGAGTTGGTGCGGCGGCACGGGCGCGAGCCCCGGCGCATGATGGCGCCGTCCTGCCGACGTCGGGGCATTAAATGCCCGTGTACGGGGGGCCGGCGCACGCGTGAGGGGCACCCTCGAGCGTGGCGGACCCGGCCGAGGGCGGGGCGTACCCTCGAGCGAGGCGGAACTGCTCGAGGGGGAGTGAGCCCTCGAGCGAGGCGGAGCCGGCTCGAGGGGAAGTGCGCCCCTCGAGCGGGCGGAGGCCCGCCCGAAGGGAGGCACGCATCCTCGAACGGGCGGGCCTCGTTCGAGGGGATCTCTAAGTGGGCCGCCTCGATGGGGCGCGTCGGAGTCCCCGCGGCGTGGGGCGTTCCCTCGCATGGTTAGACAATTTGTGTTTTGGCCTTGTTATGGGTTTTAAGTGAGGATTTCCCTTTTGTTGTTTAAGGGAACCCCTAGGGTGTCCCCGACGGTAGCCCCCGAGCATGCGCGGGTTTGCCATTGAGGCTCCCGCGGATACCGGAATCTACCTGATAGGACGTTCTTACCTCCTTGTCTTGCGAACGCTTTCCGTGGGGCCGCGTCGGCGGGCCCGCGGGTCCTAGCCCCCGAGCCTTGCGGGAGCGTGGGTGCTCTGCGGGGGTTAACCGCGAGAACCGGTCGGAGGGCGTGGCACTTGTTTCAACCGGCATCGGCGGTGTTTCGGCCGGCCTCGGTGGCGCACGCGCCTGGCCGGCGCCGCTCTCCCGGCGGGTGCGGGTCAAGGAGGTGTAGCCGTGCGTTAAGCCCCCGAGCCTTGGCCCGTTCGAGGCGATCGGGTAGAGCTTTACGACTTGTTTTTTAACGCGCCCTCGCCGTCCCTCGCGGGACGGAGGGTGAGGTTTCCGCAACCCCCATCGAGCGGGTCGCGAATTGCGGATTCCTCTTCGAGCCGTTAGTGGGTCATTCGAGTGGACGCCCATGCCCCGTTCGATAAGGGTAGGGCTGCGTGGTCCGGAGACACGTCCATGAAAGCGCTTGCATGGGTTTGCTAGGTGGGGCTCGGTCCCGTTCGATAGGGACCGAGGGCACGGAAGCTCTCCCTCGGTGGGATCCCCGGCTAGCCGCCCTCGGCGGCTCTCGAACACGACATGTGGGGCACCCTCGAGCCAACGGGCTCGAGGAACGGCTCGAGTGCGCGTGCCCTCGTCGTCCACGACTCTGCGATGCGAGGCGCTGTTCGAACCCGTCGAGGGTCGGGCTTCGAACCCCCGATCGGTAGGGCCGTGCGGGGGCGGCGTGCGGCGCAGCCCCCGTCTTTTGCGCTTGCGGCCATCGAGGGGTACGGGCTTGCCGGCCCTCGAGGCGCGGCCGGTTGGTGCCTGCGTGGCATGGGTGCGCGCGAGCTCGCTTTGCTTCGAGCGGGCGGCGGGCGACCTTCTCACGCACGTGTTCCTTTTTTAGAGAGTTGAAATCGTCTTGAGCCGGGGGCTCACGCCGCTCGAGGGTTTTGCGCGGCATGGGCACCCGTGGTGCACCTTTACTTCAAGCAGGCCCCGGGCTGCCTTCTCGCGTCGATGTCCCTTCGAGGGCTAAAATCGTCTTGAGCCAAGGGCTCGTGCCGCTCGAGGGTTTTACGCGGCATGGGCACCCGTGGTGCCCGCTTTACTTCAAGTAGGCCCGGGCGGCCTTCTCGCGTCGATGTCCCTTCGAGGGCTATTTTTGTCTCGAGTCGGGGGGTTCGCCCCGCTCGAGGGTCCTCCTTGCTTGGCAAGGGAACGGGTCATTAATGCCTTGCGGTCGAGGCCGCGGCTGCAATGCGGGCGCGCCTTTTTAGGCGTCGCGGCCGCGCGCGCGCGCGTAGTGGGCGGCGCGGCGGGCGGATGTGACCGCTTGCCTCGGTCTCCGCTAGTCTTCGCCGCGATGATTGCTCGCCGCGGTGATGTGGCCGCGGCCGGTCGTGGTGGGGCCCACTCGTCGGCGTGAGGGGGAAGATTCCCTGCGGTTAATGCGCGCGGGACATACGCTCCGAGAGCTCGCCCGCGGCTTATAAATGCGAGGGGATGGGGAGACGGCGGTTTTTTTACCTTAGCACCTCACCATTTCGCCCCCTGCGCCTTCGTCTTCGCCTCGCTCTTGCCGCCGCGCGGTGTCGCCATTAGAGCTCTTCCTCCGTTTCTCGTCATCCGCTCTTGCTTTCCTTCGTCCTTCCTCATGGCGCCGCCTCGGCCTCTCATGATCCTAGAGCCGTATGCACCGGGAGAGGTCGACGGTGACGCCGGCCCCGCCCTTGGCAAGCCGGTCGCCGCCGGCCGGTTGTCGGCGAACGAGGATGGCCGCCGGCGGAGTGGATTGTGCCGCCGGCGGCGGACCGCGCGCCCAACCCGCCGGGAGGGCTACGTGGTCGGCTTTACCGCTACCACGAGCGGGGCTTCAACGCGCCGGCGAGCCGCTTCATGCGGGCGATGTGCCACTACTACGAAGTGGAGCTGCACAACTTCGCGCCCAACGCGATTTCGCAGGCGGCCACGTTCGTGGGCGTCTGCGAAGGGTACCTGGGGATCCCAGTCAACTGGGAGCTCTGGGTACACCTTTTCCGCGCGGAGCTCTTCACGCGCCCCGGACGGAGCCGAAGACCCGCCGCGCGGTGCGCGCCGCGGGATGTCGCTTGCCCCGAGGGGCAATTCAAGAACGACTACATCCCCCGCACCATGACGACGAACAACGCCGGGGGGAGCGGGGATGGTTCTACTTGCGCAATACCGAGCCCGGCCTCCCCCCTACACCGGTCGGGTGTTCAAGGAGAAGCCCAGCTCGTGGAGCTACAGGGTGTCCACGGCCCAGCACCGGAGGCGGCGGGGACTCGGTCCTGGGCGCCCTGAAGAGCCTGTCGGCGCAAGGGCTGAACGCGTTGGGCGTCCTTGCGTTCCTCCATCACTGGCAGATCGTGCCGCTGATGGAGAGGCCGCTCTGCATCTTCGAGATGACGGAGGCGGCCAACCCCGTCGATCTGGCGAGGTCGCGGATGCTCCCAACCCTGCTCGGGTGGGTGTACGCGCTCACTCGGGCGCGGAACGCCATCGACACCCGGATGCCGCTGCGTCCGGACTGGTCCCCGTGGGACCTCGAGATGCTCCCCACCGGCCCATTGGTGAGCGTAGTTCTTGATTTTGTTTTAGTTCTTTGTGTTGCTTTTGCCACCTAACGCGTCCTTGGTGTTCATGTATGCAGCTGGTGAGCTTCACCGCCTCCAAGTCCGTTCCGCCCACCCCCGACTCCCGCGCACTTGGTCGGGCGGCGTAGCGACGGGGAGCGAGGAGCGGGCGCTGCGCGCAAGAGGGAGCGCGCGAGGCGGCGCAACGAGCGCCATGAGCGCCGGGCGTGGAGTACGGCGGCGCGAAGAGCCGGGGCTCTCCTCCCGGGGAGCGAGCCCTCGTCCTCGGGGGATGACGAAGAGGAAGAGGGCGAGGGGAGGGCCCCTCGATAGGTGGCGGCCTGCGCCCCCGTCGCCGGAGCCGGCGCCGGCGGCAAGGGCGGCATCGCTGGGGGCGGGCGCGCGCGGCGCCGTCGCCGGGCAATCGACATCGGGGACGGCGCGCGCGCTGGCGAGGCACCGGCGCGCACCTCGGGGGCGCGTGCGGCTAGCGCGCACGTGCGCGCGCGCGCGCGCGCGCGCGCGCGGCGGGACCCGTGCGCGCGGTGGCATCGTCGGGGAGGCGCGGCGGCGGGCACGCCGGCCGCGCGCCGGCCTCATCCGGCGAGGCTTCGAGGAAAAGGAAGCACGCCTTTTCCTCCTCGAGGTAAGGGGCTCGACGCTTTACTTGGTTTAATTAGTTGATGATTAGGCGCTCTAACCCTCTCGTTTGTGCCCGCGCGGGGGGTGCCAACCGTGCCTCCCCCTTGCACCGGCCAAGGTGCGGAGGACGGACGCGTCCATCCCCCCCCGGCGGCGCTCGTCGAGAGCGTCACGGACGGGGGCAAGCACGGCGGCGGCGGGCGAGAGCTCGTAGGGCGTGGGCGGGGCCCCGAGGCCTCGGCCAACGGATCGGTCCGCCGCGGCGCGGCGGCGGTCCCCGAGGAGCGTCCGGCGCCGGTCGTCGTGGGGGCACGGGTCGCGGCGGCGGTCGTGGCGGGGGCGCGGCCCGCGAGGGGGCCGGTCTTGCGGAGGCGCGGTCCGCGGCGCCCGGTACCGCAAAGGAGGGCGGGGCGGGCGCGGCCGGCGGCGGCGCCGTGGTTGCGGAGGCGCGGCCGGAGGTGGTGGCCGTGGCGCCGCGTCGGTGCCCGCGGCCACGGAGGCGCGAGTGGAGGCGCCGGTGGAGGGGGTGGCGCAAGGGCGGGTGTCCGCCGGCGGTTCCGGGCGGAGGTGGTGGAGGTCCCGGATGACGACTCCCCGCCGCCGGGTGGGACCGGTGGGCTAGCTTCCCCACGCGTTCCCCCCCCCGAGCCGCGGGGAGGGGGCCCTCGTGAGGCGGCACGAGGGGCCATGGTGGCGGGGGACGGAGGACACGGTGCCGAGGCCTCGTCCTCCCGCGCCGGCCACCCCGCCCGGGTGGAGGGGGCCATCGACGATCCCCCCGCGTTTGCGACGCCCGGGTGGAGCAGAGCTGCGGGACGAGCTCCGAGCCACGGCGCCACGCTCAACCGCGCGCCGAACGAGGCGTTGCGGGTTCATGGCGGCCCCGCATGGCGCGCCTTCCGGGTAGGGCGTCATCGCTCGTTTCTTCTTCTTCTCGTCTTCGCGTCTTTGTTTCGTGCCGTAACGCTTACGGACTTTGGTGTGTGGGTGCCGGGAGCTCGAGCGCCGCGCCCACGACAAGTACGATGCCTTCGACCGGTGAATGCCGAGGTCCACCGGCCTCCGGGAGCGGTGCGGTGCTTTCGACGCGCTTGCGACGCTCTCGGGTCCCCGGACGGTGGGCCGGCGTGCGGGCCCCGGCACGGCTCGACGAGCTCCCCGAGAGCTCGAGGGCGGGGACACGGCGCACCGCTCGAGCCTCGGCGGGTGCGCGCGGCCCTCATCGACCGTGATGAGGCGCCGTGGCACGCGCGCTCGGACTTGGAGAATGCGCGGACGCCGGCCGCTAACGGGAGGCGGAGGTGGCTACCGTCCGCGCCGAAACCGGGAGCTTCGCTCGTCGCTTGAGGGGCGCGGGCGCGGCGGCGCCGGGGCGAGGAGCGGGCGCGCGGTGCCCGGGGGGCGGGCCAAGGAGGCCGACGATCCGAAGGCCGCCCTCGACGCCAAGGCCGCGGCCCTCGTCACCGGCCGAGGAGCGGCTCCCCGCAAGAGAGCACCGCCCGCCAAGGGGCCGAGGGGCGGCTCCGGCGAGAGCGAGGCCGCCCTCGTCGACGCCGGCCGGCGGCCCCGGAGCGAGGAGCGCGCCGCCCACGAGGTGTCGCGAGGGGTCCTTGGCGGATCGGGACGCCAAGCTCTCCAAGGTCGAGGGCGAGCTCATTGTGCTCGGCATTGCGAGCGCAAACCGAGGAGATAGCCCTCCAGGGAGCGAGCGAGGCCGTCAAGCGCCTCGAGCCGGCGGTCGAGGCCGAGCGTCGCGCTCTCGAGATGGAGAGGAAGCAGGTCGAAGGTGAGCCGTTGTTCGACTCTTGCCTTGTTGGTTTTTCTGTTAGAGGGCTTGTGTCCCCCTTTTCGATTTCATTCTTGTCCTGGCGATTCCGGGCTTGCGCACCGCCCGGGGCACGCGGCCGAGTGGGCCGAGACGGCTGCCGAGCTTCCTACAACTCCTCCGAGCAGGAGCTGCGGGAGCTGCGCGATGCGGCCCTCGAGACCGCCGCGCCGTCGAGGAGGGCGAGGCATAGGCCGGCGGCTCCTCGGCCGCCACCCGCGTGCCCTTGGTGGCCATGTCACCGAGCGGATGCGCCGGCGCGCTGCGGGCGGGCGTCCCGAGAGGCCCTCGGAGTGGTGCGGTCCCACTACGAGGTTAACTTCGAGGTGCTGGCGGAGGGCTACATCGTTCCCGAGGGCGTCGAGGACGAGGTGGCCATGGAGCGTGTGGATGCGCTCGCCGCCGACGCCGCCGGGTCGCTTGCCGAAGCCTTCGAGGAGTTCCTCTTCCCGGACGCCGCTGACGCTGCCGCTCCTCCCGCCTGAAAGCAGTTGGGCGCTAGGCCCGTTTTTGATGTGTATCAGTACTCTGGCCTCGTGGCCCTTTGTAAATGAACAAGTTGTTTCATAAACATTTGCTGTAATGAAGTCATTCGTTTATCACGCTTTTTGTTTCTCCTTCTTCCTGAGTAGATTCTAGTTAGGGGAGTTCGATTTTCGCAGGGGGCCTGCTGGGTTGGAGGCGAGAGAGAAGGGCCATATCCACGCGGCGTAGGCTATCTCTGGCTCGCACGCTCCTTCCGTTAGGCCATCTGCGCCCTGTTCGAATCGTTGCTCGTAGTCGAAGTAGAAAACAAACTTAGCGCGTGTGAGTTGTTTTTATTTTTGCGCGCAAAATAGGACCATTTTGGGGGGGGGGGGGGGTGGCCCCCGCAAAAGAGTCTCCCCGAGGGTAACTTGGGTTTCAGGGGAAAGCCGAGTTGCCCTTTTTATTAAACTTGAGGCGTTTACATAGTTGCTACCAACTGGGGCGTTGGCCGTGTGATTTTTACAACAGAAAAAATGCTTGGGAATCCTAGCTAGGGGTAGAAACGACGTAGCTGTTGGATGTTCCAAGCGTTGGTGAGCTCTTCACCGTCCTCGTTGGCCAGCTTGTACGTGCCGGGCTTGAGTACCTTCACCACGACATAGGGTCCCTCCCATGGGGGCGACGCTTGGGGCGCCCTCGGTTGTCTTGGCGTAGCCTTAGGACCGCATCCCCTTCGCCGAAATCCCGCCGGCGTATCTTGCGTGCTTGATAGCGCCCGAGGGACCGCCGGTACCTCACGGAATGCATCGGGGCCACGAGGCGTGCTTCGTCCGACCGGTCCAACGAGTCCTCGCGGGCTGGGCCGGGCCGGCGTCCTCGTCATAGCCTCGAACCCCGGGCGAACCGTATTCTAAGTACGTGGGGAGGACGGCCTCCGCGCCGTGGACTAGGAAAAATGAGGTGAACCCGGTGGCTGCGCTCGGGGTGGTCCTTAGGCTCCATACAACCGCTAGTAATTCTTGGAGCCATTTCCGCCCGCATTTGTTCAACCGGTCGAAAATTCGGGCTTTAGGCCTTGTAAGATCATGCCATTGGCACGTTCTACTTGGCCGCTGGTCTGTGGGTGCGCCACAGCTGCCCAATCCACACGGATGTGGAACTTGTCGCGAACTCCAAGAACTTCTTGCCCGTGAACTGGGGTCCATTGTCGGTGATGATGGAGTTCGGCACTCCAAAGCGGTAGACGATGTCGGTGAAGAATGTCACCGCCCTGCTCTCGCCCTTAGATTCGTGATGGGGCGCACCTCCACCCACTTGGAGAACTTGTCGATCGCGACCAACAAGTGGGTGAAGCCCCCGGTGCCTTCCGCGGGGGCCCGACGATGTCCGGCCCCCCACACGGCGAACGGCCATGTTACGGGGATGGTCCGTAGGGCATGGGCGGGCAAGTTGGACTTGCGGGCGTAGAACCGGCACCCTTCGCAAGTGCGCACTATCTCGGCCGGCGTCCACGACCGCGGTGGGCCGGTAAAAGCCCGGCGGAACGCGTTGCCGACGAGGGTGCGGGGCGCGGCGTGGTGGCCACGGATCCCCGCGTGGATGTCCCGCGGAGCTCGCGCCCCTCGGGAATGGGCACGCACCGCCGTAGGATGCGGGGAGGCGGCGCGCTTGTACAGCTCGCCGTCGACGAGGGCAAAAGACTTAGCCATCCTAGCGATGCGCCTGGCCGCGGCCCGTCCGCGGGGAGTTCCCCTCGTGCGATCCGGGCGATGAATTTTTCGCGCCGGTCCGCTTGGACGGAGAGCCGGCTCGATGTCCATTACGTCGGCCTCGTGGGAGCCGTACCCCTCGAGAAGGGAGAGCACGTACGCCTCGTTCGAGGGGTCCTCGTCCATGGGCTCCGCACCCGTTGGATTCGAGGGAGCCCCCGAGGGTTCGTTGTGATTCGAGGGGTAGGGCTCGAAAGCGACCGAGGGTTGAGCGACGTCGCGTGCGAAAACGTTCGGGGGGACGGTGATCCGCCCGGACGCGATCTTGGCGAGCTCGTCCGCCTCTTCGTTGTACCGGCGGGGCACATGGTTGAGCTCGATGCCGTAGAACTTGTCCTCGAGGGCTCGCACGGCCTTGCAGTAGGCCTCCATCTTGTCGTCGTGGCAGCTCGCGTTCTTCATGACTTGATCGATCACGAGCTGCGAGTCGCCCCGCACGTCGAGGCGCTTGACGCCTAACTCAATGGCAATTTTGAGGCCGCAGAGAGGGGGCCTCGTACTCAGCCATGTTGTTAGACACGGGGAAGTGGAGGCGCACCGCGTACCGCATGTGTTCCCCGAGGGGTGACACGAAGAGCAGGCCCGCGCCCGCCCCTGTTTTCATCACCGAGCCGTCGAAGAACGAGTCCAGCACTCCGCTTGGATCTGTGGCGGCGGCAGCTGCGTGTCCGTCCATTCGGCGACGAAATCCGCCAAGATTTGGGACTTGACAGCCTTGCGCGGGGCGTAGGCGAGCGTCTCGCCCATCAGCTCCACGGACCACTTGGCGATCCTGCCCGCGGCGTCGGGGTTGCGGATGATTTCTCCCAGTGGGAAGGAGGAAACCACCGTGACGGCGTGGGCCTCGAAGTAGTGGCGGAGTTTGCGCCGTGCAAGAACCGACCTGCGTACGCGCAACCTCGGACACGGGGGTAGCGCGTCTTTGTGTCCGAGAGGACCTCGGCGATGTAGTAGACCGGCCGCTACACGGGGCAAGGCATGCCCTTCCTCCATGCGTTCCACGACGATCACGGCGCTGACCACCTGGGTGGTTGCAGCCACGTAAAGCTGCAGGGGCTCGCCGTCTGCGGCGGCGGCGTGAGGATCGGGCGTGCGTTAGAGACGCCTTCGGCTTGTCGAGCGCATCCCGGGCCTCGGTGGTCCGGGAGAAGCGCTCGTGCTTCTTGAGTAGGCGGTAGAGGGCGGGCCCTTCTCACCGAGCCGCGAGATGAAGCGGCTCAAGGCGGCAAGGCACCCCAACACCTTCGCACCCCTTTGAGGTCCCGGATCGGACCCATTCGTTCGAGGGCCGCAACCTTTTCGGGGGTTGGCCTCGATTCCCCGTCGGGAGACGATGTATCCTAGGAGCATGCCTCGCGGCACTCCAAAGACACACTTTTCGGGGTTTAATTTGACCCCATTGGCCCGTAGGCGGTTGAACGCGACGCCAAGGTCGCCAACCGGGTCGTCCTCCTTCCTCGGTCTTTACGACGATGTCATCCACATATGCATCGACCGTCCGCCCGATGTGATCCCCAAAAACGTGCCGCATGCGGCGCCGGTATGTTGCACCCGCGTTTCGAGGCCAAACGGCATCGTGACGTAGCAGAACGTCCCGAACGGTGTGATGAACGAGGTCGCGAGCTGGTCGGACTCTTTCATCTTTATTTGGTGGTACCCGGAATAGGCATCAAGGAAACAAAGCAATTCGCACCCAGCTGTTGAATCAACGATTTGATCAATGCGTGGCAAAGGAAAAGGAACTTTAGGACATGCTTTATTAAGACTAGTGTAGTCTATACACATCCGCCACTTCCCATTCTTTTTCTTTACAAGCACGGGGTTTGCTAGCCACGTTGGGTGGAACACCTCCTTGATGAATCCGGCCTCGAGAAGCTTCCGCGCCTCCGCTCCGATTGCCCGTCGCCGCTCCTCGTCGAAGCGGCGGAGCCGTTCTTGCACGGCGCGAGCGTTTGGCGGGATGTCAAGGGAGTGCTCGGCGACTTCCCTCGGGATGCCTGGCATGTCCGAGGGGCTCCACGCGAAGATGTCGGCGTTGGCGCGGAGGAAGTCGACGAGCACCACTTCCTATTTGGGGTCGAGGGTGGAGCTGACCCTCAACGCCTTGCCCTCGGGGGCCGAAGGGTCGAGGGGACCCCCTTGGTCCGTTCCGCGGCCTCGAAGGTGCCGGCGTGCTTGGCAGCGGAGTTGAGGTCTTCGTTGACCATCTTCTCCAGCGTGTTCACCAGCGCTTCATCCAGCGCTAGTGCCTCTGCGTGCTCCACGCACTCGACATCGCAGTCGAATGCGTGCTCGATCGACGAGCTGACGGTGATGATGCCGTTCGGGCCGGGCATCTTCATCTTTAGGTAGGTATAATTGGGGACCGCCATGAATTTGGCATAACAGGGTCGCCCAAGTATAGCATGGTAGGCCCCCTTAAATCCCACCACCTCGAAGGTGAGGGTTTCCTTGCGGAAATTCTTTGGGGTGCCAAACCAAACTGGCAGGTCGATCTGCCCGAGGGGTTGGACACCTTGCGGGGCACGATGCCATGGAACGGCTTCGTGCTGGGCCGCAGCTGGTCCAATCCGATCCCCATCAGGCGCAGCGTATGCGCGTAGAGGATGTTGAGGCTGCTGCCTCCGTCCATGAGGACCTTCGAGAACCGGGCGTTCCCGATGATGGGGTCGACCACCAGCGGGTACTGGCCCGGGTTGGGGACGCGGTTTGGGTGGTCCTCCCGGCTGAACGTGATGGCGTCCTCCGACCAATTGAGGAAGGACGGAGGCGCCCTCTCAGCGGCGAGGACCTCGTGCCGCTCCTTCTTGCGGCCGGCGTGTCGACATGTCGACGGTTGGCCCCCAAAGATGAGGAACACATTTTCGACGGCGGGGAAGCCGCCTGCGTCGCCATCGCCTCCGTCTTTCTTGGCCTCTGCCTCCTTCGCGGCGGCACGGCCATAGAACTTCTTGAGCATATCGCACTGCTCAAGGGTGTGGTTCACGGGAGTTTTGTGGTAGGGACATGGCTTTTTCAGCATGTCATCGAACACCCCCGGGCCTCGAGGGGCCGGTCGAGGGCCCCGTCGAGCCGGGTCAACAGCGAGGGCCTCGGCGTTGCCGCCGTCACGCCCCCCGCTTGCGCGCCTCGCGGCGCGGCTTCTTCCCCTTCTTGCCCCGCTTGTCGTTGCGGTGGGGCTCCTTGGACTTGCTGCCCTCCGCGGGCGCGTCCTCTGAGCGCTTGCCCTTCTTGCCGTCGAAGATCGCCCCCACGACCTCCTCCCCGGAGGCGAAGCTGGTGGCGATGTCGAACGCTCGTTGGAGTACGCGGGGCGGGGGCTGCGTCCCAGCTCCCGCACGAGATCCCGGCACGTGGTGCCCTCGAGGAAGGCGTGCACGATTTCGGACTGTGCCACGGCGGGGAGCTCCGTGCAGCGCTTGGAGAAGCGCCGTATGAAGTCCCGCAGCGACTCGCCGGGCTTCTGCGTGCAGGAGCGCAGGTCCCATGAATTTCCAGGGCGCACGTATGTGCCCTGGAAGTTGCCCACGAACGTGTGGACCAGGTCGTCCCAGTTATGGATCCGGCTGGCGGGCGTGGTGCACGAGCCATGTCGGGCCGCCTCGCCAAGATGCGGGGGCAAGTTGCGGATGATGACCTCGTCACCTGGTGGCCCCGCCCGGGCCGGCAAGCCAAGTGGTAGTCGTTGAGCCACACGCGGGGGTCCGTCTCCCCGTTGTATTTGACGATCGTCGAGGGTTGGCGGAAGCGTTGGGGGAACGCCACCGCGCGGATCTCCCGGCTGAACACACAGGTGCCTGGGGGCTCCGGCGTCGGGGAGCGGTGTTCGCCGGCGTTGGTAGCGCCCACCCCGTCGAGGGTGGTAGCCCCTGGATGCTCGTGCGTCCGCCTTGCTGGTGCGCCTGGCGTTGATGACGTTGCGGGCGTCGCCATCCAGCGCCGGCGTGCGTCAAGGAGTCGCTCCCTGGCCGGCGTGCGCCCTTGGTCGGCGGGCCGCTCCACCGGTCTTCCCGCGTGCACCGAGGGTTCGCCCCCGGCGCGGCTTCGTCGCCCCGCGCGTCCCCCCCGTTGGCGGATGCGTGAGGCCGAGCTCTCGGCCTGGCCGGACGGCCGCTTGCTCGATGAGAGTTTGCACCTCGCGGTGCATGTCTCCAAGCCTCGGGGGTCGAGGGTGCCGGCATGGCCCGCGCGCGGCGTCGCGGCGGCGACGAGCTTCGGCTCGCCCGTGGGGGCGCGTCCCGCGTTTTCGACGTTGGGGACGGTGTTGATGCGGTCGCGGACACCGTCGGCCCAGCTCCCGTGCACGTTCGCCGCGCGCGAGAGGGCTTCCCCCGCCATTGAGGCGCGGAGCGGCCGCACCGTTCGGTATTCCTCCGCCGGCTTGGCCTCGAGCTCACGGGCTTGGGCTAGCTATGCGTCGGCGTCGGCCCCGGCAGGGAGCGCTTGGCCTCCGCGGCCGGGCGTGCCGCGATCCCCGGGGGCGGTGTGACTTCCCCATCTCCGGCGCCCACCGCGCCGGCGGCATTGGCCGGGTCGTTGGTGATGACGGCGCGGCATTCCCGCGTGGGGTCGTAGCTCCCGGGCTTGGAGTCGTCGGAGCAACCAAACCGGTGAGTCCGCGCGTCGAGGAAACGCCGGAACGCGGCCCGGGTCCGGCACGCCGGAGAAGTCCCACTCCGCGTATCCGTGGTGGTTGGCGGGCGGCAACGTGTCGACGGAGCCCGGGGATGACTCATCCCCTGGCCGAGGCGCCGGGCCCCCGGCGACGAAGACGTGGCGGCCGGCGGAACCTCGCGCATCATCGTGTTGATGTTGGCGTTGTAGG
Organism: Cenchrus americanus; assembly: GCA_947561735.1. Classification (NCBI taxonomy): domain Eukaryota; kingdom Viridiplantae; phylum Streptophyta; class Magnoliopsida; order Poales; family Poaceae; genus Cenchrus; species Cenchrus americanus. The sequence goes on from OX387241.1 coordinate 193,558,426, forward strand.
CCGACGTAGCGCCACGCGGCCCGATGGGGATGCGCGGTCCGGGAGACCGTGCGGCGCCCGCCGGGGGCGGTGGCGGTCGTGATGGCGGGCGCACCGCGGCCGGGCGGCGGCGCCTCGGCTCGCCGCCGCTCGGACCGCGCCCCGACGCGAACGCCGCCCGCAGCGACCGTGGCGTCGTGGCGCCGACGGGCCCGCGGCATCCGTGCTGCGCGGCGCCGCGCCGTGGTGGTGCGCGCGGCGGGGGCCAAAGCGACTCGGCTCGGCGCCGCGCGCGGAGCTCCTCACGGTTGGTGAGGCGCATGAGATAGCCGTTCCCCGTGGCCTGAAAGTTCAAGTCCCCGAAGCGAATTTCGAACCCGGGCCGGGAGGGGGTCCGAGCTACCCATGCAGTAGCGTGTAGCACGGTACTCAGTGCGGATCACCATGGAGGGAGTTGACGGAATGACCTTAGGCGCTCGCTTGCCCCACGGTGGGCGCCAACTGTCGGTGCGGAATATGGTCCCGACACTAACCAGTAGATAGCGCCGAGGTCTATCCCTCAATGGTCGATGCTAAGCAATAAGAGACACGAGATTTATCCTGGTTCCGGCCGAGGGGGCCGTACGTCCGGCAGTGGTGTGCTCAAGGCACTATATTGCTCGGCACCGGGTGCTCGTAGTGGGGCTGCTACAAGCAAGGCGGGAGAGGAAGCGTGGCTTCCAAGTCCCCGGTGGAGTGGCCGAAGATGTTATGGGAGAATTGGGGAATGAGTGTGTGGTGCCTTGTGAGTTCGGGTCTGAATGAATCCGTCCGTCCGTCCCCCTGGGCCGGGGGGTTCTCCCCCCCTTTAATAGATCAAGGGGGAGGCGACTTACATGCACGCCGCGCTATCTAGCTACGTGGGGGAGTGCGACGTGCTACGCCGTAGAATGGGCGGCCGTCCGGGACGATCCCTCGCGGCGATCCGGCCATCATGGCCTACCTTGTACCCGAACGGTGGCGGTTCGAGGGTAGAAGGGCGGCGGATGGTGGCGAAGTCTTCCGATAGGCTCGAGGGAGGTGCGACGTTGGCCCGTACGGAGTACGGAGTAGGCGAACGGTGTTCCTTCCCAACGCGCTCCACGATGCGGAGTGGTTGCTACGGCGTCCGCGTGCGCCCGCACGCGTGGGGATGTCCGCCACGCCGTTACGGTGGTGGGGATGGCGTTCCACCGGCCTAGCGCCTCCACCTAACCCCCGTAGGGTCACGAGAAAGCGAATCGAGGGTGCGTCGGCCCCCTTTCGAGGGCTCGGCGCGTTAGCCGTCTTGGAGCGGGCGCATGGCGTCACGGGACCGACACCGGCCGCGCGCGCACGGTCCCTCCCCACGGTGATGGGGATGGGCTCCTCCCCGGTGAGTTGGTGCGGTGGCACGGGCGCGAGCCCCGGCGCATGATGGCGCCGTCCCGCCGACGCCGGGCGTTAAATGCCGGTGTACGGGGGCCGGCGCACGCGTGAGGGGCACCCTCGAGCGTGGCGGACCCCGCCGAGGGCGGGCGTACCCTCGAGCGAGGCGGAACCTGCTCGAGGGGGAGTGAGCCCTCGAGCGAGGCGGAGCCGGCTCGAGGGAAGTGCCGCCCCTCGAGCGGGCGGAGCCCGCCCGAAGGGGAGCACGCATCCTCGAACGAGGCGGAGCCTCGTTCGAGGGATCTCTAAGTGGGCCGCCTCGATGGGCCGTCGGAGTCCCTGCGGCGTGGGGGCCGTTCCCCTGCATGGTTAGACAATTTGTGTTTTGGCCTTGTTGTGGGTTTTAAGTGAGGATTTCCCCGTTGTTTAAGGGGACCCCTAGGGCTGTCCCCGACACTCGAATCACGGTGTTGTGCATTTCTTTCTTTGTTCATCTCTCATCTCCATATCTTTCCACTTATCCGAGATAGTGCGGTTGAAGGTCGGGCGCGAGACCGAGGTGCCCTCCACCCAAAGCGGGACCAAGGCTAGGCGGGGATCCCCGCCGCTTTGCGGGCCGTGCAAGAGGCCTTGGGACAAGAAGGATCTCGGCGCGGCTCTAGGCCAAGAAGGGGTGATCCTCTTCCCTCTTATGCGAGGGAAGTGAAGAAGAAATAGAGGAGGAGGAGGAGGAGGAGGAGGAGGAGGAGAGGGACCGAGAGTGATGATGGTGAGGAAGAGGATGACACATATGAGCACCCCCCCCGAGCCTCCTCGCCGCCATGGGAAGGGGCCGGCTAAAGAGAAAACTCGGTGACAAGCCTCATCCCAAGAAAAGCCAACAAGCCCCCTATATGCAACAAAGCCGTGCCGCTACTCGCATTCCTCCTAAACACAAGCAAGGAGTAGCAAGCCCACATTTGCCCCAAAACACCTCCTTGACTCATCCCTACCCTTCCACCAAATGTCCGGAGTGGTCAACACTCCTATCAATCTTAGGGAGCCCGGATCCGTCCGTGGTTTCTTGAGCATATGTATAGGGACTACTCTAAGAATTCTCTAGTGGTGATAGAGCAAAGGGAGGAGGATGTCTATCGTTATCTCAAGGGTGAAGGGCTTGAGGCAAGGTTTTGGTGTGACTTTTATTGGGACTTTTATCAAACCGTCATCCGGAATCCAAAGTTGGTTGCAAAGAACATGGTGCCCATTGTCAAGATGAGGTACATTGATTGGGAGTACTATGAAGACCTCAACAACACCGTGTTTCAACTCCGTGATTGAGAAGTGTAAGGAAGTTGGTCTTTATGACATTATGGGGTTTAGGTACAATTGGAACAAGGAGATTCTTGCATAAATCCATTGCTCCTATTACTACAATCCATATGACAACACCATCACATGGACCACTCAAGGAAACAAGTGCACCATTGACTACATGACCTTCTCTAGGCTTTTGGGACTTGGGTCCAAGGGTGAAGAGCGCACCCCTATCCACAATGAAAACAAGTACTATCCTAGGGAGCTCACCTTCATGTTTCCTAGCCGTGACTTGGTTATTGAGGGCAAGGCGGATCAACTCAACCCCTACTACTACTATCTCAACCAATTCTTTCGTGCCACCATTGATCCCAAGCATGGAGATGCTACTGCCCTAAGGTACTTTGCTCCAAATCTCCTTAATAGAATGGCACCGGATGAAGAGGGGTTTTGCATCTTTGATTTCATTTGGAATGAGTTGAGGCGTGCAATGAATGATCCCATGAAGTACCTCCCTTATGCCCCATATATTATGTACATGATTGAGAGAGTCACCAACGTCTGCTACCCTAAGGATGTTGTTCATGAGCCGTTCCGTCATCTCCGTGATCGAGCCAAGAAAGCCCCCAAGGCTCGCAAGTATGTTGGCTCCTCTAGTGCAGCTCCTCGCCATGACATGCCCACTGCACCCTCTCCTCCTAGGCCTCCCCGTCCGCACCGTGGCTCTTTGATCAAAAGGGTCCTAAAGAGCATCTTTAGCATGTGCAAGACCATGGCCACCGAGACAAATGAGAATTGCCGGGACATCATTGAGATCAACTCACATCTTGGCCATCCCACGTATCCCTACCGTGAGCTTCCCACTTTTGATGATCCTTTTGCGGAGTGGGATGCACGAGATGAAGAAGGGAAAGAAGAGGAGGAGGAGGAGGAGGACAATGAAGAAGAAGAGGAGGAGGAGGAGGAGGACGACGGCGACTCGAGTGATACAGTTGCTCCACACTTCCTTTTTGGTGCTTGATGCTAAAGGGGGAGTGAGTTATCTATTTATCTATGTGTGGAACCATGAACGTTATGTATTTGGATTTGGAACAATGGCTTGTAATAACTCTCTATTCGTATGTGTGTAAAACTATGTGAGCTTGAGACCTTTGGCTGTGTGCCTGTGGTGATTTATTTTGTTTTTACTCTCTAAGTATGTTATATGCTAGATTGAAAATCTTTGATGAATGTAGTTTTTCACCGATGTTACGAAAGCCCGGAGAGTCCGGAACTTTTCCCGGAGTATCCGGATTTTCCCGAGATTCGGGTCTAACCCGATGGCCCGACTTTCTTGCTCCGCATTTCTTTAACATCTTTGTTGAGTGTATAAAATGTCATGAGCATCTCACCATTACCCGTTGCACATCACAAGCACCCCACTAGTGTAATAATCTAATTCTTTTATCTTTGTGCAAAATTTGGCCCTAAAAGGACCATTGATATTCAAAATCAATATGCACATATTGAGGGGGAGTATTACAAAAGATTGTTTGACGTTCATTGATTATCTATTGTAAGACTTAAATGTGTTGTCATCAATCACCAAAAAGGGGGAGATTGAAGATTATCTTGGCCCCCTAAGTGGGTTTTGGTGGTTTAATGATACACACTTAAGTAACTAATGACTTGTCTAGTGTATGAGCGAGTATTAAAATTGTTTGTGGCATCAAGTACGGTTCATTGTCTATACAAAAATGAAGTGATGCTACCGGGGTTCCTAAGAAGTCTTATTTATTTTATATTTTTGAATTTGAGTTCTAGGAACACCGTACTATGAAGAGGGACAGAAATATGTCTTCCAAGGGTCGAACGGGTGCTCTAGTTGCCTTAACAAAATCTATGAGAGACACCTTTGCACCAACACATTCACGGGGAACTTTTCTTGGGTGCCGACCTTGGGAGGCCGGAGTATCCGGGTTTATTCGGAGTCTCCGGACTTCCGGAGTTTCCGGGTTTACCCCGAATATTCGGGTCTTAGAGCCGTAACGGCTCTTTTCGTGTGAGGGGGTATAAAAGCCCCCTCCACCCCTTCCTCTCTCTCTCTCTCCCATTTCGACCTCGCAAAGCTTGAACACATTCACTCCCTCCTTTACTCCCTTTGGCTCCAAGTTGGTGAGATTTGGTGGGGATTTAAGAGGGATTGAGGGCAAGAGCTTGAAGAGTGCTAGTGAGCTAATTTCCCATCTATAGAGCAGCTCGTTCTTCACTTAGTTGGCAAAGTTCGTGTTTGTTACTCTTAGAGCCTTGAGCTCCTAGCCGGCTAGGCGTCACCTTGGAACATCCAAAGATTGTGGCTGCCCAAGGAAGTTTGTATTACCCCGAAATTGAGTAAGTAACTCTAGCTTGATCTTTGTGGTCGCTAGAGGGAGAAAAGTGACCTAGGTGTAAAGGTCCACCCTTTATGGGTACCTCAACGGAGACGTAGACCTCAAGGTGTGAGGTTGAACTCCGGTAACAAATCCTTGTGTCTCTTGTGCTTGTTCATTTTGTTGCATGCTTGTATCTCTCTTGAGCACATATCTAGGGTTTGGTGCCGATCCACTTCGTGTTGAGGTTCCAGCAAGTTTTGAGTGGATAAACGGACTTGTCTCATCTCGGTGCATAACCTATTTTCACGGATTTACATTTGAGCAAGTTTAATTTCTATCGGATTTGATTCCCCCTTAATAGGCCGGACTATTCGGACATTTTCCCGCATTCTCCGTATTTCCCGGAGTATCCGTAAAAATATCGGGAAACTCCCGGACTTGACCGATAGCCGTGGAAAAGTTTGTGATTTTTCGAGCTCAACTATTCACCCCCCTCTAGTCGACATCTTGATCCTTTCGGATAGCATATAGGAGTTTCGGGGTTGCGAGTACCGACCTTGCTATCGGACAAGACCTCGCCGACGTAGTAGATAGGTCGCCGGACGGGGGTACCGGTGGCCCTCTTAGGGTCGCTCGGCCACCAACACCGTGCCGACCACCCGGGTGGACACGGAGATGTAGAGCGAACGACTCCTTGGGTGCCGGAGGCACCATGACCGGGCCGTCGTGAGGAAGGTCTTCGGCTCCTCGAGCGCCCCGGTCCGCCTCGTCCGTCCACTTGAATTTGTCGGACTTTTTCGGGAGCTTGAAGAAGGGCAAGCCTTTTTTCTCCGAGCTTGTCGATAAAGCGACCTAAAGCCGCCATCATGTTCCCGGTAAGCTTGTCGGGGACAGCCCTAGGGGTCCCCTTAAACAACGGGGAAATCCTCACTTAAAACCCACAACAAGGCCAAAACACAATTCGCTTAACCATGCAGGGAACAGCCCACAGGGACTCCGACGGCCCATCAAGGCGGCCCTCTTAGGGATCCCCTCGAACGAGGCCCCGCCCTCGCTCGAGGATGCACGCTCCCCTCGGGCGGGCTCCGCCCCGCTCGAGGGGTAGCACTTCCCTCGAGCGGGCTCCGCCTCGCTCGAGGTCTCGCTCCCCCTCGAGTGGGTTCCGCCTCGCTCGAGGGTACGCCCCCGCCCTCGGCGGGGTCCGCCACGCTTGAGGGTGCCCCTCACGCGTGCGCCGGCCCCCGTACACGGGCATTTAACGCCCCGACGTCGGCGGGGACGGCGCCATCATGCGCCCGGGCTCGCCCCCCGGTGCCGCCGCACCAACTCCCCGAGGAGGAGCCCATCCCCATCACCTGTGGGGAGGGTCCGTGCGGCGCGGCGGTGTCGGTCCCGTGACGCCGTGCGCCCGCTCCAAAGACGGCTAACGCGCCGAGCCCTCAAAAGGGGGCCGGACGCACCCTCGATTCACTTTCTCGTGACCCTACGGGGGTTAGGTGGAGGCGCTAGGCCGGTGGAACGCCATCCCCGCCACTGTAACAGCGCGGCAGACATCCCCGCGCGTGCAGGCGCACGCCGGACGCTGTAGCAACCACTCCGGCACTGTGGAGCGCGTTGGGAAGGAACGCCGTTCTACCTACTCCTGTACTCCGTACGGGCCAACGTCAGCACCTCCCTCGAGCCTATCAGAAGACTTCGCCACCATCCGCCGCCCTTCTACCCTCGAACCGCCACTGTTCGGGTACAAGGTAGGCCATGATGGCCAGATCGCCGCAAGGATCGTCCGGACGGCCGCCCACTCTACAGCGTAGCACGTCGCACTCCCCCACGTAGCTAGATAGCGCGGCGTGCATGTAATTCGCCTCCCCCTTGATCTATAAAAGGGGGGCGAACCCCCCAGCCGCAGGGGACAGACAGACGAACACAGACGACGACGACACACACAAGAGCACACAACGCACCACGCACTCATTCTCCAATTCTCCCACAATATCTTCGACCCACTCCACCGGGGACTTGGAAGCCACGCTCCCTCTCCCGCCTTGCTTGTAGCAGCCCCACTACGAGCACCCCCGGTGCCGAGCAATATAGTGCCTTGAGCACACCACGCGTCGGACGAACGGCCCCCTCGGCCGGAACCAGGATAAATCTCGTGTCTCTTATTGCTTAGCATCGACCATTGAGGGATAGACCTCGGCGCTATCTACTGGTTAGTGTCGGGACCATATTCCGCACCGACGCTGGCGCCCACCATGGGGCAATCGAGCGCCTAAGGTCATTCCGTCGGCTCTCTCCATGGTGATCCGCACTGAGTACCGTGCTACACGCTACTGCATGGGTAGCTCGGACCCCCTCCCCCTCGGGTTCGAAATTCGCTTCGGGGACCTGAACTTTCAGGCCACGGGGAACGGCTATCACATGCGCCTCACCAACCGTGAGGAGCTCCGCGCGCGCCGCCGAGCCGAGTCGGCCTTGGCCCCCGCCGCGCGCACCACCACGGCGCGGGCGCCCGCAGCACGGATGCCGCGGGCTCGTCGGCGCCACGACGCCACCGTCGCTGCGGGGCGCGTTCGCGTCGGGCGCGGTCCGAGCGGCGGCAGGCGAGCGCGCGCGCCGCCCGCCGCGGTGCGCCCACCATCACGACCGCCACCGCCCCGGCGGGCGGCGCACGGTCTCGGGCCGCGCATCCCCATCGGGCCGCGTGGCGCTACGTCGGCCTACAACGCCAACGTCAACACGACGATGCGCGGGGTTCCGCCCGGCCGCCACGTCTTCGTCGCCGGGGACCCCGCGCCTCGGCGGGGGATGAGTCATCCCCGGGTTCCGTCGACACGTTGCCACCCGCCAACCGCCACGGATACGCGGAGTGGGACTTCTCCCGGCGTGCCGGACCCGGTCGTGTTCGGCGTTTCCTCGACGCCGCGGACTACGGTTTGGTTGCTCTAACGACTCCGGCACCGGAGCTACGATCCCCGCGCGAGAGTGCCGCGCCGTCATCACCAACGACCCGGCCAATGCCGCCGGTGCGGTGGGCGCCGGGAGACGGGGAAGTCACGCCCGCCCCGGGGATCGGCGCGCGCGCGGCCGCGGGGCCGAGCGGCTCTGCCGGGGCCAACGCCGACGCGCGGCTAGCCCAAGCCCGCGAGCTCGAGGCCAAGGCGGCGGAGGAATACCGAACGGTGCGGCCGCTCCGTGCCTCAATGGCGGGGGGGAAGCCTCCGCGCGCGGCGAACGCGCACGGGAGGGCTGGGCCGACAGGTCCGCGACCGCATCAACACCGTCCCCAACGTCGACAACGCGGACGCGCCCCCGCGGGCGAGCCAGAAGCTCGTCGCCGCCGCGACGCTGCTGCGGGCCATGCCGGCACCCTCGACCCCCGAGGCTCGAGACATGCACCGCGAGGTGCAAACTCTCATCGAGCAAGCGGTGCCGTCCCGGCAAGCCGAGAGCTCGGCCTCGCGCATCCGCCAACAGGGGGATGCGCGGGACGATGAAGCTGCGCCGGGGGGCGAACCCTCGGTGCACGCGGGGAGACCAGCGGAGCGGCCCGCCGATCAAGGGCGCACGCCGGCCGGGGAGCGACTCCTTGACGCACGCGGGCGCGCCGGATGGCGACGCCCGCAACGTCATCAATGCCGGGCGCACCGGCAAGGTGGACGCACGAGCAGCAAGGGGCTACCACCCTCGACGGGGTGGACGCTACGACAGCGGCGAAGACCGCTCCCCGACGCCGGAGCCCCCAGGCACCCGTGTGTTCAGCCGGGAGATCCGCGCGGCAGCGTTCCCCCAACGCTTCCGCCAACCCTCGACGATCGTCAAATACAACGGGGAGACGGACCCCCGCGTGTGGCTCAACGACTACCGCTTGGCTTGCCAGCTGGGCGGGGCCACCAGCGACGAGGTCATCATCCGCAACTTGCCCCTGCATCTTGGCGACGCAGCCCGACATGGCTCGAGCACCCGCCCGCCGGCCCGCGATCCATAACCCGGGACGACTCGGTCCACACGTTCGTGGGCAACTTCCGGGGGCACATACGTGCGCCCCGGAAATTCATGGGACCCGCGCTCCCGCACGCGAAGCCCCGGCGAGTCGGCTGCGGGACTTCATACGGCGCTTCTCCAAGCGGCCGCACGGAGCTCCCCGGCGTGGCGCGGTCCGAGATCGTGCACGCCTTCCTCGAGGGCACCACGTGCGGGACCTCGTGCGGGAGCCGGGACGCAGCCCCGCCCGCGGACTCCAACGAGCCGTTCGACATCGCCACCGGCTTCGCCTCCGGGAGGAGGCCGTGGGGGCGATCTTCGACGGCAAGAAGGGCAAGCGCTCGGAGGACGCGCCCGCGGAGGGCGGCAAGTCCAAGGAGCCCCACCGCAACGACAAGCGGGGCAAGAAGGGGGAAGAAGCCGCGCCGCGCGGCGCGCGAGCGGGGCGCGACGGTGGCAACGCCGAGGCCCTCGCCGTTGACCGGCTCGACGGGGCCCTCGACCGGCCCCTCGAGGCCCGGGGGTGTTCGACGACATGCTGAAAAAGCCATGTCCTTATCACAAGACCCCAGTGAATCACACCCTTGAGCAGTGCGACATGCTCAAGAAATTCTACGGCCGTGCCGGCGCGAAGGAGGCAGAGGCCAAGAAAGACGGAGGCGATGGCGACGCAGGTGGCTTCCCCGCTGTCGAAAATGTGTTCCTCATCTTTGGGGGGCCAACAGTCGACATGTCGACACGCCAACGCAAGAAGGAGCGGCACGAAGTCCTCGCCGGCCCCGAGTCGGCGCCTCCGTCCTTCCTCAATTGGTCGGAGGACGCCATCACATTCAGCCGGGAGGACCACCCGAACCGCGTCCCCAACCCGGGCCAGTACCCGCTGGTGGTTGACCCCATCATCGGGAACGCCCGGTTCTCGAAGGTCCTCATGGACGGAGGCGGCGGCCTCAACATCCTCTACGCGCATAAGCCGCGCCCGATGGGGATCGGATTGGACCAGCTGCGGCCCAGCACGAAGCCGTTCCATGGCATCGCGCCCGGCAAGCAGGTCCAACCCCTCAGGCAGATCGATCTGCCAGTTTGGTTTGGCACCCCAAAGAATTTCCGCAAGGAAACCCTCACCTTCGAGGTGGTGGGATTCAAGGGGGCCTACCATGCTATACTTGGGCGACCCTGTTATGCCAAATTCATGGCGGTCCCCAATTATACCTACCTAAAGATGAAGATGCCCGGCCCGAACGGCATCATCACCGTCGGCTCGTCGATCGAGCACGCATTCGACCGTGATGTCGAGTGCGTGGAGCACGCAGGTACTAGCGGCCGGATGAAGCGGTGGTGAACACGCCGGAGAAGATGGTCAACGAAGACCTCGACTCCGCTACCAAACACGCCGGCACCTTCGAGGCCGCGGAGCGGAGCCAAGGGGGTCCCCCTCGACCCTTCGGCCCCCGAGGCAAGGCGTTGAGGGTCAGCTCCACCCTCGACCCCAAATAGGAAGTGGTGCTCGTCGACTTCCTCCGCGCCAACGCCGACATCTTCGCGTGGAGCCCCTCGGACATGCCAGGCATCCCGAGGGAAGTCGCCGAGCACTCCCTTGACATCTTGCCAAACGCCCGCGCCGTGCAGCAACGGCTCCGCCGCTTCGACGAGGAGCGGCGACGGGCAATCGGAGCGGAGCTGCGGAAGCTTCTCGAGGCCGGATTCATCAAGGAAGTGTTCCACCCAACGTGGCTAGCAAACCCCGTGCTTGTAAAGAAAAAGAATGGGAAGTGGCGGATGTGTATAGACTACACCAGTCTTAATAAAGCATGTCCTAAAGTTCCTTTTCCTTTGCCACGCATTGATCAAATCGTTGATTCAACGGTGGGTGCGAATTGCTCGTTTCCTTGATGCCTATTCCGGGTACCACCAAATAAAGATGAAAGAGTCCGACCAGCTCGCGACCTCGTTCATCACACCGTTCGGGACGTTCGCTACGTCACGATGCCATTTGGCCTCGAAACGCGGGTGCAACATACCGGCGCGCATGCAGCATGTTTTTGGGGATCACATCGGGCGGACGGTCGAAGCATACGTGGACGACATCGTCGTAAAGACCAGGAAGGCGGACGACCTGGTTGGCGACCTTGGCATCGCGTTCAATTGCCTACGGGCCAATGGGGTCAAATTAAACCCCGAAAAATGTGTCTTTGGGGTGCCGCGAGGCATGCTCCTGGGATACATCGTCTCCCAGCGGGGAATCGAGGCCAACCCTGAAAAGGTTGCAGCCCTCGAACGAATGGGTCCGATCCGGGACCTCAAAGGGGTGCAGAAGGTGTTGGGGTGCCTTGCCGCCCTGAGCCGCTTCATCTCGCGGCTCGGTGAGAAGGGCCTGCCCCTCTACCGTCTACTCAAGAAGCACGAGCGCTTCTCCTGGACCACCGAGGCCCAGGATGCGCTCGACAAGCTGAAGGCGTCCTTAACGCACGCCCCGATCCTCACGCCGCCGCAGGACGGCGAGCCCCTGCAGCTCTACGTGGCCGCAACCACCCAGGTGGTCAGCGCAGTGATCGTCGTGGAACGCATGGAGGAAGGGCATGCCTTGCCTGTGCAGCGGCCAGTTTACTACATCAGCGAGGTCCTCTCAGACACAAAGACGCGCTACCTTCGGGTCCGAGAAGCCTGTTGTACGCGGTAGTTCTTGCACGGCGCAAACTCCGCCACTACTTCGAGGCCCACCCCGTCACGGTGGTTTCCTCCTTCCCACTAGGAGAAATCATCCGCAACCCCGACGCCGCGGGCAGGATCGCCAAGTGGTCCGTGGAGCTGATGGGCGAGACGCTCGCCTACGCCCCGCGCAAGGCTGTCAAGTCCCAAATCTTGGCGGATTTCGTCGCCGAATGGACGGACACGCAGCTACCGCCGCCACAGATCCAAGCGGAGTGCTGGACTCTGTTCTTCGACGGCTCGGTGATGAAAACGGGGGCGGGCGCGGGCCTGCTCTTCGTGTCACCCCTCGGGGAACACATGCGGTACGCGGTGCGCCTCCACTTCCCCGCGTCTAACAACATGGCTGAATACGAGGCCCTTCTCTGTGGCCTCAAAATCGCCATTGAGTTAGGCGTCAAGCGCCTCGACGTACGGGGCGACTCGCAGCCTCGTGATCGATCAGGTCATGAAGAACGCGAGCTGCCACGACGACAAGATGGAGGCCTACTGCAAAGCCGTGCGAGCCCTCGAGGACAAGTTCTACGGCATCGAGCTCAACCATGTGCCCCGCCGGTACAACGAGGAGGCGGACGAGCTCGCCAAGATCGCGTCCGGGCGGATCACTGTCCCCCCGAACGTTTTCGCACGCGACGTCGCTCAACCCTCGGTCGTCTTCGAGCCCTACCCCTCGAATCACAACGAACCCTCGGGGGCTCCCTCGAATCCAGCGGGTGCGGAACCCATGGACGAGGACCCCTCGAACGAGGCGTACGTGCTCTCCCTTCTCGAGGGGTACGGCTCCCACGAGGCCGACGTAATGGACATCGAGCCGGCCCCCGTCCAGGCGGACTGGCGGGAAAAATACATTGCTCGGATCGCTCGAGGGGAACTCCCCGCGGACCGGGCCACGGCCGAACGCATCGCCGGGATGGCTAAGTCTTTTGCCCTCGTCGACGGCGGGCCGTACAAGCGTGCCGCCTCCGGCATCCTACGGCGGTGCGTGCCCATTCCCGAGGGGCGCGAGCTCTCGCGGGACATCCACGCGGGGATCCGCGGCCACCACGCCGCGCCCCGCACCCTCGTCGGCAACGCGTTCCGCCGGGGCTTTTGCGGCCCCCTTGCGGTCGCGGACGCCGGCCGAGATCGTGCGCACCCGCGAAGGATGCCGCTTCTACGCCCGCAAGTCCAACTTGCCCGCCCACGCCCTACGGACCATCCCCGTAACATGGCCGTTCGCCGTGTGGGGGGCCCGGACATCGTCGGGCCCCCGCGGAAGGCACCGGGGGGCTTCACCCACTTGTTGGTCGCAATCGACAAATTCTCCAAGTGGGTGGAGGTGCGCCCCATCACGAATCTAAGGGCGAGAGCAGGCGGTGACATTCTTCACCGACATCGTCTACCGCTTTGGAGTGCCGAACTCCATCATCACCGACAATGGATCCCAGTTCACAGGCAAGAAGTTCTTGGAGTTTTGCGACAAGTTCCACATCCGTGTGGATTGGGCGGCTGTGGCGCACCCACAGACCAACGGCCAAGTAGAACGTGCCAATGGCATGATCTTACAAGGCCTAAAGCCCAGAATTTTCGACCAGTTGAACAAATCTGGGCGGAAATGGCTCCAAGAATTACCAGCGGTTGTGTGGAGCCTAAGGACCACCCCGAGCGAGCCACCGGGTTCACCCCGTTTTTCCTAGTCCACGGCGCGGAGGCCATCCTTCCCACGGACTTAGAATACGGTTCGCCCGGGGTTCGAGGCTATGACGAGGATGCCGGCCCGGCCGAGCCCGCGAGGACTCGTTGGACCAGCTCGGACGAAGCACGCCTCGTGGCCCTGATGCATTCCGCGAGGTACCGGCGGTCCCTCGGCGCTATCAAGCATGCAAGATACGCCGGCGGGATTTCAGCGAAGGGGATCTGGTCCTAAGGCTACGCCAAGACAACCGAGGGCGCCACAAGCTGTCGCCCCCATGGGAGGGACCCTATGTCGTGGTGAAGGTACTCAAGCCCGGCACGTACAAGCTGGCCAACGAGGACGGTGAAGAGCTCACAAACGCTTGGAACATCCAACAGCTACGTCGTTTCTACCCCTAGCTAGGATTCCCAAGCATTTTTTTCTGTTGTAAAAATCACACGGCCAACGCCCCAGTTGGTGGCAACTATGTAAAACGCCTCAAGTTTAATAGAAAGGGCAACTCGGCTTTCCCCCCGAAACCCAAGTTACCCCGGGGGCTCCTGCGGGGGGCCACCCCCCCCCCCCAAAATGGTCCTAATTTTTCGCGCAAAAATAAAAACAACTCACGCGCGCTAAGATTGTTTCCTACTTCAACCTCGAGCAACAATTCGAACGGGCGCGGGCGGCACGGCGGAAGGAGCGTGCGAGCCAGAGATAGCCTACGCCGCGTGGATATGGCCCTTCTCTCTCGCCTCCAACCCAGTAGGCCCCCTGCGAAAATCGAACTCCCCTAACCAGAATCTACTCAGGAAGAAGGAGAAACAAAAAGCGTGATAAACAAATGACTTCATTACAGCAAATGTTTATGAAACAACTTGTTCATTTACAAAAGGCCACGAGGCCGAGTGCCGATACACATCAAAAACGGGCCGAGCGCCCAACCGCTTTCGGGCGGGAGGAGCGGCGGCGTCGGCCGGCGTCCGGAAGAGGAACTCCTCGAAGGCTTCGGCGAGCGACCGGCGGCGTCGGCGGCGAGCGCATCCACACGCTCCATGGCCACCTCGTCCTCGACGCCCTCGGGAACGATGTAGCCCTCCGCCGGCGCCTCGAAGTTAACCTCATAGTGGGACCGCACCACTCCGAGGGCCTTACGGACGCCCCGGTGCCGGCGCCGGGCGCATCCGCTCGGTGACATGGCCACCAAGGGCACGCGGGCGTACGGCCGGGGAGCCGCCGGCCCGTGCCTCACCTTCCTCGACGGCGCGGCGGGTCTCGAGGGCCGCATCGCGCGGCTCCCGCAGCCTCTTGCTCGGAGGAGTTGTAGGAAGCCTGCAGCGCCTCGGCCCGCTCAGCCGCGTGCCCCAGGGCGGTGTGCAAGCCTGGAATCGCCAGGACAAGAAAGAAATCGAGAAGGAGGATGCGAGCCCTCTAACAGAAAAACCAACAAGGCAAGAGTCGAACAATGGCTCACCTTCGACCTGCTTCCTCTCCATCTCGAGAGCGCGACACTCGGCCTCGACCGCCGGCTCGAGGCGCTTGGCGGCCTCGCTGCTCGCTCCCGGAGGGCTATCTCCCCGGTTTGCGCTCGCAATGCCGAGCACAATGAGCTCGCCCTCGGCCTTGGAGAGCTTGGCGTCCCGATCCGCCGCAAGGACTTCTGCGACACCTTGTGGGCGGCGCGCTCCTCGCTCCCGGCGCCCCGGCATCGGCGAGGGCGGCCCTGCTCCTCGCCGGAGCCGCCCCTCGGCCCCTTGGCGGGCGGTGCTCTCTTGCGGGGAGCCGCTCCTCGGCGGTGACGAGGGCCGCGGCCTTGGCGTCGAGGGCGGCCTTCGGGTCGTCGGCCTCCTTGGCCCGCCGCTCCCGGCCGCGCGCCCGCTCCTTGGCACGGCGCCGCTGCGCCCGCGCCCCCTCAAGCGACGAACGAAGCTCCCGGCTCTCGCCGCGGACATTAGCCACCTCCGCCTCCCCGTTGGCGGCCGGCATCCGCATCTTCTCCAAGTACGAGCGCGCATGCCACGGCGCCTCATCACGATCGATGAGGGCTGCGCGGACCCGCTCGAGGCTCGAGCGGTGCGCCGTGTCCCGCCTTGAGCTCTCGGGGAGTTCGTCGGGCCGGAGCCGGGGCCCGGTACGCCCGGCCCCGTCCGGGGGACCTAAGGGCGTCGGCAAGCGCGTCGAAAGCGGCGCACCGCTCCCGGAGCCGGTGGACCTCGGCGTTCACCGGTCGAAGGCATCGTACTTGTCGTGGGCGCGGCGCTCGAGCTCCCGGCACCCACACACCAAAATCCGTAAGCGCTACGGCACGAAGCGACACACGAAGATGAGAAGAAGAAGAAGAAAACGAGCGACGACGCCCTACCCGGAAGACGCGCCATGCGGGGCCGCTATGGACCCGCAACGCCTCGTTCGGCGCGCGGTTGAGCGTGGCACCATGGCTTCGGAGCTCGCCCCCGCAGGCTCCTCGCACCCCCCGGGCGTCGGCAAACGCCGGGGGATCGTCGATGGCCCCCTCCACCCGAGCGGGGGTGGCCGGCGCGGGAGGGACGAGGCCTCGGCACCGTGTCCTCCGTCCCCCGCCACCATGTGCCCCTCGTGCGCCTCACGAGGGCCCCCTCTCGGGGCTCGGGGGGAACGCGTGGGGAAGCTAGCCCACCGGTCCCCACCCGGCGGCGGGGGAGTCGTCATCCGGGACCTCCACCACCTCCGCCCGCGGAACCGCCGGCGGGCACCGGCCCTTGTGCCACCTCCACCGGCGCCTCCACTCGCGCCTCCCGTGGCCGCGGGCGCCCGACGCGGCGCAACGGCCACCACCTGCTCGGCCGCGCCTCCGCAACCACGGGCGCCGCCGCGAGCTGCGCCCGCCCCGCCTCCTCTGCCCGCCGGCGCCGCGGACCGCGCCTCCGCGACAACGGCCTCGCGGGCCGCGCCTCCGCCACGACCGCCACCGCGACCCTCGCGCCCCCACGACGGCCGGCGCCGGTCGCTCCTCGGGACCGCCGGCCGCGCCGCGGCGGACCGATCCGCTGGCCGAGGCCTCGGGGCCCCGCCCACGCCTGCGAGCTCTCGCCCACCGCCGCCGTGCTTGCCCCCGCTCGCAACGCCCTCGACGAGCGCCACCGAGTGGGGATGGACGCGTCCGGTCCTCGGCACCTTGGCCGGTGCAAGGGGGAGGCACGGTTGGCACCACCTGCGCGCAGCACGAACGAGAGGGTTAGAGCGCCCGGTCATTAGAAAATCAAACCAAAGCGGAGAAGATCGAGCCCCTTACCTCGAGGAGGAAAAGGCACGCTTCCTTTTCCTCGAAGCCTCGGCGGATGAGGGTCGGCGCGGCCGCGCGCGCCGCCGCCGTGCCTCCCCGATGTCCCGCCCGCGCGCGCGGGCCCCGCCCCGCGCGCGCGCGCGCCGCCGCGCGCACGGGCACGCTCGCCACGCGCGCCCCCGAGGTGCGCGCGGGCGCCTCCGCCGGCGCGCGCACCGCCCCCGATGTCGATTGCCGGCGACGGGCGCCGTTGCGCCCGCCCCGGGCGACGCCGCCCTTGCCGCCGGAGCCGGCTGCGGCGGCGGGGGGCGACGGCTCCCACTTATCTGAGGGGCCTCCCCCCTCAGCCTCTTCCTCTTCGTCATCCCCCGAGGACGAGGGCTCCTCAGTCCCCGGGGAGGAGAGCCCCAGCTCTTCGCGCCGCCGGTACTCCGCGTTCCGGCGCTCACGGCGCTCGTTGCGCCGCCTCGCGCGCTCTCTCCTCGCGCGCCGCCCGCGCCCCGCTCCCGCCGCTGCGCCGCACGACCAAGCGTGTGGGAGTTGGGGGTGGGCGGAATGGACTTGGAGGCGGTGAAGCTCACCGGTGCATACACGAACACCAAGGACGCGTTAGGTGGCAAAGGCAACACAAAGAACTAAAACGAAATCAAGAATCACACTCACCAATGGGCCGGTGGGGAGCATCTCGAGGTCCCACGGGGACCCGGTCCGGACGCGGCGGCATCCGGTGTCGACGGCGTTCCGCGCTCGCGTGAGCGTGTACGCCCGCCCGAGCGGGGTCGGGAGCATCCGCGACCTCGCCAGATCGACGGGGTTGGCCGCCTCCGTCATCTCGAAGATGCAGAGCGGCCTCTCCATCAGCGGCACGATCCGCCGGTGATGGAGGAACGCGAGGACGCCCAACGCGTTCAGCCCTTGCGCCGTCAGGCTCTTCAGGGCGCCCAGGACCGAGTCCTCGCCGCCTCGGTCCGGGCCGTGGACACCCCGTAGCCCCACGAGCCGGGCTTCTCCTTGAACACCCGACCGGTGTAGGGGGGAGGCCGGGCTCGGCGTTGCGCAAGTAGAACCATCCCCGCTCCCGGCCGGCGTTGTTCGTCGTCATGGTGCGGGGGATGTAGTCGTTCTTGAATTGCCCCCGCGGGGCAAGCGACATCCCACCGTGCGCACCGCGCGGCGGGTCCTCGGCTCCGTCGTGGGCTGCGTGAAGAGCTCCGCGCGGAAAAGGTGTACCCAAAGCTCCCAATTGGCTGGGATCCCCAGGTACCCTTCGCAGACGCCCACGAACGTGGCCGCTTGCGAAATCGCGTTGGGCGCGAAGTTGTGCAACTCCACTTCGTAGTAGTGGCACATCGCCCGCATGAAGCGGCTCGTCGGCGCGTTGAAGCCCCGCTCGTGGTAGCGAATAAAGCTGACCACGTAGCCCTCCGGCGGGTTGGGCGCGCGGTCCGCCTCCCGGCGGCACAATCCACTCCGCCGGCGGCCATCCTCGTTCGCCGGCGGTGGCGGCGGCGCGACCCGGCTCGCCAAGAGCCGGCGGCGTCACCGTCGACCTCTCCCGTGGCGTACGGCTCCCGGGATCGTGAGAGGGCGAGGCGGCGCCATGAGGAAGGACGAAGGAAAGCAAAAGCGGATGACGAGAAACGGAGGAAGAGCTCTAATGGCGACACCGCGCGGCGGCAAGGGCGGGGGCGAAAACGAAGGCGCGGGGAAGCCGAAATGGTGAGGTGCTAAGGTAAAAAACCGCCGTCTCCCCATCCCCTCAGATTTATAAGCCGCGGGCGAGCTCTCCAGAGCAGATGTCCCGCGCGCATTAACTGCAGGGAATCTTCCCCTCACGCCGACGAACGGGCCCCACCACGACTGCCGCGGCCACATCACCGCGGGCGGGCAATCATCGCGACGAAGACTAGCAGGGACCGAGGCAAGCGGTCACATCCTCCTGCCACGCCGCCCACTACACGCGCGCGCGCGGACGCAACGCCTAAAAAGGCGCGCCCACGTTGCAGAGCTGCGGCCTCGACTGCAAGGCATTTAATGACCCGTTCCCTTGCCAAGCAAGGAGGACCCTCGAGCGGGGCGAACCCCTGACTCGAGAAAAAAATAGCCCTCGAAGGGACATCGGCGTGAGAGGGTCGCCCAGGGTCTGCTTGAAGTAAAGCAGGCACCATGAGCACCCATGTCGCGCAAAACCCTCGAGCGGTACGAGCCCTTGGCTCAAAACGATTTCAGCCCTCGAAGGGACATCGACGCGAGAAGGCCGCCGGGGCCCTCGCGAAGTAAAGCGAGGCACCACGGGTGCCCATGCCGCGCAAAACCCTCGAGCGGTACGAGCCCTTGGCTCAAGACGATTTCGGCCCTCGAAGGGACATCGATGCGAGAAGGCCGCCGGGGCACCGCTTGAAGTAAAGCGGGGCACCACGGGTGCCCATGCCGCGCAAAACCCTCGAGCGGCGCGAGCCCCCGGCTCGAAACGATATCAACTCTCGGGGGCACGTGCATGAGAAGGTCGCCCGACGCCCGCTTGAAGAAAGGCAGGCTCTGCGAGCACCCATGCCACGCAGTGCTACCGACCAGCGCCTCGAGGGCTGGCGAGCCCAGACCCCTCGATGGCCGCAAACGCAAAAGACGGGGCCGCCCAGACGCTGCCCCGCACGGCCCTACTGATCAGGGGTTCGAAGCCTGACCCTCGACGGGGTTCGAACGGGCGCCTCGGATCGCGAGTCGGGGACGACGAGGGCACGCGCATTCGAGCCATTCCTCGAGCCCGTCGGCTCGAGGGTGCCCCACATGTCGTGTTCGAGAGCCAGCGAGGGCAGCTAGTCGGGGGATCCCACCGAGGGAGAGCTTCCGCGCCCTCGGTCCCTATCGAACGGGACCGAGCCCCACCTAGCAAACCCATGCAAGCGCTTCCATGGACGTGTCTCCGGACCACGCAGCCTACCCTTATCGAACGGGGCATGGGCGTCCACTCGAATCACCCACTAACGGCTCGAAGAGGAATCCGCAGTCGCGACCCGCCCGATGGGGGTTGCGGAAACCTCACCCTCCGTCCCGCGGAGGGACGGCGAGGGCGCGTTAAAAAACAAGTCGTAAAGCTCTACCCGATCGCCTCGAACGGGCCCGGGCTCGGGGGCTTAACGCACTGCTACACCTCCTTGGCTCCGCACCCGCCGGAGACAACGCTAGCGGCGCGTGCGCCACCGAAGCCGGGCCGAAACACCGCCGATGCCGGTTGAGACATGTGCCACGCCCTCGACCGGTTCTCGCGGTTAACCCCTGCGGGAGCACCCACACTCTGCCGGGGCTTCGGGGGCTAGACCCGCGGGTCCCGCCGACGCGGCCCCACGGAAAGCGTTCGCAAAACAAGGAGGGAAGAACGTCCTAACAGTAGGTTCCAGCATCTGCGGGAGCCTCAATGGCAAACCCGCGGATGCTCGGGGGCTGCGTCGGGTACAGGCCCTAGGGGTCCACTTAAACAACGGGAAATCCTCACTTAAAACCCACAACAAGGCCAAAACACAATTCGCTTAACCATGCAGGGAACAGCCCACAGGGACTCTGACGGCCCATCAAGGCGGCCCTCTTAGGGATCCCCTCGAACGGGCTCCGCCTCGCTCGAGGATGCACGCTCCCCTCGGGCGGGCTCCGCCCCGCTCGAGGGGTACCACTTCCCTCGAGCGGGCTCCGCCCTCGCTCGAGGTCTCGCTCCCCCCTCGAGCGGGTTCCCGCCTCGCTCGAGGGTACGCCCCGCCCTCGGCCGGGGTCCGCCACGCTCGAGGGTGCCCCTCACGCGTGCGCCGGCCCCCGTACACGGGCATTTAACGCCCGACGCCGGCGGGACGGCGCCATCATGCGCTCGGGGCTCGCCCCGGTGCCGCCGCACCAACTCCCCGTGGGAGGAGCCCATCCCCATCACCGTGGGGAGGGACGTGCGGCGGCGGCGGTGTCGGTCCCGTGACGCCGTGCGCCTGCTCCAAAGACGGCTAACGCACCGAGCCCTCAAAAGGGGGCGGGACGCACCCTCGATTCACTTTCTCGTGACCCTACGGGGGTTAGGTGGAGGCGCTAGGCCGGTGAAACGCCATCCCCGCCACGCGTAACGGCGCGGCGGACATCCTCACGCGTGCGGGCGCACGCCGGACGCTGTAGCAACCACTCCGGCACTGTGGAGCGCGTTGGGAAGGAACGCCGTTCTACCTACTCCTGTACTCCGTACGGGCCAACGTCAGCACCTCCCTCGAGCCTATCAGAAGACTTCGCCACCATCCGCCGCCCTTCTACCCTCGAACCGCCACTGTTCGGGTACAAGGTAGGCCATGATGGCCAGATCGCCGCAAGGATCGTCCGGACGGCCGCCCACTCTACAGCGTAGCACGTCGCACTCCCCCACGTAGCTAGGTAGCGCGGCGTGCATGTAAATCGCCTCCCCCTTGATCTATAAAAGGGGGGCGAACCCCCCAGCCGCGGGGGACGGACGAGAGGAACACGGACGACGACGACGACAAACACAAGAGCACACAACGCGCCACGCACTCATTCTCCAATTCTCCCACAATATCTTCGGCCACTCCACCGGGGACTTGGAAGCCACGCTCCCTCTCCCGCCTTGCTTGTAGCGGCCCCACTACGAGCACCCCGGTGCTTGAGCAATATAGTGCCTTGAGCACACCACCGCCGGACGTACGGCCCCCTCGGCGGGAACCGGGGATAAATCCCGTGTCTCTTATTGCTTAGCATCGACCATTGAGGGATAGACCTCGGCGCTATCTACGGTTAGTGTCGGGACCATATTCCGCACCGACAAAGCTTCATGACGTCTTCATTCCCGGTAGGTCGATTCATCTTGCGGATGGTGTTGACTTTGGCGGGGTTCGCCTCGTTGCCACGGTGGCTCACCATGAAGCCTAGAAGCTTGCCGGATGGGACACCGAAGACGCACTTCTCCGGGTTGAGCTTCAAGCGGTAGGCCCGGAGGTTGGCGAAGGTCCGGGTGAGGTAGGCAATGAGGTTGTCTTTGTTCGTAGTTTTGACAACCACATCGTCGACGTAGGCCTCGACATTCTCCCCGATCCGAGATTCTAAGCACTTCGGATGGCCTTCGGTAGGTCGCTCCCGGCGTTCTTGAGGCCGAAAGTTATTGTCGTGTAGCGGTAGATGCCGTGCGGCATTATGAACTCCATCTTATCTCGGTCGAGAGACCTTCAAGGCTATTTGGTGATAGCCCGAGTAGCAATTGAGGAAGCACAACGGGGCGCTCCCCCGCAAGAGAGTCGACGACCTGGTCGATGCGCGAAAGGGGAAGGGGTCTTTAGGGCAATGACGGTTGAGGTCGGTGTAGTCGATACACATTCTCCATTGGCCGGTTCTCTTCGGTAGAAGCACCGGGTTGGCGAGCCAAACCGGGTTTTTACATTCGCGGATAAATCCGGCGGCTAAGAGCTTTAGAACTTCTATCCTAATGACCTCCTTGCGATCCTTTGCGAAGCGGCGCGGCTTCTATTTGACGAAGCTTGGCCGTCTTGCTAACATCCAAGGAGTGCTCAGCCAGCTCCCTTGGAATACCTGGCATATCCGATGGAGTCCATGCTAATATGTCAGCATTGTCCCGGAGGAAACTAGTGAGCATGAGTTCCTATTTTTCCCCAAGGTCATCGCCGATGACCACCGTCTTGGCTGGGTCGGCAAGGCCGAGGCAGACCTTCTTTGTCGATGGCATGGCGTCCGGGGTGGTCTCGGTGCGCTTCGCTCCGGGACGGTTAGGTCGGACGGATCGATCTTCTTAGCTTCCGCCACCATGACGGCCGAGGTGCCGAAGCGGGCGTTCGTCGGGGCGATCTCCGGGGCCTCGGCTGTCGCACTTGAACAAGATGAGCGGGGTTGCCATAAACGTGAGGACTCCCTTGGGAGCCGGCATCTTCGGCACTAGGTAGGTGTAGTGCGGAATAGCCATGAACCCGGCCATCTTGGGGCGACCAAGGATGGCGTGGTAGGACGACTTGAAGTCAACGACCTCAAAACTGAGGTATTCCGTGCGGAAGTTCTCTTCCGTGCCGAACATGACCGGGAGGGAGACCCGACCCATGGGGTAGGCCACCTTGCCGGGCACAATGCCGAAGAAGGGCTCGTCGCACTCCGTAAGCCTCTTGAAGTCAAAGTCCATCTTCTTCAAGGTGTCGACGGAAATGATGTTGAGCCCGCTCCCTCCATCGATGAGGGTTTGAGCGAGCAGGGTGCCCTCAACGATGGGCTCAACGACCAGCGGGTATGTGTCGGGATCTAGGATATGAACCCAGTGGTCGGCTCTAGAGAAGGTGATGGGCTGCTCCGACCAATGCAGGGGCTGCGATGGTTTCGTGTGGATGAGCTTGACCTCGCGACAGTCCTTACGGTACCTCCTCCTGCTCGTGCTGCTCTTCAGGCCGCCAACGATCATATCGATCGACCTCTTGGCGTACTGGAACCGGAACTGTTGGGGTTGCTGTCTCCCGGCGGGGGAGGCGAGTCACGCTCCTCGCGACGATCCTCCGGCGGGTGGTTGTCACGTCGTCGGTCGTCATGGCGTTCATTGTCTGGCGGCCATGTCGATTGTCACGGCGATTGTTGTTGTAGTGATGTGAGGATGACCTATCTCCATCGCTTCTAGGTCGCTTGGGGTCCTCGGGCGTGCGAAACGCCCTCTTGAACTGTTGGCACTCGCGGACTGTGTGGGTGCCCCCTTTGTGGAATGTGCAGGGGCTGTCCAGCACCGCGTTGAACTCCTCGACGTTGAACGTTGAAGGTCGGCGCCCGTCTGCCGCAAGGACCTCTGAAGGTCGCTTACGGAACTTCGAGCTGGAATCACCGGCGGCACCGGAGGCACTAGCGTCTTGCTTGCCGTCATGGTCAAACTGGTTGACCAGGGCTTCTTCCGTGTCGATCAGCTTGTTGACGACCTCCATGAGTGGCGCGGCCGTCGTAGTGTCGGACTCGTGGATCTTCTCAAAGACCTTGCAATCCCCGAGAACTTTCTTGTAGCCGTCAACGACACGGTCGTCCCTAACACCGACGCGGTGTTGCGGTTCTCGGAACTCCGTTGGTGTAGTCCCACAACCATTCGTCGGGCTTCATGGTCACCGTCCCGTGGTTGAAGGCATTGCGGGGCGATTGTACGTCACATGAAAGTTCGACGTGAAGGATTGAGACAGGTCGGCCCACGACGTGATGCCGCCCGTCGGGAGGGTTGTTGAGCCGCAGCGATGGTGCATCGCCCATCACCGGCGGGGAAGTAGACCGTGTTGACGGTGTATATTCGTGTTAAAGTTCAATTAGACGCGCAAGCGGACAACTCTCCCTGTCTTAGTCAAGGGACCCTTCTTCTCTCGAGTGGTGAACCCAAGGTATCAAATCCGTGGAACAATGCGTGATGCAAGAATTGATCTAGTAATGCCAAGAAACTTCAATCTTTGAAAGGTGAAACCCTAATGCATCTAATCAAAGAACAACAAAAACGAATCTAATCTACTAAAGACCAGAGGTAGCAAGAGATAAAGGGGATAGATAAACCGATCTAGAGAGATCGGATCAAGCCTTTTGTTGAAGTTCCACGCAAAAGAAGAAGTAGCAAGTTAAATCTCATTAGAAGCCTCCTTAAACCGCGGTTTCCCATTGTTGACAGATAAAAGACGTATCCCTCTACGATCCGCAAGCGTACGGACCCCACACCTTTTTCACCACGGGATTCCCAAGGTTCTTGCCAATCCGCGGAGCAAGGGGATTACAAGCGTTCGATCTACTATGACACACTTAGCTACTAAAACCCAAATTTACTATTAAACTAGAAAACGACTAAACTACACTAGAGAGAATGATAAACGATCAAGGTAGAAGACACTCGCCCACGGGTCTACGATACTAGAGCATGCAATCGCTTAAAGACATGAAAACCAATCTAATCTATCGGGGATGTGACCACGGTTTCGCTCTTTCCCTCCTCTCGTACTGTCACTACGCGAAGGTATTCATGACTAGACCTTTGATGGACACGGCGTATTGAATGGATCCAAGGAAGCATTGGAGCTCTACTCCCTTTACGGCACGGTAGCGAACCTTAAGCATGAAAGTATATTCAACACAAGATGATAGATAGATAATCCGACAAAGTGCGATTACATCTCAAGATCGATTACAACCCATGGACGAATGAGAAGATTACCCCATCAAGGTGCTGATCATGGCACCGTTGATCATGGTTTCCCTTCCGTCGGTGTCTTCCTTCTTCTCCACGAGAGGGTGCTTCCTTCGAGGTGGTTGATCTCCCACCGGAGATCCTCCTCCTCTCTCTCTAGGTTGTGGATGTCCTTCTGGTGTGAATGACTCCTCCTCCCGGTGTTGGCGGCGCCTCGGGGGTTTTAGGGTTGAAGATCCTTCGAGGGCGGGGAAAACGGGACCGAACCGGTGCCGGAACCGGGCCGGGCCGGCCGGCCGGGCCGGCCGCCCAGCCCACCCGGCCCGGTTCGGTCGCCCCTTTTGCTCCGTGGGTCCTCGTGCACTTATGTACTTTTCCCCCTCCACTTGCATGATTTTGATGCTGCTATCCTCGCGTCCAAGATGGAGGCTCTCTTTGCATGAAGTTTGATCTTTTACGCTTCAATCCCCGGGGGTGTTCCTTGTAGCACTTCGGTCCTCGCCACCATTGGAAGTGATTTCATCCAGCTCATGAACACGAACAAGACTCCGTGAATGCTCCTTTGAACTTGTTGCGAATCCGTCCTTTATGTCCATGTTCTCCTACATAAACACAACACTTCCAAATGCATGCACAAAGATGAACTTGTTATATGATTAGTGTGCCTAGTGGCGGGTTAGTTCCATAATCAAATCCAAACCAAAGTGTAATGAACATGCTAGGTGCACCAAAATACACCGTCAACATCTCCCCCACACTTAGCTCTTGCTCGTCCTCGAGCAAGTACTCGTAAAAGAATTTCGTCCAAGGTGTGTAATCGTGTATCATTAATGCTCCTTCACAAGTTAGTCAATCCTTTCATCTTTAATACATAAACACAAAGTAATGATAATCAAACATAAACATGGGCGTTTAGAACTTTTACCACATCAAGATTTACCCCACAACTCAAACTCTTCACTCGAAGTCTTCAATTTCAGCCATGCTTACTCCTTTGCTTCCATCTAAGGGTTTTTATGGTTTTCAAAACAAAAATTCCTGCAACAAGTATTAGACAAAAACCTTTCTCCAAGCTCTCTCAAGTCACTCATATGAAGTGGCTATCCTAACCAAATTTTATAAAACTCTCACCTCCCATTAATCTCTCATATATCATGTAAGGTGGAGCTATAGGTAGGGCTAGCGCAATCAACACAAGTATTGTCAAACTAAGAACTTCCTCTAATGGTTGTCTACCTTTCAAAGCCAATGATCATGAGAATTAACCATATGTAGGGATATCAAGGATGAGAAGATTTAGAATGGTGGACATGTGCAAGGGCAAAAGAAAATTGTGACTACAAGGCACCAATGATGTCCTCGTTGTCGGATTGCACATGGTTGGAAATAGAGTAAAGTTTCGTCTCACAATCAACGTGACATCCTTCCTTACACTTTATTATTTTTCTTTTCTTTCACTTGATCCATCCCTCTCATATCTTCATAGCTACCTCATCTTTTTCTCTTTTTCTTTTTCTTCTTTCATTCACATATGATTTTTCTTTCTTTCTTTCTTTCTTTTCCATACACATACTTTTTCTCTTTATTTTTCTCTCTCTTGACAACTTTTCAAAGCTTTCAATTCTCTCTTTCCTTGCATGCATACAATCTGAAATTTTAAATAAATCATGCTAGAGACGAGACGAAACTCGAAAATAGGTTGTGTTCAAGGAATACGATGTACAAAAGAGATGTATAAGGTTGGGTATGGAATCCGGCGACGATCGTGACTTTCGTTGTGAAAGTCACGTACTGAATATATGACGAGGCTAGCAACAAAAGATAAGCACAAGGACATGATCATTGCTCGAAATTAAAACTCACCAAGAGAGAAGGGTCCTAGCCTAACTCATCGTGCTAATCACACTTATGGTGGAGCGAAAAAAATAAACTTGGCTTTGGATAGGAATTTTTCCTGACTCTCAACTTGGAAAAAGAGGTTTTGCTAACCTTTATTACAAGGGTTTTAAAATAATTTTCAGAACTGAAATCCTCCAATTTTTAGCATCGAACATAGCACAACTAACATGTGAAGCTCAAGATCGAAGTGCGGTATGGGTACTTTAAGTAGTAGCGATTCCACTAAGCACCACGGTAAACGTTTTTCAAACCACATACTTATGTTCATATATCAAGAATCGAAGATTAAACAAACAAGTAAATAAAGATAAGCAATACATAAAACACAAAGATATATATAAAGACTCTTTTTATTTGGTTTTCTTGACTCAACACTAATTTAAGACACTAGAAAAAATTTTAAAACAGACTCGAAAACTAAACACTCATTAAAAACACTAAGACTCTCATACGAAGATTAAACCGAACCTAAACTTGAAGTTCAGAAGATAAGGCTAGCGAGCTAGCCCTCCCCCACACTTAAAACATACGACGTCCTCGTCGTATCTTACAAAAAATCCTAAGGGGAAAACTAGATCTAGTGGTACTTCAAGCAAGCTTTGCACCACTTGCCTCTCATGTTTCCAACCATGCCGAAAAGCTTGCGCACGTTGCGGTTAAGGAACTTGTAGTCGTCTTCAACTACGCGCTCCATGTCCTCCATACGCCGCTTCATCGCTTCCATGGCTTGGAGACATTCGTCGGCCGACGTGTAGAGATCCGCGATGGATTGACGACAAGCTCGACAACACATCGGATGCAATCCGAAGGGGTCGTCGTCGCCATAATCTCCACCGTTGTCACCACCGTCGTTGCCACCTCCATTGTCGTTGCCTTCGTTGCCGTCGCCGTTGGGGCCTTCGGGAGTCCTTTCCTTGGGCTGCTCATCCCAATCATCATCATCTCTACCGGCGGCCGCCCACGAGCTCGGGCTACGATCATCGGAGTAGTCGCTATCCCCATAATCCTTAGGCTCTGGTGACACCTCCTTGTAGTCTTTGCGCTTGATGCCTTGGATGCGTGCCGACCTTCGGACGGGTGTAGGGACCTTCTCTCCTTCGACGGGGTTGCGAGATGCAAGAGCTCCGGTCGGGACACGTCCTCCGCAACGGATGCGTGCGGTCCTCTTGACGGGTAGCTTGAGCTCGCATCGCATCGCCTCCTCCATCGATGGCTTCTTGGCTTCTAGCTTCAACTCTAAGCTCCTTGGGGGCACAATGGCTCGCTACAAGGGTGCAAAATATTGCTTGAAAGGTTTGATCCTCGAGCTCCCAATTCGGCCAAATAAATAGTCCCGAGAGAAAAGCCACCGGGAACCTTATTTTCCTTTTTTACACTTCCCTTAAATATTTCGACCAAACAAGGAAGTCAAAAAGGAGCAATTCGGGCGAAATTCGGCGTCATCGGACGTCGGGCCCCTCCGGGCCGGTCCGCCCCGGGCCGGCCGGCCCACCCCGCCTCGGGGGCGGGTCGGTCCGGTTTTTTGCACACGGCCCTATTTTTTTCTTCCTTAGCCCATGGGAAAAAGTTGGCCCGGTAAATCTTCGCGAAAAACTCCGGAAAACTAAAAGAAAAATTATTTACGAAGTTGATGCCTTGTTTTTCGTCCTAGGCGGGACGTTCGGGCTCTTCCTCCATGGTGAAGACGTCAACATGGTGAAGGGGCACGACATCGGGTTCGTAGTAAACCTTAAGCCGCTGTCCATTCACCACAAATTGATCGCCGTTTATATCCATAATGGTTACCGCTCCGTTGGAGAACACCGAATGCACAACATAAGGTCCGTCCCACTTGCTTTGCAATTTCCCCTTTCCGAAGGTTTTAAACCTCGAATTATAGAGGAGGACCTTATCTCCTTCTTTAAATTCTTTTTTCTTTAATCTTTTATCATACCACCTTTTGATTCTCTCCTTGTATATGCTTGCGTTTTCATATGCTTTCAACCTCAACTCCTCTAGCTCGCTTATTTGAATTCTTCGTTTCACGACCGCGACATCGAGATCAAGGTTCATCTCTTTAATTGCCCAATAGGCTTTATGTTCCGGCTCAACCGGAAGGTGGCAAGCCTTTCCATAGACGAATTGATAGGGGGTCATACCTATCGGTGTTTTAAACGCCGTTCGATAAGCCCATAAAGCTCCGTCTAATTTCTTTGACCAATCCTTTCCTCCCTTCCCTATGGTCTTGTTGAGTATGCTTTTTAATTGCCTATTTGACGTCTCCGCTTGTCCGTTGGTTTGTGGGTGATAGGCCGTGGAGACCCTATGCTTAATTCCCAACTTGGATAAGCACTTTTTGAAATTCTTCCCGGTGAAATGAGTTCCTCCATCACTTATCAAGATTCTCGGTGTACCGAAACGGGGAAAAATCACGTTCTTGATCATAGTGATGGACTCCTCCGTGGAAGCTTTACGACATGGTATTGCCTCTACCCACTTGGATACATAATCAACCATAACAAGGATATACTCGAATCCAAATGAGTTTTTAAAAGGCCCCATGAAGTCTATGCCCCATACATCGAATATGTCGATTTGCAAGTTGTATTTCAAAGGCATAGAATTTCTTTGAGAGATGTTTCCGGTTCTTTGGCATTCGGGGCATGACGCCACATATCTTTTAGTATCTTCATGCATCTCCGGCCAATAGAATCCGCTCGACCATACTTTTGCTTCGGTTCGAAAATGGCTATAGTGTCCACCGTACTCCGCCGAGTGGCACTTTCTCAAAATCTCTCCCCCTCTTGGCACACATCTTCTCATTACTCCATCATTGCCAAGTTTGAAGAGGTATGGTGCATCCCAAAAATATTTCTTACTTTCGGAGATTTTCTTCCTTTGAGTGTTCTTATCTAAATGACCGAGGGGCATCTTTCCAATTGCTCGAATGATGTCGATCATCCAAGTATCTTTATCAAGCACTCTATAGAGGTGGACATCTCTCATCTTATCTTCAATGGGCTCTTTATCATCTTGTCCACGATTCATCCTAGACAAATGATCGGCCACAACATTCTCCACCCCCCTTTTTATCACGAATTTCAACATCAAACTCTTGGAGAAGAAGGATCCAACGAATCAAACGTAAGGATCCAACGAATCAAACGTGGTTTAGCTTCCTTCTTAGCCAAGAGATACTTGATGGCTGCGTGATCGGTGTAAACAATGACCTTCGAGTTCACGATGTAAGATCTGAATTTTTCGAAAGCGAATACCACCGCTAGCAACTCCTTTTTTGTAGTGGCATAATTTAATTGTGCCCCACTAAGAGTTTTGCTAGCATAGTAAACGGCGTGAACTCGGCCTTCCTTTCTTTGACCCAAGACCGCGCCTACGGCGTAGTCACTTGCGTCACACATGATCTCGAAAGGTTGGCTCCAATCCGAAGGTTGGATGATGGGAGCACTCACCAATGTATTTTTCAAGGTCCGAATGCCGCTAGACACTTCTCATCAAAGTCGAAAGCGACATCCTTTTGAAGAAGGTGCATTAAAGGCTTAGTGATCTTTGAGAAGTCCTTTATAAATCTTCTATAGAATCCGGCATGGCCTAGAAAGCTCCTTAAGGACTTAACATCCGTAGGAGGTGGGAGTTGCTCAACCGTCTCTACTTTAGCCTTGTCCACTTCAATTCCTCTCTCGGATATAACATGTCCGAGCACTATGCCTTGTTTAACCATGAAGTGGCACTTTTCCCAATTTAAAACCAAATCTACCTCCGCACACCTTGTAAGGACCTTTTCTCAGTTTGCTAAGCAATCCATGAACGTCTTCCCGTAAACGGAAAAATCATCCATAAACACTTCAACAATTTCTTCGATGAATTCGAAAACACGACCATCATGCAACGTTGAAAAAAGGCCGGAGTAGGCCGAAGGGCATCCTCCTATATGCAAACGTTCCGTAAGGACACGTAAACGTTGTCTTATGTTGATCTTCCGGGTGAATGGGAATTTGCATGAACCCCGAGTATCCGTCGAGAAAGCAAAAATAAGCGTGGTTTGCTAACCTCTCGAGCATCTCGTCAATGAACGGTAGGGGGAAGTGATCTTTCTTCGTCGCTTTGTTAAGCTTACGGTAATCGATACACATCCTCCACCCGGTCACGGTTCTTTGCGGTATCAACTCGTTCTTCTCATTCTTCACCACGGTCAAACCTCCTTTCTTCGGTACACAATGTACGGGCTCACCCACTCGCTATGCGGAACCGTCTAGATGATTCCGGCATCAAGTAACTTGATAACCTCTTTCTTTACTACCTCTCGCATGGCATGGGTTAGCCTCCTTTGGTGGTCCACTACAGGCTTACATTGGTCTTCCATTGGTATACGATGAGTGCAAAAGGCTGGGCTAATACCTTTGAGATCATTAATTGAATATCCAATCACCTTCCTATGTTTTTTTAATAAAATCAGCAACGGTTTATTTTCTTCGGGACTCAACTCGTCGCTCACAATGACTGGATAAGTTTTGTCCGGGCCCAAAAATTCATATTTTAATCCCTTGGGCAAAGGTTTAAGGTCTACCTCGGGCACTTGTGGCTCCTCGGGTTTGATTTCTCCTATGTCTTCGAATTTCTCTTCCTCCACACTACCATCATGCGGCTCTAAGCCTTTTGTTGCTTCCTCTAGTTCTTCATCTTGTTGATTACTAATTTGATTTTCCATTGCTCTTTGCAGCGGGTCTCTAAGGGTTTCAACAAAACAAAGACTATCTATCTCTTCTACTTCTTCATCATCGGGAGGAAAAGGTGTAAGGTGTTTAGAAGCACGAAGAAAGTTATATGTGTACTTTGTTCCATTAAGGTTCATTGTTACTTTGCCTTCTCCGGCATCTAACACGGCATCAACCAACTTAAGAAAAGGCCTACCTAAGATTATGTGATCATGATTACTATGGTAAGCATCAATAACAAAGAAATCGGTTGGTATATAGTTTCTAGAGATTTTTACTTTCATGTTGCAAGCAATACCTAGAGGTTTGATAGTTCTACCATCTCCCATAATTATTTTCGTTGATGTTAGAGCTAAGTCTAGGTTGTGGTATTGAACTTTATCGTAAATTTTAGAAGATAGAACACTTACTTGGGCTCCGATGTCGCATAAAGCTTTGCATTGAACTCCGTTGATCTCGCAACTCAAGTGTGGCGTCATCTTCTCTTCTTCTTCGGATCCTATCGAGTAGATTTCAGCGAGGCGAGCGTATGGTGATGCTTCGGGCTTGATCCCCATGATTCTCTTCACCTCGGCAATATGTTCGGATCCACCACGTCATCTCCATAGAGCTTTTCAAAAATCTCACCGGTGGTTTCGAGGTCGTATGAATTTTCAGCTTTCTTCTCCGGTGGGAAATCCACTTCCAATGCTCTTGCCATTCCCTTTTGATTAGGGAACGGTCTTCTCTTGTCGAATACTTCTCCGTAATCAATAGGAACCCAATCCATTGGTTCGAACTCCCTTAGTGGCTTCGCGCTTGACATGCTTCTCTTATTCGTCTAATTTGGTGTGGCGAAGTCGGCGCTTGGTGTAGTTCTTGACTTGATGTGTTCTTGTTCAAGCTTTTCCATGATTGGTTCCTCTTTTGCGACTTCCGGGTTGCCTCTTTAGAAAAATCAGGAAGCTTCTTCTTCCTTGAATTGATTTCCGGCTCTTCCGCAAGTCTTGTTTCCCAATCTCTTCGCATGGCAGCCGCTTTACTAACTTTTTGTAGAAGTTGGGCAGCTTCCGTGAGTGTTTTCTCCATGAGATCCCCACCCGCACACATTTTGACGTGTCGCATGCAACTAGGGGTTAGGGAAAAGAAAAATGTATGCAAGAGTACGTCACCGGTGAAGCCGAATTTTGGTCCTTGTTCGATTAATCCATTAAACCTATCCCGGGCTTGGTCTATCCCTTCCTCTTCTCCTTGCATGAAAGTGATCACTTGCCTCCTTAGATGTTGAACCTTGCTAATTGGAAAGAACTTCTCACAAAACTTCTTTGTCAACTTGTTCCAATTGCCTTCAACTTCAAAGGACGCAATCGAATACCATGTCTTTGCTTTGCCGGCAAGTGAGTAGGGAAAGAGATTCCATTTGAACCATTCATCGGAACTCCTTCTTGACGCACCGTGTTGCATATTGTCGTGAAATCCCTTATGTGTCTATATGGGTTCTCCGTAACCATCCCTTCAAATGGGTTCGCCGCCACCATCTTGATGATCTTGGATTTAATTTCATACTTGGTCGCTTCGAGCTTCGAATCCGATCTTGTACTTTTATGTCTTCACATCGAGGGCTAGCGTAATCCCTTAATGATTTCTCCGGTTCTTCCACGGGTTGATTAATGAACTCCATCTAGACAATAAGATAAAAACAAAAACAAAAAAGAAACAAGTGTTTTTCTAGATGATAAATGTTAGATAAAGCAAACAAAAGATAAACTAAATATAAAACTATGTTAGATGCAAATCAAACGATGTAAACTAACTTGCTCCCCGGCAACGGCGCCGAGGAAAAAGGGGCTTGTTGACGGATAAAAGACGTATCCCTCTACGATCCGCAAGCGTACGGACCCCACACCTTTTTCACCATGGGATTCCCAAGGTTCTTGTCAATCCGCGGAGCAAGGGGATTACAAGCGTTCGATCTACTATGACACACTTAGCTACTAAAACCCAAATTTACTATTAAACTAGAAAACGACTAAACTACACTAGAGAGAATGATAAACGATCAAGGTAGAAGACACTCGCCCACGGGTCTACGATACTAGAGCATGCAATCACTTAAAGACATGAAAACCAATCTAATCTATCGGGGATGTGACCACGGTTTCGCCCTTTCCCTCATCTCGTATCGTCACTACGCGAAGGTATTCATGACTAGACCTTTGATGGACACGGCGTATTGAATGGATCCAAGGAAGCATTGGAGCTCTACTCCCTTTACGGCACGGTAGCGAACCTTAAGCATGAAAGTATATTCAACACAAGATGATAGATAGATAATCCGACAAAGTGCGATTACATCTCAAGATCGATTACAACCCATGGACGAATGAGAAGATTACCCCATCAAGGTGCTGATCATGGCACCGTTGATCATGGTTTCCCTTCCGCCGTGTCTTCCTTCTTCTCCACGAGAGGGTGCTTCCTTCGAGGTGGTTGATCTCCCACCGGAGATCCTCCTCCTCTCTCTCTAGCTTGTGGATGGCCTTCGGTGCGAATGACTCCTCCTCCCGGTGTTGGCGGCGCCTCGGGGGTTTTAGGGTTGAAGATCCTACGAGGGCAAGGAAAACGGGACCGAACCGGTGCCGGACCGGGCCGGGCCGGGCCGGCGGCCTCGGGCCGGCCGCCCAGGCCCAATTCCGGCCCGGTTCGGTTGCCCCTTTTGCTCCGTGGATCCTCGTGCACTTATGTACTTTTCCCCCTCCACTTGCATGATTTTGATGCTCGTTATCCTCGCGTCCAAGATGGAGGCTCCCTTTGCATGAAGTTTGATCTTTTACGCTTCAATCCCCGGGGTGTTCCTTGTAGCACTTCGGTCCTCACCACCATTGGAAGTGATTTCATCCAGCTCATGAACACGAACAAGACTCCGTGAATGCTCCTTTGAACTTGTTGCGAATCCGTCCTTTATGTCCATGTTCTCCTACATAAACACAACACTTCCAAATGCATGCACAAAGATGAACTTGTTATATGATTAGTGTGCCTAGTGGCGGGTTAGTTCCATAATCAAATCCAAACCAAAGTGTAATGAACATGCTAGGTGCACCAAAATACACCGTCAACACCCATCCGACTCGAAAAGCCCGCCTTTTGGAGCCACCGTTCGTCACAACGCACCCCTATTCGTGCGGGTTAGTCTACGGCGAGTCCGAGGACAAGTCAAGATCTTTCGGAAGGTCGGGCGTGCACCTCTAGCCACCACGGCTACAAGAACACCCTATGTGATCTATCTCGAGAATAGATCTAAGATGAGCAAAGCCGATCGAAAACGAAGACTTCGGAGAAACATTTGATCGCTAAAAATCGGCCGATGACGAATGGATTGACGCGTGGCTCTCGACCCCCGGCTATAAATAGCCCGAATGGCGGCTAGGTCAAAGGGGGAGGCGACGGGCCCCCGAGATGGGCCGGGCCGGCCGGCTCGGGCCGACCGCCCGGGCCCACCTCGGCCCGGTTGCCGCCTCGTTCGCGTGGCGTCGGTTCTCGAGTCTTCTAGATCCTTCCCCCTTCCGCATGTGGGCCCTTGTCGTCGGTTCTCTCTCGAGTTGGACGAAGCTCCTTGTCTCGCAAGATTCGACACTTTTCCGGCTAGGTCCTCGGATTTTGTCGTCTTCTCGGGTTAGGTCCCCGGGCTTCTTGGAGTCAAGTTTGCTACATTGCATGACTTGTACCGGGCTTCAAGGTCTTATCAAGGTGCTTGATGAACTTATCCCGAAGTCTTACTCTCAACATCAAAACCCCGCATAAACACTAAACTCCAAAACCGGCATGCACGAATGAACTTGTTATATCTAGGGGGTTAGTACCAATGGATAAGATATAAAACTCATGCCAACACCGAAGGTAAACTCATGGCTAGGTTGACGAAATTTCACCGTCAACTCTCCCCCATGCTTAATCCTTGCTCGTCCTTGAGTAAGCCTTCGATGGATATCATCGTTGCCCTTCATTATTTAAACCTTGCACTTGATCATACATGAGAAAACATAATTCTCTCAAAATTTTAATTTATTAAGGTTTCATAATGTACTAGCCTTCATCCCTACGGAGGGTAGATTCTTAATTAAGCTTACCCCACAAGTATTATCATGCTCCAAAGTTTAAATAGATCTCAAAAATTTTGAAATAAAGAACGAGATGAAAAAGAGCCAAACCAAGTTCACAAATTTAAATCATCTTGCATATTGCTCATGAACTCTCATCTCACTTGTCTCTCAAGCCTATTTATTCTACTCCTTCCCCTCTCATAACATATATATGTGGTAGGCTTTATATGGATCTTTTTGGGAAAAGTTTAGTCCTACCAAGATATTATAAATGAGATGTTGTCAAAACAAGACAAGCTTCTCATGGTCTTACCGAGACTCGTCAAAAAGGTCATTGGAAAATAATGTTATATCAAGGAGGGGAAAGAGAAAAATACACACACTTGAGATAGGTGGACATGTGCAAACGTCAAAGAATGAACCCAAGGCACAAAGGAAGTACTCGTTATCGGATTGCATATGGTTTGGAAAAATTAGTATGGATCTTTTAATCTTGAAGCCTTGATATTCCAAATGCACTTTAGAGAACCAGGGAGCTCATTTATTTTTACTCATACTCACATTTTTTTCTTTTTCTATCTTTTTTTCCTTTTCTCATACATATTTTTCTTTTTTTCTTTCTTTCTCTTTCTCATTTTTTTATTTGCTCCTCTCGAACTCTAAAATTACATTGTACCTACCTCCTCCCCCATGCTTAGACGTTTGCTCGTCCTCGGGCAAAGATGTGATAAAGATAAGGTAGGTACCGGAAATACTTTTCCTTTGGAGAGATACTTGAAATCTTCAATGTTAACACCGTCTTGCAATCTTCCTTGAATTGATGATCCATCCCGAACGATAGGTTGTGGTCAAGGAGGTAATCACAAAAGATGATTTTTGGTTTTAAGGGTGGATATCCGGCGAGGTTTGTGAGATCTCCGATGTGGGGATACACAATGCACGGATAAGAGGCTAGCAATAAGATAGATACGCAAAAATGGAATGATGAGCTTCTTAGTCTCGGGCCAGAGAAATCATGGCCTGCAATAACTCACCCAAAAATAAATCTTGTACAAAAAGGTTTAAGCACTCAAATATAAATATGGCTCTGGATAGGTAGAGCAACACACAAGTGATATTTATGACAAGGTTAGCATTACTTTCATAAAAACCATCTTTGATCCATCTAAAACTTGAGAGCACATAAAACACTATGGGTCTTTATTTTAATCAGAACCTCCGCTAAAGATTAAGCTAGTATTTAGATAAATTCAGATTTGTATTTTAAGAGAGCATTAGCTTTAACATGCATAAATCAATTACAAAGATAAACAAAGCGGCAATTATAATCATATATCATCATGGTATAAATTTCATAACTTTACCAAAGATAAAAACAAGGTGGTGTCTTTATTCATGATGAAAATAAACTAACATACATGCTGAAAATAAACTAACACACTTGCTGAAATTTAAATAAAAACTGAAAACATTACGCAAACACAAGCTGAAAATTACAGAAAAAGGGAAAAGAAAAGAAAACTAAAGCTCCTCCTTCTTCCTAATCTTCCGCTGGCGGTTGGTATTGATGATCTTGGTAGTTATACCCCTGCTCATACAAGGTTTGGACATCCCCTCCAACGAATTGATCCGGCGGCACTAGGTGAAGACGCCCAAGCTCATAGGCAATATTTGCATTGCCTTCACCAAATTGAGTCGCGTTGGATTGGATGGCCGTGACGTTTTGTATATTTCTCGCAGCAAACCCTCCAATTATGGCCATGCTTTGTTGTGGTTAGGGTATTGTGTATAGGGCTCCACAAATGTTACATTGGCACATAATTTTGTGGGGGCATGGCTGGACCACTCCCCCATGCTTGCATTGTTGGCCCTCCGTAATAACTTGGCGGTGTAGGGATTCCCCCAAACGGTGGCACATAGTTTTGTTTTGCACCACCTTCTTGTGCGGAGGAGGATCCCTCCTCTATAATTCTTCCTCTTTTATTCTTACTTGTCATCACAAGGATTCCCTCCTCCAACCAATCTTCCTTCCCTTCAATGAAGAGTATAAGTCTTGGATCCGGAAGGGGTACGTTCACTTTGGCCACATGAAAGCCTCCTCTCTCATCTCCACTAATGTATTTTCGTTGCTTTAAGTATTCAAATCCGAGAGGGGTCCCGTGTAGAAGATATTCGGGATTTCTTGGAATTCCCGGCCTTAAGGAGATGGCTAACATAGAGAGGTAGCACCCCAAACCAATATCTCCCGATCCCGATGTTGCCTCGCAACACCATCGGTTAATCATGGGGTCCGAGGGGTCTATTGGATGCCCGGCAATTAATGCCGAGTAGAGCCAATACAACTCCGTGTCGGTCACCTTCGTCTCCCTAATCTTCCCCATAATCCTCCTACACATCCATGAGTGGAATACTTGGATAATGGGGTTCCGGATGGAATTTCGTTGTTGGTGGGCTTCCCCGGAGACTAAATTCCAAAATCCATCCAACATGCCTTCCGGCACGTCAACTTTCTCCGGAGCTCCCTTTTGGAAACCAAGTAGCTCCCTAATGTGTTCGTAGGGAACCACTTGCTGAATTCCCTCCAAACGGAATGATAAACATGGCTATCAAGGATAGGCGCCATGGTCATCAAGATCTTCAAGGCAAACTCCTTGTGGGTGTTTGCCGACACCCCGTTGGAAAATTGCACCCATCCAAGGTGCCCCTACATATAGTATATGTCCGTGCCAAAACCCAATGAGTTGAGAGCTTGATCATCGAAATCGACGTTTGCCACAAGGCTTTTCTCGAGATGAGAGAGTTTCTTCTCCTCCTCCTCTAACAAGATGATGAAGCCATATGTCGAGTA
This sequence comes from Cenchrus americanus, assembly GCA_947561735.1. Taxonomy (NCBI): domain Eukaryota; kingdom Viridiplantae; phylum Streptophyta; class Magnoliopsida; order Poales; family Poaceae; genus Cenchrus; species Cenchrus americanus. The sequence continues at coordinate 193,596,743 of OX387241.1, forward strand.
CCGCGAGTGTATGGAGGTGGAGCGGATGAACGGGTCGATCGACAAGGTGGAACGGGCGGCTCCTCCGTACGTCCTTGAGGTCCGGTAAACCTCATGGACGAGCTCCTTGTTGCCCTCATGCCACCAAGGAGGAGAGTGTCATTCCTCCTTGGCGGTGCCGTGTCCTCCATGCTTCGAGGAGACTCGAAACCGAGTGCCTCCTCAAAGACGTCGTCGAAGATGGCTTGGACAATGACGACCCCTTCTTCTTGCTGAAGAGACTTGTGGTTTTCTTGCACATGATTGCAACACTCTTCTCTCTAATAAAATTCCGGGTTTCAACCGGTAACTAGGCACTTCAAAGATTACTTCAGAATGTGGACTTCGAGTGGATTAAGGGTGTGAATTGTTTGAGCAAACAAGCTTGGGAAGGATGGCTATGTCTATGGTGATTCTGGACTCGAAAACTTGAGCACACAAATGGAGGAAAGAGAGAGCTACTTGCCTGCAGAAGGTGGGCACCGGGGGGTGCCTTTTATAGGGCAGGCCAGCCGGCCTGGGCCGACCGGCCCTAGTGGCTGTGTGCCCCTCCCTGGCTCCGTTTTCTTCCAGCATGATCATCTCCCCATTGTGACCTTTGTGCCTGTGTGCTCCACTTGTTGCCTTGCCCAAACGCTCTCGTCCACTCCTTTGCTTGCATTATTGGTTTTTCCACTTGATGCTCGTGCTTTAAATTATGTCCATGCTCCCTTGCTCCATTTGCTTTACATACCACCATGAATTTCCTGCAAAGTCATGCTTGCTGCCCACCCATGCTTGTCCTTTGCATGTGGTCTTGATGAAAGTTGTTGGGAGGTCATCCAATGATGCATTATGGTTCATGCATGATTAACTTAACTAGATTGCTCCCTCTAAGCATGTCTTATGGCTAAGCACTCCTCTAATTTCGAAAATTAAAAATAATTCCAGAGCTATGGAAGAGCTCAAGCATAAATTTAGAGAAGTTTTTAAACCATAAAAAAATGTAAGTCGAAAATATTTTCCGACTACATTTATATCGGTCTTACCGGTATTGTTTGCCTTCATTACTTGAGAGCAAACTTTCCCGGCTTGATCATGGGGGCATAGGTTTAGGTTCTAATTTTGGATAGATGAGAGAGATTTTGAATAAAATAAAATAAATTTAAATGAGGCTTAGAAAAATTCTAATCTTAGAGAAACCAAGGATATAGATTTTTTAAAACAACCAAAAGTTTAGTTTCTAGGTTCACACGAGTCCTACCACGTGCTGAAATTTAAATAACACCTAGGTACAAGTCGTGGCTCTACTCGTGTGTTTTTAGCATGAAAATCAAGTCAACCACAACAACATAATGAAGATGAATGGTTGAGTTAGGTTCTGAATTTATTTGGTTGTGGTTTCTCGAAAAGAAGCAAACAAACACATAGGAGGGTTCGTGTGAAGGGTTTATGATCAAGCAAAATATTCAACCAAGAATTATGTCTCTAATATTGTTCAACCACTTCTAAGTCTAATGCCTTTGCATAGTAAAATTCAAAACTAAATTATTAAAAAGGCTCGAAAAACCTGGAATCGGGTTGTCCTCTCGGTAGCTTATTCTTGACTCGACGAAACGGGTTGCCTCCCGTCTAGCGCTTCGTTTATAGTCCATGGCTAGACTTCTTCACTTGATTACTTCGGATCAACGCTCTTTGCGGGTGTTGCAATCTTGGGTACCCACTTCCAGACCATCTTGGGCACGGGCTTATTCTCCGGCTTAGTCATCTTTTTCGTCTTCACAGGCGGCTTTTGTTCCTTTGTCTTGACGGATGCAACAACATCCTTGACTTTCTTCACTTCCTTCTTCTTCGACTCTCTCTTCTTCTTCGGCTCTTCCCTCTTCCTTGGTTCTTCCTTAACAATGCAACGATGAGGTCGAACATATTTAACTTCAATCATATTGCATACCCCGAGGCGTGGTCGAAACTTGAAAGAACTCTTCTCGCCGTTAATGTCAAAGTTGATCTCCCCCTTGCCAACATCAATAGTAGCTCCCACGGTCTTGAGGAACGACCTCCCAAGGATGAGTGGTGGCTTCTCCCTCTCTCCCATCTTGAGTACATGAAGTCGACGGGGATGAAGTGATGTCCGACCTTCACGGGCACATCTTCAACGATGCCCAAGGGATAGCGAATGGAGTTATCGCCCAACTCCGAAGACATACTCGTAGGCTCCAACGGTAGGCATAGCTTCTCGAACACATCCCTTGGCATGATGCTCACACTTTCTCCAAGGTCACATAATGCCTTCTCAAACTTGAATGAACCAATGGAACATGGAATTGTTGTGCATCCGGGATCCTTTTGCTTCTCTAGTCCATTTGCAATAGCGACACTACGTTGCTCGGACATCTTGACATGATCTACCCCAAGTGTTGCTATCTCATATTTGTTTGCAAGTATGTCTTTGAAGTAACGAGAATATGTAGGAACTTGAAGGGCATCCAATAACGGCATGTTGATGCTAAGTCTACGCACAACCACCACAAACTTCTCAAAGTGATTACCAAGTTTACCTCGGAAGTAGCGTGGCTTGAGTGGCGGTATCTTCGTGTCTTCCCCCGGCATCCCAAACTCGGGCTCTTCGGTGACAATCTCGGTAACTTCCTCCTTAGCAAATTCCTCCGCCTCGGCGGATGGTTTAGGCTTCCTTGCTCCCGTGGAATGTTCCGGATCTTTGGTCTCCTTTCTCGAATGTGTTTGAATCGCCTTCGCCGTTTCGTGACCTTTAGGTTGTCCCGGAAGCTTCCCTTCATTAGTAGTGAGGCGCCGGCAAGTTGTCCCACTTGCATCTCGAGCATCTTCATCATGTTGAGCACTTTATGGTTGGAGCTTCCGACCTCCGTCACTTTGCTATCGATGTTTTCCAACACCTTATCTATGGCTTTGAACTTGGCGACGGTGTCCTTGTTGATCTTAGCTTTCTCGTCCATGAAGTCCTTGAATTGTATACGAAGCAGAACCAAATTCAAGATGGATGAGCTTGCATTAAATTGAGGTCTACCTTGCTCGTAGCGGAAGTTCGGCAAATCTCTCTTCCTCATGTAGTCGAGCACCTTGGCTTCCTCCGGACAATCCTTGTGGACATGGCCATATTCTCCGCACTCTTCACATGTGGATTTTGCTTCGGCAGCCTTTAAGTATTGAGCCTCTTTCTTTTCTATCTCCATCTTCTCCAACCTCCGCATAAGTGAATCGATCTTGCCTTCAAGTATGTCTTCCTTTTACACTTGCAAGACTCCTTTGACGTTCCCCGTGGGTTGAACCAGAAGTAAGCGTCCGGATGACGCCCACATGTCATTGGTCGCGACCTTCTTGAATAGAGTGAAACCTTGAGTCGGCGTAAGCTTGATGATGGATCCTCCTGCTAATGCATCGATGATCGTCCTTGACGCCATGGTGAGTCCTTGGTAGAACTTTTGCATGAGGTCCTCCTTCGAGAACTTGTGATGTGGAACCGCCCGAGTGTACTCATTGAAGCGCTCAAATGCCTACGAGATAGTCTTCATAGGATATTGAGTAAAAGTAGCAATATTATTACACAAGCTTTGAGTTTTACCCGGCGAGTAGTATTCCTTCATGAAGGCCCTCATCAACGCGTTCCAATTTTGCACTTGTCTCCCGCCGGTTAAGCGTGGAACCATTGCAAAGCTTTCCCGAGTAGCGAGAACGGGAAGAGCCTTGCCCTCATTTGATCTTGAGTCACCCCGTCCATGTTGAATGTCTAACATAGTTGACTGAACGCTTGGAGGTGAAGGTTTGAATCCTCTTTACCGGTGAAGGGTGAATGTTGCACCATGCGGATTGCTTTGAGGTCTTAATCTCGAATGGCCTTCCGATCTCCGCGAGGTTAAAGATTGGTAGGTCGATGATGTCCGGGGTGCACGGCTCACGATCTTGCGTTCTTGCGGCGGTTGTTCACCCATCGGTGGAAGTCGATTCTCCCGAGGACTTTGAAGTGGTGAATTCTTCGGAGACTCCGATGATCCTTCGTCTTCCGACTTCGAATCTATAAAATCCGGCTTTTTAGCTTGATGTGCTTCGCGTCTTCTTAGCTTGTAAAGTTTTTACGGATCATCCACAAAATTATCGGGTTTGTTGGAGAGGTAGACGTCCATCTCCTGTTAGGGTTAGCGATAAACAAAATATACAAAAAAAAAAGAAAAAAACAAATCTAAGAAAACTAGGGTTAGACAAAATAGATTAGCTTGATTTTGAGGATTATCAAAAGTTAGTAGATGCAAAAAGAAAAACTAAAAGAAAACTGAAAATTACACAAAAAGCAATAAAATATTGAATCTTGATCACTTGTTCCCCGGCAACGGCGCCGGAAAAAGGGGCTTGTTGACGGTGTATTTCGTGTTAAAGTTTAAGTAGACTTGCAAGCGGACAAGCCTCACGTCGTAGTCAAGGGACCCTTCTTCCCTCGAGTGGTGAACCCAAGGTATCGAATCCGTGGAACAATGCGTCTTTGCAAGAATTGATCTAGTAATGGCAAGAAACTTCAATCTTTGAAAGGTGAAACCCTAATGCATCTAATCAAAGAACATCAAAAATGAATCTAATATACTAAAGACCGGAGGTAGCAACGAGATAGAGGGGGATAGATAAACCGATCTAGAGAGATCGGATCAAGCCTTTTGTTGAAGTTCCGTGCAAAAGAAGAAGTAGCAAGTTTAACATTAGAAGCCTATTTAAACCATGGTTTCCCGTCCGACTCCGAAAACTCCCGCCTTTTGGAGCCACCGTTCTGTCACAACGCACCCCTATTCGTGCGTGTTAGTCTAGGGAGAGTCCAAGGACAAGTCGAGATCTTTCGGAAGGTCGGGCGCCACCATGGCTACAAGAACACCCTATGTGATCTATCTCGAGAATAGATCTAAGATAAGCAAAGTCGATCGAAAACGAAGACTTCAGAGAAACACTTGATCGCTAGAAATCAGATTCAACTTGTTACATCAACTAGTACATGATAAACGAACCAAGATCACCACAGGGATCCTACCTCGATCTTGCTTCTAGCTCCGCAAACTCCGATGTGGTCTTCCTTGCAAGGTTCCCATGTCGGCTAGGGAGACCCTAGTCAACTAGCTTGACCCTCTCCTCTCTCCGAGATGGTGTCCCTCTCTTTTACTCGCTCCTCGGCGGCGATGACGAATGGATTGACGTGTGGCTCTCGACCCCGGGGCTATAAATAGCCCGAATGGCGGCTAGGTCAAAGGGGGAGGCGGCGGGCCCCGTAATGGGCGGGTCGTCGGCACGGCCGACCGGCCCGGGCCCACCTCGGCCCGGTTGCTGCTTCCTTCACGTGGCGTCGGTTCCCGAGTCTTCTAGATCCTTCCCCCTTCGCATGTGGGCCCTTGTCGTCGGTTTCTCTCCGAGTTGGACGAAGCTCCTTGTCTCGCAAGATTCGGCACTTTTACGGCTAGGTCCTCGAGTTTGTCATCTTCTCAGGTCAGGTCCCTGGGCTTCTTGGAGTAAGTTTGCTTCATTGCATGACTTGTATCGGGCTTCAAAGTCTTGTCAAGGTGCTTTATGAACTTATCCCGAAAGTCATGCTTTCAACGTCAAAACCCTGCATAAACACTACACTCCAAAACCGACATGCACGAATGAACTTGTTATACAAGGGGGTTAGTACCAATGGATAAGATATAAAATTCATGCCAACACCGAAGGTCACTCATGGCTAGGTTGACGGAATTTCACCATCAACAGGCCGCCATGTGGTCGAAACGCCGTCGGCTGCCTTGACGGCGACGTTGTAGGTTGACGACCAAATGTTGGGATCGGAGCGGCCGTCGTACTTCTAGATGTTGGGCTTGAAGTTGTCGGCGTAGGAGACCGACCGGAGACGTGGCGCCAACGCGCGGGAAGGCGGTGAGTGCCATGTCGTCGCCATCGTCGCCGACCCGAGCCGCATTGTCGTCTGCCGCCGCGGCCACAACCTCGGATCTAGGGCCGTCGCGCCGGGTTACGGGCGGGACCCTCGGGGTGGCCGTAGTCTTTCTCGTACTAGGCGTGTCGCCGGTACTCGACGTCATGCCGCTCATGCTCTTTGCGCTCCATGATCCGGTGGACGCCGCCCGGAGGACCGTACTCGCGGTCTTAGTCGAGGCGACGTCGCGGCTCCCGCTCCTCACGTTCACGGCGATGTTGGTCGATGTAGCCACGGGCATCGCGACCACGCCGGTTTTTGTCGAGGTTGGCGTGTAGGTCGGCGGCTAGCGCGGCCCTCGTTGTAGGCTGGTTGACCACTTCTGGATCGTGGGGAGCTTGCTATGCACGGAGCTAATTAGATTGGATGCGCGAATTTCGGCTCGACGTAGACGCGGCCGACTTGGATGACGTGCGGTGGCATCTTCTCTTCCACCGGAGCGGTGGCGACTCGGACGTGGGCCATGGCTGCTTTGACCTCGGGCGAAGTATTGGCCTGCGAAGATGTGCCAACGCGTGCCCGAGGTTGGCACCGGGGGCCGTTGAACGTCGGTAGATCCGCCTCTTTGAACTCGAGACATAGGTCGCGAGCACACGAGGGTGCCGCCCGGCGCTGCTCCTCCGCCCGTCGGCCGGCGCGGTTTGCGTTCGCCCGGATCCGACGTGCTTCCCCGGAATCCGTCGCACCGACCCGCGGTGGGTCGTTCGGCGAGACCACCGGGACACGCCTCCGGGTGGATCTCTGCGGTTGTTGGGGGAGATGCGGATCCGGGCCTTCGAAACTCGCCCCTTTGTCCGAGACGTGGGAGCTGCGTGACCCGCGCGACATCGCACTCCCCGATCGATCTACCACCGTAGCAGGCAGCCATGGAGTGTGTGTCGTGCACCCTTATGGTAGATGCACGGTACGTCAAGATGGTCGCGGTGGGCGCGAGATTCGACCTTGAGGTTGCTAGTTGGTTGCTTGTCGCCCGGTTGGATCTTGATCGACTTCGCCTCCCGATGTTTGACACGTCGGCGGGGGGCCGCGGGCCGAACGTGAAGGTCTATGCGTTGGGCGGCGAGCTCATTCGCGGATCCGGAGGGTTTCCTCCATCATGTCGATGACATGCTCGATCCCTTGGACAAGATCATAGGGTTTTGGGCGGGTGGGTCTTTGACTTTTGGCGGAGGCTGGGGTCGACGCCAAATATCGCGGGGACCTTCACGGAGGCCGTTGGTGAGGTCGCCGCCGCCGGCGTGGTCGAGGTCGTCGTGAAGGAACCGAAGCGGATCTCCATGGGGTCGGCGAGGATGTCTGCCATGCTCGCCGGGAAAACGACGCCAGATCGGGCCGCCATGCTACACAGCGAGTTCCCGATCTGCCCCTACACGCGCGCCAGGCGTCGGGGGGTGAGACCCGCACGGATCCGCAAGGGGGCTACCCAAGCGGTTGTAGGTTGATTGATGGGGGGGTCGGGACCTAAAGGCGTAGCGATAGTTCTTGGATGAACTCGGAACTCAATGAGTATGGCAAGGACACGGGGGCTTTTAGGCGGTTCGGGCCTCCGGAGAGTAAAACCCTACGTCCGGTGTGGTGGGATTATGTGGAAAGGTGATTTCCCCACGAATGAAGCTCTAGGCCGCCTTATATGGCCGGAGGACTAGGGTTTCCATTCGTAGTCGGTGGACCTCATCGGGGCCGGTTACAAATTTTAGGAAGGTCGCCTTCCGTAATTACGAGAGGATCCGGTGATCCTTGGGTCTCTTGCGCTGCCGCCACCGTGGTCTAAGGAATGGCTTGCCCCACAAGCCCGGTAGGTCTTCTGCGATATGGATAAGGTCGTCGAGGTCTTCCAAGGTCGTCGGGGTCATGGATAAGGTCGGCCGGGTCCACTTGCGGGTCGGTTCGACTTCGGCGGTCGGGTCCACTTGATAGGGACCTCCGGTCTCGGTCGGTGGGGACCCATGGGTACCCATGTCCGTCACACATGATTGAGTTGCATTGCTTCCCTCGGTTAAGGTTTGGATATGATACTTCGAGACCCCACGGATACTAGTTACTTCACCTTAGCAAAATATCAATGACAACCTAGCTTGAACCATTGATTGCTTAGTACCTCGCCATAGTCATTTCGGTTGATCTCTTCATCACTTACTCAAGTCACGTTGAGTTTGGCTTTGCTTCATCAAACAATTAATCTTCATTTGAAATACCGCATCAAATGCTTGTTCTTGATTAACAAGGAATATTCAAGCTTCCAATTGAGGATCATCAAATATATACTCATTCTTGTATCCTTTTGCAATCACCACATGAATCCTTGCACTTGTTTTGAGAAAGTTATCAATTTCCCTTTTTGTGATCCATTTGTATTTCAATCAAGCTACCATAATTATCGGAGATAATGAACTGGCCTTTGCAAAATATCCCCAATATTTATCTTCAAATGTTGCTTGACATTTAGCATTTTTCATTAGGATCACACAATTGCTTGTCTTCTTCAATATGAGCCATCCAATATTCATTCTCAAATATGTGACAAAATTATATCATGAATATATAAATAAAACTTGCTCACATTCTTTGATAAACAAGTTAGACCTTTAATCACTTTATCATTCAAGTCACCAAAATCCACTTAGGGGCCTAGATGCACTTTCGGGCTTCGGGTGGGCGGCGGGCGGCAACCTCCATGGCCGGCGGGGCGATTTTGACCTCTAGGCACGGCGAGCTTCGTCCATGGCCGATGCAACTAGGGCAAGCTTCGGCGCGATGGCCTCCAAGTTCGGCGGTGGACTTCTCGTCGCGGCGCCCTTCATGGCGGGGGCATAGGACTAAGGAACGAGCACCCACTATTGTTGTGGATGTTGTGGCAACGTGATGCCCCCGTTGTCCTTCCGTCGACTCACCACACCTCCAATCCTCTACTACGGGTCCCGGCGGATTCCCTAGTGGAGAATGGACGACAAGCTGGAGCGAGGAGGGAGGCTCACGCGGGGGAGGCACCGAGGCACGAGGATGGCAAGGGGGTAGGCCGGTAGCGCGAGGAGGAAGGCCGACCATGGAGAGGGAGGACCGGAGAGTAGAATTAGAGAGGAGAGAGAAAAATGCTGACAAGTGGTTGTAGGATCTAGGATACCGACTAGAGGGGGGTGAATCTGTGGTTTAAAATCTAAAAGCACAACACTAGATAAATTTAATTAGAACCACAAGGAGGATTAACTAGCTAAACTATTCCTATGTTGGGGGTTTGCAACCTAGGGTGACAAGTTACAATTCAATCTCTAGGAAGAGATGCTCAAAGTAAAGTACTTGAAAGGAATATGAGCAAAGAAATAACCAAGCACGAGAGATGAATTTTATCCCGTGGTACCGATGACTTGCCTGGTCACCCCTAATCCATGTTGAGGTGGATTCAATGTTCAACCTCTCCTCTATTAAGGCAACGCTTGATCTTGAGCCGGTTAGAACCGAAGAACCACTCCACACCTCGATTCCACTAGAGTTGCTCTTCACCGCTCCAGCGAGGTGAGCACAAGACCTCTCACAACGAGAAATCCGGAGCCACGCACAATCTTCAATGGATTCTTCCACCACCAAGCCGTCCGGGAAGCGGAAACTTCCAAGAGTAACAAATCAACCACTTGCTTGATGATTCCCTAGTGCCACAAAGATCAAAACCTTGATGCAATGCACTAGATGCTCTCAATCTCACCAAAGATGTAACCACTAAGCAAAGTGTGTGAGAGAGAGGAGGGGAAGAGCTCTACTAAGGAGTATGAACCTTTCAAAGTGCCGAGAGAAACTCTCCCAACCCGGGCATGGAGTAAGTACTCCCCCTTCCCTAGCCGTTATGTCAAAAATGCATACTTTGCGGACTGTCTGCGATTCCCTCACGGACTGTCCACATTTGAATTCAAATGGTAAAAATGCGAAGTCAACTGTTGTCAGAGTTGCCCGTTGGGCCGGGCAGACTGTCCGCCAGGACCTTGTTGATGTTCCTTAGTCTCGCCACTAGGTTGGCACAAACGGCGACCGCGACAGAAGTGCTTGCTGGCGCGTACAAGTGTCTCTGCCGGGTTCACACCTCTAGTAACAGAGCTAAGGGACGTCAGGGGTAAAACACACGATCACAGAAAGGTCCGCAAGCGCACGGATTACCGTTGTATCATTTCACCCAGTGGTATTCGGGTTGTTGATTTATATTTTCCCGTGGGAGGCATGACGACAAATATGATCGAGTAAACGGTGGAGAAAAACCAAGACTTGGTAAAGAGCTATAGCGGGGGATAATGAATAAAGATATTCGGGGATGACTTGACACACGCTAGGAGATCTAGATAAAAGATTAGAGTGGATAGCGAGCTCATAGGACAACGAGACGAGAAAGGATCCTAACACAATCTATCTATTCTTGTCAACTCTAGGCAAAGGTCTAAAGCAAAGGATAACCAAGGCAAGCTAACTCAACAAGCTCTTCTAGTGTAGCAGGGGCATGCAAAGCCGTGCCCTCAGACTGGGATGAGAAGGGAGGACTGTGACGTGCTGAATCCTACCGACCCGAACTAACGTGGTGGACTACAGAGCCCGTCCGGAGCTGTCAGCTCCTTAGGGTACCACAACTATTCCATTGCGTGGGACACCAATCTAAGACTAAGGTAAGCTCTGAGCATCGTGCTCACAACAAACCAAAGAACCTTTACCCGGGTACCGCGAAGGAAGGTCTCTCTCTCTCCAATGAAACACCGGAGATCAAGCGAAGAATAACCACAACACAATAGGGTTGAAGAGAGCTATGCTAACCAAGACTAAACTAACTTTAGTCTAAACCAAAATAAAGCTTCTAGAGCAAAATAAAAGCTGAATGTAATTGACTCGAAAAGTAAGATAGAAAGATAACTTGAATTGTACTTGAGTCTAAACAAAGAAAGGATACAAGAGCAATACTGGAACTCTGAAGAAGACTCCTCCGGAACCCCGAGACTAGCTCGACTCGACTCTAACTCCCAAGCTACACTAATCCTACTCTAAGTGAACAAAAGAGTGGTAATGAGATGCTCCAGCGTTGTGTGTTCAATCCAGCGGGTGTGAGGCTCCTTTTATAAGTAAGTGAGGTTGGTTGAGCGTGTGGGCCCATTTTCATAAGTGCAGCCGGAAGAGGAGGTGCGCCCGGCCCTATGATCCACCACCTCTTGACTTGGACACTCCAGGTCCTTGCTCTTGAGGCGGTTGAAGGTCAGTAACTTGAGTCGGTTTTGGTCGGCACAGCGGTTGGGAGGTGCGGCCGGCCCTCTAGGTGCGGTCGGCCCACCTCTAAGCTGTGGGATGAACCGCCTTCGCTCAGTGACGCTCAAGATGGTCTTGGAATGACAGTTGTAGCGGTTGATCAGCTGGAGAGGTGGACCCATTGATCCAAGTGATCACAACTTCATCCATTCAATCAAACCGACGTTTCCTTGATCAGTCTTGTTCATCCAATGTTGACGGTGAATTTCCGTCAACCTAGCTATGAGTTTACCGTCAACATTTGCACGTACTTGATATTATAACCAATGGTACAAACCCCCCGGAGGTATCAATTTCACTCTTGCATGTCGATTTTGGAGTTTGTTGTTTACACAGGAAATTAACGTTAAAGAGGAGACTTTCGGGATAAGTTCATCAAGCACTTCAAGAGAAGATCATGATGCCCGACACAAGTCAAGACACATCATGAACATGACTCCAAAGGGCCCAGGGACCGAAGCATGAAGCCGGAAAACTCCCCGGGACACTCGGACGAGAAGATGCGAAGCTTGCGCGACAAGGAGCTCTGTCTAACCCGTGGAGAAGACGATGTTAAGGGCCCACATGCATAAGGGAGCAAGTCAACAATTGACCGAGAAGCATCGGGGAGTGAGACGGGGCCGAACTGGGCCAAAATGGGCCTGGGCCGGTCGGCCCAGTACGTACGGCCCAGCCTATTTCGGGCCCGGTTCGCGACCCCCTTTTGCCCTAGGTGCTTGTCTATTTATTGCCTCCGCCTTCGCCGGCCGCCACATCCATCCATTCATCAAAGAGCCGCCGAGACGAAGGAGAAGCACCGGGAGGAAGCCGACGGCCGCCGCGAGTCCTCAAGTTGCCTAGGAGATGGCTTAGGCCATGCCCTAGCCCCCATGGTTGGCCCTGCGTGGTAAAGCTATGGTGGAGTTCCGGAGCCGCGACTTGAATTCGTCAAGTCGTTTGTACCTTTAACATTCGATAGTGATATAAATCTATTCTTGTCTTTACTTTGATCTACTACGAGTTGTGCTTATTCATATGTGTAGCTACCATATGCCTTTAGTAGGACTAGATCGAATCATGGTGATTAGTCTTATCTTGCAAATACACCGTAGTAGTGCACGGACCGAGGTTTATCGCTCGGTGTTGAATATCCTTGCGTAGTGACAGTACGGTGGAGGAGAAAGCGGCGAGTGAACGTGCATCGGACCACTCCATATCGGGTTACTCCATATCGAGTGTAATCCTTATCATAGTATAGGTTTAGATTGGTTTATCACCTTGGCCGGAATGGCAACAAGAAGACGATAGGCTAGGTTTACCTTTGGTTTGCTTACCTTTATGGCTAGGTGGATGTGATCCATACATCCCTTCGTGTTTGTATGTTACCTTTATGCAATCAATGCTTCACATAGGGTTAGACTGGTAGGTTAGATAGAGAACCTTAGTGGTTTGCTTCCGATCCTTGGATTGACAAATCTAGGGACGACCCTCCTTGGTGAAAAAGGCTCCAAGTCACCCGTAGGCTTGCGGTGAACTTGAGCACGGTTTTACACCGTCAACATCCAAGTTGTGCACGCGGGGAAGGACTTGATTGGGACCAAGGACGTGGCACGAGGCAGGTACGGCCGCACCTGCAGGGCCGACCGTGCTTGGCGGTGCGGCTGTGCCTAGCTCATGTGGTGCGTTGGTTCCTTCCTCCCTAAATGTGTACCTGTCCATAAAAATTGCAACACAACTCGTGGAACTTTATTTGTATCAAAAATGTGCATGAAACTTGTTGTATACTCCTCTCGAACCTGAGGTTTTGACGGTCGAAACTTTGTTGTAAGGACCATCAATAGACCTCGCGGACCATCCGCCGGTAGGCCGCAAACCGTCTGCCCGGTCCACTGGAGCTGCGCACCGTTCTGTATGATTCGAGGTTAATTTCGGACCGTCCGCCGAAGACCCACGGACTGTTCGTCTGAAAAAGATTTTTCTCGAAAAACTTTTTCAAAAACCTCATATAATCAATAAACCTCAAGAGCCCGCAGACCGTCCGCCCCAAGGGCCCGAACTGTCCGCCCCCACAACAGAAAGCTGATTTTCTCAAGATTTTCATCGAAACCTTTTTATCTTTTGAAATGCCACTCATCGAAATGCAATGCATGGAAATTCTTGATCAGAGTGGCACTATGGAAATTGGAAAGTCAAGTCAATGAAATTGATCCCTCTTGATAGTACGACTATCTATCCTATCAATCCGGTCATTTATCATCCTCTAACCACCTTATGACCGGCAAAAATAAAATCCCTAGCTTTACCTTTGCCTTGAGCTCCTTTCCATCACATGACATACAAGCCATCCTTTTGCATATCTCATGAGCTCATCATTTCATCGGACTAACCTATTCTTAAAGCTCAATAAAAATGTTAGTCCACAATGATTGTCATTAATGACCAAAACACGAGTTAGGGGCCAAGATGCCTTCAGTGGTGTCCATTGCCACATGGCATCTGAGTCGGCAAAACCACCCACCAAAACCACCAGATCGTAAAAATGAACGGTTTTAAGAGTTGAGTGACCAAAGATTTCTAGTTTTACAGTTCAACGGCCAAAACAAAACTTGGACAATAGTTGAATGGTTTAAAGTGAACTTTTTAATTTTTATTCTGTGAGATAGGATAATTATGGAGGGAAAAAAATATTTGGACTAGATCACCATCTTTTGTGCACCGTGTTTATGTGTCAACATATGCAATGACACATCAGTTATTTGCAGGGCTCACTACTAGAGACACGACCTTTGTTCTGGGTCTTTTGTCCTGGTTGAACTTTGGACCCAGGAGAAAAGGCTTTGGGGGCCCTATGGCCTTGGAAGGCCGCTGACGTCATCCACCATTTAGTCGGGTGGTTTAACCACCTAGGACTAAAGGCCTGGCCACCAACAGCTCTCTGGCCACAATAATTAGCACTAGCCTTTAGTCTCAGGCGGTTTTACCACCCGATACTAAAAGGATTCCTTTAGTCTAGGGTGGTTTTTCCAACCAGGACAAAAAGGGTGCATCATAAAATCGCTAGCGCTCCTTCTGCTTCCTCCTCCTTCAGCTGAACCATTCTTCAACCGAGAGAGTTCAAGTTCATCTCCATGGAGCCTCTGTCCTAGGGAGGTGCTACCAATTTTTTCGATGGCATGCATTCTTTTCTCGTAGTGCCAAAGCCCACAAGAACCCAAAGGGATTCATGTGTTGTCCATGCTCTCAGTGCAGAAATGAACAAGACCATGCTCGTCGTTGGCTAGCGCAAGGACTATGTTGCCTTTGGCCTCAATGCAGAGGAATGACTTCTTGCATATATGCCTATAGAAGACTTAGTGCATCTCATTTGTTTTGTGGATGAAACAAGAATGTCTATAGGTGCTATTCTCGGCAATGAAGAACTACCATCTCTGGATACAAACGTCATACCTAGATGGCGATTCCAGCTAGGATAAACTTTGGTCAGGCTAGAATTAGTGACGAAGCTCCCAACTAAGATGTAACGATTTCATGAGTGGTACATGAAAAGTCAAAGAATGGCATGGAGATGTTTGGTATGTTTGTTAGACCGGAAGATTTTGCCGGTGAAGTTGAGAAGGTGGTCTCAATATAGTTCAAAGATATATGAAATTTACCATCTAGACGGCTTGAATACTGATCTTATCATGGCCTAGTCTTAAGTGTCATCTTTCATATGTTTATTAATTAACTTTTGTGTTTGTCGATCGACTAAATAACTTTTTCTTTCATTTTTTTAGCCTGCAACTCACTGAGATGCGAAAGAAGGGTTATGACAAAGTTGGTTTCATGGACCCATCTAGGGTTAACCAACATGAGGTCCAGAAGCAACCAGAGAGAACAATCAAGGCAATCTATAGGACCTTGTCTGAGCTGCATTACAAGAATTGCATACTACTACCATACGAATTCAAGTAAGTGTGATTACCATCTAGTAAAAAATTTGATTTACTAATTATACTAGTTAATTTTGTTTAGTTCTAATCTTTAGGAATATGTATACAATTTCCACTAGGTTCTTATGACAATTGCAGTCGACGCCAACAACATCATAGTTTTTGATTCGTTGAGAAAACCTCCCGAAGGCTACCAAGACCTTGAAGATATGTTTCAAGTGTAATAATTCTAGATAAGACATTTTCTTTAATGCAATAGTTTGCTTTTGCTAACACTCTATCTTTCATTATTTTCCCCATAGCCTAGAAACAATTCATTGCTAAGAACAATGGACTATTTAAAGAAACTATTAGATCCAATACTAAATTTTATGTACGCAATCTAAATAACAACTTCAGCTTCAGATAATTTAAATTGTATAACACTAATATTTTATAATTTTCTCCTCTTTAGTGTTTGAAACGAGAACTGTCGGTGTTTTAGACCGGCAACCTACTACGGGGAGTACCCGAAGTAGATGAATGTGACTCGCCGAGATCGGTAACTCGAAGGAAGAGACACGTGGCACACAATTTAGACAGGTTCGGGCCGCGAGGTGCGTAATACCCTACGTCCTGTATGCTGCGTAGCTCTGGATTGATAGGGCACGATTACACGATGGTGCAGTAGTGCGCCGTGGGTTGTATGAGATGAGATTGGATGATGGAGATCGGTCCCTGCCTCGCCTTATATAGTCCGGGAGGCAGGGTTACAAGTCGGAGTAGGAAGAGAGTACTAGTCGAGTACGTCTAGGAGTCCTCCGTACGGTGCGGAACATGCACGGCTTCCTAACCGAGTACTACTCTCCGTGTAGTCCTTGTGTTCCACGCCTTCGGATGCCGTGTAGCGCAAGCCGGTAGTCCCAGGGGCCCACCGAGTAGTCGGTCCTGGTACCCACCGAGGTAGTGGGCCCAGGGAGGTCCATACGACAAGCCCCCGAGTACTTTGTAGTCGAGAAGGATAGCTTCAAGTAGTCTTGACGGCCTTAACGAGTAGTCCTCAAGCGTCCCTGAGCGCTACAAGTCAAAAGTCCTCAAGAATAGTCGAAGCATCCCGAGGCTGGAATGTACTCCAGCTGATGTTTGAGCAATCTTGAAGTCTTCTCGAGTAGTCCCAAGCGTCCTTGAAATCCGCCTTCGAAGGTCTTCAAGAAATGCCAGCCTTGTCTTGAAGCCGGAGCCGTCATGGAGGTGCGACTTGCAGAACCGCACTCCACATGAAGTAGCCCCCGAGCCTCGAGCCGCGGGCTCTGGCTCAGGGTCCACCTGGAATCTTGGCAAGATAATCCCGAAAAATCCGGAGAGAAAAAACCGAAGGACATGTGGCACGGAGCCCCTAGCCTTGAGTCGAGTACTTCCTCTCGAATTGAAGGGTCTTCTTGAAGAATGTGTCCTGAGATGCTCTTGAGACTAGCCGCGTCCCGGGTAGTCGAGTAGAAGTAGCCGAGCCGCCGAGGTGAGGCGCGTCGACTAGTAGAATACGAAGAGTCACGCGCGCCGGCCGAGTCGGCCGCGCGTGGACTTATCCGGCCGCCCGTTACGGAGGCGATTTGGCTTATAAATAAGAGCAAAAACCCTTAGGGTTTTCACCCCAAGTGAGCCGCGGTCATTGCCATTTGAATCTTGAAGTAGATCCACTCCGGTGCTTGCTGCCGCCGTAGTAGATCCGAGCGCATCGCCACCCGAAGCCTTTAGGGTAGCCCCCGAGCGGATGCGAGTGAAAACTCCTTGTACTTGGAGAATGAAGCCGTCGCCGTCGAAGACGTCGAAGGCCGGCGGGGAAGAAGAGAGGCCGTGCGAGAGGCCACCGCGGCCGCCACCGGTGCGGCGCCGCCTCGTCTCCACCGCGGGCTGATCCAAGCCGCGAGTGGAAGAAATCGAAGGTCAAGACGGAGGACTCGCGACCACCGTTGAACGAGCGGGTTCATCAGGGAGAAGGAGATCGACATGTGGAGATCCGCCGCAGGAGATCCCTATCCAATGGAGAAGGCCGAAGACGAGATCCCAATGTTCTCGCGCTTCGTGGAGCGCGGGCTTGCGCTCCCAGCAAGCGACTTCTTCAAGGGGCTGCTCAGGTACTACGGCATCGAGTACCTCAATCTGAACCCCAACGGAATCTTCCATACATCTGTCTTCGTGCATTTCTGCGAAGCCTTCTTGGGTATCAAGCCGCACTGGGTGCTCTTCCGGAAGTTCTTTCGCGTCAAGCCGCGGCTCGGCGCCTCCAACCCTAGAGTAGTCGGAGGGGCGGGGAATCCGGTGAGGGAGGGACGCCGCGGAGCGCGATGCACGGCGTACAAGCTCGTGGACTCCAACACCGACCGGAAGACGAGATGGTTCTACATCACGAACCACCATCCCGAGCTACCGAAGCCGAGCGGACGGCGGCCCGAGGCACCAAGAGTGGTGGAAGACGGAGCCCACCATGCAAGAGGGGATCCGGCTCCCGAGTTGCTAGCGCGCATCAAGACTCTCAGGGATGCGGGACTGAGGGCCGAGCACGTGGCCTTCAGTTTCATGAAGCGCAGGATCCAGCCGCTGATGGCGCGGGATACGATGGGCTTCGAGTACACCGGCGACAACAATACGTCGCGGATGCGGGGGGCGAGGCCCGGGAGCGACAACGACATCGTCGAGAGGTTGTCGAGGATCTTCAAGGACATGCCGCCGTACACGGCGTGTCCGGTCGAGGAGTACTCCGCTGCGCGCCCGCCCAACGAGGTAAGTAGTCGCACCCCCTCGTCGAGTAGTGAGTACCCGTAGTAAAGTTTCTGACGCCTTGTGTCTTTGCGCAGGATGATGTGAAGCGGTTCGTCTCCGAGCCGCAGCCGCCACCAAGCGGAATCGAGATCCCGGCGGTGGGGAAGGTGAAAGAGCGCCGCGAAGTTGGAGAAGGCGACGACACCGTCATTGTGGAGGATACCTCCGATGACGACGATGAAGACGAAGAGACTCTTCAGGACCGCTTCCAGCTGCGGTCGAGGTTTAGCCGTCCGGGCTTGCCTCATGTACCACTCGTTCAAGATCCTCCGGCTAGCACCGGAGGCTAGCCTTGCCGCGCCGCCGAGGAAGCCGCGCAACCCCACCAAGAAGCGGGTGGCGAAGAAGATGAAGGTCTCAGAGACCACGCCTCCGGAGGTAAGTCATCTTGAGCAGAGTAGTCGAGTACCCAGTAGTCGAGTACATTGCTGACGAGTAGTCGCCTTTTGTGTGCAGGAGGTGCCGCCCGGCGAGAGCCCGTGGAGGGAGGGCGACGAGGGCATGTGGCCCACGGTGGGGGAAGCCGGCAGGGAAGCCGAAGTCCGGCCCCCCCCGTCGAAGAACTTTCGGCGCGGTGGAGTGCCGGCCCCCGCTCCGCAGGAGAGCGAGTACCCGCGGCCGCCGCCGTTGGAGAGATGGAAGCCGCGAGGGACGCAGGAGACGTCCGCGCCGGCCGCCGCCGCCACCGTGCCGAGGCGAGCCGAAGAGGCGGAGGAAGAAACGCCCGCCGAGGGTGGACTGTTGACATTGCCGGCATCCTCGGTGCTCCGGCCGTGACTATCGTTCGGTCGAACTTGTAAGTACCACGTCTTCATGAGTAGTACGCGTTGCGGTAGTCGATTTGTCCGACGACCCTCTCGTGGATACTTCGAGAAAATCCACGGATCCGAGCCGGGACGGGGAAGAGCCCACGGCCGGCGGAGGCGGAGGAAACCGCGCCGCCGGTTGAGAAGGCCGCTCCCGAAGCCCAAGCCGCGGCCGAGCCCCGGCCACTGCGGGCGCCGCTGCCGGAGGCGGTCGTAGTCGAAGGTAAGTACTGTCTTGAAGCTGTAGAACTCCAAGATGAGTAGTCATAGGCACTGATGCGCGTGTTCCTTGTTGACAGGCGCTGGAGGAGATGACATCCCTGCAGGGGTGCCCATGCAGGAGTTGGCACCAGAGGCCCCGGAGGCTGCGGAAGGAGCCCCCGAGCCCGTGGGGGAAGTCGTCGAGAAGTCCGCCGAGGGGGAGGCGGCTACCACGTCGCCAGGGGTTGCCCTGGAGGTGGCTATCCGATCCCCCGAGATCCAAGACGCGGAGCCTATCCGCTCGGCGCCGATGACAGAGGCTACGTCGGGTAGCCGCGGCGGGATTGAACTTCTGGCCGACGACCTCGTCGAGCCGGCGATGCTGGCGCAGCACCTGGAGGCGATGCGGCGAGCCGAACAGTGGATGAAGGTACGTAGCCGTAGCCTCCCGAGTAGTCAATCCTTTGCGTTGAGTACTCTGCTTGACTTGAGCTTGTCTTGTGCAGGACGTCGCGGAGCGATCCCGCGAGAAGTCGAATCTGCTGCAAGGTTACGGCGATACCGTGCTCCGAGCCGAGGCCCTGGAGGAGCAGCTCGTGAAGTCGCGGAAGCACGCGGCCGCCATGCGATCGAAACTTGATGCCGCCTTCGCCAAGTACCACAACGACGTGATTGAGTTGCTGGCGAAGGGCGACGAGTTGGTGCGGAAGAACAAAGGCCTCCGCAACAAAAATAAAGGTATGTCACTTGACTTGTCGGGTACTTGTTGGAAGTCGTCAAGCCTCGACCCGTTCTTTGTGTTTGCGAACTCGAGGGCCGGGTGGAGCAGCCGAAGGCCTCGGAGGTCGGCATGAAGAACCTCTTCTACGGGAGCGGGAAGCTCGCCGGGTACTTGAGCTCGACTACAAGGAGCTCGCCTTCGAGTGCGAGAAGCACATGGAGCCGCGGATTGCATCCGACCGGGATCTCGTCAACCTGCTACAAATCTTTGCGAAGTTGAATGAAGATTGCGAGGCGCTGCGGGCCCGGTCGAAGGACCTTGAAGAGGCTGCTCTCCCGATCGCGAGGCTTCGGTGCCGCACCGGCGGCCCCAAGATCGCCCCTCCGGCGGATCGACTTCGCGAGGCGCCAAGCCGGCCCGGCCGCTTATGTCAAGAACATGGCCAAGTCAATCCCGAAGCAGTCCCGGCCTTCATGAAGTCGTACTTCCCGAAGGCCCCGGTGGAGGTGGTCGCCGGCGGGGTAGCCGCCAACCGCTCGGATGAGCAAGACGCGAGCTGTGCTCGGAGCGAGATGGCTCCCATCGCGGAGCGAGGTAGCCGAAAAGTCGAACCTCCGGTAGTCCCGCATAGGTAGCTAGTAGCCATGGTTGTACGAGAAACAGCTTGTAATGAACTATTCATGTATCAATGAAATGAGATTTTCCATCAATGAGTACTCGTAACCGCGATATCGAGTGCGGAGCGCCCATCGTGGAGTAGGTGCGAGTAGTAATACTCGGATTAGTAGTCCCGTCGTAGGGAGCGAACAGTAAACAAGTTGATGAACAATCAAGCTTTATTACTGAAGAAGTACACCTGGGTGGCCAGGGCCGTAGTTACAAGTAGTCGCCTGGACCCGGAGGCCGCTTACAGCTAAGTGGCGCTGGAGCGGGTAGCCGCTTGCAGCGAGTGATCCGTAGGTAGCCGTGTAGGCTGGATCGCAGATCCGTAGGTAGCCGAGCAGGCTGGATCTTGGAGTGTGGTCTCTTGGTAGACCGCTGCTAGAGTCCTTGACGCTCGTCGCAGCCCCAGGGTCCGTAGGTAGCCGCGCGGGCTGGACCCTGGTGGAGAGTAGTCCGGAGACTTGGAGCCGGGACCGGAGGGTCGCTTGCGGCAAGGGGTGTTGATGTAGTCGTGTAGACTTGAACCCCCGGAGTAGTCGTGTAGACTAGGCGTAAAATCGACGAGTTGGTCGACGTTCCACGAGTTGTTGACTTCTTCGCCTTCAAGTGTTCGGAGGCGGTAGGAGCACCGGCCCGGTCACCTTAGCCACGGTGAAGGGGCCTTCCCGTGGGGAGGCCGAGCTTGTGGAGTCCTTCCGTGTTATGGATACGGCGGAGGACAAGATCTCCAACGTTGAAGGAGCGTTCCTTGACGTTGCGATCGTGGTAGCGTCGGATACCCTCCGGGTACCTTCTTTGATTGGACGAGGGCGGCGCGGCCGAGCTTCTTCGAGGTCGTCGATATCAACTCGTCTGTCGTCTTCCGAGACGCCTTCGTCGTAATGCTCCACTGCTAGCGAGTTCCATATAACGTCGGCGGGGAGGATGGCTTCGGAGCCGTAGACCGAGAAGTAGGGGGATTGCCCCCGTTGGCTTGGATGGTTGAGTCCGCGGCCCCCCGCAGTGCGTTGGGTAGTTCCTTGATCCACTTGCCCCCTTTGGAGTTGGCGGCGTCGTGTAGCCGCTTCTTGAGGGCGTCGAGCACCATCCCATTGGCGCGCTCGACTTGTCCGTTGGCCCGTGGATGGGCGGCCGAGACGTATCTGACGTCGATCCCGCTGTTCTCGCAGTACTCCCAGAACTGGTGGTTGTTGAAGTTGGACCCCAGGTCTGTGATGATGCGGTGGGGTAGCCCATAGCGGTGTACGAGTTCATCCAGGAAGTCGAGTACTCTGTCAGCCTTGGGACATGTGACCGGCTTGACCTCGATCCACTTGGTGAACTTGTCGATAGCCACCAGTGCCTCGTTGAATCCTCTGGCGCGGTTGGCGGTGGCCGATCATGTCGAGCCCCCGGCGGGCAAAGGGCCGGGTTGGCGGTATGGTGAGTAGCTTGTAGGCCGGGACGTGTTGCTGCTTGGCGAAGAACTGACATCCTTGGCACCTTCGACGAGTTCTTCGGCATCGCCCGGGCCGTGGGCCGGTAGAAGGCTCACCGAAGGCCTTGCGACTAGCGTGCGTGACGACGCGTGGTTGCCGCAGATGCCCTTGTGGATCTCCTCCAAGATGTCCTTGCCTTCTTCGCGGGGGACGCACTTCATGAGTACTCCAGAAGATGCGCCCCGCTTGTAGAGTTTGTCTCTGACGAGGACGTAAGACTTGGCGCGGCGGACGAGTTGTTCGGCTGCGTTCTTGTTGGAGGGGACCCTCTGCTCGCTGAGGTAGTCGATGAAGGGTTGCCTCCAGTCCACGTCGATCATCATGACCTCCTGCCCGGCCGGTGGATGGGCTGGTATAGTGGTCGGTGGCGCCGGCTCCGGGATGGATGGCGCGTGAAGCTCATGGACGAAGACGCCCGCGGGTACTTGGGCGCGGGTGGATCCGAGCTTCGAGAGGACGTCCGCTGCAACGTTGTTGTCGCGGACGATGTGGTGGAACTCGAGACCATAGAATTTGTTCTCGAGCTTGCGGACTTCTAGGCAGTAGGCGTCCATGTTCTCCTTGTTGCGTTCCCAAGACTTGTTGACTTGGTTGATGACCACTGGCGGAGTCGCCGTAGACTAGTAGCCGCTTGATGCCAAGTGAAGCCGCGAGGCGGGGCCCATGTAGAAGGGCTTCGTACTCGGCTTCGTTGTTCGAGACCTTCCGGAAGATCTCAGGACGTACTTGAGTTGTTCGCCCGTTGGAGAGATCGGGGGTACTCTCGCCCTCGCGCCCTCGAGGTTGAGTGAGCCATCAAAGTACATCACCCAATGCTCTGGTCGCACGGTTGGAGTAGGTAGCTGGTTCTCCCGCCACTCCGCCATGAAGTCGACTAGAGCCTGCGACTTGATGGTCGTGCGTGGCTTGAAGTCGATGGTGAGGGCGCCGAGCTCGGCCGGCCCACTTGGAGATTCTTCGGTGGCGTCTTGGTTCCTCAGGATGTCGCCGAGCGGGTAGTCGGTGACGACGGAGACCGAGTACTCCTGGAAGTAGTGTCGTAGCTTCCGCGAGGTGATGAGTAGAGCGTACAGGAGCTTCTGTACGGGCTGGTAGCGAGCCTTGGACTCTGATAGAACCTCGCTGACGAAGTAGGCTGGGCGCTGGACCGGGTAGGCGTGGCCGTCTTCCTGCCGCTCGACAACGATGGCAGTACTGACCACGTGAGTAGTCGCGGCCTAGGTAGAGCGATGGCGCTCGCCCTTGTGAGGAGCCGTGAGGATTGGCGGCTTCGACAAGAAGTCCTTGAGCCGGGCAAGGGCTTGATCCGCCTCGTAGTCCACACGAACTTCTCGTGGTGCTTGAGTAGTTTGAAGAAGGGGAGGCCCCGTTCTCCTAGCCTCGAGATGAATCAGTTCAACGCCGCCATGCACCCCGTCGGCTTACGGACGTCTTTGATGCTCGTGGGAGCTTTCATGCTTGGTGATGGCGGAGATCTTCTCGGGGTTGGCTTCGATGCCGCGGCCGGGCCGATGATGAAGCCGAGTAGTTTGCCCGAAGGGACGCCGAAGACGCACTTGTTCGGGTTGAGCTTCCGGCGGTACTCGCATAGCGATGCGAAGGTCTCTTCAAGGTCGTCGATGAGGGTATGCGAGTCCCCGGTTTTGAAAACCACGTCATCCACGTAGGCCTCGACGTTCTTGTTGAGTTGCCGCTTGAAGCAGGCCTGGATGGCCCGTTGATAGGTAGCGCCGGCGTTCTTCAACCCGAATGACATGGTCGTGTAGCGGTACGCGCCAAACGGGGTGATGAACGCGGTCTTCTCCTGGTCTTCTTCCTTGATTGCGATCTGGTGGTACCCGGAGTAGCGGTCGAGGAAGCAGAGCAGGTCGCGACCCGCCGTGGAGTCGATGACTTGATCAATCCGCGGCAACCCGAAGGGGTCCTTGGGGGCGGTGCTTGTTGAGGTCGGTGTAGTCGACGCACATCCTCCACTCGTTCGAGTTCTTCTTGCGGACGAGGACGGGGTTGGCGAGCCACTCAGGGTGGAAGACTTCTCGGATGAAGCCGGCCGCCAGGAGCTTGGCGAGCTCCTTCTTGATGGCGTCCCGTCTGTCGTCGGCAAAGCGTCGGAGGTGTTGTCGCTTGGGGGTGGCCTTTGGATCGACGTTGAGGCAGTGCTCAATCAGCTCCCTGGGCACTCCTGGCATGTCCGCTGGCTTCCACGCGAAGATGTCGCGGTTAGCCCGAAGGAAGCTGATGAGCGCGTCTTCCTATTTGGGGTCGAGGCCGGCTCCGATGGTGGTGGTCTTGCTGGGGTCGCCTGTTCCAAGGTCGATCGCCACGACGAGTACCTCCTCGGGTGGGCGAGGCTTATTGGGCACCTGTCGGACTTCTGCGGGATGTCGAGTTCGCTTGTGGCAAGCTTCTTCGACGCAGCGTAGACCTCCATCATCGGGTTGGGTACTTGGTTTGTTGAAGCGATCACCACGGCCTCTGTATCGCAGTCGTGAGAGATCTTCAAGTCCCCCCCGGAGGGAGAGTACACCGGGCCGGGCTTGGCATCTTGAGTACCAAGTAGGTGTAGTGGGGCACGCCATGAACTTGGCGATGGGCCGGTCCGCCGAGGATGGCATGGTAGGAAGTCTCGAAATCCGCGACCTCGAACTTGATGTACTCGGTGCGGTAGTTGTCCCGAGACGCCCCGAAGGTAACCCCGCGTACCACCGAGCCTAGTGGGATAGCCGCGTTGCCGGGACGATGCCGTAGAAGGGCATGTTGCTCTTGTCGAGCATGGGGGTGACGTCGAGGTTCATCTTCTTCAATGTTTTGGTGAAGAGGACGTTGAGCCCGCTTCCACCGTCGATTAGCACCTTGTTGAGCTTGGAACCCGCCACCTTGTTGGCTTCGGGACGAGAGGGAACCGTCTGGTTCGAGAGAAGCTAGTCCATTGGTCCGCGCGGGAGAAGGTGATGGGTACCTCTGACCACCTGAGAGGGGTCAGAACCGCTGGCTCGATGGACATCACTTCACGACGGGTAGCCTTCTGCTCCCGCCTGCTGGGCAGTCCGCCGAAGAGGACGTTGACGGTCTTCTCGGGTTCTTGGAAGTCGTTGTCGTCGCCGTCCTTCTTCTTGCCCTTTTGGTCGTGAGGGTGCGGTGGCTCCGGCGTATCCTTGAGTGCGTGCCTGAGCTGGTAGCACTGCTCGGTAGTGTGGTTGCCGTTTGGATGCCACGGGCACTTCTCCTTCAGCAGGTCCTTGAACCCGCCGGAATTCTTCTTCGAGTTCCCTTTCGGAGGGCGCTGGATAGCCGCGACGGTGTTGTCTGGCTTGCGCTTGCGGTTGGAACCCGAGAAGTTGTTGTTGTTGTTGTTGTTGTTGTTGTTGCGGCCGCCTTGGTTTGCATTGCTCAGCCGCCGCCGCCCGGTTCCGCTTGGACTTGCGCGGATGGCGTCGTACTTGGCGTTGGCCTTGTCCTCTTCATCCGCCCGGGACGTGATCATGTCCTTGAGGTGGGGAATGGACTGGGGGCGGCGACGACCGAAGTCCTCGAAGGTGCGGCGATGGTAAAGGCCGTCCCGGAAGAGGTCGATGACCTCCTTGTCGGTGACGTCGACGACGGTAGCGCGCTTGTCGAAGAAGCGGCGCATGTACTTGCGGAGGGTCTCGCATTGTTCCTGCTTGATCATGGCAAGGTCCATGCGAGTGATGCCGGAAACCGGCCCGCAGCGCCAGCGAAGTTACTCGTATTTGCTCCTTCGGTGGTCCCACTTGTCGATCGAGTGCTTGTCCAGTGACTCGAGCCATGTGAGTGGGGCTTGGTCCGAGAAGAAAGGGAAGTAGAGGCATTTGGTGTGTTGTTGCCGCCCGGCGTTCTCGATGGAGAGGGCGTAGCATCGGAGCCTTGGATGGGATCTGCTCCGCGTCGTACTTGGTGATCCCCCAAGGTTTGAACTTGTCGGGGAGGAGCGAGGTTGCGCGGGGTGAGAAGGCGAAGCGCGTCGCCTTCGGCGGCGGTGGTCGACATCTTCTGCCGCAACTCCTCTATCCTCTGGCGAGCATCGTACCCGCCATGAGAGGCGCCGGAGGTGTGGCTGTGCGCGTGACCACGGCCGCCGCGGGCACGCCGCCTCCGCTCTTTTGTCGGCCCCATGGTTGGAGGGCGCCGCCGTCGCGCCACCGCCGTCGGAGGTCGTTACCGCCGCCACCGGCCGGAGCACGGTGGGGAACGACTTCTCGGTTGCCTTGGTCTTGTCGTGAAGGTCCGCCGGCGTTGGAGCGGCGGCGGTTTGGGTCCCGGCGGGGAGGGTCGGCTCGGGTACGGTTGGGGACGGGGTCGGCGCGCGACTAGTAGCTTCGTTGTCGCGGGAGAAACGGGCGGGAGAGGTTGAGTTTGACTCTGGCTGTCGACCCGCAGAGTAGGCGTCTTCGGCGAGCTTGGCAATGACACTCTCCCGGCGCGTACCCACGAGCCGCGTGCGATCGCTGTGATCGACATGAGACGCGCTCGGGGTGGTGTGCTGCTGCTCTCGACCGCCTCGAGAGCTTCCGCAAGGTTGCGGATGGGAAGGTTGTCTACGAGCCGCGGCGCCTTCGCTACGCTTCTGTTGCGTTCGCGCGGGCGTCCACATTTGGCGACGGTCTCGTACGCGAGTGCGTTGGCGGACAGCTGCGTACGCGGTGTCCTCCGAGGGTACTGTCTTCGAGTGTGCTGAGGGTCTGAGTTTCGCGACGACCATGAAGACTTGGCTATCGCGGGGGTGCCCAAGGCTGAACTCGAGAGGGCGCCACCTCGGTTGGTGTGTTTAGTCGGCTGGGCAGTGGTGTTCCCCTCTGAACGGTAGCGAGTCGATGTGGCGGCCGTAAGCGTGAGTCCTCCTTTGCCCGGGTCGGCGAGGCTTGCGAGTGCACGGCCGGTAGACGTATCTTCGTGAGGCGTCGATCTCCTGCTCAGCGGAGAGGCTGGGCACGACAGGGAAGCTCGGCGGAGTCATCTTCGGACTCGGGCTCCTCGGGGTCCGACCCGAGTCGAACTCGTAATCGGGTTCCGAGAGCTGGGAACTCGGAGAGGCACAGGTACGAGATGAGGTTGGGGACGGCGTCGGAGTCCCGAGTTGCTCGGTTACGGGTTCCTTACTTACCGGCCCGGCGTGGTGTAGGAGCCTCCGTGCGGGCCCGGCCGAGACGCGTGGGCCGCGACGCGGAGCGGCGGCGTGGTGAAGGAGCCGCTGCGATGGCTGAGCGGCGGCTCGCATGCGATGGCCCATGGCGACGTCGGGTTCGAGTTGGAGACGGACTCGAGCTCGAAGTCGACGTGGATGTTGGAGAGCGAAATTTCGCCGAACTTGCGGCGAGTTCGCTGTGACGGCTTCGGGGAAGCGTCACAAGGCTGTCCTCGAAGTCGGAGGCACGCAGTCGGGCGGCGGCTGGAAGGAGCCGCGCCATCGGCGGTGCGGACGGCGCCGAAGACGAAGGTGTCACCACGGTTCGAAGGCGGCCGATTGGCTTGATGTGGACGAAAGCCGTCGAGTTCGCCATATGATCTCGAGCGAGAGCCCCTACACAGCGCGCCAGGCGTCGGTGTTTTAGACCGGCAACCTACTACGGGGGTACCGAGAAGTAGATGAATGTGACTCGCCGAGATCGGTAACTCGAAGGAAGAGACACGTGGCACACGGTTTAGACGAGGGTTCGGTCCGCGAGGAGCGTCAATACCCTACGTCTGTCTTTGCGTGGCTACGGATTGATAGGGCACGATTACGAGGATGGTGCAATAGTGCGCGTGGGTTGTATGAGACGAGATTGGATGAGGATCGGTCCCACTGCCCTCGCCTTATATGGTCGGGAGAGAGCGGGGTTACAAGTCGGTGGGAAGATTGTACTAGTCGAGTACGTCTGAGTCCTACGCACGGTGCGGAACATGTACGGCTTCCTAGCAAGGTACTATACGTATGGTCCTTGTGCTCCACGCCTTCGGGTGCCGTGCTGGCGCAAGCCGGGCTGGTCCGGGGGCCCACCGAGTAGTCGGTCCTGGTACCCACCGAGGTAGTGGGCCCAGGGAGGTCCATACGACAGAGGTTGACTTATTTTTAATGCTAAAACCACACGAGTAGAGCCACGATTTATATTTAGGTGTTAATAAAACTCAGCATGTGGTGGAACTCTCGTGAACCTAGAAATCAAAAGTTTTGGTTGGTTTTAAAAATCTTTATCCTTGGTTTCTCTAGGATTAGAATTTTTCTAAGCCTATTCTAATTTTGTTTTATTCAAAATCTTTCTTATTTAGCCAAAGTGGGGAACTAAACCTATGCCCCCATGATCCATTTGGGAAATGTTTGCTCTCAACGCGATGAAGGCGAGACTATGCCGGTGAGACCGAAATCGACGTAGTCGAAAAATATTTTCGACTTACATTTGTTTTTAATGGTTTAAAAACTTCTCTAAAATTATGTTTGAGCTCTTGCATGGCTGCGAAAAATATTTTAAATTTCGAATTAAGTGCTTAACCTTAAACACACCTTAATGGAAGCAATCTAGTTTGAATTAATCATGCACCATTGGATTCCGTTTTATCAACTTTCACCAATTCCACATGCAAAGGACAAGCATGGTGGGCAGCAAGCATCAACTTTGCAGGAATTTCATGGTGGCATGTGAAGCAAGTGGAGCTAGGGAGCATGACATGACCCAAAGCATGGAGCATCAAGTGGAAGAACCAATAATGCAAGAAAAGGAGTGGACGAGAGCGTTTGGGCGGTGCAACTCGTGCAGCACGCGGGCAGGAAAGTTGCGAGAGGCGAAATGATCGTCTTCGGAAAAAGAAAGGCAGGCGGGGAGGTGCACCGAGGATCCCGAGGGCCGGCCGGCCCGGAGCCGAAGGCGGCCCTCAACTACATAGGGAGCCCCCGGCTCCCGTTTTTCGGCAAGCTTCCCTCTCTCCTTCCTTTGTTTGTGTGTTCAAGTTTGTGTGCTCAAAACCTCCGTAGACATAGCCAACCTTCCCAAGCTTGATAGCTCAGAAAAAAATCCACATCCTTAATCCACTCCAAAGTCACATCCCGAAGCAAAAGATTTTAAGTGCCTAGTTATGCGACATAACCGGAGTTTTAGTTGAAGAAGAGAGTGCAGCAACCATGTGGAAGAAAACCACGATCTCTTCTCCAAGAAGAAGGAGTTCGTCGTCGTCCAAGCCGTCATCAACCACGTCTTCGAGGAGAGCACTCGGTTTCCAAGTCTCCGGAGCATGGAGACGGATACGGCACCACCGAGGAGGAACGATGCTCTCCTCCTTGGTGGTATGAGGGCTACAGAAAACGCGTCCATAGGGGTTTCACCAGAACCTCGTGGGCACACGGAGCGGCCCGCGCCACCACGACGTCGACCCATTCAACCGCGCCACCTCCTTACCACTCCGACATACTCTTCATACGGCTTCATCATCTTGTCATCGGAGGAGGAGGAGGCTCTCTAATCTTGAGAAGAGGCTTGTGCCCAACGTCGAGTTCGACGACCAAGCACTCTACACCTTGGGTTTTGCTTGCCGACATATACTATATGTTGGGGCACCTTGGATGGGTGCAGTTCTCCAACGGAGTATCGGTGGACACTTGCCAGGGGTTCTCTTTGGAAATTTTGATGACTATTGCACCCATCCTTGATGATGATGGGGTGAAAGCTTGTCATTCCGTTGGAGAGGTCAACAAGTGGTTCCCTACGAGCACGTTAGGGAGGCGCTTGGATTCCTGAGGAGCTCCGGAGAAAGTTGACGTGCCACCGGCGGCATGTTAGCGGGGATTTTGGAATATGATCTTCGAGGAAGCCAATCAACAACGCAATTGCATCCACCAACCCCATTATCCGGATATTTCACTCTTGGATGTTCAAGAGGGTATTGGGAGGATGAAGGAGACAAAGGTGGCCAGAGCACGGAGTTGAATTGGCTATACTCGGCTTTAATTGCCGAGGCAGCCAATAGACCCTCCTACCTTATGATCAACCGTTGGTGTTGTGAAGCAACATCGGGGGCGGGTAATATTGGTTCGGGGTGCTACCTCTGCGTGTTGGCCTTCTCCTTACGGCGGGGATCGCAAGAAACCCCGACCATCTTTTGCGTGGTACGTCTCTCGGCATTGAGTATTTGCGGCAAGGCAAATACATTAGTGAGACGAGAGAAGGGGGAGGGCCTCGGTTAGCCATAGTGAACCTACCCCCTTCCCAATGAGAGGCTTAGGCTTTTCATCGAAGGGAGAGAAGATTGGTTGGAAGAGGGACTACTTGTCCACCGCAAGGAAGAACAAAGAGGAAGAATCGTAGAGGAGGGGAACACCCTGCGCACAAGCGAAGTGGAGCACAACCCAATGTGCAACCATTCGGCGGGGGATCCCTCCTCCGCCAAGTTATTACGGAGGTCCACAAGAGCAAGCATGGGGGGGTGGTGCACCAGTACCCCCACCAAATTATGTGGTGCCCAACGCTAACTCGCGGAGTCCTACGCACATCATCCCCAACCACAACAAAGCATGGCCGTAATTGGAGGGTATGCTGAAACGCTCAAAACATCGCAGCCATCCAAGCTAACGCAGCTCAACTTCGTGAAGGAAATGCAAATATTGCCTTTGAGCTCAGACGCCTTCACCTTGTGGAGCCAAATCAATTCGTCGGAGGAAATGTCCAATCATATTATGAGCAAGGGTATTATTATCAAGATCATCAACACCAACCATCGGCGGAGGACTAGAAGATTTAGGAACTATAGTTTTCTTTTCTTTTCTTTTTCTCTGTAATTTTCAGCTTTTGTTTATGTGTGTTTGCGTAGTATTTTCTGTTTTTTATTTAAATTTCAGCAAGCATGTTTGTTTATTTTCAGTTTGTATTTCAATTTGATGTCATCATTAATAAATACACCACCTTAATTATATCATTGGAAAAGTTACAAAGAATTTGTGCCATGATGATATATGATTATAATTGCAGCTTTGTTTATCTTTTGTAATTGATTTATGCATGTTTAAGCTAGTGCTCTCTTAAAAATACAGTTCGAGGACCCGTGGATGGTCGCTTCCTTGTGTGATGAGTGATTGACAATGTTGTGTGGACCGATTCTTGGCTAAGTATTGCGGTGTGCGAGGTTGCGGCTTGACTCGTGTTGGTGCAGGTGAAGAACAAGCGCGAAAGGTCATTGCGGGTGAGGCCTCCGGGTGTGGAGAAGACAAGTAGGCTTCGTTCGAGGGACCCGGTGGCCAGTAGGGTCAAGTGCGGGCCGCATGGTGGCATGAACAGCAAGATGAAGTCGTGGACGGTTTCTTGGTAGAGCCTCAAAACCAAGGTCGGGCCGGGACTACGTGGGAGCCAAGTCATGAGTGGAGATTGGCAGAGGCTACACCGAGTTCGCGGGGTTTGCGGTGGTTCACCGTAAAACCACCGGGTTACTCGGTTGAGCCACAAAACCGAGGCCGAAGACTCGACGATGAGGTGTGGCCACCTAGGGCGGTTCAACCGCCCGGAGGGGCGGTCGGACCGCCCGGGGCCGGGTCGGTTGCCGGACCGGTCTAACTGCCCATGGGGGGCGGTCTGACCGCCCTGGTCGCTGGCGCCGAGATGCTTCGAAGCGGAGGACACGCGTCGGGATCGCAAGGCTTGCGTCGAGGCTAAGCAGGTTGCGGTCGCCGGGCATCCATCCGATGAAGAAAATCTGAAGACTTCCAAATTCACCCTTGAGGGGCATGTATCCCTAGTTATTAGGTAAGGGTAGTTTAGTCTTTTGGGTGCCTCCATATATACTCTTTGAGGGGATGGATGGCAGCAAACTCTTAGAACCCTAACTCGCTTGTTTTTCCATTTTCGTTCTTATTTTCCTAGTTTTTCCTAGGACTAGCTTGAGAGCTTCATGTGAGATCTAGAGAGAGGGATGGATGTTTGGGTGCCAAGCTAGACCTTGTACGAACCTTCATGGTATGTATAGATGGTTCGGCGTTGTTCCTCAAGGTTGAGAAGTGTTTTTCCCGTCCTTCTTTGTGTTGATTTTTGGAGTTCTTTGTTTGGCGGAGTTTTGAGGATGTTTTCTTGGGGTTTTTGGTGGGTGTCATGTATGAGGATCTTGTGCCTCTTTGGCTGGTGACTTTGCCCCCACATCTCTCTTGAATCGGACTCGATTTGGTGGTTTTTTGAGTTGGGCGAGTTCTTAACCTAAAGAGGCGATTTCTTCGATTCCTCTTGATTGTTAACGATTCGGGTCAATTCCTTTGAGGTAGAGGTTGCCCAGGAGGTAACCCAGCTATTCCCGAAGTTTTCTCTGCAATCCGTGGAGTGATTCGGGAGATCGGGCGCGAGGAAGTTGAGGTTTGACCCGCGGGTTGGTTTTCTGGAAGGGGCGATCTAACTGCCTAGAGGGGGCGGTCTGACCGCCCTGGGCCTTCCAGGTCGAAGTTCTGTTTCACCGGATTTTCCTCTATGAGTTTGTTCGCCTTGATCAGAGGAGTGTCTGGGTGAAATTTCGGGTCGTTCTCGTGCTGTTTGCTAGGAGTTCTTGTTTGGAGTTCGTTGCTGGGTACAGGAGGTTAGACCGCCCCTGGTAGCCGGTCTAACCGCCCCTAGACCCCTGGGTGAAGTTTTGGTTTTCACCAAGATTTTTTGGTAGCTAGCATGGCCTTGACCAGAGATCTCTGTTGGTGAAACCGTGGTGTGTTTTGGTGCTCGGAAGAGGTGTTTCGGAGGATTTATTGGTTACCTGGTGGAGGCGGTCTAACCGCCCCATACCCGGTCTAACCGCCCCCTCTGGACAGCCGGCTTCGAGTTGTTTCTGCTGTCGTGGGTGCGTGTGTGTTGAGGTTGCTAGTAGTGTTTGTTCCTAGAACTAGTAGCACTACAGTGGCTACGTGGTTTTGGCAAACGGAAGGTAGAAGTGCGGAGCGTGTGATTTTGGGGGTCCGACCGAGCGAGTTCATCATGTTGGAGTTTCAATCTCCTTCGAGAAGAATTTTTATTGGCTCCCATTCACTCCCCCCCTCTCTGGTCGCCTGATCGGTCCTTCAAGTGGTATCAGAGCAGGTTCGGGTCTTTGTTGACTCTAACCAGTCTAAGATCCAAGGATGGCATACCAGGAACGGGGTTCGGGTCCACCACACTTCGATGGCAAGAACTACCAGATGTGGAGTAAGCGGATGGGAGCGTTCCTCCGTGGAAAGGGTCAGATCCTTTGGGATGTCACGGTGGACACAGGCTATGTCCAGCCGATGGACTTTCTCACTCCATGATCGAGGGACAAGTTCGACGCCAACAACAAGGCGGTCGATTACTTGTTTCGTGCTCTGTGTCAGCCTGAGTTCGATCGGGTGCACACAGAGCACTTGGCTTGTAGAATTTGGACGGTGCTGAAGGAGGCTCATGTTGGGAATGCCCAGGTTTAGGCACGGATGTATGCGACCTACCGGAGAGAGTACGAGAACTTCACTCATCTCCCTGGTGAGTCCATCGATGTCTTGTTTCAGAGGTTCACGGTGGTTGTGAACAACATGAGGGCCAATGTGGACGTGCTCCCGTACGATGATCATGATAGAGCTGTCAAGCTCTTACACTCTTTGGAACGTACGATTTGGAGCGGAAAGTTTGAGGCCATTGTGGAGTCGGAGAAGTATGACACTCTGACGGTGAACGAGCTGTTCTCGAAGCTCAAGTCGGCTAAGGTGGACGACGAGGTGCGTGATGAGCTTCCCTTCTTGCGCCAGGAGAATGAACGGCTTGGTACTTTGCTTGATAATCGTGATGACATGCTTAGAGAGGCAAAGAAAATGAGAAAAGAGCTTAAGGCTTCACTCGAGGATGCTAGGACTAGAGTGGCTGAGCTAGAGACACAGGTGCTTGATAGCAAGCTTGAGATTGATTTCCTTAAGGCTAGCCCTATTGTTTTTGATGAGGTTGATTGTGCTGATTGCTCCATCTTTCTTTCTGATCTTGCTTTGTTCAAGGAAAAGCATGCCTCCAAGTGTGAGGAACTAGATGTGCTTAGGGTTGAAGTGGCTGAGCTTAAGTCTAGACCTGCTTTGCTAGGTGCTTGCACTTCTTGCCCTGTTTTGCATGCTAAAATTGATGAGATGCATGCTTACACTAGTTCTCTTGAGGCTAAGCGAAAGAACCCATGCCTACATCATGTTCTACCCGTGAAATGCATGCTTTGAAAAATTTGGAACTTGCACATTATGTTGATCGTTTGCAGGATGAGAATGATGAGCTGAGAAAGTTGATGGGTTGGTTGTCTGGTCATGAGCCTCAGTTGAGGATGATGATCGAGGCATTTAAGAGGCAGGATGGTGAGGGACTTGGGGCAAACAAGGTTGGTGAGGGAAGTGGAGAGAATATCCCAAAGCCACCAAAAACCCACCACAAAAATGATTTCCCCCCAAAGCCTAACCATCTTAGGAACCGACTAGACACAACTCCAGCTCCACCCGTGTTTTCTACACCCACAAATGATCTCCAAAAGCCTATCAAGTTTGTGAGCACTTCCGGGAAAGTGTTCTTTGGGAAAGAGAGTGAGAAGGCTAGTGAGGAGAAACCAGTGGAGAAGTTGAGTGGAAAGAAACCAAGTGAGCAGCCCCAATCTAAGACTAAACCTAAACTTGTGAGGTTCCATTGTGGCTATTGTGGGAAAGAGGGTCACAAGGATGAGTTTTGCTTCAAGAGGAAGCGTGAGGAAAGGATGGCAAAGGAGTGGGCGAACAAGGATAGGTACAACCCTTCCCATGGTGTACCTAAGCCTCATATGCCACTGCCCAGGGGTAAAGCTGTGATGAGAAGTGTTCCGGCATGGGGAGATGCGAGTTCCCGCGGCCCGAGGAGGCGTTCGGGAGAGGGCGGTCGAGGCCCGGCCTGGCTAGGCGGTCAGATCGGCCCTGCCCAGATGGGGGCGGTTAGACCGGCCTGGCTAGGCGGTTCAACCGCCCCCCAGAATTCTGGGCGGAGTGGTTTTTGAGGTGGTGAGTCGAGAGGTTTCAGATCTGGAGATAGTGGTGCTGGTGGTTAGTCTGGAGAGTCAGCAGGTGGTTAGTTTGCTAGGAATTCTCCCCCTCGACTTCACTTCGGGGATGGGAGGAGTCGTAGCTTTGAGAAGGAGAAGAGGTACGGTCCACGAGCCTTCTTTTGTAGTTTTGGTCCTCCTCCAGGCAGCGAGGGTTGGTTTCCTCGGAGTGGTTACCGAGGTGGTGTTCGTGGTGGTAGTTTTGGTAGGAAAGATGGTTTGGTGTGTGCTAATCCCACTTTCGAGCAAATGGCTCAGCACTGGTTTTACTCTTTTGGTACTAACCCCAGTGCTGGGTCATTTGTTCGCTCACGTGCTTGTTTTGAATTTCAGGTGGGAGACTTGAAGAACATTTGGTTGATTGACTTCGGTTGCTCGAGGCATATGACCGAAGATAGGGGGTGGTTCTCAAGTCTCGTCCCGATGGTGACTAAGAGGTACATCACTTTTGGGGACAATGGGCGTGGGCGTGTGCTTTCAGAAGGTGAGATTAAGGTGAGTGACAAGATCACTCTGAGGCGTGTTGCTCTTGTTCAGTCGCTGGGGTACAATTTGCTTTCTGTGTCCCAGTTGTTGGACGAGGGCTTTGAGGTGCTGTTTCGGCCAGGTGGTTCTCGGATTTTGGACTCTCGAGGGGACCTTGTCTGTATGGTCGTTCCTGAGGGTCAAGTGTTTCGTGCTGATTTTTCTCAATCTTCGGGTGTGTTGCGTTGTTTCTTGGCTGGTTCTTCGAGTGAGTTGTGGAAGTGGCATAGGAAGTTGGGTCACTTGAGCTTTTACCTTTTGTCTCGCTTGAGTAAACTCAATTCTGTCCGAGGATTGCCACGGTTGAGGCTTGAGAAAGAGTTGCTTTGTGCGCCGTGTAGGCATGCCAAGATGGTAGCCTCTTCTCACCATCCTCTCACCGATGTGATGACTGAGCGTCCATGCGAGCTGCTCCATATGGACCTTGTTGGCCCAGCTCGTGTGCGATCTACGGGTGGGAAGTGGTATGTCCTTATTGTGGTGGACGACTACTCTCGATATGCGTGGGTGTTCTTTCTCGAGGATAAGGGGGAGACGTTTGATTTTGTTCGAGATCTAGTCTTGAGGTTGAGGAACGAGAGGCACGGAGATGCCATATGAGCAATCCGCAGTGACAATGGCTCGGAATTCAGAAACTCTCGTTTTGAAACCTTTTGCCATGACTTGGGTCTTGAGCACCAGTTTTCGAGTCCGTATACGCCTCCCCAAAATGGCGTGGTGGAAAGGAAGAACAGGACCTTGTGTGAGATGGCTCGGACGATGCTTGATGAGCATAGGACTCCGAGGAGGTATTGGGCTGAGGCGATGAATACCGCGTGCTATGTGTCGAACAGGATCTACCTCAGAGTGCACAAGAAGAAGACATGCTATGAGTTGATGCATGGTCGCACACCCAAGGTGAGTCACTTCCATGTCTTTGGTTGCAAGTGTTTCATTCTGAAGAAAGGCAGGAAGTTGGATAAGTTTGAGGCTAGGTCTGTCAATGGTATTTTCTTTGGTTATGCATCTCATTCTAGAGCATATCGTGTGCTCAATCTTGAAACTAACCAAATCGTGGAGACTTGCGAGGTAACCTTCGACGAGACACAGCCACGTAGTCAGCTTGTCTTTGAGTGTGCAGGTGATGATGAGCTTGGCAAGGAGATCATTCAGGAGGAGGAGCATGAACATGGAGACGATGAAGATGGTGGTGCAGTGCCCCCGGCTGAACATGTACCCACTACTTCAACTATGGTGGTGGACGGACCCTCTCATACACCTACGACGACAAATCAAGAACGAGGATAAGCTGATGTTGAGGAGGAGGTAGCATCGAGGCGAGAACCTCCCCGGCAAGTATAAGTGGATCACTCAGTTTCGAGGATCATCGGCAACATGAATGAACGCACTACACGGTCAAGGGTTCGAAACAATTCTCATTTCGCTCATGCTGCATTTGTTGCTACTTTTTAGCCCAAAGACATTGGACACGCACTATCTGATCACAATTGGGTTAATTCGATGCATGAGGAGTTGGAGAACTTTGAGAGGAATCAGGTTTGGGAGTTGGTTGACCCTCCCCCAGGGTGTAAGCCGATTGGTACAAAGTGGGTGTGGAAGAACAAAGAGGGAGATAAAGGTGAGGTTGTGAGAAACAAGTCGAGGCTTGTTGCTCAAAGGTTCAGTAAGAAGGAGGGGATCGACTACGAGGAGACCTTTGCTCCCGTAGCCCGTTTGGAGGCGATTAGGATCCTTCTAGCCTTTTCCGCTGCTAAAGGGTTCAAGTTGCACCAAATGGATGTGAAGAGTGTGTTCCTGAATGGTGTGTTGGAGGAAGAAGTGTATGTGAGGCAACCTCCGGGGTTTGAGAGTGAGAAGTACCCCCACCGGGTGTACAAGTTGAGGAAGGCGCTATATGGGTTGAAGCAGGCGCCTAGAGCTTGGTATGGCAGGTTGAGGGGGTTCTTGTTTGAGAGAGGTTTTGAGATGGGGACGGTCGATCAGACCTTGTTTTTGCTGAGACGACGAGGCGAGAGATATCCCGATTGTGCAGGTGTACGTGGATGATATTGTCTTTGGTGGCTCGTCTAACTCTCTTGTTGCAAGGTTTGCAGATGATATGAGCAGGGAATTTGAGACGAGCATGATGGGCGAGTTGCAGTTCTTCCTCGGGCTACAAATCAAGCAATCAAAGGAAGGAACATTTGTGCATCAAGAAAAGTACACCAAGGACATTGTGCGGAAGTTCAAGATGGAGGATTCCAAGGCTATGATGACGCCGATGAGTACGACTACAGCTCTTGATGCGGACGAGGAAGGTGAACACGTGGTCCAGAAGGAGTACCGGAGCATGATCGGGTCACTCCTCTACTTGACGGCGACGAGGCCGGACATCCAGTTCTCGGTGTGTCTGTGCGCTCGTTTTCAAGCGTCTCCGAGGACTTCGCATCGGCAAGCGGTGAAGCGAATTTTCAGGTACTTGCGTCACACTCCCGACTTCGGCCTTTGGTATTCCGCGTCCTCTTCTTTGGCGCTTCATGGTTTTTCAGACGCGGATTTTGCCGGGTGTCAGTTGGATAGGAAGTCCAGTTCTGGGACTTGCCAGTTTTTGGGATCGTCTTTGGTGTCTTGGTCTTCCCGCAAACAGTCGAGTGTTGCTCAATCCACTACCGAGGCAGAGTATGTTGCCGCTGCTAGTTGTTGCTCTCAGCTACTTTGGATTTCATACACCATGAGTGACTTTGGTGAGGAGTATACCCATGTCCCACTTCAATGTGATAGCACCAGTGCCATAAGTGTTGCAAAGAACCTAGTGCTCCATTCCAAAACCAAGCCCATAGAAGTGAGGTATCATTTTCTGAGAGACAACGTAGAGAAAGGAAAGATAGCTTTGATCCATGTACCCACACATGACCAACTAGCCGATATTTTCACCAAACCCCTAGATCAAGCAACTTTCACTCGTTTGCGGGGGGAACTTGGTGTGTGTTTGATTTCTTGAGTTGGGTGTGTGAGAGCTCCTTTGTAGCATATGTATAGTTTCCTTTGTGCATTTCTTGCATTTGGCATGGCATATGTAACATGATGTATAGGCATCCTTGTATCTTAGATTGCATGCATTTTGTATCATATGCATTGGATAGGAAAAGCTTCTCCTATATACATTGTTCACCGTGGGATGCTATGTATGTCTTTGTGAGCTAGTTTGGTATGCTATGGTTAGTTTGGCTTAGCTCTTGATGATCTTGATGAATAACCCATGGTTGATGGCTATGCTTTTGAAAAAGTCACATATATGCTCTCTCATGTGTAAATGCCTTTATATGATCTTGATATGTTTTAGTGGCTTTACTATGCTTAATTTGTGGTTGGATAGCTAGTTTATTGATCATATGGGGCCAAAGGCTCATTTGCCATCATGAATGTTTAGCCCTCTTGCTTTATCTTATGGAGGGGCATAAGTTCCTTTTTGTCGCAAAGACATTTCATGTACCAATTATGAATCTGAAAATGAAATGTAAAATGCTTGGAAAATGTGCTCCCATGTCATATGTGCTGAAAATTAATTTGCTTTGGGTGCTAAACCGTTGCATGATGCCTACCAATGAGAAGCCTCATACATTGAAGTAGGCACATGGCTCGGTGGCTTTGACATGACATGAGGTGCTTGTGGGTGTTTGTGATGGTCTTATGATTAGAATGGTCGTCCAATCATGAAGTTTGTGTGGCTATGTCATTTTGACATGTTTTGCTCATGTTTAGGTTTTTGCTTATGAGAGAGTAACTTTTCGCAAAATTACTCAAATCTTTTTTAGCCTTGTCCAATGGTTGTGAAACTTGGTGATCATGTAGTTAAGGTCATTACGAACCTGTAGATTATCTAACTTGCTCATTTGGACTTGTGTAGTCTGTTGTGATGAATTTTGTATATTTGAGAAGCTATATGTTGAAACTTTTCGCATTTTGCCTTGATTCATGCATTGTCAACAACGGGGAGAAGTTTGTGCATGCTTTGGGCACCTGGGAGTGTTTGGAAGGTGTTCAAATTGGTTCGGGCAAATTTTGAGCAGTTTGGTGCGGGGCCGGTCTCTTGGGGCAGTCTAACCGCCCCCAGGCGGTCAGTTGAGGTGCAGGCGGTCTAACCGCCCTGTGAAGACGGTCTAACCGCCCTGGGCTGAGTGAGCAGATTTTTGCTCTTTGCTACATTCCCATGTTGCATTGCTGCATTGGTTCAGGGGGAGCTTGCATATGTGCAGGGGGAGCTCTTTGTGATGTTCGAGCTTTGGTTCGGTGGTTTGCGCTCTTTGTTTGAGCATGGTTTTGTCTCGGATGTGTCGAGCCGTTGCCCTTGCCTAAGGGGTCCGAGACTTGTCTTCTTCAAGTGATCTTGCTCTCCGCCTTTCTTTCGCTTTCGCTTGTTGAGGTTTCTTTTTATTTGTTTCTTTTCTTTTCCTTTTCTTTTCTCTTGTGTTACTTCATGTGGGTGTTGTCAATGCACTCATCAAGGGGGAGATTGAGGACCATGTGTGGTTCGAGGACCGGTGGATGGTCACTTCCTTGTGCGATGAGTGATTGACAACGTTGTGTGGACTGATTCTTGGCTAAGTCTTGCAGGTGCAGGTTGCGGTTTGACTCGTGTTGGTGCAGGTGAAGAACAAGCGCGAAAGGTCGTTGCAGGTGAGGCCTCCAGGTGTGGAGAAGACAAGTAGGCTTTGTTCGAGGGACCCGGTGGCCAGCGGGGTCAAGTGCGGGGCGCATGGTGGCATGAACATCAAGATGAAGTCGTGGACGGTTTCTTGGTAGAGCCTCAAAACCAAGGTCGAGCCGGGACTACGTGGGAGCCAAGTCATGAGTGGAGATTGGCGGAGGCTACACCGAGTTCGCGGGGGTTTGCGGTGGTTCACCGAAAAAAACCACTGGGTTACTCGGTTGAGCCACAAAACCGAGGCCGAAGACTCGACAAGGAGGTGTGGCCACCCGGGCTGGTTCAACCGCCCAGGAGGGGCGGTCAGACCGCCTGGGCGGTCGGATGCCGGGCCGGTCTAACTGCCCAGGTGGGGCGGTCTGACCGCCCTGGTCGCTGGCGCCGAGATGCTTCGAAGCGGAGGACACGCGTCGGGATCGCAAGGCTTGCGTCGAGGCTAAGCAGGTTGCGGTCGCCGGGCATCCGTCCGATGAAGAAAATCTGAAGACTTCCAAATTCGCCATTGAGGGGCATGTATCCCTAGTTATTAGGTAAGGGTAGTTTAGTCTTTTGGGTGCCTCCATATATACTCTTTGAGGGGATGGATGGCAGCCAACTCTTGGAACCCTAGCTCAGTTGTTTTTCCATTTTCGTTCTTATTTTCCTAGTTTTGCCTAGGACTAGCTTGAGAGCTTCATGTGAGATCTAGAGAGAGGGATGGATGTTTGGGTGGCAAGCTAGACCTTGTACGAACCTTCATGGTATGTATAGATGGTTCGGCGTTGTTCCTCAAGGTTGAGAAGTGTTTTTCCCGTCCTTCTTTGTGTTGATTTTCGGAGCTCTTTGTTTGACGGAGTTTGGAGGACGTTTTCTTGGGGTTTTTGGTGGGTGTCACGTTTGTGGATCTTGTGCCTCTTTGGCTGGTGACTTTGCCCCCAAATCTCTCTTGAATCGGACTCGATTTGGTGGTTTTTTGAGTTGGGCGAGTTCTTGACCTAGAGAGGCGATTTCTTCGATTCCTCTTGATTGTGAGCGATTCGGGTCGATTCCTTTGAGGTAGAGGTTGCCCAGGAGGTAACCTGCAATCCGTGGAGTGATTCGGGAGATCGGGCGCGAGGAAGTTGAGGTTTGACCCGCGGGTTGGTTTTCTGGAAGGGGCGGTCTAACCGCCCGGAGGGGGGCGGTCTAACCGCCCGGGCCTTCCAGGTCGAAGTTCTATTTCGCCGGATTTTCCTCTCGTGAGTTTGTTCGCCACGATCGGAGGACCGTCTGGGTGAAATTTCGGGTCGTTCTCGTGCTCTTTGCTAGGAGTTCTTGTTTGGAGTACGTTGCTGGGTACAGGAGGTTAGACCGCCCCTGGTAGCCGGTCTAACCGCCCCTAGGCCCCTGGGTGAAGTTTTGGTTTTCACCAAGATTTTTTGGTAGCTAGCATGGCCTTGACCAGAGATCTCTGTTGGTGAAACCGTGGTGTGTTTTGGTGCTCGGAAGAGGTGATTCGGAGGATTTCTTGGTTGCCTGGTGGAGGCGGTCTAACCGCCCCCATACCCGGTCTAACCGTCCCCTCTAGATAGCCGGCTTTCGAGTTGTTTCCGCTGTCGTGGGTGCGTGTGTGTTGAGGTAGCTGGTCGTGTTTGTTCCTAGGACCAGTAGCACTCCAGTGGCTACGTGGTTTTGGCAAACAAAAGGTAGAAGTGCGGAGCGTGTGATTTTGGGGGTCCGACCGAGCGAGTTCATCTTGTTGGAGTTTCAATCTCCTTCGAGAAGAATTTTTATAGGCTCCCATTCACTCCCCCCCTCTCTGGTCGCCTGATCGGTCCTTCAGAGTGGCACGACTCCTCGGGCGTGGTACTGGCCGATGATGGTCGCCAAGGTGACCCTGGCTCCCCGGAGGTGCCCCAACACTGCCCAGTGCTCCTTGAGCATCTTCTCCTGCCCCGCCCGTGGGGAACCATGGGTCCAGTTTGACCGCAACTGCCCGATGGAGTTCCCGGTGAATGCCTGCAGCGCGAACTCAGGGTCGTTCCTCAGGTAGAATCACCCTTGTGCCAGCCGCTATTCGACCTGGTCATGGAGAACGGGATGTAGCTGTCACCCTAGCCTTGCTTCATCCGGAGGTTGGCGCACCCGATCGTCGCCGCCCTGGGGCCATCATTCAGGCACGCGAACATGAAAAATTACTGGAAGAGGTGACTATGGGCACTTATCCCTAGGTACCCCTCGCACATCACCTCGAACGCCGTCATCTGCTGGATGCTGTTCGGGTTGAGGTGCTGTAGCTAGAGGCTGTACTCGTAGAGGACCCCCCGGATGAATCGCCCGGCGGGGACGGAGAAGCCGCGCTCATGGAAGGCCACGAACGAGACAACATACCCCTTTGGCGGGCGCGGCACAGACTCCTCCTCGGGCACCTTCCACTCCACGGCAGCGGTGAGTGGAGGGAGATGCCGGCCTCGATGAAGGACCGATTAGGCGACCAGAGAGGGGGGGGGGAGTGAAAAGGAGCCGATAAAAATTCTCCTCAAAGAACTCGGCCTATGTCCCAATCGCAACTCCAAAAGTCACACACGAACACCAATCGCCAAGACAACATAGTTATGGATCAACTACAAGTCCTAGGAACGATTCCTTGAAACACACGCAGAAGCACTAGAGAAGAAGCAAATGAACCGATCAAACTTGGCAAGAATCTGCATACAGATTGGACAGTCCGCCCGGCTATCGCGGACTGTCCGCCAGAGAAGGGGCGGACTGTCCGGAAGACAGGGTGCGGACGGTCCGCAGTACAAAAGTTGCCTCCAACCGAAAAACACCGCTTCTATCTAAATGGTCCACCGAATGGTCCGCAAGGGGTCGCGGACTGTCCGCCAGCCGCGGACTATCCGCCAATCACGCGCGGATGGTCCGTGGATGAACTACGCAGAAAACAGCGAACCCGCAAGAACACCTCCTCAAAGTTGTCCCCGGATCTCCCAAATGGCTGAAGCTCTTGAGCCAAGATTTGGGGGCGATGATATGCGTCACTAGGTGATGTTATGCCCTAAAACTCTTGGCCTCTAACTCCCTAGAATGTCGGGAATTACGGATCACACGAACTCAACCAAGGACAAGGAACTCCACCCAAAGACCATCGAATCAAGGTGCTTTCCCGGCGTTTGAGGGGTCAACATCATCCACAAAGAGGCACAAGGCACTCACCCATGACCCCCTCAAAGAAATCCGAAGAAAAACCCTCTCAAATCCGCGGAATCAACCGAAGAACGAAAACACCAAAGAGGCACCAAAAGACCCACAGAAATCACAACTCTGAATCTTCTACACAACCAAGAAAGATTCGTACGAGGTCTAGCTTGCCTCCTCAACATCCATCTCTCTCTCAAGATCTCACCATGAATCTCTTCAGCTAGTCCTATGGAAATTCTAAGGAAAATAGGAAGGGAAAATAGGAAAACCAAATGAGCTAGGGTTTCGAGAGATAGCTGCCATCCTCTCTCCTCTGAGTATATATGGAGACAGCCGAAAGACTAAAATACCCCTAAAGCCTAAACTAGGACACACGCCCACCAAGGGCACTTTGGGAATATGTCTTTGTAGCACAATCGAACAGATGCCCGGCGACTGCCCTTCACATAGCCTCGATGCAAGCCTTGCCATTCTGACACGTGTCCTCCACTTCGAAGCTTCTCGATGCGCCTGGATCCCGTCTCCGCCCGCCAAGCCTCCGGTCTTGGTTTTGTGACTCAACCAAGTAACCCGACCGGTTTTATGGTGAACCACCGCAAACCCCGCGTGCAGACTTCGGTTGTGAGCAGCTACCCTACACCGGCTCCGATCAACGACTTCGTCGTGCTTTTCTTGCCACCATGCGGCCCGCACTTGACCCCGCTGGCCACCGGGTCCCTCGAGTCAGGCCTACTTGTCTCTCCACTTTTTGGAG
This sequence comes from Cenchrus americanus, assembly GCA_947561735.1. Lineage (NCBI taxonomy): Eukaryota > Viridiplantae > Streptophyta > Magnoliopsida > Poales > Poaceae > Cenchrus > Cenchrus americanus. The sequence goes on from OX387241.1 coordinate 193,640,682, forward strand.
GCCCCGCGAGGCATAGACCTTTCGCGCCCACTCTTCACCTGCACCAACGCAAATCAAGCTGCAACCTGTACTGCAATACTCGGCCAAGAATCAGTCCACACCACATTGTCAATCACTCATCACAGCCAGGAGTCACCATCCACCGGTCCTCGGACGGTCCGGTCCTCAATCTCCCCCTTGATGAGTGCATTGACAACACACACAAGTAACCAATTCAGAGAAAAGAGAAAAAGGAATGAAACGAAATAAAAACTCAAACAAGTGATCAAAAGCCAAACTAAATCCAAGAAAAGATCACTTGAGAGAGAAAAATCTTGGTCCCCTAAGGCAAGAGCAACGGCTCGACACAACCGAGATAAAATGCTCCAAAATTGCCGACTCCTCAAGGTGAGGCAAAAGGGCTCGACACCATCGGCAAAAGAGCACAACTAAAATTTAGGCGAAAAAGAGCTCCCAAATGCATTGAAAGCCACCCCCCCCCCCCCCCCAAACACCATTCCCCCAATTTTCCTTCCCTTGCTCCCACCCCCCCCCCCCCCCAAAAATGAAATACTTCCCCCCCCCCCCTTTTTATAAAATAAAAAAATAAACAAAAAAAACCAAGTTGTTTTTCAAAAAAAAAAAAACACCACAACAAAATAAAAAATATAAGACAAAAAAAAAAAATACACACACAATATGAGCACAAAAATCCACAAAAAAAAAAAGAGAGAAAAAAAAAAGAAAGACATACACAAAAAAAAAAAGAAATTTTTTAAAAAAAATCCCCCCCCTCATAAGAAAACAAAAAAAAAAAAAAAAAACCCACAAAAAAAAAAAAAAAAACAAAAAACTTAAAAAAAGACAAAAAATCCCAACAAAAATTTAACAAAAACCCCCAAAACCTATCCTATTTTATCAAAAACCCCCCAACCCATTTTCCCCCCTCTAAATAAGAGACCTCCCTTTGGTGAACATCATGCAACAGTTTAGCACCCAAGATAAGGAATTTAAAGCATTTATGACATGGAAGCAAAATTTTCAAGCATATGCATCTCACATACCATTTTCGTGATTTACAAATTAAGCATGGTATATGAAGTGCCTTTGCGGCAAAAAGAAACTTAGGCTTCTCCACAAGGTAGCATGTAGGCTAAACATTCATAACGATAAATGGATCTTTGACCGCAAATGAAAAGAACATGGTTCCAAGCACAAATTAAGAAAAATATAGCCATAAGTACCCAATTTGAACATGAGAGGCATCCTATTCACAAGAGAGGATCATATAGCATTTTTACAAAAAAGGAACCATCCACGAGCATATATATCCCAAAGCTACCAAGAGCATAGCTACACATCTCATGAGCATCACAAGAAAAGTCATAACCTCACATCTAGCATATCATGGTGATCAAAGCATATAAGAGAAGCACATCTCTATGGCATATGATACAAATACAGTCTATGATACAAAGATGCAAACATGATATGGTCATAAATAAAAATGCAACATGCATATGTACATCAACCCTCCCAACCGAAGCTCAAAAAGGAAAAACAACTCCAAGATCTCCTCGCAAATGTGCAAATGTAGCTTGGTCCAAAGGCTTGGTTATGATATCTGGAAGCTTCTTTTCTGTTGGGACATGGATGAGATCTATGTTTCCCTTCTCAACATTGTCTCTCAAAAAGTGGTACCTCACCTCTATGCGTTTGGTTCTGGAGTGGAGCACGGGGTTTTTGGCAACACTAATGGCACTCGTGTTATCACACATGAGAGGTACATGGGAACACTCCTCACCAAAGTCACTCATCGTGTATGTGATCCAAAGCAGTTGTGAGCAACAAATAGCGACAGCAACATACTCAACTTCTGTGGTAGACTGGGCTACACTGGATTGTTTGCGAGAAGACCAAGAAACAAGCGAAGATCCCAGAAACTGGCAAGTACCTGAAGTCGATTTTCGATCGACTCGACACCCCGCAAAATCGGCGTCCGAAAAACCAAGAAGCGAAAGGGAAGAGGACGTCGAGTACCAAAGACCGAGCTCAGGAGTGTATCAAAGATACCTGAAGACCCGCTTGATGGCCTGCCGATATGAAGTCCTCGGCGACACCTGAAAACGAGTGCACAGACACACAGAAAACTGGATGTCCGGCCTCGTCACCGTCAAGTAGAAGAGGGAGCCGATCATGCTTCGGTACTCCTTTTGGTCCACGGGCTCTTCGTCCTTGTCCGCGTCGAGCGCTGTAGTCGTACTAATCGGTGTCGACAGGGGCTTCGAGTCGTTCATCTTGAACTTCTTGAGATGTCCTTCGTGTACTTGGTTTGATCCACAAATGTTCCTTTCTTCGCCTGCTCGATCTGAAGCCCGAGAAAGAACTGCAACTCTCCCATCATGGACATTTCAAATTCTTTTCTCATATCCTTTGTAAACTTTGCAACCAAAGAGTGAGATGAGTTGCCAAAGACAATATCATCCATGTACACCTGAACAATTAGGATATCATCGCCCTGCCTAAGGAGAAAAAGAGTCTCATCAACCTTGCCCATCTCAAACCCCTTGCTGAACAAGAACCCCCTCAACCGGCCATACCAAGCACGGGGAGCTTGTTTCAGCCCATACAACGCCTTCCTCAACCTATACACCCTGTGGGGTAACTCAGCGCTCTCAAAGCCCGATGGTTGCTTCACATAAACTTCCTCCTCTAGAAACCCATTCAAGAAGGCACTCTTCACATCCATTTGGTACAACTTGAACCCTTTAGCCACAGAAAAGGCTAGAAGTTTCCTAATTGCCTCCAAATAGGCCATAGGAGCAAATGTCTCCTCATAGTCTATCCCCTCCTTCAGACTATAACCTTGAGCAACCAACCTCGATTTGTTTCTCACCACCTTACCATTTTCTCCCTCTTTGTTTTCCACACCCATTTGGTCCCAATAGGTTTGCAATGTGGTGGTGGCTCTACCAACTCCCAAACTTGGTTTCTCTCAAAGTTCTCTAACTCCTCATGCATTGCATTCACCCAATTAGGATCAGAGAGAGCATGTCCAATGTCTTTCGGTTCAAAGGTAGCAACAAAAGCTAAATGAGCAAAGTGAGAAACATTCCTTGACCTTGACCTTGTTGTGCATTCGTTGATGTCGCTGATGATTCTTGAAGGAGGATGATAAACTTGAACGCGCCTCGGTGCCTCTCGCCTGGAGACAACCTCCCCCTCACTTGCAACTTCCACTTGATCTTGCTGGATCGTAGTCGGTGTAGGGATGGGCCATCCTGCACCGTAGTCGTAGTAGTGGAAGTATAGGGTACATGAGCTGCTAGAGCTTCACCAGCATCACCATCTTCCTCTCCAGCATCATCCGCTTCGTCCTCAAAGATCTTCTTGCCAACTTCTTCGTCACCTGCACACTCCAAGACAGACGAACTACATGGTTGGGTCTTGTCGAAGGTAACCTCGCAAGTCTCCATGATTAGGTTAGTAACAAGATTGAGCACACAGAATGCTCGAGAATGACTAGCATAACCCAAGAAAATCCCATCGGAGGACCTCGACTCAAACTTATCAAGCCTACCCTTCTTGAGAATAAAACACCGACAACCAAAAGCCCTGAAATGGCTCACTCTAGGTGCTCGCCCATGCATGTGCTCATAGCACGTCTTGTTCAAGAAGGCCCTGAGAAAAATCCAATTCCCAACATGGCAAGCAGTATTCACCGCCTCAGCCCAATATCTCCTCGGAGTCCTATGCTCATCGAGCATCGTCCGAGCCATCTCACAAAGGGAACGATTTTTCCTTTCCACCACACCATTCTGACAAGCCACATAGGGAGAAGAAAGCTGATGTTCGAGACCCAAATCATGGCAAAAGGTTTCGAAATGGGAGGTTTTAAATTTTGTGCCATTGTCGCTACGAATAGCTCGAACAGCATCTCCATGTCTCTCATTCTTCAACCTCAAGATTAGATCCTTCACAAAACCAAACGTCTCCCCCTTGTCAACCAAAAAGAAGACCCAAGCATAGCGAGAATAGTCGTCCACATCACAAGGACATACCATTTCCCACCTGCCGAGCACACATGAGCTGGACCCCATGTCCATATGGAATAGCTCGCATGGCCTCTCTGTCATAACGGATGTCAGAGGTGGGTCAGAGGTGGCGACCATCTTGCCATGCCTACATGGAGCACATACCAAATCCTTTGGTATTTCAACTTTGGCAATCCTCGGACCAAACCTAGCCCACTCAAGCGTGACAACAAGTCAAAACTCTCTCTTATGCCATTTCCAAAGCTCCGCCGAAACACCAGCAACCAAGCAACGAGAAGAGCCAACACACTGAGAAAAATCGGCTCTGAAAATCTGACCCTCGGGGACGATCGTGCACACAAGATCGCCTTGAGAGTCCAAGACATGAGAACAACCCGTTTTGAAACGGACCTCAAAACTCTCATCAAGAAGCTGGGAGACAGAGAGAATATTGTAACCCAAAGACTTGACAAGAGAAACACGCTGAAGAGTCACACTCACTCACCTTCACCGTGCCCACTGAAAGCACTCTTCCTTTCCCATTGTCCCCAAAAGTGATGTACTCTTTGGTCAACTTTCTCAACTCATCATTCTCATCTGGCAAGTGATCAACATACTGTGCAAGCTCCATATTCTTCACAACATTTATCTCACAAGTAGAGTATATTGTAGGAATAGGAGTGTTGACGGTTGATAGTTATATCAAAGTTCGTTTAGACTTGCAAGCGGACAAGTCTCCCATCGTAGTCAAGGGACCCTTCTTCCCTCGAGTGGTGAACCCAAGGTATCCAATCCGTGGAACAATGTGCAACGCAAGGAATCAATCTAGTAAAGCGAGGAAAGTTATCTTATGAAGAACTAAGTTGCATCTAATCTACTAACTCATAAAGAAAACGAATCTAATCTAATCTACTAAAGAGGTAGCAAGAGAAAGCAAGAGATAACCGATCTAGAGAGTCTAGATCATGCTTATGTTGTAGCTCCAAACAAGATAGATGAAGATAGAAAAGCGAATCTCATTAAAAGCATCTTTAAATCGTGGCCTCCCTTCCGACTCCGAAAACGCCCGCCTTTCGGAACCCCCGTTCTGTCACAATGTATCCCTATTCATGCGGGTAGTCTAGGGCGAGTTTGAGAACAAGTTGAAATCACTTGGCCGGTCCAAAGTATGCACCTCTAGCCAACGCGGCTACAAGAGCACCCTATGTAATCTATCTTAAGTATAGATTTGGGAAGAAGCAAAACCAAGAAGAAAACAAAATCATCGAGAAGGCACTTGATCGCTAGAAATTGGATTCACTTAAAGACTTCACCATGAATGATTACATGAACAAGATCACTTAAAGACTTCACCATGAATGATTACATGAACAAGATCACCACCGGATCCTTCCTCGATCTTGATCCTTGCTCCGAGCTCCGACGTTGTCTTCCATGCAAGGTTCCCACGTCGGCTAGGGAGACCCTAGACAACTAGCACGATCCTCATCTCCGAGATGGTGTCCCTCAAGCTTCTCTGCTCCTCGGCGGCGGATGACAAATTGATTGATGTGTGGCTCTCGGTCAGGGGACTATAAATAGCCCGAGATGCAACTAGGTCAAAGGGGAGGCCGACTGGGCCCCGAAACGGGCTGGGCCGGCCGGCCTGGGCCCACCCGGCCCGGTTCGTGGCCTGCTTTGCCCGGTGTTGCTTCCCGCATCTTCTAGATCCTTTCCCCTTTTGCATGTGGGCCCTTGTCGTCGGTTTCTCTCCGAATTGGACGAAGCTCCTTGTCTTGCAAGATTTAACACTTTTACGGCTAGGTCCTCGGAGTTTGTCATCTTCTCGGGCTTGGTCCTTGGGCTCTTGGAGTCATGTTCACCTTATTGTTTGACTTGTACAGGGCTTCAAGGTCTTGTCATGAGGTGCTTAATGAACTTATCCAAGATATTATAAATGAGATGTTGTCAAAACAAGACAAGCTTCTCATGGTCTTACCGAGACTCATCAAAAAGGTCATTGGAAAATAATGTTATATCAAGGAGGGGAAAGAGAAAAATACACACACTTGAGAGGGGTGGACATGTGCAAATGGCAAAGAGTGATCCCGAGGCACAAAGGAAGTCCTCATTATCGGATTGCACATGGTTGGAAAATGAGTGTGGATCTTTTAATTTTGAAGCCTTGAAATTCCTAATGCACTTTAGAGAACCGAGGAGTTCACTATATTTTTATTTTTACACATACTCATATTTTTTTTCTTTTCTTATTTTTTCTTTATACTCACTTTTTTTGTTCTTTTTTTATTTTTCTCATGTTTTTTCTTTTGCCTTCTCATCAAAATTTTATTTACTCCCCTTGAACTCTAAAATTGCATTGGACCTACCTCCTCCCCCATGCTTAGTCGTTGCTCGTCCTCGGGCAAAGAGGTGATAGAGATAAGGTAGGTACCGGAAATACTTTTCCTTTGGAGAGATACTTGAAATCTTCAATCTTGGCACCATCAATCTTCCTTGAATTGATGATCCATTCTCAACGATAGGTCGTGGTCAAGGAGGTAATCACAAAAGATGATATTTGGTTTTAAGGGTGGATATCCAGCCGAGGTTTGTGAGATCTGCGATGTGGGAATACACAATGCACGGATAGAAAGGCTAGCAAAAAGATAGATACGCAAAAACGGAATGACCAGCTTCTTAGTCTCGGGCCGGAGAAATCAAGGCCCGAAACAACTCACCCAAAAATAAACCTTGTATACTAAGTTTTTGCACTCAAATATTTATAAGGCTCGGATATGTAGAGCAACACGCAAGTGGTATTTATGACAAGGTTAGCATTACTTTTAAGAACAAAAATAAATCATCTTTAATCCATCTAAAACTTGAGAGCACATAAAACATTTTGGGTCTTTATTTTTATCATAACCTCCGCTGAAGATTAAGTTAGCATTTAGATAAATTCAGATTTGTATTTTAAGATAGCATTAGCTTAATCATGCATAAAACAAACACAAAGATAAACAAAGCGGCAATTATAATCATATATCATCATGGCATAAATTTCATAACTTTACCAAAGATAAAAACTAGTGGTGACTTTATTCATGATGAAAATAAACACTAACACACATGCTGAAAATTAAAATAAAAACTGAGAATACTATGCATACATAGGCGCATACAAGCTGAAAATTAAAGAAAAGGGGGTAAAGGAAAGATAACTAAAGCTCCTCCTCTCTCTAATCTTCCGCCGGTGGTTGATATTGATAGTCTTGGTTGTTGTACCCTTGCTCATAATAGGATTGCACCGCTTCTCCTATGAATTGTATGACGGTGCTAAGTGAAGGTGTCAAAGCTCATAAGCGATGTTTGCATTTCCTTCACCCATTTGGTTTGCATTGGTTTGGATGGCTGCAATAATTTGCATGTTTCTTGCAGCGTATCCTCCAATGGTGGCCACATTTTGTTGTGGTTGAGGAAGATGTGCATATGGCTCCGCAAAGGCTACGTTGGGCACCGCAAAATTTGGTGGGGGCATGGCTGCACCACTCCCCCATGCTTGCATTGGTACATCACCGTAGTAACTCGGCGGCGCCGGGTTCCTCCATAACTTTGTTGTACACCTCCTTCTTGGGCCATAGATGATCCTTCTCCTATAATCCTTCTCTTTTATTTTTTTTCGCCGGCACAAGAAGTCCTTCCTCTTCTTCCCCTCAAGAAAAAAGTCTTAACTTTCCTTCCAAAAGGGGCAAATTCACCTTGGCCACTTTGAAGCCTCCTCTCCCATCTCCACTTATGTATTTGCCTTTCTTCATATATTCAAATCCTAGGGAAGTCCGGGTAGGAGATGATTCGGGTTCCTTGTAATACCCGGTCTTAAAGAGATAGCCAACATGGAGAGGTAACAACCCGATCTCCCGAATCCGATGTTACTCACAACACCACCGGTTGATCATAAGTTGAGTGGGGTCGATTGGCTTCTTGGCAATCAATGCCGAGTAAAGCCAATTCAACTCGTGTTGGTTATCTTTGTCTCTCTCATTCTCCCCAAAATCCTTTTGCGCATCCGGTGAAACTCTTGGATGATGGGGTTCGGATAAAATTTCTTCGTTGATGGTCTTCTCCCCGTGCTCATACTCCAAAAACCTTCCCATGTGCCTCCATGCACATTCACTTGTTCCGGGGCTCCCTTGAAAACCGAGCTATTCCTTAATACATAAAGAACCGCTTGTTCAATAAAGATAGGAGACACTCGCCCATGGGTCTATGATACTTAGAACATGCAATCATTTCGAACATGAAAACCAATCTAATATATCGGGGGTCGGGACCACGGTTTCGCCCTTTCCCTCCTCTCGTACTCACTACGCGAAGGTATTCATGACTAGACCTATGATGGACACGACGTGTTGAATGGATCCAAGGAAGCATTGAGACCTTACTCCCTTTACGGCATGCTAGCTAGCCTTAAGCATTAAAGTATATTCAACACAAGATGATAGATAGATAATCCAACAAAGTATGATAACATCTCAAGATCGATTGCAACCCATGGATGAAAGAAGATTACCCCATCAAGGTGCTAGACATAGCACCGTTGATCAAGGTTACCCTTCCGACGGTGTCTTCCTTCTTCTCACTTGTGGGCTCCCTCCAAATGGAATGAGAGACTCATCACTCCTTCATCAAGGATATGCTCCATGGTCATGAGAATTTCCTAGGCGAATTCCTTGTGGGTGTTTGCCGACACTCCGTTAGAGAATTGCACCGGTGTCCCATGTGAAAACCCAATATGTGGAGAGCTTGGTCGTCGAAGTCGACGTTCTCTACAAGCCTCTACTCAAGGCGAGCGAGCTTCTTCTCCTCCTCCTCTGTCATGATGACAAACCCCTCGGAATACCGCGGAGCGTATGGAGGTGGAGCGGATGATCGTGTCGAGTGGCAAGGTCGGACGGGCGCCTCCTCCAAATGTCCTTGAGGTTTGGTGAACCTCATAAACGAGTTTCGTGTGGCCCTCATGCCACCGAGGAGAAGAGTGTGGTTCTTGCTCGGCGGTGCTGTGTCCTCCTCCATACTCGAGGATACTTGGAACCGAGCGCCTCCTCGAAGAGGTTGTCAATGATGGCTTAGATGACGATTATCCCTTCTTCTTTGGTGAAAAGACTTGTAGGTTTTCTTCCATGATTGCAGCACTCTCCCTCACAAATATATATCCGGGGTTTTCAACCGGTAATAAGGTACACAAATATTATTTTGGAGTCCGGACTTTGAGTGGAATTAGGGATGTGATTTGTTGCACGAAACAAATGAGGTGGAGGGCTAAGTCTAAGGTGGTTCCGGACTACAAACTAGAGCACACGAACAAAGAGTTGGATGGGAGACTTACCTCTCTCCTCCTCTAGGCTCGGTTCTTCTCTAGCGCACCATGTTGCTTCGTGACCGCGTGCACCTTCAAACGTTCTCGTCCACTCCTTCGCTTGCATTATTATACCTTCCACTTGATGTTTTCGCTTTGACTCACTTCCATCCTCCGTTGCCTCACATGCCTTCCATGATATTCCTACAAAACAAGGCCTTGGCTGCCCCCCCCCCATGCTTGTACTTTGCATGCGGTTTGATAAAATATGTTGGAGGGGCATCCCATGATGCATCATGGTGCACGCATAGTTAAGATAACTAGATTGCCTCCCTCTAATCATGTTTTAATGCTAAGCACTCCTCTAATTTCAATTAAAAATAAATTCGAGCTATGGGAGAGCTCAAACATATATTTAGAGAAGGTTTTAAAGAATTAAAAACAAATGTAAGTCGAAAAATATTCCCGACTACTTTTATGTTGGTCTCACCGGTATTGTTTGCCTTCATTAGTTGAGAGCAAGCTTTTCCCGCTTGATCCTCGGGGGCATAGGTTTAGGTTCTAATTTTGATTAGATGAGAGAGATTTTGAATAAAATAAAATTAAATGAGGCTTAGAAAAATTCTAATCATAGAGAAACCAAGGATATAGATTTTTTAAAACAACCAAAAGTTAAGTTTCTAGGTTCACACGAGTCCTACCACGTGCTGAAATTTAAATAACATCTAGATACAAGTCGTGGCTCTACTCGTGTTTTTTTAGCATGAAAAACAAGTCAACCACAACATCATAAAGAATATGAAAGGTTGAGATAGGTTCTGAATTTTTTTGTTTTGGTTTCTCGAAAAGAAGCAAACAAACACATGGGATGGTTCATGTAAAGGGTTTATGATCAAAACAAAATATTCAACCAAGAATTATGTCTCTAATATTGTTCAACCGTTCTAAGTCTAATGTTTTGCGTAGTAAAATTCAAAACGGAATTATTAAGAAGACTTGAAAAACCCGGAATCGGGTTGTCCTCCCGGTAGCTTATTCTTGACTCGACGAAACGGGTTGCCTCCCGCCTAGCGCTTCGTTTATAGTCCATGGCTAGACTTCTTCACTTGATTACTTCGGATCAACGCTCTTTGCGGGCGTTGCAATCTTGGGTACCCACTTCCGCACCATCTTGGGCACGGGCTTCTTCTTCAGCTTAGTCATTTTTTTGGTCTTCACAGGCTGGCTTTGTCTTTTGGTCTTGATGGATGCAACAACTTCCTTCATGTAATGGCCCGGCATCTCAAACTCCGGTCCTTCAGTTGTGATCTTCATGGTCTCCTTGGTGTGATCCTCCATCTCTCCCAAATGAGTTTGAGTAGCCTTCGCAATATTGGGACCTTTGAGTAGCCCGTTTTTCTCCTTTATCATACTGTCACTACGGGGGATAATTTTACGGGTTAGTACTACTCAGTGAGTTCAAGAAGAACAAGATGAAGACATTTGGTAGATCGGGTATGCACCTCTAGCCACCATGGCTACAAGAACATCCTATGCAATCTACCCCCGGGACAGATCAAGGAGGAAAACACCCAAACGAAGACAAAATCACAACGAAAGCACTTGATGCTAAGAATCGGATTCAATCTACTAATTCAACATAGAAGTAGTACATGGACAAGATCACCACCGGGATCCTACCTTGATCTTGATCCTAGCTCCTAGAACTCCGACGTGGTCTTCCATGTAAGGTTCCCACGCCGGCTAGGAGGACCCTAGTCAACCATCTCGACCCTCTCCTCTCCAGGATGGTGTCCTTCTCTTCTTTGTTCCTCGGCGGTGGATGACGAATGTATTTCACTGTGGATCTTGCCGATGGGGCTAAAAATAGTCCGAATGGCGACTAGGTCAAAGGGGGCGTCGAACCGGGCCCAAAATGGGCTGGGCCGGTCGGCCCAGGCTGGCCGGCCCAGGACCGTTTCGGCTCGGTTCGGCCCCGGTTTCTTCTCGCGCAATTACTTATTTGTGTGCACTTGCATGTGGGCCTTTGACGCCGTTTCCTTCACGATTAAGGCTTGAATCTTGCTATCCAAGCTTCACGTTTCCTGGTTGAGTCCCTGAAGATTTGCATGTTGACGCTTCGGTCCTCGGGTCATTTGGAGTCATGTTCATCACGTGTCTTGACTCTTGTCGGGCTTCATGATCTTCTTCCAAAGTGCTTGATGAACTTATCCCGAAAGTCTCCTCTTTAGCGTAGATTTCCTGCGTAAATAATAAACTCCAAAATCGACATGCAAGAGTGAACTTGTTATATACAGAGGGTTAGTTCCAGTGGTTAGAATATTAAATCAGTGCCAACATTAAAGGTAAACTCATGGCTAGGTTGACAGAAATTCACTGTCAACAGGCTCGGAACCTGGACTCAATGCGCCACGTAGAGTAGTGGATGATGGTACGTTGCCGCACCCTTAGTAGTCGAATACCTTGAGGTAGTGAGTACTCAATTGATATGTTGCCTTGTGCAGGATCTCGTGGAGAGATCCCGGCAGAAGTTTGACATGCTTCACGGATATGGCGACACGGTACTCCGCGTGGAGTCCTTGGAAAAAGAGCTAGACAAAGCCAAGAAACACTTCGCCCTGCTGTAGACCAAGCTTGATGGTGCCTTCGCCCAGTACCACAATGAAGTGCAGGAGATGCAGGCAAAGAGTGACGACTTGGTTCGGAAGAACAAGTCTCTACGTCAGAAGAACAAAGGTATGTTGCCCGCCAAGCCATTGAGTACTAATTGGGATACCTTGTTGTAGTCTAATCATTGCGTTGAGTTGTATGCAGAGCTTGAGACACGGGTAGATCAACTGAAGTCGTCAGAGACCGACCTGAAGAATATCATGTACCGGGAGAAGGACGCCTGAGAGGTACTTGAATACGAGTATAAGCAGCTGGCTCATGAGTGCATTTATCACATGGAGCTTCGCGAAGCCTCAGATGGTGAACTGTTATAAATCCCTGTATAAGCTGAATGAAGACTGCGAGAGGCTGCACGGCCAACTGAAGGAGCTTGAAGAAGCCACGCTCCCGATTGCTAGGCTGTTGGTGCCACACCCGGGTGGACCCAAGATTGCTCCGTTGGTGGATCGTTTGAAAGAAGCCCCCGGGCGTCTGGTAACCTATGTGAAGCATTTGGCGAAGTCGATCCCCAACCAAGTCCTTGTGTACATCAAGTCGCACTTCCCCAAGGCTCCAGTGGATGTAGTCGCGGGTGGGATCGCGGCCAATTGTACGGACGACCAGTACAAGGGGCTGCTGGAGGAGATGGCGCCAATTGCTGAACAAGTGGTGGAGAAGCTTACCTTCAGTAGGAGTACCTGTAGAGTTAGCTCTTGGTAGTATATTTAAGATAAACAGAGTTGTGAAGAACTTGTTTACATTATGACTGAGAGTTATCCATGACTTGTTTGTGAAATGAGTACTTGTTGCCGCCACTTGCAGCGAAGTGTACGGAGTACGAAGCTGTGGAGGTCTCGCGAGTACTAGTACTCGGTAGTGTGTGCCTGATCATGAGGCGCAGTAAACTAGTTGATTGGAAATCGAACTTTATTACTGAATGAAGAGTACACCTGGATGGCAAGGCCGTTTACAAGTGTAGTTGCCCGGACCCGAAGGCCGCCTATGGCTAAGTGACGCTAGGACCCAAGGCCGCTTACAGCTGAAGATACGTTAGTAGCAGTATAGGCTGGATCTAGAGTACATGGTCTTGTAGACCGCCGCTAGAGTCCTCTATTCTCTGAGCAGCCCAAGATCCGTTAGTAGCCGTTGACGCTGGATCTTGGAGTGGAGTAGTCCGTTAGTAGCCGTTGACGCTGGATCTTGGAGTGGAGTAGTCTATAGACTGGTGCTGGGGCCCAAAGTCCGCTTACAGCAAGGAGCCCAGGAGTAGTCGTGTAGACTTGGACCATGGAGTAGTCGAGCGACTACGCGTAGAAACGACATAGATGGTCGATATTCCACGAGTTGCTAACGTTGTCACCTTCAAGGGTCTGGAGGCGATAGGAGCCAGGTCCGGTCACCTTGGCGATTGAGAAGGGACCTTCCCATGGCGAGCTGAGCTTGTGTAGTCCTTCTGTGTTCAGGATGCGGTGGAGGACTAGATCGCCAATGTTGAAGGAGTGTTCCTTGACGTTGCGATCGTGGTAGCGCCGGATACCCTCGAGGTACCTTGCTGATTCGACAAGGGCGACGCAGCGAGCTTCTTCGAGACCGTTGATGTCAACTCGTTTGCTGTCTTCTGAGATGCCTTCGTTGTACTGTTCTACTACCAGGGACTCCCACATCACGTCGGCAGGTAAAATAGCTTCGGAGTCGTATACCAGGAAGTAGGACGACTGCCCTGTCGGCTTGGTAGGTTAAGTACGAAGCCTCCAGAGTTCATTAGGTAGTTCCTTGATCCACTTGCCCCCTTTAGTGTTGGCTGCATTGTGCAATCGCTTCTTGAGGGCGTCGAGTACCATCCCATTGGCGCGCTCGACTTGTCTGTTGGCCCGAGGGTGGGCAACTGAGACATACTGGACGTCGATCCCGCTATTCTCACAATACTCCCAAGACTGGTGGTTATTGAAGTTGGAACCCAAGTTTGTGATGATGCGGTGAGGTAGTTCGTAGCAGTGCACGAGCTCATCAAAGAAGTCGAGTACTCTGTTGACCATTGGGCAGGTGACCGGCTTGACTTCAATCTACTTGGTGAACTTGTCGATAGCCACCAAGACTCTATTGAATCATCCTGGCGCAGTTGGCAGAGGCCCAATCATGTCGAGCCCCCAGTAGGTGAAAGGCCAGGTTGGTGGTATGGTGACTAGCTTATAGGCCATGACGTGTTGTTGCTTGGCGAAGTACTGGCACCCTTGGCACCTTCTGACGGGTTCCTCGGCATCGCCCAGAGCTGTGGGCCAGTAGAAAGCTCGCCGAAAGGCCTTGCTCACCAGTGTGCGGGAAGATGCGTGGTTGCCCTAGACCAGGCCGGGAGGACACTAGGTCAGTGGTCGTGGGCGCCGACTCTGGGATGGATGGTGCGTGAAGCTCATGGACAAAGACTCCGACGGGTACTTGTGCGCGAGTAGAACCAAGCTTCGACAAGACGTCCGTTGCAATGTTATTGTTGCGGACGACGTGATGGAACTCAAGACCATAGAATTTGTTCTCTAGTTTGCGGACTTCCAGGTAGTAGGCGTCCATGTTCTACTTGTTGCGATCCCAAGACTTGTTGACTTGGTTGATGACCACTGTGGAGTCACTGTAGACCAGTAGCCGCTTGGTGCCCAATGAGACTACGAGGCGGAGCCCATGTAGTAGAGCTTCGTACTCGACTTCGCTATTTGAGACCTTCCAGAAGATGTGCAGGACGTACTTGAGTTGTTCGGCCTTCGGAGAGATAAGAGTACCCCTGCACCTGCGCCCTCGAGCTTGAGTGAACCATCAAAGTACATCACCCAATGCTCTGGTCGCTCGGTTGGAGTTGGTAGCTGATTGTGACAAGCCCATCCAAGATAATTCCGTACTATTGCCTAAACCACTCCATTTGGTCATTAAGTGATAATAAAGAATCGTCCCGTTGAGTGTTACGGGGTTTTCGTGACACCCTAATTCTATTAAACTTTTGGCTGTATTAAAATTTGCTAGCAACCATTTATTTGCCTAAGGAGTATAAGGTTGTTTTATTTATTTTTTTAGGCATTTAAATCTTTTCTAAAATAAATTTAATGAACTATAGGATTTATGTGTTGCATACATGCTGGAGCATTATTTTGGTTGCTTGGAATTCAAATTCAAAATTTGAATTCTATTGTTTGGAGCCTCTACCTAAAACCCAAAACCTTTTCCCTTTTCCTTAAACCCCTTAACCCCTCTCTTAGCCCAACCCAGCAGCCAGCCCGCTAGCCTAGCGGCCGCGGCTCGCCCCGGCCCGCGCACGCGGCTTCCCGGCCCGGCCGGCGCGCGGCCCGGCAAGCGCGCGCCGCCCGGCCCGGCGCGCGGCCCCCGCCTCCGCGCGCCGGCCGCCGACCGCCGGGGCCCCCCTCGTCGCCCCCGCCCTCGCCGCGTCGCGCCCACCGACGGGCGGGCCCCGCCCCCGTCATCTCTTCCGTGGCCGCCCCGGACTCCGCCGCCGCGCGCCACCGAGTCCGACCCGCGCCCGCGCCCTCCTCCGCGTGGCCCGCACGCCAAGACGCCCCGCCCGGGCTATTTAAGGCCGCCGCCGCCTCCCCGGACCCCAACCCGAGCCACCCGAGCCGCCCCTAGCCCTTGTGCGCGCCTCGCCGGAACCCTAGCCGCGCCGTCGTGTTGAGCTCGCCGCCGCCGCCGTGGAACCCCCGCCGCCGTCGCCGCTCCGCCGCCAAGGAATCGCCCGGGAGCCGCGCAAGGAGGTGAGGAGCACCCCCGTGCCGCACGCCGTCGACCTCGAGCCCCTCTTCGCCCTACCGCCGTTGCGGAGCTCGCAACCCATGCCGCCGCGTCGACTCGCCGCTCCGCCGCGCCGTCGCCCGAGCCGCCGCCCTAGATCGCTCCGCGGTCTCACGCGCGTCGCATAGATGCTTCCCGCTCCGTGAATTGTGGCCGAAACCCCAAAACCGAACCCCCGCCGGTGAGCCCGCCGCCGCTCGCCGCCGCCGGCCCTCGCGCGCCGCCGCCCCACCGCTCGTGCTTCACCGTGGCCGTTAGATCTAGATCTAACGCGCCGGATCTAAGCCACCGCACCGCTTCGCCCGCGCGCGTCCACTGCCGCCAGATCTAGATCCAACGGATCTAGATCGGGTCAAAACCCTAGTCAACAGTTCAAACCCGCCAGCCCTGGCACTTTTGCAGAAAAGCCCCTGGATTTTATTTATTTACAAAAAATACCCTTCCACCGTATAAGATTTCTTACGCTTTAGTCCTTTTTCCTTATTTTAGCCCGAAACCTTTTCAAATCTTCGCAGATTAGTCCCTAAACCTTCCCGAACCCATAACTTGGTCGTTTTAGCTCCGATTTTAGCGTTCTTTATGTCCACGCGTTCGTCTCGAAGCGTAGATTAGTTTTATGCTACTGTTTAGATCTGTTTGATCTGTTTGGTGACTGTTTCTTATTTATTTCTATTGTATGCTTGTATGTGATGATTGTGGATCGTAGAGAGCGATTCGTTCGAGGGATTTGAAGATCCAACCATGCAAGAGTTTGAGCAGCAAGGCTTTGTTGAAGGCAAGTATTCCTTGATGCATGCCCGCTTGTCCTACATAACATGCATTTAAATTCACTGTTTTTACTTTTTGCTTGCATTAATTTGATGGGAACCTATTAAGGATCATGCCTAGCTTTTGACTACCTTTACCTTGATGCCGGGAATTAAATTAATCTTGTGGTAGTTATTGCTTAGCATGCTCAACAGGGTTTTGGTATTAATCTACTTGGTTACCTTTTTGTTATTTCATGTTCCGTTTATGATCTTTTATCTTTACAAGACCACCTTTAATGTGATAATCGGAACATGGAGAACTACCCGTAAAAACAAGACAACCACAAGAACTAATGGGCAATGGTCTTGGTCGATTAATTAGGAACTTTAGCTTGGGATGGTCTTACCCGATAAGGACAAGGGATCGGCGGTACCGTGGGGTATGGACTCGCTCTAGCGGGGGTTGGGTGAGTTATTCTTTTATGGTGGGGTATTGACCCGCTAGGGGACTTTATACCTTGCTAACCGATCCGACCTTGTGGGTCATAACTTGCTAGGGAACCTTTGTAAAGGCCATGTAGCGTCCCTATGCAATCACACCTCGGAAGTGTGATATGGTGTCTTGCAAACACCGCATGGTTGGGTCCAAAGTTCTTCGGAGCTTTTACGCTGCTTGTGGGTAAAGATGTACAACCTCTGCAGAGTGTTAAACTAATCGATTAGCCGTGCTCACGGTCAAGAGCGGCCTGGACACTCACATGATTAAATTATGGAACTTTATTGTTTAATTGTTGTTTTATTCTTTATTTATGATGCTGTTATCTTATTAATTGGGTTGGTATGAACTTGCACTCTTTAGTAATCAGGTTGCTAATAAAACTTGACCAACTAAAATGCTAAAGTGCTTGAACCTTAACCATCCACCATATGGCCTCGCATGTTATGTTGTTTTTCCCTTGCTGAGTACGATATGTGCTCACGCTTGTTTATTCTCTTGCATCTACAATACCGGATTTGCTTTGCTCGGTACCGGGAGAACTTTGAAGATAATCCGAAGATTTCCGGGAGTTCTAGGTGTGCGTAGTCTTCGGTCGGTACTCGTGGAGGCATTTTGTCCGCTGCGAGAACTCGTTTGTTTAAGATTCGTTTAAGACTATGGTTTGTAATAACTCTTTATTCGTGTGGCACTTGTTTTTGGTATTCATAATGTCTAAGCGTGTGTGTAACTTGATCCTGGCGCACACGTGATCAATGCATTCGGTTTTGCCTTTAAAACCGGGTGTGACAGAGTGGTACCGTAGCCGTGTGGACCGTAAGAACGCTAGCCTAGATAGAAATGGTCGAATTAAGGATTTATTACTCATAGAAGCTTTCTTACACATGCTTGCTTTATTCTTACTAACCTTACTCTTGCCTTTTTGCTTCACTCTTGAGCTGTCTGCATTC
This sequence comes from Cenchrus americanus, assembly GCA_947561735.1. Lineage (NCBI taxonomy): Eukaryota > Viridiplantae > Streptophyta > Magnoliopsida > Poales > Poaceae > Cenchrus > Cenchrus americanus. The sequence continues at coordinate 193,658,660 of OX387241.1, forward strand.
TTTATCTTGTGCTTGCCTTAGCTCTCGTCCTTTTTGCCTTACCATCTTTCTCATTCTGCACTACACTACAGATGGTTCGTAGCTTGGAGACTTCTCGGGCTGAGCAGTCCACCAGTATGCTCCACAGGAACGATACCATGATTTGCATGATGGAGATACGGATGAGGAGATTGAGATGGAGCCACACTGTGGTTTTCCCTAACCTTATCATGGTGCCCGACGATGAGGAAGATCCGGAGGAGATGATCCCGAGAGGAGGATGAGCTAGCCGAACAACCCAACCTAGAGGAGCAAGCGCCAGAAGAAGATGAGGATCACTCAGATCAAGAGATGGAAGAACAAGAGCAAGAGGAGGAAGAAAGGGAAGCGATCTGGGAAGTGTACCACTACAGAGCTGATGGAGTAGGCATTCCCATGGCAGACCACCTGAGGGCAATGGTACTTCTCCTAGGCTATGATAAGGCCCCTGTCTACCATTGTGAGCTGTGGACCCATCCGTGGTTCGAGCCCCATTGGGAGGTTGCTGCCATCTTGGAGGAGTACATTTCATGCCGTGGAGTGAAGGAGATGTCCAAGCATCATGATGTGGCTCACGGGACTACTATGGATGCCTGGGATAGCGAGTCGGCTCGGAGAGTGCTCTATGTGCTCTCTCACAAGGAGCGTGACAGGTTGAAGGATACCCACCGCCGCTACACACCTTTCGAGCAAGTGGGGAAGCCAAGACTTACATCACCCCAAGCACCAGCCTATGAAGGGACGCTCAACAATGTCCGGAGTCTACTTGCAGCTGTGAATACTGCATTGGATGATGCCAACAACACGCTATATGCAGCACAGCAGCAGATTTTCACTCTGGAGACGCAGAGGCGTGCCTTGGAAGCTGCACTTTTGAACAGGGAGCAGCCGGAAGCCCATGAAGCCGCAGAAGGATGTACCTCCCCATCACCCAAGAGGCCACACTACGACTCCCCTGACGCTCGCACAGATGCCATGGCTGAAGATAGTCCTTAGGTTTAAGATTAAGGATAGGATTTCTTTGTAATCGCTAGTAGACGATCGGTAAAGTGTGTTTAGTTTAGAGGTGTGGTTGAATGCTTGATTTTGTGCTTAATGTATGAGTTGGATTTTTGGTTGAGTGCAATGTGTTGTGGAGTGATGACCACAACGACATTGGTTTAGTAGTAAGTTTGTGGGGGTTATCTTTCAGTCTCAACCAGTTATCTATCTTAATCTTTTTTTGCTCTCTTAAGTTTTCCCTTAATGTAAAATCGAGATCCCAAAAATCTGTTCGCACAGTTTTCTGAGTCAGCAGTACTGTTTTAATTTTATCTCGGGCTACAGAACTCCGATTGCAGTAAAACCAATTGGAAAAGTTCAAGAATTTCATGACTGATTTTCTGTGAAAAATTCAGAATATTTGGATGAATAATAAGAGAGTTATAACTGAAACATTACAGCCTCACGAATCTGTTAAACACTGCCGACCTACCTGACTTGTTTATTTTATAACCAGAGATACACAACTCCGATTGAGGTGATTCCAGTTGGAGTAGTTTCGTAATTTCATTACCTTTTATCAGTCCAAAATCCATAATTTTTTGTTACTCTTACAGAGAGCAATGTCTGATTGTTTGGAGTCAACAGAATCTGTCTTATCTGAATATCATTGCTATCTTATCTTCCTGAGTTTAACCCTTGGCACAATCATCTAAAATAATATCCCTAACACTCAGATGGTGAACACCAGGTCAGGATCAGGTGTTGATCAACCAGCAGGAAGAGCACCCCAGCCAGTACAAATGGATCCCGCTATGCAGCAATTCCCCGGAGGCACGGACCCGGCTCCTCCCGAACTTGACCACCACCGTGACAAACTTGCAAGCTCGGGTCAACAATCCGCCGGTGCCGCCACCCGCGCCTCGCAACAAGAACCGGGAGTTTATGAGTCATCACCCTCCCGTGTTTACTCACGCCGCTGATCCACTAGAAGCTGAAGATTGGCTCAAGACAATACCGAAGATGCTCATTACCTGTCGGTGTGACGACGAGAGAGAAGGTCTCGTATGCTTTGCGGGACGACTTCAAGGATCTGCGCAGCCGCTTGGTGGGATGCGTATTCCCCGCCGCTCATGCCGCCCCGGACACTATCACTTGGGAGGAGTTTATCACCAACTTCCGGAGCCATCACATACCCTCTCCGGAGTCATGAAGATCAAGAAGAAGGAGTTCCTTTCTCTCGAAGCGAGGAGGAATGTCGGTGGCCGAGTATAGAGACAAGTTCAGCGAGCTATCTCGCTATGCGGTCGAGGAGGTTGCTTGAAGATAGGAAGAAGCGAGGAGCTGTTCTCGGATGGGTTAGTTGGTTCGCTGCGGTACCGAGTGATGTCCTACCCTTTCCCTAACTTTCGGCGGCTAGTTGATGCCGCCATCCGCTTGGAGCACAAGCTCAAGGAGCTCGGAGAGCGAAGAGGAAGGCCGCCGGCTGCGGGCGGTTTGGGAGTGCGTCTCGCCCGCGCTTTAACCCACCGCCGAACACCCCGTTCCGCTATGGGGGATCGGGTGGAAACTTTGGGCGGCGGCGGTCCCGGCGTCTCGTTCGGCGGTTCCGGCGGTCGCTCGGCGGTTTCGGCGTCCCGTCCCTCGTACTCCCCGCCCGGCTTCCCGGTAGAGTCGGCGAGAGAGCCCCGGTTGGCACACCCGTAAGGACCGTGGCACCGCCCAATCCTCGCTACCACTACTTGCTTCAAGTGCGGAGAGCTTGGTCACTATGCCAATGCTTGCCCAAAGAGGAACCCTCCACATACCCCGGTACGGAACCGGCGACAGATGAGGAGCGAGAAGCCAAACCCCGCGATCTAACAAAGGACAACGAGCTATGCACGAGACAAGGCGATGCACGTTGATGCCGAAGTTGCCCGGGAGAACCCCGCAGTAGTGCTCGGTATGTTTCTAGTCAACTCTACTCCGCCTCGGTTTGTTTGATTACGGAGCATCCCATTCTTTCATTACATCCCGGTTCGTAGCTCAACATAATCTACCTATCGGTCCCATGTCTCGCCACATGTTAGTTACCTCACCCCGGGGGGGAATTGAAAGCTATCTATAAATGTGATAACGTCCATCTCAAGATTGTGGGCGAGAGATTTCCGTGCCAATCTTATAATCTTGGATTCAAAGGGGATCGATGTGATATTGGGAATGGGATGGTTGACCACGTGTGATGCGGTGATTCGGTGTGCTAAGAGATCAATCCTTCTTACAAGTTCGAGTGGTGAAAGGTTTGAGTTTGCGACGAGATCCCGCACCATCAAATGCCGGTGCCGTGAATAAGCTTGATGGAGCGACCTTGGAAGACATACGAGTAGTGTGCGATTATCCCGATGTGTTTCCCGAGGAGTTGCCGGGTATGCCCCCCGACCGAGATGTTGAGTTCGTTATTGATCTTTTACACAGTCTTGCTCCTATCTCTAAGCGACCATATAGAATGTCTAGTGATCGGTTGCAAGAACTTAAAGCTCGGATTAAGGAATTATTGGGTAAAGGGTTCATTCGTGCTAGTTCCTCACCCCGGGGAGTACCCGTTATCTTTGTGGCTAAGAAAGATGGCACATAGAGGATGTGTGTTGATTACGGATCTCTTAATGATGTTACCATCAAGAACAAGTATCCTCTCGCCACGTATTGAAGATTTGTTTGATCGGATGAGAGGAGCAACCGTGTTCTCTAAGATCGATCTGCGATCGGGTTATCATCGATTGAAGATTAGGCCTTCGAGATATTCCTCGACGCCTTTTACTACCGGTACGGACTTTATGAGTACACGGTTATGTCTTTTGGGTTAACCAATGCACCCGCGTACTTTATGTACTTGATGAACAAGATCTTTATGGAGTATCTGGACAAGTTCGTTGTGGTATTCATTGATGACATTCGATCTACTCCAAGAATGAGGAGGACCATGAGGAGCATTTGAGACTTGTGTTGCGGAAGGCGAGAGAGCATGAGTTATATGCAAAGTTCGGCAAGTGTGAATTCCGGCTCAAGGAAGTGTCTTTTCTAGGTCCCAACGGAGGTATTGCGGTGGATCCTAGCAAGGTTAGTGATGTGTTGAAGTGGGAAGTCCCTCGTACGGTGTCCGAGATCCGGAGTTTCCTTGGACTTGCTTGGTTACTACCGTCGGTTTATCGAAGGATTCTCCAAGATTATGAAGCCTCTCACTACATTGCTAGATAAGGACGGTGAATTCAAATGGACCGGTGCATGTCGGTCCGAGTTTTGAAGAGTTAAAGAAGCGGTTAACCACGGCACTGTTCTAGTCATGCCCGATCTACGAAAGAGCTTTGACATTTATTGCGATGCATCTCGACAAGGTCTAGGATGTGTGTTGATGCAAGAAGGTCATGTTATAGCCTATGCATCTCGTCGGTTGAGGAAGCATGAGTTGAACTATCCTACGCATGATCTCGAGTTAGCGACGGTGGTTCATGCATTAAAGATTTGGAGACACTACATTATGGGAACTAAGTGTCAGATCTATACTGATCACAAGAGTCTAAAGTATATCTTCACTCAGAAGGATCTCAATCTAAGACAGCGTCGTTGGTTAGAGTTGATCAAGGACTATGATCTAGAGATTCACTATCATCCGGGTAAAGCGAATCTGGTTGCTGATGCTTTGAGTCGGAAGGGCCACACTAACATGGCTATGACCATTCAGTTTCCTGACGAGTTGGTAAAAGAGTTTGAAAGGCTCAACTTGAAAGTGGTTGCACATGCAGAAGGAGTGACTTTGGAAGTACAGTCCACTGGGAGCAAGAGATACGTAAGTGGCGGCTAGAGGATGCTTTGGAATACAAAAGATTAAAGAGAGTATGCAACAAGGAGAAGCCCCGGATTTCACGAGAAGATGAGCAAGGAACCGTGTGGTTTAAGAACCGGTTGTGTGTACCGGAGACGGGGAGATCTCGGAGAGAAGATCTTGAGAGAAGCTCACGACTCGGCTTACTCTATCCATACGGGCGGTACTAAGATGTACCGGGATCTCAAGCGAGAGGTATTGGTGGTACGGTATGAAGAGAGACGTGGCCGCACATGTGGCTTTGTGTGACACTTGCCACCGGGTTAAGGCCGAACATCAGAGACCCGCTGGTTTGCTTCAACCATTGAAGGTGCCTGAGTGGAAGTGGGAAGAGATCGGAATGGACTTCATAGTGGGTTTACCCCGAACCCGAGATGGTTATGATTCGATTTGGGTTATCGTGGATCGTTTGACTAAGGTAGCTCACTTCATTCCGGTAAAGACTACTTATACAGGAGCTAAGTTGGCAGAACTATACATGTCCAGGATCGTGTGTTTGCATGGTGTACCAAAGAAGATCGTGTCGGACGAGGTACTCGGTTTACTTCTCGTTTCGGGGGAAGTTGCATGAATCTCTGGATACTAAGCTAAATTTCAGCTCGGCTTATCATCCACAGATAGATGGACGGACGAGAGAGAACCAATCGGATCCTAGAAGACATGCCGAGAGCCCGTGCGCTTAAGCATGGTTGTAGTTGGGATAAGAGCTTGCCGTATCTTGAGTTCTCTTACAACAACGACTACTAAGCTAGTCTCAAAATGTCACCCTTTGAGGCCCTATATGGAAGGAAGTGTAGAACCCCATTATATTGGAGTGAGACGGGCGAAAGGCGGTTATTTGGAGCGAGATATCATCGAGAGAAGCGGAGAAACAAGTTCGGATTATCGGAGAAAATTTGAGGATTGCTCGGTCTAGACGGGAAAAGTTATGCAGATGGCAAACGAAGGGATGTGGTCTTTCAGGAAGGCGATTATGTGTACCTAAAGGTATCACCTATCAGAGGTTTGCGTCGATTCAGAGTTAAAGGAAAGTTGTCACCTCGCTTTATTGGACCTTTCAAGATCCTTGAGAGAGTGGGAGAAGTGGCTTACAGATTAGAGTTGCCAGTCCAGCTAGCTGATGTGCATGATGTGTTCCATATCTCTCAGTTGAAGAAGGGTTTTGGTCCTCATGACAAGGAGCTGTTACCCTTGGACGATCTAAGCATTAGGGAGGACCTCACTATTGTTGAACACCCCATTCGGATATTGGAGACAATGACAAGGGTCACCAGGAATAGTGTGATTAAGATGTGCAAAGTACAATGGAGTAATCATGCGAGAGGATGAGGCAACCTGGGAAAGAGAGGATGAGCCGAAAGCGAGTTTCCGCATCTTTTTTCCCAATGCGTCCGAATCTCGAGGATGAGATTCTTCTTAAGGGGGTAGGATTTGTGACACCCTAATTCTATTAAAAATTTGGCTTTATTAAAATTTGCTAGCAACCATTTATTTGCCTAAGGAGTATAAGGTTGTTTTATTTATTTTTTAGGCATTTAAATCTTTTCTAAAATAAATTTAATGAACTATAGGATTTATGTGTTGCATACATGCTGGAGCATTATTTTGGTTGCTTGGAATTCAAATTCAAAATTTGAATTCTATTGTTTGGAGCCTCTACCTAAAACCCAAAACCTTTTCCCTTTTCCTTAAACCCCTTAACCCCTCTCTTAGCCCAACCCAGCAGCCAGCCCGCTAGCCTAGCAGGGCCGCGGTGCCGCCGCCTCGGCCGCGCACGCCGGCTTCCGGCCCCGCCGGCGCGCGACCCCGCCCTCCGCACCGCCGGCCGGCCGCCCGGGGGCCCCTCGTCGCCCCCGCCCTCGCCGCGTCGCGCCCACCGACGGCGGGCCCCGCCCGTCATCGCTTCCGTGACCGCCCCCGACTCCGCCGCCGCGCGCCACCGAGTCCGACCCACGCCCGCGCCCTCCTCCGCATGGCCCGCACGCCAAGACGCCCCGCCCCGGCTATTTAAGGCCGCCGCCGCCTCCCACGGACCCCAACCCGAGCCACCCGAGCCGCCCTAGCCCTTGCGCGCGCCTCGCCGGAACCCTAGCGCCCCTCTTCGACCTAGCGCCGTCGCCGGAGCTCGCAACCCGCGCCGTCGCGTCGACTCGCCGCTCCGCCGCGCCCGTCGCCCGAGCCGCCGCCCTAGATCGCTCCGCGGTCTCGCGCGCGTCGCATAGATGCTTCCCGCGCCGTGAATTGTGGCCGGAAACCCCAAAACCGGACCCCGCCGCGCGAGCCCGCCGCCGCTCGCCGCCCCCGGCCCTCGCGCACCGCCGCCCCCGCCTCTCGCGCTTCACCGTGGCCGTTAGATCTAGATCTAACGCGCCCGGATCTAAGCTACCGCACCGCTTCGCGCGCGCGCGTCCACGGCCGCCGGATCTAGATCCAACGGATCTAGATCGGGTCAAAACCCTAGTCAACGGTTCAAACCCGCCGGCCCCCGGCACTTTTGCGAGAAAAGCCCCCGGATTTTATTTATTTACAAAAAATACCCTTCCACCGTATAAGATTTCTTACGGTTTAGTCCTTTTTCCTTATTTTAGCCCGAAACCTTTTCAAATCTTCGCCGATTAGTCCCTAAACCTTCCCGAACCCATAACTTGGTCGTTTTAGCTCCGATTTTAGCGTTCTTTATGTCCACGCGTTCGTCTCGAAGCGTAGATTAGTTTATGCTACTGTTTAGATCTGTTTGATCTGTTTGGTGACTGTTTCTTATTTATTTCTATTGTATGCTTGTATGTGATGATTGTGGATCGTAGAGAGCGATTCGTTCGAGGGATTTGAAGATCCGGTCGTGCAAGAGTTTGAGCAGCAAGGCTTTGTTGAAGGCAAGTATTCCTTGATGCATGCCCGCTTGTCCTACATAACATGCATTTAAATTCACTCGTTTTTACTTTTTGCTTGCATTAATTTGATGGGAACCTATTAAGGATCATGCCTAGCTTTTGACTACCTTTACCTTGATGCGGAATTAAATTAATCTTGTGGTAGTTATTGCTTAGCATGCTCAACGGGGTTTTGGTATTAATCTACTTGGTTACCATTTTGTTACTTCATGTTCCGTTTGTGATCTTTTATCTTTACAAGACCACCTTTAATGTGATAATCGGAACATGGAGAACCACCCAGGAAAACGAGACAACCACAAGAACTAATGGGCAATGGTCTTGGCCGATTAATTAGGAACTTTAGCTTGGGATGGTCTTACCCGATAAGGACAAGGGATCGACGGTACTTGTGGGGTATGGACTCGCTCTAGCGAGGGGTTGGGTGAGTTATTCTTTTATGGTGGGGTATTGACCTGCTAGGGGACTTTATACCTTGCTAACGATCCGGACCTTGTGGGTCATAACTTCCTAGGGAACCTTTGTAAAGGCCATGTAGCGTCCCTATGCAATCACACCTCGGAAGTGTGATATGGTGTCTTGCAAACACCGCATGGTTGGGTCCAATGTTCTTCGGAGCTTTTACGCCGCTTGTGGGTAAAGATGTACAACCTCTCGCAGTGTTAAACTAATCGATTAGCCGTGCTCACGGTCAAGAGCGGCACTGGACACTCACATGATTAAATTATGGAACTTTAATGTTTAAATTGTTGTTTTATTCTTTATTTATGATGCTTGTTATCTTATTAATTGGTTTGGTATGAACTTACACTCTTTAGTAATCAAGTTGCTAATAAAACTTGACCAACTAAAATGCTAAAGTGCTTGAACCTTAACCATCCACCATATGGCCTCGCATGTTATGTTGTTTTTTCCCTTGCTTGAGTACGATATGTGCTCACGCTTGTTTATTCTCTTGCATCTACAATACCCGGATTTGCTTTGCTCGGACCGGGAGAACTTTGAAGATAATCCGAAGATTTCCGGGAGTTCTAGGTGTGCGTAGTCTTCGATCACCGTCCTGTGGAGGCATTTTGTCCGTCGCGAGAACTCGTTTGTTTAAGATTCGTTTAAGACTATGGTTTGTAATAACTCTTTATTCGTGTGGCACTCGTTTTTGGTATTCATAATGTCTAAGCGTGTGTGTAACTTGATCCCGGCGCACACGTGATCAATGCATTCGGTTTTGCCTTTAAAACCGGGTGTGACATTTACACACGGTAAATCACTTGAAAACACGAGAGAGGATCGAACGTACGCATTAAACTCCCACGAAGGAGAGTCCAGAGTGCCTTACAAATTAATACCAAACTCCCCATAGGGTTCATTATTACAAATCAGGGTACTTTGACAAGAAAGTAAATGGTTCAGAGTTTTATTAAAACAGCGGAAGTACTGATAGCGATACGATATGATATAACATCACAAGAGGCCATTTGTGATTCCATTACTCGGCATCCTCATCCACCCATTCCAGCTCCTAGCCGGGTGGAATCTCACCAGGCCAAACAACTCCACCTGAAAACAACAATTATAGCAAGGCTGAGTATACTAATACTCAGCAAGACTTACCCGTCAAAAGTTACCTCTAGACATGTAGGCTTACTTTCAATATTTTAGCTCAGATTCTAATGAGATTATCATTACTATAGTGAGCAACTAATACAATCAAGAATTTTACAATACAATTAATTCACGAAAAGATTTCACATAGTTCCATCATTAAGGGATATCATGGCCAGTTGATTAAGCAGTCTCGGATAACGGTGAGAGACCGACAAACGATTGATTCATAAACCTTGCAAGGTAGACCTAAACACACGGAGCGGTGCCCCGACAGAGCCGACACCGACCAAATGGTTCCTAAAAATCCTCGGGTTGGGATAATAGCCTACAGTCCCGGGTACAAGGCTATCTGGCATGCCCCACCTAGTACACCCAGCCTCACACAAGTACCCTCCTCCCAGTTGCAAGCGGGCAGAGAGACGAATTGAGAGTAGTAGTAGTAAAATCCCATGCCGTCTCATTAAGGTACTAGGCTTACCGGTCCCATTCCCGACAAGTGCTTAGTACGTTCAAAAGCTTAGCCCACGAAGCCACAAGACCGGAGCCCAAATCCCATGCTCTTACGACATGAGCAATCCATTTATAAATATGGTGATTCCAAAAAGGAGATCCTATTCTCGCGAGTGACGAACATCACTCAACTTTTACCGGGTCCTTAGAGCATAGCATCTAACGACCTAGCATACTAGTAAAAGAACATAGGCACCTAGGGATCATGCAACTAGGATTTCATTCAATTCATGAACATAAATGCATATAGAATATCAAATATAGTTGCATAATTTAAATAAATATGGGTTATTGATAAACCAGGGCTTGCCTTCGTTGGCACAAGCAGTTAGACAAACTTCCGGACTTTGGCACGGGTCTTGCTCTACGGTGACGTAGTGCACGTCTTCTCCTGCTCCCTCGTTCACGTCCACTGGCACGAGCGTGTAGCTACCGTCGGGAAGTTCTACACGGAGGATGCAATGCAAGACTTAAGTGACAATTTGATTTAATTAATTTCTAAACAACTTATGACAACCATGGGGTGCATGGTTGATCACATTCACCTAGATAATAATACATTGAACATACTCTTCCTATAAAGGAACAATATGCGTTGCTTTATTATCTGGACTTTTTAATAGTGACTGTGTACATGTTATACAAATAAATTAATTTAAATCTCCCAAAACAGCAATGGGGTTGGTTATAAACTTGTTAGCAAGTGTCACAACACAAACACAAGATCCTTAGGTGTGATTTGTGATTTTCCCAATTAATTTCAATATTCCACCTACAAAGGTTCTTTCACATTTATGCAACAAAATAAATCATAAAACACCAAGAGTGGTGCTCCCTGATCTCATTGAGTCTAAGACAAATAACTGATCACACATGCACACTTGCTTAAGCAATAAAAATAAATATATAAATTATGGCATTTCTATTCACCAAAAACAAGATAAATGCATATAAAAAATATAACACTTCTGGACCCAAACTTTCTCCTGCACATGCTCTGTTCTAAAACAAGTCTAGGAAACCAACAAACACATGTATAGCCTTTATAGATCTTGATCTACACATTTATGATTAAAAACAAGTATAATTTAGGAAATAATATTTCTAATAGAGATAAAATCATGATAAATTCAGCAGAGGAGCGTTTTAGCATTACAAGATTACAGCCAGAAGGAGGGCTCAAAAATAATTATATTTTAAGCTACAAAAATCAGCTAGGCAGATTTGTCACAATATAATTCATATAAAAATATTCCTTCAGTAACTTTGTGAAAATTTTGTCACAGGACCTTCACATGCAAGTCTCCACAACATATCCGAAATCTAACTTAAGATCATGTATGGATTTTGCAGAATCACAGATCTAGGTAATTCACATTTCAATTTTTTATGCAAAAATTAAAGCTCAAAAGTATATACATGCTTTGTATAAGTTGTAGGTCTAGTCACACGGAGCACAACAAAATCGGGTATGCAATTTTTGGATTTTTTTGTGATTTGATATGGATTTTACAAGTTGCAGCCAAAACACACAAAAGGGGAAGAATCATTTTTCACAAGAGTCCCTGGAACTTTTTGAACTTCACAACGCTGCCCTCGGCTTTAACACACAGGACCCTACAAGAATGAAATCAATGCACAGGGGTCCAGGCGGCGCAGGGGAGCTCGCCGCCGGCGAGGGGTCGCCGGAGCTAGCCCACAAGCAACACTGGACAGCGATTGAGCTCACCACGGATCGACCTGCAAAGGAGGATTGGCCGGGGATGTCGCCGGCGGGTGAGGACGGTGGATCAGTGGCGGCGGGACCGCTACGACTCCAATTCCGGTGAGGTGAGGGCCTGCGCAGGGCAATGCGCAGCAGGGTGAGTTTTTAGGTGTCCTAGGGGAGGGCTAGAAGTGCTCGGGCGGCTCCGGGAAGGACCGGAGTGGGGAGCTCACCGGAAGGCGTCACTGGCTACGCCGGTGGTCGCGGTTGTCCAAGCACCGGCGGAGAAGAAGTGAGGTAGGACAATACGCGGTTGTGGAAGCTCCAGCAAGTGCTAGAGTTGAGGTCCAGGAGGTTAGGAGACTCGGGGCGCAAGGGGGAAACAAGCTCGGCAGCGGCCTTCAATGGCGCACGGCGGAGCACGGTGTGCTCATGCGAGAGGGAACGGACAACTTTTATATCTGTGCGTGAGGCGGTGGGGGCTTTCTTGCGCGTCAAGGAGGGGAAGTCGCGGCATGAGCACAAGGCAGTGCGGCCTCGACAGCCAATGGTGGCTTGCGGGCGACGCGGCCGGCCAATGGCTGAAGGCGGCGCGGCCTACCAGCACACGCGGGTACGGCGCGTGGCACCGGCCAACGGGCCCACCGGCGTCACGCACGGCCAAACACGGAGTGGCGCATGGACCGCCGGGCATGGCGAGCCTCGGCGTGCGGGCCCGGCCAAGCCGCGGCGCGGCGACATGCGTCGCCGGCGCGGGCGCCCGCTCTGGAGCGCCAGGGCACCATCCCCAATTCAGCCTAGCCCTGTTTAGGAAGGTTTTACTCAAATTTTTGAAACAAAAGTGGTCTAAGTGCTCAATAGCAAAGTTGTAGATTAGCTGACCCTCTACAACTTTTACAAGGGTCGTCTAGGGTTTTGATCAACAAATTTTTCATAACATGCAGTAGAACTTTGCAGAAAACTCGGCTCCGGTGAATAGTGCCTGGAGGTGTTGACATGCATTGTTCACCGATTTGCACTTCAAACCAGCAATGCCACTCAACATGAAAGTTGTGTCCCTCAAGAAAATACACAACTTTTGCATTGGTAGATTTTGAAGTGTTTATGTGAAATTTGGAGAACGCGGCAAAAGTTCCGGCTGACAAAGGGGAACAAGGGGGTGTTCAAGGATTTTGAGTAGGGTTTTGACCAAAGATTGACCAAGGTTGACCAAAGGGTACCATTAGGGGTTGTTGGTGAAGTTTTCGAGGTGATGGCCTAGGTTGACTGTCGTTTGACCAAAGTCAACGCAGTTGACCGGTTCATTAGGGTTAATAAACCCGACTGAAAATCTGGGGCGTCACAACCTACCCCCATTAAACAGAATCTCGTCCCGAGATTCGATAACAAGATTGGAGCAACACTTTCTGATGAGGCAAAGGTTACAATGTGGAAGATATACTCACTTATATTTCTAGGTAGAGAGAATTCAGATGGGGCAAAAGATACATGGGACTCTCCTCACTGCATCAACACAGTTCATTAGGAAGCGGGTGATGAATATGTACATGGAAAACTAAAAGAAGGCATACTCTGCCGACGATGCAAAGATACATCGCTACAAGCGTCCAACGGAGGGACTCGAACATCTCCACGAACTGAGCCATGGTTCGCGATGCAAGCTGGGGTTCTTCTCTCGATCTTCTCCCGAGCTTCTTCTGGAGGTTGTCGATGAAGACGGCGAAGTAGATTGCTCGGTGAGTGGGCGGAGCAACAACGGAGATGGACTAGTGGCGGGTTGGCGAAAAACTAGCCGAAGAGGAAAACAAGAGTGGCGGTGCTGTCGAGCTCGAGAACAACGAGACCTGGCAATGGCAACACCGCGGGAGGGTTTCCCTTTTTATATCTCAACTGAAATGCAACGGTCATCCCAACCGACTAAGGTAGGGACTAGCGGAGCGATCCGGCAATGGCCACACAGGGCTCGATAATGGTCGGGTCTCGGCGACGTGATCGTGGCCGCGGGAAAAGAGATGGCAGGGAGACTCTACGGCGTCGTACCATCGTGGCACTAAAAAGAATGGGGTCCAACGGTCTAAAGAACTGACCATGATTTCTGAGAAAGCTTTGATCTCACTTCGTCAACTTTGCCAGTCGAGTTGGTGTGAATCTAGGAGAGCTTTGAGTTAGACGGAAAGACCAGGTTGAGGAAGGGATTACCAAGAGATTTGTATGAAGAAAGGGAAGGCTAGTAAACAAATTTTTGTTACATTTGTTCACTAAGATTCTCGACTCTAGTTCATAAAAAGTAACTAAAATGCGAGGATGGAGTAAAGTTTCACCATCAAAAGTCCACAGTAAGGAGGAATGCTCTCGGATAGAAAATCACCTGTGAAATTGAGCTGGCCTTGTTTCACTTGAATCGTGGGCTTCTTGTCACTGTTGCCCTTGGCTACTCCGGGGTTCGATTCTCGTCGCTCGGGCTTGATCTTCCTAGGGTTTGGGCACTCATTGGCATAATGCCCTGGTTGTCTACAATTGTACCAAATGTGGGGTGGAAGTTCCTTTGGCTTGGAGACTTGTTGCTGAGTCTGACGGTACGAAAATTTCCCGATGGCTTATGCTGAGACGGACTCACTCTCCAATGGCCCGATGCGGATGATTGGGAAGACCCATGTGCATTCTTCTTGATGAAATGAAGTTTCTTGCCCGATCCATCTCCCGAAGCAAAGTCGTTATGTCTCTTCTTCTCCTACTGTACCTTCATCATGGCATCCTCTTGAGAGATAGCTTTGTTCACCAATTCATGATAATTGTTGGGCTCCAGTAGGTTTATCCTTTCATAGAATTCACTCTTAAGACCATCACGGAAACATTCCATCTTTTTGGCATCGGTATCCACGTGATGTTCTCCATACTGGCAAAGGCTATTAAACTTCTGTGCGTACTGATACAAAGTATCATCATCTTGCTTAAGAGCAAGCAACTCTTTCATCTTTCTAACCATGAGTTCTTTTGGGATGTGGTGATCCTTGAAAGCTTGCTCGAATTCAGTCCAAGTAACTTCATGTCCAGCAGGTTGCATGGACTTAAAGTTCTCCCACCATATTAAAGCTTCTTCGCGAAGTTGCAAGGTTGCAAAGCTAGCCTTGCGCTCCTCGGAACAAGGTAGGACAAATGCAGAAAATTTGGCCTCAATGGCCCTAACCCATGCGTCAGCATCAAGGGCCTCTTCTGCTTTAGTGAAAGTTGGGGGCTTCATCCCGATAAACTGGGAATAGGTGGCAACCATCTGTGGTCCATCGTGATTAGCTCCCATTGGAGGTCTCTGCTGCATCTATTGGGTGATTTGCTGTTGCGTCTGTAAAATCTGGCGCAACACTTCGGTTTGGGTGGCCATGAAAGTCTCCACCAGCGTCATGGGCGGTGGTGGTGGTAGGTCACCACTACCTGACGCGTCAAAACCGCTCGGGGTGCTACGTGTCGATCTGACCATCTGAAAAGTTGAGTTCTGATTAAACACATATTCATAATCTTTCTCACATAAATTAACAAGTAGAATATGCACGACAAAAACTCATTCATGGCAATTTTCGGAATCGGACAGCACGACGGTCATAAGCATAAAATTCATAAATCCTTGCTTATACACCGAAAAAATCTCATTTTTGGTCAGTGGATGTAGGATTTCATACGCTCCAATGTTGGTATTCAACTCCGAGTCAATTTCCATTATTATCATGCCCGAAAAATTCCATCACCGAGGTCCTGTCTAGCTGTTTTCACAGAAGGCCGAGGTGCACAAAAATTACCATAACTCTCGGTACGTATATGCAAACATGATAAAACCGGTGAGCATGATCTCCACAACATCTCACACAACTTGATATTCAACACATGGTCCAAAGTTGATCACAACCAACATCATTACAAGATCCATTCTACAACAACACTCCTACAACACATTACTTTATTGAACATCAACTAGATAACCATCTAGCCTAGGTTCACTCAAGGTGAAGCAGGTCCAGACTCCACTCTAGATTCTCCTTGGATCTCCTCAGGATCCTCTTCCTCTTCGGGATCAGGAGGTGGAGCTGCTACAGCCTCTAGTTGATTCTCTAAATCAAGCATATATTGATCATTATGCTGCAACAAGAAATTCTGCTCATGAATGACTTCACTCAATTCTTGTATTGCTGCTTTATCCTTGCATCTTTTCTTCTTAAGATGGGCTATCATTGCTCGAGCTTCCTTTAACTCTTGGGTTGTAGCTTCTGCACCATTAACTTGTTGTCTATAAACTTGGTGTCTATAGAACATGCTTTCTCCAACCATCACTTGATAGGTGTCGAACATAGCCTTGGAGAAACGGATAGAGGTGACCAGTTCAGGACTATAGGGAGGATTGCCTTGAGCTGAAAGAAAAGCTTCGAGCTCGGTCCCATGTCCGGAATGCGGCTTAGGTAAAGGAATCACCTTGGCTGCAGTGCTAGCTACCAATTCAGCGTGCTTCTCACAAAAAGTTGTGAGTGCTTCCAAAGCAGCCTTTTGCACGGTATCAGCCAAGTTCAACCCTTGTGCCTTAACCTCCCACTTTTCCCAAGTAGAATGTGTCGGGCAAAGGGGGATCTTCACCTTCACTTCCCAACGAAGCAGTTGGCATGTGGTCATGAGTTCACGTGCCGAGTACTCTGGACACGCGGTGTACCCAAAGTCCTTTAGGGTGTCCCACAAAAGTGCAGGAAAACCACCCTCCTCGAGGCAGTTCAAGTGAGTCCACGCCTGCGCATCAACGATAATGGATCCGGTGGCAGACATCTGGAATCAGTGACAAATGTCAGAACCAGATGCAAACACGTGCACAAAGATAGGTTCACGGCTATAAAAGAAGGTTGCATACACAAACCACTACTAAAGGTTTCAAACTTTCCACAAGATTTTGGTGAGGAAACGAAATAGTTTGATCCTTCTGTAGGTGACTTTTAGGGCAGCCTTTTGCACAAGGTGCAAGGATATGTCTGAAGTCGAAACGAGTACGCATAAAATCATGGCGTAAGTTCCAAAGGTTGTGAATCAAAAATTCATAACTCGGAACCTATGACCCCAAAATTTTAAAAATTTTGGTAGCAACTCAGTGAGATTATTGTGCACACTTTTGGTATTCAAAGGTAGATCTAGATTGGATTGGAACATGCTCGAAAAATTCCATTTTCAGAGGAAGGTCTCCAGAAAATCAGCAGGACTGAGACTTACTAAACAGAGCATCACTCCTGGTAGCAAATTCCGAAAATCATGAGAAATTCACAGTAGATGCTCAATTTGATAAGAAACAACTTTCCCAAAGAATATCTAGTCAGATTCCTTACAGATTTGGCTCTAAAAATTGAGAAATGGCAGCAACAGAATCTGCCAGAAATCTGCCAAAGATCAAAGAGAGGAAAAACTTTTGTAAGATCAAGCAATTACCCTAGGAAATTTATTCAAGCAAGCAAGGACCAAATTTTAGGTTCAACAAGATTTTAATCATGAATGCACACGTCTTAAACGACCTCACACACATGGATCCAAAAAGACGTAGTTAGTGACGGTGGCAAGCTTATAATCGGCTCTCCTTATAATAACTAGTCGGAGCTACTCGATTCGCACTCAACGACTTCTGCAGAAAACGAACCTTCCGTGCCAGCACGTCACAAAAGCGTCCACATACATTACCGTTCACTACAGAAACGGTATCCATGCGTCAAGCCGCTGCATGGACAGCGTCCAACCTCGAACACCCTCCGTTTGAATGGAGTGTATCCTTGCCTCACATGATCGACATGCGGAATGCACACGTATGATAAACGTGGAGACACCACAACTCATAACTAGACGCGAAGATGGGATCCTTAGAATGGATCACTCCATCAACCCTCACAATTCCTGTGATGCGGAACAACACACGTATGAAACACGTGGCTCATCTAGTTTGGTTGTGCAAGAAAGTAAGTCTGATATAAAGTAAAGTGCTGGAAGTTAGCAAAATACACCATAGATTCTTATGCCACCTTAAAGAACCCAAAAGTTCCCTCTAGGGCCTCTCGATCTAGATCATTCCTTAAGATCTAACGGATTTTCGAAATCCAATCAATCTTGGCAAGTTTTATTATAAATCATATGATTAGTATTAATCTAATCACTCTGGTGCATACAGATGCTCTGATACCAACTGGGACAACCCCATTCGAGATAATTCCGTACTATCGCCTAAACCACTCGATTTGGTCATTAAGCGATAATAAAGAATCGTCCCGTTGAGTGTTGCCGGGTTTACACCCGGTAAATCACTTGAAAGCACAGAGAGGATCGAACGTATGCATTAAACTCCCATGAAGGAGAGTCCAGAGTGCCTTACAAATTAATACCAAACTCCCCGTAGGGTTCATTATTACAAATCATGGTACTTTGACAAGAAAGTAAATGGTTCAGAGTTTTATTAAAACAGCGGGAGTACTGATAGCGATACGATATGGTATGACATCACAAGAGGCCATCTGTGATGCCATTACTCGGCGTCATCATCCACCCATTCCAGCTCCCAGCCGGGTGGAATCTCACCAGGCCAAACAAATCCACCTGAAAACAATAATTATAGCAAGGCTGAGTATACTAATACTCAGCAAGACTTACCAGTCAAAAGTTACCTCTAGACATGTAGGCTTTTGACTGGTGGGTTTGTTTTGCCAAAAAGCAACTAGGATCATGGATCCCTAATTTCAATATTTTAGCTCAGATTCTAATGAGATTATCATTACTATAGTGAGCAACTAATACAATCAAGAATTGTACAATACAATTAATTCACGCAGAAGATTTAACATAGTTCCATCATTAAGGGATATCATGGCCAGTTGATTAAGCAGTCTCGGATAACGGTGAGAGGCCGACAATCGATTGATTCATAAACCTTGCAAGGTAGACCTAAACACACGGAGCGGTGCCCCCACAGAGCCGACACCGACCAAACAGTTCCCAAACTCCTTAGGTTGGGATAATATCCTACAGTCCCGAGTACAAGGCTATCTGGCATGCCCCACCTAGTACACCCGGCCTCACACAAGTACCCTCCTCCCCGGTTGCAAGCCGGGCAGGAGACGAATCGAGAGTAGTAGTAGTAAAATCCCGTGCCGTCTCATTAAGGTACTAGGCTTATCGGTCCCATTCCCGACAAGTGCTTAGTACGTTCAAAAGCTCGGCTCACGAAGCCACCGGACCGGAGCCCAAATCCCATGCTCTTACCACATGAGCAATCCATTTATAAATAGGATGATTCCAAAATGGAGATCCTATTCTCGCAAGTGACGAACATCACTCGACTTTTACTGGATCCTTAGAGCATAGCATCTAACGACCTAGCATACTAGTAAAAGAACATAGGCACCTAGGGATCATGTAAATAGGGTTTCATTCAATTCCTGAACATAAATGCAAATATAATATCAAATATAGTTGCATAATTTAAATAAACATGGGTTAATGATAAACTGGGGCTTGCCTTCGTTGGCACAAGCAGTTAGACAAACTTCCGGACTTTGGCCCGGGTCTTCCTCTACGTTGATGTAGTGCACGTCTCCTCCTGCTCCCTCGTTCACGTCCACTGGCACGAGCGTGTAGCTACCGTCGGGAACTTCTACACGGAGGATGCAATGCAAGACTTAAGTGACAATTTGATTTAATTAATTTCAAAACAACTTATGACAACCATGGGGTGCATGGTTGATCACATTCACCTAGATAATAATACATTCAACATACTCTTCCTATAAAGGAACAATATGTGTTGCTTTATTATCTAGACTTTTTAATAGTGACTGTGTACATATATATACAAATAAATTAATTTAATTCTCCAAAAACAGCAAGGGGTTGGTTATAAACTTGTTAGCAAGTGTCACAACACAAACACAAGATCCTTAGGTGTGATTTGTGATTTTCCCAATTAATTTCAATATTCCACCTACAAAAGTTCTTTCACTTTTATGCAACAAAATAAATCATAAAACACCAAGAGTGGTGCTCCCTAGTCTCACTGAGTCTAAGAAAAACCACTGATCACACATGCACACTTGCTTAAGCAATAAAAATAAATATATCAATTATGGCATTTCTATTCACCAAAAACAAGATAAATACATATAAAAATAAATATAACACTTCTAGACCCAAACTTTCTCCTGCACATGCTCTGGTCTAAAACAAGTCTAGGAAACCAACAAACACATCTATAGCCTTTATAGATCTTGATATACACATTTATGATTTAAAACAAGTATAAATCAGGAAATAATATTTATAACAAAGATAAAATCATGATAAATTCACCAGAGCTGCATTTTAGCATTACAAGATGATAGCCAAAAGTAGGGCGAAAAAATAATTATATTTTAAGCTACAAAAATCATCTAGGCAGATTTGACAATATCACAATATAATTCATAAAAAGATTCCTTCAGTAACTTTGTGCAAACTTTGGCACAGGACCTCCACATGCTAGTCTCCACAACATATCCAAAATACATCTCAAGATCATGTATGGATTTTTTAGAATCACAAATCTAGGTAATTCACATTTCAATTTTTCATGCAAAAATTAAAGCTCAAAAGTATATACATGCTTTGTATAAGTTGTAGGTCTAGTCACACAGAGCAGAACAAAATCAGGTTTGCAATTTTTTGATTTTTCTGTGATTTGATATGGATTTTAGAAGTTGCAGCCAAAACACACAAAAGGGGAAGAATCATTTTTCACGAGTCCCTGGAACTTTTTGAACTTCACAACGCTGCCCTCGGCTTTAACACACAGGACCCTACAAAAATGAGATCGATGCATAGGGGTCCAGGCGGCGCAGGGGAGCTCACCGCCGGCGAGGGGTCGCCGGAGCTGGCCCACAAGCGACACTGGCCCACGGATCGACCTGCAAAGGAGGATTGGTCAGGGACGTCGCTGGCGGGTGACGGCGGAGGATCAGTGGTGGCGGGACTGCTACGACTCCAATTCCTGTGAGGTGAGGGCCTGCGTAGGGCAATGCGCGGCGGGGTGAGATTCTAGGTGTCCTAGAGGAGGGCAAGAAGTGCTCGGGCGGCTCCGGGAAGGACCGGAGTGGAGAGCTCACCGGAAGGCGTCACTGGCGGCGTCGGTGGTCGCGGTTGTCCAAGCTCCGGTGGAGAAAAAGTGAGGCAGGACAATACGCGGTTGTGGAAGCTCCAGCGAGTGCTAGAGTTGAGGTTCAGGAAGTTAGGAGACTCGGGGCGCAAGGGGGAACAAGCTCGGCAGCGGCCTTCAATGGCGCGCAGCGGAGCACAGTGTGCTCGCGTGAGAGGGAACCGACGGCTTTTATATCTGTGCGTGAGGCGGTGCGGCCTCGACGGCCAATGGTGGCTTGCGGGCGACGTGGGTGGCCAATGGCCGAAGGCGGTGCGGCCATCCGACACACGCGGGTGTGGCGCGTGGCACCGGCCAACGGGCCCACCAGCATCACGCACAGGAAACACGGGGCGGCGCATGGACCGGCCGGGCATGGCGAGCCTCGGCGTGCGGGCCCGGCCCGAACCGCGGCGCGGCGACGTGCAACGCCGGCACAAGCGCGCGCTGCGGGAGCGCCGGGCGCCATCGCCAATTTAGCCTAGCCCTGTTTAGGAGGGTTTTACTCAAATTTTTGAAACAAAGGTGGTCTAAGTGCTCAATAGCAAAGTTGTAGATTAGCTGACCCTCTACAACTTTTACAAAGGCCATCTAGGGTTTTGATCAACAGATTTTGCATAACATGCAGTAGAACTTTGCAGAAAACTCGGCTTTGGTGAATAGTGCCCGGAGGCATTGACCTGCATTTTTCACCGATTTGCACTTCAAACCAGCAATGCCACTCAACATGAAAGTTGTGTCCCTCAACAAAATACACAACTTTTACATTGGTAGATTTTGAAGTGTTTAGGTGAAATTTGGAGAACGTGGCAAAAGTCCCGGCTGACAAAGGGGAACAAGGGGGTGTTCAAGGGTTTTGAGTTGGGTTTTGACCAAAGGTTGACCAAGTTGACCAAAGGGTACCATTAGGGGTTGTTGGTGAAGTTTTCGAGGTGATGGCCCAGGTTGACTGTCGTTTGACCAAAGTCAACGCAGTTGACCTGTTCATTAGGGTTAATAAACCCGACTGAAAACCTGGGGCGTCACACTCTCCCGCCATTCTGCCATGAAGTCGACTAGTGCCTGAGACTTGATCGTAGTGCGTGGCTTGAAGTCGATAGTGAGGGCGCTGAGCTCAACTGCCCATTTGGAGATTCTTCCAGTAGCATCTTAATACCGCAGAATGTCACTGAGCGGGTAGCCGGTAATGACGATGATCGAGTACTCCAGTAAGTAGTGTCGTAGCTTCCGCGAGGTGATGAGCACTGCATAGAGTAGCTTCTGCACTTGCTGATAACGTGCCTTTGATTCTAACAGGACCTCGCTGACGAAGTAGACTGGTCGCTGGATTGGGTAGGCGTGGCTGTCTTCTTACCGCTCGGCAACGATGGCTGTACTGACCACATGAGTAGTCGCAGCAAGGTAGAGCAGTAGCTACTCCTTTTTGCGAGGAGCCGTGAGGACTGGTGGCTTGGACAGGAAGTTTTTGAGCTACGCCAAAGCTTGATCAGCTTCTGTGGTCCACACGAACTTCTCTTGGTGCTTGAGTAGTCTGAAGAAGGGTAGCCCCCGTTCTCCAAGCTTTGAGATGAATCTGTTCAAGGCCACTATGCATTCGGTCAGCTTCTGCACGTCCTTGATGTAGGTGGGAGCTTTCATGTTAGTGATGGTGGAGATTTTATCGGGATAGCTTCAATGCCGCGATGGCTGATGATGAAGCCGAGTAGTTTCCCTAAGGGTACGCCGAAGACGCACTTATTGGGGTTGAGCTTCCACTGATACTCTCGTAGAGATGTGAAAGTCTCTTCAAGATCTGCGATGAGCGTGTCAGAATTTCGGGTCTTGATGATCACGTCGTCAATGTAAGCTTCGACATTCTTATTGACATGCTTCTTGAAGCAGGCCTGGATAGCTCGCTGATAGGTGGTGCCAGCGTTCTTCAGCCCGAACGACATCGTCGTGTAGCAGTAGGCACCGAACGGGGTGACGAACATGGTCTTCTCCTGGTCTTCTTCCTTGATGGAGATCTGGTGGTACCCGAAGTAGCAGCCGAGGAAGCAGAGCAGGTCGCAGCCCGCCGTGGAGTCGATGACTTGATTAATCCACAGCAACCCGAAGGGGTCCTTGGGGCAGTGCTTGTTGAGGTTGGTGTAGTCGACACACATCCTCCACTCGTTTGTGTTCTTCTTGCGGACGAAGACGGGTTTGGCGAGCCACTCAGGATGGAAGGCTTCTCAGATGAAGCCGGTCGCGAGTAGTTTGGCGAGTTCCTTCTAGATGGCATCCTGTCGGTCATCAGCGAAACGGCGGAGGTGTTGTCGCTTGGGGGTCGCTTTAGGATCAACGTTGAGTGAGTGCTCAATTAGCCTCCTAGGCACCCCTGGCATGTCTACTGGTTTCCATGCAAAGATGTCTCGGTTAGCCCGAAGGAAGCTAACGAGTGTGTCTTCCTATTTCGGGTCAAGACCCGCCCTAATCATGGTAGTCTTGTTGTTGTCCCCTGTTCCGAGGTCGATGGCCTTCACTTGCACTTCCTCTGACAGTTGAGGCTTGTTGGTTGTGTCGGTCTTTTCTAGGATCTAGAGTTCGGTTGGAGCAAGCTTCTTGGATGCAGCAAAGATTTCCATCATCGCGTTGGGTACTTGATTGGTCACTGCGAGTTCCATGACTTCGGTGTCGCAGTCGAAAGATATCATCAAGTCCCCTTGCAATGAGAGTACTCCGGCAGGACTTGGCATCTTGAGTACCAAGTAGGTGTAGTGGGGTACCACCATGAACTTGACGATAGCTGGTCTGACAAGGATGGCATGGTAGGAAGTTTTGAAGTCTGCGACCTCGAACTGGATGTACTCGGTGCGGTAGTTCTCCCTGGTCTCCCCGAAGGTAACTGGTAGGACCACTGATCCTAGTGGTATAGCCGTGTTACCAGGGACAATGTCGTAGAAGGGCGACGCGCTCTTGGTGAGCATGTCGGTGATGTCGAGCTTCATCTTCTTCAAGGTCTTGGTGAAAAGGACGTTAAGCCCACTTCCACCATCGATGAGCACCTTGTTGAGTTTAGAGCCCGCGACTACTAGTTTGAGGACGAGTGGGAAACATCCTGGCTCGGAGAAGCTTGTCCATTGATCCACACGGGAGAAGGTGATGGGTACCTCCGACCACCTCAGAGGCGTCGGGACCGCTAGTTCAATGCTCAAGACTTCCCGTGGGGTGGCCTTCTGAGACCGTCTGTTGGGTAGTCCGCCGAAGAGGACATTCACCGTCTTGTCGGGTTCCTCAAAGTCGTCATTGCCTTCGTCGGCTTTCTTCTTGTCTTTCTCGTCGTGAGGAGGTCGTGGGTCTGGGGTGTCTTTGAGTGCTCGCCAGAGTTTGTAGCACTGCTCAGTGGTGTGGTTGCCCTCCAGATGCCACAGACACTTCTCTTTCAACAAGTCTTTGAAGCTGCCAGAGGTCTTTTTTCGAGTTGTCTTTCGCAGGGCGCTGGATAGTCGCGACTGTGTTGTTTGGTTTGCGCTTGCGATTAGGACCCGAGTAGTAGTTGTTGTTGCGACCCCCTGATCCCTGTTGTTGTTGTTGTTGTTGCGACCCCCTGGTCCCTGTTGTTGTTGTTGTTGTTGTTGTTGTTGTTGTTGTTGTTGTTGTTGTTGTTGTTGTTGTTGTTGTTGTTGTTGTTGTTGCCGCCCGTGTTGTGCTTGCTCTTGCCGTGAATAGAGTCGTACTTGGCGTTCGCCTTGTCCTCTTCGTCGACCCATGACGTGATCATGTCCTTGAGCTTGGTGATAGAACTAGGGCGACGATGACCGAAGTCTTCGAAGGTGCGACGGTGGTAGAGTTCGTCTTGGAAGAGGTCGATGACCTCCTTGTCGGTGACGTCGACTACCATTGCGTGCTTGTCGAAGAAATGCCGCATGTATTGGCGTAGCGTCTCGCCTTGTTCTTGCTTGACCATCGCCAGGTCCATGGGAGTACCCGAGCGCCCCATGGCGCCCGTGAAGTTGCTGGTGAACTGAGCCTTGAGCTGGTCCCACTCATCGATCGAGTTCTTGTCGAGCGACTCGAGCCAGGTGAGTGGGGCTTAGGGATGGCAACCGGTCGGGTATGTGCGGGTAGGACATTTACCCGCCCGCGAGCATACCCGCGCCGTCGGCCTTTACCCGCCCGCGAATGTGCCCGCGGGTAAAAAATGCTACCCGTACCCGCACCCGGCGGGTACCCGCGGGTATCGGGTTTACCCGTGCCCGCAAAGACACAACATATTAATATGCACATTTCAACAAGAAAACAACAATTTTTAGATTATCTCAACAAGAACAAGCAACAATTTGACAGCCATAAGCCCATAATGCAATATAAGGTCCAGAGCAACAACAACTTACCAACCATAATACAATATAAGGTCTCATACAGACATACAGTCATACACTCATACTCCCTCATTGTATAAATTTCCAACACATGAGAAAGCATCACACATCAGTACAATACTCATTGTATAAATTTCCAACACATGAGAGCTAATTATTACAACACAAATTCATAATGGTAGAATAAATATCCAATGTCCAGCCACATAAGTACTATATCACACATCAGTACATTAGTACTACATCACAAAGTGCAAAACCCATCAAGGATTCAAGGCATCCACCATCCAGCCATCTCAGATCTCAATAGGGATCATCTCACAAGTCATCGTCTCATGGATCAATGATGTTGGACTCAAGATCATCCTAAAAACAAAGGAAAATCAGCAGTAGTTTAAATTACAACACGTACAGTAAGAAGAGTACAAGAAGAATAATTACCGAGCCTTCTTCTTCATCATCAAGGCATGTCATCGTCAATGCATTGAGAATAGGTGATTCCATCCCTAACAAAAGAAAACATTGAAATTTAGTGTTATCATAAATAAAAGAAGGGAAACAAAAACTGAAATGAACAAGTTATACCTAACATATCAGCTCGTGCCCAAGCTTGCATACACATTAAAGCTTCCACCATGTTTGGGGCAAGTCTACTACGGTTTGGGCTAATGATTCTCCCACTAGTACTAAAAACAGATTCAGAGGCAACTCACAGGAATGGCTAGGATATCTCGAGCAATCTTTCTCAAAGCGGTGTACTTGAACCCTCCAACTTTCCACCACTCAATGACATCCAATTCAAGGGTTCTTGGTAGCATGTCCTCTTCTAAGTACATATCTAGTTCTGTGCACACTTTAGTTGTTAGCACAGCTGGTTCAGCAGCAATGTATTTATCAAATATTTCATCAACTTCAGCATCACCCTCATTTTGTGCTTTGGTGCTGCTACTACCACCATCAGTTGCACCAAAACCTTCCACAGAACTACTCTCATAATCCTTCACCAAATCTATCAGTAAATCTTTAACTTTCTGAACTTCTCTAACCATACCATCAGGTCCATATATTTGGGTGTACATAGCATACAAGAACTTCATTTTACGTCGAGGATCTAGAACAGTGGCTATAGCCATCAGACCATGTATATCTGTCCAATATTTCATAAACTTATCTTTCATGGTTGCGGACATGCTTTCTATGCTGGGGTTATCACTAGCTTGCCACTTTTGAATAGCTAGATAAATACCACATATTTTGGGAAAAAACAAGCTTTATGTGACATAAGAAGTGCCAGAAAGTAATTCAGTTGTATCATAGAACAGCTTTAACCTATCACAAAGATACCTAGCAAATTCCCTATCTTCTTCTGTTGGCCGAAAAGGAAAACACAATTTTTCTTTCTTTGCAAGGCGATCAAACACAAGTCTGTAATTCAGTGCAACACTAAGCATTAGGTAGGTGGAATTCCATCTTGTTTTGACATCAAGAGCTATTTTCTTATCATACTTAATGCCTTCTTGTACATAGCCCTTTCAAATCGTTCATGCCTTTTAGGTGTGGCTGACCAAAATGCAACAGTTTCACGGATCCTACCAATTCCCTCTTCTACAACTTTTAGACCTAATGCATCTTTTGAACCAATTCCATCTTTCACGATAAGGTTGATGATATGTGCAGCACAACGCATATGCATCAATCTACCCCTAAGCATAAGAGAGGAAAGAGACATCTTATCTTGCATTTCCTTCATAACATTATCATTGGTGCTGCAGTTGTCAAGAGTGATCATGGAGACCTTCTTCTCGATGCGCCAATCCAGCAGTACATCATGAAGGACTTCACTTATGACCTCAGTTGTGTGTGGGTGTGGTACATACGAGGAACTGCATAATGGCAAAATAAAATTAGATTAGTATACAAGTCAATTTGTGTAGAAAAAACAATCAGAGACCAATAGAGAAGGTTATTACTACCTCAAAAGATAACTTTTCAGATTCCAACTCTCATCAACATAATGCACAGTCACAGCCATGTAGCCCTTTTTCTGATGGTTTGCTGTCCACATATCGGTGGTGACGGCAATACGAGATTGCTGTTGCTCAAACTGTTTCACCATGGATAACTTTTGCACTTGATACATGTCCAAAATGTCCTTTCTAATTGTATTTCTTGACACAACCTTAAACAAAGGTTGCAATGCAGCTCAAAACCTTCTAAAACCAACATGATCAACAATAGAAAGTGGGTACTCATGGACACATATCATCAATGCAAGTTCTTTCCTAGCAACACCTTGATCAAACACATACTTCTCCACAAGAACACTTCCATCTTGTGTTTTAGACAATTTCAAAGTGGACTGTTTTAGACCTTTTCTAGTATTCCGAGATTCACAGCTGTTTAGATGGGAACGCAAATGACTTGTGCCACTTCTACCTCGTAGTCCGTTAGTTCTTTTTTACACCAATGGCATCTAGCTTTAGCAACACCATTTACTACTATTTTATCAAAGTCATTCCAAACATCGATTTAAGTTTCCTCTTACGCCCAACTTGAGCATCATCTTCTATTTCAATCACGGTGTTATCGGTACCTACTTGACCATCGGTTGCGGTAGTTGGCGTTGGCTTGCTAGGCGTAGATGATGGAGTTTGAGCTCTAGAAAGAGCTCCACCATCAGCAATGCTTCTCGGTCCACCTCCAGCACCACTCCCACTGTCTCCAGGAGTAGACATTGGAGGAAATCACAAAATGCTGAAAAAGATGAACAAATTCAATAACTCAAGTGCCAAATTAGAGTAGCCGCTAAAGTAATAGACTAATCTGTAGTCCACAGTCCACTTACCGGCCCACCGGACCACTTTGCGGTTGGACCGCCGGCACCGGTTAAGGTCGGGGTCGGGGGCTCGGGCGCCGGACCACCGGTTGAGGTCGGGCCGTCGGGGTCGGGCGCGGGGTCGTGATGGCGTGGCGCACGGGGGGCGCGGTGAGCCGGTGATGGGCCGGTGGCGTGGGCGCGGCGGGCTAGTGTGGTGCGGTGGCGGCGGCGTGGGCCGCGGGCGGATGGTGGCACGCCGGCGCGCCGCCGCGGCTGGGAAGCCGCGGCCGGGACCCGTTTGCCGATGGTCTCTCGCACCGCCGGTCCTACGCCGCCGCCTGTGGTCCACCCGGCGACCGCGTCTCGGCGGCGGGCGGCCTGACCTAGATGCGCCGCCGCCTGCTACTAGGACTTGAGACAGAGAAGAGAGAAAGGGGCAGGGGTGCAGGGCGGCCGGGTGTGGGTCGTGGGGCGTGGGCAGGTGACGGCTGAGTGGGAACGGGTGTGTTAGGGTTTGTTAATGGGCTGGGCTGTAGTCATGTGCATAGGAAAAATGAGCCTTTTTATTTAGATGCGGGTAGCGGGTATACCCGCGGGTGAGAGTTGATGCTCGTACCGCGCCCGCGGGCGGATTTTTCTGCCCGTAGCGGGCGGATTTTTCTGCCCGTACCCACGCCCATCGGGTCGGGTACCTGCGGATACCCGTGCCTGCGGGAAAAACTGCCATCCCTAGTGGGCTTGGTCCAAGTAGAAGGGGAAGTAGAGACACTTTGTGTCGTTGCCTCCAGCGTTTTCTATGGATAGGGCATAACACCTAAGGCACTGAACTGGGTATTGCTTCGCGTCGTACTTGGTGATCCCGAGAGGCTTGAATTTCTCTGGGAGAAGCAGGTCGCGAAGTCGAGCGGAGGAGGGGAAGCCGTCGTTGTCATTTGCTTCAGAAGCCTTTTTGCGACGAATATCTTCAATTCTGTGACAGGCATCGTAGCCGCCACATGAGTTGCCGGTGACGTGGCTGTTCGTGTGGCCTCGTCCTCCACGATCGCCGCCGCCACCAGCTCTTCTGCCAGTGCCGTGTGATGATCTCCTGCCGCTGCTGCCCCTGCCGTCGCCATCGCGGCGACTAGCGCCACCGCTGCTACTGTCGGTGTTGCTCATGCTGTTGCCACCCTGGGAGGGTCCTCCAGCTGAGGCCCTAGAGCGATTGGGGTTGTGTGGTTATTCTCCACGGGTGCAGTTGCGTCCGCCATCTTCTGGACTGCGGCTGGTAGCTTCATGGTGCCTGGGTTCATGAGTTTTAAGGGGGGTACTTGAGTGACCCTGTTGTCAACCCTCATGAAGTAGGCGTTTTCAGCTAGCATGGCAATGACTTCGCTCGCATGAACCACCTGAGCCTGTCGTGCTATTGTGGTGATAGACATGAGGCACTGTTTGGGGGAGGTGTGCACCCGGTTGGTGACTTGGTCCAGAGCCTCGGTGAGGTTCCGGATGGGGAGAGTCTTGCGAAGACGTCTGTGCCGTTCGTTCTGCTTCCTGTTGTGGTCACGTTGGGCATTCTTGTTGTCGGTAGTTTCATCAGTGGGTGCATTGGCAGACAACTCGTCTTTTGAGAAGTCGTCAAGGTACCAGTCAGGTCGGGTCCCTAAGGGCACTGATGTCTCACCGGCAGCCATGAAGGCTTGGCGGTCAGGAGTACCGAGACCGGAGTCGGTAGTCGCCACTTCGGTTGACGTATGCTCCTTGGTTGGAGCTAGGGGTGTTCCCTCCTGGAAGGGAAGTGAGTCGAGGTAGGCGACGCAGTGTGAGTTGCCGTCTGTCAGGTCTAGAGGCTTGCGATCGGGCAAGTAGACGAATCTTCTAGCGGGAGTAGATGTTATAACCAAGCCGGTGGCTGGGCCTGGCAGCGGTTCATCGGTCGTGGTGTTCTCAGATTTGGGCTCGACAGGGTCCGACCCGAAGTCGAACTCGTATGAGGAGTCCGAGTAGTAGCCGGAAGCGGGGTTGGAGTCCGAAGAGTAGTCGGAGATGATCTCCTTGCCGACCCGTCGTGCGATGAGAGCTTCCGCGTGGGCCCTGCTAGCGTTGTAGAGACCATACGGGAAGTGCTCGTGGAGTGGGGCATTCTCACACGATGGCTCAGTAGCCGACTCGCATGTGATGACCTAGGGGGACGTCTAGTTCGAGTTGGAGACGGATCCAGACTCGAAGTTGGTGTGTTGATTGTAGAGCGAAATTTCGCTGAGTTTTCCGGTGAGGGTGCCCGTGATGACTTCGGCAAGGGTCACGAGTCCAGTCTTCGGGTTGGGCGTCATGGTATGGCGGCGCTGGAAAGAGACAGCCCCGTCTGCGGTGCAAACCCAGGAGCTGAAGACGAAGGTGTCGCCGCAGTTGAAAGCGACGGTTGGTTTGATGAGGATTGAAGCCGTCGAGTTCGCCATGAGATCTTCAACGAGATCCCCTACCTAGCGCGCCATCTGTCGGTATTTTAGACCAGCAACCTACCAAGGAGAGTACCCGAGGTAGATGAATGTGCCATGCCGAGATCGGTAACTCGAAGGAAGAGACATGTGGCATACAATTTAGACAGATTCGGGCCGCAATGTGCGTAATAGCCTACGTCATGTATGCTGCGTAGCTCTGGATTGATTGGGTGTGTTTACAAGATGATGCAGATGATCAGAAAGGGGTCCCTACCTCGCCTTATATAGCCTAGGAGGCAGGGTTACAAGTCGGTTTGAGGAGAGAGTGCTAGTCATGTACGGCTAGGAGTACTTTACATGGATCCGGACATGCACAGCTTCCTAACCGAGTACTATTCCTCTGTATTCCTTGTGCTTCACGCCAGTTGGTACCATGCAGCAAAAGTCGAGTAGTCCCAGGGGCCCACCGAGTAGTCGGTCCTAGTACCCACCAGAGTAGTGGGCCCAGGGATGTCCATACGAGAGTCTTCACGTAATCTGCGCTTTCCTGATTCCGCACCGCAAATCACAATGCTTTTTCTGGTAGAAGCATGTTCCCTTGTTGGGCGATGACCTCTTTCCCGAGTGACCCTTCGTCCAGCCAATCATTTTACCTGAAATCGTTCGTAAAAAAGATATGAAAGACAAAGGATTAGCGCTGGCGAAACCAAAACGAAGGCAAGGTGAAGGTTTCCTTGATATGAGGATTCAACCGCAGGGTTTCGTCTTCGAGAAAACTGAATTTGCTATATCGAGGTTGAAAAGATTTTCCTAACGTTGCGCTCTTCCGAGTGACGAAAGGTACCTAGTGAAAGCTTTGAAGTCAACGAACAGAAAAAGGTGAATGGTTTCACAGGCTTCGCTATCGTGTAGCGAATGAGCTGTTTCGTGCGAGGCTTTCGTGAGGGCTAAAAATGAAAACCTATCGTAATCGATTCCGAATCCCCAACACTTGGCCCCCAACTTATTTAGAAAATAATTTCTTAGTTTGAAAAATAGTTTCCTCATTAGAAATATAGTTTTTTAGTTAGAAAAGTAGTTCCCTCATTAGAAAATTGGTTCCTAATGAGAAAAATAGTTTCCTCATTAGGAAAATAGTTGCATGGACTAAACTCTGTCAAAAGCACCCAGGAAAATTCAAAGAGAACCTTTTATTTCCACTATGATTTCCCAGTACGTGTCTCTTGTTCATAGATCTCATGTCCATTCTTACAATACAATGAAAATATTATTTTCATTTCATAACATTGTTTTTGAATACGTGCAGTGCTTCACACTACCTTCTGGTACCAATCTATGCGGATACTATCTATGTGAGTTCATGCATTACTTTACAAGTCGCGCACGCTGTGCCATCTATGAAGACAAGGTACTCCTGAGAGTAGCTACTCCCATATTTGTATCTCACAAACTATAAGGTATTTTTGCATACTTGAGGTTCCTAAAATAAGTATGTATACATATTGATTTTTAAAAGTGCTATGTGGACATACCCTCCTTTTATATATGAGGAAATATACGGTTTGTGAACATACTCGTGTTTCTATATAGGGAATAACATATATCACAAGGTGGGAAAAACTACGAGTTCCGCTCAATTTTTTTCATTGTTATCACTTTGATAAATCTTATTTTAGGTATGTTTACATACTCCAATTCATAAATGGGTATGTACACATACACAAAGTGATTTTTTTTAACGTGGGAGTAACTACACTCGGGAGTAGATTATATATTCTTTGTTCATATTTTTTAGGTTCATTACATCAAGCAAGGCCTCCTCGAGAGAGAAAAAATCCGGTTAATTTAAGAACAAATATGCTGATTTCTTCTAGACGAGGTGATTATGTCAGGTGGAAAGCATTTTGCAGGTTTATCATATGTTATTGTAACAGGCGAGTCACTGGAAGGGACCAGTCACGGAAACAAAGGACGGAGCTAAGAAAACTAATATTACACTCTGCTAACATTTGCTCAAAATATATAATTTTCGTATTTCCGTATGCAGAATACTATATAAGTTCTTCAATTGCCGAATTTGAGATAATACATGCATGCATCCATATATATGTATTTGTATAAATCTTTTGTGTGCCGTAGGCAATACTGGAGAAAGATACATGCATATTGTCACCAAATTATGACTAACTGAGATGAACGTATTTTTGTACAAGATTTTTTGTAACTTGTTAATTGGATCATCTACTGTTTTAGGGAAAAAGTCTACTTCACCCCTAACCTATGATAGTTGGAACACATCACCCCCCAGCCTATGAAAATAGATTTTTTACCAACTGAACTTTCTAAAACAGGACAAATCACCCCTAAAGCAATTTTGAAAAATCATAGTAAATCATAGAAAAATCATAAAATGGAAAATCAATTGCGTTGAATTCTAAATGAGTACATCTACACAATGAACATATAATATGTTATATTTATTACATTTTTTTACAGTTATGGAGAAAATCATAGACCTAAAGTTATAACAAAAAATATGTACTAAAGTATTCAATATTGTATGTTCACTGCGTAGAACTACTAATTTAAAGTCCAAACCAATTTGATTTTTTATTTTATGATTTTTCTATGATTTACTATGATTTTTTAAAACTGCTTCAGAGTGATTTGTCCCGTATTAGAAAGTTCAGGGGGTAAAAAATCCATTTTCATAGGTTGGGGGTGATGTGTTCCAACCCCTATAGGTTGGGGGTGAAGTAGATTTTTCCCACTGTTTTAGCAGGGCACCACCCTATAAAATCCTGCCCCCATCCGCTCTCCCTGTCCCGCCGCCCATTGGGGGATTTTTTCCCAATCCTTAGCCACCGCCACCACCAGAAATCGGAGGAGTGAATCCATTTCAAAAAAAGAAAAAGAAATCGGAGGAGTGAAGAAGGAGGAGAGGGAAGGGAGGAGGCATGGGGGCGGGGAGAAGACCGGTCGTCGCCCCGGGAGCCGAGGAGCTCAGGTGACGCTGCGCAGTATGGACATCGACGCCGTCGTCTTCGGTGCTTGGGGGATTGGAGCGTGGACCTAAAGACGAGGCCGTCCGTGGAGCCGCCCACGCGCGAACATCGACGTCGCCTCACGCCGCCATTGTGAGAATGCCGAGGAGCCGGAGCCGCCCGAGCCTAGGACCTCAACATCGCTCTGCATCCCCTACCGTAACATCTTGGAATTTTCCCCCGAATGTTAGCAATGCAAAAATGTGGATTTCAAAATTTCGATTTGAAATTGAGTGCATAATTAAGATGTAAGGCTGTCTTCTTCGATCCTTCCCTAATTTTCTAGATTTAATTTGAGCAAAAACATAAAATTTAGGAATTATAATTTGCTAGTGTGAGAATCTTGGAGTTTGATGGGATTTATTTTGCATCTTAATTGTGTGGGATTCAATTTGAATTCTAATTCAAATTCGAATCATAAGTTTAAATAGGAGCTAAGGTGACAAGAAAATAGGAAAGGAACCTTTTCACCGTGGGCCTCAACTCGGTGCACTAAGTCCTCTAGAGCACCTCAAGTCGCTCCCTCTCGGATCACCTAAACCGCCGCCCCGCATAGCCTTTCGGCCCAACCCGGCCAGCCGGCCCGGCTACCATCCACCTCTCCTCTTGTTTCACCGCCAAGTAGGACCCGCCGGTCGGGCCTTATCTCCCTTCCTCTCGGCTTCTTCCCCGTGACGCACGCCGTGGGGGCGAGAGGGGAGGCGACGCGAGCGCCTCGGCCCCATGGCCGCCGCCCCCCTGCGGCGGCGGCCGCCGGATGGCCTCCACGCGCCCCTGAACCGCATCCTCACCATCCGCCCCAGTGCCCTCGAAACCCTAGGCGCCGCCCTATAAATCCCCAACCCCTGTCCGCTGGTCTCCCTGTGCGCCGCGCCGCCGCCTTGGGGATTCCCCCTGAATCCGCCGCCTCCACCAAAAATCAGAAGGGGGGAGAAGGAGTTGGAGGAAGGAAGGAGGCGCAGGAGGCAGGGGGAGAAGCCAAGGGCCGCTGTGGTGCGTGGCCTGCGACGCTGTGCTGGAGCCACCGTGTCGCCGTTCGTGAAGATGAAGACAGAAGGAGAAGGGGGGGGAGAAGAAGGAGCCGGAGCAGTCCAAGCCATGGTCGCCGACGCACCAGAGTCCGGAGGCCACTCGTGGAGGAGGCCGAAGCTGCACGTCCTCCTCGTCGTCCTCCTGTGCGTGGCCGCTGCGAAGCCGGAGCAGCCCGAGCCAGGGACGCCGACGCCCAAGCCGGAGCCGTCCGTGGTCAAGTCGCCACCGCGGAATAGGAGCCGGACTGCCGGAGGCGGCGTCGTGTTGCTCGCTTCCCCCTGCGCACGCCGGGCCCCGGTCTTCTTATTCTGCTCCGTGCCATTCCGTGCTGCTCGTCACCACCTCCTCGCCGCCGTGTCCAGAGCGTGAGGTGAGCACTGAAGCCTTCACCTTGTTGTGGACCCGGCCTTCGAGCCGAGGCTGGACCGAGCCTTGTGAGCTCGCTGCTTGTGTGTTGCCCGCTGTCCAGCACCGCGCCGCCGCGCAGACTCGCCGTCGTTTGAGAGCCGGCCATCGAGTCGAGCCGGTCGCTTTGCAGGTGCCGCTGTCGTCGTCGCCGCGCGCGCTCCCTTGCTTTGCAGTGGTGTCGTGCCTTTGTTCCGACGAGCGCTCGCCGAGTTCCGGCTCGCTGTCGGCACCCACACGTTTGCACCGCCGTCGTTCGGCACGCACTCGCACGTACACCCGAGGAGCTGAACCCCTCAGTTCTCTCGTGCTCTCCCGAGGTCCAAAGTTCTGCCTTTTCTGGGCAGATACTCATGGCCAACACACACACCGCCGCAAGCCCGGAATGCCGGTGCCGCCGGCCTGTCTTCGCCGTTCTGGTCCTTTCCCGCTGCGCCGTCGTGCTTAACCGAGAACTTCACCGTTAGGTCGGATGCACGCGCACGCGAGGTCGTTCGTCGGCGTATGTGCCTAACCAACGTCGTCGGGCCGTTCCTCGCCGTTCTCCTTTCTTTGTTCCCTTGCCTAGTGCACGCCATCAATTTTGTGTCGCCGCCACGGCCGTGCCGTTAGTGTTCGGCACGCACACGAATGCACACAACCGAGGTGCCGAGCCCCCGCTTCACCTACCCGTGACCGTGCTCGCCGTTCCGCCGTGCCGTCGCCGCGAACCCCAACGCACCGGTGCACGTGTGTCCGTCGAGCCATCGACCCCAAGTTCGAACCTTTTGGCCACCTTGACCCCAAACACCGCCTCGCCTAAATCTGCTCACATCTTGTCTCTGTGTCGTTGCCGTGCACGCACCGTCGGTTTTGTGTCGCCCCGTGGCCAGGCCGCCGACGTTTGCACAAATGCGAACGTATATACCCGAGGGGTCGAACTCCTCTGCTCTCCCTGTCCAACTCATGTGCGCACGCCCGCCAGGGTGAGACTCTGCCTTCCTAGCCGAACAAGTGCACACGCCCGCACACACATGCGCGACAGAGCGAGCACGCCAGCATAGACACCCTCATCCTTGCCGTCGAGTCGCCCACTTCGCTGCGCTACACCTAGTCTCACGACTGCACGACGCGCGTGTCGCCCGTACCACGCCCTTGTGCTTGTCGGGCGAGCCGTTGATGCTCTGTTCGCATGCCGGCACTTTCACCTCTCGTTCCGCCTCCTTGCCGGCGCTTTGTCCACCGTCGGGGATCTCTCGTTTCCCGTCCGACCCACGACCTCGTCACCATGGGTCTACGCCGGCAAAGACCACTCTTTTCTCTACCCTATCGGTGCCCTAGCGTCTCTTTTCACGCTTCTTGTCTTACTTTGTCCAACCGTGCGCACACACACACCCGTGTGAGGGACGTCGACGCCGCGCGAGGAACCGCGCCGCCGAGCCGTCTTTGTCGCCGGGGGCTTTGCCCTTGTCGCGACCGCGTCGCCGTCCTTCTTGCTCTCGCCGTCGTGGCCGAGCCACCGGCACTCACCCACGCCAACCCCCGTCGTCGTCTTCCACACCTCGAGCGAAACCAAAGCATCTAGATCGTGATCACCCCGTCGCTCTACTTCACCTCGCTACCGAGGACACCTTTCCGCCTAGGCGCACGAGCGTCGAGCCAAGTCGGTGTACGTGTTCGTCCACACATACGCACGCGAGCGAACACCCCGGTGTGCCACCGTGGAGCTCGCCGTCGTGGCCAAGCCACCGACATGCCTACGCGCTCAAGTGACGACATGGACGCCGCCTTTGGCCGGCCAAAGCTCACTCACGCCCGCGAGGGCCAAGGCCTCGCCTTTCGTGGCCAAGCCTCGTGTGAACTCAAACCCTCGCCGCCGACCTTCTCACCATCGCCGGGCAAGCCCCGTTCTTGACCGTGATCCTCCGTTCGCAAGA
The DNA here is from genome assembly GCA_947561735.1 of Cenchrus americanus. Lineage (NCBI taxonomy): Eukaryota > Viridiplantae > Streptophyta > Magnoliopsida > Poales > Poaceae > Cenchrus > Cenchrus americanus. Next base: position 193,695,373 of record OX387241.1, read on the forward strand.
CGGTATCCCCGCCACGTAGTACGCCGTCTCTGTCAACCTTCGCCGCCCCCGGCCGCTCTCTTTCACCGCCGGCATTCCGTTCACGCGCACCCGCACCCGCGGGGAGTCTAGCCCCCGCTCTCCCCGTCCAAACGGTGCACGCGCATGTTCACGCACACGCACGCCCTCGCAAGCGAGCCGCCACGCCGCCACGGACACCCTAGTCGCGACACCTCGGAGTTCGAGCCGCACCGAGCCGTTTACCATCGCGCCGTTGTGCTTGTCCGGAGCTTCATCTCATGGCCGCACGCTCGTGCACGCGCTCGACCAAGCCGTCGCCTTTGCGCTCCTTGCTCGGGTCCGGTGTACACATTCACGCGTGTGAGCCTAACCCGACCGCCGCTCGCCTCGTCGCGACCGGAACCTCGTCGTCAAGAGCATCCTTTCTACCGAGGCGCGAGAGCGCCGGACCAACTCGTGTACGCGTTCGCTCTCGGGAATGCGAGCGCATACAACCTTAACGACACCGGCCACCCTAGCCTCGTCGTCGAAACCTTCGCTTTGCACCTCGCGCCAAGCGCTCTCCGTCACCGTAGTGCCGAGTTTCCGACCAAGGCAACCCTTTTCTTTGCCTAGATGAATCCCTAGGTGTACCGCAGCCGCGTCGAGTCACGTGAGCTCGAGTCGCCGACCAACCTCGCCGCCGACGAGCCCCTTTCCGCCCGTTGCTCCTCTGGGACTTACCATCGAGCACCTTGCGCCCACGCCAGAGCCCCGTAGGGGATAGTTGCACGCACGCGCCCGCACACCTTTGTTACCATAGTGGATTCTGTCAGATCTAGTGTGGTCAACCAACCACAAAAGCACCACACCTCTGCCGCTCAGCTGCGAGCCGTAGCAGATCCGACCGAGATCGTATGTGGCGGCCCACACCTTCGCCCATGTGGGCGGCCACTTGTGCATGGGTCGGCTTATAGCTACCTATGTGGCATCCATGTGAGCTCGAAGAGCTAGCTTGCAGCCACTCGTAGATAGCTTAGAGCCCTTTAGAGCCAACCCGTAGTTAGCTTATAGTCAATGCTATTGTGCATGCGTAATTTAGTTTTCGAGAAAATGTATTTTGCCTTTAGAAAATCCTAGAAAACTCATTTCTACTCCGAAAATTGTGAAACCTTTTCCAAAGCTCTTCCGAAATTATAAACTCTGTGTTAGGCTAGTGTTCGCTCTGTTTTGGCTCTTAATTGTTGTTCATTTGGAGTTAATTGCAATAGGACCCGCCTTTATTTTGATTACGCGTTAATAGGAGCAGGCGGAGCCGGGAGCCGAGCTCAGAGATCGACTGCACCGACGACTACGCCGCCGCCGACTACTCGCACACAGGTGTTCACGCCCGACTGATTCTGAATACCTATTAGGCATTGCTATGTAGTATGCTAGCGCTTTACTTTAAATGCATGATGATGATGAACCTTGCACCGCCTTCTTTAATTTTCCTGTCCTTGATTGTCCTACCACTATATATGTGTATATAAGTGTGTATATGCGCTGAGCTTCGCGATGCATGTGTTTGGGATGGGAATAGTGGTTCTTGGCGTGAGTGGGGTAAAAACCGGCAGGAGAAGGCGTTTTGGGTACTTTGGCGGGGGTGAGCTCGAAACAACCGATCTGGGATCGGGGATAGGGGTGCACTCCTCAGTGTATCCCTACTTTGACGGTTTTTGGAGCCTAGGTGTTGGGGTTTTACTTGCGGATGGAGGACATGAGCTTGCCCCGGTCTGAAAGCGAGTGGATCAACTTCGTCGATAGGACTTTCGTACACACCACCTCGCCGAGAGTGGGGATAGGGCCGAGCTGAACTCGGCAAGTGCGGAACCATACCTCGCTTAGGAAGGATAGAGGGTATCCGTGGGGGAGCGGTGGAGGTGAGACCACCCTCTCGCAGTGTCTCCCGTGTGGCCACATGGGAGCATTTCACGATTCCGGTGCAATTCCCTTTGCGAGGGGGATCATTTTGAGGGCCGGATGCGGGATGGGGTCGTAACTACTTAGAGTTCGCACGGTAGGATGGGCTCGGTTGGGCGACACCGTCGGGTACCGGCCCGAGTTGGGTACGGGTGTACACGCTGCCGTAGAGTTTCGATCTATACGTATAGCCGCGTCCTCGGTCATGGACAAACCTTGAAGACATGTTTGTTCCTCATGTTTTGGGATTTCTACGTCCCCCCGTAGTTGAGAGTGTGGTGAGCCGTGGTTGCAGTCGGCTAGAGGAGATTAGCTCCCTCTACCTCGTCGATCCGATTGCAATCATTGAGGTGTGAGGAGAGGAAGTTCTCGCATCGACCCTAGATGGAGATAGGTTGTGGAGACGGGGCCCTGGGGTACCAGGTGGTTCCGAGTTGTGTTTGAGAGATTGGTTTGGGACCTATATGGAGATGGTTTCTGTTTATGCTTGCTACTGCTGCACAGGAAACCTGAGCTTCTACCTTGCATCTTTTCTTACCCTTTAGAAGATAGGCCACATAAAGCTGCATACAGTCGGTGACGTGAACCTATCCCACTCCTTGGGGATAGACTTTGAGTGTGCAGGTTACGAGTTCGACTTCGACAACAACACAGACGGACGGTACGTCTGAGGGACACGTCGCTTCGCTCAAGGATGCCTGTGGGCGTGAAGAACAGAAGATGGAGACCCATCTGAGATGCTAGCTACCGCCGCGTAGAATTTTACTCTAATTCAGCCTTGAGGCTTGTAATGTTGTACTCCATTTTGGACACGTAATAAATTATCTACTAATATTTGTGTGATGCGATGTACGGTTGTGATTTACTCGCTATGATGAGATCCGTACGCGATAGCTACCGATCCCGGGACTATCACAACGGTACGAGGGGACTCGGGTTTTCCTCACCGAAAATCCGGGGTTGTTTCACCTACTTCCTCTGCTTCGCGCTGCGACGCCACCAACCCGCTGCCGCCTCTAAAGCAGGTGAGCCCTTCTCCCTCGCCTGATGGATGTCGTGGTGGTCTTCGAACCACCTGTGCACCACCAAGCTCTAGCCTTGACCTTGTGCCTGCGCCCTTGCCTTGTTTCCGGAGGCCACTGCCTGCTCGCATCGCCGCGCAGACCCGTCATCGCCTGAGAGCCGGCCATCGAGTAGAGTCGGTCATTCTTGCAGGTGCCGCTGCCGTCGACGTCGCGCGCGCTCTCACCTTCCGTTGTTGGCTTTTGTTTGTCACCGAACGGACGTGACGCCGCCGCCGTACCGGCCTGCCGTTGTAGCCGGGACGCACACACACGCACGCGCCCACCTGCCGGGTCGCGGTCTTGCTTCCTTCCCGGCCATCGCGTCACCTCGTCGCCGGTGAGCTCCTTTCCGCCCACCGCTCCGTAGGAGCATAACCTCGAACGCCTACCGCCCCTACCTAGACCCAGCTGGGTTTATTCTCCACACAAGCACACACGTCCGCCCACACACTGCACCGAACCAACCGCACCTCAACCACACCGTTGCTTGCTCCATCCCGAACCGCAGCAGATCCCTTGGATCTTGTGTGGTTTAGACAACCACAAGCAAGCCACGCCACCGCCTACGCTGGGTTGTGCCGCACCAGATCCCACAAGGATCCCGTGCGTCGGCCACGTGGGCTGCACAGTCGGCTGCCACTTGTGCAAGAGTTGGCTTATAGCCATCTAGATGGCAGCCCCGTCAGCTCATGGATTCAGCTTGTAGCCAACTTAAAGCCCTTTTGAGCTACCTTGTAGATAGCTTAAAGTTAGTGTTATTATGTATGCGTATTTTAATTTCAAAAAATGTATTTTACTTTTGGAAAATTCTAGAAAATCCATTTCAACTCCGAAAGTTGTGAAACCTTTTCCAAAGCTCTTCTAAAATCATAAACTCCGTGTTAGGCACTCTCTTTGGCTCTTAAATCGTTGTTCATTTGGAGTTAATTGCAATAGCACTCGACTTTATTTTATTTGCGCGTTATTAGGAGCAGCTGGAGCCAGGGAGCTGAGCTCGGAGATCGACTACACCGACGACTACACCGCCAACGACTACTCGCACGCAGGTGTCCACGCCCAACTGACTCTGAAATACCTATTAGGCATTGCTATGTAGTATGCTAGCGCTTTACTTTAGATGCATGATGATGAACCTTGCACTGCCTTCTTTAATTATCTTGTCCTTGATTGCCCTACTACTACTATATATGTTTATAAGCGTGTATATGCGCTGAGCTTTGCGATGCATGTGTTGGGATGGGAATAGTGGTTCTTGGCATGAGTGGGGTAAAATCGGCAGGAGAAGGCATTTTGGGTACTTTGGCGGGGTTAGCTCGAAACAACCGATCTGGGATCGGGGATGGGGTGCACTCCTCAGTGTGTCCCCACTTGTATGGTTTCCGAAGCACAAGTGTTGGGGTTTTACTTACGGATGGAGGACATGAGATTGCCCCGGTTTGAAAGCGAGTGGATCAACTTGTCGATAGGACTTTTGTACACACCACCTCGCCGAGAGTGGGGTTAGGGCCGAGTTGAGCTCAACAAGTGCGGAACATATCTGCCAGCAATATAGAGGGTATCAATGGGGGAGAGGTGGGAGTGAGACCACCTTCTCTCAGTGCATCTCCCGTGTGTCCACACGGGGGCATTTCACAGTTTCGATGCAATTCCCTTTGCGTGGGGGATCGCTTTGAGGGCCGGATGCAGGATGGGACCATAACTACTGAGAGTTCGCACGGTAGGGTGGGCTCAGTTGGCTGATCACCGTCGGGTGCCATCCCGAGTTGGGTATAGGTGTACACACTATGCAGAGTTTTGATCTATACGTATAGCCGCGTCCTTGGTCATGGACTAACCTTGAAGACATGTTCGTTCCTCATGTTTTGGGATTTCTACCTCCCCATGTAGTTGGGAGTGTGGTGAGCCGTGGTTGCAGTTGGGGAGAGGAGAGTTGCTCCCTCTACCTCGCGGATCCGATTCCAATCATTGAGGTGCGAGGAGAGGAAGTTCTCGCATCGACCCTAGATGGAGATAGGATGTGGAGACGGGGCCCTAGGGTACCAGGTGTTTCCAAGCTTTGTTTGAGAGTATGGTTTGGGACCTATATGGAGATGATCTGTATTTATACTTTGCTGCTGTTGCATAGGAAACCTGAGCTTCTACCTTGTCTCTTTTCTTACCGTTTAGAAGTTATGCCACTTAAAGCTGCATATAGTTGGTGACGTGGACCTATCCCACTCCTTGGGGATAGACTTTGGGTGTGCAGGGTAAGGGTATGACTTCGACAACAACGCCGACGGATGGTACGACTGTGGGATGCGTCGCTTCGCTCAAGGATGCCTGTGGGCGTGAAGAATAAAAGATGGAGACCCTTCTGAGAAGCTAGCTACCGCTGTGTAGAATTTCACTCTGATTCAGCAAAGAGGCTTGTAATGTTGTACTCCATTATGGACATGTAATAAATTATGTACTAATATTTGTGTGATGCGATGTATGATTGTGATTTACCTTCTGTGATGAGATCTGTACGCGATAGCCACTGATCCCGGGACTATCGCAAAGGTACAGAGACTCGGGTTTTCCTCACCGAAAACCCGGGGTGTTACAAGCAACTCATTAATAAACTCAGGGAACATCTCAGGGAACATCTCATGAATAAAAGGTGAGCTCGGTCATCGTGTCCTATAAAAAATATAAAGAAATAAATAACCATAAATGGAAATGCAAGTGCTACTCTTTTATTCCAATAAGAATTTCATACTCCATCAATTATTTGTAATGTGCATGGTTTCCTAAATATATATTTCCCTTTTTGTTAATTCATGGAGCAACCACTGAAGTATACATTCCTACACATTCAGTCATAATTATTTGTTTTTTATACCTAGAAAAAATGATTCCAACATCCAGTTTTATCGAGTTGTTGTTTCACAAGCCTTGTTTCTCAAAATTATGTCTGCTGAGGAAATAATTGTGAACCTATTACAACAATTCCACATTTCTACTGATGATTTAATGATGCGAGTGAGGTTCAGTTTTTGTACTATGGAATCCAACAAGGATTCGTCACTAGTGTTTTTTTTAAACATTTACACCTTGGTCTATACACCAATCTAGCTATCTGCACTTTCCAAGCAGTGGCAGACCCATTCCTAAGATGGCTATTATATTTAAACTTAAGAGCTAAAATGATTGTGCACACAATTTTCTTCTGCTTCTCTTTAATTTCCAGCAACCACATGTAAGGTGCATAATGTCATGGTCGGCATCGGGTTCAGTAGAAGGAGGCGCTGGCAAGAGCCTCTAGAGTAGTAGTCATATTTAGAGATAGAGTTAGTTAAGATATATTTTTGATTTGTTAGGAGTTGAGTTGATTACGAGTTGTAATCCTGGGATTACTTATACCCAACAGGTCAAGGAATAAAGGCAAGCTTTGAGAATCAATCTAATCTCTCTTCCCCTGTTCTCTGCCTCTCATCCCCTTGCTGCTACCGTCGCCGTGAGGCGACCTCGCCGCCACGGGCAAGAAGCCGGCAGCACAGCGGTCGGCCACCTCCCATGGCTACCCTATCCGCTCCTTGCCGTACGGCCGTAACAACTTGGTATAAGACGACACATCTCCAACTGTCCGGCCTTCTACAGCCATTGACGGTGCCCACGCTCATATGGAGTGATCTGGCCATGGACTTTATCGAGGCCCTGCCACGCGTAAATAACAAGACCGTCTCCTTACAGTTGTGGACCGTCTCTCTAAGGCGGCTCACTTCATTCCCTTGGGACGACATCCCTACATAGATACGTCGGTTGCCTAGGCATTCTTTGATGAGGTGGTACGTTTACACGGCCTGCCGTCTTCTATTGTCGGTGATCGCGATCCGGTCTTTACAAGCAACTTGTGGCGGGAGCTGTTTCGCTTATCTGGAACAAAGCTGCAGACGAGTTCAGCATTCCACCCTTAGAGCATGGGCAGTCCAAGGCAGCAAATAAGGTGATTGTGATGTATCTTCATTGCCAAACTGGAGATCGTCCTAAACAGTGGCTCCGGTGGCTTGGTTGGGCAGAATATAGTTTCAATACAACATTCCATTCATCGCTGGGGACGACGCCATTCAAGCTGGTATACGGGCGTGACCCACCATCCATGGTTGGCTATGATAAGGGTGATGCACGAGCTCCCGCAGTTGATCAAATGCTGCGTGAGCGCGACAAGTTCCTGCATGATGCGCGAGAACGCTTGCTGCAAGCCCAGGAGCAGATGAAGTTATTCTACGACGCCAAGCACACAGACGTCGCTTTTTCAGTAGGGGATTGGGTATGGGTGAAATTGCTGCAGCGACCAGTGGCCTCCTTACCACTACAGACCAAAGGGAAATTAGCTCCTCATTTTTATGGGCCATACAAAGTACTGGAACGCATTAGTGATGTCGCCTACAGGTTGCAGCTACCAGCAGGCCCTCGTATTCACAATGTATTTCATGTTGGCGTTCTCAAGGCATTTCACGGCGTGCCGTCTGTTGAAGCTCCACCGTTGCCCCACATGCTTCATGGCCGAGTCCTACCCATGCCAGTTCTGGTGATGAAAAATAGTCTAGCGCGCGGCCGCTGGCAGATTCTAGTACGCTGGGAAGCCCTGCCACCCAGTGAGTCGACGTGGGAGGATGTGGAAGAGTTCAGAAAGTTGTATCCGCAGTTCAAGCTTGAGGACGAGCTCTTTTCGTAGGGAGGGAGATATATCATGGCCGGCAACGGGTTCAGTAGAAGGAGGCGCCGGCAAAAGCCTCTAGAGTAGCAGTCATATTTAGAGATAGGGTTAGTTATAATATCTTTTTATTTGTTAGGAGTTGAGTCCATTACGAGTTGTAATCCTAGGATTACTTATACCCAGCAGGTCAAGGAATAAGAGATTTTTTACGGTACACAATACCACCCAATGGTCGTATGGTGGTATTAGTTTTTTTCAAGTTTTTTACTATGGGTAAAATAGTAATTTGCTCGATGTATATTATTTGGAAAAATTTCCCCGATGCCAAGGTTACATAAAAAGACTCGATTTCATATATTACAACAATATTATTTTGTATATTTCCGATAATACCCATATACTACTGATAACACCTATGAATACCACTCATACAAGACTTTAAAAAACCGGTGGTTCAAAACTAATATCAACCGTCAGATCCTTACATATAAGTCCTTTTCTATTACATACGAGTCATTTTTAACCGGTGGTATAGGGTGGTATTGTATATTAAAAAACCTCACGAATAAAGGCAAGCTTTGAGAATCAATCTAATCTCTCTTCCCCTGTTCTCTGCCTTTCATCCCCTTGCTGCTACCGTAGCCGTGAGGTGACCTCGCCGCCACGAGCAAGAAGCCGACAGCACAGCGGCCGGTCACCTCTCACGGCTACCCTATCCGCTCCTTGCCACACGGCCGTGACACATAAAGATATTGTTTGCGAAAGCTGAAATGTTTTGGTTACACATGTTATGGTATATTAACTACTTTTCAATTTTCCGGTTCCTTGATATCATCATGCTTCAACATCTTGGCGTTTCCTTACCATGGCGCATTTAATGCTACTGACACATGTAATTCGAAACTTTGACGCTTTCAACACTAATTGTGTCTTTGTTAAAATCATTTGCAGGTACCTTGTTGTAGTTGACGATGTATGGGATGCAAAACCATGGGAAACCATCAAGCTTCCATTAGTGAATGAAAATTGCGGGAGCAGAATAATCACTACGACACGTAGCATTGCAGTTGCATCTGTAAAGAAATATGGAACGTGGTTGCCTATCTTGGCTCACCACGGTTGCGTGTTTATATAGAGGCAATGCCTTGGAGATTACAGAGTTTAATTACAAGTTGTGGAGAGACCACATCAACTACAACAACATGTGTGATCTATCCTAACAACCCTTGACCAACACAACTACAACCAAGATACATATATTTCAACACCCCCCCTCAATCTAAACTATTGAGTTATCGAAGGTTAAGATTGTACTTGAAGTCTTCAAACTTATGCACAGGGAGAGCTTTAGTAAACCCATCTGCCAGCTGATCTCTGGAAGGAATCAATCGTACACGAAGTTGTTTTCGAACAACTCGTTCTCTAACAAAATGAAAATCAATTTCTATATGTTTTGCTCTTGCATGAAAACTGGATTTGCAGATAAGTAAGTAGCTCCCAAATTATCACACCATAAACTAGGAGCAACTCTCAACCGTACCCCAAGTTCAGCAAGAAGAGATTCCAACCAAATAATCTCAGTTGTAGCATTAGCCATTGCTTTGTACTCTGCTTCGGTACTAGACCGTGCCACTGTTGCTTGTTTCCGTGCACTCCAGGAAATAAGACTCGAGCCAAAAAATACTGCAAAACCGCCTGTGGATCGCCTGTCATCCACACTACCTGCCCAATCCGCATCAGAAAATGCACTTACTAGAAAAGAGTTTTTCCTTGGTATTTTAAGTCCAATATCGGCAGTAGATTTAACATATCTGAGAATACCTTTAACCGAAGTCCAGTGTATACTAGTAGGTGCATGAAGAAATTGACACACCTTATTTACCGCAAAAGCCAGATCAGGTCTCGTCAATGTGAGATATTGTAGCGCCCCTACAATAATTCTGTACCTTGTACTATCTTCAACACCCAACGGTGTCCCTTCAAACCGTGACAATTTTTCTGTGGCAGGAAGAGGCGTCGGAGATGGCTTGCAATTCACCATGCCTACACGAGTCAAAATATCTCTTGCATATTTTTCCTGAGACAAAACAATTCCTTCCTTGGTCCTTTTGACTTCAATTCCAAGAAAATAATGTAAGTTCCCGAGATCCTTAAGTGCAAACTCTTTCTTGAGATCCTGAAGTAGAGTTGTGACAGCTTCTTCAGAGGAGGCAGTAACGATTATGTCATCAACATATATCAACATATAAATAGTTACACCACCTTTTCGATAAATAAACAAGGAAGTATTAGATTTTGAAGCTCTAAAACCAGGACTTATAAGTTTTGTGCTCAGTCTGGAGTACCAAGCTCGTGGCGCTTGTTTCAACCCATATATTGCTTTATCTAACTTGCACACTAAATGTGAGGCATTGCTATTCTCAAATCCAGGAGGTTGTTTCATGTACACTTCTTCTTCCAGAATACCATGACGAAACACATTCTGCACATCTAACTGTCGTAAACACCAACCCCTTGCAACGGCCAGTGACAGAACAAGACGAACAGTAGCAATTTTAACTACGGGACTGAAAGTATCTTCATAATCTATACCATATTGTTGTTTGAACCCTTTAGCCACCAATCTTCCTTTATATCTGTCAATTGATCCATCTGCTTTCCTTTTAATTTTAAAGACCCATTTACAGTCTATAATATTCATACCTGGTCTATAAGGTACAAGATGCCAAGTGCCATTCTTGAGAAGCGCTGCATACTCCTCCTCCATGGATTTCTTCTAGTTTGGATCAGCAAGAGCTTCTTGTAGAGACTCAGGTTCACCAGTAGAACACAAATTTCTATATCTGATTGTACCATCAGTAAATTGTTTGGGCCTGATTATACCACTTTGCAAACGAGTTCTAGGGCGCTGAGCTTCAGGTGATGAAGGCAAGATATTTGCAGGTGGCAAAGAAGCTTCGGTGTGTGCGGGTGGCAAAGAAGCTTTAGGTGCTTGCACCGGCCGCGGAAGATCCTCCGGGCGCAGTGGAGGCTGCTGTCGATGTCACCGGTTGCACCGCCCGGATCCTCCCGGGAGTCCCCCCCCACGCGTAGAGGCCGTTGGCGGATGGAGGCGTGGCAACGACGGACTGGTGGGTGCAGACGGAGACGGCGCGGTCGCGAGCGCGCCACGCGTTGCGCGCCGTACGGCGGGAAAATCCGCCTGGGATTCGACGCCGCCTAAAGCCTCCGCTGGTGCAGGCGTATCAGCCTGGGAAGCTGCGCCGGTAGGGGTTTGAACAAACACCCCATTATCACTTGTAATTTGCACCGTGGACACACCATTTTCTTGCGAATTTTTTGTAGAGTCCTGCAAAACAGAAGATGAACTAGAGCCAGGCTGATCATCAGTAACATCAGGTCCAGATATTGCATCCCGGGGATTAAGAAGATGATTTGGAAGGAGAAGGATTTCTTGTCGAAGACGAGCTCCGGCATTAGAATGCATCTCACTGAATGGAAAAACATTCTCATCGAACACCACATCGCGAGAGATGTAAACTCGGCCACTAGATGGTTCAAGGCACTTGAAACCTTTGTGAAGGGAACTATAACCAAGGAACACACATCTAATGGACCTAAACGCAAGCTTTCGAGCATTATAGGGTCTAAGATTTGGCCAACATGCGCAGCCAAAAACTCATAGAGAATTATAATCAGGTTTTCCTTAAGGAGAAGCTCTACTGGAGTGTGATAAGCAATTACTTTGCTTGGTAAAAGATTGATAAGATATGTTGCCGTTATGAATGCCTCATCCCAGAATTTTAAGGGCATAGAAGCATTTGCAAGAAGAGCTAAACCAACTTCGACGATATGACGGTGTTTGCATTCAGCTGCACCGTTTTGTTGATGAGCGCGAGGACAAAAAACCCGATGTGCTATACCTATTTGCTGGAAGAAGGAATTTAATTTTTCATATTCCCTTCCCAGTCAGTTTGCATGGAGATGATTTTTCTTCCAAACTTCCTTTCAACTAGATTCTGGAAGTTTTTGAAAACTTGGAAAACATCAGATTTTTGCTTGATCAAATAGACCCACGTATATTTGCTAAAGTCATCAATAAAACTTACATAATAGGTATGCCTGCCCACTGAGACCGGAGCAGGACCCCACACATCGGAATAAATAAGCTCTAAAGGAGAACTAGAAACATTGTCTGATCTTCCATAAGGAAGTTGATGACTCTTAGCCTTTTGACATGAATCACACACCGAATTATTGCTCGAGGTACTAGCACACGGAAGATTATTAACTCTAAGGACACGCTCAACTATAGGATAAGCTGGATGACCCAGACGACTATGCCACTGGGATGATGACGGTTTATTGACTCCATAGGCTTGCTTGGATGATCTAGGGAGTGAAGACCGAGACTTGAGAGGATAAAGACCTTGCTCACATCTTCTTTGATGCAGAGTTTCCTTCGTGACCCGATCCTTAATAAGAAAATAATGTGGATGAAATTCAAAAAAAGTATTGTTATCTAAGGAAAAACGATGAACAAATAACAAACTTTTATTTGCACTAGGCACATGAAGAATGTTTTTGAGATGCAAACATTTATTTGGGGTATGCAAAACTGAATGACCGATATTACTGATTTTCATACCTGCTCCGCTGGCTGTATGCACTTGATCTTGTCCTCCGTACTTGTCACAAACGGTCATCTTCTCCAATTCGCTGGTGATATGGTCAGTAGCACCACTGTCTGCATACCAGTTGGTGTCAACGCCATATCCCGCAACAGCAGACCCTGCAGACTTGTTTTGGTACTCATCATCATCATCATAGCGGTACCAATAGTTCCGGGCATCGTGGCTTGTTTCCTTGCAGATCTGGCAGGGTTCTTTGCGTGAGCTCCCTTGCTTTGCGCCATCATTGGAGCCACCGCGACCACCAGTGAGACTACCATTGCCACAGCCGCGACCACGAGGGCCGCGACCACGACCACGTCCTCGAGAAGAGGAATTTTCCGAGGATTGGAGTTGAGCTCCTTCGCTGGCCTAGAACATGTCAAGACGCAGATCATACGCCACCAGTTGAGCATACAATTCACTCAACGTGATGGAGTCAGTACGGCCAAGGATAGAGGAAACAACAGGGTTGTAATCGAAACCAAGACCATTAAGTATAAATCCAACCATCTCATCCTCATCTATAGCTTTACCCGTAGATGCAATCTCGTCGCGGATGTTCTTCATCGTGGCAAAATAATCTGCCATCTTCATGCCCCCCTTCTTGAGATTTGCAAGTTGTAGACGTAGATTAGTCACCTTCGCACGTGATGATGCAGCAAAACTGGTTTGCAACGCCGCCCAAACCTCAGTCGAGGTGGATAGAGTGGCGACTTGACCCAACACCTCCTTGGTAACGGAATTGCGGAGGTGGCCGAGCAGCTGCTAATCCTTGGTCACCCACGCCTCATGCGCTGGGTTTGGAGTTTCTTCAGACTTCCCATCTTTCTCAATGGTGATAGTCTTGGCCGGCTCGGGCGAGGTGCCATCTAGGATGCCCATGGCATGAGCTCCACGGACTCCAGGAAGGAATTGTGCTTTCCATAGCACAAAGTTGTCCGTGGTGAGCTTTTCTGCCACCAAGGGGCCAAAGGGAGAGTGATGCGACGAGTTGGGCGAGTTGGAGGAGGAAGCCATGGCGCTAGGGTTGGAAGGACGAATTGTAGATGTGTTTTAGGAAGAAGAGGCTCTGATTACCATGTAAAGAAATATGGAACGTGGTTGCCTATCTTGGCTCGCCATGGTTGCGTGTTTATATAGAGGCAATGCCTTGGAGATTACAGAGTTTAATTACAAGTTGTGGAGAGACCACATCAACTACAACAACATGTGTGATCTATCCTAACAACCCTTGACCAACACAACTACAACCGAGATACATATATTTCAACAGCATCATGCTTGTCTTCCGAAAGCAATAATGTTTACAAAATGAAGCCTCTTAGTTTTGATGACTGCAGAAGGTTGTTTTTTCAAAGAGCATTTGGTTCTGAAAACATAAGCTTTACTCATTTGGGCAGCGTTCCAGATGAGATATTAAGAAAATGTGATGGTCTGCCTTTGGCAATTATTGCTATATCTAGCATGTTCGCTGATCAGCACGCAAAATGTGAATGGGACAGGGTATTAAATGATATTGGTTCTGCCCTTGCTAAGAAGCCTGGTGCTGAGAATATGACAACTATATTATCTATGAGTTACTTTGATATTCCTCACCGCCAAAGAACTTGTTTGTTGTACTTGAGTGTGTTCCTGGAAGATTATGTGATCGAGAAACAATGTTTGATAACTAGATGGATTATATTGCGGAGGGGTTCATTCAAGAGGAAGAAGGACGAACTATGTATGAAATTGGTGGTGGTTATTTTAATGATCTCGTTAATAGGAGCATGATTCAACCTATTGATGTAGAGTATGGTGAGGCGGAGGCATGTCGAGTTCATGACATCATTCTTGATTACCTCAAATGCAAAGTTGTTGAGGAAAATTTCGTAACATCATTAGATTCTTCAGAGCATGCATACACTTCAAAATACAAGATTCATAGATTTTGTCTAAACAACTGCAATGCAGAACATGTTGCCCTGTGGGGAAGTGTGGTTCTGTCTCATGTTCGATCAGTTGCAATATTTGGACAGCCTTTACAAACCTCTTTGTTGCGAGAGTGTTGCGATCCGCTGTGCTTCGCTTGTTCCTTGGAGATTGCAGTGACATGAGTGACCTTCATCTTTTAAGTATTGAAAAGTTACTTCATCTGAAGTACTTGCGTGTAAGTTCATGTTCAATAACAGAGTTACCTGGGAAAATTGGAGAACTGCAATATCTTCAAACACCGGATGTACGCTACACCCGAATTAAAGAACTGCCTCAAGGTTTAAAAAAAAATTAAAACAGAAATTTTCATTTCAAATTTCAAAAATGAAAAATTTCAAATTTCAAAAATGAAAAATTTCAATTTTTTTCATTCCAATTTTTTGTGACATATTTCAATTTTTTCAAATTTCAATCCAAATTTCAAAATCGATTTTTTCAAATTTTTCCATTTCCTGTGGCCTTTTTTTTCAAAATTCAAAAACAAAAATTTTCAACTCAAAATTCAAAAATGATTTTTTTCAAAATTTTTCATTTCAAATTTTCCTTATGACATAAATGAATTTTTTCTTAGCCTTAGGTTGCCAAATTTAGTAAAAGATTGCAAAATTACCTATTTACCCTTATCAAAAATAGTCCTATACTGCATACCACCACTTAGTGATATGGTCCACCGTAAAAGAGTCCGCCAAATATCGCTAAGCTCCAACGACTAGCGCATCTGTATGTTGATTGGGAAGTTACTTTTCCTGATGCAATGATTAAACAGATGCTTAACTTAGAAGAACTGAGGGCATATGGAGTCCAATCCTACGAACAACAGAAATCGCTGCAAGAATTCAATAAACTAACAAAGCTGAGGACATTAGAGATTAGATGCAATTAACTATTCCAGATGGTTTTGAAGGAATGATCTAAATTTTGGAAAGTTACATATATCTGGAAGCTTTACTATCTTCATGCAACCTTCATAATCTATATATCATGAACTTTCCAGGTGGGTACCACTGTCGTTGTATCAACGGCACCATCCTAATCCATGTAGCCTACGGAAGCTCTGCTTCGAGAGATGGGCCATCTATAAGGTGCCAAATTCGATGGGCTTTCTTGAAAATCTAAAGGTGTTAGAATTGGTGATCATCAAGGTTGACCCAGAAGATGTTGAGATCCTTGGAGCAATACCCATCAGATGCTTCTGCATGGTCTGTGTCCACGTGAAAAATATGGAACGCTGGTTTTAGGAAGAAATTGTGTTGACGTACAAATTGCCCAGTGAACACGAACAGTAGCCAATCCCAGCAACATTAGTATATCTAGTACTTGACAAAACTAGAGGAAAATCCCACAAATGCCATTGTAGTCTTACATACACATGATAATTTATATCATGGAATGAAACTATACACTTGTTAATTCAAAAGTAGCCAAATCTATTGATATAGAACTTCAACACTAGACGCAGACATATGCCATTTGGTCTAAGGCTTCACAAAAAAAACATAACACATTATAAAACATCCCTTTTTAATAGAACTGTTGACATTTTTGTGATCAACACAAGTGCACTAGATTGCACAGTCGTAGAAAACTCGCTACTCGCCTCGTCGGAGCTTCTACATTTCAGCCGGTCAAATCGGTTAGAGGGAAGAAAGCTCGCTACTCACCTCGTCAGAGCTTCTACATTTCAGCCGGTCAAATCGGTTAGAGGGGCTGGTCATACTAGTCATTGCAGTGCCGCTATGAAAAACCTACGTCCACCCACTACGGGAAAACGGAGGAATGTCGTGCGTTAAAATGTTTGTCGTGCACTAGGCCGTAAACGATTTGTCCCGGCGGCTAAAACCGGTTTTTGCTGGCGGGCACGGCACCCGCCAAAGAACTTTGAGCCGGTAGAAATGGCCCTTTGTCTTTGGCGGGTGGCCGGCCCGCCAGCACGATCAATTTGTCTTTGGCGGGTCACTTAAACGACCGCCAGCACAAATGTCATCGCTCTTTGGCGGTTACTTAAGCGCACCGCCAAAGCACAAATGTCATCGATCGGCGGTCGTTTAAGTGAACCGCGAGCACAAGGGTCATCTTGGCCGGCGGTTGCTTAGACCGCCCGCCACGTAAAGCATTTTTCCCATTTGCTATATAATTCCCCATAATTTTATTATTTGTATATAATTTGTCATTTTGGTCTATTATTTTTTTCACACCGGCATTTGTATGCTAAATTCACTTTAATCCAATATATATGTCTCACAAACACATAATCCAAACTCAAATAAAAAATGTATACATAAGTCACATTACAACACATTGTGCATAATAGATAACCCTAAGACACCCATCTTCGTAACCTTTCTGCATCGTCTAATGACAAAACTCCTTCTTCATCGAAGAATTCTCCATCCTCGTGGCAAATCTCACGTAGGATGAATCTAGCCATGTCCGCACAAATGTTGGTGATTTGATTGTCACCAAGTTGCCCCCATGATTTGTCAATGGTAGGCATCTGCACGTAAACACAATAAATGAAGATTGTTATGCATTACCATCAGGACCATAATTAGCACATACATAGTTGTGTACAAACTAGAGGCTTACGTCTTCAGGATTTGTCCGGTACCTCCCATTATTTCTCAAAACCTCACACACATAATATCCACATAGTACACTGCCAGGAGGTTGTTTGTAGCACTGCAACCAAATAAAAAATGATCGGTGCTAATTAACAGAAGTGTACAAACTCTGATAAAAATGATTGATACATATTAACATAAGTGTTCTTACCCATTTGTCATTGCGTATCACCAATTTTTTCTTCTTGTGATCCCCGCCATTGAGTATGTATAGCCTATACACACTTTAAGGATATAAAAACATAAGTTAGTAATACAATTTGAAATATAGTTGATACACGCATGCATTAGTGATTATATATTGCACTTAGTTGTCTTACTTTTTTATAATATCAATGATTGTCTTGTAAGAAGACGATGAATAGTGTAATGAGTCAAAGACCCCCACAGCTTCCCAACTTCGGACACATGTGAAAGCAAATGAAATGATCACTGCATAAAATTAAAAAAATTAATATAAATAGACTAAAAATGAAGGCAAATGATGAAATAGTTATTTAAAGGATCTTACTCAAAATTGTAAGCAAACTTGATAGAATCCTTATGTTGGTTTTTCCTCATGACCGTTGAAATGTATACAGACACCTCGTGAAGTTTAGCTTTCTCGTAATTCTTTATTAATTTTTCTTTCTCTTCTTGTGTCTTTGCTTCTTCCTCTATTTTCTTTCTTAGTTCATCCCTCATTATGAACGTGTGTTGTGATTTGGTTACTTGTTGCGGGTCAATAAATGCTACCTTCCACCTCCCATTTGTTTTCTTTTCATCGTACGCTTGCATCCCGCAAAAAAATTTATTTAGGATGGTAATAACAATACATATGGAATAGATTTGGATGTCGTATAGGGATGTTGACTTACATGGACCAAATGGTGACGAGATTGATGTCGAGTTTTTCACGACGGAACATCGCATGCAAATCGGGAAAATCGATTGCAACCTTCCGGTCATAACGGCTACTAAACACCCATTTCGGGAGATTGGCGGTGATAGTGTTAATGCCTTGCTTCATGGCGTGCATGATCCAAGTATGCGGCCTCATTAATTACGACGGCCCTTCGTTTAGTTGCCACCTAAACAAGAATGGTTTGCCATGCTCATACTTGTCGGGCACCTCATCCGACGAAAACATACTTATGTGCTCCTCCTTTTGTTTTTCTAAAGAGGTGCGGGATAAAGACTTTTCATCTGGTGCCTTCTTGAGTACTTGAACATTAGGTGATTCTTTACCCGATGTTGGAGCCCGTTTAGGTTTATTCTTCGGTACTTTCAAGAACAAGTCAACATCGATGATTTCGTCTTTGGTTCATATGAGTTTATCATCGATGTATTGTTGTTGGCGTCTTGGTTGTTGGAGGAGGAGATGGTGGTCTTGGACATGGCGAGAGGAGATGGTGGTGCCCCTACCCCCGCCCCCGATGTCGGAGGAGTTTGTGGTCTTTGATCGGATTTCGGAGATGATGTCCCCCCCTTTGCCCCTAATGTCGGAGGAGTTTGTGGTCTTGGATCGGATTTCGGAGATGATGATGCTCCCCGCCCCCGCCCCCGATGCGGAGGAGTTTGTGGCATGTTGTTGTCATTATCGTCAACTACCCTCGCCCCACAACCATCATGTTGTTGTCATTGTTACCGCCTCCATGTTCCCCACCCATCGTGTACTCGACCATTGCGAAGCATCCGGATCCCGGGGGGTACTCGTTCTTGGCTAGGTTGCAAGCGGGGACTTGGTAATGTATTAATTATGATATCTCAACGATGCCACAATATAAATTGGTTCCTCGCATCAATGAGAAGCGCGATCCCATCCTCGGTAGGGGATATCAATCTCGCACGACTCATCGAAACCGAAACAACTTGAACCCATGCGTACTGCGGCGGTGGTGGATTCGGAAACACATGACCCGTTAGTGCCATGGCCGTCCCAACTTCTCGAAACTTATCTAGTTTTCTTCCATATGGAATAACCAATTTGCATGGTGTATCCTCTACAATGTCACCCACGGATGCTTGGCGATAGCAATAGAACCAACACTACTTGGAGTCGGGATGGCTCCGATCTGGTCAAGCATCAAATTTGAAGGAACCTGTCCAGAACCACCAGATACTAGATTCTCTGCACTTGGCCCAATAGAAGCTTGTTGTTGTTGTTGTTGTATGAAGAAGCCTATCAATTCTTGCTTGGCAATTTCTCTCATCTTGTCTTCAAGCTTCTTCTTATAACGGTCTCGCTTTTTATAACTTGACCGGTGTTCACGAAATGCTTTACCCCAGGGCAAGGTAGAAGAAATCCCTCGAACACGTCCAGGGTGCTCAGGCGTTCCGATCGCGGCGGATAGCATATCTTTCAACCTATCGGGCACGAAAAGACCTTTCTTTTGCAATTCCGCAAGTTCTTCCAACTTTTCCGATAAATTTGTTCGTTGAGGGCTTCGGAATGAAACATTACCGTCGGTGCTATAGCCGGAACTCGAGCAAGGATCCAATTCCTTCTACGCTCATCCATGCCTTCAAAAATAGTTGGTAAACCAGCTACTCGCCTTTCTTCTTCCTCCTTCCTCCATTTTGCCATTTTGGCATCATATCCTCCGGAACCCAAGCGATGGGGGTTCTCAGCTGCTTTCATAGCCTTCTCCTTTTGTTGGACGCTCGGAGCTACGCCTCGTCGTCTTCTTCGATCTACGAATTGTTCCCCGGATCGCTAGCGGAATGTTACCATACACATCCCTAGCATCCTTTCCTTTCCGGACAAATTCGGTATTAAGTGTAGACCTCCAATTCCTAAGAGCTCTTCCACAAAGGCCCTCAAAGAAAAGTTCTACTCCGCATTTTTTGTACCTTCCGGATAAACAAATTTTTCTTTCACTTTGGCCCATAATACATCCTTCGTAGCCTTAGGGACTGTCTTCCAATTAGTAGTTGTGATCCAAGACGCCAATTGGTCTCTGACAATTGCACCGACGATGTTTCGAAACCTAACGCCTATCCCCTTAGGTTCGACGGGCTCACCTTTGTCACCCAACCGTTCTATCACAAGTTGTCCTCTTTCAGGGATCTGGTTTCTTCTTCTATGACCACGTTTCCTTTTCGGGTTACTAGAACTAGTAGTACCCGAAGGTTCGGTTCCGAAATGACTTCGCCTCTTGGGCACGAATGTTAGATGGTCTACGACGTCGGCGCGGGGATCGGTCATTGTTCTACACATAAAACACTATTTAAAGTATATCTTAATTGAATAAACAAACATTAAGTTGAGTGAATGTGCTGCGAGACCTCATTATCGCTTGGTTCGTAATCAACATCATCGTCTTCGGGACGCCTACGAGGTTGTGGTTCGCTTGGTTCGTACTCGAGGGAGTTTCATAGTCTCCAATTATATCACTATCACTAGATTCCTCCTCACCGGATTGTTCACTCGTTAACATTTGATCATAGATAATCCATAGTCCATATTTATGCAATAATCCATAGTCCATATTTATACAACAATCCATTTTTATAAAAAAATCTATTTATCAACAATCCATATTTCATATTTCATTATTTCTACACCACAACCTAATAAAATTAAATCCATAGTCCATTTGTAACATAGTGCATAGTGCTTACTTATAATAAATTTATTTATACAAAATGCACCATCCCTTTATTTATACAACAAAATTAATAAAATAAAATCCATAGTCCATTTGTAACATTTTTAAATATATTCATCCACAATCAATGTAATTGCAATTATCCACAATCTATTTATCCACAAATTAAACTCATGTAATTGCATTTGGAAAAAAAAAGAAAAAAACACCAACCAAGCGGGGGCGGCGCGCGCCGCCCTATCCCCGGCCTCCATGCGTCCCGAGCGGTGAGGAGATGAGTTGTCGGTGGCGAGCGAGGGGCGGCGCGCGCGGAGGCGGGGGCGGCGGCGTCGGCGGAGGCGGCGGCGGTGCGCTCGGCGGCGGCGGAGCGATCGCCGGCGGGTCCCGGCCGGCGGTTGGGGAAGCGGCCGGCGGGGGAGGAGGACGCCATTCTAGTAGGGAAGAGGGGCGGTGGCGCTCGGTCGGCGGGGGCGGCGGGGCGACCGCGCGCGGACGACGCGCGCGGCGGCGGTCCACGGGAGAAGGGACGGCGGGGCGACCGCGGAAGACGGCGGGGCCCTCGCGGATGACGGCGGGGCGCTCGTGGAAGTGGGTCGGGCGGTCCCCGGGACGACGGTGGGGTGGTCGGAGGGGCGGCGGCGGTCGGGGGCGACGGCGGCGCGCTCCGCGGGAAGATTGGCGGCCGACGGCGTCATTTCGTATTCGCGCCGGACTTAGAAAATTTTCGAGACCGTGTGTCGTGTATATATAGATGGAGTCACCACCGGCGGGCAACATATGGCAACCGCCGCGCGGTAGACCACGGTCGGCGGGTCACATAAACCAACCGCCAGCGGTGAACCTTACCACAGGCGGGTCACATAAGCAACCGCCAGTGGTGAGACTTCCCGCTGGCGGTTATCATAAGCGCCCACCGCCGTTGTGATATGAAAGAATTCAAACTTAACTTTTCAAATGCAAAGCTTTTCTAATGCAAATGACAAAACACCTCCTATAAATAAATTCAAATATTTTATGATAAGTTTTGGAAGTTTCAAAGAGTTTTGAACATTTTCAGGCCATGATTTGAAATTTTCAAATTTTGGCAAACCACTATGCTGGCGGTTGACTTATGATAACCGCCAGCATAGTGTTTTTCCATAATTTGCAAAATTTGAAACAGGGGCTTAAATTATTCAAATTTCATTGGAACTTCCCAATGTATCATAAAATATTTCAATTTAAGTATAGGGGTGTGTTTTTTGTAAAATAAGTCCTAGTTAGAAAAGGTTAGTTCAAATAGGTTCATACACCTAATGAGTTATGGGTTGTTTGACCCTAGGGTCTCATTTGAACTAACCTTTTCAAATTCAAACCTATTCTTATAACAAAACACCTCCTATAAATAAATTCAAATATTTTATGATAAGTTTTGGAAGTTTCAAAGAGTTTTGAACATTTTCAAGCCGAGATTTCAAATTTTCAAATTTTGGCAAACCACTATCTTTGGCGGTTGACTTATGATAACTGCCCGGCAAGATAATGTTTTTCAATAATTTGCAAAATTTGAAACGAGGGCTTAAATTATTCAAATTTCATTGGAACTTCCCAATGTATCATAAAATATTTCAATTGAAGTATAGGGGGTGTGTTCAAACACTAATTGAAACCATAATTTCCATAATTTGAATTTATGTACGGAGGAGAGTCTCATTTCATCAAAACTTAATTCCAAAACTCTCCTAAATTGACTAAAGTCTTACAACAACACTAATTATATAAAGTCGTACAAGTGATACATCAAGCCCGACTAAAAAGGTCAAATTTATCCTTTAACAATTCTCCCATCACATTCCGTACGTAACCATGGCTTCTCCGATTTAGGAATGGTGGCTTCAATTTTTTTAATTCTCTTCTCATGATCTCGTGAACAAGACTAGTTCCTCGAATTGATTGTAATCCTCAACATCAATTACACCTTCTACTCCTAGAATTCTTTGTTTTCCGGAGACGGCAATGTGCTTCTTCACATTCATCACCTATGTAGAAAACTTGTGCAACACGCTCGGCGAGTACCCATGGATCATCTTTGTAACCTACATTGGCAAGGTCTACAAGTGTCAATCCATAATTGTCATCCGTGACGCCATTCGGGTGTTTGACCCACGGCACCGAAACACGGGAACCCTGATATTCTCTCCATAGTCAAGTTCCCATATTTCCTCTATGAACCCGTAGTAAGTGATGTTGTTTCCGGATTTATCAATCGCATCTATGCGAACACCACTATTTTGATACGCAACACTCTTGTTGTCTTTCGCCTTCGTATAGTAGGTGTACCCATTAATTTCGTATGCTTGCCATGAGGTAACATTGCTTGATGGACCAGCCGCCAACCTAGTCAACGTTGTGTCATCTATGGAATTTCCTTGAAATAGATGATCATGTTCCTTTAACCATGATGGGAAACGACGCTTTTGCTCTTTGATGACCCAATCCTCGGTCCGACTATCAATCTCATTTTCGTGTTGCATGATAAATGGCTCCACTATTGCAAGTTGTTGCATAACACTAGCATGTGCTTTCTCCAGTTGTTGGTTGTCCTCGTCAATGAATCTTTTCCTTCCAATGGTCCCTTTCCCTGACAATCTGCCTTCGTGTCGAGATTCTAGTAAACTGATCACTCTCTTATCTTTTATGCAGTCTATGCAACAATCAACACTCTCTTCTGTATGGTAGCTCTAGATCATGCTTCCCTCTGGAAATGCCTTGTTTCTCATGTATCCATTGAGAATCAACATGAACCGTTCATACGTCCACATCTGATGAAAGTACATAGGTCCTAGTTCAGTAATTTGCTCGACCATGTGGATCATTAGATGTTCCATGATATCGAAAAATGACGGAGGGAAGCACATCTCGAGCTGGGCTTGAGAATCGACATAAACGGCTAGAGCCTTGCCAACTCTACACAATCTACCACTTTTTGCGAAATGACGTTGAAAAAGTAGCACATCCTTGTGATGACCATCTTAAGGAATATTGGTTTGACGGCTCGGATCGCAATCGCGAGAAAAACGAGAATCATCACATGACGGTCATGAGAGTTACAACCGGTAAGTGCCATGTCCTTCAACGAGACCAATGATCGGATGTTGGATGAGAATCCGGTTGGCACTTTCGGCCCGCGCAAGCATTTGCGGATAGCCAACCTCTCATGTTGTGTTAAGTTGAAGCTAGCGAGGTGGAAGGTACTTCTTACCATTAGGACGTGGTTGTGGGTGAAGTTCTTGACTAATTTTTAGGTCAACAAGATCCTTACGCGACTTCGATCCGTCCTTTACCTTTCCCGTTAAGCCTAAGAATCCCATTGTGCTTTCAAACACATTCTTTTGAAGATGCATCCCATCGATGGCATGGCGCACTCGTCAAATCTTCCCGGTATGGCAAGTACTTAAAAAATATAGACATCTTCTTGAAAGGCACATCAATGTTTTCTCGTAGTTTCACCTCCTTCCTTCCCCCTTTTGAATTATCACCTTTTGATTTCTTACCAAGTTTAAACTTGACCTTCTGACACATTTCAAATACGGTTCTACCGGTGGCCGGTTGTGGGGCAAAAGAGTACTTCTCAATCTTTCCATCGAAATAGTCTCGCCATCTTACGGTACTTGTGAGTCCTTAGTAGCCGCCGTCGTGCCCCATATACACTTGTCTTCGAGATCCTTTCGGTACACAAATATTGTACCATTCAAACAAACTACACAACTTTGTTTTTCTTTTTTTCGACCGGACAAAGAAAATAGGGCGGGGTAATCATTAATGGTAACAAAGATAATTGCCTTAAGTGTGAATGTCTCCCTTCGTACTCATCCCACATCTCAACCCCATGTTTCCAAAACTTCTCCATTTCTTCCATCAATGGCTCCAGGAAGACATCTATATCAATACCAGGTTGCTTCGGTCCTTGGATTAGAATGGTAAGAAAAAGGAACTTTCTCTTGTGACATAGCCAGGGGGGAGGTTGTATATGGTCATCAACACTAGCCATGTGCTGTGCGTGCTGCTTCTTTCACCAAATGGATTCATACCATCTGTACTTAACGCGAACCTTATATTTCTTTTTTTCTTCTCTAAACTCTTTGTGCTTGGAATCAAAGGTCCTCCACCGCCGAGCATCGAAGGATGTCGAAACTTCCCATCGACTTCTCTAGGCAATCCGTGTGCCGAGTCATTAGTTCGGCGGTCTTTGGGTTCGAGAACAATCGTTTTAGACGATCCTCCACCGGCAAGTACCACATCACCAATGCGGGGGACTTTACGTTGAGTAGCAAGTGTCGGTACCAATACTATACTCCTCCTCAACTTGACAAATTACACTTTTCTTTCCACCAACCTTCCTCTTCGTGCCTTTAGATGCAATGACCCGTTCCACAACTAAATCGGCATTACTTTTGTAACGATTAGCATCGCAATTTGGACACTTCTCCAGTTCTGCATAGTCACCGCGGTACAATATGCAATGGTTCCTACATGTGTGTATTCTTTGCACTCGCATCTTCAATGGGTTGATAATCTTCTTTGCTTCATATGTGTTTCTTGGGACCAAGTTAGGCTTCGGGAGTAGATTGGCCAACAAAGTAAGGAGTTCGTTAAAACTATTGTCCGACCATCCAAATTTTGCCTTCACAATCAGAAGATGGAGCATGAAACGCAACACGGTCCACTCCTTCCCACAACCCTCATACATACGGTCCTTTGCTTGCCTTCTTTAGTGTCTCAAAATTTTCTAACCCTTTAGCACTCCCTAGCAACACCTCCGGTTCAATGTGGCGCAACATTTCTTCCATATCAACATCACATTCCTCGTCCACCTGTGGTGCATCTGTTTGATCATCATTTTGATCTTCACAGCCAAAAGCATCATCCGTCATGACATTATCATTTTCATCTGCATCTTCATCACCCACTTCATCATACATGATGCCGATGTCTGCATTGTTGAAAGTACTTTCTGCTTCACCATGGTGTGACCAAGTTTGGTATCCTTTCACAAAACCACGCTTTATCAAATGCATCTTGATGGCATTAATATCTTCCCAAACAATTTTGTTGCAACAATCACAACATGGACAATGTATTTGCTTGGTCCTAGAAATTTGGGCATGCTTTTGCGCAACCTCAAGAAAGTTTGTTAACTCTCGTCAAGGATGTAGACGAATTTCACCGTATGCCATACATCCACGCCTTATGTTCCATCTTAAATAACACCTATAAAAGTAATTATATTAATTATAAACTCGGTATGCTCTATGCTTCATTTAATTAATATGTAAAAAACGAAAACAAAACTAAATTCTATAAATTAAATTATTGAAGATAATAATTTTAATTACAAACTAATAATTTAATATGTATACTTGCTTCTATAATTGCAATAATAATTAAATATAATTTAAATCTAAAGCTATTTAAAAAATAAATATCTAAATCAATATCTCTCTTCACTCCCCTCTCTTTCCTAGCTAACCCTAGGTCTAGATCTAGATCCCTAACTACATAGAAATCATTAATGAAAGGAGAAAACTAAGGTTAAAATAGCACAAACTCACCTTATATAGCCACCTCCTCTAAGAAAACCAAGAGCAAAACCTTCCCCCCTAGATTTGGTGTTTTTGGAGCTTTTCCCGAGTTCCTCTCGGGCACAACGCCATTGGAAGGTTGCTTTGGGAACAAGGGGCCGGTCTATACTTATAGAAGACACGATCTTTGGCGGTTGGCATAAGGAAACCGCCGGCGGTAATCTCCGTGCTATACGTGATTTGCCCAAGACCGTGTACATTTATGCTTGGCGGTCCTCTTAAGCCAACCGCCGAGACCGATGCCTCTGTTGCGGCGGGTCGTTAAGACAACCACCGGAGCCGATACCTCTCCCGGCACGGTATTAAGTCACTCGCAAGCACCGATGCCTCTCGCCGGCGGGGGCCATTAAGACAACCGCCGGCACACTTGTCCGAATATCTTCGGTCCTAACGCGGTTTGACTCAACTACTCACTCACTCACACACACTCTCTCTCTCTAGCAAAACTAGCCGCCGCCGCAAGTTGCCGCCGCCGCAAGCGACCGCAATCGACCCGCCCCCCGCCACCGCCGCTCGTGCGTGAGCTTCGCCCGCGTGCCGCCGCGCCTCAGCCGCCGCCGTCGGCAAACTGTCGACCCACTCTTCAACCTCCAGTTCCCGACCGACGTCGAGCAGGTTCACCGCCGTCGCATGGCGAGCAGCTCGGTCGCGCCGAACCATAGCCAGTTCGTGCCTCTCCCCCTCCTGATCTGCCCGTCGTGTCGACTCCAGTTAATTTGGTACAAGACCAAGACAAATAGCATCATCTACAAGTGCCCGAACAACCACGTGGTTTGTTTTTCATCTCATGCCCTAATTCATTTGATTAATACCGATTCGGTTGATCTAATAGTAGTGATTATTAGTTGATATAATATTAGTAGGATTTGTTGATTATTATTGATTTGGTTGATATAATATTAGTAGATTTGTTGATTATTATTGATTCGGTAGATATAGAATTATCCACAATTGTTGATTATTAATGATTTGTTGGTTGATATAATTTTATGTCTATAGAATTATCCAATTTATTGATGGAAATCACATTTGTTGTTTATTCTTTTAGGGGGGCCCTAATTCATGTCGGGAAGTTTATTTTGAAAATCAATACATCAACCATTTGAAAAAATTTCACCCTCATTTGCCCCGCCAAACTATCGGTCGCACGACGAGTTTAGGCTGGTGCAACGCCGGCACCAAGAGCGGCACAACCGTCTAGTGTTGTGTATCCGTGGGGGCGGGTGCGGGGAGCCACCACTAGCAAATTCAGAATTTCGGAACAATGGAATCGGATGAAGTGTGTCATTTCGATCCGAAGGTGGGGATGAGTGATTTGAAGATAGCGAGTAATGAAACGAGGCTTGAACTTGCAGATCATAGAGGGCAACTTATCGACATTATGGCGGAAATTGGCTATCGAAGAAGCGCAACAAAAATCAAGGATTTTGCATGCGAGGCACCATCATCGCCGTTGTGGTCTTGATAATAGGTTTAGTGCTTGGTAGCTATATCACAATCGGACCGTCAAAGAAATTTGAGTGAGGCAAAGTTGTGTTGATTTGTGAGTGAGGCCCCTAATGTATTGTACTTTAATTTGTGTTGGTTTTAAGTGTGCTTTGAAACATTTGTCATCATGCAATGCATGTTGTTTGTATGAAATAAATCTTTCGTTGTTTGTGTTGATATTTCGGTTTGAATTTTACTTGTTGTTGTTGTCCATGCATGCATGTTAAAATGTTGGTGACTTGTATCAATTTCAAGCTATTTTCGGCTTCCTTTGCGTTGGCGGGTGCATATGAAAGCCGCCGGTAGTAAAGATCCTCGTTTGGCGGTCGATATAAGCCACCCGCCGGCGAAAATGGGACCATTTGTCTTTGGCGGTTGGCTTATTTTTGTCGGTGCGGAATATGGTCCCGACACTAACCGGTAGATAGCGCCGTGGTCTATCCCTCAATGGTCGATGGATGGCAACAAATGACACAAGGTTTTATCCTAGTTCCGGCCGAGGGGGCCGTACGTCCCGACAGGGGGTGTGCTCGTGGCACTATATTGCTCGGCACCGGGGTGCTTGTAGTGGGGCAAGTACAAGCAAGGCGGGAGAGGAAGTGTGGCTTCCAAGTCCCTGGAACGGTGGCTGAAGATGTCGTAAGAGAGTGAGTGCACAGGGTGTTGTGTTGAACTCCGTCCCCCCACGGCTGGGGGATCGCCTCCCCTTTTATAGATCAAGGGGACGGCGGGTTACATGCGCGCCGCGCTACTTAGCTATGTGGAGAAGTGCGACGTGCTACGGTGTAGAGTGAGCGGCCGTCCGTGCGATTCCCGCCACGATCCGGTCATCATGGCCTGACTTGTACCCGAACAGTGGCGGTTCGAGGGTAGGGGAGCAGCGGATGGCGGTGATGTCCTCTGATAGGCTCGAGGGAGGTGCTGACGCCGGCCCGTACGGCGCACAGGAGTTGGCAGAACGGCGTTCCTTCCCAACGCGCCTCACGGGGCCGGAGTCGTTGCTACAGGGTCCGGCGTGCGCCTGCGCGTGCGGGTACGGCGGCCACGCCGTCACAGTGGCGGGGATGGCAGTCCACCGGCCTACCGCCTCCTCCCTAACCCCCGTAGGGTCACAAGAAAGTACATCGAGGGTGCGCCGGCCCCCTTTCGAGGGCTCGACGCGTTAGCCGTGCGGGGGCGTGCGCGCGGTGTCACGGGGCCGACACCGGCCGCCCCTGCACGGTCCATCCCCACGGTGGTGGGGATGGGCTCCTCCCCGGGGAGTTGGTGCGGCGGCACCGGGCGCGAGCCCCGGCGCATGATGGCGCCGTCCCGCGGCGTCGGGGCGTTAAATGCCCGTGTACGGGGCCGGCGCACGCGTGCGGGACGTCCGCGAGCGTGGCGGGCCCCGGCCGAGGGCGGGACGTACCCTCGAGCGAGGCGAAACCTCGCTCGAGGGAAGTGCGCCCCCTCGAGCGGGGCGATGCCCGCCCGAAGGGTGCGTGCGGCCTCGAACGAGGCGGAGTCCGTTTCGAGGGGATCCTTGCGTGGGCCGCCTCGATGGGCCGTCGGAGTCCCCGTGGGCCGTGTCTCGCATGGTTAGGCACCCGCATGGTTAGGCTTAATATTATCGGGTTTCGTTACGGGTTTTAAGTGGGTTTTCCCCCATTGTTTAAGGGGACCCCTAGGGCTGTCCCCGACGCAGCCCCCGAGCATCCGTGGGCTTGCCGTTGCGGCTCCCGCGGATGCCGGAACCTACGATAGGACGTTCTTCCCTCCTTGTTTGCGAACGCTTTCCGTGGGGCCGCGTCGGCGGACCCGCGGGTCTAGCCCCCGAAGCCCCGCGGGAGTGTGGGTTCTCCTGCGGGGGTTAACCGCGAGAACTTTGGTCGAAAGGCGTGGCACATATGCCAACCGGCATCGGCGGTATTTCGGCCGGCTTCGGGGGTGCACGCTCCCCGTCCTTTCTCCCGGCGGGTGCGGTTTCAAGGAGGTGTAGCCGTGCGTCAAGCCCCCGAGCCTTGGCCCGTTCGAGGCGATCGGGTCGAGCCCGACGACTTGCTTTTTTAATGCGCCCTCGCCGTCCTTCCGCGGGACGGAGGGTGAGGTTTCGCAACTCCCATCGAGCGGGTCGCGAATTGTGGATTCCTCTTCGAGCCGGTGGCGGGTGGTTCAAGTGGACGCCCATGCCCCGTTCGATAAGGGTAGGCCGCGCGGTCGGAGACACGTCCATGGAAGCGCTTGTGTGGGTTTGCTAGGTGGGGCTCGGTCCCGTTCGCTAGGGACCGAGGGCGCGGAAGCTCTCCCTCGGTGGGATCCCCCCCGCTAGCCGCCCTCGGCGGCTCTCGAACACGACGTGTGGGGCACCCTCGAGCCGACGGGCTCGAGGAACGGCTCGAATGCGCGTGCCCTCGTCGTCCCTAACTCGTGATCCGAGGCGCTCGTTCGAACCCGTCGAGGGTCGGGCTTCGAACCTCGATCGGTAAGGCCGTGCGGGGCCGTGCACGGGACGCACCGTCTTTTCACGTTTGCGGCCGTCGAGGGGTCCGGGCGAGCCGGTCCTCGAGGTGCTGGTTGGTAGCACAGCGTATGTGCTTTCTTTTGGAGGGTTGACATTGTCTCGAGCCAAGGGCTCGTGCCGCCCGAGGGTTTTTGCATGGCATGGGTGCCCGCGGTGCCCTCGCTCTACATCGAGCAGGTCCCGACGACCTTCTCACGCCGGTATCCCATCGAGGGTCGCTTTTGTTTGGAGCCGAGGGTCATGCCGCTCAAGGGTTCTACGTGGCATGGGTGCCCGCGGCCGCTCGCTCTACATCGAGCGAGGTCCCGACGACCTTCTCACGCTGATATCCCATCGAGGGTCGCCTCTGTTTGGAGCCGAGGGTCGTGCCGCTCGAGGGTTTTACGTGGCATGGGTGCCGCGGTTGCTGCTCTACATCGAGCAGGTCCCGGGCGACCTTCTCACGCTGATATCCCATCGAGGGTCGCTTTTGTTTGGAGCCGAGGGTCATGCCGCTCGAGGGTTTTACGTGGCATGGGTGCCCGCGGTTGCCTGCTCTACATCGAGCAGGTCCCGGACGACCTTCTCACGCTGATATCCCATCGAGGGTCGCCTCTGCTTCGAGCCGGGGGTTCGCCCCGCTCGAGGGTTCTCCTTGCTTGGCAAGGGACCCGGGCATTTAAGTGCCTTGCGGTCGTGGCCGCGGTTTTGCAGCGCGGGCGCGTCTTTTTAGGCGTTGCGGCCGCGCGCGCGCGTAGTGGGCGGCGTGGCAGGCGGACGTGACGGCTTCGCCTCGGTCGCTGCCGGTCTTTGCCGTAATGATGGCCCGCCTGCAGTGTTGTGGCCGCTGCGGTCGTGGTGGGGCCCACCCGTCGACGCGATGGAAAGATTCCCCTCGCAGGTTAATGCTAGCGAGGCGTCCGCTCCGGAGAGCTCGCCCGTCGGCCTATAAAGCTGCGGGGGAGGAGGGGGCGGCGGTTTTTTACCTTAGTGTCTCACCATTTTCGGTCCTCCGCCCCTTCGTCTTCGTCTCGCTCTTGCCACCGCGCGGTTTCGCCGTTAGAGCTCTCTTTTTCCGTTTCCTTGTCCTCCGCCTTCGCATTCCTTCGTCCCTCCTCATGGCGCCGCCTCAGCTTCCCCTTAGGATCCTGAAGCCGTACGCCTGGGAGAGGTCGACGGTGACCCGGCTCGCCCTTGGCGAGCTGGTCGCCGCCGGTCAGCTGGCGGCTAACGAAGAAGGGCGCCCGGCGGAGTGGATCGTGCCGCCGGCGACGCACCACGAGCCCAACCCGCCGGAGGGCTACGTGGTGAGCTTCGTCCGCTACCACGAGCGTGGCTTCAACGCGCCGGCGAGCACCTTTATGCGGGCGATGTGCTACTACTACGGGATGGAGCTGCACAACTTCGCCCCCAACGCGATCTCGCAGGCGGCCACGTTCGTGGGCGTCTGCGAAGGGTACCTAGGGATCCCAGTCAACTGGGATCTCTGGGTTCACCTTTTCCGCGGGGAGCTCATCACGCAGCCCACGTCGGAGCCGAGGACTCGCCGCGCGGTGCGCGCCGGCGGGATGTCGCTTGCCCTGCGGGGGCAGCTCAAGGATTTCTACATCCCCTGCACCATGACGACGAACAACGCCGGCTGGGAGCGGGGATGGTTCTACCTGCGCAATGCCGAGCCTGGCCTTCCTCCCTACACCGGCCGGGTATTCAAGAAGAGGCCGGACTCCTGGGGCTACGGGGTGTCTACGGCCCAGCATCGGGCGCGGCAAGAGTCCGTCCTCGCCGCCCGCGGCCGGCCGGCGACGCACGGGCCGAACGCGATGGGCGTCCTCGCGTTCCTCCACCACCGGCGGGTCGTGCCTCGATGGAGAGGCCGCTCCGCATCTTCGAGATGACGGAGGCGACCAACCCCGTCGACCCGGCGAGGTCGCGGATGCTCCCCGACGCCCCTTGAGCGGCCGTATGCGCTCACTCGGGCGCGGAACGCCGTCGACACCCGGTGCCGCCACCGCGGGTCGGACCCCATGGGACCTTGAGATGCTCCCCACGGGCCCGCCGGTGAGTTGGGTTCCCGATTTTGTTTTAGTTCTTGGTCTTGCTTTTGTTTCCCGATGCGCCATTGTCGCTCCCGTGCGCGGCTCGGTGGAGTTCAACATCGCCAAGTCCGTCCCACCCACCCCCCCGACTCCCGTGCGCTCGGCCGGGCGGCGCGGCGGGGCGGCAAGGGAGCGGGCGGCGCGCAAGAGGGAGCACGCGAGGCGACGTCCAAGCACGCCGCGACCGGCGGGCCGCGGAGTACCGACGGCGCGAGGAGCCGGGGCTCTCCTCCCCGGAGATCGAGGAGCCCTCATCCTTGGAGGAGGACGAGGAGGAAGAGGCCGAGGGGGAGGGCACCCTCCGACGGGGGCGGCCGGCGCCCCGTCGCCGGAACCGCCGGCCGGCGTCAAGGGCGGCTTCGCCCGGGGCGGGCGCACGGCGCCCGCCGCCGGGCAATCGACATCGTGGGGCGGCACGCGCCGCGGAGGTGCCGGCGCGCGCCACGGAGGCACGCGCGACGGACGCGCCCGTGCGCGCGTCCGCGTGCCCGCGCGCGGGGGGAGCGTGCCCGCGCGCGCGGCGTCATCGTCGAGGGGCGCGACGGCGGGCGTGCCCGCGCGCGGGGCGAGCGTGCCCCCCGCGCGCGGTGGCGCCCTCGGGAGGCGCGGCGTCGGGCGCGCCCGCGCATGGGGCGGGTGTGCTGCGCGCGCGCGGTGGCGCCGTCGGGGGCGCTACGGCGCGGCGCGGCCGCCGCGCCCTGCCTCGCCCGCGAGGCCTCGAGGAAAAGGAAACGGGCCTTTTCCTCCGCGAGGTAAGGAGCCTCGTCCTTCTTCGTTTGGTTTGGCTCGTTGGTGATCGGGTGATTTAACCCTTCGTTCGTGTCTACGCGGTGGCGCCAAGCTGTTCCTCCGCTTGCACCGGCCAAGGTGCGAGGACGGACGCATCGATCCCCACCCGGCGGCGCTCGTCGAGGGGGGTCGCGCCGGGGACAAGCACGGCGGCGGGCACGAGCTCGCAAGACCCGGTCGGGGCCTCGAGGCCCCGGCCGGCGGATCCGCCCGCCGCGGCGCGGCCCGCAGGTCGCCGGGGGCGGCCGGCGCCGGTCGCCGCGGAGACACGGGCGCGGCGGCGGCCACGGTGGAGGTGCGGCCCGCGGTGGCCGCCACCGCGGAGGAGGTGGAGCGGGCGCAACCCGCGGGAGCGCCCGCGGATGCGGCGGTACGGCCGGAGGTGGCGGCCACGGCGGCACGACGGCGCCCGTGGCCGCGGAGGCGGCGGTGGAGGTGCCGGCGGAGGCGGCGCAAGCAGCCGCGCCCGCCGGCGATTTGCGGGGGCGGAGGTGGTGGAGCTCTCGGATGACTCCCCGCCGCCTGGGTGGAATCAGTGGGCCAGGCGGGCCACGAACTCCCCCGAGCCCCAGGAGGGGGCCCTCGTGAGGCGGCACGAGGGTCACATGGTGGTGGGGGGCCGAGGACATGGTGCCGAGGCCTCGTCCCCCCACGCCGGCCGTCCCGCCCAGGTGGAGGGGACTGTCGAGGATCCCCCTGCGTTCGCCGACGCCAGGGGGGAACAGGAGCTCTGGGGCGAGCTCCGGAGCCACGGCGCTACACTCAACCGCGCGCTGAACGAGGCGCTGCGGGTCCATGGCGGCCCGGCCTGGCTCGTCTTCCAGGTGAGCCACAATTGCTCGTTCCTTTTTTTTCTCTTTTTCGTTTTCGTTTGTGTACATTGCGCCCAAGTCTTGGTGCTTGTGGGATTTGGCGTGTGGATGCCAGGAGCTCGAGCGCCGTGCCCATGACAAGTACGACGCCTTCGACCGGGTGAACGCCGAGGCCCACCGGCCTCCGGGGCAAGGCGGCGGGCGCTTTCGACGCGCTTGCGGACGCTCTTAGGACGCCGGACGGTGGGCCGGCGTACGGGCCCCGGCTCGGCCCGACGAGCTCCCCGAGAGCTCGAGGCAGGGCACGGCGCGTCGCTCGAGCCTCGAGCGGGTCCGCGCAGCCCTCTTCGATCGCGACGAGGCGCTGTGGAACGCGCGCGCGGACCTGGAGAAGACGCGGACGCTGGCTGCCAACTGGGAGGCGGAGGTGGCCACCGCTCGCGCCGAAACCCGGGAGCTCCGCACGTCGCTCGAGGGGGCGCAGGCGCAACAGCGCCAGGCTGAGGAGCGGGCGCGCGGGTTGGAGCAGCGCGCCAAGGAGGCCGACGACCTGAGGGCCGCCCTCGACGCCAAGGCCGCGGCCCTTGTCACCGGCCGAGGAGCGGCTCTCGCAAGAGAGCACCGCCCGCCACGGGGGCCGAGGAGCGGCTCCAGCAGGAGCAGGCCGCTCTCACCAATGCCCGTGCAGCGCTGGAGCAGGAGCGCGCCGCCCACGAGGTGACGCGGAAGTCCTTGGCGGATCAGGACGCCAAGCTCTCCAAGGCCGAGGGCGAGGTCGTTGTGCTCAGCATTGCGAGCGCAAACCAGGAGATGGCCCTCCAGGAGCAGGGTGAGACCGTCAAGCGCCTCGAGCTTACGGTCGAGGCCGTGCGCCGCGACCTCGAGATGGAGAAGAAGCAAGTCGAAGGTGAGCCACAATCTGACTCTTGTCCTGTTGGATTTTCGATTGGGAACTTCGCATTCCCTTTTTTCTGATTTATCCCTTGCCTTGATGTTCCCAGGCTTGCGCACTGCTCTGGGGCACGCGGCAGAGCGGGCCGAGGCGCCGCGGCCCTCCTACAACTCCTCCGAGCAGGAGGCTGCGGGAGCCGCGTGATGCGGCCCTCGAGACCCGCCGCGTCGTCGAGGAGGGTGAGGCACGGGCCGGCGGCTCGGCGGCCGGCCGTCCGCGCGCCCTTGGTGGCCACGTCACCGAGCGAATGCGCCGGCGCGCGGCACCGGGCGTCCGAAGGCCCTCGGAGTGGTGCGATCCCACTACGAGGTAAACTTCGAGGCGCTGGCGGAAGGCTACGTCGTACCCGAGGGCGTTGAGGACGAGGTGGCCATGGAGCGTGTGGACGCGCTTGCCGCCGACGCCGCCGGGTTGCTCGCCGAGGCCTTCGAGGAGTTCCTCTTCCCGGACGCCGCAGACGCTGCTGCTCCTCCCGCCTGAAAGAAGTTTGGGCGCTAGGCCCATTTTTTGATGTGTATCAGTACCCTGGCCTCATGGCCTTTTGTAAATAAACAAGTTGTTTTATGAACATGGGCATTTGCTGTAAATGAAATCGTTTGTTTATCACGCTTTTTGTTTCTCCTTCTTCCTGAGTAGATTCTAGTTAGGGGAGTTCGATTTTCGCAAGGGGCCCGCTGGGTTGGAGGCGAGAGAGAAGGGCCATAGCCACGCGGCGTAGGCTATCTCTGGCTCGCACGCTCCTTCCGCCGTGCCGCCTGCGCCCTGTTCGAATCGTGGCTCGAGGTTGAAGTAGGAAACAAACTTAGCGCATGTCGTTTTGTTTTTTGCGCGAAAAAATGGGACCATTTGGGGGGGGGGGCCCCCCCGCAGTAGCCCCCGAGGGTAACTTGGGTTTCAGGGGAAAGCCGAGTTGCCCTTTTATTAGACTTGGAGTATTTACATAGTTGACACCAACTGGGGCGTTGGCCATGTGATTTTACAACAGAAAGTACTTGGAAATCCTAGCTAAGGGTAGAAGCGACGTAGCTGTTGGATGTTCCAAGCGTTGGTGAGTTCGTCACCGTCCTCGTTGGCCGCCTTGTACGTGCCGGCTTGAGCACCTTCGCCACGACGTAGGGTCCCTCCCATGGGGGCGATAGCTTGTGGCGCCCTCGGTTGTCTTGGCGTAGCCTTAGGACCGCATCCCCTTCGTCGAAATCCCTCCGACGTATCTTGCGTGCTTGGTAACGTCGTAGGGACCGTTGATACCTTGCGGAGTGCATCAACGCCACGAGGCGTACTTCATCTAGCTGGTCCAGCGAGTCCTCGCGGGCTCGCTGGTTAGCATCCTCGTCGTAGCCTCGAACCCCCGGGCGACCCGTATTCTAAGTCCGTGGGGAGGACGGCCTCCGCGCCATGGACCAGGAAAAACGGGGTGAACCCGGTGGCTCTGCTTGGGGTGGTCCTTAGGCTCCACACGACTGCTGGTAGTTCTTGGAGCCATTTTCGTCCAGATTTGTTGAGCTGGTCGAAAATTCTGGGCTTGAGGCCTTGTAGGATCATGCCGTTGGCGCGCTCCACTTGGTCGTTGGTCTGTGGGTGTGCCACAGCTGCCCAATCCACGCGGATGTGGAACTTATCACAGAACTCCAAGAACTTCCGGCCCGTGAATTGGGACCCATTGTCTGTGATGATGGAGTTTGGCACTCCAAAGCGGTATACGATGTCGGTGAAGAACGTGACCGCCCGCTCGGCCCTTAAATTCGTGATGGGGCGCACCTCCACCCACTTGGAGAATTTGTCGATCGCGACAAGCGGATGGGTGAAGCCCCCGGCGCCTTCCGCGGGGGCCCGACGATGTCCAACCCCCACACGGCGAACGGCCATGTCACGGGGATTGTTTGCGGGGCATGAGCGGGCAAGTTGGACTTGCGGGCGTAGAACCGGCACCCTTCGCAGTGCGTACGATTTCGGCCGGCGTCCGCGACCGCGAGAGGCCAATAAAAGCCCCGGCGGAACGCGTTGCCGACGAGGGGTGCGGGGGTGCGGCGTGGTGGCCACGCATCCCCGCGTGGATGTCCCGTAGGAGCTCGCGCCCCTCGGGAATGGGTATACACCGCTGGAGGATGCCGAGGCGGCGCGCTTGTACGGCCTCGCCGTCGACGAGGGTGAAGGATTTGGCCATCCCGGCGATGCGCCCGGGCCGCGGCCCGATCCGCGGGGAGTTCCCCTCGAGCGATCCAGGCGATGTATTTTTCCCTCCAATCCACTTGGACAGGAGCCGGCCCTATGTCCATCGCATCGACCTCGTGGGAGCCGTACCCCTCGAGAAGGGAGAGCACGTACGCCTCGTTCGAGGGGTCCTCATCCATGGGTTCCGCACCCGCTGGATTCGAGGGAGCCCCCGAGGGTCCGTCGTGGCTCGAGGGGTAGGGCTCGAAGGCGACCGAGGGTTGCGCGACGTCACGCGCGAAAACGTTCGGGGGAACGGTGATCCGCCGGACGCGATCTTCGCCGGCTCGTCTCGCTTCCTCGTTGTACCGGCGGGGTACATGATTAAGCTCGATGCCGTAGAACTTGTCTTCGAGGGCCCGCACGGCTTTACAGTAGGCCTCCATCTTGTCGTCGTGGCAGCTCGCGTTCTTCATGACTTGATCGATCACGAGCTGCGAGTCCCCTCGCACGTCGAGGCGTTTGACGCCCAACTCAATGGCGATTTTGAGGCCGCAGAGAAGGGCCTCGTATTCCGCCATATTGTTGGACGCGGGAAAGTGGAGGCGCACTGAGTAGCGCATGTGCTCCCCGAGGGGTGACACGAAGAGCAGGGCCCGCGCCCGCTCCCCGTCTTCATCACCGAGCCGTCGAAGAACGCAGTCCAAGCCTCGCTTGAATCCGAGGGGGCGGCGGCTGCGTGTCCGTCCACTCGGCGACGAAATCGGCTAGGATTTGCGATTTGATGGCCTTGCGCGGGCGTAGGCAAGCGTCTCGCCCATCGGCTCCACGGACCATTTGGCAATCCCCGCTCGCCGCGTCGGGGTTGCGAATGATCTCTCCTAGCGGGAAGGAGGAGACCACCGTGACCGGGTGGGCCTCGAAGTAGTGGCGGAGCTTGCGCCGCGCAAGGACTACCGCGTACGGCGGCCTTCCCGGACTCGGGGGTAGCGCGCCTTCGTGTCCGACAGGACTTCGCTGATGTAGTAGACCGGCCTCTGCACGGCAAGGCGTGCCCTTCCTCCGTGCGCTCCACGACGATCACGGCGGCCGACCACCCGGGTGGTTGCGGCCACGTAGAGCTGCAGGGGTTCGCCGTCTCGCGGCGGCGTGAGGATTGGAG
Source organism: Cenchrus americanus (assembly GCA_947561735.1). Taxonomy (NCBI): domain Eukaryota; kingdom Viridiplantae; phylum Streptophyta; class Magnoliopsida; order Poales; family Poaceae; genus Cenchrus; species Cenchrus americanus. The sequence goes on from OX387241.1 coordinate 193,733,467, forward strand.
CGTGCGTCAGAGACGCCTTCAGCTTGTCGAGCGCGTCCCGGGCCTCGGCGGTCCAACGAAGCGCTCGTGCTTTTTGAGCAGCCGGTAGAGGGGTAGGCCCTTCTCACCGAGCCTCGAGATGAAGCGGCTTAAGGCGGCGAGGCACCCCAATACCTTCTGCACCCCTTTGAGGTCCCGGATCGGACCCATTCGCTCAAGGGCCGCGACCTTTTCGGGATTGGCCTCGATTCCCCGCTCGGGAGACGATGTATCCTAGGAGCATGCCCCACCGCACTCCAAAGACACATTTTTCGGGGTTTAGCTTGACCCCCGTTGGCCCGTAGGCGGTCCGAACGCGACGCCAAGGTCGCTAACCGGGTCGTCCGCCTTCTCGGTCTTGACGACGATGTCGTCCACGTAGGCTTCGACCGTCCGCCCGATGTGATCCCCAAAAACGTGCCGCATGCGGCGCGATATGTTGCGCCCGCGTTCCGAGGTCAAAAGGCATCGTGACGTAACGAACGTCCCGAACGGTGTGATGAACGAAGTCGCGAGCTGGTCGACTCCTTCATTTTTATTTGGTGATATCCCGAATAGGCATCAAGGAAACGAGTAGTTCGCACCCGGCCCGTTGAATCAACGATTTGATCTATGTGTGGCAAAGGAAAAGGAACTTTTGGACATGCTTTATTAAGACTAGTGTAGTCTATACACATCCGCCACTTCCCATTCTTCTTTTTTACAAGCACGGGATTAGCTAGCCACGTAGGGTGGAATACTTCCTTGATGAATCCGGCCTCGAGGAGCTTCCGCAGCTCCGCTCCGATCGCCCGTCGCCGTTCCTCGTCGAAGCGGCGCGGCCGGCGCCGCACGGCGCGGGCGTTTGGCGGGATATCAAGGGAGTGCTCGGCGACCTCCCTCGGGATGCCCGGCATGTCCGAGGGGCTCCACGCGAAGACGTCGGCGTTGGCGCGGAGGAAGTCGACGAGCACCGCTTCCTATTTAGGGTCGAGGGTCGAGCCGACCCTCAACGAATTGCCCTCGGGGCCGACGGGTCGAGGGGGACCCCTTTGGTCTGCTCGGCGGCCTCGAAGGTGCCGACGTGTTTGGCGGCGGAGCTGAGTTCATCGTTGACCATTTTCTCCAGCGTGTTCACCAGCGCTTCATCCAGCGCCAGTGCCTCGCGTGTTCCACGCACTCGACGTCGCAGTCGAATGCGTGCTCGATCGACGACCCGACGGTGATGATGCCGTTTGGCCCGGGCATCTTCATCTTCAGGTACGTGTAGTTGGGGACCGCCATGAATTTGGCATAGCAAGGTCGCCCAAGTATGGCATGGTAAGCCCCTTTGAATCCCACCACCTCGAAGGTGAGGCTTTCCTTACGGAAGTTCTTGGGGGTACCAAACCAGACCGGCAGATCGATCTGCCCGAGGGGTTGAACCTGCTTGCCGGGCGCGATGCCGTGAAACGGCTTCGTGCTGGGCCGCAGCTGGTCCAGCCCAATCCCCATCAGGCGCAATGTATGCGCGAAGAGGATATTGAGGCTACTGCCTCCGTCCATAAGGACCTTCGAAAACCGGGCGTTCCCAATGATGGGATCGACCACCAGCGGGTACTGGCCCGGGTTCGGGATACGGTTTGGGTGGTCGTCCCGGCTAAAGGTGATGGCATCCTTCGACCAGTTGAGGAAGGCCGGAGGCGCTCTCTCTGCGGCGAGGACTTCGTGCCGCTCCTTCTTGCGCAGCCGGGTCGACATGTCGACAGTAGGTCCCCCAAAGATGAGGAACACATTCTCGACAGCAGGGAATCCACCCGCGTCGCCATCGCCTCCGTCCTTCTTGGCCTCTGCCTCCTTCGAGGCGGCGCGGCCATAGAATTTCTTGAGCATGTCGCACTGCTCAAGAGTGTGGTTCACGGGGGTCTTGTGGTAGGGACATGGCTTCTTCAGCATGTCATCAAACACCCCCGGGCCTCGAGGAGCCGGTCGAGGGCCCCGTCGAGCCGGGTCGACAGCGAGGGCCTCGGCGTTGCCGCCGTTGCGCCCCTGCTCGCGCGCCTCGCGGCGCGGCTTTTTGCCCTTCTTGCCCCGCTTGTCGTTGCGGTGCGGCTCCTTGGACCCGCCGCCCTCCGCGGGCGTGTCCTCGGAGCGCTTGCCCTTCTTGCCGTCGAAGATTGCCCCCACGGCCTCCTCTCCGGTGGCGAAGCTGGTGGCAATGTCGAACAGCTCATTGGAGTCCGTGGGCGGGCTGCGTCCCAGCTCGCACACGAGGTCCCGGCACGTGGTGCCCTCGAGGAACGCGTGCACGATCTCGGACTGTGCCACGCTGGGGAGCTCCGTGCAGCACTTGGAGAAGCGTCGTATGAAGTCCCGCAACGATTCGCCGGGCTTCTGCGTGCAGGAGCGCAGATCCCATGAGTTCCCAGGGCGCACGTATGTGCCCTGGAAGTTGCCCACGAACGTGTGGACTAGATCGTCCCAGGTATGGATCTGGCTGGCGGGCAAGTGCTCGAGCCATGTCCGGGCCGCGTCGCCCAGATGCAGGGGCAAGTTGCGGATGATCACTTCGTCGCTAGTGGCCCCGCCCACGGGCGGCGAGGCTAGGCGGTAATCGTTGAGCCGCACGCGGGGGTCCGTCTCCCCGTTGTATTTGACGATCGTCGAGGGCCGACGGAAGCGTTGGGGGAACGGCGCCGTGCGGATCTCCCCGGCCGAACACGCGGGTGCCGGGGGGCTCCGGCGTCGGGGAGCGATCCTCACCGCCGTCGTAGCGTCCACCCCGTCGAGGGTGGTAACCCCTTGCCGCTCGCCCGTCCGCCTTGCCGGTGCGCCGGCGTTGATGACATTGCGAGCGTCGCCATCTAGTGCCTCGCGCGCGTCGAGGAGTCGCTCCTTGGCCGGCGTGCGCCCTTGCTCGGTGTGATGCCCCACCGGCCCCCCGCGTGCACCGAGGGTTCGCCCCCCGGTGCGGCTTCATCGCCCCGCGCATCCCCCCCGTTGACGGATGCGTGAGGCCGAGCTTTCGGCCCGCCGGACGGCCGCTTGCTCGATGAGAGTTTGCACCTCGCGGTGCATATCTCGAGCCTCGGGGGTCGAGGGTGCGGCATAGCCCGTAGCGGCGTCGCGGCGGCGACGAGCTTCGGCTCGCTCGCCCGTGGGGGCACGTCCGCGTTTCCGGCGTTAGTGGTGGTGTTGAGGCGATCGCGGACACCGTCGGCCCGGCTCCCGCGCGCGCTCGCCACGCGCGAGGCCTCCCCCGCCATTGAGGCGCGGAGCAACCGCACCGTTCGGTACTCTTCCGCCGGCCTGGCTTCGAGCTCGCGGGCTTGGGCCAGGCCGTGCGTCGACGTCGGCCCCGGCGGGAGCGCTTGGCCCCGCGGCCGGGCGCGTAGCGATCCCCGGGGCAGGGCGTGACTTCCCCGTCTCCGGCACACCGCCGCTCCGGCGGCGTTGGCCGGTCGTTGGTGATGACGGCGCAACACTCCCGCATGGGGTCGTAGCTCCCGGTCCGGGAGTCGTCGGAGCAGCCAAACCAGTAGTCCGTGGCGTCGAGGAAGCGCCCGAACGCAAGCCGGGTCCGGCACGCCAGAGAAGTCCCACTCCGCGTATCCGTGGCGGTTGGCGGGTGGCATCGTGTCGACGGAGCCCAGGGATGACTCATCTGCTGCTGAGGTGCCGGGGTCCCTGGCGACGAAGACATGGCGGCCAGGTGGAACCCTGCGCATCGTCGTGTTGACGTTGGCGTTGTAGGCCGTCGTGGCGCCACGCAGCCCGATGGGGACGCGCGGTCCGGAGACTGCGCGCGGTCCCGCCGGGGTGGTGGCGGCCGTCGTGACGGTGAGCGCACCGCGCCGGGTGGCGGCGCGCTCGCTGCCGCCGCCGGACCTCGCCCGACGCGAGCGTTGCCCGAGCGACGGTGGCGTCGTGGCGCCGACGGACCCGCGGCCTCCGTGCCTGCGGGCGCCTGCGCCGGAGTCGTGCGCGTGGCGGGGGTCTGATCAGACCGGGCCTGACGCCGCGCGCGGAGTTCCTCACGGTTAGTGAGGCGCATGAGATAGCCATTCCCCGTGGCTTGAAAGTTCAGATCCCCGAAGCGGATCTCGAACCCGGCCGGGAGGGGGTCCGAGCTACCCATGCAGTAGCGTGTAGCACGGTATTCAGTGCGGATCACCATGGAGGGAGTTGGCGAAATGACCTTAGGCGCTCGCGTGCCCCACGGTGGGCGCCAACTGTCGGTGCGGAATATGGTCCCGACACTAACCAGTAGATAGCGCTGTGGTCTATCCCTCAATGGTCGATGGATGGCAACAAATGACACAAGGTTTTATCCTGGTTCCGGCCGAGGGGGCCGTACGTCCGATAGGGGTGTGCTCGTGGCACTATATTGCTCGGCACGGGGGTGCTTGTAGTGGGGCAAGTACAAGCAAGGCGGGAGAGGAAGTGTGGCTTCCAAGTCCCCGGAACGGTGGTCGAAGATGTTGTGGGAGAATAAGAGAGTGAGTGCACGGGGTGTTGTGTTGAACTCCGTCCCCCCACGGCTGGGGGATCGCCTCCCCTTTTATAGATCAAGGGGACGGCGGGTTACATGCGCGCCGCGCTACTTAGCTATGTGGAGAAGTGCGACGTGCTACGGTGTAGAGTGGGCGGCCATCCGTGCCATTCCCGCCACGATCCGGTCATCATGGCCTGACTTGTACCCGAACGCGGGCGGTTCGAGGGTAGGGGAGCGGCGGATGGCGGTGATGTCCTCCCGATAAGCTCGAGGGAGGTGCGACGCTGGCCCGTACGGCGCACAGGAGTTGGCAGAACGGCGTTCCTTCCCAACGTGCCTCACGGGGCTGGAGTCGTTGCTACAGGGTCCGGCGTGCGCCCTCGCGCATGCGGGTACGGCGGCCACGCCGTCACGGTGGCGGGGATGGCAGTCCACCGGCCTACCGCCTCCACCTAACCCTGTAGGGTCACAAGAAAGTACATCGAGGGTGCGCCGGCCCCCTTTCGAGGGCTCGGCGCGTTAGCCGTACTGGGGCGTGCGCGCGGTGTCACGGGACTGACACCGGCCGCACTGCACAGTCCATCCCCACAGTGGTGGGGATGGGCTCCTCCCTGGGGAGTTGGTGCGGCGGCACCGGGGCGCGAGCCCCGGCGCATGATGGCGCCGTCCCCGCGGCGTCGGGCGTTAAATGCCCGTGTACGGGGCCGGCGCACGCGTGCGGGACGTCCGCGAGCGTGGCGGGCCCCGGCCGAGGGCAGACGTACCCTCGAGCGAGGCAAAACCTGCTCGAGGGAAGTGCTGCCCCTCGAGCGGGGCGATGCCCGCCCGAAGGGTGCGTGCAGCCTCGAACGAGGCGGAGTCCGTTTCGAGGGGATCCTTGCGTGGGCCGCCTCGATGGGCCGTCGGAGTCCCGGTGGGCCGTGTCTCGCATGGTTAGGCACCCCGCATGGTTAGGCTTAATATTATCGGGTTTCGTTCGGGTTTTAAGTGGGTTTTCACCCATTGTTTAAGGGGACCCCTAGGGGTCTGTCCCCGACAATTTTGGCCGCCCCCACTAAACCTTCTGTGCTGGCGGTCGACATAACTCATCCGCCGACATAAATGGTATCATTTGTGCTGGCGGGTGGCTTATGTCGCCCGCCAGCAGTGATGCTTCAATGCTGGCGGTTGCTGACCCGGCGCCCCTGCGCCCCACTTTGGTAGCGGTTGATAGTTGCACCCGCCAGCACGCTAATTTGCTAGTGACAGGACAAATCGTTTCTGGCCTAGTGGTGTGCTTTTCATCGGGCGCACGGCAAAGCCTCTCTTTGCCGTGCGTTTCCTGGTGGACGCACGACGAACAATAACACACGGTTTCTAGTTATTTTGTCGTGCGTTTCCCGACCAACGCACGGCAAACACAAATCTTTGTCGTGCGTTTTCCTAAGGATGCACGGCAATCCTTGTTCCCTGACGTCTACCCCACCGGACCGTTCACTCCTCTTGACGGCTGTCAACCTTTGCCGTGCGCCTTCACACGATGCACGACAAAGACACATTGTTTGTGGTGCGTTTATGACAGGCGCACATCAATGGCAATGTCGTGCGTTTTACGTTGGCGCACGGTAATGATTTTTTTAAAAAATGACTTTTCGTACCTTCTTTTAATTTTTTCTCCACAAGTACATTATTTTGCACTCTATATTTCAATTATGTAATCATATCATTCTTTTTGCTAATTTTAACGATTTTTTATTGATAGGATTTTTTCATATAAAACAAATTTGAACTGCAAGTGCATAAAATAATAAAGTATAGTTCGTGGAAAATGATATTTGTGTAATTGATACCTTTTTAGGACCTTACCCATGAAAGTACTTGAAATTTTAAACAATTTGTTCGCGACGAATGAAAAAATACATGCATTTAAAATGTTTTTTAATTGTATTAAATGCAAATGAAGTTTGAAAGTCATGAGATTTGTCGAGAGCTCATGATATACTATGGGAAGGTTGCGAAAAATAGTACAAAGAGGTTTGGAACAATCCGCCACGTATAGTGTTTAGAAACCGAAGAATCTAACTTGAAGTTTCATAGTGTTTATAGTCATCTCACTTGGTTTGTAGTCTTAGTAAAATTTGAACTTGGTTTTTGATTTGAAAACTTTTTCTCTAGTGAACATATAACATACATTATCTCATGTTAGTTTATGGTATTTTTTAGCATCCATTTGCTAATTTTCATATATTAACTATAATGAAATAATTTAAATGGACATGTATTGAATTTGAGTAATAACTTCAAAGAAAAACTAGTTGTAAAAAAACATTCATATTTTGTCTACAATGTAAAGCTCCATCTGATTTTGAATACCGCATTCACACAAATTTGAATTTTCCATTCATTAAAACACAAAAAATTGAAATTTACTTGTCTTTGTCGTGCGTCGTTATAAAAAACGCATGACAAACAATATCATTGACGTGCACCATTGTGCAAAACAATGGCAAAGACTGCATGCCCCCATTTTTTTACGCTCTCCACCAGCCGGCGCTGCGGAAAAATCGAATTTGACTTGTCTTTGTTGTGCGTCACAGTTCAAAACGCACGACAAACAACAATGATTGTCGTGCCCTAACCTCCTAGGCGCACGGCAAAGATTGTGGCCCCACTTTTCCCACAAGCCGGCCCACCCACTCAGACTCCATCTCGCACACGCACTCAGACTCCATACGCACGCAAGCTGCAAGCCACCCCCACCCGAGCCCCCGTCCGCCGCGCCCCCGTCCGCCGCGCCGGCCCCGCCCTGCGGCGCCGGCCGCGCCCGCCCCCTCCTCCGGCAGACCGCGCGCCCGCCGCCCGCCCGCCCTCGCCCGCCGCGCCCGCCCCCACCCGCACCCCCCGCCCGCCCCCGCGCGCGCCCGGCCGCCCCTAGCTCCGGCCCTTGCCGCGTCGGGACCCGGCGCCCCCCGCCTCGTCCGCGCCGGGCGGGGTCCGGCGGCGGCCTCGGGCGGCTTGGATCTGGCCCCATCCGGCCGCCACCCGGCCGCCCACGCCCCCGGTCAGAGGAGAAGGAGGAGGAAGCGAAGTAGAGGCAGAAGGAGGAGGGGGAAAGGGAAGGAGGGCAGGGGAGAATAAGGAAGAGGAGATGGAGATGGAGAAGGGGTAGGAGATAGCCGAGGGGAAGAAGGAGGAAGGGAAGGAAAGGGCCGGAGAATAAGGAGGAGGAGAGGGAGGAGGCCGAGGGTGAACAGGGAGGAGGGGTGTGCTCCGGCCGTGCTCAAGCACCTCGTTGCCTCGACACCTTACTCCATCCGGTTGGTAATCAATGTCTCGACCTTTCTCAAATTTTGAGATTAAATTAGTATGATGACCTACACTTTCGTAATAGTGATGCATAAGTATGTTAGAATTAGATCAAATGAGTATGAAATTTAGTTAAATTTAGTGATGCATAAGTATGTAAGATTAAATTGGGGTACTACCTATATGTTTGTTATGCTCAATGGCGAAGTCAAAAAATGGCAAAATATCGGAGGCAAATCACTACTTCTTGTGTCTGGCCATCGAGCCGTAGGAAGAAAATGTTTTTGTGGCCCGACCGTCGTATGGACCTCCCCGGGCCCACTACCTCGGTGGGTAACGGGACCGACTACTCGGTGGGCCCCTAGGACTACCCGACTTGCGCCGCATGGCACCTGCCGGCGTGAAGCACAAGGACTACGGAGGAGAAGTACTCGGATAGGAAGGTCGTACATGTCCCGCATCGTATAGAGGACTCCTAGACGTACTCGACTAGTACTCTCTCCCCCGAACCGACTTGTAACCCCCGCCTCCCGACTATATAAGGCGAGGCGGGGACCCCTCTCTCTCTCACGACTTAAGATTGCATCATCTTCTAATCGCACCCAATCAATCCCGAGCCACGCAAGCATACAGGACATGGGGTATTACACACCTTGCGGCCCGAACTTGTCTAAATTGTGTGCCACGTGTCTCTTCCTTCGAGTTACCGATCTCGGTGAGGCCACATTCATCTACTTCGGGTACTCCCCTTAGTAGGTTGCCGCTCTAAAACACCGACATCGGCGCGCCACGTAGGGGATCTCGCCCGAGATCACATGGCGAACTCGATGGCTTCTGTCTACATCAAGCCAACCGTCGCCTTCAACCGCGGCGACACCTTCGTCTTCGGTGCACCGGGTCCGCACCGCCGACGGCGCCGGATCCTTCCAAAGCCACCTCACCATGCCGCCCAACCCGGAGACCGGCCTCGTGACACTTCCCGAAGTAGTCACGGGCGAACTCGCCGGCAAATTCGGCGAAATTTCGCTTTTCGACCAACACGCCGACTTCAAGCTTGGATCCGCCTCCAACTCGAGCTCGACGTCCCCGTGGGCCATCGTATGCGAGCGGCTACTCGCCCATCGCATGTGGATTCCCCCACCCCCGCGAGCGCTTCACACGTGGCCCCCGCAACGTCGGCAGGGCCCACACAAAGACTCCCACTACACGCGGGCCGGCAAGGAGCCCGTACCCGAGTACGACTCGGACTCCGACACCGCCTCCGCCACGCCTCGGACTCCAACCCCCTCTCCCGGCTTCTACTCGGACTCCGCGTATGAGTTCGACTTCGGGTCGGACCCCGAGGAGCCCGAGTCCGAGGATAACTCTACGCAGCAACCCCTGTCGGGTCTAGCTACCGGCTTGGTTATAACATCTACACCCGCCGGCGGATTTGTCTACGGCCGGACCGCAAGCCCGCCGACCCGACAAACGGGAACTCGCACCGTGTCGCCTACCTCGACTCACTTCCCTTCCAGGAGGGAACACCGCTTGCTCCGGCGCCGGGGAGCACACTCCTACAGAGGTGGCAACCAGCGACTCCAGCCTTGGCTCTCCCGACCGGCAAGTCTTCATGACTACCAACGAGACGCCAGGGCCCTCAGGCACGGTCCCTGACCAGTACCTCGAGGACATCTCAGCGAACGAGTTGTCTGCCGACGCGCCTGCCGATGAGACCACCGCCAACAGAGACGCCAGACGTGAACACAACGAAAAGTGTAACGAACGGCGTTGTCGTCTCCGCGATACCCTCCCCATCCGCAACCTCGCTGAAGCACTCGACCAAGTCGTGAGCCGGTACACACTACCCCGCAGCAATGCCTCATGTCTATCACTACGATAGCACGTCAGGCCCAGGGGATGCGCGCGGGACAAGTCATCACCAAGCTCGCGGAAGATGCCTACTTCATGCGAGTCAACACCAGGGTCGCTCAACCACCTCCCGTCAGGAACCGCGACAACAAAGCCACAAGTCGCAGTGCGGACCTCGGTCGTAACCATACTCGAGTTGAGCTGCCGGCCAATCCCAACCGTACTCGTGCAACGGCCAGCGGGCCCTCCCAAGGTGGCAACAGCGCCGCAGCTGCTGGCGGCGATTGTGAGGTCGTTCCCCATCGCGACCCTGGCAGCGGAGGCAGCGACAGCAGAAGCTCCAAACATGGGGCTAGCAGGAGGGCCGGTGGCGGAGGTGATCGCGGCAGTGGAGGCCACGCGAACAGCCACGTCTTCAGAGCCTCACAGGGCGGCTTCGATGCCCGCTAGAAGATTGAAGAACTACGGCGCAAGAAGGCTTCCACGTCCAAGCGACAACGACGGCTTCCCCACCTTCTCCGCGCGACTTCGCAACCTCCTCCTCCCAGAGAAATTCAAGCCTCTGGGAATCACCAAGTATGGCGCAAAGCAAGATCTCGTGTAGTGGCTTAGATGCTACGCCCTCTCCATCGAGAACGCTGGTGGCAACAACGACACCAAGTGCCTCTACTTCCCCTTCTATCCGGACCAAGCCCCGCTCACATGGCTCGAGTCACTCTAGAAGTACTTGATCGACAAGTGGGGTCGGTGAAGGAGCGGTTCACCAGCAACTTCGCGGGCGCTATGGGCCGCTCGGGTACTCCCATGGACCTTGTCATGGTGAAGCAGGAACAGGGCGAAACCCTTCGCAAGTACATGCGCTGTTTCTTCGACAAGCGCGCCATAGTAGTCGATGTCTCTGACAAGGAAGTCAACGACCTCTTCCAAGACAGTCTCTACCACCGTCGCACTTTCGAAGACTTCGGTCGTTGCCGCCCAAGCTCCATCACCCACCTCAAGGACATGATCACGTCTTGGGCTGATGAAGAAGACAAGGCCAATGCCAAGTACGACGCCATCCGCGGCAAGAGCAAACAGAACACGGGCGGCGGCAGTAGCAACAACGGGAACCAAGGCGGTCGCAACAACAACAACTACTCGGGTCCCAACCGCAAGCGCAAGCCAGACAACTCTATCGCGGCTATCCGGCGCCCCGCAAAGGAGAACTCGAAGAAGACCACCGACGGCTTCAAAAACTTGTCGAAGGAGAAGTACCCATGGCACCCCGGACGGCAACCACACCACCGAGCCGAGCGTGCTACCAACTCGAGCGAGCACTCAAGGATACTCCGAGCCACGGCACCCTCATGACAAGAAAGGCAAGAAGAAGAACGACGAAGGCAATGGCGACTTCCAGGAACCCGACAAGACCGTTAACGTCCTCTTCGGCGGACTACCCGGTGGCGGGTCCAAAAAGCTACTCGTCGAGAAGTCATGAGCATTGAACCAGCGGTCCCGACCCCTCTCAGGTGGTCGGAGGTACCCATTACCTTCTCCCGCGCGGATCAATGGACTAGCTTCTCCGAACCAGGGCGGTTCCCACTCGTCCTGAAGCCGGTGGTCGCGGGCTCCAAGCTCAACAAGGTCCTCATCAACGGTGGAAGCAAGCTTAACGTCCTTTTCACCAAGACCTTGAAGAAGATGAAGCTCGACATCACCCACATGCTCACCAAGAGCACCTCGCCCTTTTACGGCGGCGTCCCCGGGAACGCGGCTATCCCACCGGGCTCGGTGGTCCCGCCGATTACCTTCGGGGGAATCTCGGGACAACTATCATACCGAGTACATCAAGTTCGAAGTCGCGGACTTCGAGACGTCCTACCATGCCATCCTCGGCGGGCCGGCTATCGCCAAGTTCATGGCGGTACCCCACTACACCTACTTGGTACTCAAGATGTCGAGTCAAGCGGGTGTACTCTCGCCGCATTGGGACTTGAAGATATCGCACGACCGCGACACGGAAGCCTGTGGAGATCGCCTCCACAAATCAAGTACCCAATGCAATGATGGAGATCTATGTTGCGTCGAAGAAGCTTTCCCTAAGTGAACTCGACATCCCGGAGAAGTCGGACAAAGCTAACAAGCCTTAGCCGCCCGAGGAGGTTCGGTCAAAACAATTGACCTCGGGACGGGCGACGAAGAAGCAAGACCACCACCATCGGGGCGGGTCTCGAACCCAAATAGGAAGACGCGCTCATTAACTTCCTTCGGGCTAACCGCAACATCTTCACGTGGAAACCAACGGACATGCCGGGGGTGCCCGGGGAGTTGATTGAGCATTCACTCAACGTCGATCCTAAAGCTACCCCGAAGCGACAACACCTCCGGCGCTTCGCCGACGACGGACGGGACACCATCAAGAAGGAACTCGCCAAACTACTCGCGGCCGGCTTCATCGGAGAAGTCTTCCATCCCGAGTGGCTCGCCAACCCCGTCCTCGTCCGCAAGAAGAACTCGAACGAGTGGAGGATGTGCGTCGACTACTCCGACATCTAAAAGCACCGCCCCAAGGACCCCTTCGGGTTGCCACGGATTGACCAAGTCATCGACTCCACGGCGGGGGCCGCGACCTGCTCTCGCTTCCTCGATTGCTACTCCGGTACCACCGGATCGCGATCCAAGAAGAAGACCGAGGAGAAGACCGCGTTCATCACCCCGTTTGGCGCGTCTTGCTACACAACCATGTCCTTTGGGTTGAAGAACGCCGGCTCTACATACCAACGAGCTATCCGGGCCTGCTTCAAGAGGCACCTCAACAAGAACGTCGAAGCCTACATGGATGACGTGGTCGTCAAGACCCGAAACTCCGAGCACGCTCATCGACGACCTTGAAGAGACTTTCGCATCCTTGCGCGAGTACCGCGGAAGCTCAACCCGAACAAGTGCGTCTTCGGCGTACCATCGGGCAAACTACTCGGCTTCATCATCGGCGATCACGACATTGAAACAAATCCCGAGAAGATCTCCGCCATCGCCAGGCATGAAAGCTCCCACATGCATCAAAGACATCCGGAAGTCGACCGGGTGCATGGCGGCCTTGAACAGATTTATCTCGAAGCTCGGAGAACGGGGGCTCCCCTTCTTCAAATTACTCAAGCACCAAGAGAAGTTCGTGTGGACTCCGGAGAGGTGGACCAAGCCCTTGCCCAGCTCAAGGACTTCCTATCGAAGCCACCAGTCCTCACGGCTCCTCGTAAAGGCGAGCAGCTACTGCTCTAGCTCGCTGCGACTACTCACGTGGTCGCATCTGCCATCATCGTCGAGCGGCGGTAAGACGGCCATGCCTATCTAGTCCAGCACCCGGTCTACTTCGTCGGTGAGGTCCTATCAGAATCCAAGGCACGCTACCGGCCCGCACGAAGCTTCGTACGCAATGCTCATCACCTCGCGGAAGCTACGACACTACTTCCAGGAGTACTCGATTTCCGTCATCACCGACTACCCGCTCGGCGACATCTTGCGGAACCAAGATGCTACTGGAAGAATCTCCAAGTGGGCAGTCAAACTCGGCGCCCTCAACATCGACTTCAAGCTACACACAGCCATCAAGTCGCATGCACTAGTCGACTTCATGGCGGAGTGGCGGGAGAATCAGCTACCTACTCCAACCGAGCGCCCACAGCACCGGGTGATGTACTTCGACGGCTCACTCAACCTCGAGGGCGCGGTGCGGGAGTACTCTTGATCTCCCCTACGGGCGAACAACTCAAGTACGTCCTGCGCATCTTCCGGAAGGTCTCAAACAACGAAGCCGAGTACGAAGCTCTACTACACGGGCTTCGCCTCGCGGCCTCACTTGGGATCAAGCGGCCACTAGTCTACGGCTACTCCACGGTGGTCATCAACCAAGTCAACAAGTCCCGGGACCGCAACAAGGAGAACATGGATGCCTACCGCCTAGAAGTCCGCAAGCTCGAGAACAAGTGCCATGGTCTCAAGTTCCATCACGTCGTCCGCGACAACAACGTCGCGACGGACGTCCCGTCGAAGCTTGGTTCTACTCGCGCTCAAGTACCAAGCGGGTGTCTTCGTCCACGAGCTTCATGCGCCATCCATCCCGGAGCCGGCGCCACCGACCACTGTCCCAGCGCATCCCCCGGCCGGCCGGGGGAGGTCATGATGATCGACGTGGACCGGAGGCGGCCCTTCATTGACTACCTCGGCCGAGCGAAAGGTTCCCTCGGACAAGAACTTGGCCGAGCAACTCATCCGCCGGGACAAGTCCTACGTCCTCGTCGGAGACAAGCTCTACGGTGGGGCGCATCTTCCGGAGTACTCATGAAGTGCGTCCCCAGACAAGAAGGAAAGGACATCTTGGAGGAGATCCACAAGGGCGTCTGCGGCAACCACGCGTCCTCTCGTACGCTGGTCAGCAAGGCCTTCCGGCGAGCTTTCTACTGGCCCACAGCTCTGGGCGACGCCGAAAAACTCGTTAGAAGGTGCCAAGGGTGCCAGTACTTCGCCAAGCAGCAACACGTCCCAGCCTACAAGCTAGTCACCATACCGCCAACCTAGCCTTTCGCCCGCCGGGGGCTCAACATGATTGGGCCACTACCAATCGCGCTAGGTGGATTCAACGAGCTTCGGTGGCCATCGACAAGTTCACCAAGTGGATCGAGGTCAAGCCGGTTATATGCCCCAAGGCCGACGAGTACTCGACTTTCCGGATGAACTCGTACATCGCTACGGACTACCCCATTGCATCATCACGGACACGGGCTCCAACTTTAACAACCACCGGTTCTGGGAGTACTGCGAGAACAGCGGGATCGACGTCCGATATGTCTCAGTTGCCCATCCTCGGTCCAATGGACAAGTCGAGCGTGCCAATGGGATGGTGCTCGATGCTCTCAAAAAGCGGCTACACGACGCCGCCAACTTCAAAGGAGGCAAGTGGATCAAGGAACTACCCAACGCTCTCTGGGGGCTACGTACTCAACCCTCCAAGCCAACGGGGCAATCTCCATACTTCCCCGGTCCGCGGCTCCGAAGCAATCCTCCCCGCCGATGTCATGTGGGATTCACCGGCGGTGGAGCAATACGACGAAGGTGTATCCGAAGACAACGGACGAGTTGACATCGACGGACTCGAAGAAGCTCGCCGTGCCTCCCTCGTCCGGTCGGCAAGGTACCTAGAGGGTATCCGACGCTACCACGATTGCAATGTTAAGGAACCCTCCTTCAACGTTGGTGATCTTGTCCTCCACCGCATCTAGAACACGAAAGGACTACACAAGCTCGGCTCGCCCCCGGAAAGGTCCCTTCACGGTGGCAAAGGTGATCGGACCGGCTCTTACCACCTCCGGACGCTTGAAGGCGAAGACGTCAACAACCCGTGGAACATCGACCAACTCTATCGATTCTACGCCTAGTCTACACGACTACACCGGGGGCTCCGGTCCTATACGACTACTCAAAGACCCCTTCGCCGTAAGCGGCCTCCGGTCTAGGCACCGGTCTACCGGACTACTCCACTCCGGGATCCAGCCCACGCGGCTACTAACGGATCTTGGACTGCGACGAGTGACAAAGGACTCCGGCGGCGGTCTACCGAGAGACCATGTACTTCTAGATCCGGCCTACACGACTACTAATGGATCTACTGGCCGTAAGCGGCCGTACGCCCTAGCACTACTTAGTCGTAGGCGGCCTCGCGGTCCCGGTGACTACTCTGTAACAACGGCCCCGGCCATCCGGGTATACTTCTTCGGTAATAAAGTTTGATTATTATCAACTACTTTCTCGTCTCCTTCCCGAACGGGACTACCGGCGAGTACGACTACTCGCGACGACTCCATGATGGGACTCCGCACTAACGGATCGTGATAACGAGTACTCATTTATGGATGTTTCTTTCATTCATACTTAAACAAGTTCATTACGACTTTGTTTATACACAATTACTGCTACGAGCTAACTTTACGGACTACTAGAGATTCAAATTCTCGGCAACTTGTCTAGTAATGGGCGCCATCTCGCTCCAGCAGCTCCGTGTGTCTTGCTCGTCCGTGCGGTTGGCGGCTAGTCTGCCGACGACCACGTCAACCGGAGCCTTTGGGAAGTACGACTTCAGGAAGGCCGAACCTTGTTGGGGATCGACTTCGCCAAGTGCTTGACGTAGGTCGCCGGGCGGCCGGGGGCTTCCCTCGGCCGGTCCCGGCAAAGGAGCTATCTTCGGACCGCCGGGGTGAGGCACCGGTAGCCTCGCGATGGGGAACGCGGCTTCCTCGAGTTCCTTGAGTTGAGCTTGCGGCTTCTCGCCGATCCTCGTTTAGCTTCGCAAAGATTTATAGCGATTGACGAGGTCACGATCCGATGCAATGCGGAGATCCATGTACTTGTCGCACTCGTAAGCAAGTCGCTTATAATCATACTCCGGTACCTTGCGGGCCTCTTGCTCTCGGTAGAAGAGGTTCTTCATGTCGGTCTCTGAAGCCCTCAGCTGGTCGACGCGGGTCTCAAGCTCTACGGATTAAACAAGGCAAAGCGGGTCAGACTCCTTAAAGGTACTATCAACAAGTACTCAGCACGTCAACGGCGTACCTTTGTTCTTGTTGCGAAGGGACTTGTTCTTCCGCACCAGCTCGTCGCTCTTTGCCTGCACATCTTGGATGTCGTTGTGATACTGGGCGAAGCCGCTATCCAGCTTTGACTGCATCGCGGCGGCGTGCTTCCGGGACTTCACGAGTTGCTCCTCTAAGGCTTCCGCCCGGAAAACTGTGTCGCCGTACCCTTGAAGCATGTCAGACTTCTACCGGGACCTCTCCGCGGCGTCCTGCAACAGGCAACACATGTCAACTGGGTACTCAACACTAAAGGATTGACTACTCAAGGGTGTCGACTACTCACCTTTATCCATTGCTCGGCCTGGCGCATTGCCTCCATGTGCCGAGCCACCGTCGCCGGGTCGACAAGATCATCCGTCAACGGCTCGATCCCACCACGACTACTCGTCACGGCTCCGGACATTGGGCCAAGCGGATTGGCTCCGCGTCCTAGATCTCCGGCGAGCGAATGACTACCTCCGCAGCCGGTTACGGTAGCGCGTCGTCGCCCTCTCCTCCGGTCGTCGTGGCGGCTTCTCCGACGGCCACCTTCATCGGCTCGGGGGCTGCTCCGGCGGCTCCCCGAGTCTCCGGTGTCACATCTTCAATGGGCACCGCGAGACGGGATATCGTTTCCCTCGGCTTCGGCACTTGTCATCAAATGACAACCGGATCGATCATACACCGGCGGATACGACTACTCTTCGGGGCTACTTGCACCAGAGCAAAGTATTTACCGTCTACGATGCTGGCCTCGGGCAAGGTAGCCTCCACGGCTGGCGCCTCGGACACTGCCTGAGGGGCGGGAGTGGACTCCTCAGCGGGCGGCGTGGTTTCCTCTTCCTCCACCGCTGTGGCAGGTTCATCTTCCTCCCAGGTCAAGTTCGTCGATTTCCTGCAGAGTACACAAGCTGGTTGTCAACCCAGTACGACTACCACATCCAATGTACTACTCGAGAAGGACCAACACTTACAAGGTCGACCGGACCACCGTCACGGTTGGGGGCACCGAGGATACTGGCAATGTCGACCAGTCCTGCCTCGGCAGGCACCTCCTCCTGCGCCTCAGTAGCCGCTGCCTCTTCAGTGGCGGCCGGCGGCCGGTTCTGTGCTCTCCTCAGCAACAGGGGGCTGGCGCGACAACTGCGCCAAGAGCTCCTCCACTGTGGGGGCTGGGCTACGACTACCCCGGCTGGCTCTCCCACTATGTCCCAATCGCCTTCGTCACCCTGCTCAACGGGGTCGGAAGGCGGCATGTCGTCAACACACAACATCGAGACATAAGTACAAGACTATCCTATTCAAGACGGCTTACCTCTTGGGACGTGGTCTCCGTGACCTTCAATTTCTTGGCCACGCGCTTGCGGGCCACGTTGCGCGGCCTCCTTGGCGGCGCGGGCAAACTAGCCTCCAGGCTAGTCGGCGGATCCTGAACGAGAGGAATGTGCGGTAATCCAGGGCGGCTGAATCTTGACCGCAGCTGGAAGCGCTCTTGCAGCGTCTCCTCATCATCGTTCTCCTCGGACGTGTCTTCGACGACTACTGTGTCATCTCCTTCACCAACCTCGTGCCGCTCCTTGGCCTTGGCTTTCCCTTCCTCTGGGACCTCGACAAGTTGAGGAGGTGACACCGGCTTGGAGACGAACTTCACCAAGTCATCCTGCAAGAAGCACAATGCGTCAGCACGACTACTCTTCCGTAATGAGTACTCGACAATGGGTACGGCTACCGACCTCATTTGGTGGGCGCGCGGCGGAGTACTCAGGCACGGGGCATGGCGTGTACACCGGTATGTCTTTGAAGATCCCCGCCCACCTATCAACGATGTCGTCGTTGTCGACTTCATCACCGGCATCCGCGACGTGTCGTCGTCGCCGGTGTACCGGTACCATAGGGTGTCGCGGGCCATCGGCGGCCGCACCCTTCGCTTCATGAAGCCGAAGGCCACATGTTCGGCCCTCGGCCACGGCTTCTCTCAACGCCTTGATCTTCTCCAGCGGCTCGGGCAACCGGATACCTTCTGCATTGTCGATCCACTATTGAGAAGCGCCGGCGCAATCTTGGGTCTTGGCCTTGGATTTCTTCCACTCTTGATTCGGATTTAGTCACGACGGAGACACCGGCGGCGATGTCCCCGCGCGGATCCGGCGGCCTCCTCACGAGCCCTTTTCTTCCCACCGGCGGCCTTCGAGGTCTTCGACGGCGAGGGCTTCATTCTCCAAGTGCAAGGTGTCTTCACTCGCATTCGCTCGGGGGCTACGGTGGTGGCTCTCTACGGCGGCGCGTTCGGATCTACAATCCTCTCAACAGCGGCAGTGCGCACTGGCGGTGATTTCTGGCTCGATCTGCTAGGAATGGCTGCGAATGCGTGGGGTGAAAAACCCTAAGGGTTTTGGCTTCTATTTATAAGTCAACAGCAGCCCCTCCAATGGCCGGATGGATAAGTCTGCGCACGGCTGACTCAGCGGCGGTGCCTGACTCTTCAACTTCTACTAGTCGACGCGCCTCATCTCGGGGGCTCGGCTACTTCTATACAACTTCCTGGGTAGCGGCAAGACTCGGGAGCAACTCAAGACACATTCTACAAGATGACCCTTCAATTCGAGAGGAAGTACTCGACTCAAGGCTCAGGGGCTCCGTGCCACGTGTCCTTCGGTTTTTTCTCCGGATTTTATGGGATATTCTTGCCAAAACTTCAGATGGACTCGGCCCGAGTCTACAACTCAACCTAAGGCTCGCGGGCTACTCCATATGGAGTGCGATTTTGCAATCGCACTTCCATATCGATTTCGGCTTCAAGACAACAAGGGCATTGTTGAAGACCTTCAAGAGCGGCACTCGAGGACGCTTGGGACTACTCGAGAAGACTTCAGGATTGCTCAAACATCAGCTGGAGTACATTCCAGCCTCGGGATGCTTCAACTATTCTTGAAGACCTTTGACTTGTAGTACTCAGGGACGCTTGAGGACTACTCGTTAAGGTCGTCAAGACTACTCGAAGCTATCCTTCTCGACTACAAAGTACTCGGGGGCTTGTCATATGGACCTCTCTGGGCCCACTACCTCGGTGGGTACCAGGACCGACTACTCGGTGGGCCCCTGGGACTACCCGACTTGCGCTGCACGGCACCTGCTGGCGTGAAGCACAAGGACTACGGAGGAGAAGTACTCGAATAGGAAGCCGTACATGTCCCGCACCGTATAGAGGACTCCTAGACGTACTCGAGTAGTACTCTCTCCCCGAACCGACTTGTAACCCCGCCTCCCGGACTATGGAAGGCGAGGCGGGGACCCCTCTCTCTCTCACGGTTTAAGATTGCATTATCTTGTAATCGCACCCAATCAATCCAGAGCCACGCAGCATACAGGACGTAGGGTATTACGCACCTCGCGACCCGAACCTGTCTAAATTGTGTGCCACGTGTCTCTTCCTTCGAGTTACCGATCTCGGCGAGGCCACATTCATCTACTTCGGTACTCCCCTTAGTAGGTTGCCGGTCTAAAACACCGACACCGACCTTCATGTCGTGGCTTTTCTTCCAAGTTTTGGAAATCTCACCGCACAGGGGAGGTGCTGCCGGAATTTTGGATATACGCTAAGTCTTGATGGGTTTTTTGCAGGAAAGCTCCCATTGCCGCAACCACTGTCGAAGGAGGAGTAAGAGGAGGCCACATTGTTGTTGCCTAGGAGGCCTCTTCGGGCTCCGTCCTTGTCTCTTGTCGAGTTACTAGGTGAGCATGTGCAAATGCCCCTGTTTCCATATCATGTACATATATGGCTAGATCACGTAACCTAGTTAGGCGTCTCCCGTTCGAAAGAGATACTGTTGGAAATATGCATATGCTTGCATATCTATGATCGTATCTATTTCGAAATGTCCACATTTTCTGGACAGCCTGAGGATGTGTATATGGGTTTAGTTTCCATGGTCTCTTGTCGATGAACTTGGATGTGCTAGTGGACTTGTCGATGAGTAACGTGTGGATTTATCTATATGTGATGTCTGTGATGATTATTGTGATATATATAATGCATGTAATGAATATTATGATATATATGATGTCTGTGATGAATATTATGGAATGCATATTATTCCAGTGATTTTTGGAGATTTTTAAATGTGAAAAACAAAAAATTATTGCAAAGGTCACTTTGTCGTGCGTTTTTGGAAGGCACACGGCAAAGTGACAAAAACCACCAGCCGAAATAGTGCCTTTGCCATGCGTTTTATTGTGGCGCATGACAAGGGCGCCATTGATTGCCATGCGTTTTTATGGCGGCGTAGAGGTGATTGCCGTGCGCTTTCAATGGTGGCGCACGGCAAAGGGAGGTGATTGCCGTGCGTTTTAGACTATGGTGCACGACAAAGGGACGTGATTGCCGTGCATTTTAGACTATGGCGCACGGGAAAGGCTAGTGATTGTCGTGCGTTTTTCTACCGGCCCACGGCAAAGGCTGTAATGCGCCGTTGGCCTCGGCGCTGTCAGTTGCTTTTTTTGTCATGCGCCTCCCTGTGACGCACGGCAATGATAGTTCACTGTGCGTTGTCAGACAGGGCGCACGGCACTAGGACTTTACAGTGCAAAATTCTACCATGTGCTCTTTGCCGTGTGCCCCGACGAAAAACGCGCGGCAAAGACTTTACCGTGCATTTTCGTGACTTTGCCGTGCGCACGGCAAACCCCCTGTTTCCCGTAGTGACCAGCCTCGAAGGAGCTCCCAACCATTAGCAATGGGGAGCCTAGGATTGCTTTTAGATCGACATGCCACTCAAAACATCCTTAACCGTCGTAGAGATGAAAAAAGAAAGAAAAGAGTTGACAAAGCTAATATTTGAAGATAAAAAGTAGGTAAATGTTTGATGGATTGGGTAAGGCTCAATCAGCTACAACCATTATATTTATGTGGTGGAAAGGTCTTTTTTTAACGGCAAATTATATTGTGGGGGAGTTCCCCACAACAATCAGCGGCAAATATATTAAAAAGGACAGACAGGAGCAGGCCCAGAACAAAAAGGAAGAAAAGAAAACATTGAAAGAAGATAGGAAATAAGACTTTCGCAATGAGCCTCCTTGAACCTAATAACTTGAAGCCAAACAAGCTCTCGGAACTTCAAGGTCGAGATGGTGATCGATGGAGGTGCAACATCAAAGATGATGGTATTTCTTATTTTCCAAATCTCTCAAGCAGCCATGACGAAGATCTCCATGAAGAATGAGGAGGAGAAGTCATCTTTTGGCTCTCATCAACCTCCTATGAACATCAAGCTCATCCACCCAAGAAATATGAAGCTTACTCCATAGGAGATGGCAAAAGGGCACTCAAAGAAGAGATGATCCCTATCTTCCATAGCATGGGTTTGGCATAAAACACAAGACACATTGGATGGATCATTGAGATTTGGATGGGTTATCATCTCTTTGGTGTGCTAGCCAAGTGGTTAGTTAATTTACTAAACACAGATGGTATATGGCAAACATTGCTTCAGAACAAATACCTAAGATCAAAATCTTTAACTCAGGTGGAAGCCAAACCTTATGACTCTCATTTTTGGAGAGGCCTTATGCATATAAAAGATGAGGTACTGTCTAAAGGGTCCTTTGATATCAAGGATGGGACCAATGTGAGATTCTAGGATGACATTTGGATACGAGACAAGCCGCTCCAAACTCAATACCCAAACTTATATAATATAGCGAGGGACCCACACAATACAATATCCAAGATAATGGCCACAAGCCCTATTAATATCTCCTTTAGGAGGGATTTGGTGGATAACAATCTTAGAGAGTGGCTTGGTTTAGTGGCACAGATCTGACATGTGCAACTCACGGAAGGTTCCGATTTTTTAAATGGAGCCTAACCAAGTCCGGCTTGTTCACCGTCCGGTCTTTGTATCACAATCTTATTGATACACATCCACCGTTTCAGCATTGGAAGATCTGGAAGATGAAAATTCCACTAAAAATAAAGATTTTTCTCTGGTTTCTACAAAGGGGGGTTGTTCTAACCAAAGACAATCTCTCTAGGAAGAATTGGAAAGGTAGTCAGAAATGCATCAGCTGTAACAGGAACGAGAATATCCAACACCTCTTCCTTGACTGCCCCTTTGCTAAAACGATTTGGAGAATCATCTTTTTCGCTACTAATCTGAATCAACCTAGATCTATCAGCCATTTGTTTAGTACTTGGCTAAATAATCAACCTAAAAGCATTAAAGGTTTGATCTGGGTGGGCACAACGGCGTTGTGTTGGGCTATCTGGCGCTACCGGAATGATGTAGTTTTCAAGAAAATGAAAACTAACTCTATCATGCAGGTTATTTTCTGGGGAGCATACTGGTTACGCTCCTGGGCCCAGCTTCAGCATGATGAGCAAGCCAAGGACACCCTCACCCTGTTGAGCAAGAAATTGGAGGTTATTGCTCTAGAGATATCAAACAGAGGGTGGAAGCACTTGTATCGTTTGATTTAGTCCTTGTATCTTTCGAAGCCTTTGGTTTGCTGTTTTTACCAATGTTGGTGTGTAATAATTGGATGTGTACATCCATGGATGTAGAGGCCGGATTTTGTAATCCCTTATCTAAAAAACTCATCTCTTTGGTGTTGAGATGATCCACAATGAGCAGCCATGCAAAGATTTGAGCCTTGGGGTGGTTTTTGAATTCCACAACAAGTTGAACAGACCGCCGGTGTTAAGCCGGAGGAAGGAGAGGATGAGGCAAGGACGGGGAACTTGAACCAGAAAAGGCAAACTCATAAAACTTGGCTGAGGAATACGAAGGGGATCCCCAAACAAATATCCAGTTGTTATTAGAGTTCTGGTCATAGGAGAAAGACTGCAGCAGCAGTTGCAAATCCTATAATTCAACAAAGGCCTCCCAGAACAAAGGAAGAAAGAAAAGTGAATCTAGATCATGTTCTTCCATAACAGCCTTGACATAGATGTTTTTGTATCCGGCAAAGGAGAAAAGACGCGGGAAATCATCAGCAAGAATGCTATCTCCCCAGAGGTCATCCTAGAACATGACTGAAGGCCCATCACCAAGAATACAGCGAGCAATTCCTCTGAAATGGGTGTTAATACGAAGAATATCCTTCCACCAAAGGAGCCCACCTCCCTGGCTGCATGAGGAACCTTCTCTGAATAATAGGTGGACCAGATCAAGGAAACCCAAAGAATATCTTTCTTGTTGTAAAACTTGTCAAAAAAATTCAGAAGGACGGCATCATTTCGAACCTTCAGATTGATCACACCTAAGTAGGGATGGCAGCGGGTCGGGTAAGTGCGGGTAAAGCATTTACCCGCCCACGAGCATATCCGCTCTGCTAGCTTTTACCCGCCCGCAAGTATGCCCGCAGATAAAAAACCTTGCTCATATCCGCACCCAACAGATATCCGCGGGCAGCAAGGGAAATGACATATCACCATGCTCATTCCAACATGAACCACAACAATTTCACAGCCATAATGCAATATAAAAGTCTCATTTTATCAGGTAGCATGCATGCGTGGACGAGGACGATGATCATCTGCTAACTTTACTAGCATTAACCTCCAGGAAATGCTAAGTATCACGCTTTTTGTTCTTCAACACCGGCGTAGATCGAGAAGAGTCGAAGTTCTGACTGTTACATTGATTCCTTTCGTTACATGACCGATGAGCAGGAGGGGTGACCGGGCAAGGGCCGTCGTAGCCTGTAGATGCGCCGTCGGGCGTCAGTAGTCTATTGGTCTGCAGCTGCTGTAGCGGAGCTGCCTGCCCCTATCGGTGGAGGATTTTGCTGTCGGGCGCCTAGGCGAGCGACGGGGCGAGGGGCAAGGGCCGGCAGGCGGGGGTGATGAGATGTCGTCGTCCTCGTGCGCCGCCTCCAGCACCATCAAATGCGCCGCCGCCCCTGATCCTGACTACGAAGTATGAACACCGAACGAGAGAGAAAGAAATGAGAGGAGGGGTGGAGGGGGAGATGGTGGCCACAATCTCTTGATGAGGCACATGGTTAGGGTTTGTGTTTATGGGCTTGGAACATATTTTTATGGGTTGTGTATTTCAAGCGGGTACGGATGTATCCATGGGTGAAGTTTGCTGCCTGTTAGCTGCCCGCGGGTGGATTTTGCTGTCCGTATCCACGCCTACGGGGCGGATTTTGCTGCCTGTACCCTTGCCATCCCTACACCTAAGCTCCCATGGTAAGGTCTTGCTCTGCAAAGAAGTCCTTTAAAAACCTAAATGTATCACTACTTCTCAACTCTATTCTGGCGCCGTTGCTGGGGAAGCACTTGCGATCAGACATCGTTAAATATCGCTTTTCAATCTTATCATATGTTAGCATACTGCTCCTCCCTTGTGTTGTTTTATTTTGTGGGATAGAGCAGCGATGAGTCAATGCAGTGCAGTCCCTCGAGCGGTCTTCAGGAAGTAGAGGGATATAGTCATTTGGGTCACCAGGAAGTAGTCGTTCAGTTGTGACACAGGCTTCTCAAAAACCTTATCGCCTATGAAGTTTGCGAAAGACCCCTCTTCCTCGAGTCAATTTATATGTTAGTACATCAAACAAAGAAGAGAAGGAGAAGGAAAAGAAAATTGAAGATAAGCACAAAACTTCCACATCAAGCAAAAAAGCTCAAGACACTGCCAATTACAGGGTACCTAGAATCCATATAGTATTACAGAACATCGGATTATTTTCTATACACTGCTATTGCTGTCAAAATCGGATTATATATGTCCAAAGAAAAAATCAGAGAATGTCCATATATTACTATACATGGCAGTTTGGCATTGTTTAGATAGGCAAATGTGGTGATCTGAGGATGAATAGTGGAAATTTATGTCTTACACTGCTTATTACAGGATACCGACATTGCTGTTGCTGTCACGTTTTTATCACACATCAAGGACTCCTGCTGATAAGGAGTGGAGCACCACCGGAGAAGAGAGGCCCAATGATAACGAGCATTCCAGTCGCTAGCATTCCCGGAACACGATACGACCAAGTCCATCGTATCACCCAATCTGCTTGATGTTGTAGAAATATATATGATAAGAAATGAGCGGTCGGAGTGAGACGGAAACTTCGAAATTCATTTTTCTCATCAATTTGTACTAGCCACGAGTGTATAAATAGGCCCCTTGAGGTTCTGGCTCAGTTCACAACTCTCTATCTCTGCGTGTGTGTGCACACACGAACACAGAGAGAAAGAGCACAAGTTGCACAACAGCTTCATGGGGTTCTTGGTGCTTGTTGTTTGTATCGTAGCCACCACGCTGATCACCATTCGTGCCCTGCATGGAAACATGCAGAGGGTGAGGAGAAGTCCCGGGTCATCTCTTCCGCAGCCTCCTGGCCCCGTCGGCAACCCCATCCTCGGCAACCTGCTCTACGTCATCGGGCCCCTCCGCCACAACCCTCACCGTGGCCTTGCTTCCCTCGCCAAAGCCTTCGGCCCCGTCCTGTCCCTCCGGCTCGGCCTCACCCGCACCCTCGTCGTGGTCTCATCCTCCGCCGTCGCCCACGAAGCCCTCTCCAAGAACGACGCCGCCCTCGCCGCCCGGCTCGTCCCCGACAACGTGTGCGCCCTGTCGTACAGCACCACCTCCATGGTCTTCCTCCCCAGCTCCGACCAGCTCTGGAAGCAGCTCCGCGTCGTCATCGGCGCCGGCTTCTCCTCCAGCCGTGGGCTCGACGTGATCCGCCCGATCCTGGAGTGCCGCGCCACCCAGCTCGCCGGGTACCTGAGGACGTGTTCCGGCACGCCGGTGGACATCAGGGAGGCCGTGAACCGCACGGTGCTCAACGTCATATCGAACGTGCTCTTCTCTGAGGACGTCGTGGACCTGCGCGAGCAGGGCGCCCAGATGTTCAAGGGCCTCATAGTGCCGGTGCTCGAGGAGTGGTCCAAGCCCAGCGTCTCCGACGCCTTCCCTCTCTTCGCGTCGTTGGAGCACCTCCTCGGCTCGCGCCGCCGCATCTCCACGCATCTCGCCCAACTCTACAGGTTCTTTGATCAAGGCGTCATTGAGCGCCGGCTGGCTGGCGGTGAGAAGAACCACAACGACCTGTTGGATGTCCTCCTCTCTCGGCACGCCGTGTCCAAGCTCACGCGCCAACAGATCACCACGTTTCTAACTGTACGAACAAATTCATACTTGTATATATCTAAGTTGGCCTCTACAATAAATTGCATTTGTTACACAGGACATGTTCATCGCGGCGAGTGACACGAGCACGAACACCGTGCAATGGGCTATGGCGCAGCTGCTCCGCCACCCTGAGAAGATGAAGAAGGCGGCCGCCGAGCTCGCGGAGCAGCTGGGTTCCAAAGATTTCGTCACGGAGAGCGACCTCAACAAGCTACCGTACCTCCATGCCGTGGTGAAGGAGACGCTTCGGCTGCACCCGGCAGTGCCTATAATCCCGCGTGAGGTTGTCGAGGACGGCGTGTCCCTGGGTGGCTTCAACGTGCCCAAAGGGACGGGCGTCGTCGTCAACTTGTGGGCGATAGGAGGAAAAAAAATTAGGTGGGTGCCGCGCCCACCGCGCGCGCCGTGCGGCCGCCACTCCCTTCGTTGGTTCCTGCGTGGGAGGGAGCTGCGCAGCTCGGCTCATCCGTTCGGCTCGTGGTGTGCTGCTCGTGGGAGGAGGTAGGGTTTGTATCGCACTCACGTCGAATCACCTCGGCTTCTCGCAAGACGCGGCGAGGGCATAGCAAAACTGCGCAGCACAGCGAGACAATGGCAGATGGGCGGCGCGGTGACGCTATGGGAGAACGGAGGCCTGGCGGCTCAGCCATTGTTCGGGGCCGGCGCGACGAGGCTAGGGCAGATGGGTAGCGCGGCAACGCCATGGCATAACGGATGCTAGGGCAGATGGGTGCCTCAAGCATGGTGGAAGGGCAGCGCGGCGAGGCCATGGTGGAAGGGCGAGACAGCGAAGCACTACTTGTCGACCAGCACGCGAACATCGATCGAGCAGAGGCCACGCCGATGTCGCCCCGCAGGTAATTGCTGCGGCTAATCTTCGCTTCATGATCCCGTCCCTTTACAAGCTCCTTCTTTTATCTCTCTGAATTAGTTAATTTCATATACAATTCAATTAATCTATTTACCACTTCGGTAATAATTGTACAATTGACAATGTAATTATATATATATATATGTATATATATATATATAGATATATATATATATAGACACACACACTAAGTGACATAACAATGCTTAAATTCATGGTAGCATGGTGGCATGCTTAACGTAATCAACCATATAGCACATGTGTATGTTTTCTTTTTTATAAATATGTATATACACTTGCACCTACTGGAATTGGGATAATTTTTTAATATTAACCTTTTTTAAAAATTATTTTTATAAATAACCC
This sequence comes from Cenchrus americanus, assembly GCA_947561735.1. NCBI lineage: Eukaryota > Viridiplantae > Streptophyta > Magnoliopsida > Poales > Poaceae > Cenchrus > Cenchrus americanus. The sequence continues at coordinate 193,761,040 of OX387241.1, forward strand.
CCCGGGGAACTTTTTTTTGCACCGGTAACCCTTTTGGCCGCGCCCGCGCGCGGCGTGGCGCGGCAAGCGGCCGCGGCCCGCGCCCGCACATGCGGCGCGCGCGCAGCCCCCGCCACGCCGGCCGGCCGCGGCGCGCGCGCCGGGCATGGGCCCGAGCTTGCTGCGCCACATGCACCGGCGCGGCGGGGGCCGCCGCGCCACCGCGCCCGGCGCGGCGGCCGCCGGTCAAGAGGGCCCGCGCGCCCCCCTTCTTCCTCCTCCTCCTCTCCCTTTCTTCTCCGGCCCGAGCCGCCCCGCGCGCACATCGCCGCCGCCGGCCCCGCCCCCCCCCCCCCCCATTCCGCCCCAAATCGGTGGATTTGGGGTGGGAAAAGTGGGGGAATTTGTTCCCCGCGTCCTTGTGAAGGTATTGACCTACTTCTCTCCCTCTGTTACCGTTGCATTGTGTAGATCGGAGTAGATGTTTGTGACCTAGGGTTAGGTATAGAAATTTGAAATTTAGACGAAATGCAATTGTTTTTAATGGAAATGATGATTAGTTCATACGCGTAGTTTCTCTGCCCGTGTTATTGACGTGTAGAACTTGTTGCATGAATCGATTTAATGATATTATTGATGTCAAATGTTTAGGGTAGTTGATAATGGGTGTAGCTATTATATGGAGGCACGTTTATTAGGGGTAATACCTAACAATTTTGTTGAATAACGAGAATATGCATTTATATATATATAACTAATTGAGATGGATATAATTTTTGTTGAACACAATTCTAATTTTTCATGTATATTTATAATAAATATCTATTGTAGTACTATATAGTTATTAAACAAGTTATAAATTTTGTAGATGGATTGTTTAGTTCGCATGTTTCATGGGGGCGTAGTTAAAGAAAATGGAGAGTTTGAGAATATGACAGAGTTGGTAGAAACATTTGATGGTCCGCCAAGCTTTAAGGATGTAGTTGATTGTGCAATGGTCAACTATGGAGTTGGAATGCATGAGTTGTCATTTAGAGGTCGTTTTGATTGTGGGAAGGCTAGAGCTCATTATGTGTTGATGAGCTTGTCAAGCGAAGAAAATTGGAATCGGTATAAGAAGGTAGTTGGTCAAGCTAATGTGTCATGTCTGGAGGTTGTGGTAGATATTACTCGTGGGCCTAGTGGTAATGTTTACATGAATGAGGAAGTGCCGTTTGAGGTTCTAAAAGGTACACAAGAGTCTACAATTTTAGAGGAGGACTTTGGTTGTAGGGAACCTAGTCTGGATGTTGGGATGGTGAATGATGATTTTCCTAATGATTGTTTTGAGCGGGAGGAAGAAACCATGGACGATGATGATATATCCGACGGCTCGAAGAAGGTGATTCGAAGATGAGTCCGATGAGGAGCATGCGAAGAGCAAAATGATGCCAATGCACATGCGGCTGAAGCACTCCTTGGTTTAAGTGAGGTTAACTTGGATGGTGTTCAACATGATTATGTTGCAGGACCCTCGGTGAACCATAGAACCTTTGAAAGGGAAGTGCACATAAGTAGGCCACCAGTGAACACTACAAATGGTGAAAGTGAAGAACACGTGCCTAGGTTCCCGGACAACACTAGAATTGGTGAGAGTGCTGAACAAAACACCCAAGCTCAGTACCAATTTGGAATCCCTTTTGTTCGCAATGACAGAGACTTGAGTAGGATCGATAGAGCCATTTGTGATTCTACTAGGTTGTTCACAGAAGGAATAATTTTTACCAGTGAGCCTGAGATACATGAGAAAATGATGTTTGACTCCCTGGATGAACTTAAGTTTTTCTTATCTGACTATGCGGTGAAGCATTATAGGCCTTTCACTGTGGTCCATTCGGATAGGAATCTTAGGTATGAAGTAATGTGCAAACAAGGGTGCATGTGGCGTGTATGGGCACGAGCTGCAGAGAGGGACAGGGAAATGGAAGATTACAAAGGTTGTGGGACCTCACACATGTCGGTCGAGTCAGGTGAAGGGATTTCACGCACAATTGACTGCAAGTTACATTGGAAGGTGTATCTTAGGCGTTGTTCGTGAGAATAGTGAGGTGACGGCCAGCAATTTGATAGAGCAGATATTGATGTTTGCTCGGATATCGTGTGAAGTATTCTAAGGCATGGCGGGCTAAACGAGCATGCAATTGCCTTGCTATGGGGCGATTGGAAAGAGTCATATGCAAAAATTCCAAGGGTCTTGAGAGCCATGAACCACTTCAATCCCGGGGTTAAATGGTTCCCTTACATGAGCGGTTCTCGTGTTCTCGACCGTTGTGTTTTGAAGCCCATCCTTCTACGTGTTTTTTGGTGCTTTCCACAATGTAAAGTGGCTTTCCAACACTATCGTCCGTGATACTTGTAGACGGAACCTTCTTGACCAGCAAGTACGGCAGGTACACTCATGATGGTAGTTGCTTGTAGATCCCGAACGACAACTTGTGCCTTTAGCTTATGCCTTGGCGGAGAGTGAGAATGACGACGCTTGGTCATGGTTCATGAGGCTCCTTCGCATTAACGTACTTGGTCCAACGCGACAAGTATGTATGATCTCGGATCGGCACCATGGTCTCATCAAATGTGCGAGCGACCACCTGGATGGGTATCCACCACTTGTTCATCGGTGGTGCATTAGGCACTTTGCCGCCAATTTGTGGCGTCGTCAAAAGAATAAGGAGGTAATAGGACAGTTGAAGTTGCTGGCATCAGTACATACAGAGGACAAATTTAAGGAACTGCACAAGGACTTAGTTAAGAACTTGAACGAGGAAGCTAAAGATTGGTTGGAGTATGAAATGGAGGATAAGGACAAATGGGCTCAAGCATATGATGCCGGGGGTATGCGTTGGGGTATCATGACAACAAACTATTCTGAAAGTTACAACAACATATTTAGAGGAATAAGGAGTAGACCCGTCGCGGGGATCATTGAATACTCATTTGAAAAATGCAATGAATACTTTGTGAAAAGATGGCGAAAAGCACGTGATTTGTTGGATAATGGGGGTAGAATTGGATCCTTTGCGGATGAGATAATGTATGATGCTTGCTTTAAGATGCCGTGAACCAACATGCGAAGCATACGGTCCGGACGGAATGATTTATTCTATTCGAGGTTCCTCTACTACTAATGTTGGAGGGGAGAGTCATGGCGGTTGACACTATAGGGTGGACCTCCGGGCCGGTACTTGCACCTGTAACGGTCCTCAATTGTTGCATCTTCCTTGTTCTCACATGATGACAGCTTGCACTGCTAGAGGTCTAGATTATGAAAATGCCATGTACATGTCTCCTTTGTTCTTTAGAGAACACACCATTAAGATTTGGGAATCTAGCTTTGAGCCGTACCTTGATGCGTCACAATGGCCGGAATATGATGGCCCAGAGTACGTGCCACTGCCGTCTTTGAAGAAATTGAAAAAGGGTAGGAGGCAAAAGAAGCGTTTGAAAGGGGACATGGACGCGTGTCAAGGAAGGTTTGCCGCTGATTATGATATGGGTGATTTTGAAGCTGATGCAGACAAGATGACGTATCTTTGCTCAAAATGTCACAAAGAAATTAAAAACTGCAAGTGTCGGAAAAGAAAATCGAAGGGCAAGAAAAAAGCAACGGGGACAAATAGAAGGATGGGTGGTTCCAACTCTAGGGTAGGTGTCATGGTAGTACTTTAGTAGGTGAAAAATTATGAAATTTTGTATGCAAGTTAAATAATTTTATATTTCTATATACTTACCTTCAATTTTTAATTATTGTTACTAACTACTAGTACATTTTTTCGGATGGCGCACCCGGTGTACCCGCTCCTTGAGGCCGCATATGATGGCGACCATCGTGCACACCTTCGGCCGACCTTCACGAGGTATTTACAAAAGCATGAACTTAAGTTCCAAATTTATTAGTTATTGTACCTCCTAGTTGTGTTTATTATGTAATAGTGTTAATATGTGAGCTAAGCATATTTCTTGCATTTTGAGGACTAGACATTGCTAATGTTGTAATTATTGAATTTTATTGTTTTTCGGACTTGAACCCGTTGAGGGTGCGAGAGCACTTTCCACTTCCTTGGGACGAGAGATACGCCCCGTACTTGGCTAGAGCGGGGTTCTTGGACATTGCTTTGGTCGTGGTTCGTGGGTTGCTCGTGATGGACGGGCCGTTGTTGTCGGCCTTGGTGGATCGATGGCGTCCGGAGACCCACTCTTTCCACCTACCGTGCGGAGAGATGACAGTGACCTTGCAGGATACCGCCATGATCCTTGGTCTTCCACTTGAGGGGCCGGGCAAGTGAGTGGGATCATTCGGAGTCTTTGGTTGGCGAGACATGGTTGAGTTGCACATTGGGGTGAGACCACCGGATGCCGATGAGGGGGGATGCGTCGAAGAAGACCTCAACCCTAAACCCGCCCCACCCGCAACTCAAACACAAGGAGAGTCGACGAGTCGGGTAATGAATCTAAAAATTTCCTTCCATGTCGGCATTTGATAATACCTTGCTCTTCTATAGTGTTTTGTCCAATTTTTGCAGCCTCGCCCACCTTCCGCGAAGAAAGCCCGCGGCCGTCGTCCACGTGGGCCCGCCGAAGTTGGGAGTGCCAACGTCTTGGACACGGGCTTACCGGGAGGGAACGCCGACCTAAACAAATTTTCAGCCCCGACGACCAAATCCGCCGCCGTCGTTGATCGTATGGACAATATGTGATGTTTGTGTGTGCCGGACTATGTCGGAGGCATGTCTACGCCTTAGAATGTTGAACCGTGTGTGCCGGACTTTGTCGGAGCATGTGTTGGCCTTAGGATGTTGAACTTAAGCACTTTGTGTGATGTTTGTGTGCCGAACTATGTTTTAATGTACGCACTTTGTATGAAACTATGTTTCCCGCATGGGAAGTGTCCCCATATTGGCTTCGGATGAGTGGATGAGTTCGTTGATTTCCTGCAGGGTGCGTCGAGTTGAGAGGGCAGCGAAACCGGAAGAATCTTCTATTTCCGGCGGCAACGAGCTTGCCGCGCCATGCGCGCGGCGCGGCAACATGTGCTCGTCGCGCCATCCCCTACGGCGCGGCGGCCCCGGCAACTTGGGTGGCACGGATGGCGACCTCCACCCGGCGCCGCCATGCCACGGGGCTTGGCGCGGCGAGCACATGTTGCCGCGCCGACGCGCTTGGCGCGGCAAGAGTGCGTTGCCGCGCTTAAGTTTTACAAAATCCGTACGCTCCCTCGGCCAAGGTTGAAGTTTGGCCGGGCGGCGCGGCAACACGAGCCTCGCCGCGCCATGCGAGACGGCGCGGCAAAGAAGCCCCCGCCGCGCCATGCGGTGTGGCGCGGCGCAGCCGCTCACTCGTAGATGCACGGGTGACGTCGGCGGAGGAGCTCGCCGCGCCACACCGCATGGCGCGGCGGGGGCTTCTTTGCCGCGCCGTCGCGCGTGGCGCGGCAGGCTCGTGTTGCCGCGCCACCGGCCAAACTTCAACCTTGGCCGAGGGAGCGTACTGGATTTCGTAAAATTTAAGCGCGGCAGCGCACTCTTGCCGCGCCAGGAACCATGGCGCGGCAACGTTGTGCTGCCGCGCCGAGCCCTGTGGCGCGGCAGATTCGAGGACCTTGTTGATACAATTCCATGACTTTCTTGCAACTGCAAATGCCCGTCTCTTCCGTCCTAGTTGCCTAATCGAATGCCGGGGTCCGAGAATCCAATCCCACACCGATTTAGAGAAATGGGGTCCACCACACCCACCTTCTCTATATAAAGGGGGGTAGCCTCCCCACTCATCACTCACCTCCAATCCTCACAGGCAACCTCCACTCGTACCTCACCTCCATTCCTCCAGTCGTTTGAGAGTGTTGGTTGTCCGAGATGGGCTCAGGGTTTGGGTTTATGGATGTGAGGAGGGCCATGGAAGCCATGGAGGGGGCATACCCAAATGATCCCAATAGATCCATACTCGGTTTGAACAAGAGGCCGAAAGGCGAGATCCCCCCGCAGTGCCATTGTGGCATGAATGCGGGATGCAAGGTCTCACGTGAAGATGAAACGTTTGGCGGGCGGTTTTGGTGTTGTCGAAACATCGATCAAGCTAAAAAGGAGCTTGCGGCATTGGCGATAAGTGATACTTGTTAAGTAGCATTATACCTACTTCGTGGTGTTCATTTCGACTTTGTATCTACGTGGCATATATTGAAGGGAAGCAGAGATCCGTTGCTCCAAAGGTGACGAGGGCGTGCCACTTCGAGCGATGGATCGACGACTTCATTAGTGGTCCGGATGCCGCGTTTACGGCGAGGGGGAAGAAAATCGATGGAGACCCCGAAGATCGAAGCTCTTGTGAAGAAGGAACTTGAGGACTTCAAGAAGTGGAGCGATGACTTCATCGGTGGTGCATGATTGTTGTTATGTGTAACACGTTCCATTGCTTGTGTGATTTAAATTTCCTAAGACGTGCTAGGATTAGTATTGGCACATGTGCCATGCATGTCATTGGAAACTCATGTGATTTAAATTACCTAAGGCGTGCTAGGATTAGTATTGGCACATGTGCCATGCATGCCACCGCAAACTTGTGTGACTTAAATTCCCTAAGGCATGGTAGGATTAGTTGTGGCACATGTGCCATGCATGCCACTTTGCAAACTTGTTATGTAAGAGAAATGTCTAATGAAATAGCAATGGCCACGGTGTTGACAAAACAATTTGTAGTTCTTTAGACTTTTCGATTTTGCGGTTGAAATGATGCCTCACTGAAAAGGCTAGAGATTCCAAGGACCCTAGAGTTTCAGGGTGCATAGATTTTTTCAGGGTGTTGTCGAATCAAATGTTGTCTTGGACAACATGGCTCACTGAAAAGGCTAGGGATTCCAAGGACCCTAGGGTTTCAGGAGTGCATAGATTTTTTCAGGGTGTTGTGAAATCAATTGTTGTACAGGACAACATGGCTCACTGAAAAGGATAGGGAATCCAAGTAGGCTACTGTTTCATGACTGCAAAGGCTTTTTCAGAGTGTTGTCAATTCAAATTTTAAAGCACACGTACATGACATAAGAGGAGCCTGGGGGCTGACATTCTTTGTAGTTGCAGTAGTAGCAACAACACCTTGGAGATTAACATTATCGACTGGTGTTCTAGGTTCAGGCACATACTTGCTTGGAGTGTTGAACACACAAGGATTCTTTTGTTTAGGATGGCTTCTAACGGTGCCGTGATTCGGACTCGGACCAACTTCTTCGCACACATACATGACATATCGGGTCCATCACCATGGGGTTACCGAATTGAAAGCTGCAAATGGCATAAGGTAGTTTACACAACAATTACAACACTAATAATCTACTTGTACGAGAACTGTCCGGATAACATGGAGCCAAAACCACTCGATTCCTGGGAAGGCATGTAGTAGTTCCCAAACGGGGGTGGAGGTGGCGGGGATGGACTTGACGGTGGACTGTTCTTCATGTGACATCTGCAGGTGCATAGCGCGTCGTCGCTAGATGGTGGATCTGGAGGAGTAAGTGCCTCCGCGAGCTCATGCTTCAGCTTCTCGATGCGTCCTTCTAGGTACGTGATGTACTCTTCATATGGATGAATAGGCGGCGGATCGACCCATTGCGAGAAACCACGAGTTGTTAGGGTCATACGAGTACGCAAGCAACAATAGTATGTTAGTTACCTAAATAAACCGATGGAAATACTCGTTGTAGTGTTCCTTACCCGTGCACGTGGACGGTGCCAAAAGCGACGACCGGAGTAGTAAAGTCCAACTCCCTCATAAACTTGCATTACACACAACTCATTGTGCATGCATCTTGGCCACTTTACTGATTTCTTCGAATCGTACGGTCTAACATCCCGCAAAGATCGGAAATAACTCTTCTCTCTTGGTGGGAAGTACTCCTTACATTCGGGATCCTGTTCTGTCCACAAGTCGGGACCGAGAGAATTATCCTCACCTGACAAGTCATCCATTGCTGGTTATTGTGAACAACTTACCTGAAGGGTGACATATATAGGGAAAGAAAAGAAGTGGTGGGCCATTCAATCCGTGGGAGAAAACACACCCTACCCCCTACCCTACTACATGTGATGTGAGTACAAGAAAAAACACCCTACACCCTGCCACGGCTATATAAAGAGGGACGGCGACCGCAGTACTACCACTGCCACACCTTGCAGGCTCCTCCCTCTCCTCACGGGCTCATCTTCTATCTTAGGTACGGTTCCTCTCTTTGTTAATTTAATGTAATCAGTTTAACTACTTCAAAATAATGTTCATTTTTTAACAATAACTAGAGATGTCTACGGCTGCTACGGAGGGGGTCGGGATGGTAATGGTGGTGGTGATCCAAAGGGCAAAAACACAAATACAACACCCGATCCAAAGAAAATGACCACTTTTAAAAGAGCCATGCTTCGTTATATGCAAGGAAAAAGCTGCGATGCCATTGCAAGAGGAGAGGACACCCCTTGGAATGGTCTTTATGCTCCGGGTGGTCTTTACGGTCTGCAACAAACCCGTCTCGCTCCTAATCCAACAACTAAAAAAGGTACCAAGAAGGATAAACCTTCGTCATCACATCACAAGGATGGCTAAATATTGGAACTTTGTATGAGGTCGTTGTCTTTGACCATGCGGTGTTGTAATATTTGAGCTACTATTTCGTTTACATCATGGTAGTGTAATATTGTTCTAAGAAAACTACATCCTGAATGTGTTGTAATAATGGAACTATTATTCCTAAATTTTTAATTTTTCTAATCTCCTGCTCCATTAATAAATCTGCATGCAACACAACCAAACACATTTTTTCATTGAAAAAATAGTTCACTACAACACATACAACTGATTCTTAAGGACCATTCATCATCAACTACATCACATAACAAAGTGTTCACTTAACACAAAACTACCAAACACACTAGTTCATTGAAAAAAATATTACACTGCAACACATGCAACTGACACTTGAGCACCATTCATCATCCTCCCACAATCCTCTTACCTTTTCTGTCGGCCTCTGCCTTTCTAGCCGCTTCATCCCTCGACCTATCCCTGGACCTCTCCATCAATGCCTTCCACTCCTCTTCCTTTTTCCTCTTCTTCTCACTCTTCTCCTTTGGAGTTAACGGACGTATCCCCCATTCTAAAAACTTCTCCCTATTACAACGCCAATATGCCACAACTTTCTCGTAGTTGGCGTAACCAACTACAAATTCTAGCTCCACTCCAGTTTCACGAACCATCTCATCACAAATTGGACCACTTAGATCCTCCTCTTCCGGTAAGGGCACACCATATTTTGCTCTTATCTTGTTTTTAATAGATTCGAGTTTTAAACCTCCTCCCGGGTTCGAAGTTCGTCCCAACTCTAACATTAACTCACGACGACCAAGAAATTGCTCCCAATCACAAGTCCACCCCTCCCGCAAAATATAAGACCGTATCATACAAAGTTAAATCAAAATGAGGACAACCACAATGGTAGTGCTACCTAAATCAAAGAAGTTCACATCATGCTCACCCAAAAGTCTCCATATGCATTGCCACAAAACATTCCAAAACCGAGCTCAGATGGCACAACACCTTCCGTGGCTACTATGCCACACTTGCACCGTGAAGGTGGATAGCTAAGGCAAGGCCAAGCCTTCGTCCCGACTCGAACTCTTTCACTTCGATTCGAGTTGGCCACTCCGATCTTGGTCCATGTATGTATTCATTGAAGTCACACCTAGGCCACCCACTCGAAATGCGAACAACCATTAATAGCAATGAGTCATGCACATTTATAAAACTTAAATGATAACAAGGATATGCTTTTTACTTACAACGATCTTTAGGGAGCAACGAAAGAATGGTGTAAACTTATTTGGGGCCTCAATGTTTGGTCGTTGAAGATACGCACGCACTCCACAATCACACAATGGAGGGTTGTTAACTCGCTCAATGGCGGCCAACCGCTTCTCCTCATAAGTCATCGATGGAGGATTCGGTGGAGGAGGAACCCATCGTTGAAACTCATGATATGGCTTCAAGAAATGACTCGCATACGGGAAGAGACGTATCCTAGGATCAAACTTGTCGGGCCCGTCTATCCACCTGCAAAAAATAACAAGGAGTCAGTCGGGGGTGGTGCTTCCCTAATCCAGCAACGAGTAGAATGCTCTACCCGCGGTCTTGGCACACCTAGATCGTTTCACATAAGCCGCACACCACATAAACAATTGGGTACGGGGAGAGCTCGAGGCACAGGACCGTTTTCATCCCACTCTTCGGGAAAACTTCCTTTACCCCTAACAATGGCACAAGAACGTGGGTTTTGGTGACTCATGTCTACTAATCCCGCAACCAATGATATCAAAACGAACAATCACTTTCAACATATTTGCAACATTGTATTAAGCATGTAGTAAAGCAAACCTACACTAAAGCATGTAGTAAAGCAACGTATTTTGAACATATCAATAGATGGCACATTGTCTAATGAAACTTTCCAAAGCATAACTTTCAACACATCCAACATCTTACACATCACAATTTCAAATTATTGTCAAACCCTAGTTCACCTATACATGCAAAATACGGCAAAATTAAGTGCTAAACCGAGCTTAAATAAGGGCAATACCTTCCAAGGATACAGGGATCGATTTCCCACACTATCCCCGCCACAAATCGCCGGATACAAGGGGGGCGGCGGCGCTGCGCACAGGAGTGAGCTCGGGCTGGGAGAGAAGAGAGGGAGGAGGAAGAAGAAAGAAGGCCGCGCGGGCCCTCTTGACCAGGCGCCGCCGCGCGCGGGCGCGGTGGCGCGGCGGCCGCCGCGCCGGTGCATGTGGCGCGGCGGGGGCCGGGCCCACGCCCGGCGCGCGCGCCGCGGCCGCCGGCCGTGGCGGGGGCTGCCGTGCCGCCGCATGTGGCGCGGCGGCGGGCCGCTTGCCGCGCCACGCGCGGCGCGGCCAAAAGGGTTACCCGGTGCAAAAAAAAAGTTCCCCGGGGGTTATTTATAGAAATAATTATTAAAAAAGGTTAATATTAAAAAATTATCCCCGGAATTGCGAGTACCGGCATACCCTATAGCTCGCCTGCTTGTCTTTGATTGCTCCATGTTTAGGTTCTTGTTTCTTAGTAGACCTCACGATCGTTTCCCGATGTGGATTACATATTCCTTCCGTGAATGATAATGTTGCTTTGAATCGTGGAGAAGATCGGGAACAACAACTAACACGTATTGGATCGGTGGAGATCGAAGTACCTAATGAGGTAAAAAAATCAAAGTGACAAACTTGACATACTATATCCAATGTTTTCTCGTTATAATACGACTTTAATTGATGATTATCCGTACATGATATGGTTGATAAATATCTTGAGATGGCACCTAAAGTTGGAATGAATTTTGACTGTGAGGAAAAAGCTTATGAGATGTACAACACTTATCTTGGGACTTGTTGGCTTCGGTGTTAGAAAGAGCGAACGAAGCGCCGTAAATCGATGATAGTTTATCTCGTAAATATTTTGTTTGCGGTGGTCAAGGACATCGGAAAAATGAGGCATCACAAATGGATATTACAAAGACCGGTTGTGATGCACATGTCCAGATTTAGTATCGGCAAGGAGAATGTATGGATCGTGAAAAAGGTCGTAGTAGAGCACAACCATTATCTTGCCGGTCAAATAAGATACATAAGTTGAGGTCCCAACGAGAGATTATAGAGGTCGATAGAAAATTAATTGGGCAAGCACAACGGTCCGAATGAAGCCATCCCAAGTTTTCAATTTCATGAAGGAGCATTATGGAGGGTAAGACAAAGTACCATTTACTAAGATGGATTGCTATAATGAGATTGGTCGCGAGCGCATACAATACTTAGAAGCCAATGATGCACAAACATTGTCTGAGTATCTCAGGAATAAACAAGCCCAGGACCCTACAGTTTTTTATGCAGTTGAGGTGGATAGGAAAATAGGTCATATAGCAAATTTCTTTTGGGAAGATGGTCAGTCTATCATGGATTACAAATGCTTTGGTGATGTTGTGTCCTTTGACACCACATTTCAAACAAATAAGTTTGAAATGCCTTTTGCTCCGATTCTTGGCACCAACCATCACAAGCAAACGATAACTTTTGCGTGTGCACTCATGTTCAACGAGACTATTCCATCATTTGTTTGGCTCTTTGAGTCCTTTCTTCAAGCTATGTCTGGAAAGCACCCAAGCACAATTTTCACATATCAAGACGCGGCAATGGTAGCAGTAATTGCTTATGTATTCCCAAACACAGTCCACCGCCTATGTTTGTGGCATATTGGCCAAAGCGCTGTCAAACATCTTGGTCCTATAATTAAAGCGGCAGAGGACGAGGCAGAGGACAAGTCAGGCAACAAGTTCTGGTCAGATTTCAAAAGTTGTATCTATGAAGACAGAGCAGAGATTTACTTCACAGAGAAATGGAATGAATTGTTGGCTAATACAAACTTGAGGATAACACATGGATGGCAAACTTGTATGCTTTGAGGGCAAAGTGGGCTGCGGTACACCGTGACTCATTTACGACAGACATGCACTCAACCCAAAGGAGCGAAGGTATGAACAATGTCCTCAAGAAAACATTTCGTAGGAAACTCGGTATTTCAGAACTCCTTGCAGAATGTGAAAAAGTTGTAGTCACTCTAAGGTCAAATGAGAAGGATGCTGATTTTGAGTCACGTCGGAAGATCCCAGTTTGCTATATTCCAAATATGCCAATGTTGAAAGCTGCAGCCGAAACATACACAAAGAGAATGTATTCAGATTTTGAGGAAGAGTTTAAAAAACAATTTACATTGACTTGTGACTTGTTGGAAGCCAATGGGACAAACTCGACGTTCTTTGTTAGGTATATGCAATCTGATCGTGGGGCAACAGTAGTATTGAACACTGAAGATTCGACTATTACATGCTCCCGTCGAATGTTTGAATGCATAGGTATGTTTAGTATTACCTTTCAAGCTGTTTAAACTGCATTTTGTATCCTAAATAATATTTATTTAAATTGGGAACTATATGTTTCAGGTTTATTATGCAAGCATGCTCTTAGAGTCTACAATATGAATGGAGTATTGCAATATGTACCGTCTAGATGGACAAAATATGCCAAAAATGGATTTTATATTGAAACAAAACAAGGATCGGAGGAGGGAGATTTGAATGCACAGGCGGCACTTGTATCTCGACTGGCCACATCTCTTGCATTGAAGTGTTCGTCATCAAAAGAACTATTTGATAAAATCCAGAAAGCCATGCATGACTTGAACTTGGAAGCGGATACTTATCTAAGTGAGAGGCATGAAAAATCCAATGAGATTGCCCCTACTCCAAATGAATGTGTCGGAGATCCACTAAATGGTGTAATATCATTCGAATCCCTCCAGTCATAAAAGGTCCAAAGGAAACACGTTTTAAAAATGTTCTTGAGAAGAACTCGGGGAAGAAGAAGAAGAAGGGTGTCCGGAAGAAAGGTAGCGACTTGTCCGGTGCCTTTTGTTCTAGTATAAAATTTATTCTAAATATTTGTTTATCATATATATTGTATTGCAGGTGACAATCCGTAAAAATGATAATATCGAAACAAGAGATGAACATGCCGAGTCTAACGAAATAATTGTAAGACTTTAGCTTTTTTGTCAAATTTATTCCATTACAAGCATGATTTAAAAACACTTTCTTGTACTATACACAGGATTTTAATGTTGGGGCATCTTCAACTATGAATGCTCCTTTCGCCCAAGGTGAATATACTGATGTCATAATGCCTCAATTCGGTTTATTTGCAAATCCTTCGCAATGGCTCCTCCATACATACGAGGAGGGTACACAAGTCCCTTAATGGGAGTTGATCAAGCTACTACAACGCAAGATCTTTGTTAGAAAGTTACATTTTGATGAATCTATGTAGACATGTTCTCATGAAGAACCATATTGTTTTGTAAGCATGAATTTATTTTGCTTTGTCATGAGAGCAAACATTTTGGATATTTATTTTATCAATATTAATTTATTTTGGCTGTCATTTATGTGATTTTGGAAAAAAACATGGATATGCAAAATTGTGCATTCATAATTAAGTGGGAGTGCTTTGGAAGTTAACCTCAATTCCTAAGCACCTCAATTAAATCATAAAAGTACAACATAAGAGAAGCAAACTTGTCCTTTAAGCTACCTCCTTGCATGATATGCTCTAAGCTTCCTTGTCTTGCAAGTTTGTAGTTGTGCACTTGTTTTTCACACTATCTTTTTGTGCACACACTTAGGGGGAGCTTAGTTTGTATCATGCTAGTCTCATGAGCTTGTGATCCACCTTAGTTATTCTCACATATGGTATCTTCATACATAAGGATCATGGTTCATGCGGCTTTCTCCCTTGTATTTAACATTTCTCTTTGAGCTATGTTTGCTAGGACTTGCTAGCTTCCTTGGAGCCCTTTTGTTTTGGACTTTTTGGAGATTTTATTCCAAAGGGGAAGAATGTGAGACCAAAGCAAGCTAGTGGTTTCAAGGATATGAGATCAAAGGGGGAGAATGTGAACATAGGAAGAGAAGATCAAAAAGGGGAAGGTGGATCTAGGGGAGTTTGGATGATGGTAAGCATCCAAGCAAGTGTAAGTGGCTCTAATTTTGTCAATTTTTGCAAATTTATACTTGCTTTGCTTGTGTTGTCATAAATCACCAAAAAGGGGGAGATTGTAGCGAACATGTCCCCTTTTGCCATTTGTTCGAGTTGATTTTGGTGATTCATGCTAACACAAGCAATGGGACTAACCACATTGTCTAGCATGTCTTTGTAGGCATTCCTAGGTCCCATGGATGTTACCACATGTTAACATACCATGCACAAGTTAACATACCATGCCCAAGCTAACATGTCATACCACAAGTTAACATAACATAGACATGTTAGGTTACTTATAGCAAAATTGAGGACTTAGTATATATTTGGAGGCTATAAGTAATGGCATGTTAAGTATGTTAAGTATGTTAAGTTGAAGCAAAGATCCAAGTTGAAGACGCGAAGAAAAAAGGAAAAGAAAAGACACCGTCGGATGAACCGACGGTACCCAAATAGCAAGCTTTGTCGGTGTTTTAGACCGGCAACCTACTAAGGGGAGAACCCGAAGTAGATGAATGTGGCCTCGCCGAGATCGGTAACTCGAAGGAAGAGACACGTGGCACACAATTTAGACGAGGTTCGGGCCGCGAGGTGCGTAATACCCTACGTCCCGTATGCTTTGCGTAGCTCGGATTGATTGCGCACGATTACAAGATGGTGCAATAGTGCGCCATGAGTTGTATGAGACGTGTTGTGTTCCTAGAGAACGGTCCCCGCCTCGCCTTATATAGTCGGGAGGCGGGGTTACAAGTCGGAGTAGGGAGAGAGTACTAGTTGGGTATGTCTAGGAGTCTTCCATACGGTGCAAGACATGTACGGCTTCATAACCGAGTACTTCTCCTCTGCGGTCCTTGTGCTCCACGCCTTCGGGTGCCGTGTAGCACAAGCCGGGTAGTCCCAGGGGCCCACCGAGTAGTCGGTCCCGGTACCCACCGAGGTAGTGGGCCCGGGGGAGGTCCATACGACAAGCCCCCGAGTACTTTGTAGTCGAGAAGGATAGCTTCAAGTAGTCTTGACGGCCTTAACAAGTAGTCCTCAAGCGTCCCCGAGTACTACAAGTCAAAAGTCCTCAAAAGTAGTCGAAGCATCCCGAGGCCGGAATGTACTCCGGTGATGTTTGAGCAATCTTGAAGTCTTCTCGAGTAGTCCCAAACGTCCTCGAGTGCTTTGCCCGTCTTGTCTTGAAGCCGGAGCCGATATGAAGGTGTGATTGCAAAATCGCACTCCATATGGAGTAGCCCCCGAGCCTTAGGTTGAGCCGCAGGCTCTGGCTGAGGGTCCATCTGAAGTCTTGGCAAGAAAATCCCGAAAAATCCGGAGAGAAAAAACCGAAGGACACGTGGCACGGAGCCCCCGAGCCTTGAGTCGAGTACTTCCTCTCGAATTGAAGGGTCATCTTGAAGAATGTGTCCTGAGATGCTCCTGAGCCTTGTCGCTTCCCAGGTAGTCG
Source organism: Cenchrus americanus (assembly GCA_947561735.1). NCBI lineage: Eukaryota > Viridiplantae > Streptophyta > Magnoliopsida > Poales > Poaceae > Cenchrus > Cenchrus americanus. The sequence continues at coordinate 193,777,135 of OX387241.1, forward strand.
AGTAGAAGTAGCCGAGCCCCCGAGGTGAGGCGCGTCGACTAGTAGAATGCGAAGGGTCACGCGCGGCGGGTGAGTCGGCCCGAGCGCGGACTTATCGATCTGGCCGTTGGAGGGCCGGTTTGACTTATAAATAGAAGACAAAACCCTTAGGGTTTTTCCACCCATCTGTGTTGTAGTCATTTCGATTCCATCTGAGGTAGATCCACTTCCAGCGCACGCTGCCGCCGTAGTAGATCCAAGTGCGCCGCCACCCCGGAGCTTTTAGGGTAGCCCCCGAGCGGATGCGCGTGAAGACGCCACGTACTTGGAGAATGAAGCCTTCCTTTGTCCAAGTCCGCGAAAGCCGCCGGGAAGAAGAGGAGGCGCGAAGAGGCCGCCGCGGCCGCCATCCAAGCCGCGAGTGGAAGAAGTCAAAAGTGAAGACCGAAGATCCGGTGACCCTCCCCGAACGGCGGATTTATCCGGGAGAAGGAGGTTGATATGTGGAGGGCCGCCGCTAGGAGATCCGTATCCGATGGAGAAAGCCGAAGACGAGATTCCGATGTTTGCGCGGTTCGTGGAGCGCGGACTCGCGCTCCCGGCTAGTGATTTCTTCAAGGGCCTCCTCGGGTACTATGGAGTTGAGTACCTCAATCTGAACCCTAACGGTATTTTCCATACCGCGGTCTTCGTGCATTTTTGTGAAGCTTTCCTTGGGATCAAGCCGCACTGGATCCTCTTCCGGAAGTTTTTCCGGGTGAAGCCGCAGCCGAGCGCCAACAATCCAAGAGTAGTCGGAGGGGCCGGCATCCAGTTGAGAGAAGACGCCGCCGAGCGATGCACTCGGCGTACAAGCTCGTTGACTCCAACACCGATTGGAAGACGAGGTGGCTCTACATTACGAACCACCACCCCGGCCTGCCGAAGCCGAGTGGAAGGCGGCCCGAGCACCGCGGCCCGGTGGAACACGGAGCCCACCATGCGGGGAAAGGATCCGGCTCCCCGAGGCTGCCGGCACGCATCAAGGTGCTCGGAGAAAGCCGGACCGAGGGCCGAGCACGTGGCCTTCGGTTTCATGAAGCGGAGAGTGCGGCCACCGATGACCCGCGACACCCCGGGCTTCGAGTACACGGCGACGCCGACACGTCGCGGATGCCGGAGGCGAGATGGACGACGACGACATCATCGAGAGGGCCGACGCGGATCTTCAAGGATATGCCGCCGTACACGGCGTGCCCCGTCCGGGAATACTCGCCGCGCGCCCGCCAAAGGAGGTGAGTAGTCGTACTCCCCTAGTCGAGTAATCCTTGCTTGGAGTAGACGTGCGATGTCTTGAGTCTTGCGGGAGGACATGAAAATGTTCGTCTCCGAGCCGCGGCCGCCCCCTCACGGGATCGAGATCCCGAAGGAAGGGAAAGCCAAAGCCAAGGAGCGGCGAGAAGTCGGCGAAGGCGATGACACCGTCATTGTGACAACCCGCCCAGGAAAATACCGTACTATAGCCTAAGACCGATCCACTTTGGTCATTAAGCAATAATAAGGTATCATCCTGTCGTTAGTTGTCGGGTTAACGCCCGGTAAATCACTTGGAAAGCACAAGGATCGAATATATGCATTAAAACTCACTCGAAGGCGAGTCCAGAGATACAACAACATTAATATCCAAATTTATACCCCGAGGGGTTTAATTATTACAAACCATAGTTTTTGTCACGATGAAACAGTTCAGAGTTTTCGAAAGCAGCGGAAATAAACTAGCGGAAGCGAAGACACCACGGGAGGCCATCCATGATGCTTTCAGTAGTCGTCCTCCACCCACTCCGGCTCCCGGCCGGCGGGATCTCTCCGGGCCACGCTTCACCGAAGGCATTACCCGGATCAACACATTATAGCAAGGCCGAGTATACTAATACTCGGCAAGTCTTACCCGTCGGTGATATCTACTTCACCAATTCTAGACCATGAAAGGCTTTTTGGCTACTTGGGTTGCTTTTGCTAAAAAGTAACAAAGAGTAGGTCCTTACTTTCAAGATTTTAGCACAAGTTCTAGTAGGTTTAATCTTTACTACATAAGCCAACTACTACAAACAAAGTTGTACAATACAATTAATCAAGCATAATATTCATCAACTTCCATCATTAGGGATGCGATGACTAGTAGAGTAAGTAGTCTCGGATAACGGTGAGAGGCCGACAATCGATTGATTTAAACCTTTCAAGGTAGACCCAAACACACGGTAGGCTGCCCCCGCAAGGACAACTTTCCCGGGCCGTCCCCAAAAATCCTCGGGTCGGGGTCGAATCTTACGGTCTTTGGTGCGGGCTATACGGCATGCCCCTCCCGGTACACCCGAGTCACCATACACCACGGTAGCTAGCCGTGAGAGCGAATCCCAAGAGTAGTAATGGTAGGATCCCTCGCCGCCTCATTAAGGTACTAGGCTTACCGGTCCCATACCCGACATGTGCTTGGTACGTTCAAAGACTTAACCCACATAACCACTGGACCGGAGCCCAGATCCCATGCTCTTACCACGTGAGCAATCCATTTAGGGTATAATATGATTCCTATCTAGGAACCTATTCTCTCGAGTGAGGTCATCACCCGACTTGTAACGGTCCTATAGCTTAGCAGCTATCGACCTATCATACTAGTAGGGACAAAAGGTACCTAGGGATCATGCATCTAGGGTTTCATTCAACTCCTGAACGTAAATGCACAATCATCCATAAACATTTGAATAAAGAAATTTTAAAAGCTGGGTTAGATGCACGGAGCTTGCCTTGTTCAGCTAGGTTAGCTTGGGCACCCTCGATGTCGAGTACTTCCACGTACTGTAGAGAACTTTCCGCTCCTCCTTCCTCGGTTTCCGGGACAAGGGAGTAATCTCCGTCCGGAAGATCTACACGGAATGCAATGCACTTTAGGTGATGTGATAGTTTGTTGTCTTATCCAACTCTGGTTGGTCATATTCACCTTAACAAGCATCTATCTAAGGTTTCTCTTTTAGGAAGGTTATTGGTTGTACATGGGTTACTCTTTTATTGCATATTTGAATAAAGGTTTTATTATACTTGTCATTTCATGTGAATGCTTTAATTCTTTTACTTTCACAAGAAAGGGTATAAATATTATTTTTACCCATGAATTACTTTCTTATCGGCAATGATATTTAATTAGCTTTTAATTATATTAAATAATACTTTCAAAAAGAAAAAAAAATAATTAGGGGTTTTTCTTTATTTAATTTCCTTTCAATAATAAAAGGGCTTTTAAGCTTTTTATTAAGCAATTAAATTACCAAAAATTTAAGAAATGTTCCTTAAGCATATTAGCACCTATCCTGGTCCATTGGACCCACATGTAAGTGTTGGAGGCTAGGAATTTAAATATTATCGAAAATAACAAAGGCTAGCTAGTGATTCCATTTAAATGCATACAAAAATAAATAAGCATCAAAATGTTCCCAACTTTCTTGTGCATGCTCTCCGATCCTAAACAAGCCTAAAGAACCAGCATGTTCACATGGAACCTCTCTTGAACTTGGTTTATTAATTTACAAAGGAAAACATGCATAAATGAGGAATAATTATTTCTATTAATCCAAACTTCATGATTAATTCACAAGATGTGTATTTTGGTATTACAAGACAGTGTGCACAAGTTGAGCTCAAGAACATAAATACATTTAGCAGGAAGAATCATTTATGCAGCTCTAGCGAGAAATGGAAAAACATTTTTATAAAAATATTTACACCATAACTTTGTGCAATGTTTTGCACAGGAGCTAGTCATGACCTAACACACATCATATCCAAAAATTAGCTACAGAGGATTTATATATTTTGAGATATTGCAGATCTAGGGTTTTTACATTTGTATTTTCATGCAAAAACTAAAAGGAACTAGCTCATGCCAGAATAGCAAAAGTTGTAGAATAATTCACCATGAATCCAACAAAATTGGCCTTGTATTTTTATGATTTTTCTGTGATTTTCTAGGCAATTTACAAGAATCAGCAAAGTTACTTCACTATTTCAGTTTACCTTTTGCAACGAGGCCCTCGAAATTAAAAGGTTCTTTGCAATGTGGCCCCTAGGGGCGACCGGCCGGCGTAGGCTGGCCAATTCCGGCGAGCTCGCCGCGGTTCTTGGCCGGGGAAGGGCAAGGGGGTGGTCTAGGGGCACTAGGGGTTTGATTTGGCCGCTCGGTTGGTGGGGAGAAGCCGCCGGTGGGCGGCGCACCGGCGGCCGGTGGCGGCGGCCGCCGAGGACCGTCTTTGTGGCGCGGCGGGGGCTCGGCTAAGGGCTTGGCGAGGCACGAGTGGGTGTCATAGGGGTCGGTGACCAAGGTTAGCCTCGCATGGGTGCTTGGTGGCGGTTGGTTCGGGGAGGCGCTCGCGGAGCGTCCGAGCGAGGCTGCGGGCGGCTCTGCTCCTCACGGCGGGGCGTGGCGTCCTCGCGCAAGGGGGGGGGCACGGCGGCCTTAAGTAAGGAGGTCACCTCGTGTTCGGAGCGCACGCGGCGTCACCGGCCCGCCGTAGTACGGCCGCGGCCTCGGTAGGCGCGCACCGGGACGGAAGCCGCCGACGGACCGGTCGGTAGGGTGCGGCTCGGGGGTGGGATAACTTCGAGGCGCTTTGGGACGCGGGAGACACAGGGGAAGGTGCGAGGCGGCACGGGGAACGTGCGCCGGCGGGGCCGGAAGACGAGGCGCGGGCGGTCGGCGCGGCCGGCGGCGGCGGCACGGCCCGGCGCTCGGCCCGCGGGAGCGCTCCGAATCTATTCGGACCCCTTTTGTTCAAGCATGTTTTTCTCCCAAAAATTGAATAAAAGTGCACAAAGCAATGAATAGGAAAGTTGTAGATCTAACTACCCTCTACAACTTTCGGAAAGGCCATATAGTGTTTTTCTCAACGGATTTTGCGGGAACGTCGTGCCAACTTTGAATGTCGTCATGTCGCCGTGCACGGGAGGTACGCGATTGACCAAGTTTTTCACCAATTTCCATCCAAAATTTGAAATGCCAATCTACATGAAAGTTGTGTCCCTCAACAAGGTGGACAACTTTCATGAAGGTAAATTTTGAAGTGTTTAGGTGAATTTTGGAGCACGCGGCAAAAGTTCGGACGACATTCGGCGACGTCAACGGTTAAGCGGTTTTGACCGTGTCTTTGGCCAAGGGTCGACTACGGGTGTGTGCAAACTTGGTCAAGGGGTTCATTAGGGTTCATTGGCGAGGTTTTCGAGGTGATGACCCGGGTTGACCTAGGTTTGACCAATGTTTGACCGGTTTAATTCGGCGATTAACGTTAATGACGGTAATTAAAAACCGGGGCGTCACGGTCTACCCCCCTTAAACGAGAATCTCATCCCGAGATTCGAAAGTAAAAGACAAAGTAGGGAGGGTTCCCGAATAGAGAGGTTACTTATGAAATTCGGTTGACTTTGCTTCACTTGAAAGCTTGGCTTCTTGTTGCGGTTGCCCTTAGCGGATCCGGGGTTACGCCTGTCGTGCGGGGTTCGGGCACTCATTGGCAAAATGCCCGGCTGTCTACAATTGTAGCATATGCGGGGTGGGAGTTCCTTAAGCTTGGGCACATGCTTGTGGATTCTTTTGGTACTCGAGATTTCCCGAAGGCTTGTCTGGAGTGGGGTCCTTCTCCACTGCCCAGATGGCGAAGATTGCGAAGACCCATGAGTACGCTTCTTGACAAAGCGGAACTGCTTGCTCGATTCACTGCCGGAAGTGAAATCAGCTTGTCGCTTCCTATCTTCCTGTGCCTTCTTCATAGCATCCTCCTGAGAGATAGCTTTGTTTACTAACTCGTGATAACTATGGGGTTCCAACAGTATTAGCCTTTCGTACAAGTCACCATTGAGACCATCACGGAAACGTTCCATTTTCTTGGCATCAGTGTCCACGTGATGTCCTCCGTCTTGGCAAAGACTATTGAACTTCGTGCATATTGGTACACGGTGTCGGCTCCTTGCTTGAGCCAACAACTCTCTCATTTTTACGTCCATAAGTCCCTTAGGAATATGGTGGTCCTTGAAAGCTTGCTTGAATTCAACCCAAGTGACTTCATGTCCGGCGGGTTGCATAGACTTGAAATGTTCCCACCACAACGGTGCTTCGCCCCCGAAGTTGTAAGGTTGCAAAGGTTGCCTTGCGCTCCTCGGAGCAAGGAAGGGTAAAAGCGAGAGAATTTGGCCTCTATGGCCCCGACCCATGTGTCGGCTTCAAGCGGTTCTTCCGCCTTAGTGAACGTTGGAGGCTTCATCACAATAAATCGGGTGTAAGTAGTGACCGCATGTGGTCCCTCATGATTGGCCCCGTGCGGAGGCCTCTGTTCCAACGGTCGCACGCGGCTGGTGCATGCATTGTTGCATGCGGGGAGTTGGCGCAATAAGTCGGTTTGTGTGGTCAGAAGTGCCTCTGTCGGTGTCAGGGATGGTGGCGGGGGTGGGTCATTACTACTTGAGGCACCAAAACCATTGGGAGTGTTGCGTGTCGGTTCGACCATACGAAAAATTGAGTTTTCATTAAACACACATTCATAAGCATGTTCATAATATTGACAAGTAGAATATGTACGACGAAAGCTCATTTATGGTAAGTTTTACGGAACCGAACAACACGGTGGCCATAAGCATCAAAATTCGGGAATCGATGCTCATGCACCGAAAATCCTCATTCAAGGTCCGTAGACGTACTTCAAGTTGGTACTCCACCGGGATCAAGAATGAACACACGATGGATGACTTCTCCATATTGACTTATTCAAGAACCTTGACTGCTCAAGAGAGTTTCTATGTCTAAGCCTTCAACATGTTTAAGGGCAAAAGGGGTTGGAGGGAAAATTCAAGTCGATGGAGATAACAAGTTGGTAGGTGAAATCACCATTGAATATTGAGTTCTATGATCAAGACATTCCCTCTGACATAGTAGAATAGCATAAGTTCCTTTCTCGGGCATTGCTGGGTATTCATGTGCACAATGGCACAACCGTATGTTAGAGCTCGAAGCGAGCACACATACATAATGACATGAGGTTACGCGAGTTGTGAACAAAAATTCATAACCAAAAATCTAGAAACCTCAAATCTTTCCCAAATTTTCCCGGTTCAAAATAAATTCTTCAACACCTAATTAAATTTTAAGGTTGAGCATGAACAAGAAAAACAAGGTGGATGGTCGGAACCTAGATGTGCCTAGGAAAGTGTGAACCAAACCAAACGGAACTAGGATTGAGACTTGCTAGTACAAGATAACTAGTTAAGGGGCAAACATTTTTAACAATTTGGTTTAATTAACCTAGCACATGATAAACAAAATTTTGGCGGCATGACGGCTAGGTATGAGAGGTACTCTAGTTTATAAAAAGCATACACTAGCATAATCTTCCTTAGAGAACATATGGAAATTTCGATTTTTGGGTCCATTTTAGTTGTTCAATTTTTAACATGCATGCAAGACGTCCTATTCGACCTCACATGGCAATCAAGCCAAAAATCGAAGTTAGTGCGGTGGCAAGGCTTTTATTCGTCTCTCCCTATAATATCTAGTCGAGAGCTATACGGTACTCGCTTAACAACTAACGAAGCGCCTTGTTATGTACACGAGAAAAATGAACCTTTCGTGCCGGCCACGTCACGAAAGCGTCCACATACATTACCGTTCACTATAGAAACGGTATCCATGCGTTAAGCCGTTGCATGGATAGCGTCCAACCTCGGACATGCTCCGTTTGAATGGAGTATATCCTTGCCTCGCATGAGCGACATGCGGAATGCACACGTATGAAACACGTGGCGACACACAAGCGACAAACGGACGCGAAGATGGGATCCGTGGAATGGATCACTCCATCAACCCTCGCAATTCTCGTGATGCGGAACGGCACATGTATAAAACACGTGGCTCCTAGTTTGGTTGTGCATGAAAGTAAGTCGACATAAAGTAATGTCTTGGGAGTTAGCAAAATAAACCATAGATTAATAAGCCACCTGAAAGAACCCAAAATTCCCTCTAGGGCCTCTCGGTCTAGTTTATCCTTAGCGGACCAACGTATTTTAGAAAATCAGAAAATCTTGGCATATTTTATTCAAAAATCAGTGATTAAGGTTTATTAATTAATCTCCCGGTGCATACAAGCTACGATGCCAACTATGACAACCCGCCCGGAAAATACCGTACTATCGCCTAAGACCGATCCACTTTGGTCATTAAGCAATAATAAAGTATCATCATGTCGTTAGTTGCGGGTTAACGCCGGTAAATCACTTGGAAAGCACAAGGATCGAATATATGCATTAAAACTCACTCGAAGGCGAGTCCGGAGATACAACCACATTAATATCCGAATTTATACCCCGAGGGGTTTAATTATTACAAACCATAGTTTTTGTCACGATGAAATAGTTCAGAGTTTTCGAAAAGCAGCGGAAATAAACTAGCGGAAGCGAAGACACCACGGGAGGCCATCCATGATGCTTTCAGTAGTCGTCCTCCACCCACTCCAGCTCCCAGCCGGGCGGGATCTCTCCGGGCCACACATCACTGAAGGCATTACCTGGATCAACACATTATAGCAAGGCTGAGTATACTAATACTCAGCAAGTCTTACCCGTCGGTGATATCTACTTCACCAATTCTAGACCATGAAAGGCTTTTTTGGCTCTTTGGGTTGCTTTTGCTAAAAAGTAACAAAGAGTAGGTCCTTACTTTCAAGATTTTAGCACAAGTTCTAGTAGGTTTAATCTTTACTACATTAGCCAACTAGTACAGACAAAGTTGTACAATACAGTTAATCAAGCATAATATTCATCAACTTCCATCATTAGGGATCTCATGACTAGTGGAGTAAGTAGTCTCGGATAACGGTGAGAGGCCGACAATCGATTGATTTAAACCTTGCAAGGTAGACCCAAACACACGGTAGGTTGCCCCCGCAAGGACAACTTTCCCGAGCCGTCCCCAAAAATCCTCGGGTCGGGGTCGAATCTTACGAGTCTTTGGTGCGGGCTATCGGCATGCCCCACCCAGTACACCCAGAGTCACCATACACCACCGGTAGCTAGCCGTGAGAGCAAATCCCAAGAGTAGTAACGGTAGGATCCCTTGCCGCCTCATTAAGGTACTAGGCTTACCGGTCCCATACCCGACATGTGCTTGGTACGTTCAAAGACTTAACCCACATAACCACTGGACCGGAGCCCAGATCCCATGCTCTTACCACGTGAGCAATCCATTTAGGGTATAATATGATTCCTATCTAGGAACCTATTCTCTCGAGTGAGGTCATCACCCGACTTGTAACGGTCCTATAGCTTAGCAGCTATCGACCTATCATACTAGTAGGGACAAAAGGTACCTAGGGATCATGCATCTAGGGTTTCATTCAACTCCTGAACGTAAATGCACAATCATCCATAGACATTTGAATAAAGAAATTTTAAAAGCTCGGGTTAGATGCACCGGAGCTTGCCTTCGTCCGCTAGGTTAGCTTGGGCACCCTCGGTGTCGAGTACTTCCACGTACTACGAGAGAACCTTCCGCTCCTACTTCCTCGGTTTCGGGACAAGGGAGTAATCTCCGTCCGGAAGATCTACACGGAATGCAATGCACTTTAGGTGATGTGATAGTTTGTTGTCTTATCCAACTCTGGTTGGTCATATTCACCTTAACAAGCATCTATCTAAGGTTTCTCTTTTAGGAAGGTTATTGGTTGTACATGGGTTACTCTTTTATTGCATATTTGAATAAAAGTTTTTATTATACTTGTCATTTCATGTGAATGCTTTAATTCTTTTACTTTCACAAGCAAGGGTATAAATATTATTTTTACCCATGAATTACTTTCTTATCAGCAATGATATTTAATTAGCTTTTAATTATATTAAATAATACTTTCAAAAAGAAAAAAATTAATTAGGGGTTTTCTTTATTTAATTTCCTTTCAATAATAAAAGGGCTTTTAAGCTTTTTATTAAGCAATTAAATTACCAAAAATTTAAGAAATGTTCCTTAAGCATATTAGCACCTATCCTGGTCCATTGGACCCACATGTAAGTGTTGGAGGCTAGGAATTTAAATATTATTGAAAATAACAAAGGCTAGCTAGTGATTCCATTTAAATGCATACAAAAATAAATAAGCATCAAAATGATCCAAACTTTCTTGTGCATGCTCTCTGGTCCTAAACAAGCCTAAAGAACCACCATGTTCACATGGAATCTCTATTGAACTTGGTTTATTAATTTACAAAGGAAAACATGCATAAATCAGGAATAATTATTTCTGTTAATCCAAAATTCATGATTAATTCACAAGATGTGTATTTTGGTATTACAAGACAGTGTGCACAAGTTGAGCTCAAGAACATAAATATATTTAGCAGGAAAAATTATTTATGCAGCTCTAGCGAGAAATGGAAAAACATTTTTATAAAAAGATTTACATCATAACTTTGTGCAATGTTTCGCATAGGAGCTAGTCATAACCTAACACACATCATATCCAAAAATTGGCTACAGAGGATGTATGGTTTTTGAGATATTGCAGATCTAGGGTTTTCACATTTGTATTTTTCATGCAAAAACTAAAATGATTCAGCTCAGTCCAGAATAACAAAAGTTGTAGAATAATTCACCGCGGATCTAAAAAAATTGGCCTTGCATTTTTCTGATTTCTCTGTGATTTTCTACGCAATTTACAAGAATAAGCAAAGTTACTTCACTATTTCAGTTTACCTTTTGCAACGAGGCCCTCGGAATTAAAAGGTTCTTTGCAATGTGGCCCCTAGGGGCGGCCGGCCGGCGCGGGGCTGGCCAATTCCGGCGAGCTCGCCGCGGTTCTTGGCCGGGGAAGGGCAAGGGGTGGTCTAGGGGCACTAGGGGTTTGATTTGGGCGCTCGGTTGGTGGGGAGAAGCCGCCGGTGGGTGGCGCACGGCGGCCGGCGGCGCCGCCGCCGAGGACCGTCTTTGTGGCACGGCGGGGGCTTGGGCGAGGGCTTGGCGAGGCACGAGTGGGTGTCCTAGGGGTCGGTGACCGAGGTTAGCCTCGCATGGGTGCTTGGTGGCGGTTGGTTCGGGGGAGGCGCTCGCCGGCGCATCCGGCAGGGAGCCGCGCACGGCCCGCTCCTCACGGCGGGGCGTGGCGTCCTCGCGCAAGGGGGGGGGGGGGGGGCACGGCGGCCTTAAGTAAGGAGGTCACCTCGTGTTCGGAGCGCAAGCGGCGTCACCGCCCGCCGTAGTACGGCCGCGGCCTCGGTAGGTGCGCACCGGACGGAAGCCGCCAACGGACCGGTCGGTAGGGTGCGGCGCGGGGTGGGATAACTTCGAGGCGCTTTGGGACGCGGGAGACCTGGGGAAGGTGCGAGGCGGCCTGGGGAACGTGCGCCGGCGGGGCGGAAGCCGAGGCGCGGGCGGTCGGCGCGGCCGGCGGCGGCGGCACGGCCCGGCGCTCGGCGCGCGGGAGCGCTGAATCTATTCGGACCGGCCTGTTCAATCACGTTTTTCTCCCAAAAATTGAATAAAAGTGCACAAAGCAATGAATAGGAAAGTTGTAGATCTAACTACCCTCTACAACTTTCAAAAAGGCCATATAGTTTTTTTCTCAACGGATTTTGTAGGAACGTCGTGCCAACTTCAAATGTCGTCATGTCGCTGTGCACGGGAGGTATTGGCGAGTTGACCAAGTTTTTCACCAATTTCCATCCAAAATTTGAAATGCCAACCTACATGAAAGTTGTGTCCCTCAACAAGATGGACAACTTTCATAAAGGTAGATTTTGAAGTGTTTAGGTGAATTTTGGAGGACGCGGCAAAAGTTCGGACGACATTCGGCGACGTCAACGGTTAAGCCGGTTTTGACCGTGTCTTTGGCCAAGGGTCGACTACGGGTGTGTGCAAACTTGGTCAAGGGGTTCATTAGGGTTCATTGGCGAGGTTTTCGAGGTGATGACCCGAGTTGACCTAGGTTTGACCAATGTTTGACCGGTTTGATTCGGCCATTAACGTTAATGACGGTAATTAAAAACCGAGGGCGTCACGGTCATCGTGGAGGACACCACCGACGACGACGACGACGAGGAGGAGGAGACGTTGCAGGACCGCTTTCAGCTGCGGTCGAGGTTTAGCCGTCCAGGCTTACCTCATGTGCCTCTTGTGCAAGACCCACCGGCTAGCCTGGAGGCTAGCACAGCTGCTGCGCCGCCACAGAAGCCGCGCAACCCCGCCCGCAAACGGGTGACAAAGAAGCTGAAGGTCTCAGAGACCACGCCTCAAGAGGTAAGATGTCTTGACTAGAGTAGTCGAGTACCCATCATACGAGTACGCTTGCTGATGAGTAGTCTTCCTTGTATGCAGGAGGTGTCGCCAGCGGAGCCCGTCGAGGAGGGCGACGAAGGCGGATGGGACACAGTGGGAGAGCGGCCGAAAGTCGTAGTCCGGCCCCCCACTCGTCGAGTAGCTCTTGGCGCAGTTGGAGCGCCAGCCCCCTGCTCCACAGGGGAGCACGGAGCCCGTAGCCGCCGCCGTTGAAGAGGTGGTGGCTACGGGGAGCGCGAGAGGGCACTTGCGCGCGCCGGCCGTTGCCGCGAGAGGAGGCGGCGGTGCGGGGGCGCGGGAGGAGGCGCCCGCCGAGGGTGGTAGACATTGCCGGCATCCTCCGTGCCCCGGCCGTGACAATAGTCCGGTCAAGCTTGTAAGTACCGCATCTTCCCGAGTAGTACTTGTTGTAGTAGTCGAGGTTGATCGACGACCAATTGTGTGTGCTTCCGCGGGAAATCGACGGATACGTCCCGGGAGGGGGATGAACCCTCTACGGCGGTGGCGGAAGAAGTCGCACCGCCCGCCGAGGAGTCCGCTCCTGCTTCCCCGAGCCGGTGCCGAGCCGCCGGCTACCGAATTGTCGTTGCGGAGGCCGCCGTGGTCGAAGGTGAGTACTCTTCCGAAGGTTCGTAGAGCTCCTCGAGGAGTAGTCGTGGTTGCTAATACACTTGTCTTCTCTTTGACAAGTGCCGAGGCCGAAAGGAGTGACATCCCTGCGGGGGTGCCAATGCAGAAGTCGACACCAGACGTGTCGAAGGCTGCCGGGAGGAGCCCCCGAGCCCATGGAGGAAGTCGTCGAGGAAGCCGCCGTGGCGGCCGGAGGAGAGGGGGTCACCATGTCGCCAGAGGTCGCTCTGGAGGTGGCTATCCGCTCCCCGGAGATCCGGGACGCGAGCCCATCCGCTCGCGCCGATGACGGAGGCCGCCGCGAGTAGTCGTGGCGTGATAGAGCTACTCGCGGACGATCTTGTCGACCGGCGATGATGGCCAAGCACACTCGGAGGCGGTCCGCCGGCCGAACGGTGGATGAAGGTAAGTAGCCTTAGCTTCGAGTGTCAATCCTCTGTTGTTGAGTACTTGTTGACTTGTGTTGTCTATGCGGGATGTCGTGGAGAGGTCCCGCGAGAAGTCCAACAAGGCTGCGGGGCTTCGGTGACACGGTGCTCGGGCGAGGCGCCGGAAGAGCGACTTTTGAAGTCGCGGAAGCACGCGGCCGCCATGCGATCTAAGCTCGACGCCGCCTTTGCCAAATATCACAATGATGTCCAAGAGTTGCGGGCGAAGGGCGACGACTTGGTGCGGAAGAACAAGAGCCTCCGCAACAAGAACAAAGGTACGCCGCCGGACTTGTCGGGTAGTTGTTGGAGGTCGAGAGGTAGTCGACCCGTTGTACTTTTGCTTTGTGTTGCGAGCTTGAGGGCCGGGTGGAGCGGTTGAAGTCCTCGGAAATAAGCATGAAGAACCTCTTCTACCGGAACGGGAAGCCCGCCGGTACTCGAGCTCGACTACAAAGAACTTGCCTTCGAGTGTGAGAAGCACATGGAGCTCCGGATTGCATCGACCGCGATCTCGTCAATCGCTACAAATCATTGCGGAAGTTGAATGAAGATTGCGAGGCGCTACGGGCCCAACCGAAGGAACTTGAGTAAGCCGCGGCGCCGATCGCAAGGCTCTTGGTGCCGCACCCGGCGGCCCCAAGATTGCTCCACCGGTGGATCGCCTCAAGGAAGCCCCAAGCCGGGCCGGCGGCTTATGTGAAGCACATGGCGAGGTCGAGCCCAAAGCGGGTCTTGGCCTTCATGAAGTCCTACTTCCCGAAGGCCCCGGTGGAAGTAGTCGGCGGCGGGGGTAGCCGCCAACCGCACCGATGAGCAAGGTTCTCGGAGCCTGCCGAAGCGAGATGGCTCCCATCGCGGAGCAAGTAGTCGCTAAGCTTAATCTCCGGTAGTCTCGTAGTAGTTAGCTAGTAGCCAAAGTTTGTACAAAAACAATTGTAATGAATTGCTTAAGTATTAATGAGAGAAAATTTCCGCAATGAGTACTCGTAGTCGCGATCTCGAGTGCGGAGCCCATCGTGGAGTGGTTGCGAGTAGTCGTACTCGGTGGTGGTGGCCCCGTTGGAGGGAGTAGACGATGAATGAAGTTGATGAACGATCAAACTTTATTGCGAAGAAGGACACCCGGGTGGCCGGGGCCGTAGTACGAGTAATCTCCTGGACCGGAGGCCGCTTACGGTCGAGTAGTGCTCGAGCGGGTAGCCGCTTATAGCGGTAGATCCGTAAGTAGCCGTGTAGGCCGGATCTTGGAGTACGTGGTCTCTTAGTAGATTGCTTTGCTAGAGTCCTTGACGCTCGTCGCAGCCCGGAGATCCGTAGGTAGCCGCGCGGGCCGGATCTGGAGAAGAGTAGTCCGGAGACTCGAGCCGGGACCGGAGGCCGCTTACGGTGGAGGGGTGTTGATGTAGGCTTGTGTAGACTTGAACCCCGGAGTAGTCGTGTAGACTAGGCGTAGAATCGACGAGCCGGTCGACATTCCACGAGTTGCCGATGTCTTCGCCTTTAAGCGTCCGGAGGCGGTAGGAGCTCGGCCCGGTCACCTTTGCAACGGTGAAGCGACCTTCCCGTGGGGAGGCCGAGCTTGTGTAGTCCTTCCGTGTTCGGATACGGCGGAGGACAAGATCTCCAACGTTGAAGGAGCGTTCCTTGACGTTGCGATCATGGTAGCGTCGGATACCCTCTAGGTACCTTGCTCCGATTGGACGAGGGCGGCGCGGCGAGCTTCTTCGAGGGCGTCGATGTCAACTCGTCTCGTCGTCTCTTCGAGACGCCTTCGTCGTAGTGCTCCACTGCCGGCGAGTTCCATATGACGTCGTCGGGGAGGATTGCTTCGGAGCCGTAGACCGGGAAGTAAGGGGATTGCCCCGTTGGCTTGGATGGCCGAGTCCGTAGTCCCCGCAGTGCGTTGGGTAGTTCCTTGATCCACTTGCCCCCTTTGGAGTTAGCGGCGTCGTGTAGCCGCTTTTTGAGAGCGTCGAGCACCATCCCGTTGGCGCGCTCGACTTGTCCGTTGGCCCGAGGATAGGCAAGCGAGACGTATCGGACGTCGATCCCGGCTGTTCTCGCGGTACTCCCCGAAGCGGTGATTGTTGAAGTTGGAGCCCGGATCCGTGATGATGCGGTGGGGTAGTCCTTAGCGATGTATGAGTTCATCCGGGAAGTCGAGTACTCTGTCGGCCTTGGGGCATGTGACCGGCTTGACCTCGATCCACTTGGTGAACTTGTCGATGGCCACCAATACTCTGTTGAAACCATCCGGCGCCGTTGGCGATGGCCCAATCATGTCGAGCTCTGTCGGTGTTTTAGACCGGCAACCTACTACAGGAAGTACCCGAAGTAGATGATTGTGACTCGCCGAGATCGGTAACTCGAAGGAAGAGACACGTGGCACACAATTTAGACGAGGTTCGGGCCGCGAGGTGCGTAATACCCTACGTCTCGTATGCTTTGCGTAGCTCGGGATTGATAGGGCACGATTACGGGATGGTGCAATGGTGCGCCGTGAGTTGTATGAGAATAGATTGGATGAAGGAGATCGGTCCCTGCCTCGCCTTATATAGTCGGGAGGCGGGGTTACAAGTCGAAGTAAGGAAGGAGTACTAGCCGAGTACGTCTAGGAGACCTCTATACGGAGCGGAACGTGTACGAGTCCTAACCGAGTACTACTCTGTGTTGTCCTTGTGCTCCACGCCTTCGGGTGCCGTGTAGCGCAAGCGGGTAGTCCCAGAGGCCCACCGAGTAGTCGGTCCTGGTACCCACCGATGTAGTGGGCCCGGGGAGGGTCCATACGACAAGCCCCCGAGTACTTTGTAGTCGAGAAGGATAGCTTCCGGTGGTCTTGACGGCCTTGACGAGTAGTCCTCAAGCGTCCCCAAGTACTACAAGTCAAAAGTCCTCAAGAGTAGTCGAAGCATCCCGAGGCTGGAATGTACTCCAGCTGAAGTGTAAGCAATCTTGAAGTCTTCTCGAGTAGTCCCAAGCGTCCTTGAAAACTGCCTTCGAAAATCCTCAAGAAATGCTTGTCTTGTCTTGAAGCCGAAGCCGTCGCGGAGATTGCGATTTGCGGAACCGCAATCCACATGGAGTAGCCCCCGAGCCTCGAGCCGCGGGCTCGGGCGAGGATTCATCTGAAGTCTCGGCAAGAAAATCCCAAAAAATCCGGAGAGAAAAAATCGAAGGACACGTGGCACGGAGCCCCCGAGCCTTGAGTCGAGTACTTCCTCTCGAATTGAAGGGTCTTCTTGGAGAATGTGTCCTGTGATGCTCTTGAGACTAGCCGCGTCCCAGGTAGTCGAGTAGAAGTAGCCGAGCCCCCGAGGTGAGGCGCGTCGACTGGTAGAATACGAAGAGTCACGCGCCACGCTGAGTCAGCCGCGCGTGGACTTGTCCAACCGCCCGTTGCGGAGGCGATTTTGGCTTATAAATAGAAGCCGAAACCCTTAGGGTTTTCACCCCAAGCGAGCCGCAGTCATTTCCGTTTGAAACTTGAAGTAGAATCCACTCCAGCGCCTGCTGCCGCCGTAGTAGATCCGAGCGCATCGCCGCCCGAAGGATTTAGGGTAGCCCCCGAGCGGATGCGAGTGAAGACTCCTTGCACTTGGAGGATGAAGCCATCGCCGTCGAAGACGTCCAAGGCCGGCGGGAAGAAGAGGAGCCGTGCAGAGGCCGCCGCGGCCGCCACAGATGCGGCGCCGCCCATGTCTCCACCGCGCGCCAATCCGAGCCGCGAGTGGAAAAAATCGAAGGTCAAGACGGAGGACCTGCTGACCCTGTTGAACAGCGGGTTCATCAGGGAAAAGGAGATCGACATGTGGAGATCCGCCGCGAGGGGATCCCTATCCAATGGAGAAGGCCGAAGACGAAATCCCAATGTTCTCGTGCTTCGTGGAGCGCGGGCTTGCACTCCCGGCAAGCGACTTCTTCAAAGGGCTCGCTTAGGTACTACGGCATCGAGTACCTCAATCGAACCCCAACGGAATCTTCCATACATCCGTCTTCGTACACTTCGCGAAGCCTTCCTAGGAATCAAGCCGCCCCGGGTGCTCTTCGGAAGTTCTTCCGCGTGAAGCCGCGGCCCGGCGCCTCCAACCCTAGGGTAGTCGGAGGGGCCGGAATCCAGGTGAGGGAGGACGCCGCGGAGCGATGCACAGCGTACAAGCTCGTGGATTCCAATACCGACTGGAAGACGAGATGGTTCTACATCACGAACCACCATCCCGAGCTGCCGAAGCCGAGCGGACGGCAACCCAGGCACCAGGAGTGGTGGAACACGGAGCCCACCATGCAAGAGGGGATCCAGCTTCCCGAGCTGCTAGCACGCATCAAGACACTCAGGGATGCGGGACTGAGGGCCGAGCATGTGGCCTTCAGTTTCATGAAGCGCAGGATCCAGCCGCTGATGGCGCGGGATACCATGGGCTTTGAGTACACCGGCGACAACGATACGTCGCGGATGCCGGGGGGCGAGGCCGGACGACAACGACATCGTCGAGAGGTTGTCGAGGATCTTCAAGGACATGCGGGAGTACACGGCGTGCCTCGTCGAGGAGTACTCCGCCGCGCGCCCGCCCAACGAGGTGAGTAGTCGTACCCCCTCGTCGAGTAGTGAGTACCCGTAGCGGAGTTTCTGATGCCTTGTGTGTTTGCGCAGGATGATGTGAAGCGGTTTGTCTCCGAGCCGCAGCCGCCACCAAGCGGAATCGAGATCCCGGCGGTGGGGAAGGTGAAAGAGCGCCGCGAAGTTGGAGAAGGCGACGACACCGTCATTGTGGAGGACACCTCCGATGACGACGATGAAGACGAAGAGACTCTTCAGGACCGCTTCCAGCTGCGGTCGAGGTTTAGCCGTCCGGGCCTGCCTCACGTGCCACTCATCCAAGACCCTCCGGCTAGCACCGGAGGCTAGCCTTGCCGCGCCGCCGAGGAAGCCGCGCAACCCCACCAAGAAGCGGGTGGCGAAGAAAATGAAGGTCTCAGAGACCACGCCTCCGCAGGTAAATCGTCTTGAGCGAGTAGTCGAATGCCGGTAGTCGAGTACGTTGCCGACGAGTAGCCGCCCATTGTGTGCGGGAGGTGCCGCCGGCGGAGCCGTGGAGGAGGGCGATGAGGGCATGTGGCCCACGGTGGGGGAACCGGCGGGAAGCCGAAGTACGGCCCCCCCCGCGTCGAAGAACCACGGCGCGGCCTGGGGCGCCGGCCCCACCGCTCCGGTGGAGAGCGAGTACCGCGGCCGCCGCCGTTGTAGAGATGGAAGCCACGGGGACGCGAGAAGACATCCGCGCCGGCCGGCCGCCACCGTGGAGGAGGCGGTGGCCGAAGAAGAAACGCCCGCCGAGGGTGGACGCGTTGACATCACCGGCATCCTCGGAGCTCCGGCCGTGACTATCGTCGGTCGAATTTGTAAGTACCGGTCTTCACGAGTAGTACTCGGCTGTAGTAGTCGATGATTGCCCGACGATCTTCTCGTGAACACTTGTGCGAGAAAATCCACGGATCTAAGCCGGGACGGGGAAGAGCCCGCGACGGCGGAGGCGGGGGAGGTCGTGCCACCCGTCGAGGAGCCCGTTCCCCGAGGCCGAGGCCGTGGCCGAGCCCCCGGCCGCCGAAGCGCCGCCGCCGCAGGCGGCCATAGTTGAAGGTAAGCACCCTTCTTGAAGCTGTAGGAACTCCGGGACGAGTAGTTGTAGGCACCGATGCGCGTGTTCCTTGTTGACGGACGGCGAAGGAGGTGACATCCCTGCGGGGGTACCCATGCGGGAGTTGACACCGCGAGGCCCGGAGGGCCGTGGAAGGAGCCCCCGAGCCCGAGGGGGAAGCCGTCGAGAAGTCCGCCGAAGGGGAGGCGGCTACCACGTCGCCGGGGGGTTGCCCCTGGAGGTGGCGGTCCGATCCCCCGAGATCCAAGACGCGGAGCCTATCCGCTCTGCGCGGTGACGGAGGCTACATCGAGTAGCCGCGGCGGGATCGAGCTGCTGGCCGACGATCTCGTCGAGCCGGCAACGGTAGCCCAGCACCTGGAGGCGATCCGGCGGGCCGAGCAGTGGATGAAGGTACGTAGTCATAGCCTCCCGAGTACTCAATCCTTTGCGTTGAGTACTTTGTTGACTTGAGCTTGTCTTGTGCAGAATGTCGCGGAGCGATCCCGCGAGAAGTCGAACATGCTGCAAGGCTACGGCGACACCGTGCTCCGAGCCGAGGCCCTGGAGGAGCAGCTCGTGAAGTCGCGGAAGCACGCGGCCGCGATGCAGTCGAAACTCGACGCCGCCTTCGCCAAGTACCACAACGATGTGATGGAGGCACGGGCGAAAGGTGATGACTCTGGTGCGGAAGAACAAGGGCCTCCGCAACAAGAACAAAGGTATGCCTCTTGACTTGTCGGGTACTTGTTGGAAGTCGTCAAGGCTCGACCCGTTCTTTGTGTTTGCGGAACTCGAGGGCCGGGGTGGAGCAGTGAAGGCCTCGGAGGTTAGCATGAAGAACCTCTTCTACGGGAGCGAGGAAGCCCGCCGGTGTACTTGAGCTCGACTACAAGGAGCTCGCCTTCGAGTGCGAGAAGCACATGGAGCCGCGGTGCATCGACCGGGATCTCGTCAATCGCTACAAATCTTTGCGAGAAGTTGAACGAAGATTGCGAGGCGCTCGGGCCCGGTCGAAGGACCTTGAAGAGGCTGCCCTCCCGATCGCGAGGCTGCTGGTGCCGCACCCGGGCGGCCCCAAGATCGCTCCTCTGGCGGATCGACTTCGTGAAGCGCCAAGCCGGCTGGCCGCCTACGTCAAGCACATGGCGAAGTCAATCCCGAAGCAAGTGCTGGCCTTCATGAAGTCGTACTTCCCGAAGGCTCCAGTGGAGGTGGTCGCCGGCGGGGTAGCCGCCAACTGCTCGGATGAGCAGTACGCAGAGCTGTTGGAGCAGATGGCTCCCATCGCGGAGCAGGTAGCCGAGAAGTTGAACCTCCAGTAGCTCTGCATAGATAGCTTAGTAGCCATAATTGTATAGGAGACAGTTGTAATGAACTTTTCATGTATCAATGAAATGAAGTTGTTCCAGCAATGAGTACTCGTGACCGCGATCTCAGAGTGCGGAGCGCCCATCGTGGAGTAGGTGCGAGTAGTAGTACTCGGCTTTAGTAGTCCCATCGTAGGGTGCAAAGCAGTAAACAAGTTGATAGAAAATCAAGCTTTATTACGAAGAAGTACACACGGGTGGCCGGGGCCGTAATTACAAGTAGTCGCCCGGACCGGAGGCCGCTTACGGCTAAGTGGCGGCGGAGCGGGGTAGCCGCTTGCAGCTGGTGATCCGTAGGTAGCCGTGGAGGCTGGATCGCAGATCCGTAGGTAGCCGTACGAGGCTGGATCTTGGAGTGTGGTCTCTTGGTAGACCGCTGCTAGAGTCCTTGACGCTCGTCGCAGCCCAGGGTCCGTAGATAGCCGCACGGGCTGGACCTGGAGGAGAGTAGTCCGGAGACTTGGAGCCAGGACCCGGAGGGTCGCTTGCGGCGAGGGGCGTTGATGTAGTCGTGTAGACTTGAACCCCGGGGTAGTCGTGTAGACTAGGCGTAGAATCGACAAAGCTGGTCGACGTTCCACGAGTTGTTGACCTCTTCGCCTTCAAGTGTTTGGAGGCGGTAGGAGCCCGCTCGGTCACCTTAGCCACGGTGAAGGGGCCTTCCCGTGGGGGGAAGCGAGCTTGTGGAGTCCTTCCGTGTTCCGGATACGACGGAGGACAAGATCTCCAACGTTGAAGGAGCGTTCCTTGACGTTGCGATCGTGGTAGCGTCGGATACCCTCTAGGTACCTTGCCGATTGGACGAGGGCGGCGCGCGCCGAGCTTCTTCGATGCTTGTCGATATCAACTCGTCTGCGTCGTCTTCCGAGACGCCTTCGTCGTAGTGTTCCACCGCCGGTGAGTTCCATATGACGTCGGCGGGGAGGATGGCTTCGAGCCGTAGACCGAGAAGTAGGGGGATTGCCCCCGTTGGCTTGGATGGTTGAGTCCGCAGCCCCCAGAGTGCGTTGGGTAGTTCCTTGATCCACTTGCCCCCTTTGGAGTTAGCAGCGTCGTGTAGCCGCTTCTTGAGGGCGTCGAGTACCATCCCATTGGCGCGCTCGACTTGTCCGTTGGCCCGTGGATGGGCGACTGAGACGTATCTGACGTCGATCCCGCTGTTCTCGCAGTACTCCCAGAACTGGTGGTTGTTGAAGTTGGACCCCAGGTCTGTGATGATGCGGTGGGGTAGCCCATAGCGGTGCACGAGTTCATCCAGGAAGTCGAGTACTCGTCAGCCTTGGGGCATGTAACCGGCTTGACCTCGATCCACTTGGTGAACTTGTCGATGGCCACCGGTACCTGTTGAATCCTCCCGCGCGAGTTGGCGGTGGGCCAATCATGTCGAGCCCCCGGCGGGCAAAGGGCCGGGTCGGCGGTATGGTGACTAGCTTGTAGGCCGGGACGTGTTGCTTTGCTTGGCGAAGAACCGACATCCTTGGCACCTTCGACGAGTTCTTCGGCATCGCCCGGGGCCGTGGGCCGGTAGAAGGCTCGCCGAAGGCCTTGCCGACCGGCCGTACGTGAAGACGCGTGGTTGCCGCGGGACGCCCTTGTGAATCTCCTCCAAGATGTCCTTGCCTTCTTCACGAGGGACGCACTTCATGAGTACTCCGGAAAGATGCGCCCCGCTTGTAGAGCTTGTCGCCGACGAGGACGTAGGACTTGGCGCGGCGGACGAGTTGCTCGGTCGCGTTCTTGTCGGAGGGGACCTTCGCTCGGTGAGGTAGTCGATGAAGGGTTGCCTCCGGTCCACGTCGATCATCATGACCTCCTGCCCCGGTGGTGGATAGGGCCGGGGCCGGGATCGGTGGCGCCGGCTCCAGGATGGATGGCGCGTGAAGCTCATGGACGAAGACGCCCGCAGGTACTTGGGCGCGGGTGGATCCGAGCTTCGAGAGGACGTCCGCCGCAACGTTGTTGTCGCGAACAATGTGGTGGAACTCGAGACCATAGAACTTGTTCTCGAGCTTGCGAACTTCTAGGCAGTAGGCGTCCATATTCTCCTTGTTGCGGTCCCAGGATTTGTTGACTTGGTTGATGACCACTGCGGAGTCGCCGTAGACTAGTAGCCGCTTGATGCCAAGTGAAGCCGCGAGGCGGAGCCCGTGCAGGAGGGCTTCGTACTCGGCTTCATTGTTGGAGACCTTCCAGAAGATCTGCAGGACGTATTTGAGTTGTTCGCCCGTTGGAGAGATCAGGAGTACCCCTGCGCCTGCGCCCTCGAGGTTGAGTGAGCCGTCGAAGTACATCACCCAATGCTCTGGTCGCACGGTGGGAGTAGGTAGCTGGTTCTCCCGCCACTGCGCCATGAAGTCGACCGGTTCTGCGACTTGATGGCGGTGCGTGGCTTGAAGTCGATGGTGAGGGCGCCGAGCTCGACAGCCTCACTTGGAGATTCTTCCGGTGGCGTGCGGGTTCCCGAGGATGTCGCCGAGCGGGTAGTCGGTGACGACGGAAACGAGTACTCCCGGAAGTAGTGTCGTAGCTTCCGCGAGGTGATGAGTAGAGCGTACGAAGCTTCCCGCACGGGCCGGGTAGCGAGCCTTGGACTCGATAGAACCTCGCCGATGAAGTAGACGGGCGGCCGGACCGGGTAGGCGTGGCCGTCTTCCCCGCCGCTCGACAACGATGGCGATGCGACCACGTGAGTAGTCGCAGCCTAGGTAGAGCGAGGCCGCTCGCCCTTGTAGGGAGCCGTGAGGACGGAGGCTTTGACAGAAGTCCTTGAGGGGCCGGGCAAGGGCTTGATCCGCCTCCCGAGTCCACACGAACTTCTCGTGATGCTTGAGAAGTTTGAAGAAGGGGAGACCCCGTTCTCCTAGCCTCGAGATGAATGCGTTCAACGCCGCCATGCACCCCGTCGGCTTCGGACGTCCTTGATGCTTGTGGGAGCTTTCATGCGGTGATGGCGGAGATCTTCTCGGGGTTGGCTTCAATGCCGCGGCCGGGCGATGATGAAGCCGAGTAGTTTACCCGAAGGTACGCCGAAGACGCACTTGTTCGGGTTGAGCTTCCGGCGGTACTCGCGTAGTGAGGCGAAGGTCTCTTCAAGGTCGTCGATGAGGGTGCGGGAATCCCGGTTTTGACAACCACGTCATCCACGTAGGCCTCGACGTTCTTGTTGAGTTGCCGCTTGAAGCAGGCCTGGATGGCCCGTTGATATGTAGCGCCGGCGTTCTTCAACCCGAATGACATGGTCGTGTAGCGATGCGCGCCAAACGGGGTGATGAACGCGGTCTTCTCCGGTCTTCCTCCTTGATCGCGATATGGTGGTACCGGAGTAGCGCGTCGAGGAAGCGGAGCGGGTCGCGGCCCCCGCCGTGGAGTCGATGACTTGATCAATCCGCGGCAACCCGAAGGGGTCCTTGGGGCAGTGCTTGTTGAGGTCGGTGTAGTCGACGCACATCCTCCACTCGTTCGAGTTCTTCTTGCGGACGAGGACGGGGTTGGCGAGCCACTCAGGATGGAAGACTTCTCTGATGAAGCCAGCTGCGAGTAGTTTGGCAAGCTCCTTCTTGATGGCGTCCCGTCTGTCGTCGGCAAAGCGTCGGAGGTGTTGTCGCTTGGGGGTGGCCTTTGGGTCGACGTTGAGGCAGTGCTCGATCAGCTCCCTGGGCACTCCTGGCATGTCCGTCGGCCTCCACGCGAAGATGTCGCGGTTAGCCCGAAGGAAGGCGATGAGCGCGTCTTCCTATTTGGGGTCGAGGCCGGCCCCGATGGTGGTGGTCTTGCTGGGGTCGCCTGTTCCGAGGTCGACCGACTTGACGAGTACCTCCTCAGGTGGCTGAGGCTTATTGGCGCTGTCAGACTTCTCTGGGATGTCGAGTTCGCTTGTGGCAAGCTTCTTCGACGCGGCGTAGACCTCCATCATCGGGGTGGGTACTTGGTTCGTTGAAGCGATCACCACGGCCTCTGTATCACAGTCGTGGGAGATCTTCAAGTCCCCCTGGAGGGAGAGTACGCCGGCTGGACTTGGCATCTTGAGTACCAAGTAGGTGTAGTGGGGCACCGCCATGAACTTGGCGATGGCCGGTCTGCCGAGGATGGCATGGTAGGAAGTCTCGAAATCCGCAACCTCGAACTTGATGTACTCGGTGCGGTAATTGTCCCGAGACGCCCCGAAGGTAGCGCGGTACCACCGAGCCCGGTGGGATAGCCGCGTTGCACGGGACGATGTCGTAGAAGGGCATGCTTCTCTTGTTGAGCATGGGGGTGACGTCGAGGTTCATCTTCTTCAAGGTCTTGGTGAAAAGGACGTTGAGCCCGCTCCCACCGTCGATGAGCACCTTGTTGAGCTTGGAACCCGCCACTTGTTGGTTTCGGGACGAGAGGGAACCGTCCCGGCTCGGAGAAGCTAGTCCACCGGGTCCGCGCGGGAGAAAGTGATGGGTACTTCGACCACCCGAGAGGGGTCATGACCGGCGGCTCGATGGACATCACTTCACGACGGGTAGCCTTCGCTCCCCGCCCTCGCGGGCGATCCGCCGAAGAGGACGTTGACGGTCTTCTCGGGTTCTGGAAGTCGTCGTTGTCGCCGTCCTTCTTCTTGCCCTTTTGATCGTGAGGGTGCGGTGGCTCCGGCGTATCCTTGAGTGCGTGCTCGAGGCGGTAGCACGCTTCTCGTAGTGTGATTGCCGTTCGGATGCCACGGGCACTTCTCCTTCAGCAGGTCCTTGAACCCGCCGGAGTTCTTCTTCGAGTTCCCTTTCGGAGGGCGCTGGATAGCCGCGACGGTATTGTCTGGCTTGCGCTTGCGGTTGGAACCCGAGAAGTTGTTGTTGTTGTTGTTGCGGCCGCCTTGGTTTGCGTTGCTGCCGCTGCCGCCGCCCTGGTTCTGCTTGGTCTTGCCGCGGATGGCGTCGTATTTGGCGTTAGCCTTGTCCTCTTCGTCCGCCCAGGACGTGATCATGTCCTTGAGGTGGGGAATGGACTTGGGGCGGCGACGACCGAAGTCCTCGAAGGTGCGGCGGTGGTAAAGGCCGTCTTGGAAGAGGTCGATGACCTCCTTGTCGGTGACGTCGACGACGGTAGCGCGCTTGTCGAAAAAGCGGCGCATATACTTGCGGAGGGTCTCGCCTTGCTCCTGCTTGATCATGGCGAGGTCCATGCGAGTACCCGAACGGCCCATGGCGCCCGCGAAGTTGCTTGTAAATTGCTCCTTCAGCTGGTCCCACCCCGTCGATCGAGTGCTTGTCTAGCGACTCGAGCCATGTGAGCGGGGCTTGGTCCAGGCAGAAGGGGAAGTAGAGGCACTTGGTGTCGCTGTTGCCGCCAGCGTTCTCGATGGAGAGGGCGTAGCATTGGAGCCACCGGATGGGATCTCGCTCGCGTCGTACTTGGTGATCCCCAAAGGCTTGAACTTGTCGGGGAGGAGCGAGGTTGCGAAGCCGGGGTGAGAAGGCGGGGAAGCCGTCGCCTTCGGCGGCGGTGGTCGACTTCTTCGCCGCAACTCCTCGATCCTCCGGCGAGCATCGTACCCGCCATGAGAGGCACGGAGGCGTGGCTATGTGCGTGGCCGCGGCCGCCGCGGCTGCCGCCGCCTCCAGCTTTCTTGTTGGCCCCGTGGTTGGAGGCGCCGCCGTCGCCGCCGCCGCCGTCAGGGTCGTTGCCGCCGCCACCGGCCGGAGCACGGTGGGGGACGACTTCTCGGTTGCCTTGCTCTTGTCGTGAAGGTCCGCCGGCAGTGGAGCGGCGACGGTTTGGGTCAGCTGGGATGTCGCCCCGAGTACGGTTAGGACCGGGGTCGGCGCTGCGACTAGTAGCTTCGTTGTCGCGAGGCTTAGCTGGGAGAGGTTGGCTGACTCTCTTGTCGACCCGCATGAAGTAGGCTTCTTCAGCGAGCTTGGCGATGACCTCTCCAGCGCGTATGCCCTGAGCCTGGCGTGCGATCGTTGTGATCGACATAAGGCACTGCTCAGGAGTGGTGTGGACTCTGCTCTCGACCGCCTCGAGAGCTTCCGCAAGGTTGCGGATAGGAAGGTTGTCTCTGAGCCGCCGGCGTCGTTCGTTGCGCTTCCTGTTACGCTCGCGTCGGGCGTCCCTGCTGGCGTCGGTCTCGTCCGCAGGGGCATCAGCAGACAGCTCGTCTGCGGAGATGTCCTCCAGGTACTTGTCTGCGGCCGCGCCTGAGGTTCCCGGGGTGTCGCCGGCAGCCATGAAGACTTGGCGGTCAGGGGTGCCAAGGCTGGACTCGGAAGGTGCCACCTCAGTGGGTGTGTTGGAGTCAGCCTGGGCCAGTGGTGTTCCCTCCTGGAACGGTAGTGAGTCGATGTAGGCGACGTAGCGTGAGTCCTCCTTTGTCAGTTCAGCAGGCTTGCGGTCTGGCCAGTAGACGTATCTTCCGGCGGGCGTCGATCTTATAACCAGCCCCGCAGGGGCGGCCCCGACAAGGGAAGCTCGGAGGGAGTCATCTTCGGACTCGGGCTCCTCTCGGGGTCCGACCCAAAGTCGAACTCGTAGTCGGGGTTCGAGTAGAACTCGGAGAGAGGGTTGGAGTCCGAGAGGTGGGGGGGACGGCGTCGGAGTCCGAGTTGTACTCGGTTACGGGCTCCTTGCCGGCCGGCGTGGAGTGGGAGCCCCTGCGCGGGCCCGGCTGAGGATGCTGGGGCCACGCGCGGAGCGCTGACGCGGTGAAGGGACCGTCTGCGATGGCTGAGCAGCCGGCTCGCAGGCGATGACCCATGGCGACGTCGGGTTCGAGTTGGAGACGGACTCGAGCTCGAAGTCAGCGTGATGGTTGAAGAGCGAGATTTCGCCGAACTTGCCGGCGAGTTCGCCTGTGACAACTTCGGGAAGCGTCACGAGGCCTGTCCTCGGGTTGGGCTGCATGGTCAGGCGGCGCTGGAAGGAGCCCGCGCCATCAGCAGTGCAGACCCAGGCGCCGAAGACGAAGGTGTCGCCGCGGTTGAAGGCGGGGGTTGGCTTGATGTGGACGGGAGCCGTCGAGTTCGCCATGTGATCTCGAGCGAGAGCCCCTACTCGGCGCGCCGGTTTGTCGGTGTTTTAGACCGGCAACCTACTACGGGGAGTACCCGAAGTAGATGATTGTGACTCGCCGAGATCGGTAACTCGAAGGAAGAGACACGTGGCACACAATTTAGACGAGGTTCGGGCCGCGAGGTGCGTAATACCCTACGTCTGTATGCCTTGCGTAGCTACGGATTGATAGGGCACGATTACGGGATGGTGCAATGGTGCGCCGTGAGTTGTATGAGAATAGATTGGATGAAGGAGATCGGTCCCTGCCCTCGCCTTATATAGTCGGGAGGCGGGGTTACAAGTCGGAGTAAGGAAGGAGTACTAGCCGAGTACGTCTAGGAGACCTCTATACGGAGGCGGAACGTGTACGCAGTCCTAACCGAGTACTACTCTCGTGTTGTCCTTGTGCTCCACGCCTTCGGGTGCCGTGCGGCGCAAGCCGGGTAGTCCCGAGAGGCCCACCGAGTAGTCGGTCCCGGTACCCACCGATGTAGTGGGCCCGGGGAGGTCCATACGACGGAGCCCCCGGCGGGCAAAGGGCCGGGTTGGCGGTATGGTGACTAGCTTGTAGGCTGGGACGTGTTCTTTGCTTGGCGAAGTGCCGGCATCCCCGGCACCTTTGACGAGTTCTTCGGCATCGCCCAGAGCTGTGGGCCAGTAGAAAGCTCGCCGGAAGGCTTTGCTGACCAGCATGCGTGAGGACGCGTGGTTGCCGCAGACGCCCTTGTGGATCTCCTCCAAGATGTCCTTGCCTTCTTCACGAGGGACGCACTTCATGAGTACTCCGGAAGATGCGCCCCGCTTGTAAAGCTTGTCTCCGACGAGGACGTAGGACTTGGCACGGAGGACGAGCCGCCTCGGCCGAGTTCTCCGTCGGAGGGGACCTTCTGCTCACTGAGGTAGTCGATGAAGGGTTGCCTCCAGTCCACGTCGATCATCATGACCTCCTGCCCAGCTGGTGGGTGAGCTGGGGCAGTGGTCGGTGGCGCCGGCTCCGGGATGGATGGCGCGTGAAGCTCGTGAACGAAGACACCCGCTGGTACTTGAGCGCGGGTGGATCCAAGCTTCGAGAGGACGTCCGCTGCAACGTTGTTGTCGCGGACGATGTGGTGGAACTCGAGACCGTAGAACTTGTTCTCGAGCTTGCGGACTTCTAGGCAGTAGGCGTCCATGTTCTCCTTGTTGCGGTCCCAGGACTTGTTGACTTGGTTGATGACCATCGCGGAGTCGCCGTAGACTAGTAGCCGCTTGATGCCCAGTGAAGCCGCGAGGCGGAGCCCGTGTAGGAGAGCTTCGTACTCGGCTTCATTGTTTGAGACCTTCCAGAAGATCTGCAGGACGTACTTGAGTTGTTCGCCCGTTGGAGAGATCAGGAGTACCCCTGCACCTGCGCCCTCGAGGTTGAGTGAGCCGTCGAAGTACATCACCCAATGCTCGGTCGCACTGTGGGAGTAGGCAGCTCGTTCTCCCGCCACTCGCCATGAAGTCGACTAGTGCCTGCGACTTGATGGTTGTGCGTGGCTTGAAGTCGATAGTGAGGGCGCCGAGCTCGACCGCCCACTTGGAGATTCTTCCAGTAGCATCTTGGTTCCGCAAGATGTCGCCAAGCGGGTAGTCGGTGACGACGGAGATTGAGTACTCCCCGGAAGTAGTGTCGTAGCTTCCGCGAGGTGATGAGTACCGCGTACAGGAGCTTCTGCACGGGCTGATAGCGTGCCTTGGACTCTGATAGAACCTCGCTGATGAAGTAGGCGGGGCGGCCGGACCGGATAGGCGTGGCCGTCTTCCCGCCACTCGACGACGATGGCAAGATCGACCACGTGGGTAGTCGCGGCGAGGTAGAGCGATGGGCGCTTGCCCTTGTGAGGAGCCGTGAGGATCGGCGGCTTCGATAGGAAGTCCTTGAGCCGGGCAAGGGCTTGATCCGCCTCTCGGAGTCCACACGAACTTCTCTTGATGCTTGAGTAGTTTGAAGAAGGGGAGGCCCCGTTCTCCGAGCCCCGAGATAAATCTGTTCAGTGCTGCCATGCACCCGGTCAGCTTCTGGACGTCTTTAATGCTCGTGGGAGCTATCATGCTGGTGATGGCGGAGATCTTCTCGGGGTTGGCTTCGATGCCGCGGCCGGCCGATGATGAAGCCGAGTAGTTTGCCGAAGGTACGCCGAAGACGCACTTGTTCGGGTTGAGCTTCCGGCGGTACTCGCACGGTGATGCGAAAGTCTCTTCAAGGTCGTCGATGAGGGTACGGAGTTTCGATCTTGACGACCACGTCATCCACGTAGGCTTCGACGTTCTTGTTGAGTTGCCTCTTGAAGCAAGCCTCGGATAGCTCGTTGGTAGGTAGCGCCGGCGTTCTTCAACCCGAAGGACATGGTCGTGTAGCGAAGACGCGCCAAACGGGGTGATGAACGCGGTCTTCTCCTCGGTCTTCTTCCTTGATCGCGATCCGGTGGTACCGGAGTAGCGATCGAGGAAGCAGAGCAAGTCGCAGCCCGCCGTGGAGTCGATGACTTGATCAATCCGCGGCAACCCGAAGGGGTCCTTGGGGCAGTGCTTGTTGAGGTCGGTGTAGTCGACGCACATCCTCCACTCGTTCGAGTTCTTCTTGCGGACGAGGACGGGGTTGGCGAGCCACTCAGGATGGAAGACTTCTTTGATGAAGCCAGCCGCGAGTAGTTTGGCGAGTTCCTTCTTGATGGCATCCCGTCTGTCGTCGGCGAAGCGGCGGAGGTGTTGTCGCTTCGGGGTAGCTTTAGGATCGACGTTGAGGGAATGCTCAATCAACTCCTTGGGCACTCCCGGCATGTCCGTTGGCTTCCACGCGAAGATGTCGCGGTTAGCCCGAACGAAGCTGATGAGCGCGTCTTCCTATTTGGGGTCGAGGCCAGCCCCGATGGTGGTGGTCTTGCTAGGGTCGCCTGTTCCGAGGTCGATCGTCTTGACGAGTACCTCCTCAGGTGGCTGAGGCTTGTTGGCGGCCGTCGGACTTCTCTGGGATGTCGAGTTCGCTTGTAGCAAGCTTCTTCGACGCGGCGTAGACCTCCATCATTGCGTTGGGTACTTGGTTCGTAGAGGCGATCTCCACGGCTTTTGTGTCGCAGTCGTGAGAGATCTTCAAGTCTCCTTGAAGAGAGAGTACACCAGCTGGGCTTGGCATCTTGAGTACCAAGTAGGTGTAGTGGGGCACCGCCATGAACTTGGCGATGGCCGGTCTGCCGAGGATGGCGTGGTAGGAAGTCTCGAAGTCCGCGACCTCGAACTTGATGTACTCGGTACGGTAGTTGTCCCGAGATGCCCCGAAGGTAACTGGCAGGACCACTGAGCCCAGTGGAATAGCCGCGTTGCCGGGGACGATGCCGTAGAAGGGCGTGTTGCTCTTGGTGAGCATGTGGGTGATGTCGAGCTTCATCTTCTTCAAGGTCTTGGTGAAAAGGACGTTGAGCCCGCTTCCACCGTCGATGAGCACCTTGTTGAGTTTGGAGCCCGCGACCACCGGCTTCAGGACGACGGGGAACCGTCTCGGTTTGGAGAAGCTAGTCCATTGATCCGCGCGGGAGAAGGTGATGGGTACCTCCGACCACCTGAGAGGGGTCGGGACCGCTGGCTCAATGGACATGACTTCACGACGGGTAGCCTTCTGCTCCCGCCTGCTGGGCAATCCGCCGAAGAGGACGTTGACGGTCTTGTTAGGCTCCTGGAAGTCGTTGTTGTCGCCGTCCTTCTTCTTGCCCTTTTTGTCGTGAGGGTGCGGTGGCTCCGGCGTATCCTTGAGTGTGTGCCTGAGTTGGTAGCACTGCTCGGTGGTGTGGTTGCTTTGTTTGGATGCCACGAGCACCTTTCCTTCAGGAGGTCCTTGAAGCCGCCGGAGTTCTTCTTCGAGTTCTCCTTTGCGGGCGCCGGATGGCCGCGACGGTGTTGTACGGCTTGCGCTTGCGGTTGGGACCCGAGTAGTAGTAGTAGTTGTTGTTGTTGCGACCACCTTGGTTCGCATTGCTGCCGCTGCCGCCGCCCTGGTTCTGCTTGCTCTTGCCACGGATGGCGTCGTACTTGGCGTTGGCCTTGTCTTCTTCATCCGCCCAGGACGTGATCATGTCCTTGAGGTGGGGGATGGACCTTGGGCGGCGACGACCGAAGTCTTCGAAGGTGCGGCGGTGGTAGAGACCGTCTTGGAAAAGGTCGATGACCTCCTTGTCGGTGACGTCGACGATGGTAGCGCGCTTGTCGAAGAAGCGGCGCATGTACTTGCGGAGGGTCTCGCCTTGTTCCTGCTTGATCATGGCCAGGTCCATGCGAGTACCCGATCGGCCCATGGCGCCCGCGAAGTTGCCGGTGAACTCGCTCCTTCGCTTGGTCCCACTTGTCGATCGAGTGCTTGTCTAGCGACTCGAGCCATGTGAGTGGAGCTTGGTCCGGGCGAAGGGGAAGTAGAGGCACTTGGTGTCGCCGTTGCCGCCGGCGTTCTCGATGGAGAGGGCGTAGCACCCGAGCCACCTTGGATGGGATCTCGCTTCGCATCGTACTTGGTGATCCCCAAAGGCTTGAACTTGTCGGGGAGGAGCAAGTTGCGAAGTCGAGATGAGAAGGCGGGGAAGCCGTCGCCGTCGCTGCGGTGGTTGACTTCTTCCGCCGCGGCTCCTCAATCTTCTCGGCGGGCGTCGTAGCCGCCCCCGTGAGGCGCCGAGGCGTGGGCGTTCGCGTGGCCTCGGCCGCCGTGATCGCCGCCGCCGCCGCCGGCCCCTCCTGTTAGCTCCATGGTTGGAGCTTCCGTCGTCGCCGCCGCCGCCGTCGGGGGTCGTGGCCGCCGCCGGCCGGAGCGCGGTGGGGGACGATCTCGCGGTTGTTGTTGTCATGCTGTGGAGGTCCGCCGGCGTTGGAGCGACGACGGTTTGGCTCGGCTGGGAGCTCAGCTCGAGTACGGTTGGGACCGTTGTTGGCGCTGCGACTTGGGGCTTCGTTGTCGCGGGGCCTGGCTGGAGGAGGCTGGTTGACTCTGTTGTCGACCCGCATGAAGTAGGCGTTTTCGGCGAGCTTGGCGATGACCTCTCCGGCGCGTATGCCCCGAGCACGGCGTGCGATCGGCCGTGATCGACATGAGGCATTGCTCGGTGGTAGTGTGTACTCTGCTCTCGACCGCCTCGAGAGCTTCCGCGAGGTTGCGGACGGGGAAGTTGTCGCGGAGGTGTCGGCGACGTTCGGCCGCGCTTCGGTTGCGCTCCCGTCGACCGTCTCTCGTTGGCGGTGGTCTCGTCCGCCGGGGCGTCGGCGAGAGCTCGTCGGAGGAGATGTCTTCAAGGTACTTGTCTTGAGCCGTCCCTGAAGGTCCTGGGGTGTCGCCGGAAGCCATGAAGACTTGGCGATCAGGGGTGCCAAGGCTGGACTCGAAAACCGCCACCTCGGTTGGGGGTGTTTGAGTCGGCTACGGCAAGTGGTGTTCCCTCCTGGAATGGTAGCGAGTCGATGTAGGCGACGTAGCGTGAGTCTCCACTTATCAGGTCAGCAGGCTTGCGGTCTGGCCAGTAGACGAATCTCCCGGCCGGTGTGGATGTTATAACCAGCCCAGAGGCCGGCCCTGACAAGGGAAGCTCAGTGGAGTTGTCCTCGGACTCGGGCTCCTCAGGGTCCGACCCGAAGTCGAACTCGTAATCCGGGTTCGAGTAGAACTCGGAGAGAGGGCTGGAGTCCGAAGCGTGGCCGGGGGCGGTGTCGGAGTCCGAGTTGTACTCGGGTACGGGCTCCTTGCCGGCCCGACGCGAAGTGGGGAGCCCCCCGTGCGGGACCGGCCGAGGGTGCGGGGGCCACGCGCGGAGTGCTTACGAGGTGAGGGGACCGCTGCGATGGGCGAGCAGCCCGGCTCGCATGCGATGGCCCATGGAGACGTCGAGTTCGAGTTGGAAGCGGAGCTCGAGCTCGAAGTCGGCGTGGTGGTTGAAGAGCGAAATTTCGCCGAACGTGCGGGCGAGTTCGCCCGTGACAACTTCGGGGAAGCGTCACGAAGCCGGTCTTCGGGTTGGGCGGCATGGTTAGGCGGCGGCCGGAAGGAGCCCGCGCCGTCTGCAGTGCAAACCCAAGCGCCGAACACGAAGGTGTCGCCGCGGTTGAAGGCGACGGTTGGCTTGAAGTGGACGGGAGCCGTCGAGTTCGCCATGTGATCTCGGGCGAGATCCCCTACCTGGCGCGCCAGCTGTCGGTGTTTTAGACCGGCAACCTACTAAGGGGAGTACCCGAAGTAGATGAATGTGGCCTCGCCGAGATCGGTAACTCGAAGGAAGAGACACGTGGCACACAATTTAGACAGGTTCGGGCCGCGAGGTGCGTAATACCCTACGTCTCGTATGCTTTGCGTAGCTCGGATTGATTGGGCACGATTACAAGATGGTGCAATAGTGCACCGTGAGTTGTATGAGATGTGTTCTGTTCCTAGAGAACGGTCCCTCGCCTCGCCTTATATAGTCGGGAGGCGGGGTTACAAGTCGGAGTAGGGAGAGAGTACTAGTCGGGTACGTCTAGGAGTCTTCCATACGATGCGGGACATGTACAACTTCCTAACCGAGTACTTCTCCTCTGCCGGTCCTTGTGCTCCACGCCTTCGGGTGCCGTGTAGCGCAAGCCGGGGTAGTCCCGGGGGCCCACCGAGTAGTCGGTCCTGGTACCCACCGAGGTAGTGGGCCCGGGGAGGTCCATACGACACAAGCGTCGGTGCAATCGTCGGACGAGATGGTTCACGCGGGTAAAACCCTAGGCACCGTCGGATGAGCCGACGGTCCAATTTCTATTAGCGTCGAACGAGTTGCGGAGGAAAAGCAGCGACGACGGTAGCACCGGATGATCCGACGATCTAAGTGAGAACACCGTCGGTCTATCCGACGCTTAGTTTGAATTAAGACGAGAGACGTGCCAAGAAGAAGCCTTCTACACCTGGATGATCCGACGCCTTGGTCAAGGGAAGCGTCGGTCTATCCGATGGTCGTGTGAAAGCTAACGAGAGACGACTTGGCCGCGGGGTCTTCGGCACGGGATGAACCGACACCTTGAAAAGGATAGCATCGGTTCATCCGACGCTTACTTTTTCGGTGGCGGGTTAGCCAACGGCTAGTTTGATGCCTTGGGCTATTTATACCCCCTCCACTCACCCATTTGAGGTTGCTTGGATTGTGTGGAAGTGCGGGAGAGTGCAAGACACCTAGAAGATCATATCCAATCCATCCAAGTGCTTAATTGCTCATCCTTAGACTTGCATATGCATAGTGTATGTGCTTAGTGCTAGACTTAGCTTAGAGCCGAGTGAGTGCAAGGTTGTGCCAACCTTGTGAGGTGATTCTTGAGTGAATCAAGTTGTACAAGGTTCGCCGGAAGCCTTGGGGCCTAAGTGGCTCACCGGCAATCATCATCGACCCTCGGCTTGGTGTGGAGTGGCGAGGACACTTTGTGCGGGGGACGTGGAGACCCCCTTCCTTGGTGGAGAAGCTCCTTAGTGGAGGCGGCATCAAGGTGACCAAGGGAGCTTGGCAAGTGCCTAAGTGGCTAGCCTTTGTGGCGAGTCAAGTGGTGCTCTTGGAAGAGACTTGGTGACCGGGAAGCAATACTCTTGTGTGAGTGCTTCAACAACGTGGACTAGGGGTGGCTTAGTGCCTACCGATACCACGAGATAAATCGCGTGTCAAGAGTTTGCTTCCTCTCATCCCCTTTACGTTTCCGCATTTACTCTATTGCAATCTTTGCTTGCCTTTACTTTCCTAGAGTAGTATCATGCTAGGAATGGCTATAGGTTGCATACCTCGTTTTGGGATGGGTGTTTCACACTAGAACAACCCTAGTTGCACATCTAGATAGTATGTTCTAGTTTATCTTTGTGCAAAAGTAGTGAAGCCATAGGTTAAGGTTTTAAGTTTGCCTAATTCACCCCCTCCCCCTCTTAGGCTACGAGCATCTGATTCCTTACAGAAAGTTATATCTCACTTGGATGATTTGAAGCTCCTCCTCACACAAATTATAGAACGATCTACAATTCGGGACGGAGGGGTACATAATAAGCGTGATACACACTACCTAGATAACATGGTCTCAAGATAGTTCAAAACTCTCATGAAAATGATCCATGTCATATGAAAACCCCTCACGAATTGAATGCAATGAAAACTCTATAATAAGAAGAGTGATAAACACTACAAGAAAATAAAATTATATTGGTCATACCGTCGGCTGTCGAGTGTTGTGGATTTCTTGTCCTCCTTCGACGTCCCCGTGCGAAGAACTGGGCCCCACCAGTTAGTGTCGATCCGCCGGCGTGCAGAGCAGTGTGCCGCGACTCTCGTGTTCGAGGACCGGGAGCGTCCCGGTGGTCGATGGATGACGGCTCCTTAGTGATGAGTGATTGACAACGGGTGTTGGACCGACTCTTGGCTTAGTGCGCGAGTGTAGGCTGCGGCCTAGTTCGTGTTGTTGCGGGTGAAGAATGGGCGCGAAAGGTCTTCGGCCTTGAGGGGCCTCCGAGAGATGGAGAGACAAGTAGGCTCGGTTTGAGGGACCCGGTGGACAGCGGGACTGGGTGCGGGCCACATGGAGGCGACACAAGCAAGACGAAGTCAAGGACAAGCGAGCCGGTGCACGGTGGCGGTCGAGTCAAGTGGTTTGGCGGGAGGCCGGACCGGGCACGCGGGGTTTGGTGGTTTGCCCACAAAACCATCGGCGGACGGTTTCTTGGTTTGGGCCTCAAAACCAAGTCCGAGGGCCCAACACGACGGAGACGGGATCCGGGCGTGTCGGGAAGCTTCGAGGCGGAGGACACGCGGCGGGATCGCATGGCTTGCGTCGGGAGGACGCGGGGGTGCGGCAAAGGCGTGGCCGTCCGATGGCAAGACCCACAAACATTACCTAAATGCCCCTACGTGGGTTGTATTGCCGATAGTTTAGTTAGGGGTAGTCGAGTCATTTACCACTCCGGCGGGACTCGATATATAAGCCATGAGTGTGTGTGGATGGCTCTCTCTCTCTCACGTGACTTAGGGTTTCATTTCCTCCCTCCCATTTCTCATTTTCGTAGCTATTTTTCTTCCATTTTCTCTAGGCTAACATGAGAGCTTCATGAGAGATTTGTTGAGAGGGATGGATGCTAGGGCGGCATGCTGGACCTTGTGAATCTTTCCTGGTTTGTATAGAAGATTCGGGGTTGTTTTTCGTGGTCTTTTGTGCTTGTTTTTGTGCCTTTGTTCTCGGGGTGATTCCGCGAATTTGAGTGGGTTTCTCCCCGGATTTCTTTGAGGGGTACATGGATAGATGTCTCGTGCATCTTTGTGATTGATCTTGTGCCCTCAAACGTCGGGAAACCACTTGGATTCAAAGTTTTTCGTTCGGTGCTCTAGCTTTTGGTGGTGCTCAAAGGATTCGCGATTCCCGGTGATTTAGGGAGTTAGGAGGCAAGATTTTTGGGCTATAGCATCCTTGTGTGACGCTTTTCAAGTGCCCAAACCCTTGTCTCCATAGCTTCAACCGTTTGGGAAATCCGATGATGATTTGGAGGAGTTGACTTTCGGGGTCGGGCGTTTTACGCTTCTGTTCGCACACAGCGGACGATCCGCGAGGGCGGCGGACGGTCCGCGCGGCTAGGGTTCGTCGCGTGTTCGTCGTGTTCTTGCGCGTCTTTGCTTTCGATCCGTTTTGGTTTTTGGTTTTTGTTGCAGCTGGTTTGCGGACAGTCCGGGCTTGAGTAGCGGACGGTCCGCGACCCACGCGGACGGTCCGCCGGCCTTGGCGGACGGTCCGTTTTTCTCGGGTCGCTTCGGTGGTTCGTGTGCTTTAACGGACGGTCCGCGGCGTAGGGCCGGACGGTCCGCGGTGTTGGCGCGGACGGTCCGCGGCTTCGGGTCGGACGGTCCGCGAGGCTGCGCGGACGGTCCGCCCCTCCCTGGCCGGACGGTTCGCCGGAGCTGTGCGCTTTGCCTCTTGGTTCGATTCCTCCTCTTCTTCTTTCGTGCTTCCGCGTGTGCTTCAAGGAATCGTTCCTAAGGCTATAGGTTGATCCGTAACCTCGTGGTCTTGGCGATTGGTGTGTGATTCGATCCATCACTCGTGTGTTACCGGGGTTTGACTAGGGTATAGGCCGGGTTCTTTGGAAAGAATTTTTACCGGCTCCTATTCACTCCCCCCCCCTCTCTAGTCGCCATCCGATCCTTCAATTGGTATCAGAGCTTGGTGCCGGATTCTTTGTGACTTTGACAAGTCTCGAATCCTAAGATGGCGTACGTTGAGCGGGGCGGTCCGCCGCACTTCGATGGCAAGGGTTACCACAAGTGGGCGGCTCGTATGATGATCTTTCTTCGTGGGAAGTTGTTGGATTTCATTGTGCTTGACAAGACCTATGCTATTCGGGTCAACATCCATACTCTTATGGTGACCGATGCCGGTGCTAAGGCCAAGTATGAGGCTAATGCAAAAGCCGTTGATCACTTGGTCCGGAGCTTGTGTGATCCTGAGTTTGAGCGTGTTCGCCATTTGAATCTTGCTTGGCAAATTTGGGAGAAGTTGTTGGTTGCTCACGGTGGTGATAACCATGTGAAGGCTCGCCTCTTTGTCTCTTACCGGATGCAATATGAGAATTTCACTCCACTTCTCGGTGAGGACATTGATGCGATGTTTCGAGGGTTCACCGCCATCGTGAACAACATGAAAGCTAATGTTGAGGATTTTCCCTACACCGAGCATGATCGGGCTTTGAAGCTCTTGCATGTCTTGGACCCAAATGTTTGGGGTGCTAAGGTTGAGGCCATCAAGGAGTCCGGCGGTACTTGACTATTGAGTTGGATGACCTCTTTTCTAAGCTCAAGTCGGCCGAGGTTGACGGGAAGTTGCAATCCAAGCATGAGGGCTCGGCCGACCATAGTCTTGCTCTTGTGGGCGGATCAAAGGGCAAATCTAACCCTTCCTGTCGACGAGTTTTCCTTGTCTTCTCTTATGCCCATTCCGGATGAGGAGTTTGATGTCTTTGGGGGCGAGGAGGAGGGCGGCCTTGCTCTCAAGGAGGTTTGATCGGCTACACGAGAGTCGGAGGAACACAAGGCGGAGCTCGGGGACGTGCTACAAGTGTGGCAAGCGTGGCCACTTCATCGCTGAGTGCCCGGAAGCGGAGGAGAACAAGTACAAGGTGAATGAGTACAAGGCGCACCCGAGGCGTGAAGACAAGTACTCCTCCAAGGGCAGGCACTTCAACAAGTCCAAGATCAAGGACAAGGACAAGCGGCGACCGAGCAAGAGCGGCTACAAGAAGAACAAGGCAAGAGCGATGGTGGCCGGTGCGAGCGACGTTGACTCAAGCTCAAGCGAGGAGCAGTCAAGCTCAAGCAGCGAAGATGAAGACGCCGGGAGGCGCAAGGGCAAGAAGAGTGCAAGCCAGAACCTCAGCGGGTTGAGCTGTGTGGCGCTTGAGGGTTTTTGTGGCATGGCCCATAGCTCAAGCAGCAAGAAGAGCGAGAAGGAAGACAGCGACTCCGACTCGGAGGATGAGGTAAATCGTGACCCCGACTCTTTGCTTGCTGAGATTGCTAGGTTGAATGGCTTGATTGATAACCGTGATAGTGTGCTGAGAGATGCCAAAAAGATGAGGAAAGATCTTAGGGCTCAGCTTGAGAATGCTAGCGAGAAAGTAGGAGAGTTAGAGTCAAAATTGCTTGAATTGAAACTTGAGAATGACTCTTTGAAACTTGCTCCTACTACTCCTGATGATGTTGAATGTGTTGAGTGTGATGCTTGGTTGAATGAGATCAAACTCGCTTAATGAGAAGAATGCTTCTACTTTGGCTAAACTAGATGCTCTTAGGATGAGTATGATGAGCTTAAGGCTAGACCTACTTTGCTTGGTGCTTGTAAATCATGTCCTACTATGCATGCTAAGCTTGTTGATGCTCGTTCTACCATTAGTTCTTTGGAAGCATCTTTGAAATCTCCTGTTGTCAATGCATGCACTAGCTGTGATGAAGTCACTTTGCGCAATCTTGAACTTACTTCCCGTTTGGATGTCATCTATGAGGAGAATGACTATTTGAGGAAGGTGTTGGGTTGGTTGTCTGGGCAGGAACCTCAATTGAAAATCATGATTGAGGAGTTCAAGAGAGCTGATGGTCGTGGTTTGGGTTTTGAGAAGTTGGGTGAGAAAGTGGGAGAGAACAGTGGGGAGAGTGTGTATGAGAAGTGTGTTGAGTCTAACCCCGAGTTTGAGGTGATTGGAGATATCCAAGTCCCACTTCCAAAAGCACCCAAGAACTCTTTCACACCAAAGCCCAACCACCTTTGCAACAAGCTTGACACAACCCAAGATCCACCCAAATTCCCACCTAAGACAAATGACTTCCAGAAACTGGTGAAGTTTGTGGGTGAGAAGGGTGAGAAGCCTAGAGAGAAGCCGAGTCAAAACCAAAATCCATCCCCTTCGAGTGTGAGTACTTGTGGCAAGGAGAGGCATCTTGCGAGTTTTGCTACAAGAGGAAGAGGGATGAGAGGCTTGCTAGGGAGCGAGGCAAACCCGGGACGGGTATCGCCGGTCTCATGGTATTCCCGAGCCTAGAGTGCCACTTCCACGGGGTGTGGGAAGTGTGAGGAGTGTTGGTAGGTCCCCACGGAGAGGTGTTGGTGAGAGGTTTGCTAGGAGAGATGATGGTGTGCGTCTTTGGTGAGAGGTTTGGTCGGGCTCGTGGTGGTTTTGCTTTGGACGTCCCCCTACTCGTCCTCAATACGGGTTCGGGGGAGATGATCGCGGCTTTGGGTTCCGGAGGAACTACGGACCACGTTTTCCCCCTCGTGGTGCTCGTACTCCTCCCATGGGACATGGGAAGTTTGGTGGAAAGGGAATGATGTTTGCTAACCCCTCTTTTGAGCGAGATGGCTCGACAACTGGTTTAACTTTCTTTGTGCTAACCCCGGTGTCGAGTCGCTAGCTCATTCTCATTCTTGTTTTTGATCCGTAGGCGGGGAGGCTTGGAGGACATTTGGTTGATCGACTCCGGGTGTTCTCGACACATGACCGGAGATAAGAAGTGGTTCTCCAGCCTCACCCCAGTGAAGGAAAAGATGTACATCACATTCGGGGACAATGGACGAGGAAGGGTAATGTCTGAGGGTGTTGTGCATGTGAGTGACAAGGTAACGCCGAAGAGAGTGGCTCTTGTGAAGTCTTTGGGTTTCAATTTGCTTTCGGTTTCTCAGTTGCTTGATGAGGGTTTTGAGGTGCGTTTCAAGTCCGGCGAGTCTCGTTTGCTTGATTCTCGAGGTTATCTTGTACGTATGATCATCCCCGAGGGTCGGATTTTCGGGGCTGATTTCTCTCGTTCTTTGGGTCTGCTCGTTTTGTTTGATGGACGGTCCTTCTTCGATTTGTGGAAATGGCATAGGCGGTTGGGACACTTGAGCTTTGATTTGGTTTCCCGCTTGAGTGGTCTTGATCTTGTCCGAGGATTGCCGAGGTTGAAGCTTGAGAAGGATTTGGTTTGTGCTTCTTGTAGGCATGGCAAGATGGTAGCCACTCCCCGTCCACCCCTAACCGATGTCATGACGGAGCGTCCGACGTTTGTTGCATATGGATCTTGTTGGGCCGGCTCGAGTTCGCTCGGTGGGTGGGAAGTGGTATGTCCTTGTTGTGGTGGACGATTACTCTCGCTATGCTTGGGTGTTTTTCTTGGAAGATAAGAGTGAGACATTTGGTTTTGTTCGAGATGCGATCGTGAGGTTGAAAAACGAGAGGCATGGGAATGCTATTCGAGCTATCCGCGGTGATAATGGCTGCGAGTTCACGAACTCTCGCTTTGATGCCTTTTGTCGTGATCTAGGTCTTGAACATCAGTATTCGACCCCTTATGTGCCCCCTCAAAATGGAGTCGTGGAAATGAAAAATCGGACTCTTTGTGAGATGGCTAGGACGATGCTCGATGAGCACAGGACTCCTAGGAGGTATTGGGCTGAGGCGGTCAATACGGCTTGTCATGTTTCCAACAGGATTTTATTGCGAGCTTTCAAGAAGAAGACTGTTATGAGTGATGCATGGTCGAGCACCCAAGGTGAGTCATTTACGAGTCTTTGGCTGCAAGTGCTTTATTCTTAAGAAGGGAAAACTCGACAAGTTTGAGGCTAGGTCTAGTGATGGTATTTTCTTTGGATATGCTAACCACTCTAGAGCCTATAGGGTGCTTAACCTTGAGACTAACAAAATCATGGAGACTTGCGAGGTAACCTTCGACGAGACAATGCCATGTACCTCTCTTGGCTTTGAATGTGCGGGTGATGAGGAGATGGGCGAGGACCTCTTTGAAGAGGAGAAGGGTGAAGGCTGCAGATGATGATGGGGAGAACCATGCGCACGAAGCGAGTGTGTACCCACTACTTCCCCTACGACCACTATGGAGCATGGACCGTCTACTTCATGGACAACGACGGTGCAACAAGAGGACCAGGCGAGAGAAGCTGAAGTTGAGGGGGAGGTAGTCTCGAGGCGTGAGGCTCCCCGGCGGATTCAAGAAGTGCATCCCCTGTCGAAGATCATTGGGAACATCGATGAACGCACTACACGGTCAAGGTCCAGGAATTCCTCTCATTTTTCTCATGCTGCTTTTGTTGCCACTTTTGAGCCCAAGGACATTGGACATGCTTTATACGATGCAAAATGGGTCAATTCTATGCATGAGGAGTTGGAAAACTTTGAGAGGAACCAGGTGTGGGAGTTAGTCGAACCACCTCCAAATTGCCATCCCATAGGAACCAAGTGGGTTTGGAAGAACAAAGAGGGAGAGAATGGGATGGTTGTGAGGAACAAGTCCAGACTTGTTGCTCGGGGTTTTAGTCGAAGGAGGGGATCAACTATGAGGAGACCTTTGCTCCTGTGGCCCGTCTTGAGGCAATTCGGATCCTTCTAGCCTTTGCGGTGGCTAAAGGGTTCAAGTTGTTTCGGATGGACGTAAAGAGTGCCTTTACGAATGGGGTCATTGAGGAGGAGGTGTATGTGAAGCGACCACACGGGTTTGAGAGCGAGGCTGTACCCACACGGGGTGTACGGGTTGAAAAGGGCTCGTATGGGTTGAAATAGGCGCCCCGTGCTTGGTATGGGAGATTGAGAGGTTTTCTTTTGAGCGAGAGGGTTTGTGATGGGTACCGTAGATAGAACCTTGTTTCTCCTCAAGCATGGAAATGACTTATTGATTGTTCGGATATACATGGATGATATTGTCTTTGGTGGCTCGTCACATAACCTTGTTGCCAAGTTTGCAGATGAGATGAGCAGGGAGTTCGAGATGAGCATGATGGGCGAGTTGCAGTACTTTCTCGGGGGGGCTGCAGATCAAGCAAGTGAAGGACGGTACATTTGTGCACCAGACCAAGTACACAAAAGACATGCTGAGGAAATTCCAGATGCAAGATGTGAAGCCGATGTCGACTCCCATGGGGAGTACGGCCACTTTGGATGCGGATGAGGACGGAGAACCAGTGGACCGGCGGGGAGTACGGGAGCATGATCGGCTCCCTCCTCTACTTGACGGTGACGAGGCCGGACATACGGTTCGGCGTGTGTCCGTGCGCTCGTTTTCAGGCTTCGCCGAGGACATCACATCGACAGGCCGTCAAGAGGATTTTCGGTACCTACAATCTGCTCCTGGTCTTGGCCTTTGGTATTCTTCCTCCTCGACTCTTTCCCTTCATGGTTTTTCCGATGCGGATTTTGCTGGTTGTCGAGTCGAGAGGAAGTCTACTTCGGTACTTGCCGGTTTCTTGGGTCTTCATTGGTCTCATGGTCTTCTCGCAAGCGAGTCTAGTGTAGCTCGGTCTACCACGGAGGCGAGTATGTTGCTGCCGCGAGTTGTTGCTCCCGATTGTTGTGGATTTCATACACTTTGAGAGACTTTGGTGAGGAGTGCACCCGGATCCCACTTCTTTGTGATAGCACCGAGCCATAAGCGTAGCCAAAAACCCGAGTGCTTCACTCCAGAACCAAACATATAGAAGTGAGGTATCATTTCTTGAGG
The DNA here is from genome assembly GCA_947561735.1 of Cenchrus americanus. NCBI lineage: Eukaryota > Viridiplantae > Streptophyta > Magnoliopsida > Poales > Poaceae > Cenchrus > Cenchrus americanus. Next base: position 193,820,526 of record OX387241.1, read on the forward strand.
GACAATGTGGAGAAAGGAACCATTGTGTTGAGCCATGTCCCTACCCAAGATCGGCTAGCCGACATTTTCACAAAGCCTCTCGACCAAGCTACATTTGTGCGCTTGCGGGGGAACTTGGGGTTTGTTGCCCTTTCTATTTGATTCTTGGGGGATTTCCTTTTTGTATCATATGTATCATACCATGTTTACTTTGATGTATATACATGCTTTGCTTGATGTATAAACCATGGTAGGATAGCCATCTTGTCATATATCATGTTGCATCTGTCATATATTGCATTTTAGGATGATGAGCTTCTTTCATATGCCATATTTGAGTCTCTTTGGCTATTTGTGAGATTCTGGTCATATGTGTGGAGAAATGGTGATGTGAGGCTAAGCTCTTAGAATATTTTAGATATATGTGTGGTGAGATAGCCTCTTTTGAAATAAATGCTAATCTTGACGAAATATGCTAATCTTGACTAATCTTTGACGAAATATGCTCCACTCGTGTGTAGTTGTGTATCCATGTCACGGTTTGATCTAGATGTGCTTTTCATGCTTAGATTGTGCTTGGATGCCTTGTTCTTGCATTTGGGCCAAAGGCCGAATATCATGGTGAATGTTTAGCCTATGTTGCATTCATGGGGGAGCATAAGCTTCTTTTTGCCGCAAAGGCACTTCGTGTACCATGAAATGATTTAATCTTGAAAAGAAGTGTGTAATGCTTGAAAAATGCTCCATCCATCATGTATATGCTTAAGATGTCTTATCTTTCACATATGGGTGCAAAACATGTTGCATGATGTTCACCAGTGGAGAAGTCTCCCCGAAGTGGACACATGGCTCATGAGCTTTGACATGACATGCTTTGCTTTATGGGTGTTTGCCATGATCTTTTGCTGAGAATTTGATATCCTTGTATGATCTTTGAATGGTATGCATGTTTGTGGCTCAAGTGTTACATGTGAAGCGAGCCTTCTTTTGGTAAAACTGTTTCAATCTGAAAAGTTTGCTTTGTCACATGCTTGTATTTTCATATATTACTTGTGGCAATGCTTTGACTATACTATGATTCATATGTGTGATTTTTGTCTCATTTCTAGCCTTTGACACTAGATTTGGCCTATTTGAAAAGCTCATTTAGATGTTTATATGCTTTGTTTTGCATTTCTGCATTTTCACCTTGATTCATACATTGTCAACAAGGGGGAGAAGAGGTGAGCTTAATGATAATTCGGATGAGGTGAGCTGAAATTTGGAAGTTTGCATTCACATGTTCAGGGGGAGCTTTCTTGCTGGTTTCGGTGTGGATTTTGTGCTTTGCTTGGCTGGTGACCTTTCTTTGCCTTTCTTTGGTTTTGGTCATGAGTTGAGCTTCTTTGTTTTTCTTTCTTCTTCCTTTCTTTCTTTCTCCGAATTTCATTTCGAGTTGTGTGTTGTCAATGCACTCATCAAGCGGGAGATTGAGGACCGGGAGCGTCCCGGTGGTCGATGGATGACCGCTCCTCGGTGATGAGTGATTGACAACGGGTGTTGGACCGACTCTTGGCTTAGTGCGCGAGTGTAGGCTGCGGCCTAGTTTGTGTTGTTGCGAGGTGAAGAACGGGCGCGAAAGGTCTTCGGCCTTGAGGGGCCTCCGGGAGATGGAGAGACAAGTAGGCTCGGTTCGAGGGACTGGTGGACGACGGGGCCGGGTGCGGGCCACATGGAGGCGACACAAGCAAGACGAAGTCATGGACAAGCGAGCCGGTGCACGGTGGCGGTCGAGTCAAGTGGTTTGGCGGGAGGCCGGACCGGGCACGCGGGGTTTGGTGGTTTGCCCACAAAACCATCGGCGGACGGTTTCTTGGTTTGGGCCTCAAAACCAAGTCCGAGGGCCCAACACGACGGAGACGGGATCCGGGCATGTCGGGAAGCTTCGAGGCGGAGGACACGCGGCGGGATCGAATGGCTTGCGTCGGGAGGACGCGGGGGTGCGGCAAAGGCGTGGCCGTCCGATGGCAAGACCCACAAACATTACCTAAATGCCCCTACGTGGGTTGTATTGCCAGTAGTTTACTTAGGGGTAGTCGAGTCATTTACCACTCCGGCGGGACCTGATATATAAGCCATGAGTGTGTGTGGATGGCTCTCTCTCTCTCCGTGACTTAGGGTTTCATTTACTCCCTCCCATTTCTCATTTTCGTAGCTATTTTTCTTCCATTTTCTCTAGGCTAGCATGAGAGCTTCATGAGAGATTTGTTGAGAGGGATGGATGCTAGGGCGGCATGCTAGACCTTGTGAATCTTTCCTGGTTTGTATAGAAGATTCGGGGTTGTTTTTCGTGGTGTTTTGTGCTTGTTTTCGTGCCTTTGTTCTCGGGGTGATTCCGCGGATTTGAGTGGGTTTCTCCCCGGATTTCTTTGAGGGATACATGGATAGATGTCTCATGCATCTTTGTGATTGATCTTGTGCCCTCAAACGCCGGAAACCACTTGGATTCGAAGTTTTTCGTTCGGTGCTCTAGCTTTTGGTGGTGCTCAAAGGATTCGCGATTCCCGGTGATTTAGGGAGTTAGGAGGCAAGATTTTTGGGCTATAGCATCCTTGTGTGACGCTTTTCAAGTGCCCAAACCCTTGTCTCCATAGCTTCAACCGTTTGGGAAATCCGATGATGATTTGGGGGAGTTGACTTTCGGGGTCGGGCGTTTTCTGCTCTGTCCGCACACGGCGGACGATCCGCGCGGGGCGGCGGATGGTCCGCGCGGCTAGGGTTCGTCGCGTGTTCGTCGTGTTCTTGCGCGTCTTTGCTTTCGATCCATTTTGGTTTTTGGTTTTTGTTGCGGTGGTTTGCGGACGGTCCGGCTTGAGTAGTGGACGGTCCGCGACCCACGCGGACGGTCCGCCGGCCTTGGCGGACGGTCCGTTTTTCTCGGGTCGCTTCGGTGGTTCCGTGTGCTTTAACGGACGGTCCGCGGCGTAGGGCCGGACGGTCCGCGGTGTTGGCGCGGACGGTCCGCGGCTTCGGGTCGGACGGTCCGCGAGGCTGCGCGGACGGTCCGCCCCTCTCGGCCGGACGGTCCGCCGAGCTCGTGCGCTTTGCTTCTTGGTTCGATCCCTCCCCTTCTTCTTTCGTGCTTCCGTGTGTGCTTCAAGGAATCGTTCCTAAGGCTAGAGGTTGATCCATAACCTAGTGGTCTTGGCGATTGGTGTGTGATTCGATCCATCGCTCGTGTGTGACCGGGGTTTGACTAGGGTATAGGCCGGGTTCTTTGGAAAGAATTTTTACCGGCTCCTATTCACTCCCCCCCCTCTCTAGTCGCCATCCGATCCTTCGGTGTCGCGGTCGACGGTTCGGTCCAGGAGAGCCTAAGTGCTCGCCCCTCACGCTAGCGGCGGCTACGGTCGGTGTTGCGGTTCAATTTGCTCTTCATCATCAGGTCGGCATGGAGCGGAGCTTTGGGCGAAAGCCTAACCGGACCATGGTGGTGGGTCAGCAACGACGGTGTCATCAGATGTCGTTTACCTCCTTGGAGGCGTTTGTTGGGAGGCTCCTTGCTAGGTCTTTGATTTTCCACGTGCAAACCTTACTCCGGCTCTTCGGAGGGGTAGTGACAGGAGGCTTCGACGTCGTATTCTTCTTGAAGACATCGCCTTGGAAGTCATATTGATCTGCTTCACCTGTGGGGGAACGGCTTGGTGAGCGATTGAGGATTTGAAGCATGGACGGAGAAGAATGAAGCTTAGACTTCTTTTTTCCTGTATCTTGGAGCTCTTTTTCTTGTTTCTTTGTTTCCTCGGTGTGAGGTTTAGAGTTAAGAACTTTGTTTTCGTACAACCTTTGGCCGTATGTATCCACATGTGGATATAGAGGCTGGATTTAATCCTTAATTAAAAAAATATGGGCCATACCGTACCTCCACTACAAACCTTGGACGTAGGTAAGTTTTCATTTGGATGGAGCATATGTCATAAAAAATTTCCTGTAGGTCCATAACCTTCAAGGAAAATAGTTAGCATGACCATTCGACAATAAGAATCACAAATGAGAGTAAAACATGCAGCCGCCGCAACAGTATACTGCCGAACATGCCACTTTCATGGGTTTCATGCCACCATGAACATATTGCCAAGCAAGGAGAACGTGCCATTTTCATGATAATCAATGTCAGCAAAATTTGAAAGTTCACACTCTACAAACAGGACTAGCTTAAAAGGTTCAAACTTCACAATGGCTCCCTACCCCCAGAAGCTAGCTAGGCGTCTCCATCTATGCAAGACTTGTACCACCGATGCAGGATGCCGACGAGCTCAGTGGCTTGTCAACTTACTAATGTGTAAATCACGTAAGCCATTGCAAGCAGCAGCCATCTACGGATGATACATCTCACCTAATCCTCAGTCACTGTTAATAAAATAAAATATAATAGGCTGTCGCTGATCACGTGGAGGAGCATGCGGACTTGGGGGCAAAATCCTCAGACGACATTTCACAACCTTCGTGTTCCACGTGATGAAGCGCTCCCAATCCTAGCTCGATCTGAGGCTGATTTGATGGCAAGTTTTAGAACTGAACCACTGGTAAATTCTAAGTACTCCTCTGTTCTAAATTGTAAGGCGTTTTGACTTTTCTAAGTACATAATTTTTACTATGCATTTAGACAAGTATATGTTTAGAAGTATGTATAATAATATGTATGAACTTAAAAACTCAAAACGACTTACAATTTGGAACTGAGAATTACTCATCAGTTTATTTCTGCCGTCGAATTTTTGGATGAGGGCCTCACCTGGAAAATAAAATAATAATTATCAGGAGCATGTCGTCCCATTCGAGATCCTGAAGCGGGATCATGTGCGTACCTACTGCATAGGAACATCTTTTGTCCCATTGTCCTTGGTCAGTGTGAAACTAACTCAATCGACGCTCAATCAAGTGATCAACGCGAGACGCGGAGCGGCGGAGCTCACCTTGACGGCAGGTGTGAACTTTTTTCGCATAGACGGCAGGTGTGAGCTAATCGACCAAATTCCCAATTGTTAATGGCCGGTGCTGCAAAAACCGCCCCATAGGAAGGGGTAGCCACTGAAGATAAGCTGAACAGGGAGTTGCAACACTTGGTGAGGGAGGACTGGGATTTTCAAGTCAAACAAATCTCAAACAGGGAGTTTAGAGCTGCCTTCCCTGACCAGAGCTCAATTGATACGTTTGCCAAGTTAACTGAAATTCAACTTGCTCTATATGGATTTAAAGTTAAAATCAAGAAAACCAATGTGGATCCAACAGCGTCTTCTGTCCTCCAAACAGCCTGGGTGAAACTCTTTGGGATCCCAGATTTTGCTAAAGAAGAAGACATTGTAAAAGAAATAGCATCATTGGTGGGAGAACCCATTAAAGTTGATGAGTTCAGTCTGCTGAGGGATGAGCCAGTAAGGGTGAGAGTGAATTGTAGAGACCCTGCCCAATTGAGAGGCTATGTGGAAATCTTCTTTAATGGAGTAGGATATGAGATCAGATTTGTGGCAGAGGGGTTGCATGGGAGGAACCACAACAAAGGAGATGGCCCTCCTGGATCTGGGAGAAAAGAAGACAAAAGAGAAAAAGATGGAAGCAGCGATAAGGGAGGAGCTAAGAATGGAAACGCGGGAGGTGGCCCATCTAACAATCACAAGCACAATGACAATGAACTAGAGGGCAGCCAGGGTGAGTCTCAGGATGAGAGTATGGAAGACTTAGTGCATGATGGGTCCCCTGAGGACAATTGTGAAAAAGATGTGGTGGAACCGATTGCTGCGTATCACCCTACTCTTGGTGTGGTAAGCCTGGCAGGGAACACAACAAAAATTCAGGGGCAAGATCATGCGCTTGGGCAGCATATGGGGGAGGCTGAGGTGCTGAAAGGGCCTCAACTAGCAAAACAAATTTGCAAAAGTCAGAAAGAACCCACTATAGCACTGTCAGGGGCTGTTAACCTGACCCCAGTCCTGATGAGACTCGGGGGGCGGGGGTTATTCCCACAGGACAGATCTTGGTGCATAATCAGAATGGCGCTTACATGATGGATGCATCTAAATGGCCGAATTTAAAGGAAGCAGACCCACTGGAGGGAGAATCCCAGCTTACACAGGAAGAAGACTTAATGGGCAATGCATTCACTGAGGAGCTGACAGTTAATGTTGAGGAAGAGGATACCCAGGGGTGGGTGGAACAGTCTGCAAAAAAGAAGAAAGGGAGAACGGGGAGACAGAAGACTAAGCCAGTGATTGCCACTAGAGCCAGCTCAAGGGTCGCGAGGGACGGGTTACCCATTGCAGCCAAGGCTATGGCGAGGGCAGTGGAAAAAATGATCTTCAGAAAGGTACTTCCAGCAACCCTTTTACTATTCTAAATAATGCTCCTACTGAATATCTGCATAAAGTGGTTGCCGACCTAGATATAGCCTGTGATAATATTGATGCCCAAGTAAATATTTTTAGAGCGGACGAGCGTGTGAGAGCAGACCTTGCTCAAGCCAATTATATTGCCTACCTAGAAAAACTAAAAGCTAAAACGGCCCCTCAAGGAGAGGGAGACCTATCAGACTTAGCCATGGAGGCTATTTCTAATAAGTTGAGAGATTGGGAGGTGGAACAGAACATGCCCCTCCACTCTGTGGCCACGGGGGGCTGCGGGAGTGGAGACTCCGACTCCCAGTTGGTACCATGAGGATCATGATGTGGAATGTAAGGGGTTTGGGGAAGCCCGCGAGGCGGCGACAAATTCGAGAATATATCTCACAGGAAAACATAGATATGATAGGCTTACAAGAAACGATCAAAGTTGACTTCTCAGATAGTCATCTACGAGACTTAGCAGGAACGCTGAATTTCTCTTGGTTTTGGTTGCCTCCTCAAGGCAGATCGGGGGGCATTCTGGTAGGCGTTAAAATTGATACGCTGGAGGTAGAAGCGCATTCTATTAGGACCTTCTCTATCCAAACAACCATCAGGAGCAGGCTGACTAACTTCAGATGGGAGTTGGTGACAGTCTACGGGCCTACCCACCATGATCTCTCTCCTGATTTCCTGTTAGAACTAAGTGACATTTGCAGTCAAAGGGGCCTGCATCTTGTTTTTGGAGGGGACTTTAATCTCATCAGAAGCGAAAATGAGAAAAACTCTTGAGAATTATAATCACCAGCTCATGGAGAGCTTTAATACCTTTATTGGTGACCACTCACTGAGGGAAGTGGCTAGGACTGGTTCTAAATACACGTGGACAAATAAACAGGAAAAGCCCGTGCTAGTAACCCCCGACAGATTCTTTATTTCGGGGGGATTGGGAAGCCGGGTTCCCGCTCCGTACGGCATGAAGCCTTACTAGAGTTGGGTCCGACCATTCTCCTATTATTTTAGACTCCGGGAGCATGGTGCCCCCGGACCAAGATACTTCTTTTTTAAAAAACAATGGACCGAACAACCAGGATTCCTTGATCTAGTCAAAAATAAATGGGAGGATAGTGTGGCAAGGAGGCCGCCTACCGGCTACTCCCTGGATAATCGGCATGGCAACCTTTGTTTCCTCCGACGATTCCTCAAAGGGTGGAACTTACAAAAAGTAGGGAAGCGAGAGAGGATCAAAAAGGACCTCCTCTTAGAACTAGAAGCTATAGATAAGTTGGTGGAGGGATTGCCCTCCCAAACCGACCTATGGAAACAGAGATATGATTTAGAGGCTAAATTGGAACATATTAATAATCGGGAGAAAATATACTGGAAACAACGGGGGAATGTGAGGTGGATCCTGGAAGGAGACTCAAACACGAATTTCTTCCACCAATGTGCCAATGGGAGAAGGTGGAAAAACACCATTGTTGCCTTAGAGACCGATCAAGGGGAGATCAAGTCCGAGAAGGAGATAATGGATCATGTAACGGCGTACTACAAGTCCCTCTTCCGTTCACAACCATGTAGTGGTATGAGCCTAAAAGACAACTTCGGGAGGGAAGACACACCTTAACTACGAACGGGGGTCGGCTTAACCTTCCTCTTCCGGGAGGAAGAGGTCAAGAAAGCGGTGTTTGGGATGAGATCGGATGCTTCCCCGAGTCCAAACGGGTTTGGAGTTCACTTCTTTAAAACATTTTGGCCAATAATCAAGGGTGACTATATGGCAATGATGGGGGACTTCCATAAGGGGGACCCGGATATCGAAGATTAAATTATGATGTCATCACCCTAGTACCTAAGCCGAAAGAGGCAAATCACATTAAACAATACGAGCTCCGTTTGTCTCCCGAATATAGATTATGATTATAAGGGCATCACTAAAGTCTTGACCAACGGATTAACTCCCTTGGCCAAGGAGGTCATCGGGGTTAATCAAACAGGTTTTATAAAAGGAAGAAACATCCTAGAAGGTGTGCTCATCTTACACGAGGTAGTGGATGAACTAAAAAGATCCAAGGGTAAGGGTCGATTATGAAAATTGACTTTGAAAAGGCATATGATAAGGTCGGATGGGATTTTTTAGAGCAAGTTATGAAAGGGAAAGGGTTCCCGTTAGTTTGGACTAATTGGGTGATGCAAACGAGTCCGAGGGGGGAAAGTTTGCGTGAATGCGAATGGTGAGAGAGGGGGTTACTTTAGAACTCACCAAGGTCTAAGACAAGGTGATCCGCTATCCCCTTTGTTGTTTAACTTAGTTGCGGATGTCCTTAGTCTGTCTCTTGGACAAGGCCGTCCAAAAGCAACATATCAAGGGAATCCTCCCGGGTCCGATCCCGGGGGGATCTCACACATCCAATATGCCGATGACACAATCATTATGACGGACGGGTCCGACACCTCGATTTTAAATCTCAAATTGATTCTATACTTTTCGAATGGATGTCCGGTTTAAAGATCAACTTCCATAAAAGTGAAATCTACGCCTTTGGAGTCTCCCGGCAAGAAAAGGAGAACATGGCTAACGAGACTAAATTGCAAACTTGGCAGTGGCCAATGAAATATCCGGGTATACCAATCTCTAAAAATAGGCCGGGTATTGCGGCTTCCATGGGGTTAAGAGACAAGATGAGGAAGAGACTAGACCCATGGAAGGGTAAAAATATGTCATCGGTGGGAAGGCGATCTTCACAAATTCTTGCTTGACTAGTTTACCAATTTACACTATGGGTTTTTATTTACTCCACAAGAGCACCCATGAGTACTTTGACTCCATCGAAGCAAGTTCTTTTGGCAAGGAGCCAAAGAAGAACGCAAGTACCACATGGCTAAGTGGGAATCGGTGAGCATACCCAAAGACCAAGGGGGTCTCGGGGGTTATTAACACCGAAATCATGAATGAGAGTCTTTTAGTCAAATGGATTTGGAGGATGATGAAGGGGTCGGATGACCTCGGTATAAACTTTTGCGGGACAAATACATGCCGGAAAACAACTTCTTCAAATCCAAAATAAGGGGGACTTCGCAGTTTTGGCAAGGGGTACATAAAGTTAAGCATCTTTTTAAATGGGGAGTCGTGTTTAGAGCAAAAAATGGAGACAAGATCCGCTTTTGGGAGGATGCCCGGGTAGGTGGAGTACCCCCGAAAATCCAATATCCGGACCTCTATAAAATCTGTGATGATCGGGATGTGTTGGTGGCGATTGCTATGACGAAGGGGATTGGGAGATTGGTTTCGGGCGGTCGGCCGACTCCGTGGTGACGCGAGAACAAGCTGCCAGACTCTACTAGACATCCTCTCGAGAAGTTAGACTTGATGCCTCGGCGCATGATGAGCTAGATTGGGTTCTAGAAAAATCTAAAAACTTTACTATGAAATCCTTGTACGGGTTTATGACCCACGGGGGCGTGGTCATTGCCAACTCTCAAAGCATCCGGAATACTAAATTGCCTTTAAAAATAAAAATCTTCTTGTGGCGGCTTTCCAACAAAACTCCGGGCGGCGGTCTCCCTTAAGACACGAGGTTGGAAGGGAGATCCCCACTCTTTGTGTGGGAAAAAAAGAAAATGTAAATCATATCTTCTTTGGTCGCTCTATGGCTCAATTCCTTTGGGCTTGCATCCGTAATATTTTTGGGTGGTCAAATTCCCCTACATCCCGGAATGACCCGCAAGGGGGCTGGTCATTTGACAACTTGAACATTGCATATAGACTTCAACTCTTTGTGTTTGCGGTGTCCGGCGTGGGCTTTATGGAATTCTAGAAACAAAATGGCAATTGAGAAGAAGTTTCCAACAAACCCTCTGGACATAATTCGATCCGGTGTTACCTTTGTGCGGCGGTGGTCTCCCAAACCGAAGGAGTTAGATCGGGAGATCGTTGCGAAGATGGTGGACAAGGTGCGGGTTTGGTTGGGTGGCTTCGGGCTTAGCAATGTGGCGGTTCGGACATTGTGGAGCTCGATTTGTATCTTGCGTTTGGTCCTAGGGTTTAGGCCTCGTAGAATTTGTTGGTTCTGCCGTGTATCGGCTTAATTGTAACGGGGGCTATACTCCTTCCGTGGTTTTTCGGTTCTTAACGGTTGGGCCGGATCCGGTCGGGTTTTCTTGTAAAACTTTATTGGCTTTCTATAAAAGCGAGGTAAGCTCTTTTAAAAAACCGCCCCATAGGACTACAAATGTGTTGGAGTTTAAAACTCCAAAGAAACTGATTAAAACTGCCATGAAAATGATCAGTGGTGTAAGACCGACATGGAAAGCTCATCATGATTTTTTTTAAATGGGAATATATTGATATTCCAGCCTCTACATCAAAGATGCATGCAACTTACATTATTACAAAACCAAAGTGAAAAGCTCCAATCTTAAAAGCACAGGCAAAGGAATAGAGGAGCAAACCAAAACGAACATCTATCATGTAACAGATTGTTCACCAACAAGACGCTACTTCCAATTGACTACCATCACAACAAAAAGACACAAGATCTAGCCTAAGCCTTAGCTGAGTTAAAATGGTTGCCACTAACTCCAAGCCACTATATCCAAACCTTCGACACAATTAAGTCATGTCCAAACCATGGTCCTAACACATCTTGCAACCTTAAGTACATAATAAGTAAATGTCTGCATTCCTCGCACCTTGATCCTACACAACCAATTGAACCAAGGCTGCCACCATGAAGATCAATCTCTTCACACCAATCCAATTTGCCATCTTTGACACTTTGACACAAATCTTAAATCCACGAGAGATCACTGAAGATATATGACAACATGAACCGACGAAGAACCGGATCATAGATGAAAAAGATCAATCTGGTGTCTTACGCATCAAAGTCCGCCATGTCCAAAATGCTAGCTGTTGTGTAACCCAACGTGTTTCACCCAGAACTGTGACTAAGGATGGATCTAGTAGGCCCTCTTCCGACTTCCTCGCCAAGAAGCTTGCACTCGTCGCAGATATACGCCACAACGATAGCTATGGATGAGCTACCACCACCGAATGGGCCACACATCCTACACAACCTTCTCCCACCAATGACACTGCAAGCCAAGTCCAAGACACGACGCCTCCAAGGAGGATGCGGCGCCAAAGGCGCCGCCGACGCTCATCCACAAGTGGACAAGGTTTTCACCCAGAGACATCTCATGCAACAAGTAGAGCAACTCCCTAGTGGTGCCCCCAACAGGAAGATCGATGCTCGCTCAGGGGCACCGTCACCAAGGTTTTCACCGGAGCAACCTCATCCTGTTGCACGAAAAAAAGACCTACAACGCAGCAGAAAGTTGATGGATGCAGAAACCACCCCACCACCAGCAGCCTGCACCAGCCGCCTATCACGACCAACCGTGGCCGGCCACAACCGGGCCACGGCCAGCCACGGATGGCCACAGGCTACCACAGCCGGCCATGACCGGCCACAGGCGGCCATGACCGTGTCACAGCAAGGAGCCACCAGCAACATGCCCACCGGCGAAGCCTAGGCACAGATCCGAGCTCGAGGGCGCTTGATCAGCCATCTAGGGCGGTAGATCTGGTGCCTCATGCCCTCATGCCGACGGAGATTGACGGCGCTGCTGCCAACCAATGTCGTTGCACCACCAACAACATCGTCATTGCACCACCAACAACGTCGTCGTTGCTGGCAGGAGAGGACCGCCATCACACGTGAACCATCACCACCTCCAGGCTTCCCGTCCGTAGCTCGTCGTGTCTCTCCATGCCTCTCCACGCCGTCGCCGCCATGGCCTCCGGAAGCCCTCCACGCAGGCCGCGCCAGGCGAAGTCCTCGCCACCGCCTTCCTCGAGAGCTCACACGGGTTCCCCATGGCCCTTCTCCGGCGGCGAGGCTTGGAAGAGAGGGTTTGGGAGGTGCTAGGGTTCGGCACCCAAGTCGCTCGCGCGGAGGCGACCCGGGCGCTTCTGTTTCAACAGCTCGTCATGAATAAAACACCACAAAAGTGCTATTGCCATGGTTGTTGATCGATAGAATCTTGTTTCATGGCAACTCCAGGGAACATGTACCACAGAAATCTGTATCCGCTATGCGTAAGCGTAACTAGACACTACAAGAAGTCCCTTGATCAGTGTAAGTCTTTTGCAGTACATATCACACAATATTTGTGAAAAAACATAATTTAATTATCTCAGAGGATGAATATTGGTCCTCACTAATTAATCATCTCCAGTCATAGTTTGTGAAGTTTCCTTATTTTGGGTCAATATTAATTATTTGACAACAACAACAACAACAAAATGAGACTAAAAAATGATACAAACTGCTCCCGACAACATGGTTAGGTTGGACAAAGTCTGGCATGATATTGCAAGTTGTAATGAATTGTTGCATCATAAATAGTGTAAGACTAATTTTTGTTTGTCCCAGGCTATTTTCCCCATCTTGCATGGGGTGGGGCCATTTTAGTACAATTTTTTTGCTTAGCACAACTATTTTTGGCCCAACTTTATGTAGGCCAAGTGAATTTATTGGTCAATAAAATTAAACATTTTATATTACATACAAATCATATTTGGATGAAGCCCATTTCAATAGGTAGTGCATTTTATTGTACTATTACGCAGATACACAAGGAAATGTCTAAATCGCGGTTGGTCGTAGCGGCGGACGAGCGTGTGACCAACATGAGCCTAGGAGTTGGGAGATGGGCTGCTGCGGCCTACAAGCATATTTTAATTTTACTTTTTTTAAATGCGATAACTTCTTTTCGGAGTGTTCATTTTCAAATCTGTTCGCTCTAGTGTGTTTCTTATGTATAAATATGTCAATACCTTATTACAACTTATGTGTATCCATAGTAACTACCTTCTGTAAAAAAATTGAATCTTGTACTTAATAAGTTGTTGCTGCTGCTATTGATGAGCACCAAAATCGTCGATGTTGTAGTTGTTAAGCACCCAAGTAATATTGTTGTGTTACTGAGCATCCAAGTTGATGTTGTTGATGCTATTTGTGTTGTTGATCACTCAAGATAGTGTTGTTGCTAATGAGGAACCCAAGTTGATGTTGAGCACCCAAGTAGCAACTTTAATATATGATGGTAGAAGTTTTTTTAATATTCTTTAATGGTACATTTACACATAAGTTGCTACTACCATAAAAGTCTTCAAAATATATGCATATGAGGTCCAATTTTGTTGGTAATTTCACACAGAACACAAAGGTACAAACAAATTTTGAAACACACATTGTATCAAAAGTTCTAGAATTTTCAAGTGTGTAGTGGTAGAAGTCCCCGCATCTGCGCATGTGCATCTAGACGGAGTGGAACTGAGGGATCAAACACATGCAGACTGAGCGGGATTGAGGTGTCGCGCCCTTCTCATCCCCGCGATTGTGCATCAGCGTGGTCCGATACAAACTAAAAATAGATAAGGCTTCGTTTGGATGTCGATATTGAGAGGCATGGTATTGAATTGATCTCCAATATCAAATCAGAGTCGTTTTAGAAATGAGTCACAATACCAAAGTGATTGTTTGGATGTTGATGAAATTTCTAGATAGAATTCAACAAGAGTACCAATACCAATTTGTGTTTGGATGTGCATGCAGTAAGATTTGGCATTGACTCATCTTTCTCTCCTCGCTGCTCCTTCCATCGCCACCGACAGCCACGACTACCCACCAGCTCCTCCTCCATGCGCCATAGATGCCCAGATCCTCCAACCACGAAGAGTTGCCGCTGCTCCATTTGGTGAAGGGAGGGAGAAAGGTGAGTGGCACAACACTTCAGGGGTGGCGTCACTTGTCAGCGAAGCGAGGTAGGGGAGGAGCGGCGTAGCATGCCGGTGGATAGGCGGCGCAGGTCACTGTGGAGGGAGTAGAGGGCTTGGAGTTGGTAGCCAGCGAAGTGTGACGCCCCAGGTTTTTATTTAACCCTAATAGTCGGTCAACTCTGCTGACAGTGGTCAAACCACGGTCAACCTGGGTCCTCACCTCGAAAACCTCACCAACCAACCCTAAAGACCCTATTGATCAAGTCAATACACATGTGTGGTCAAACCTTTGTCAAATGCACGGTCAAACCCTACCTAAACCCTAGTGACCTTGAATGTCTTCTGGAACTTTTGCCGCGTTCTCCAAATTTCACCTAAACACTTCAAAATCTACCAATATGAAAGTTGTCCAGTTTGTCGAGGGACACAACTTTCATGTAGGATGTCATTTCCAATTTTGAGTGGAAAAGGGTGGAAATCTTGGTCAACTGCTAGCACGTCCTGTTCATTGACACAGATTGGCATTCAAACTTTGACTGAAATTTATGCACGAACTGTTCAGAAAAACACCATATGGGCTTTGTAAAAGTTGTAGAGGGTAGTGAGATCTACAACTTTCCTCTTCACCACTTTGTGCACTTCTATTCAAAATTTTGGAGTTTTGCATGCTCAAACAGAGGCTCAGCAACACGAGTTCGAGCCAGCCAGCACCGCGACATCGCGCGCCCGTGTGCGTCGCGCCCAACTTCTCGCATGTGGTCTATTTATGCCAAAATAAACTTTCGATAAATTAATCACAATTTTATAATTATCGAAGTATTCATTCTTGATAGTTCTAGATGTACTTGTTGCATTCCTGGGATAGCTTTGGACCAGAGAACATGTGTAAGAAAGTTTAGATCAATTGGATGCTTATTTATTTTTGTATACATTTATCTTGCTTAAATGGCTAGCCTTTGTTTGGTATATTTAATTTTCTAGCTTTTCCAAGCATGCATGTGTGTTCAGTGGCTTGATATAGGTGTTTGGGTGCTCAAGTCCTCCACTCTTAATGATTTGTTTGAATAAAAACTTTGGAGGCAATTAAAAGTTAATATTAAGTTAATTAGGAAAATGTCCTCTTTTCCTTGTGACCCTTTCTAAAATGGTTGCATGGCTTATTTAGGATCTATAAATACACCCCTTGCCGTTTAAGAAATTAAATGGAATTAATTACATTCTTGTGCACACCTTTGTTGTTGAAATGTGGAATAATAAATCCCCACAAGAAATAACATTTACAAAGAAAACATTAAATAAGGGTTTATTAAAGGAATAAACCCATGCATATAATAACCTTAATGAAAAAGAGTTAATAATTAATTATTTGTTAAGGTGAATATGGCCAACAAGAGTTGGATAAAATAATTAATCTATCACATCACCTGAACCCTGCATTGCATTCCGTGTAGATCTTCCTAACGGTGACTACTCGCTCGTGCCGGAAGCCGAGGAAGGAGGAGCTGAAGTGAACTACAGTACGTGGAAGTGATCGAAGAGACCGAGGGTACTCAGGCTAACCGTACTGATGAAGGCAAGCCCCGGTGCAATTAACCCAGTATTTCAAAATTATTATGCAACTATCTATGGATGATTGTGCATTTACGTTCAAGAGTTGATATGAAACCCTAGATGCATGATCCCTAAGTACCTTTTGTCTTTGACTAGTATGATAGGTCGATAGCAGCTATGCTATAGGACCGTTATAAGTCGGGTGATGATGTCACTCATGATAATAGGTTTTTATGTTGGAATCATAAGATCTCCTTAAATGGATTGCTCATGTGGGAAGAGCATGGGATGTGGGCTCCGGTCCAACGGCTTTCGTGGGTTAAGTGTTTGAACGTACTAAGCACTTGTCGAGAATGGGACTGGTAATCCTAGTACCTTAATGACGCGGTGACTCGGTGAGGGATCTTACTATTACTCATCATGGGATGCGTCTCACGGCTAGCTACCGGTGGTGCATGGTGAGTCTGGGTGCCTCGCGGGGTATACCGGATAGCCTGTACCAAAGACTGTAAGATTCGATCCCGATCCAAAGAGTTTTGGGAACCGCTTGGTGGTTGTCCTCGTGGGGGCATCCCACCGTGTGTTTAGGTCTACCTTTCAAGGTTATAAACCAATTGATTGTCGGCCTCTCACCGTTATCTGAGACTACTTACTCCACTGGCCATGATATCCCTAATGATGGAAGTTGATGAATATTATGCTTGATTAATTGTATTGCTCAACTTATGCTTGCATTAGGTGGCTAATTTAGAAAAGAGTAAACCAACTAGAACTTGTGCTAAAATCTTGAAAGTAAGGACATACTCTTTGTTACTTTTCAACAAAAGAAACCCAGTGGCCAAAAAGCCTATCATGTCTAGAGCGGTGAAGTAGTTATCACCAACGGGTAAGACTTGCTGAGTATTAGTATACTTAGCCTTGCTATAATCTCTTGTTCCAGGTAACGCCTTTGTTGATGTGTGGTCCGGAGAGATCCCGCTCGGGTGGGAGCTGGAGTGGGTGGAGGACGATGAATAAAGGCATCATGGCTGGCCTCCCGTGGTGTTTCAGTGTTCCGTTTAGTTTAATTCCGCAGTTTTAAAAACTCTGAACTACATTGTCATGTCAAAGACTTCGGTTTGTAATAATTAAAACCTTCGGGGTAAATTTCGGATGTTTATCATGTTGTATCTCTGGACTCGCCTTCGCGTGAGTTGTAATGCATATATGTCGATCCTTGTTGCTATATAAGTGATTTACCGGGCATTAACCCGGTGACTAACGACAGGATGATACTTTATTATTACTTAATGACCAAAGTGGATTGGTTTAGGAAATAGTACGGTATTTTCCTGGGCGGGTTGTCACAGTTGGCATCAGAGCAATTATATGCACTGGAGATTAATTAATAACCTTAATCACTGGTTTTTGAATAAAATTTGCCAAGATTGTTTGGATTTACAAAACATGTTGGTCCATTAAGGATAATCTAGACCGAGAGGACCTAGAGGAATTTTTTCTTGGGTTCTTTCAGGTGGCTTTGTAACCTATGGTTTATTTTGCTAACTTCCAGCAAATTTACTTTTTGTCGGACTTACTTTCTTGCACAACCAAACTAGATGAGTCACGTGTTTTATACGTGTGTTGTGCCGCATCACGAGAATTGCGAGGGTTGATGGAGTGATCCATTCCACGGATTCCATCTTCACGTCTAGTCATGAGTTGGGTGGTCACCACATGTTTTATACGTGTGCATTCCGCATGTCGAGTATGCGAGGCAAGGATACACTCCATTCAAATGGAGGGTGTCCGAGGTTGGACGCTGTCCATGCAACGGCTTAACGCATGGATGTCGTTTCTGTAGTAAACAGTAATGTATGTGGACGCTTCCGGGATGTGCTGGCACGAAAGGTTCTTTTTTTGTAGGTACATAACAGCGCTTCGTTAGTCACCAAGTGAGTACTGAGTAGCTCTCGACTAGATATTATAAGGACAGACGAATAAAAGCCTTGCCACTGGCACTAACTTCGATTTTTGGCTTGATTACCATGTGAGGTTGAATAGGACGTCTTGCATCATGTTATAAATCGACAACAACTTAAAATGGACCCAAAAACAGAACTTTTGTATGCTCTCTAAGGAAGATTTGCTAGTTTGCGTTTTCTATTAACTAGAATGCCTCTCATGCATAGGTGTTGTGCTGCCCAATTTTTTTTGTAAAAGTTTGTTCGCCTTGTTGTTGCACCATGTTCTAAGAGTAATTAGAATAGGTGTTCTAAACCAAAGTTGCTCCATGTTTAATCTAGTTTTTGCTCGAAAAAATTCTTGATCATAGCTTCTTTCAATCTTGAGTTGCACCTTTCTAAGCGAACCTAGGTCTTGCTATTTTTCAGAATCAGCACCCTAAACTTTGCATCTTTTCACCTTGTTCCTAATTGACCTAGCTCAACCTTTGAATACCAAAAGTGTGTATAAAAAACATGCAGAGTAGCCTGTAAAATTTGGGAATTTATAGGGTTCAAGATTTTTAGTTATGAATTTTTATTCACAGCTGCCAGAACTTCACCATTTGACATGTTGTTCTCTTTGAGACCTGACATGTGTTACATCTTGTGTACATATGGCTTTCCCCGTGTTTCATGAGTATGACGCTGACGGTACGATCCGTACCAACGGTTTGCACTGGGAGGGTTTTCCACGCCTTGCGTGGGAAGCACTCAGCGTCGCTGGCTACACCACTCCGCCGACCTACGAGGTGTTCAAGCTTGAGCGCTTAGGCGTTCCCCGTTGTAGGGTGATCGTCACTGTGCTACCACACCCGGACCACGCCGACTGGTTTGACTTGAGCTTCGTCTACTGGGGTTTTTGTGGGCACGAGTCTGTCAAGTCAGCCGCCATTCGGGTATTGACGGACTTTTGCGACCACAACCCTACAGTGGTGGCTCAGTCTCCGTTTGTGTTGTTTACAGCTGTGAGTCCTCACGACCCGGCATGGCTGGATCGTATGGACCACCTTCGGGAGCTACTTTTGCTAGACGAGCCGCTATACGTCACCCAGACGCTGGCGCGTTGCCTCAACGTCGTGTTCACACTTCGGCGCCGTGTTACGGCGGCGGTGGGATCGGTCGGCGTTTGGAGGCGGCTAGGGCCGGGAGCGGCAACGACTTTTAGCGGCTCACCGGCGGCTCGAACTTTACTCTCACTCGGATGCACCGGGAGAATGACCGGCTACGTGCCGGGAGGTTTCGGTTGGAGCTAGAGAGAGGTGACTCGTCTTCGAGAGGATCGTGGACCTTGAGGCCGAGGTTACTACCCTCCGGGAGGATGCGGATGCTAACGATATCGAGAGATTGACACCGTTACGAACATTGCCGAGATGCGGCGGCGAGGTTGGGAGGCCGAGGTGCGGGTTGCGGCCTTGCGGCCATAGTGGCTTTACGGCCACTACCTCAAATGCGAGCACCTCTAGAGGAGCGGAGAGAGACGATGCCTGTCCGGACCAGACGAGTCAGGCTGGACCACCGTTACCGACACCACCAGCTTCACCTGCTGGTAGTGGTGCTTCAGTTGGCAACTAGGTTGCCAGGGTAATGCAATAAGAAGAATTGTGCTCCTAGGTGTAACCTTCAGGATGGTTGTGGTAGGTAGCTTAGGAGTATGCATTTGTGCAATGTGACTGCAATGTAACCCTATTGTACTGTGGTGTTTTCAGACTTTGAGCCTTGTAGTGTTCTGTGGACCCTCTATCCGTCATGTTGTAATAAATAATGCTTAAGCACGTTGTGATCAGAAAACGAGTCGATGTGTTTAACCAACTTGTTTGGAATCGTGTGACGCTCGCGCGCTAACAATTTTCAACAACCATGCACTTTCTCCTAATGAGTTATGCAATATTTACCGCGACTCTAGCTGCTGTCCAAACAGCAAAACAAAGCTTAGGAATGGAGGCTTTTAGCACTTAAAATTTGGAATCTTGTTACGCATTGAATACCAAAGTTGTGCAGAATGTTACCATAACTGCGCTCGCCAAAATTCAGCATTTTTGCATAAGAAATGAGAGAACTACGGAGTTTTCGGTGAGTATCGGTCGACTACCAAAATAGCTAGGCAATTTCCCGCAATTTGCCTTCTACGGGCAGGCGAATGGAATTCACCACGAGGTTAAAAGCCAACTTTGAAGTGTATGAGATATGATATCTACTAACCGAATTAAGGAATGATTCAACTTATGCGTTTGGATCCGAGATATTCTATGACCGTTGCTGCCACTGTCATGTGAATGCACAAATGAGTTATTGTTATGAATGTTTACACTTGTCATCATTTTCTAAGTAAGATTTTGGCTTGTGTCTAATAAAGGCTCGCATTTCAGATGGTGGGACCCACGCGCAGCTCTCCCAACGGGTTTGGAGTGACCGGTAGCAGTGAACTGCCACCACCGCGGCCCATGATGTCGTCGGAGGCTTTTATGGCCACTCAAACCGAGGGCCACCACATGGGGCCAATCACGAGGGGCCTAATCAGGTCATCATGTATGCTCAGTTCATTGGGATGAAGCCACCGACCTTTTCCAAGGCGGAAGACCCCCTGGAAGCTAAGGCATGGATCAAGGCAATCGAGGCCAAGTTCTCTACCTTCGTGATGCCTTGCTCTGAGGAGAACAAGGCCAACTTCACAGCTCTGCAACTGCGAGGAGAAGCCTTAATGTGGTGGGATCATTTCAAGACTATGCAGCAAGGGTGTGCTGTCACTTGGGATGAATTCAAGCAAGCTTTCCAGAGCCATCACATCCCTAAGGGATTAATGGATAGGAAGATGAGGGAGTTACTGGACCTCGGGCAGGGATCTGACACGGTGTACCGTTATGCCCAGAAGTTCAATAGCCTTTGCGAATACGGTGGACATCACGTGGATACTGATGCAAAGAAGATCGAAAGGTTCCGTGATGGTCTAGATGGCAAGTTGTATGAACGGCTGAACTTGCTCGAGCCAGAGAGTTTCCATGAGCTCGTGAACAAGGCTATGTCCCAAGTGGATGCTATGAAAAAGGCCCATAGGGACATGAAGAGGTCGTCTGGTTTTGCTTCAGGTAGCAGAACTAACAAGAAGTTTCGTTTTGTGAAAAAGAACGTTCCTAACCCATCCCAGCAATCTTCAATTGGACGCTGGACAATGAAGCCAACACAGGGCAAACCTTCAGGGAACTTCCAGTTCCGCAACGCTCAGCAGCAGGCTCCAAAGCCTAATGCACCCCCACATAACATCGGTGATCGCCGCTGTTTCAATTGTGGTCAGCCAGGGCATTACATCAGTGATTGCCCCAAGCCCAAGCAGAACAAGCCCAACCCACAGAATCAAGGTGCAGGAAACAAGCCTGTCACTCCGCCTAAGAAGCCAATGGTGCAAGTCCGCCAAGGCAAGCTGAACTTCACCACCATAAGTGACATCCCAGAAGGAGCTTCAGTGCTCAGGGGTACATTCTCTATCAATGACTCTCCTGTTAAGATTTTGTTTGATTCTGGAGCTACCCACAATTTCATAAGTGAAAAACTATTAGGCAAATTGGGTTCAATGGGTTCTCATACCAAATCGGCTTATAAAATTATCACTCCGGGTGGAAACATCTCTTCTCACACCTTAGCTTTTGGAGTTCCTTTAAAATTGGGAAGTAAGACTATTCAATCCAATCTTATAGCCATAAGTTTGGAAGGCATGGATATTATTTTGGGCATGGACTGGATGACCTAGCATAAGGTGGTTCTAGATATATCAGATAGAGTTGTAGCGATCAATTCGTCTACGGTCGGGCACACTACCTTGTACCTACCTTTCAAGGACGGTACAGACTCCTGCACCTATGTGACCATTATCTCCCATCTTGATGAAATTCTAGTAGTTTGTGAGTATCCAGATGTCTTTCCTGATGAATTTCCCGGTATGCCACCAGACTGGGATGTCGAGTTTGTAATTGAACTCCAACCGGGTATTGCACCCATTTCTAAACGACCTTATCGTATGCCTCCCAAAGAACTAGCTAAACTGAAAAAACAACTCCAAGAGCTGTTAGATAAGAGTTATATTCGCCCGAGCTCTTCTCCTTGTGGTTGTCCCACTCTCTTTGTCAAAACGAAAGATGGTAGCTTGAGGCTCGGTGTTGACTACCGACCGCTCAATGCAGTGACCATCAAGAACAAACATCCCCTTCCCGAATTGATGTTCTTTTTGATCAATTGGCTGGAGCCAAAGTTTTCTCCAAGATCAATCTTCGTTCTGGTTACCACCAAATCAAAATTCGATAATGTGACATTCCTAAAATTGCGTTCTCCACTCGTTATGGTCTTTACGAGTTCTTGGTGATGTCCTTTGGTCTCACAAATGCCCCATCCTACTTCATGTACCTCATGATGTAACATACTAGGATTTAGGTGTGCAAAATTTGTGAAAATTTAAAACTTTTTGATTGAATTGGAGTGCTACCAAATTTTGAAACTAAACTTGCTAGCCCTCCCCTAAATTCTCCACAATTAAACCCATTATAAAAATATTTATTCAAATTATGGTAAAGTATGTGAGTTGGATTTTTTCTGGATTTTATTTGGTGTTAAATGTGTGAGGTCTGAATTTGAATGTAATTCAAATTTAAATAATAGTTCAAATCTAATTCCAAAACTAATTCAAAACCTTAACTTCTAACTCGGACCAGTTTCTCCCTAAGTCAGCCCGCTGGCCCATCTAAGCCCAACAGGCCGACTCGACCGAGCAGCCCAGCAACCAGCGCCTTTTCCTTTTCTTTCTCCCTATGACGTTCCGACCCCACCTGTCATCCTGTGCGCCATCCTCTTCCTCACCTTTTTCTCCCTCGTAGACGGCCGCACTGCGTTGACTGGCGTGTGCGCGCGCGATGGGACGGCCGGGGCGGGGCGGGCGCGCACGCCGAGCGCCGCGCCCGGGCCAACCCAGCCGGTGGGGGGAAGTTCGCTGGGGGAAATCACCTTCTTGCCCTTGTCGGTGACGCGGATGAGGCTGTGGCAGCCAGTGGTGGCCGGCCACGTCGCCGCCCTGAGCGAATCCTCCAATGTGGAGGCTGTGGTCACCAATTTGCCCTTGCGCCAGCCTTGACCGAGAGCCTACACCTCAAACCCGAGCCCCTGCTGGTCTTCCACCATCCACTTGGGGTTTTTCCCCTTTCCCTGTTCCACTGCCGAGAGAGGAGAAGAGGGAGAGAAGAAGGGGCGCGCTGCCGCCCGCGCCACGCTAAGGGGGACCGGAGCGCCATCTGTGTCCAGGAAGCCGAAGCCGAGGAGGGACCGCTCCGGGAGCCGCCGTGCCGTGGAGGTGGGAGTTGTGCGCGTCCAAGGGGCCAGAGCCGAGAGAGCGCCGCCGCCAAGAACGTCCACATCACCGACGTGAACGACTAAACCGAGCTGGCCACGACTACACCGCCGACCGAACGTGAGCACCTCGCGGCCATCTTCTCCTTTCCTCCCCCTTAGATGCTTCCCCCGTGTGGACCCGGCGGTGTTGAGACGTGCCGCCGGGGACCCGTACACGCTCGTGTGCCGGCCATCGAGCCACGAACCGCGATCCCGCGACGGGTCCGGGCTCCTGAGCTGCTTATGCTCCCGAGCTCGCCATCGTCATGCGATGTGTCTCTGTGAATGCCGGTCGTCGAGCCGTGGAATGTTTTGCAGGGGACAATGGGTGCACCGCCGCCCCGCCTCGTGCTGCGCCTCTGGCTTCCAGACGGCCACGCCGAGCGGGCATGGCGAGGCCGCCTTTGCACAAGCACGGCTGTGGCCGCGTGCACCGACGCGCGCTCTGGTCTAGGCCGCTGGCTAGTCGAGCCACGTGTGTAGCCGCCCGCGACAGTTCGTAGCTCCTGGAAACCCCATGTCCTTGTGCTCGCCGTCACTGAGCGATGCTTCTGTGAGCCGGCCATCGTGTCGTGCATTTGTTGTAGGGTGCAAAGACGCGTCGCCGCGCCGTCTCGCGTCACGCCTCTAGAATCCAGAAGGTTGCATTGAGCGGGCGGTCAAGGTCGGGCGCGCGCTGGCACAATGGTGACCCACGCACCCCAGCGTGAGGTCACGGCTGGGTCGCCGGCCTGCCACACCGCGCACCGCCGCTCGACACGCCGTGTGCGCCCGCGTTGTGCGCCGACCATAGAGGCCCAAGTGGGAGCCTTGGCCGAGCGTGCTAGCCGGCAGCGAAGGGGAGTCGCCCTTGTGGACGTCTGGCCACCGGCGACGAGGAAATGACGCTGGAACCGCGCGCCGCCACCGCGGAGAGCCCCAGGCGTTTCCTCGAACACATGGTGTGCGACTCGGGGGAGGTGTTTAATTTAAGCACTAAGTGGGCTGCTGATCAGGCTTGGGCCCATCCAAGACCAGCAGGCCACAACTGGCCCAACCGTGTTGGGCGCTGTTGTTCAGGGTCTTTGTCTGGACTTTTAGCTCATGGGCCATCTGGGCCGAACCCAATGGGCCCTTATGGCCCACTGACA
Organism: Cenchrus americanus; assembly: GCA_947561735.1. Lineage (NCBI taxonomy): Eukaryota > Viridiplantae > Streptophyta > Magnoliopsida > Poales > Poaceae > Cenchrus > Cenchrus americanus. The sequence goes on from OX387241.1 coordinate 193,844,683, forward strand.
CTTTCGACCCATTAAAGGCCCATCAACCGCTGAATGTTGACGTCATGCTGACGTCAGCACCCTTTTTAATAAAAATCCTTTTCTATTTTCAAAATGATTTCATAAATGTTTTATAAATGATTTTAACCTTTGAAAAATCATAACTAATTATAGGGAGCTCAGAAAAATATAAAACTAATATCTATAATTTCATAATTTCGAAACCTTGCTGTTTGTAGGTAGTTTGAACACTTTTGAGTTTTCTAAAAAGAGGTTTCTATTTGGAGTTATTGCTTAGATGTGTACCGATTTCTTACGTACGCGTCGAATCTCGTGCCACAGACCTGAGCTTTGACCAGGAGGACGCGGAGGACCCAAAGTACACTTCCCCGAACAACGACTGCTCCAATGGCAACGAAGGTGTCATGTCACTCCCAACCATGTAGATCCCATGTTGATATTTAGATGCCAGTGCTTCACTTTATATGCCTTACTTGGATGAATTGCATAGCCATTTGATTAGCCTTGCCTTGATAAATTGCTACATCCTGATTCCTTCATTTCCCTACCTCGGTGAAGGACCGATACGGCGAACTAGAGAGGGGGGAGTGAATGGGAGCCGATAAAAATTCTTCTCGAAGGAGATGGAGACTCCTATAAGACGAACACGGCTTCCAACACACTTCTCTCGACTTACTACCCAAGTTGGCCAAGCCCACGCGGCCACTAAAGTGCTACCGGACCTAGGAACCAACAAACAACCTTCCGAGCCAAAACACACCAACGAGCATAGCGGAAACTTGCACGGCTTGCTTTCCGTGCCGCACCGGTCGACCGATGGCTTGCGCCGGCCGGAGGCGCGGACACCGGTCGACCGGTGGACGAGCCGGTCGGGCGGTGGCTACGACGGCTCGCACAACAAACGTTCCGAAAAGCCTCGGTGACTTCTCTAGGACCCGAAACAAAAACACCCCCAAAACACAACCAACACGGAAGGAAAACCCTACACAAAACCTAACAAAACAACACCAAACGGACTAATAACCGACCAAGAAGACCAAGACCCAAAGACACACGAGTCAAGCGAGTTCACCCGATGCAAATCCCACAAGTGACTCACACCGGTCGGACGGTCAAGAGCACCTGGTCGGACCGGTGTAGCTCCGGGCGACTCGGATGAACAACACCCATGGGTCAACTCCTCCAAATCCAAACCTCGATCTCCCGAATCGCTCCACGGACTTCAACAAGACTTTGGGGATGATAGGAACACCTCATGAGGAGTCCATAGCCACGATTTTGTCCACCAAAACTTGCCAAATCAAGAGGAATCGAAGAAATCCCGCCAAGAACACCTCTAACCCTAGAGCACCGAAAACCCCAAAATCGAGCCCCTTAACTCATGGATTTGGAGGGGAATCACGGAGCCAAAGAACCATGAAGGGTTCCCACAAATTTCCCTCATCAAATCCCCAAGAGCAAGGTCCCGAAAGCACCACAAGAAAACCACCAAGAGAGGGCTCCGAAAATCACCACAAAGAACAACCGGAACAACACAACAAGGCCTTGAGGAACCATGTCGAATCATCTATACATACCAAGGAGGTTCATACAAGGTCTAGCTTGCCCCCCGATCATCCAACTCTCTCACAAGATCTCACCGTGAAGCTCTCAAGCTAGTCCTATGGAAATCCTAAGAAAATAGGAAGGGAAAATAGGAAAGCAAATGAACTAGGGTTCCAAGGGATTGCCGACAACCTCTCACCTCATGGGTTATATGGAGGCAACCAAAAGTCTAAAATACCCTTACTTAATAACTAGGGATACAATCCCCTCAAGGGCGGTTTTGGAAGTCTTCAAGTTTTCTCCATCGGACGGATGCCCGCGATCGCAACTCGCTTAGCCTCAACGCAAGCCTTGCAATCCCGACGCGTGTCCTCCGCTTCGAAGATTTCGGACCGCGTCGTCGCACACGGGCGACCGGTGCTCCTCACCGGTCGGCCGGGTACCCACCCGGCCGACCGGTCGGACCCACCGGTCGACCGGCTCGCACCGCTTTGCGGCACCGTCTTCGGTTCTTCGGTCTTGGCTTTGTGGATCAACCATAGAACCCGGGGGTTTTCCGGTGAACCACCGGAAACCCCCGCGAACTCGGTGTAGCCTCCGCCAATCACCTCTCATGACTCGGCTCCCACGTAGTCCCGGCTCGACCTTGGTTTTGAGGCTCAACTAAGAAACCGTCCATGATTTCATCTTCTTGTTCATGCCACCATGCGGCCCGCACTTGACCCCGCCGGCCACCGGGTCCCTCGAACGAAGCCTACTTGTCTTCTCCACACACCGGAGGCCTCACCGGCTACGACCTTTCGTGCTTGTTCTTCACCCGCACCAACACCGGTCAAGCCGCAACCCGCACCCGCAATACTTAGCCAAGAATTAGTCCACACAACGTTGTCAATCACTCATCACACAAGGAAGCGACCATCCACCTGGTCCTTGAACCACACATGGTCCTCAATCTCCCCCTTGATTAGTGCATTGACAGCACCCACATATAGTAACAAGAGAGAAAAGAAAAATAAGAGAAACAAAAAAAAAACTCCAACAAGCGATCGAAAGCCAAACAAAGGCAAGGAGCAAGATCACTTGAAGAAGACAAGTCTCGGACCCCTTAGGCAAGGGCAACGGCTCGACACATCCGAGACAAAACAAAACTCAAGCAAAGAGCGCAAACCACCAAACCAAAGCTCAAGAACCACAAAGAGCTCCCCCTGCACACATGCAAGCTCCCCCTGAACCAATGCAACTCCCCACCGGACGAATGCATGCAAACTACTTGAAAACAGAGCGGTTGCAACAACTTCGGCTCTCACCGGTCGGACCGGTCACCACCACCGGTCGACCGGTGCTCAACAAGTACACAGGGCCAGCACTCGACCGGTCGGACTCCGTGACCTCGGCCGGTCGGACCAAAGGCACACCGAGCCCGAATTGGCTCGAAACCACTCGAAAACCTTCTAAATGGATCCAAGAAGCCATTTCAAGCTCAAACTTCTCCCCCTTGTTGACAATGCATGAATCAAGCCAAAAATGCAAAATTTTCAACCTAGAGCTTCTCAAATAGACAAAATTCAACATAGGATGCTACACATGTCCAAATGAGCGAGTTAGATACTCTATAGCTTCGTATTGACATCAACTACAAGATCACCAAGTTTCACAACCATTTTTGACGAAGCTAAGATGGATTTGTGTGATTTTGCGAAAAATTCGCCTCTCATGAGCAAAGTCCTAAACATGATCAAAACACATCAAAATGGCAAAGCCACACAAACTTCATGGTAGGACAACCATTCTAATCATAAGACCATCACAAACACCCACAAGCACCTCATGTCATGTCAAAGCCACCGAGCCATGTGCCTACTTCTTTGTATGAGACTTCTCATTGGTAGGCATCATGCAATGGTTTAGCACCCAAAGCAAATTAAATTTAGCACATATGACATGGGGGCACATTTTCCAAGCATTTTACATTTCATTTTCAGATTCATAATTGGTACATGAAATGTCTTTGCGACAAAAAGGAACTTATGCCCCTCCACAAGATGAGGCAAGAGGGCTAAACATTCATGATGGCAAATGAACCTTTGGCCCCATATGATCAATAAACTAGCTATCCAACCACAAATTAAGCATAACCAAGCCCCTAAAACATGTCAAGATCATATAAAGGCATTTACACATGAGAGAGCATACAAGTGACATTTTTCAAAAACATAGCCATCACCCATGGATCATTAAACAAGATCATCAAGAGCTAAGACAAACTAATCATAGCATACCAAACAAGCTCACAAAGACATAAATAGCATTCCATGGTGAACAATGTATATAGGAGAAGCTTTTCCTATCCAATGCATATAATACAAGATGCATGCAATCTAAGATACAAGGATGCCTTTACATCATGTTACATATGCCGTGCCAAATGCAAGAAATGCACAAAGGAAACTATACATATGCTACAAAGTAGCTCTCACACACCCAACTCAAGAAATCAAACACACACCAAGCTCCCCCCGCAAACGAGTGAAAATATCGGCTAGTTGGTCATGTGTGGGTACATGGATCAACGCTATCTTCCCTTTCTCAACATTGTCTCTCGAGAAAATGATACGTCACTTCTATGTGCTTGGTTTTGGAATGGAGCACGGGTTCTTTTGCAACGCTTATGGCACCGGTGCTATCACATTTAAGTGGGACATGGGTATACTCCTCACCAAAGTCACTCATGGTGTACGTGATCCAAAGGAGCCGAAAGCAACAACTAGCGACGGCAATGTACTCGCCTCGGTAGTGGATTGAGCAACACTCAACCGTTTGTGGGAAGACCAAGACACCAAAGAAGAACCCAAAACTCGGCAAGTCCTAGAAGTGGACTTCCTATCCAACCGACACCAGGCAAATTCCGCATCCAAAAAACCATGAAGCGCCAAAGAAGAGGACGCGGAGTACCAAAGGCCGAAGTCGGGAGTGTGACGCAAGTACCCGAAAATTCGATTCACCATTTGACGATGCGAAGTCCTCGGAGACGCTTGAAAACGAGCGCACAGACATACCGAGAACTAGATGTCCGGCCTCGTCGCCGTCAAGTAGAGGAGTGACCCGATCATGCTTCGGTACTCCTTTTGGTCCACATGTTCACCTTCCTCGTCCGCATCAAGAGCTCTAGTCGTACTCATCGGAGTCGTCATAGCCTTGGAATCCTCCATCTTGAACTTCCGCACAATGTCCTTGGTGTACTTAGCTTGTTGCACAAATGTACCTTCCTTTGATTGCTTGATTTGTAGCCCGAGGAAGAACCGCAACTCGCCAATCATGCTCATCTCAAATTCCCTGCTCATATCCTCTCGCAAACCTTGCAACAAGAGAGTTAGACGAGCCACCAAAGACAATATCATCCACGTACACCCGCACAATCGGGATATCTCTCGCCCTACCTAAATAGAAACAAGGTCCGATCGACCTTCCCCATGTCAAAACCTCTCTCGAACAAGAACCCCCTCAACCTACCATACCATGCTCTAGGCGCCCGCTTCAACCCATAAAGCGCCTTCCTCAACTTGTACGGCGGGTGGGGGTACTTCTCACTCTCAAACCCCGGTGGTTGCCTCACATACACTTCTTCCTCTAGCACACCATTCGGAAAGCACTCTTCACATCCATTTGGTGCAACTTGAATCCTTTAGCCACGGAAAAGGCTAGAAGGATCCTTATCGCCTCCAAATGGGCTACGAGCAAAGGTCTCCTCGTAGTCGATCCCCTCCTTCGGACCGAACCCCCGAGCAACAAGCCTTGACTAGTTTCTCACCACTTCACCTTTCTCTCCCTCTTTGTTCTTCCACACCCACTTTGTACCAATCGGCTTACACCCCGGGGGGAGGGTCAACCAATTCCCAAACTCCGATTCCTCTCAAAGTTCTCCAACTCCTCATGCATCGAATTAACCCAATTATGATCGATAGTGCGTGTCCAATGTCTTTGGGCTCAAAAGTAGCAACAAATGCGGCATGAGCTAAATGAGAATTGTTTCGAACCCTCGACCGTGTAGTGCGTTCATTCATGTCGTTGATGATCCTTGAAGCCGGGTGATCCACTTGTACTCGCCGGGGAGGTTCTCTCCTTGATGCTACCTCCCCCTCAACCGTAGCTTCTCCTGGATCTTGGTTTGTCGTCGTAGGTGTGGGAGCGGGTCCGTCAACCACCTGTAGTCAAAGTAGTATGTACATGTTCGGTCGGGGCACCACACCACCATCTTCATCATCCCCATGTTCATGCTCCTCCTCCCCGAAAGATCTCCTCGCCAAGCTCATCATCACCTGCACACTCAAAAACAAGCTGACTACGTGGCCGTGTCTCATCGAAGGTTACCTCGCAAGTCTCCACGATTTGGTTAGTTTCAAGATTGAGCACACGATATGCTCTAGAATGAGATGCATAACCAAATAAAATACCATCGACGGACCTAGACTCAAACTTATCCAGCTTCTTCCCTTTTCTTAAGAATAAAACACTTGCATCCAAAGACATGGAAGTGACTCACCTTGGGTGTGCGACCGTGCATCAACTCGTAGCATGTTTTCTTCTTATGCACTCGAGGTAGATCTGTTTGACACATAGCACGCGGTATTCACCACCGCGGCCCCGAACCTTCTCGAAGTCCTATGCTCATCAAGCATCGTCCGAGCCATCTCACACAAGGTCCTGTTCTTCCTCTCCACAACACCATTCTGGGGAGGCGTATACAGACTCAAAAACTGGTGTTCAAGACCCAAATATGGCAAAAGGTTTCAAAACAAGAGTTTCTGAATTCCGAGCCATTGTCACTGCGGATCGCTCGTACTGCATCTCCGTGCCTCTCGTTCCTCAACCTCAAGACAAGATCCCGAACAAAACCAAACGTCTCCCCTTTATCCTCGACAAAGAACACCCATGCATACCAAGAGTAGTCGTCCACCACAACAAGGACGTACCACTTCCCACCCACGGATCGCACACGAGCCGGGCCAACAAGGTCCATATGGAGCGACTCGCATGGACACTCGGTCATCACATCAGTGAGAGACGGGTAAGAAGAGGCTACCATCTTGGCATGCCTACACGGCGCACAAACCAACTCTTTTTCAAGCCTCAACCATGGCAATCCTCAGACCAAATTGAGTTTACTCAAGCGAGACAAAAGGTCAAAGCTCAAGTGACCCAATTTCCTATGCCACTTCCACAACTCACTCGAAGACCCGGCCAAGAAACAACGCTCCACACCGAAGACCGAGAAAAATCAGCACGAAACACTTGACCCTCGGGAACGACCATACGGACAAGGTCCCCTTGAGAGTCCAAAATCCGAGAACCACCAGGCGAAACAACACCTCAAAACCCTCATCCAACAAATTTGGGACACAAAAAGCAAATTGTACCCCGGCGATTGAACAAGAGCAACACGCCTGAGAGTGATCTTGTCACTCACCTTAATCTCACCTTCTGAAAGCACACGTCCACGCCCATTGTCCCCAAAAGTGATGTACCTCCTTGTCACCACCGGACGAGACTTGAGAACCACCCCTTGTCTCCGGTCATATGCCTCGAGCAACCGGAGTCAATCAACCAAATGTTCTTCAAGTCTCCCACCTGAAATTCAAAAATGAGCACGTGAGCGAACAAACGACTCAAAGATCGGGGTTAGTACCAAAAGGGTAAAACCGGGGCCGAGCCATTTGCTCGAAAGTGGGGTTAGCACAAACCAAACCATCTTTCCTACCAAAGCTACCTCCACGAACACCACCACAAGAACCACCATGAGGGAACCAACCCTCTCCACCCGGAGGAGGACCAAAACCACGAAATAAAGTTTGTGGACCGTCCCTCCTCTCCTTCTCAAAGCTACGACTCCTCCCATCCCCGTAGTGAGCTCGAGGGGGAGAATGCCTAGCAACCTGACCTCCTGCAAACTCTCCAGCCCAACCACCAGAACCACGACCTCCCGTAAACAAACCTCGCACCCGTACGAGCACGAAACCCGAACTGCTGCCCGTCCAGGCTCGCACCGTCCGACCGGTGCCCCTCACCGGTCTAACGGTGTTGCCCGGCAACGGCACCTCCAACGGCCTTTCGCTCTCCCCAAGTCGAATCGTCCTCACACTCGCCTTGGACTTGGCCCCGGGCATCCGCACACGAGGCTCAAGTACACCATTGGAAGGGTGGTACTTGTCCTTGTTAGCCCACTCCTTTGCCATTCTCTCCTCCCCGCTTCCTCTTGAAGAAAAACTCATCCTTATGGCCATCTCTCCCACAATAGCCACAATGAAACCTCACAAGCTTCGCTTTAGGCTTGGGTTGGGGCCGCTCACTTGGTTTCTCTCCACTCGACTTCTCCACCGGTTTCTCCTCACTAGCCTTCTCACTCTCTTTCCTAAAGAACATTTTCCCGAAAGTGCTCACAAACTTGATAGGCTTTTGGAAATCATTTGTTTGTGGGGGAAACACGGGTCGAGCCGGGGTTGTGTCTAGTCGGTTCCTAAGATGGGTAGGTTTGGGAGGGAAATCGTTTTGTGGTGGGTTTTTGGTGGATCCGGGATATTCTCTCCACTTCCCTCACCAACCTTGTTTGCCCCAAGTCCCTCAACATCCTGCCTCTTGAATGACTCGATCATTATCCTCAACCGAGGCTCATGACCGGACAACCATCCCATCAACTTTCTCGGCTCATCATTCTCATCCCGGGCGATCAACATAATGTGCAAGTTCCAAATTCTTCAAAGCATGCATTTCACGGGTAGAGCAAGATGTAGGAATTGGTTCTTTCAGCTTAGCCTCAAGGGAAGCAAGGTGTAAACATGAACCTCATCAATTTTAGCATGCAAGACGGGGTAAGAAGTGCAAGCACCTAGCAAAGCGAGATCTAGATTTAAGCTCAACCACTTCAACCCTAAGCACATCTAGTTCCTCGCACTTGGAGGCATGCTTTTCCTTAAACAAAGCAAGATCGACAAGGAAAATAGATGTGCTTAGGGTTGACCGATACGACGAACCGAGGGGGAGTGAATGGGAGCCGATAAAAATTCTTCTCAAAGGAGATGGAGACTCCTACAAGACGAACACGGCTTCCAACACACTTCTCGACTTACTACCCAAGTTGGCCAAGCCCACGCAACCACTAAAGTGCTACTGGACCTAGGAACCAACAAACAACCTTCGAGCCAAAACACACCAACACGCACAGCGGAAACTTGCATGGCTTGCTGCTTGTGCTGCACCGGGCGAGACCGATGGCTTGTGCCGGTCGGGACCGGTGACACCGGTCGGACCGGTGGACGCAGCCGGTCGAGGCCGGTGGCTACAAGACGGCCGCACAACAAACGTTCCGAAAAGCCTCGGTGACTTCTCTAGGCTCGGAACAAAAACACCCCCAAAACACAACCAAGCAAGGAAGGAAAACCCTACACAAAACCTAACAAAACAACACCAAACGAGACCAAGAACCGACCCAGCGGCACCAAGACCCAAAGACACACGAGTCAAGCGGTTCACCCACGTAAATCCCACAAGTGACTCACACCTAAGCCGACCGGTCCAAGAGCACCGGCCGGACCCAGGTAGCTCGGCGGCTCGGGATGAACAAGCCACCGCGGGTCAACTCCTCCAAATCCAAACCTCGATCTCCCGAATTGGTCCACGGACTTGAACAAGACTTTGGGGATGATAGGAACACCTCATGAGGAGTCCATAGCCACGATTTTGTCCACCAAAACTTGCCAAATCAAGAGGAATCGAAGAAATCCCGCCAAGAACGCCTCTAACCCTAGAGCACCGAAAGCCCCAAAATCGAGCCCCTTAACTCACGGATTTGGGAGGGGAATAACGAGCCAAAGAACCACGAAGAGTTCCCACAAATTTCCCTCATCAAATCCTCAAGAGCAAGGTCCCAAAAACACCACAAGAAAACCACCAAGAGAGGGCTCCGAAAATCACCACCAAGAACAACCGGAACAACACAACAAGGCCTTGAGGAACCACGCCGAATCATCTATACATACCAAGAAGGTTCATACAAGGTCTAGCTTGCCGCCCGATCATCCAACCCTCTCACAAGATCTCACCATGAAGCTCTCAAGCTAGTCTTATGGAAATCCTAAGAACATAGGAAGGGAAAATAGGAAAGCAAATGAACTAGGGTTCCAAGAGATTGCCTGCCATCCTCTCACCTCATGGGATGCATGGAGGCAACCGAAAGTCTAAAATACCCTTACTTAATAACTAGGGATACAATCCCCTCAAGGGCGCTTTTGGAAATCTTCAAGTTTTCTCCATCGGACGGATGCCGGCGACCGCAACCTCGCTTAGCCTCGACGCAGGCCTTGCAATCCCGACGCGTGTCCTCTCGCCGAAGATTCGGACCGCGTCGTCGCACACCGGTCGGACAGACCGGTACCCGGCCGCACGGGCCGGTCGACCCGGTCCGCACCGTCGCAAAGACCGTCTTCGGTTCTTCGGTCTTGGCTTTGTGGATCAACCAAGGAACCTAGTGGTATTCGGTGAACCACCGGAAATCCCGCGAACTTGGTGTACCCAACGCCAATCACCACTCATAACTCGGCTCCCACGTAGTCCCGGCTCGACCTTGGTTTTGAGTCTCAACCAAGAAACCATCCATGACTTCATCTTCTTGTTCATGCCACCATGTGGCTCGCACTTGACCCCCGCCGGCCACCGGGTCCCTCGAACAAAGCCTACTTGTCTTCTCCACACCCGGAGGCCTCACCGGCGACGACCTTTGGCGCTTGTTCTTCACCCGCACCAACACCCGCTGCCGCAACCCGCACCTCGCAATACTTAGCCAAGAATCGGTCCACACAACGTTGTCAATCACTCATCACACAAGGATGCGACCATCCACCGGTCCTCTAACCACACATGGTCCTCACTCGGGACTAGCTACAGACCCCTAGCTAGTCCCATATATCAACTATCCATACTTTTGTTGCTTGATTGTGGATGGTATTCTGGGCTTGGACTGAGACGTGGGGAGATCTCGGCGTGTTCTAGCGTGTGTTCTAGGTGTGTTTCTCCTTGACGTGTTTTGGCGGGAGCGAGCCGTCGGTGTTTTAGACCGGCAACCTACTAAGGGAAGTACCCGAAGTAGATGAATGTGGCCTCACCGAGATCGGTCACTCGAAGGAAGAGGTACGTGGCACACAATTTAGACAGGTTCGGGTCGCGAGGTGCGTAATACCCTACGTCCTGTATGCTGTGTAGCTCTGGATTGATTGGGCACGATTACAAGATGGTGCAATAGTGCGCTGTGAGTTGTTGAGATGTGTTATGTTCCTAGAGATCGGTCCCTGCCTCGCCTTATATAGTCCGAGAGGCAGGGTTACAAGTCGGAGTAGGGAGAGAGTACTAGTCGGGTACGTCCAGGAGTCTTCCATACAGTGCAGGACATGTACAGCTTCCTAACCGAGTACTTCTCCTCTACAGTCCTTGTGCTCCACGCCTTCAGGTGCCATGTAGCGCAAGCCGGGTAGTCCCAGGGGCCCACCGAGTAGTTGGTCCTGGTACCCACCGAGGTAGTGGGCCCAGGGAGGTCCATACGACACGAGCCACTTGGTTGCGGTGAACGCCCGCCTCGGGGAAGAAGCGATCCGGCCTCTAACCCGAGTGGCGTGTCGTACGGGATGGAGATGGGGGAGTGCTCGCTCTCGGCCCTTAAGGACCGACCGTCGGTCTAACCATATTTCTTTGGACTCTTACCGTACAAACCGCCCGTCTTGTTATGGGTGGGGGTGCGGGGTGAGACTCGTAGTGGATAGCACCCCTCCCGTAGGCGGATCGGTGAGATCGTGTAGGGAGACGCGCTTTCCTCCTTAGAAGACTTCGCCCCCGCGAGGCCGGGGAAGGGTTCCACGGCTTCGAGGGACCTCTCGGCGGCGCAAGAAGAGCTCTACGGCGGAGGGCCGTGCCCGGACTCGAAGACGCGGGGAGGGTACTATCTAGTTACTTGGCCTTCGGCCGTATGGTAGGGCTCCGGAACCGGTGACGGTCGGTTTCGGTCCTATTCGGGCGGGTACAGTTGTACAACCTCTGCAAAGTGTTTAAACCTGTAGCTATAGTCTGTGTCCACGAGTTATGGACAGTCCTGAGATCTGTTATTCTGACTAGACATACTTTTCTTGTGCTTCGTCTCTCCCCCGAGTGAGTGAGCCCGGCTATGGCCGTTGAGATGTGGGGATAGGAGCAGGTGGGCCCCACATCGCAGATGAGAGTTGGGAGCTGGATCGTGGATGCGATTCGGTGCTTTGGTGTGATATCCTTGAGCGGGGTGTGGACCCCAGAGGTGTGGACCTCAGAAGCGTGAGCCTCCCCGAGGTGTTGACCTCGTTGCTTAACTCTACTTACCTTGAATGTTGCTATGCTGCTTTGCTTAATCCTTCTATAGCCAGAGTAGGAGTATATCCTGCATAGTAGATTATACACCACTTTTGCCTCTTTGTTGGGAAGCTGACATGACCTACCTGCTTATCGGGTAGACACTGATGTCTCTGACACAGAGCCGGACTACGACTTCGACAACGACGGTTGGGACGACTAGTGCTCTTCCTACGCTCGAGATGCCTGCGGATATGGAGTTTCCCGCGCTTGCATGGAGTCGCTTCTAGACGTTTCATTTCTGTTTGATTCAGTCCCGTTGGACTTGTACCCGGCATGAGCCGAAGAGATGTACTCTGATCAATGTAATAATTAAATGATGTACTCTATTTGTTTTTATCTTTTTGTATGGATTTTTGGTATGCTGAGACAGGGGATTGCACGTGGTAGCCCTCCTGGGACTACCACCGAGGTGCAAGAGTCGGGTTTCCGTCCACGGAAAACCGATTCGTTTCACATGAACTCCGTGTTTATGATGGAGCTCGACAAATTCGTAGTGGTCTTTATCGATGATATCCTCATCTACTCCAACAATGAGAAGGAGCATGCCAAGCACCTTCGAATTGTCCTGCAACATTTGCGAGATCATAAGCTTTATGCTAAGTTCTCCAAATGCGAATTCTGGTTGGATAGTGTGAAGTTTTTGGGGCACACTATTTCCAAAGATGGCATCTCCGTAGATCCTAGCAAAGTACAAGAGGTGATGGATTGGAAACCACCCAAGTTCGTGCACCAAATCCGCAGTTTCTTAGGTTTCATGGGTTACTACCGTCGCTTCATTCCGGATTTCTCCAGAATCACTAAACCTATGACCGAACTGCTCAAGAAAGGAATGAAGTTTGTGTGGAGTGAAGCATGTGAGAAAGCCTTTCACACTCTGAGGCAGCATTTAACTTCAGCCCCAGTGCTAGTGCAACCAGATAATTCCAAACCTTTTGAAGTTTTCTGTGACGCGTCAGGCACAGGTCTCAGTTGTGTTCTCGTCCAAGAGGGCCGAGTCATTGCCTATGCTTCACGAGCACTTCGACCTCATGAGATCAACTATCCCACCCATGATCTAGAGTTAGCAGCAGTTGTCCACGCTCTCGAGATATGGAGACATTATCTGATGGGCAATCGTTGCAATATCTTCACTGATCACAAGAGTCTCAAATATATCTTCACTCAGTCGGATCTAAACATGAGGCAAAGGAGATGGCTTGAGTTGATTAAAGATTACGATTTAGAAGTGCACTATCATCCCGGGAAAGCAAATGTTGTTGCGGATACTCTTAGACGCAAAGTCTACTGCAACCATCGAGAGTTGGAGTCAGTTAGTGACCCGTTATGTGAAGAGATAAGAAAGCTCAACTTGGAAGTAGTAGAACAACGAAATCTTTATGCCTTAGCTGCCAAATCTAATCTTTATGATAGAATTGTCACTGCTCAACGCAATGACGAGGACGTACAGATCATCAAGCAAAAACTAGCAGAGGGAGATCCCAAGTATACCTGTTTCCAGAAGGATCTCAAGGATGTGATCTGGTTTGGAAAACGCCTTGTGGTTTCTGTTGAGCCAGAAATTAGGAAGACAATCTTTGATGAGGCTCATATGTCCAAGTTCTCTATTCACCCCGGCAGTACTAAGATGTACCAAGATTTGAAGCAAAACTTGTGGTGGTCCAATATGAAAGTAGATATAGCCAAGTATGTAGCTGAGTGTGATACTTGCCACCGGATGAAAGCAAGCCATTTGAAATCGGCAGGTGTACTCCAACCGTTGTCGATACCCATGTGGAAGTGGGATGATATTAGTATGGATTTTATTGTGGGTTTACCCCTAACAGCTAGAAAGAAAGATTCTATATGGGTTATTGTGGACAGACTCACCAAGACCGCCCATTTCATTGCAGTTCATACTACTTATTCAATGCAGCAATATGCAGAGTTATACATGGATCAAATAGTTCCTTTGCATGGAATTCTGAAGACCATAATCTCTGATACAGGAACTCAGTTTGTAGCTCGTTTCTGGGAGCAGTTACATGAGTGCTTAGGAACCAAGTTGATTCGTAGTTTCGGTTATCATCCGCGTATCGATGGTCGACAAAAAGGATAAATCAAATTTTAGAAGACATGCTACGAGCAAGCATCTTACACTTTGATAAGAGTTGGGACAAGTGTTTGTCCTTGGCAGAGTTCTCTTATAATAATAGCTATCAAGCTAGTTTGAAGATGGCACCATTCGATGCTCTTTACAGACGAAGATGTCGCACCCCGTTGAACTGGTCAAAAGCCTGGGAAAGGACACTCTTTGGCCCAAAGTTAGTTAAAGATGTCGAAGAAAAGGTGCAAGTGATAAGGGAAAACTTGAAATTAGCTCAGATGAGGCAAAAGAGCTATCATGATAAGGGAACAAGACCACGACACTTTGAAGTGGGAGATTATGTGTATCAAAAGGTTTCCCCCACCAAAGGTGTGCAAAGGTTCGGTGTTAAAGGAAAATTAGCTCCGTGCTATATTAGACATTATGAAGTCATAGAAGTATGTGGGCTAGTGGCTTATCGTATTCAACCGCGAATGGTTCTCTCGCCATTCACAATGTATTTCATGTGACTCAATTAAAGAAAGGTATGCTCGTGCCGTAAAACGAAGTGATCACGAAACTAATGCTTGGATTGAGTCGATTTCTTGCTCATCGAGCATCCCCCGAGGGTGTTGGACCGAAAGGAGAGAAAGACCCGAAGGCGTACCGTAAGAATGTACAAGATACGGTGGAGTCATCAAACAGAGGAAGAAGCGACTTGGGAGACGGAAGAGTACCTCAACACCAAGTACCCGGCTTTCGCAATCTCAAAACCATGAGTTTCTACTACCTATCTTGTTTTTCTTAAATCGAATCTCGAGACGAGATTCCGTTTAAGGTGGGTAGGCCGTGATGACCCAATTTTTTATTTAACCCTAATAGTCGGTCAACTCTGCCGACAACTTGTCGAACCACGGTCAACCCGGGTCCTCACCTCGAAAACCTCACCAACCCTAATGACCCTATTGATCAAGTCAATATACATGTGTGGTCAAACCTTGGTCAAATGCACGGTCAAACCATACCTAAACCCTAGTGACCTTGAATGTCTTTCGGAACTTTTGCCGCGTTCTCCAAATTTCAGCTAAACACTTCAAAATTTACCAATATGAAAGTTGTCCAGTTTGTCGAGGGACACAACTTTCTTGTAGGATGGCATTTCCAATTTTGAGTGGAAAAGGGTGGAAATCTAGGTTAACTGCCAGCACCTCCTGTTCATTGACACAGATTGACATTCGAACTTTGGCTGCAATTTATGCACAAACTATTGAGAAAAACACCATATGGCCTTTGTAAAAGTTGTAGAGGGTAGTGAGATCTACAACTTTTCTATTCGCCACTTTGTGCACTTCTATTCAAAATTTTGGAGTTTTGCGTTCTCAAACAGAGGCTCAGCAACACAAGTTCGAGCCAGCCGGCGCCGCGCCATGACGTCGTGCGCTCGCGCACGCGAGCCCACGCGCCGTGTCGCCTCGGCGTTCGGGCCGCCGCGCCTTCCCGAGGCCGCGTGCCGACCGAGGCCGCGCCCCTTCCCCAGGTTCCCGCGCCCTGCGATGCCATGATGCCCGCGTGCCACACACCACCCCACCGTCGCGCCGTACGTGCTCCGTGCATGCGGTGGACCGCCGGTCCGTTCGCGGTCCTACCCGTACACGCGCAAGCCGAGGAACGCCGTACCACGGCAGCATCTTCGCCGCCGACGTCATGGCCACGCGAGCCGGCCTATTTAAGCACCACACGCCCTCCCGCGCGGCATGCCGAGCCGCCCTTGCCGTGCGCCCCCATGGTTGCCACTACCGCCTAGGTGAGCTCCTTCCCGCGCCTGCCCACTAATTTGCCCACGCACGCGACCACATTCCTAGTGACCTGCAGCACCTTCCCACGCCACGCTTTGCGCCGCCCGCGCCGCCGTCTCACCGGCGCCCGGGCCGCAAGGGCCGGCGCCACCCGACGCCACCAAGGCTGCTCGCCGGCACCATCCCCGCCACGGCACCGGCCTCAAATCGACCCTAGGTGACCCCTAGCCCCTTCCCAAGTCGCTTCATAGCCAAGCCCCGGCGGGACTTCGCTGGAATTCCGATCGGACCGCCGGCATCCATGGCCGGGGACCCAATTGCTTGGCCCCCTTTCTTTCCAGGGCCTTAAGTGCTAAGAAGGAGCATATGTGTGAGTCCTGGAGAACATCCAGGGTCTCGGTGTAAAACTTGATCTCCAATAGTAGAACACTTTTGCTGAATCTTGTAAAATCCATAGAAAATCATAGAAAATTTGAAAAATGCAAGTTCAATTTTGCTAGACTCCTGGTGAAGAGCAATACAACTTTTGTTAAACTTGTCTAAGCTGTTTCCTGATAATGTTTGCATGAAAAATAGAAATGTGAAAAAACTAGATTTGTGATATCTCAAAATCCATAAGTCCTCTGTAGCTAATTTTTGGATATGTTTTGTACTATGTTAGGACGAGCTCCTGTACCTAAAATTGCACAAATTTACTTTGTAAATCGTTTTATATGAATTGTTTTCCAGTTTATGCAGAATCTGTCTAGATGATTTTTGTAGCTAAAAATAATAATGTTTTTGTGCCTAACTTCTGCATGTGGTCAATTTATGCCAAAATAAACTTTCGGTGAATTAATCACAATTTTATATTTATTAGAAGTATTTATTCTTGATATGTGTTTGATTTCCTTCGTAAATTAATAATGCAAGATCAATGGTAGTTCTAGATGTACTTGTTGCATTCCTAGGATAGTTTTGGACTAGATAACATGTGTAAGAAAGTTTACATCAATTGGATGCTTATTTATTTTTGTATACATTTATCTTGCTTAAATGGCTAGCCTTTGTTATTTTTGGTATATTTAATTTTCTAGTTTTTCCAAGCATTCATGTGTGTTCAGTGGCTTGATATAGGTGTTTGGGTGCTCAAGAAATCCTCCACTTAATTTTAATGATTTAATAAAAGCTTTGGAGGCAATTAAAGGTTGATGTTAAGTTAATTAGGAAAATGTCCTCTTTTCCTTGTGACCCTTTCTAAAATGGTTGCATGGCTTATTTAGGATCTACAAATACACCCCTTGCTGTTTAAGAAATTAAATGGAATTAATTACATTCTTGTGCACACCTTTGTTGTTGAAAGGTGGAATAATAAATCCCTACATGAAATAACATTTATAAAAAGAAAACATTAAATAAGGGTTTATTAAAGGAATAAACCCATGCCAATAATAACCTTAATGAAAAAGAGTTAATAATTAATTATTTGTTAAGGTGAATATGGCCAACAAGAATTGGATAAAAATAATTAATCTATCACATCACCTGAACCCTGCATTGCATTCCGTGTAGATCTTCCTAACGGTGACTACTCGCTTGTGCCAGAAGCCGAGGAAGGAGGAGCTGAAGTGGAACTGCAGTACGTGGAAGTGATCGAAGACACCGAGGGTACTCAGGCTAACCCTGCTGACGAAGGCAAGCCCCGGTGCAATTAACCCAGTATTTCAAAATTTTTATGCAACTATTTATGGATGATTGTGCATTTACGTTCAGGAGTTGATATGAAACCCTAGATGCATGATCCCTAGGTACCTTTTGTCTTTGACTAGTATGATAGGTCGATAGCGGCTATGCTATAGGACCGTTATAAGTCGGGTGATGATGTCACTCGCGAGAATAGGTTCTTATGTTAGAATCATAATATCTCCTTAAATGGATTGCGCATGTGGTAAGAGCATGGGATGTGGGTTAAGTGTTTGAACGTACTAAGCACTTGTCGGGAATGGGACCGGTAAGCCTAGTACCTTAATGACGCGGTGAGGGATCTTACTATTACTCATCGTGGGATGCGTCTCACGGCTAGCTACCGGTGCTGCATGGTGAGTCCGGGTGCCTCGCGGGGTATACCAGATAGCCTGTACCAAAGACTGTAAGATTCGATCCCGATCCATAGAGTTTTGGGAACCGCTTGGTGGTTGTCCTCGCGGGGGCATCCCACCGTATATTTAGGTCTACCTTGCAAGGTTATAAACCAATCGATTGTCGGCCTCTCACCGTTATCTGAGACTACTTACTCCGCTGGCCATGAGATTCCTAGTGATGGAAGTTGATGAATATTATGCTTGATTAATTGTATTGCTCAAGTTATGCTTGCATTAGATGGCTAATTTAGAAAAGAGTAAACCAACTAGAACTTGTGCTAAAATTTTGAAAGTAAGGACATACACTTTGTTACTTTTCAGCAAAAGAAACTCAGTGGCTAAAAAGCCTATCATGTCTAGAGCGGTGAAGTAGTTATCACCGACGGGTAAGTCTTACTGAGTATTAGTATACTCGGCGTTGCTATAATCTGTTGTTCCAGGTAATGCCTTTGTTGATGTGTGGCCCGGAGAGATCTCGCCCGACTGGGAGCTGGAGTGGGTGGAAGACGATGAATGAAGGCATCATGGCTGGCCTCCCGTGGTATTTCCGTGTTTCGTTTAGTTTGATTCCGCCGTTTTAAAAACTACGAACTACGTTGTCATGTCAAAGACTTCGGTTTGTAATAACTAAACCCTTCGGGGGGTAAATTTCGGATGTTAATCATGTTGTATCTCTCGGGACTCGCTCGTCGGTGTTTTAGACCGGCAACCAACTAAGGGGAGTACCCGAAGTAGATGAATGTGGCCTCGCCGAGATCGGTAACTCGAAGGAAGAGACACGTGGCACACAATTTAGACAAGTTCGGGCCGTGAGGTGCGTAATACCCTACAACCTGTATGCTGCGTAGCTCTGGATTGATTGGGTGCGATTACAAGATGATGCAATCTTAAGCTGTGAGATGATATGATCGAGAGAGGGGTCCCTGCCTCGCCTTATATAGTCCGGGAGGCAGGGTTACAAGTCGGTTCAGGGAGAGAGTACTAGTCGAGTACGTCTAGGAGTCCTCTATACAGTGCGGGACATGTACAGCTTCCTAACCGAGTACTTCTCCTCTGTAGTCCTTGTGCTTCACGCCATCAGGTGCCGTGCAGCGCAAGTCGGGTAGTCCCAGGGGCCCACCGAGTAGTCGGTCCTGGTACCCACCGAGGTAGTGGGCCCAGGGAGGTCCATACGACAAGCCCCCGAGTACTTTGTAGTCGTGAAGGATAGCTTCGAGTAGTCTTGACGGCCCCAACGAGTAGTCCTCAAGCGTTCCCGAGTACTACAAGTCAAAGGTCTTCAAGAATAGTTGAAGCATCCCGATGTTGGAATGTACTCCGGCTAATGTTTGAGCAATCTCGAAGTCTTCTCGAGTAGTCCCAAGCGTCCTCGAGTGCGCCATTGAAGGTCTTCAACAATGCCCGTGTTGTCTTGAAGCCGAAATCGATATGGAAGTGCGATTGTAAAATCGCACTCCATATGGAGTAGCCCCCGAGCCTTAGGCTAAGCCGCGTACTCGGGCCGAGGGTCCATCTCGAAGTTTTGGCAAGAATATCCCGAAAAATCCGAGAAAAAAACCGAAGGACACGTGGCACGGAGCCCCCGAGCCTTGAGTCGAGTACTTCTTCTCGAATTGAAGGGTCATCTTGTAGAATGTGTCCCGAGTTGCTCTTGAGTCTTGTCACTCCCCGGGAAGTTGAATAAAAGTAGCCGAGCTCCCGAGATGAGGCGCATCGACTAGTAGAAGTTGAAGGGTCACACGCCATCGCGAGTCGGCCGAGCACGGACTTATCCATCCGGCCGTTGGAGGGGGCGCCGTTGACTTATAAATAGAATCCAAAACCCTTAGGGTTTTTCACCCCACACATTCGCGGCCATTCCTAGCGTACCTAGCCGGAAACACCGCCACACACCGCCGCCGTTGAGAGGATTGTAGATCCGAGCACACCGCCGTAGGAAACCAAAGACCGTAGCCCCCGAGCAAATGCGAGTGAAGACACCTTGCACTTGGAGAATGAATCCCTCACCATCGAAGGCCCTGAAGACCACCGGCGAGAAGAAGAGGGATCATGAGGAGGCCGCCGGATCTGCTGCGGGGACATTGCTGCCGGTGTCTCCGCCGCAGCCAGATCCAAATTGAGAGTGGAAGAAGTCCAAGGCCAAAACCGAAGATCTGCTGGCGCTGCTCAACAGCGGATTCTTGCGGGAGAAGGAGGTGGACATGTGGAGAGCCGCTGCAGGGGATCCGTACCCCATGGGGAAGAACCCGGACGAGATCCCGATGTTCACCCGATTCGCGGAGCGGGGTCTGTCTCTTCCGGCCAGCGACTTCTTCAAGGGGCTGCTGGGGTACTACGGCATCGAGTACCTCAACCTCAACCCCAACGGTATCTTCCACGCCTCGGTCTTCGTACATTTCTGCGAGGCTTTCTTGGGGATCAAGCCCCATTGGATCCTGTTCCGGAAATTCTTCCGGGTGAAGCCCCAACCCAGCGCCAACAATCCCCGAGTAGTGGGGGGAGCCGGGATCCAGATGAGGGAGGACACCGCGAAGCGTACCTCTCCTACAAGGCCGATTGATTCCAATCGGATTGGAAGGCGAAGTGGTTCTACGTGACCAACCACCACCCGAGCCGCCGAAGCCAAGCGGGAAGCGACCCAAGCACCGGCCGTGGTGGAACTCGGAGCCAACAATGCAGGAGGGTATCCAGCTACCCGAGCTGCTGGCGAAGATCAAGGCGCTAAGAGAAGCAGGGCTGAGGGCCGAACATGTGGCCTTCAACTTCATGAAGCGAATGGTGCAGCCGCTGATGGTCCGCGACACCCTAGGGTACAAGTACACCGACGACGACGACACATCGCGGATGCCGGTGATGAAGTGGACGACGACGACATCGTCGACGAGTCGCGCGTGAATCTTCAAGGATATGACGGCGTACACGCCGTGCCCGGTGCCCGAGTACTCGTCGTGTGCCCACCAAACAAGGTCGGTAGCCTTTGGTTTTGTCGAGTACTCCTTGCGGAAGAGTAGTCGTGTCGACATATTGTGCATCTTGCGGGATGACTTGGTGAATTTCGTCTCGAGCCGGCGTCACCCCTCGACTTGTCGAGGTCCCGGAGGAAGGAGGGAAGGCCAAGGCCGGGAGTGGCGCGAAGTTGGTGAAGGAGACGACACGGTTGTCATTGAAGACACGTCCGAGGAGGACGATGATGAAGAAACGCTGGCAGGAGCGCTTCCGAGCGGCGGTCAAGGTTTAGCCGCCCCTGGATTGCCTCATATTCCTCTCGTTCAGGATCCGCCGGCTAGCCTAGAGGCTAGTCTGCCCGCGCCGCCAAGGAAGCCGCGCAATGTGGCCCGCAAGCGCGTGGCCAAGAAGTTGAAAGTCTCGGAGACCACGTCCCAGGAGGTAAGCCGTCTTGAATAGGGTAGTCGAGTACTTATGTCTCGACGTTGTGTGTTGACGACAAGATGCCCTTGCTTGCAGGAGATGCCGCCTTCCGACCCCGTTGAGCGGGGGTGACGGAGGCGATTTGGACACCGTGGGGGAGCAAGGCGGGGGTAGTCGTAGCCCCGGCCCCCCACCGTGGAGGAGCTTTTTGCGCGGATGATGCGCCGGCCCCTCGTTGCCGAGGGGAGCTCGGGACCGGCCGCCGCCGCCACCGAAGAGGCGGCGGCTGCCGAGGCGCAAGAGGAGGCGCTCGCCGAGGCGGGGACTAGTCGACATTGCCGCATCCTCGGCGCCCCAACCGTGATGGTGGTCCTGGTCGAGCTTGTAAGTATTGATCCATCCCGAGTAGTACATTAGATGTGGTAGTCGTAGTAGGTTGACAACCGGTTGTGTACTTGTTGACGGATAAAAGACGTATCCCTCTACGATCCGCAAGCATACGGACCCCACACCTTTTTCACCACGGGATTCCCAAGGTTCTTGTCAATCCGCGGAGCAAGGGGATTACAAGCGTTCGATCAACAACGACACACTAGCTACTAAAACCCTAACTACTATTATACTAGAAAACACTAAACTACACTAGAGAGAATGATAAACGATCAAGGTAGAAGACACTCGCCCACGGGTCTACGATACTAAAGCACTTGTGGCTCCTCGGGTTTGATTTCTCCTATGTCTTCGAACTTCTCTTCCTCCACACTACCATCATGCGGCTCTAAGCCTTTCGTTGCTTCCTCTAGTTCTTCATCTTGTTGATTACTAATTTGATTTTCCATCGCTCTTTGCGGCGGGTCTCTAAGGGTTTCAACAAAACAAAGACTATCTATCTCTTCTACTTCTTCATCGTCGGGAGGAAAGGGTGTAAGGTGTTTAGAAACACGAAGAAAGTTATATGTGTACTTTGTTCCATTAAGGTTCATTGTTACTTTGCCTTCTCCGGCATCTAACACGGCATCAACCAACTTAAGAAAAGGCCTACCTAAGATTATATGATCAGAATTACTATGGTAAGCATCATTAACAAAGAAATCAGTTGGTATATAGTTTCTAGAGATTTTTACTTTCATGTTGCAAGCAATACCTAGAGGTTCGATAGTTCTACCATCTCCCATAATTAATTTCGTTGATGTTGGAGATAAGTCTAGGTTGTGGTATTGAACTTTATCGTAAATTTTAGAAGATAGAACACTTACTTGGGCTCCGATGTCGCATAAAGCTTTGCATTGAACTCCGTTGATCTCGCAACTCAAGTGTGGCGTCATCTTCTCTTCTTCTTCGGATCCTATCGAGTAAATTTCAGCGAGGCGAGCGTATGGTGATGCTTCGGGCTTGATCCCCATGATTCTCTTCACCTCGGCAATATGTTCGGATCCACCACGTCATCTCCAAAGAGCTTTTCAAAAATCTCACCGGTGGTTTCGAGGTCGTATGAACTTTCGACTTTCTTCTCCGTGGGAAATCCACTTCCAATGCTCTTGCCATTCCCTTTTGATTAGGGAACGGTCTCCTCTTGTCGAATACTTCTCCGTAATCAATAGGAACCCAATCCATTGGCTCGAACTCCCTTAGTGGCTTCGCGCTTGACATGCTTCTCTTGTTCGTCTCATTTGGTGTGGCGAAGTCGACGCTTGGTGTAGTACTTGACTTGATGTATTCTTGTTCAAGCTTTTCCATTATCGGTTCCTCTTTTGTGACTTCGGGGGTTGCTTCTTTAGAAAAATCAGCAAGCTTCTTCTTCCTTGAATTGAATTCCGGCTCTTCCGCAAGTCTTGTTTCCCAATCTCTTCGCATGGCAGCCGCTTTACTAACTTTTTGTAGAAGTTGGGCGGCTTCCGTGAGTGTTTTCTCCATGAGATCCCCACTTGCACACATTTCTACGTGTCGCATGCAACTAGGAGTTAGGGGAAAGAAAAATGTATGCAAGAGTACGTCACCGGTGAAGCCGAGTTTTGGTCCTTGTTCGATTAATTCATTAAACCTATCCCAGGCTTGGTCTATCCCTTCCTCTTCTCCTTGCATGAAAGTGATCACTTGCCTCCTTAGATGTTGAACCTTGCTAATTGGAAAGAACTTCTCGCAAAACTTCTTTGTCAACTTGTTCCAATTGCCTTCAACTTCAAAGGACGCAACCGAATACCATGTCTTTGCTTTGCCGGCAAGTGAGTAGGGAAAGAGATTCCATTTGAACCATTCATCGGGAACTCCTTCTTGACGCACCGTGTTGCATATTGTCGTGAAATCCCTTATGTGTCTATATGGGTTCTCCGTAACCATCCCTTCAAATGGGTTTTCCGCCACCATCTTGATGATCTTGGATTTAATTTCATACTTGGTCGCTTCGAGCTTCGAATCCGACTCTTGTACTTTTATGTCTTCACATCGAGGGCTAGCGTAATCCCTTAATGATTTCTCCGGTTCTTCCACGGGTTGATTAACGAACTCCATCTAGACAATGAGATAAAAACAAAAAAACAAAAAAAACGAAACAAGTGTTTTCTAGATAATATATGTTAGATAAAGCAAACAAAAGATAAACTAAAATATAAAACTAAGTTAGATGCAAATCAAACGATGTAAACTAACTTGCTCCCCGGCAACGGCACCAGAAAAAGGGGCTTGTTGACGGATAAAAGACGTATCCCTCTACGATCCGCAAGCGTACGGACCCCACACCTTTTTCACCACGGGATTCCCAAGGTTCTTGTCAATCCGCGGAGCAAGGGGATTACAAGCGTTCGATCAACAACGACACACTAGCTACTAAAACCCTAACTACTATTATACTAGAAAACACTAAACTACACTAGAGAGAATGATAAACGATCAAGGTAGAAGACACTCGCCCACGGGTCTACGATACTAGAGCATGCAATCACTTAAAGACATGAAAAACCAATCTAATCTATCGGGGTTGTGACCACGGTTTCGCCCTTTCCCTCCTCTCGTACTGTCACTACGCGAAGGTATTCATGACTAGACCTTTGATGGACACGGCGTATTGAATGGATCCAAGGAAGCATTGAGGCCTTACTTCCTTTACGGTATGGTAGCGAACCTTAAGCATGAAAGTATATTCAACACAAGATGATAGATAGATAATCCGACAAAGTGCGATTACATCTCAAGATCGATTACAACCCATGGACGAATGAGAAGATTACCCCATCAAGGTGCTGATCATGGCACCGTTGATCATGGTTTCCCTTCCGCCGTGTCTTCCTTCTTCTCCACGAGAGGGTGCTTCCTTCGAGGTGGTTGATCTCCCGCCGGAGATCCTCCTCCTCTCACTCTAGCTTGTGGATGGCCTTCTCGGTGCGAATGACTCCTCTCCTCGGTGTTGGCGGTGCCTCGGGGGTTTTAGGGTTGAAGATCCTTCGAGGGCAAGGAAAACGGGACCGAACCGGTGCCGGAAGTGGGCCGGGCCGGCCGGCCGGGGCCGGCCGGCCCGTGCTCAATCGGCCCGGTTCGGTCGCCCCTTTTGCTCCGTGGGTCCTCGTGCACTTATGTACTTTGCCCCCTCCACTTGCATGATTTTGATGTCGTTATCCTCGCGTCCAAGATGGAGGCTCTCTTTGCATGAAGTTTGATCTTTTACGCTTCAATCCCCGGGGGTGTTCCTCGTAGCACTTCGGTCCTCGCCACCATTGGAAGTGATTTCAGCAAGCTCATGAACACGAACAAGACTCCATGAATGCTCCTTTGAACTTGTTGCGAATCCGTCCTTTATGTCCATGTTTTCCTACATAAACACAACACTTCCAAATGCATGCACAAAAATGAACTCGTTATATGATTAGTGTGCCTAGTGGCGGGTTAGTTCCATAATCAAATCCAAACCAAAGTGTAATGAACATGCTAGGTGCACCAAAATACACCGTCAACGGTACTGCGCAGAAATCGACGGACTTGTCCTGGGAGGGGGATGAACCCGCTGTAGAGGTGGCGAAAGAAGAGACCGCTCCGCCCGCTGAGGAGTCCGCTCCCGCCCCTCAGGCAGAATCCGAGGCGCCGGCCACGGAGGCTACATTGCCTGAGGCCCGCGTCGTAGAAGGTGAGTACTTGTTCAGGTGCAATTAGCCCCGAAGAGTAGTCGTAGCCGCCAGGTAAGACTGATCCACTTGTCCTTTTGTCGACGGTGTGCCGAAGCCGAGGGAAGCAATATCCCGTCGGCGGTGCCCATTGAAGATGTGGCACCGAGAGACTCGAGGAGCTGCCGGAAGAGCCCTCGAGCCGATGGAGGTGGCCGTCGGAGAAGCCGCCGCGACGACTGGAGGAGAGGGTGACGACGCGCCGCCGAACCCGCTGCGGGAGGTAGTCGTCCGCTCGCCGAGATCCGGGACGCGGAGCCAATCCGCTCGGCGCCAATGTCGGAGCCGCGACAAGTAGTCGTGGCGGGATCGAGTTGTTGGCGGATGATCTTGTCGACCCGGCGACGGTGGCTCGGCACCTGGAGGTGGTGCGCCAGACCGAGCAATGGATGAAGGTGAGTAGTCGACACCCTTGAGTAGTCAATCCTTTAGTGTTGAGTACCCATTTGACATGTGTTGTATGTGCGGGACATCACGGAGAGGTCCCGTCGAAGTCCGACATGCTTCAAGGATACGGCGACGCGATGCTCCGAGCGAGAGACCTTGGAGGAGCAACTTGTGAAGGCCCGAAGCACGCCACCGTGATGCGGTCGAAGCCGGACACCGCCTTCGCCAAGTATCACAATGATATCCAAGATATGCGGGCGAAGAGCGACGATCCATTGCGGAAGAACAAGTCTCTCCGCAACAAGAATAAAGGTATGTGACCGCCTTGTCGGGTACTTGTTGATAGTAGCTTGAGGTAGTCGACCCACTTTGCCTTTGTTGATTGCGAGCTTGAGGCTCACGTCGATCGGTGAAGGCTTCAGAGACCGACATGAAGAACCTCTTCTACCGGGAGTAGGAGGCCCGCCGGTGCGGAGTACGATTATAAGGAGCTTGCTTACGAGTGCGACAAGCACATGGAGCTCGTATTGCGTCGGATCGTGACCTCGTCAACTGCTACAAATCCTTGCGTAGGCCGAATGAGGATCGCGAGAAGCGCGGGCTCGGCTCAAGGAACTCGAGGAAGCCGCGCTCCCCATCGCGAGGCCGCCGGTGCCCCACCCCCGGCGGTCCGAAGATAGCTCCACCGGTGGAACGGCCGAAGGAAGCCCCTAGCCGCCCGGCGACCTACGTCAAGCAATTGGCGAAGTCGATCCCCAACCGTGTTCCGGCCTTCATGAAGTCGTACTTCCCGAAGGCTCCCGTGGACGTAGTCGCCGGCGGGCTAGCCGCCAACCGCACCGACGAGCAATATGTGGAGCCGCCGGAGCGGATGGCGCCCATTGCTTGAACAAGTCGCCGAAAAGCTCAATCTCCGGTAGTCTCGTAATGTTAGCTCGTAGCGAAGAGTTGTACTTAAACGGTTGTAATGAACTTGTTTAAGTAAGAATGATGAAAACTTCCATGAATGAGTACTCGTTATCACAATCTATGAGTGCGGAGTCCCATCGTGGAGTCGTCGCAAGTAGTCGTACTCGCCGGTGGTCCCGTTGAGGGAAGGAGACAATAAAGTAGTTGATAGATAACCAAACTTTATTACCGAAGAAGTGGACACGGATGTCCGGGGCCGTTGTTACTGAGTAGTCGCCAGGACCGGAGGCCGCCTACGGCTAAGTAGTACTAGGGCGTATAGCCGCTTACAACGATAGATCCGTTAGTAGCCGTGTAGGCCGGATCTAGAAGTACATGGTCTCTCGGTAGACCGCCGCGGAGTCCTTTGTCGCTCGTCGCGGCCCGCGGATCCGTTAGTAGCCACGGTGGGCCGGATCCTAGAGAGGAGTAGTTCGGAGGCCGGTGCCCGGACCGGAGGCCGCTTACGGCGAAGGGGTCTTGATGTAGTCGTATAGACTTGAGGCCCCGGGGTAGTCGTGTAGACTAGGTGTAGAATCGACGAGAGTTGGTCGATGTTCCACGAGTTGTTGATGTCTTCGCCTTCAAGCGTGCGGGAGGCGGTAGGAGCCCGGCCGGTCACCTTTGCAACCGTGTAGGGACCTTCCCGGGGCGAGCGCGAGCTTGTGTAGTCCTTCCGTGTTCGGATGCAACGGAGGACAAGATCACCAACGTTGAATGAGTGTTCCTTTTCGTTGCGATCGTCGTAGCCTCGGATACCCTCTAGGTACCTTCTTCGATTGGACGAGGGTGGCACGGCGAGCTTCTTCGAGTCCGTCGATGTCAACTCGTACGCTATCTTCGGAGACGCCTTCGTCATATTGCTCCACTTCTTCGGTGAATCCCACATGACATCGGCGGGAGGATTGCTTCGGAGCCGTAGACCATGAAGTACGGAGATTGTCCCGTTGGCTTGGAGGGTTGAGTACGTAGTCCCCGAGTGCATTGGGTAGTTCCTTGATCCACTTGCCTCCTTTGGAGTTGGCGGCGTCGTGGAGCCGCTTTTGAGAGCGTCGAGCACCATCCCATTGGCGCGCTCGACTTGTCCATTGGCCCGAGGATGGGCAACCGAGACATATCGGACGTCGATCCCGCTTGTTCTCGCGGTATTCCCGGAACGGTGATTGTTGAAGTTGGAGCCCAGGTCTGTGATGATACGATGGGGTTGTCTGTAGCGATGTACCAGTTCATCCAGGAAGTCGAGTACTTTGTCTGCCTTGGGGCATGTAACCGGCTTGACCTTGATCCACTTGGTGAACTTGTCGATGGCCACCAGTACTCTGTTGAATCCACCTGGCGCAGTGGGAAGTGGCCCAATCATGTCGAGCCCCCAGCAGGCAAAAGGCTAGGTTGGCGGTATGGTGACTAGCTTGTAGGCCGGGACATGTTGCTTCTTGGCGAAGTATTGGCACCCTTGGCACCTTCTGACGAGTTCTTCAGCATCGCCCAGAGCTGTGGGCTAATAGAAGGCCCGTCAGAAGGCCTTGCTGACCAGCGTGCGTGAGTACGCGTGGTTGCCGCAGACGCCTTTATGGATCTCCTCCAAGATGTCCTTGCCTTTTTGTCCGGGAATGCACTTCATGAGTACTCCGGAAGATGCGCCCCGCTCGTAGAGCTTGTCTCCGACAAGGACGTAGGACTTGGCGCGGCGGATGAGTTGCTCGGCCAAGTTCTTGTCCAAGGGAACCTTCTCGCTCGGTGAGGTAGTCGATGAAGGGCGCCTCCGGTCCACGTCGATCATCATGACCTCCCGGCCGGCCGGGGGATGCGGCGGGGCGGTGGCGGTGGCGCCGCTCCGGGATGGATGGCACGTGAAGCTCGTGGACGAAGACACCCGCCGGTACTTGAGCGCGAGTAGAACCAAGCTTCGACGGGACATCCGCCGCAACGTTGTTGTCGCGGACGACGTGGTGGAACTCGAGACCATAGAACTTGTTCTCGAGCTTGCGGACTTCTAGGCGGTAGGCGTCCATGTTCTCCTTGTTGCGGTCCCGGACTTGTTGACTTGGTTGATGACCACCGTGTAGTCGCCGTAGACTAGTAGCCGCTTGATGCCCGGTGAAGCCGCGAGGCGGAGCCCGTGTAGCGAGCTTCGTACTCGGCTTCGTTGTTTGAGACCTTCCGGAAGATGCGGGACGTACTTGAGTTGTTCGCCCGTTGGAGAGATCAAGAGTACCCCCGCACTCGCGCCCTCGAGGTTGAGTGAGCCGTCGAAGTACATCACCCGGTGCTGCGGGGCGGTCGGTTGGAGTAGGTAGGCGATTCTCCCGCCACTCGGCCATGAAGTCGACTAGTGCCTCGCGACTTGATGGGCGTGCGTGGCTTGAAGTCAATGTTGAGGGCGCCGAGTTTGACTTCCCACTTGGAGATTCTTCCGGTAGCATCTTGGTTCCGCGGATGTCACCGAGCCGGTAGTCGGTGACAACGGAGATCGAGTACTCCCCGGAAGTAGTGTCGTAGCTTCCGCGAGGTGATGAGCACCGCGTACGTAGCTTCCGTACCGGGCCGATATCGTGCCTTGGATTCGATAGGACCTCGGCCGACGAAGTAGACCGGGAGGGCCGGACCGGATAGGCGTGGCCGTCTTCCCCCGCCGCTCGACAATGATGGCGATGACGACCACGTGAGTAGTCGCAACGAGGTAGAGCGATGTCGCTCGCCTTTACGAGGAGTTGTGAGCACTGGTGGCTTCAATAGGAAGTCCTTGAGCCGGGCAAGGGCTTGGTCCGCCTCTCGGAGTCCACACGAACTTCTCTTGATGCTTGAGCAATTTGAAGAAGGGGAGCCCCCGTTCTCCAAGCTTCGAGATAAATCTGTTCAGGGCCGCCATGCACCCGGTCAGCTTCTGGACGTCTTTGATGCACGTGGGAGCTTTCATGCTGGTGATGGTAGAGATCTTCTCGGAATTGACTTCAATGCCGCGGTGGCTGATGATGAAGCCGAGTAGTTTACCCGAAGGTACGCCGAAGACGCACTTGTTCGGGTTGAGCTTCCAGCGGTACTCGCGCAGGGATGCGAAAGTCTCTTCAAGATCGTCGATGAGCGTGCTTTGGAGTTTCGGTCTTGACGACCACGTCATCCACGTAGGCTTCGACGTTCTTGTTGAGTTGCCTCTTGAAGCGAGCCCGGATAGCTCGTTGGTATGTAGCGCCGGTGTTCTTCAACCCGAAGGACATGGTCGTGTAGCAGTATGCGCCAAACGGGGTGATGAACGCGGTCTTCACTTGGTCTTCTTCCTTGATCGCGATCTGGTGGTACCCGGAGTAGTAGTCGAGGAAGCAGAGCCAGTCGCAGCCCGCCGTGGAGTCGATGACTTGGTCAATCCGGCACCGCAACCCGAAGGGGTCGTTGGGGCGGTGCTTCTTGAGGTCGGTGTAGTCGACGCACATCCTCCACTTGTTCGAGTTCTTCTTGCGGACGAGGACGGGGTTGGCGAGCCATTCGGGATGGAAGACTTCTTTGATGAAGCCACCGCGAGTAGTTTGGCGAGTTCCTTCTTGATGGCATTCCGTCCGTCGTCGGCGAAGCGGCGGAGGTGTTGTCGCTCGGGGTAGCTTTAGGATCGACGTTGAGGGAATGCTCAATCAACTCCCCGGGCACCCCCCGCATGTCCGTCGGCTTCCACGCGAAGATGTCGCGGTTAGCCCGGAGGAAGTTGATGAGCGCGTCTTCCTATTTGGGGTCGAGACCCGCCCCGTTGGTGGTAGTCTTGCCTTCTTGTCGCCCGTCCCGAGGTCAATTGTTTTGACCCGAACCTCTTCGGTGGGGCCGAGTCTTGTTAGCTTTGTCCGACTTCTCTAGGATGTCGAGTTCACTTGGGGCAAGCTTCTTTAACACGGCGTAGATCTCCATCATTGCATTGGGCACTTGATTTGTGGAGGCGATCTCCACGGCTTCCGTGTCGCGGTCATGCGATACCTTCAAGTCCCCTTGTAGTGAGAGTACACCCCCGCTGGACTTGGCATCTTGAGTACCAAGTAGGTGTAGTGGGGTACCGCCATGAACTTGGCGATAGCCAGCCTGCCGAGGATGGCGTGGTAGGAAGTCTCGAAGTCCGCGACTTTGAACTTGATGTACTCGGTACGATAGTTGTCCCGAGATTCCTCAAAGGTAACTGGCAGGACCACTGAGCCCAGTGGGATAGCCGCGTTCCCGGGGACGATGCCGTAGAAGGGCGAGGTGCTCTTGGTGAGCATGTGGGTGATGTCGAGCTTCATCTTTTTTAAGGTCTTGGTGAAAAGGACGTTAAGCCCGCTTCCACCGTCGATGAGGACCTTGTTGAGCCTAGAGCCCGCAACCACCGGCTTCAGGACGAGAGGGAACCGCCCTGGTTCGGAGAAGCTAGTCCATTGATCCGCGTGGGAGAAGGTAATGGGTACCTCCGACCACCTAAGAGGGGTCGGAACCGCTGGTTCAATGCTCATGACTTCTCAACGGGAAGCCTTTTGTTCCCGTCTGCTGGGTAGTCCGTCGAAGAGGACGTTGACCGTCTTGTCGGGTTCCTGTAAGTCGCCATTGCCTTCGTCGTTCTTCTTCTTGCCTTTCTTGTCATGAGGGTGCGGTGGCTCTAGAGTGTCCTTGAGTGCTCGCCTGAGTTGGCAGCACCGCTCGATGGTGTGGTTGCCGTCCAGATGCCACGGGCACTTCTCTTTCAGCAAGTCTTTGAAGCCGCCGGAGGTCTTCTTCGGGTTCTCTTTCGCAGGGCGCTGGATGGCCGCGACGGTGTTGTCTGGCTTGCGCTTGCGGTTGGGACCCGAGTAGTTGTTGTTGTTGCGACCGCCTTGGTTCCCGTTGTTCTTTGTTGCCGCCGCCCGCGTTCGTTTGCTCTTGCCACGGATGGCATCGTACTTGGCGTTGGCTTTGGCTTCTTCATCCGCCCGGGAGGTGATCGTATCCTTGAGATGGGTGATGGACACGGGGCGGCGTCGACCGAAGTCTTCGAAGGTGCGACGGTGGTAGAAACCGTGTTGAAAGATGTCGATGACCTCCTTGTCGGTGACGTCGACTACGGTGGCGCGCTTGTCGAAGAAATGTCGCATGTACTTGTGAAGGGTCTCGCCTTGTTCTCGCTTCACCATAGCCGGTCCATGCGAGTGCCCGAGCAGCCCCATAGCGCCCGCGAAGTTGCCTGGTGAACCGGTCCTTCGGTGGTCCCACTTGTCGATCGAGTGCTTTTCCGGTGACTCGAGCCATGTGAGCGGGGGCTTGGTCCGGGAAGAAGGGGAAGTACGGGCACTTGGTGTCGTTGTTGCTTCCGGCGTTCTCGATGGAGAGGGCGTAGCACCTGAGCCACTGGATGGGGTCTTGCTTCGCGTCGTACTTGGTGATTCCCAGGGGTTTGAACTTGTCCGGGAGGAGTAAGTTGCGAAGCCGAGGAGAGAAGGCGGGGAAGCCGTCGTTGTCGCCTACGGTGGCGGACTTCTTGCACCGCAGTTCTTCAATCTTCTGGCGAGCGTCGAAGCCGCCCCCGTGAGGCTCCGGAGGCGTGGCTGTTCGCGTGGCCTCGGCCGCCGCGATCGCCTCCGCCACCGGCCCTCTGTTGGCCCCGTGGTTGGAGCTTCCGCCGTCGCTGCCTCCGCTGCCAGGGTCGCGGTGGGGGATGATCTCGCGATCGCCGCCAGCGGCTGCGGCCGGCTGTTGCCGCCTTGAGAGGGTCCGCCGGGCCGTTGCACGAGTACGGTTGGGGCCGGGCGGCGGCTCGGCTCGAGTACGGTTACGGTCGAGGTCCGCGCCGCGACTTGTGGCTTCGTTGTCACGGTTCTGGCGGGGGGTGGGCCGAGCGACCTCGTTGTCGACTCGCATGAAGTAAGCGTCTTCCGCGAGCTTGGCGATGACTTGTCCCGCACGCATCCCCCTAGGCCCGGCGTGCTATTGTAGTGATAGACATGAGGCATTGCTGCGGGGTAGTGTGTGCCGGCTCTCGACTTGGTCGAGTGCTTCCGCGAGGTTGCGGATGGGGAGGGAGTCTCGAAGACGTCGGCGTCGTTCGTTCCGCTTCTGTTACGCTCGCGTCGAGCGTCCCTGTTGGTGTCGGTCTCATCCGCGGGTGCTTCGACGGAACGGCTCGTACGCGGAGATGTCTTCGAGGTATCGGTCGTCCGTTGTTCCTGAGGGTCTTGGCGTGTCGCCGGCAGCCATGAAGACTTGGCGATCGGGGTTGCCAAGACCGGAGTCGGAACTTGCCACCTCTGTTGGGGTGTACTCCTCGGCTCGAGCGAGTGGTGTTCCCTCCCCGGAAGGGAAGCGAGTCGAGGTAGGCGACATAGCGTGAGTTCCCGTCTATCGGGTCGGCGGGCTTGCGATCCGGCCGATGAGACGAATCTCCCGGTGGGTGTGGATGTTATAACCAGCCCAGAAGCCGGTCCTGATAAGGGTTGCTCGGTAGCCTCGGACTCGGGATCCTCGGGGTCCGACCCGAAGTCGAACTCGTACGCGGAGTCGAGTAGAAGCCGAAGAGGGGGTTGGAGTCCGAGGCGTGGCGGGGGGCGGTGTCGGAGTCCGAGTTGTACTCGGGTACGGGCTCCTTGCCGGCCGGCGTGTAGGGGGGAGCCTCCGTGCGGGCCCGCCGACGTTGCGGGGGCCACGCGTGAAGCGCTCGCGGGGTGGGGAATCCACACGCGATGGGCGAGTAGTCGGCTCGCATACGATAGCCCACGGGGACGTCGAGTTCGAGTTGGAGGCGGATCCAAGCTTGAAGTCGGCGTGTTGGTCAAAAAGCGAAATTTCGCCAAACTTGCTTGGCGAGTTCGCCGTGACTACTTCGGGAAGCGTCACGAGGCCGGTCTCGGGTTGGGCGGCATGATGAGGCGGCGTTGGAAAGATCTAGCGCCGTCGGCGGTGCGGACCCGAGCGCCGAAGACGAAGGTGTCGTCGCGGTTGAAGGCGGCGGTTGGCTTGATGTAGACGGGAGCCGTCGAGTTCGCCATGTGATCCCGGGCGAGATCCCCTACCCGACGCGCCGGTGTCGGTGTTTTAGACCGACAACCTACTAAGGGGAGTACCCGAAGTAGATGAATGTGGCCTCACCGAGATCGGTAACTCGAAGGAAGAGACACGTGGCACACAATTTAGACGAGGTTCGGGCCGCGAGGTGCGTAATACCCTACGTCCCGTATGCCGCGTAGCTCGGATTGATTGGGTGCGATTACAAGGTGATGCAATCTTAAGCCGTGAGATGAGATGATCGAGAGAGGGGTCCCCGCCTCGCCTTATATAGTCCGGGAGGCGGGGTTACAAGTCGGTTCGGGGAGAGAGTACTAGTCGAGTACGTCTAGGGGTCCTCTATACGGTGCGGGAAATGTACGGCTTCCTAACCGAGTACTTCTCCTTTGTAGTCCTTGTGCTTCACGCCATCGGTGTCGTGCGGCGCAAGTCGGGTAGTCCCGGGGGCCCACCGAGTAGTCGGTCCCGGTACCCACCGAGGTAGTGGGCCGGGGAGGTCCATACGACATCGCCTTCGCGTGAGTTGTAATGCATATATGTCGATCCTTGTTGCTATATAAGTGAATTACTGGGCGTTAACCCAGCGACTAACGACGGGATGATACTTTATTATTGCTTAATGACCAAAGTGGATTGATTTAGGCAATAGTACGGGATTTTCCTGGGCGGGTTGTCACACGAAGGAGCGTCGCACCTCGCCGCGGAGGGAGGCAGGGAAGGACGGCAAGGAGCACCAGGCGCCGTCAGGAGGAAGAAGGGGCGTCGGCCAGGAGGAAGATGGGGCGCGACGGCGAGGAAGACGGGATGCCGACGGCAAGGAAGGCGGGGCGCTGGCTGAGAGGAAGAAGATCGAGGAGGGGTCGAGCGGCCACGGCGGATTGCAGTCGCGGCGGCGGCATCATCGAGCGCGAGCGTTTTTTCGCGAGGAAGCGAATTCCACGCAATACGGAGGTGAAGGGGTCGGTTTTGAGGGGAAGGGGTGACTGAGGTGGTGAATACCCGGTTGGTATTGGAGCCTGTTTCCAATTCCAAATTCTAATCCATCCAAACAGCTGGCTTTGGAGCTAGGCAATTCCAATTCCCAATTCCAAGGCTGAATATCTACATCCAAACCCTACCTAAACAAGCATCTAGATCGTACTCGTTTTGAAATACCGTATCCTCGAACCTGCCATATATTGTTCATCACAGATTACAGCTTCCTACATGCAAAAGAACAAGCAGAATAAATCTGCAGTCAGCATATGCATGAAACTTTTCGGGTTATAGAATTGGTGCCTGACTGAAGGTTAGCATCAGTAAATATCATTTCTAAACTATGAATCTCATATAACTTATTTTCAGTGATGTTTACTTCAAATTATCCAACTTTTGCCGTTGATCAACAATTGTTCTTTAAGGTATCCAACTCTAGCTGATGATCAACAATTTGTTGTCGAAGTTATGCTTCTCCTTAATTATTTCCTAATCTCAAGTTCACCCAATAGCTCTTCTAATCAAGATAGATCTAATACATTTGTTGATGTACGGATGGAGGCTGTGCTATGTTGTTCATCCCCTCACATGTTCATAGTATTCTCTGTTCATTCATAATCATATTGCAAAAAAAAGGTTCTATTTAGCAAAAATTTGAACCCCAGTCTATAATTTTTACCAAAAAAACCCTAAACTTTTGGGGAAATTTGCCTTGTCATACTGTTCATCCTTGGCAATGTTGTAAAAAAACTTCTACTTCACGAAAATTGACCTCCCAGTTCATAGTTTTTTTAAGAAAAAGACCCTAACCTTGAGCTTGGTATCTGCAATTACCTTGGAGACCCCAATAAGCGACGCCTACATGTAGATTGCCACTATCATCTTTTTTCTAGTAGAACCGGAGCATTATTTTCATCTAGGAGCATGATGACAGTACCCTAGGAAGGTGAGAGACGTCTTGGATAGTTGGATGTGGCCTTCGTCAGCACCGACAAAGAAGTCGTGCATTACTTTGAGAGTTTTACCTGTATGCCACTGAAAAAGTTGTTCGTGACCTATATACCATTGAAAGTTGAGTTCGCACCTACGTGCCACTCACTTAAACTTTTCGGACCCTCATGTCATTCCGTCCTGTTTTCCTCCAAACGGTGTCAAATGATCATGTAAAATGACCATTTTACCCTTCAAGGGATCCATTTGTCAGCCACCTTTGCTCCTCTTCTTCCTCCTGCTGCCGCTCTGGGCGTTCACGTGCCCCGATGTGGCCGGTGGCGTGGACAACCTGCCGATCAACCCGGCAGCACCGGGCGCGGAAGCGCGTGGCTGGAGCGCCTCGGGTGCGACCGGATGTTGGTGTGCTCGGCGGAGGACTTGCTAGCTGTGAGGGATCGCGCCTACTACGACGCCGTGGCGGCCAGTGCGTGGCCTGGGAGCCCGAGTGCGAGAACGCCAAGCCGCTCATGGACCGCATCGTAACTCAGGAAGCATTCACAACCAAAGATCGAGCTCTGAGCCTCTGACCTGTGCAATCCATTTGGTGTAAGACATGATTCTTGGTCGGCTTCCCGTACGAGGACAGGAGCACAGGGGCCGAACACCAGCACGCCCGCGGCAAGCAGCATGTACACGACCTGCACGCCCTTTGACCTTCGCCTCGACGAAGGCGCCGACGCGTGTCGGGGACGACAGCGGTTCCAGCAGCAGCGACGACGAAGGGGCGCGTCCTGTGATGACGGCGACGGGCAGCGTGACGGCGGCGGCAGGGATGTCGTTGGCCACTTGTTCAGGCCGCAACGATGCAGGCCCGTCAACTGAAGCCTGAAGGGGCCGGGTGCCGTGTGTTGGGCAGCACGCGAGCGTGGCACCGCCAGTCGTGGAGAAGGGAGCCGGGAGTCTGAGCGCCTTTGCCTACGCTATAGGGCAGGGCATGGACGAAGGATCGATGCCTGCGCTTGTGGCCAGAACGAGAAATCGTGGAGAACACAGAGGCGGCGGCCACCGCCCCGTCGCGGGCGAGCGCGAGAGAGCTCGCCCGGCCGCCGCGGACGCGCGCGCGGGCGATTCTTCCCGGCCGCCACGGGGGAGGCGCACGGGAGAGCTCGCGTGGCCGCCGCGGGCTTTGCTCGGTCGGCGGCTCACGCGCGGGGGCTGGTCGGTGGGCGTGCGTGCGGCCGGACGGGGATAAAAGAAAAAATAGAAATAGAAAACAATGACAGGTGGGACCCACTCACAGTGACTCAAGGGCAAAAAAGACAATTCCGATGCCCGGTCCCACATGTCAGGTATCACTAACGTTGAAAACCTAACAGATTGTCGACGGAATGGCACGAGGGTCTCAAAAGTTTGAGTCAATGGCATGTAGGTACGAACTTAACTTTCAGTGGCACGCAGGCCACAAACAACTTTTTTAATGGCATACAGATAAAACTCTCCATTTTACCTAGAGCTCCTCTTACCAATAATGCTGCTCCGTAGTCCTAGCGACCAGAAGCAGCACGAAGGCATCCATACATTGTTGTGGGTAACTGCACTTGAGCAACACCATAGCCTGGGCAACGAAGCCAAGGTGTCCTTAGTAGCCCGGCTTGCCAGGAAAGGCCAGCTCTAGCGTCGATATGTGAGGAGATGCCCCATGATCGGTGGGGGACAGCAGATTCGAGCGTCATCAATCCATAGAGCTAAACAGCTACAACTGCCGAGTTGGAGCAAGTTGTAGTTGTGCGTCAGGAAGCTCGACGTCTTGATAGGACACTACAACTTAACGAACCTATTAATGTTTTGACGGAAAATGTTCATCACAAAATGGTATCTTTTTTTAGGGCTCACTCAAGAATATATAGCAGTGGGTTGCGGGCTCAGTCCATGGAAACATGTAGTTGACTTAAAAATGATTTGCACATAGGAGAGAATATGGATAAAAATTTTAATTGCAAAGATACTAGAGGTGTACACTAGTGGTAAGACATTTGAAGTTGTTGTGGGAAGTCCTAGGTACAATTCCTCCTATTATTACAATAGTTTTTTTTTTCTTTTTCCTTCCCTAGGAGTACGTGCACGGTGCACCTATTTTTTTGAAATAAAGACACATCTAACTATCTTAGAGCATCTCCAACCGTTCTATCCAAGGTTGCCATTTTTATTTTTTAGCAAAAACAAAAAAAAACTTCTCCAACGGTTCTTCATCCCAGGTTGTCATTTATTCCAAGTTCGGAAAAAGAGCCTCCGCGTGCACATATATACGCGCTCGTATCCGCGTTGTATTTGTCCGTATTAGAAGAGGTGAAAGTATATAAAATAATTTTGTTTCTATCTCAGGGTTCCTGATGTAAGTTTTCAAGAGGTGAAAGGGCATATAACATAATTATGTTTCTCCCTCAGGGTTCCTGATTTAAGTTAGATCTGAGTTTGACAAGTAAATTATGTCAAACTGTTGGAGATTTGTTTTTACTTGGCATATCTTAGAAGTTGGCAAAACACAAGATATGACAAGTAAAATATGACAAACTGCTGGAGATGTATATTTTTTTAGAGGTTGGCAAAATACAAGATTTTCCAAGTAAAATTTGGTAAAACTCTTGCAGATGCTCTTAGTTTCTTAAAAAGGTAAGCAATGTGTTTGTTTTGTCAAAATTGTTGTTAAGTCCGGTATCAAATCAATAATGATTCATGATTTTTATTTTTGATCTACGATATGTTAGTAATGTTTTGAGCCTCCCAAGTTCGGAAAAAGAGCCTCCGTGTGCGCATGTCTGTGCGCTTGAATCCGCGGCGCATCCGTCCGTATCAGAAGTAATTTTTATCAAGCTCGTAGAAATTGAGCTTGAATTTAAGCCTGGATAGACCATTCGAGGATTTGTGATGAAAATTTCATAGATGGCGCACTGTTAACAACATTCTATAAACTTGTCATAGATTAACATGTTTTTTCCTCAGGGCCGTCGATTAAGCGGCGCAACCTGCGCGACAACGTCGGCCCGCCCATTTGAAGGGGCCACCCAAATCTAGCTCACTAATTATTAATCATAGTAATCTCTACTCCTAAAAAGAATGAAACTAAAACTACATTTTCATCCTACTTTTTTCGCGGGTCAGCCTCTCCGTCGGCCGTCGCCCCCCTGCCCGCGATCTTTTTTTTTCACGCTCGTCGCCCTGCAACCGGCGCCCCACTCCCTGCAACCTCCATCGATCTCTCCCCTCCCTCGCGCTCTTCCTCTCCTCTCTCGATCCTTCCACCTCCGCCGCCCCGCCGCCCAACCCCTCTCCCCATGTCATCCACGACCCCGCCCCCGCCGCAGCATCCACCACCAACATGCCTGGGCCTTCCTCCTCCTCTACCCCCGACTCCAACCCCTTCTCGAACCGGCGCCGCTTCCCACCACCGCCGCCACCTCCAGCCACATCCCACCGGCATTCGTCGCCAATCCCATCCACCGACGCCTGTGGACGATGTCGCTGCCGGTGCGCCTTGACACCACCATCATCACCGTCGCCCGATCCCATCCCTTGGCACCCATCTACGACCCTACCACCTCCACCTCCCGGCACCGCCGCCGTCCATGGACTCCGCCGTCAGCCAATCCCAGTCTCGGCGGAGTGATTTCTCTCGACCAAGGGTGTGTTCGCCTCCTCTAAGTACAACAACCATTCCTGCTGGATTCGAAATGCTAAGGTAGCTTCTGGCTGATTGCTTGGTCTTTGGTTACCATGAATCTCCCACCAATCCATCATTCGTCATGGAACCTTGATTCCAGTGCTTGGTTCAGGATTCGGATAGCAAGATGAGTAGCTAGATGAGCACGTGTGAGTGGCAGAAGACAGCAGTTGCATCTGATTAACTAGCTCTTGATGCACACCACTTGTGACGCGTGCTAGGTGCTTGATTAAATGACCTACATATGTGTTTGTATGATTCGGCTGACTTTTTCATTAACAACATGTTGAATCAGCTAGAATCATCTCTCCTTTCATGTTGATATTATCTTGTTTATAAAATTTATTTAATAAATTTGCTGGACACCAAGCAGTACACATTTGTTGCTTATACTAATGGAGTGTTATGCGAAATATTTTTCTTTATTAATTGATTATTTTCATCTCTCAAGGTGATACAACAGGATATTGGAGTTCAAAGTGTCATTTGTTGTGCTACGAGGAGTGTGGCTGTACTTCAATTAGTTTTGCCAATGAACTTAAGGTGATGAATTCATATGTACTTTTCTAACACTCACTCACTATTAGGTGATGTTCTGACATTATGCTTGTAGCTGTCACATTTTACCTTGCGTTTTCAAGTGGTGCTGATCAAGCGTAGTTGTATGTTGCTTGTCTGATAAAAAAAATCAGCAATCCGTTCACAGAATGTTTTTGAGAATAGTCGATTTTTGAAGCAACAATCAAAGGTTGGGGACCTCAAATAGAACTCTCATATTGGACTTATTGTCTTGGAAGCAGCAATCTGCTTCCTTTAGTTGTTCTCAGATAGTATGTATTGTCTTAGCTAGGGATGGAGAAGTATTTTTCATTATCATTGTTCTATCGTGCATACTATTAGAAAAGCTATTAGTGGCTAATCCAAAGATTTGTCCAACTGAAGAAGTGGTGATCTTTTGGTGCTCTCTTACCTTAATTAATTTGGCATAAGGGTTTCACATATGAGATCGCAGCAATTGGATGGTTTGTCAGCTCGCGAGGAAGAAACTCTCTTGGCTGTTTCTATACTTCTGGCAAATAGGTTGCATGAGATAATTCTCAGAGTTATCCATGTCAATCAATATAGTTTCTTAAGGGATCCAGATTCCCTTGCTTTGGTTGCATTAGGTGGTGAATGTTTCAAGCTTCGAGTGCCTATTGATTAGTACTGATTAGGGGATCATCTGTATTTGACATGGGATCACCACAGAATTTGCTTAATCAAGTAATTAGGGGATTCGATGCAATCAATGCTCATTTTAATGTTCATGATCATCAATGGTACTTGTTTATTAATATAGTTTCTTTTATCTCTACTCTAAAAAGAATGAAACTAAGACTACATTTTCGTCCTACTTTTTTCGCGGGTCAGCCTCTCGGTCGGTCGTCGCCCCCCTACCCGCGATCTTTTTTTTCACGCTCGTCGCCCTGCAACCGGCGCGCCACTCCCTGCAACCTCCATCGATGTCTCCCCCTCCCTCGCGCTCTTCCTCTCCTCTCTTGATCCTTCCACCTCCGCCGCCCGCCGCCCAACCCCTCTCCCCATGTCATCCACGACCCCGCCCCCGCCCCCGCCGCAGCATCCACCACCAACACGCCTGGGCCTTCCTCCTCCTCTACCCCCGACTCCAACCCCTTCTCGAACCGGCGCCGCTTCCCACCACCGCCGCCACCTCCAGCCACATCCCACCGGCATTCGTCGCCAATCCCATCCACCGACGCCTGTGGACGATGTCGCCGCCGGTGCGCCTTGACACCACCATAATCACCGTCGCCCGATCCCATCCCTCGGCACCCATCTACGACCCTACCACCTCCACCTCCGGCAGCCGGTCCATGGACTCCGCCGTTAGCCAATCCCAGTCTCGGCGGAGTGATTTCTCTCGACCAAGGGTGTGTTCACCTCCTCTAAGTACAACAACCATTCCTGCTGGATTCGAAATGCTAAGGTAGCTTCTGGTCGATTGCTTGGTCTTTGGTTACCATGAATCTCCCACCAATCCATCCTTCGTCATGGAACCTTAATTCCAGTGCTTGGTTCAGGATTCAGATAGCAAGATGAGTAGCTAGATGAGCACGTGTGTGTGGCAGAAGACAGCAGTTGCATCTGATTAACTAGCTCTTGATGCACACCACTTGTGACGCGTGCTAGGTGCTTGATTAAATGACCTACATATGTGTTTGTATGATTCGACTGACTTTTTCATTAACAACATGTTGAATCAGCTAGAATCATCTCTCCTTTCATGTTGATATTATCTTGTTTATAAAATTTATTTAATAAATTTGCTGGACACCAAGCAGTATACATTTGTTGCTTATACTAATGGAGTGTTATGCGAAATATTTTTCTTTATTAATTGATTATTTTCATCTCTCAAGGTGATACAACAGGATATTGGAGTTCAAAGTGTCATTTGTTGTGCTACGAGGAGTGTGGCTGTACTTCAATTAGTTTTGCCAATGAACTTAAGGTGATGAATTAATATGTACTTTTCTAACACTCACTCACTATTAGGTGATGTTCTGACATTATGCTTGTAGCTGTCACATTTTACCTTACGTTTTCAAGTGGTGCTGATCAAGCGTAGTTGTATGTTGCTTGTCTGATAAAAAAATCAGCAATCAGTTCACATAGAATGTTTTTGAGAATAGTCGATTTTTGAAGCAGCAATCAAAGGTTGGGGACCTCAAATAGAACTCTCATATTGGACTTATTGTCTTGGAAGCAGCAATCTGCTTCCTTTAGTTGTTCTCAGATAGTATGTATTGTCTTAGCTAGGGATGGAGAAGTATTTTTCATTATCATTGTTCTATCGTGCATACTATTAGAAAAGCTATTAGTGGCTAATCCAAAGATTTGTCCAACTGAAGAAGTGCTAATCTTTTGGTGCTCTCTTACCTTAATTAATTTGGCATAAGGGTTTCACATATGAGATCGCAGCAATTGGATGGTTTGTCAGCTCGCGAGGAAGAAACTCTCTTGGCTGTTTCTATAGCTTCTGGCAAATAGGTTGCATGAGATAATTCTCAGAGTTATCCATGTCAATCAATATAGTTTCTTAAGGGATCTAGATTCCCTTGCTTTGGTTGCATTAGGTGGTGAATGTTTCAAGCTTCGAGTGCCTATTGATTAGTACTGATTAGGGGATCATCTGTATTTGACATGGGATCACCATAGAATTTGCTTAATCAAGTAATTAGGGGATTCGATGCAAACAATGCTCATTTTAATGTCCATGATCATCAATGGTACTTGTTTTGTAATATAGTTTCTTTTATCCTATTCCTGAGGATCCAAATTTGCATAGCATAATTCAGTAACTTGGATGCCATGACTACAGGTGCAGTTTTACAGGATGGTCTTCGTCTTCTATGGATGCAGCTACCATGGGCATTGCCAACACTGGATAATAACCATGGCTGAAAGGTGAGGATTTTATTTCCTTCTCAGTTGCCAGTACTCATACCTTTTGTTAATGAATTATGCATGTTTCTGCATTTCATTCCCATCCTAGATCATCTTTTATGCTATGGGGCTTCAGTGGAGTAGTTGATTAGATTATGGGCTTCCTGCTCCATTTTAAAATCAATCTTATTATAATAATATCGGTGGCTAATTTTAACACCTGCCATGTTCAAGTTTCTACAGAAACAAGAATGGAAGTGGCTTTATGTGTAGCTGAAAAGATCCGATTGATGAAAGAAGCAAACAGGAAGCAAGGAAACTCAGGCTACTATCATTGCCTAAGGTAAGAATGGTCAGACATTAGTTTAATTTTGAAACGGATGGTGCTTCTGCATGGTCGCGCGCACGCATTAAGAAAGTTCATAGCAATCCACATAAACGGCAATGGATTGTTTATGCTTTGCAGTCTGCACTTAAGCCAACCATACGTGCTTGCAGTGTATTTTTAATCTGATATAAGCATATTTCTCTAGGCATAACCATAAAATCTTGGCTAGGGTAAACACCAGTGGCTGAAGCTTAAGATAATTTGCCTCTGCACAAGTACAAGATTAAGTTCAATCAGATAATTGCGGCGATGAACCTACTGTATTTTTGTGTGAGGCAACATCATCAGGTCAATGATTGAAGCTCTTTTGTTCAGCTCATGCATATTTCTTAATATTTATAGGATCGTGCTCGTGCGTTGCTACAGGCAAAATAAATATTTTTTAACACAATGCATGGAGCATGGGAAAACATAATGTCATATTAAGCTTGCATGAACAAAGAACAGGAAAGCATATAATTATAGAACGTTAATGATATCCATGTTAACATTTTTATTTAGTCTCTCTTTATTTTAATTGAGCCACTGGCTCTCAATTTTTTCATGCAGAGTCAGTTATGTGCTACTGGTTCTGTGCATTATTACACTCTGGAATGAATGGACATCAGGGCTGTTTCTGGTTGTAGGAACAACAAAATTCATCAATGCCGTGTCAGAAGGTTATGACATTTCTCAATCTATTTATTGTGGTTATTTCTGTCTTGTGCTACCTGCTAGGCTTATAATCCTTGCAATTATCATGATCTGCTATGTTTCATAGTTGTGGGAGGATGAAACATTTCAGTGCTTCCTCTTGTGTGGAATGATAGTATATCTTTGCTACTTTAGTGACTGTGATGGTTTTCTCTGTTAATTACCTTTTGCTACATATGGTTTCATGATAATACACTATCATGTGTCACCACATTGTTTTTTCATAGATGAGTTTTTCAAAGTCG
Organism: Cenchrus americanus; assembly: GCA_947561735.1. Taxonomy (NCBI): domain Eukaryota; kingdom Viridiplantae; phylum Streptophyta; class Magnoliopsida; order Poales; family Poaceae; genus Cenchrus; species Cenchrus americanus. The sequence continues at coordinate 193,888,863 of OX387241.1, forward strand.
GGTTCAGTGTTTGATCCTATGACTGATTTAATAGAGGTTTTTGCTATTTACTGGGAATTGAGGAACTGTGAGGTCTGTGGAAGGTATCATGCAGTCACAAATTGCTTCACAGTTTTCATCTTGATGCTGGAAAGTGTATATTAGCGATTGATGGAGACATGCCTATTTATCCTCTCCAATATATTGGAATATTAACATGGACATGTGAATTGGTAATTTCCATACAATTTAGATTCTTGGCAGGCATACTTCAACTTGTGAAAATAGTTAATGTTTCCTTCCTTTGTCCTGGCTCTTTATTTTCAGAGTATCAGAGTGGGTTATGGTGATAAGATTGCCAAATTCTACTTGTTAGCAGATTTAGACAAAATTCGTGTAAGGTATAAATCAAGCACTTTGCAGGTGTCGAAGGGACGATCATTGTCCAATACACCTTTTTTCTTGAGCTCTCTTAGGAGACTAATATTAGCCAAAAAAGAAAAAGGTTTAGTGCATATTTGGATGAAGCATCAGACAATTATTTTTGTTGATCTTGGCTCTGCTGCCTCTGCAAATTATCCTCTTTGTGTATATAGAATGTATGCTGCCTGCATTTATCTGATTGTTTAAGTTAATAAGGTTCAGACTTTCTCAAGCCCTGTTTTCATATTATTGTTTCAATGCTAGATTGGAGTCTCTGTTTGCCTGATTTGATTGTTTTTTATATAGCAGACCACTATTAATTTCATTTACCTTCAACATTAGTGATGTCCTATTGTGATTTCTAGGGAAATATAATGTGTAATCTCAGTCCAATAATTTGCACTAGAGAATTAATGTACCATTCAGCTGGAAGAAGTCCTACATGTGCGAAAGAAGGCACAAAAGAATAGAAGAAGAATGATTTAGGTCTGGTATGGCTTGCTGACAACGAAAGAATTACTTATTTCCTACTAAAGGATGTTGATATAAATAAGTTGTTGAAAACTGCAAATTCAAATGGTTGGAGAGCATCTTCTACACCACAACCCTATTGGATGAAGCAAGTCCTTCAGAACTAGGGTGCCATCTTCATCTATCTTGGACCGGGTGCAGTCTACCAAGGGTTGGGACCTTGGCTTTGTGTTGTTTGTGATCATGGATCTCTAAGCCCTAATACATCTCGGCGTCGTTGACCTCTGCAAGCTGCTATTTTACCCGTCAGAAAGTAGGAAGAGATCTTTTTTTTTCCAATCCATGTGTAGTTACCGGTCTACAATATTTTTGCTTCTGTTCTTGTGGATGTTCTCATCTCTGCGTGCTGGGGGCATCGATCTGCTTTCGGCAGATTGGAGGTGTCTTATTTTATTTTGCTTGCACATTTTTTAATTTAGATTAAACAGGGCTAGAAGCATTGGTTGATATTTAAAAATTGTCCACTTTTCATATACTTTTTTTGCAGGACTTTAGGAGTAATAACACTTGTGCTGTTACTCTGTTAAGTTTCTTATTGTAGAACATTTAGTGAGCTCTTGCTATCATATGCTTAGCTTAGAATCAGTTCCTGATGTTGAATATAGTTCCAGGGCGATTGACAGAACAACAACACAACCTCTTGTATTTTAATTTTTTTTGGAATGCCTTGTATTCTAATTTGGAAAGTTGTCGGTACATCTGTCATCTGATACCAGTTTGGAATTTCTTGTGTATGCGAAACATAGTGCTCCAAACTTCTGGAGGTTGCATGGGAGGATTGAGTTTTAAATTTTGATAAGGTTGTCATTGAGTTTTGGTATACATTCAAACAAATGAGTGCTCCAAACTTTTCTGTCGTAACGTGCATGTATGTGTTGTAAAATCTGTCACTGGAACATGAGGCTTTCTACATTTAATAGTTAACATGGATATCATTAACGTTCTATAATTATATGCTTTCCTGTTCTTTGTTCATGCAAGCTTAATATGACATTATATTTTCTCATGCTCCATGCATTGTGTTAAAAAATATTTATTTTGCCCGTAGCAACACACGGGCATGATCCTAGTTAACAACTAAAGTTCATTAAGCCCAAGGCTAGGAATGCTATGTAAGCAAGAAAATGGAGGGACGTCGTCTGCCGAATTGGCGAAGTCATGCGTCGCAATGATTTCTCTTCCCTCTCTGGACGCCGCAGTTGCCACATTGCCTTTAATTTTCGCAACGCGACGATGCCCAGACGTCAGTGCCGCCGACGTTGCTCCCCTTTCCTCACGGCAGTTGCTGCTCCCCTTCGGCCTTTCATCAACATCGTAGTTGTCGCGGCTCGCCGTTTATCAGGTGAACAAGTGATAACTAATATGCAATCTATGTTGATCTGGATTTGCATCTGCTATTTTCTTGGACCCCTTTTCTTATCAGTGATTACCATGAAGCATCCACTTCATATTTATTAATTTAGCTTTGTTCTATTTTTTGAATTATGAATAGGGGGTCATGTCTTCTAGACGTAGAAATAAAAATCATGAGTCTAGTGCTCAAAAGCGCAAGAAGCAAAGAAATATGAAATCATAGGAAGGCCCACTCTTCACTTCTTTAGCATGACTGAATTGTTATTTAGTTGTATTATGAAATATTGATATATTTACATTTTTATAATAAAGTTACAGGACCACCATTTATTTTCCGCATCATGACCTTGTCGGAGATATGAAAAGCCCCGACCCTTTCTCGGCACCACAGTGATCCGAGCCTTGGTGGCTCATCCGCTGCTCGACACGCCTCGGTGAGATTCCCGCAGTGTGCGACGTCTTGCAAAAAGCCCTCTAGTTTGCTACAAATCTTGAATCGGTCCAGCATCTCCAGATCGGTGCAGAACCACATTCTAATATTATTCATGTCAGCCCTTCTATTAAAATTATTACTACTCGAAGAAGAGGAAATTCGACGTTGGTGTCGTTTTTACAAACACATCCGAACCACTTTTGCGAACACCACCTCCCACCACCCTACCCCCATCCCACCCCCGTGCTCCCCTCCCCCGTCGGCCGTCGCCTTCTCTTAGGGCTCATTTGGAAGCGTGGGGGAGCTTACCCAGGGTGATTGGCCCCGGAGGGGAGATTTCCATGGGAATTCGCTGCCCCATCACTTTCCTGGGTAGTAAATCCCTCTTCTCTGTAGCTGTTTGGGAATAAGGGAGAGAAGTCCCGGAGGTAGAACAAAAGCTTGGAAATTAAAAAAACGAAAAAAAGGATTAAATTTCTACTTCCTAATCCTTCGTTCTGCAATCCCAGCTATTGTTAGGTATGCTGAACTAGCCGCTGCAAACATGAGTAATGATTTAAAAAATCATTAAAACTAACATAATGGAAACACCTGTGAACAAAAATGGACTCAAATGGACACAAAAATTAAATAAAAGTTTTACAACATGAAACTCATTGCCTGATGATTATAGCGACTTCTAAGCATGCAAGACAATACATTGTATGATCCACATTCACAACTGTACATCCAAGCCAAGATATATCAAGGTGTACCATCACACAAATCATACAATGTATCACTTTCAAATTATAAATTAGGTACCATCTAATGGCATGATAAAAATAGGAACAATGTGGATCTAAAAAGTGATGACAACCATGCAAGATCAACAAGTTGAGTCCCTCAAGAATTCCCTTGATGTTGTGATCCCATAAGACACCTACAATTGCCAATTAAACAATCATTAATGTAAACGAAATGCAAAGCTAATTAATGTGATATATGTACAAAGATGGCAGTGGAGTGGTGATTGCTACAATTTTACTGCAAATGGTCAGCTAGATAAGAAGGGGAAAAATGCATATGGCAACAGACAACAACAGCCCAACTAGCAATGAAAATGGGGTTTAATTAGTAGAACAACCCATACATCTAGAGTCCACACTACCTCATAATGCCACTTGCTTGCAATATTTATTAGAGCACCAGATTGTAAGCATTTTATCCTTTAACAATGGAAGTGACCGTTCAAACAACAAAGACACATGTATAACAAACTATGCTAATCTGACATTCTGACATGAACTTGCAGCCTATGACAAGACTGGAACTTGAAGCCCTGCATGCAGTAACATTGAAACATATCGACAGTGTAGAGCACAATAATGCGGATGAAGGTGCCAGTTTTGACACCTTTGAGCAGCAGCAGATGAAACTTCAGGTAGTGTACTGCACAGAAGGAAATGGAGAGGACTGTCAGCCATCCAGAAATCAATATGGCAAGCATAGAGTGCAGACATTGGGTCTGAATCTCGAGCAACCAGAGATGAACAGAGAAATTGGCCTTAAGAATTCATAATAGTGGGAGCTCTACTTTTTTTGAGCAAGTGCCGGAGCTATACTACAGAAACAAGAATCAGCCAGCTCCACTGAATGAATCAGCAGGCAACCGCAAGACATGATATGAGTCCAAACCACAAGGCATGATGAGCCAGTAGCTTAGGAATCTGTATATTCATTTGCTGATTGGGTTTCATGTGCGAAAAGTAAATTTATCACACACTAAAAATAAGAAAGGGGCATCAAAACACACTATGCTTCTCTATAAAAATGTGTCATGAGTCATGATAGATCAAAAGCTTCCGGATATAAGGGCTTGCGGTTGCATATAAAATCTTGACATGTCAAGCAAATCAAATTTCTAAGAAGCTTTTTTAAAAAAGAAAATGTATGCTGATATCTCATGGCACAAACATTATTATCTACAAGTACAACATCATCTATGCATATCACTATCAGCCAAATAAAGTCTGGTTCAGACCCTGTTTTGTCCTATTTTCGTCATGCCATTAAGGGAACTGAGCTCCTGTATCTAGTACATAGCAGGCTCCTGAATTTTCTGCAAACTAGAATGCTTCAAATTTGTAAGGTCAGTGACACCAGAGGAGAAATATACAAAATTAAAATTTTGAGATATAGACTGCTTAGTCCAATAAACTAAGTTTTCCTAGAGATTTCAGTGCCATTTCAGCTGAACAATAACTTTGGACCTAGTTCACTGAATCCAGGACTTGCATCCACAATCACTACCATGTAATGATAAACAAAGCTCAGAATGTACTTACATCCACAAACAGATTCTGCTAGCTTTTTTATTGCCAAAGTTAGAATGCATATACGAACATGGATTGCGGTATTCTATTTATTGACCTATGCAAATTTTCATGTATTGCAGTATTCTGTTTCCACAAGTTATATGCATCACATATGAACATAGGAATCATCTATGCTATTAAGGCAGCTAGATGTGTGCTAGAAGTAATGCATTCTCCAGTGCCTAAGTGTCTACCTCGAAATAGATCCAAGGTGTAAAGAGCTCAAGTACTGTTTTGTTCCATACACAAGGACCCTTGCTATGTGGGTTTCAGTACCTAGTAGGACAGGATCCTGAATCAAGATGTTAATTACAAGAACTCGCATCACGAGTATAAAATCTAGACAACAAGAGATGAGGAACCCAACCTGCTTTTCACCATTAAAATCAAGAACGCATCGGGGGAATGAAGAACCCTAACCTTCTCGATCTGGTTGATGCAATCTGAGAAGAGGAAGGTGGAGAACTCACAGACTCCAGAGGTCGTAGATAGCGGCGGTGTAGATCAAGATAGCGGTGGCGCTCCTCGACAGGGACGAGTACATAGGGGTGGGCTGCGACACCTGGACAAGGACGGCGGCGTCGGCTGATGGTTGGGGATGAGGACGAGGACGATAGAGGAGGGGATGCGTGAATGTTGACACGGAGGGGCAGCGGCGCTTGGACGGCGAGGCGGCGTGGTGGAGCGAATGGAGCGGCGGCGCGTCGCGAGGGAGAGAGAATGAGTTGCAGGTTGCAGCGAGTCGCGATTCGTGGGGCGGAGAGAGACAGGGTGGAGCCGTTCGAACCCCGAGGTGGGGTGGTAGCCCCGGGGGAAAACTCGTGGATAGGGTCAGACGAAGCCGTGGTCTCGCTCCCAAACAACGACAAATTTTGACCCAGGGTGGAAAGCACCGCAAGGGGAGGTCTGCCCGGGGAAAACAAGGGGATTTGGGGTTGCCAAATGAGACCTTAAGGCACTCATAACCTAGACTCTACCTATGGAGTCTATATCTCGAAGACTCTATCATAAAAAACTATATTCTCTAATGCAGATTTTCTACCATGGAGTCTATCTAATATTCCTCTCGGATCTTCTACTCCAGCTTTATTAAATAAGATGACACATCGCACATGTGGCCAGCCACACAGGATCCACACGGGCTTCGTTTTGCGTGTAGACTTGGAGTCTAACTTAGACTTGGTTTCTAGTTTTCACCCCTCTCTCATCATTAAATTGCTTGCCACATCAGCAATTTGCCCTAGGTGGTAGTGTAATTAATGACTCTGGACTTTACCATAGAGTTTGGGTTGGGAGTGCCCTTACACAGCTCTCCTCGCCGCCGCCGCCATCTCCACCCCTTCTCTCCCTCCCCGCTAGCCTCTGCATCCCCTCCCCGACGCCCCACTCACTGCTCTTCGTCGCTGCCCCACCCACTCCAGTGGAATTCAAATACGGTGTGGTCTCACACACCGGCTTGGAAGTGAGAGCATCGGCCTCCTCGGTCCTCACCCCGCGCTACCGCTCGCCTCGCAGCCCACGACCACGTGGAGACGGATCCGGCCTCCCGCGTCACGCCGTGGCCGGACATGAGGCGCGCCATCGCCACCTCCCCACAACGCGCCTTGCTGGAGCAGCTCTTTCACCAGTGCTGTGGATGCTCTTCCTCGACGGCTCCGGTCGGTCCCGGGCCACCGCCGCCGACACCTCAACTTGGACCACGGCATCCACATCAAGGACAAGCGGTGCGGTGGTGCAGTGCAGCTCCTCGTTTGGTGTTTGAAGCTACCTCCATAACATTGTGATGCAGCTACACCTACTGCAGCCACCCCTTGCAATTTGTTCCCACAGTTTGGTCAGTTGCATTTTACAAAAAAAAAATAGTAAGTTCACTCTCTTGCTGTTAGACCAGCAAGATATCAGGCCCATTAGTGGGCTAATTATCACATAGATAGTTAGAGATAAGATTGAAAAGATTAGATAGTTTGCTTAGGAGTCAAGTAAACCTCTCTATTCAAAGTGAGGAGATGTATCAATTAAATCAAGCAAGAGCAATCAATTATTGCTCGGCTTCCCTTAAGGAGCCGGGAGACTCAAAATCCTAGCCGCCTCCTCTGTCCCTCACAGCCTCCCTGCGTGAACAGTATCTGCGACACTGTAGCACCACGGTACTGTAGCACTCAGCTTTCCCTCGCAACCTCCCACGGCGTCCCAGTGCCGCCCTCGCCGCCGGCCTCAGCCTCCTGCTCATCCCTACTCGCTTAGGGAAATCTCCGGTAGGATCCGTAATCCTATCAATGTGGTTTCCATGGTTATTAGAGGATAACCATGGAAATTGTGCAATGTGGTTTGTACCCAATTATATGGAAAACAGAGGTGACACCAGTTGCACATTTACTGTTCAAGGTCTCTTTCTTGCTAAAATTTGGATCCATGGACAGTGTGTCCTTGTTGCTTTGTGCAGATTCATGACTGTTCCATACATCTGATAGAGGAATGTTGTTGCAACTCAAATGCTAGAGGCCAAAGAGTAAGCTGTAATTTGCTAATGTGTAGTTTAGTTCCCAACCTACAACCTTAATATTTTATAATATACTTATTTCCCTTATTGCTAAAATTATTCCTTTCAAGATCATCTTCTATGTTTCCAATTTGATAAGCCCTTTATATTTCTGATGCTAGATTGACTAATGTTTGTTCCAGGTTGGTGATCAGGAGGATAGCTCATAGAAGTCAGAACTAAGCCAATGTTTGTGGGCTTGGATATGAAGTACATGTGCCTGTGCAAAGGTATATCAGATACAATGCTCAAACTAAATGTAATTATGCTATGTTCAGATTGTTATTTCAGGATTCTGAGCCAAAAAAATTCTTCCTATTGGACGCCCAATGGAAGTGATTTGAAACTGACATTTCTTTAGATTCAAAAAGCATACCTAGATTGTTTTTAGATCACTGGTCCTTTTCCCATAATAATGAAGTTTTATGCTTGATTTTAGATCTATCTCATCTCATTTGAGCTTTAACTCAGCAGGTTTATTTGCTTAAGCTTGTACAGTAGTATATAATTGGTAAATCTTGGTGTGTCTTATTCAGATAAGGCAACTTATTTAGCCATGTTGTGCTCACATACCCCACTCTTCACTCTGATGCAGGTTCACATCACACACACTTCTCTATTTATGCGGTGACTTGTGCTTCCATGGGCAGCAGTTTGTTGAACCAAAATGTTATTCTACACACCAATATCTTCAAGAGGTAAATTTTGTACCCCCTTTGGTCCTGATTGCATTACTTTCCAAACCTTTTGGTCACCTGTAGAGACCTTGAAGCTTGCAGTACACCATCAACTAAATGGTCAGCTAAGTTTTTTTTCAAGTGGATAATAGATTGATAAGTGTTTGATGGTTCTCACTTTTCCCAAAATAATAAAACTGTCAACATACTTCTTCCAGAATTTCCAAGTTATTACACTTGCATTATCATGTATATTTTTCAGCTTCATATGGCTGTGCATGAAAATGCAGATTAGTACTGCACTTGTCATTGCTATCACTATGTTTGTGAATGCTTGGGTACTTTAGAAATGTTTTAAGAGCTGAGCTGGAGTTTTTGTAATATATACACAACTCATGTTCCGTGTGCTAACTTTTATTTCAAATTTTTTGTGACAGTGGTTTGCCTGCTCATCTGATCAAGCGTGTTTTGGTGATTGAGCTGCAATCAAAATACAAATGTTCTGAATATTACCCAATTTCAGCTTGCTCATGTCATATTCTACATATATATTACTCATGTACGAAGTGATGTTCTGAATAACAATGCTTGCTCATGGGTTCTTGGCAGGTGGTAATATATTATTGTGAAGGTCAGTACAACAGTAGAAGATATAAATAGAATAACGATGCTTGTTGTGTACAAAGTGATGTTCGTTCATCTACATCAATTAATACTTTATATTTTGATAGAAGAGAATCGATATGGCCTTGTTTTGGTTATGTTGAACTTTCTTTAAGAGAAGAGAATCGATATGGTTGTATTTTGGTTTATTTTAGTATCAACATGTATACAAAACACTGCCATTTTGAATGAATTGTGACTAATTGGTTGTTGATCGTTTAAGTATTTGCATTTCTTTCAATGTTGGTGTTCTTCTGGTTCTGCTAATTTTGATCACGATAAAGTGCACTTTTGATAGGGCGCGTATCGCGTGCCTGATCGTTCTAGTAATTTTAGGGACGGGTCTGTTTCTTGCAATGACAAGTGCCACCAATCTGGTTGTGGGTGATTGCCCGGCATCCACCAACTCACCAACGTCATAGCTACTAGTTTTGCGTGCCAATCGGAGATCGGAACGTGGCTGCTCCGTCCGCGCTGTCAATGGCCAAACCCAGACTAAGAACCGCTGAAGTCAAATCCGGCCATGGAGCGGGCTTCTTGCCGTGCACCTGCTTGATTTGTGTTTATTTGCATTTTATAGGGCGTGGGTGCTTGCTAGCGAAGGCGCCACTTGCTAGCAATTTTAAGAGCTATAAAACTTGAGGGGGGTTGCCATAAAATTGCTTGAGAGATGACTTGGATAAATGGTGTTTCTGTAAAGCTCAAGGGTTTTCATACAAATTCTGGTTTGAGAAGTTTTCTACAAAATTGCCTAGCCACTTGGATAATTTGAGGCGTCCACGTGCGATCGGACGACCAAGTTTTCTTGATGCTGTGGCGCAATCCGAGTCGTACACCCAACCTGACATTTGAGGTTTTCTTGAAGACACGAGGCAGCCACACGCAAGAAAGTTTGCCGGCTTTAGTTCTTTATAGATAACTTAGTTTACTTAGGCTACAAATTGTTGATTTCTAAAGTATACATAGAAAGTAGTTGGGCTAAATGTGATTTTGATCACTGGATTATAAGATGATGTGAGAGTTGATTGTGCCCATAATATAAAAATAGTAAGGAGAAGTGAGATAGTGGAGTTATTCTTAAAACTAAATGGTTGGATTTTGTAATTTATCTACCTTTGACAAAGTTTGTTAAAAGTACATTGATATCTATGGTATTAAATAAATGCTCTATCAAGATATAAGTATATATTCTAGTATTCTAGTTTGATATTATAGATATTTGGATATTTTTACTTGGTCAAAGGTGAGTAAATTTTAACTTAAGAAAAAGGAAAAACGATTTATATTTTGAAACTACAACTGTGTGATATGTAACAATCATTTTATGATATGTACTTCTTCCATCTCCAATTTTATGTCAGTTAAAGTTTTTAATAGAGTTAACATCTCAAGTACCACATTTAACATTCATGATACCAAATAGCTACTATTAATTTACTCATTAAACATAAATAGTTTTTTGTACTATTTTTTATCAAATATAAAATTATTTGACTCCTCAACAAAATTAAAATTACTTATAATTTTGAATGAAGGGAGTAACCCTTTTATTATCTAAATGTAGAAAAATATACTAAAGTCAAGACGACCTATATTTTGGAACACATATGGAGTCCTCTCTCCGTTTCAAATTATAAGTCGTTTGACATTTTTAACCTCAAGTTTGATCGCTTGTCTTATTCAAAAATATTATGCAAAATATTAAGTTTTTTTGTTGTGACTCGCTTTATTAATACAAATTCTTGAACAATTACTTAAATTTGACTATGTTTGCACAAAAAGTTTTTTAATAAAATGAACAGTCAAACTTGAGGTTAAAAAGTCAAATAACTTATAATTAAGAACTGAGGGACTACTAACTAATTTCTGTCAACGACACTAGGACACGATGAGCAAGTGAGAACTGAGAAGTAGTACGGAGAATATTGACTGAGGATGGTGTCTTCCGGAATAGCCGAAGATGCAGACGATGAAACAAGACAAAGCCACGGACACCGGCAGCCAACAAGAACCCCGCCACCCCGCTCCCCGAATCGATCATGCCACCACATTCCGGTGACCCTTGCGCCTGCAGGGTTGATCTGCCGAACAACGCTCCCTCCGGCCTGGAGTATACGGTCAACTACTCTGTTTCTCTTTATTGGAGAATGCCAAAAGGCTTAACGGAATTAATTAACAGGGTTACATGGGGATTACATATATAGAGGAAGAGAGGGAGCCCAAAGGGTTACAGTGGAGGAGATTACAGTTGAGAGCTAATAAATGTTCTAGGGAAAGTAGAGAGGTAAATGAGGAGTCTAAGACCTCCCGCAGTCTGAACGTCCGATGGGAGAACGTCGAGACTGGACCGAAAAACAGTGAACACCGAGGAAGGGATGCCTTTGGTGAAGACGTCGGCGAACTGTGAGGAAGTAGGAACATGAAGGACCTGGACAGCACCAATGGCGACCCGTTCGCGGACAAAATGCAGATCAATTTCCACGTGCTTGGTGCGTTGATGCTGAATAGGGTTGGTGGAGAGTAGACCGCGGAGACATTGTCACAGTAGACAAGGCTGGTCGTCTGGAGCGGATGGTGGAGTTCCTGAAGAAGTTGTCGAAGCCATGAGACTTCAGCAACGCCGTTGGCAACGGCGCGGTACTCAGCTTCAGCGCTGGACCGAGAGACAGTAGGTTGGTGCTTGGAGGACCAAGAGACAAGGCTGCCCCCAAGAAAAACAGCGTAGATAGAAGTGGAGCGTCGAGTGTCAGGACAACCGGCCCAATCAGCATCAGTGTAAACAATGAGTTGAGTTGGAGCAGTCCGGGGAAGGATAAGACCAAGGTTGAGAGTGCCCTGGAGATACCGGAGAATCCATTTGGCAGCCATCAGATGAGTCTCCCTGGGATCATGCATATGGAGGCGGACTTGTTGAACAGCATATGCAATGTCAGGCCGGGTGAAGGTGAGGTACTGAAGGGCACCGGCAAGGCTGCGGTAGGCGGTGGCATCAAGAACTGGAGGACCAGCATCAGCGGATACTTTGGCGCAAGTATCGGCAGGGGTAAGGCAGGGTTTGCAGTTGCTCATGCCGTGTCGGTCAAGGATGTCCAGAGTGTATTGCCGCTGGGAGAGGAACAGAGAGTCCTTGTGGCGCTGAACAGCTACACTGAGGAAGAAGTGAAGGGGACCAAGGTCCTTCATAGCAAATTCTTGTTTCAAGGCAGCAATGACTCGGTGGCGAAGTTGAGTGGACGAAGCAGTGAGCACAATATCATCAACATAGAGGAGCAGATAGACTGTTTCCTGACCACGACGGAAAACGAACAGGGAGGTATCTGACTTGGCTTCAGTGAACCCCAGAGAGAACAGAAAGGTGGCAAAGCGATTGTACCGAGGCCCTAGGTGCTTGCTTCAAACCATACGGGGATTTATTGAGCTTGCGGACATGAGAGGAGCAGATAGACTCGGTGGAGAAGTTGAGTGGACGAAGCAGTGAGCACAATATCATCAACATAGAGGAGCAGATAGACTGTTTCCTGACCACGACGGAAAACGAACAGGGAGGTATCTGACTTGGCTTCAGTGAACCCCAGAGAGAACAGAAAGGTGGCAAAGCGGTTGTACCAGGCCCTGGGTGCTTGCTTCAAACCATACAGGGATTTATTGAGCTTGCAGACATGAGTGGGGAATGCAGGATCAGCAAAACTTTGAGGTTGTGAGCAGTACACGGTTTCAGTGAGGGTGCCATGAAGAAATGCGTTTTTGACATCAAGTTGATGAGTGAGCCAATCTCTGGAGTGAGCCAAGGTGAGCACAGTTCTGATGGTGGCTGGCTTGACAACGGGGCTAAAGGTTTCGTCATAGTCAACGCGGGGGCGCTGGGTGAAGCCGCGAAGGACCCAGCGGGCTTTGTATCTGTCGAAGGACCCATCAGCATGGAATTTGTGTCTGAATATCCACTTCCCAGTAACAACATTGGCTTGGAGTGGACGTTGAACCAGGTCCCAGGTGTCGGTGCGGAATGTAGTCCTGACACTAACTAGTAATAAGCGCTGAGATCTGCCTCTCGATGGTCGGTGCTAAGCAACTAAGGACACTTGGTTTATCCTGCTTCCGGCCGGGGCCGTACGTCCAGCAGGGGTGTGCTCGGGGCACTATATTGCTTTGCACCGGGGCGCCTGTAGTGGGGCGGCTACAAGCGAGGTGGGAGAGGAGGCGCGGCCTCCAAGTCCCGAGGGGAGTGATTGAGGCGAGTGCCAATATCGTGAGGGAGGCAGAGACCGTGTGAACGATCGCTATCCGTTGTCCCGTGTCTGATGTCTCGTGTCATCTCTCCCCGCGGCGGGGGGAATCGCCTCCCTTTTATAGGCCAAGGAGAGGGCAATTTACAGGCATGCCGCACTATTTAGCTACGTGTGGAGGTATGGTGTACAGTGCCGCGGAGCTGACGGCCGTCCTGACGAATCTTGCTCCAATTACGGTGTCGTGGCGTGTCCTGTGCCTGAACAGGGGTGACTTCGAGGGTGGAGGCGCAGTGGTTGACCGGGATGTCTCCAGGTGGGCTCGAGGGAGCCGTTGGCGGTGATCAGTACGGGGTGCAGTAGCAGGCATGGCGGCGTCCCGTCCCCGCGTGATCAACAGCGTTGGAGTAGTTGTAGCAGTGCGCGGCATGGCGCTGCAGGGGCGGGGATGACCGCATAGGACCGTCAACGACGGGGATTGGGCTCCCGCTGGCCTGATGTCACGGTTTGACCATGCAGAGTAACGAGAGAAGGGTTCGAGGGTGCGGCCGGCCCCCCTTCGAGGGCGCGGCGTGTTAGCCGTACTAGAGTGGGCGGCACAGTGTCACGGAGCTGACACCGGCCTCGTCGCACAGTCCCCCACAGTGGAGGGGATGGGCTCCCCCTAGGGAGTTGGCGGAACAGTGCTGGGGCGTGATTCCCAGGCGTGTGATGGCGCAGCTCTGCTGTGTCAGAGCATTAAATGCTCGTACCCGTGTGCGGGAGCAGGTGCGCTCATGAAGGAGCCTCAAGCGGGGCGGACCTCGCTCGAGGGGGGCGTGAACCCTTGAGCGAGGCGGACCTTGCTCGAGGCGGTGCCTTGTTGGGACACTCTGGTCTGCGGGGGCCATCGTGGCGTGGGCTGTGCTGTGTGCTTATGTTTTGTGTTATGTTCGAGGTGTGTTTGTGTTTTGTGTTTTTTGCAGGTTTTAAGCAGGATTCCCTCGGTTTTTTAGGGGACCCTTGTGGCTGTCCCCGACAGTAGCCCCCGAGCATCTGCGGGTGTACCGGTCAGGTTCCTGCAGATGCTGGAGCCTTCTGATAGGACGTTCTTCCCTCCCGGTTGCAAATGTCTTTCCGTGGGGCCGCATCAGCGGACCCGCGGGTCTAGCCCCCGAAGCCCTGCAGGAGCGTGAGTGCTCATGCAGGGGTTTTCTCGCGGCATTTCATTAGCGGCGTGGTACGTGTCTCAATCGGCATAGTCGATGTCTCAGCCGGCTTCGGTGACGCACGCACAACTGATGTCTTTCGCGTTCGGTGCATCCCAGGAGGTGTAGCCGCGCATTGAGCCCCCAAGACTGGGCCCATTCGAGGCGATCGGGGCGAGCTCTTCGTCTTGTTTTGAACGTGCCCTCGCCGTCCCTTCGCGGGACGGAGGGTGAGATCTCCACAACCCCCATCGATCAGGTCGCGGATTGCGGATTCCTCGTCGAGCTGTTAGAGGGCGGTTCAAGTGGACGCCCATGCCCCGTTAGATAAGGGTAGTCTCGTGGTCCGGAGACTTGCGCGGGTTTGCTAGGTGGGGCTCGGTCCCGTTCGCTAGGGACCGAGGGCGCGGAAGCTCTCCCTCGGTAGGATCCCCCTGGCTAGCTGCCCTCACTGGCTCTTGAACACGACATGTGGGGCGCCCTCGAGTCGGCGGGCTCGAGGAAAGGCTCGAATGCACGCGCCCTCGTCGTCCCTGACTCAGGTGATCTGGGGCACCTGTTCGAACCCCTCGAGGGTCAGGCTTCGAACCCCTGATCAGTAGGGCCGTGCGGGGAGGCACCTGAGTGCTCCAGTCTTTTCGCATCTGCAGGTTTCGAGGGTTCTTGGCCGTGCCGGCCCTCGAACCGCTGATCAGTAATTTCTGTAGATCGAGGGCACCTGTGGCGCCCACTTATTTTGAATGGGCTTTGAGGCCACTGGTCGGTATTCGCACCCTTCGAGGGTCGGTTTTATCTGAGCCGGGGGCTCGGGCCGCTCGAGGGTCTTCCCTACTTAGTAAGGGACCGGGCCATTTAATGCCCGCGGTCGCGGGCGCGCGCCAAGCGCCGCGGCGCGCGCGTAGCGGGCGGAGTGGGCGGAGTGGGCGGGTGGGCAGGCGGATGTGACCACGTGCCACGGCCCTCCGGTTACCGCGCCGTGATGATGGCGCGCATGCAGTCGTGCGGCCGCCGCAGTCGTGGTGGAGCCCGCTCGTCAGTGAGGGAAAATTTTACCTGCAGTTAATGCGTGCGGGACGTGCACTCCGGAGAGCACGCCCCGTGGATCTATAAATCTGATAGAGGGAGGAGAGGAGGTTTTTTACCTTCGCACTTAGCATTCGCCATCCTTGCCTCTCACGCTTCTGCCCCCGTGCTGCTCTCGTTTTTGCACCTCTGCTCTTGGAGCCGCTCTTGCTTCCTGTTCCTCATTCCCCCGCCCATTCGTATGGCTCCCCAGCAGCCCATCACCGTCATCAACCCGCCGGCGTGGGAGCGCTCGACGGCCACGACGCTGTCCCTGGGTCTGCTGGTGGCCGGCGGCCAGCTGGCGGCGAATGTGGATGGGCAGCCCGCAGAGTGGATCGTGCCGTTGGAGAGCGACCGAGTTCCCAACCCCCCGTTCGGCTACGTCGTCAGCTTCGTCCGCTTCCACGAGCGCGGCTTCGTGGCGCCGGCGAGCCACTTCATGCGGGGTCTGTGCTACCACTACGGCGTGGAGCTGCACAACTTCACGCCGAACGCGATCTCGCAGGCGGCCACGTTCGTCGGCGTCTGTGAGGGCTTCCTGAGGATCCCGGTAAATTGGGATCTCTGGGTCCACCTCTTCCGCGCGGAATTGCATACGCTGTCCACGTCGGAGCCGAGGACTCACCGCGCGGCGCGCGCCGGCGGCTTGGCGCTCGCGTTGCGGAGCTCGCGCAGGGAGGAGTACATCCCCTGCACGATGACCTCCAACAACGCAGACTGGAAGCGGGGGTGGTTCTACCTCCGTAACGCTGGCCCCGGCCTCCCCCCTACACCGGCAAGGTGCTCAGGGAGAAGGCCGCCTCCTGGTACCACAGGGTATCTCTGCCCTTGCACCAGGCGCGGTTGGACTCGCTCGTGGCCGCGTTGAAGAACCTGGCGGACCGCGGGCTGACCGCGAGATGCGTCCTCGCCAACCTCCACCACCGACGGATCGTCCCCCTGATGGAGAGGCGGCTCCGCATCTTCGAGATGAGCGAGGACGCGGATCGCGTCGCGTTGGCGGAGTCGCGGCTGCTATGGAACCCTCTCCCGTGGGAGTACGCGGCCACCCGGGCGCGGCGCGCCATCGATCTCAGTCCGGGGCGTTGTGATAACGCGTCCCTGTGGGCATTCGCCATGCTCCTCGTCAGCCAATTGGTGAGTGAATTTCTTGATTTCCTTTCCAGTCCCGCCGGTTTTTGGGTTGCCGGCGTGTTTTAAGGCTTTGCCTGATCCCCGCAGATGGTGCGCGTGAAGGTTGCGCGGTCTGACCCACCCACACCTCGGTCTCGCGCGCTCACGTGCGCGGCGCAACGGTGAGAGCAGGAGCGGGTGGATCGCAGGAGAGAGCGGAATGCGCGGCGGCGGGAGCACCGGGAGCGGAGGAGCGAGGAGTTCCGGCTGCGCGAGCAGCAGGGACTTTCCTCGCCCGGGACAGAGGAGTACTTTTCGTCGGACGAGGAAGAGGAGGAAGAGGGGGAAGAGGATAGGGGGCAGGTTCTTCCCGACAGGTGGGAGCCTGCACCCCCGTCACCGGAGCCGACTCCGGTGGCAAGAGAACCTTCGCCCGGGGCGGGCGCAGGGCGCCCGCCACCGGCGGTCTACGTCGGAGGCGGCACGAGCCACGGAGGTGCTAGCGCGCACCACGGGGGCGCCCGTGCGCGCGGCGGAGGCGCCCGCGCACGCGGTGGAAGCGGCAGGAGGCGCGCCCGCAACGTCAGCGGGGGCCTCGAGAAAGAGGAAGCGGGCCTTCTCCTCCTTGAGGTAAGGAGTTGCCTTTCGAGGGGTCGCGTGCTCGACAGGCAGAGACATGACACTCTGTTTTCGTGTTTGCAGGGTGACGCCAACCGTGCCTCCCCTCGCACCGGCCAAGGTGCTGAGGGTAGACGCGTCCGTCCCCACCAGGCGGCACTCGTCAAGGGCGACGCGGGCGGCAGCAGGCACTGCGGTGGCGAGTGGGAGCTCGTAAGGCACGGCCGAGGTCTCGAGGCCGCGGCCGGTGACGTCGCCCACCGGGCCGCGGCTCGGCGGTCGTAGAGGCACGGCGGGCGCCGGCCGCGCGGAGGCGCGGCAGCGACGGAGGCGCGGCCGGAGGCGCCGGGGCCGCGGTGGCGCGGCCGGTGGACGTCGGGCCGTGGAGGCGCGTCCGGCGCCCGCGACCGCCGAGGCACACTGGAGATGACGGTCGCGGTGCCGCGGCGGCCAGAGCCCGCCGCCGCAGGGGCGCTGGTCGGAGGTGGCCGTGGTGGTGCGACGGGAACCCGCCCTCGCCGGCGGCCTCCCGGGGTGGGACCAGTGGGCGAGCCCGCCTACACCGCCCCCGAGCCCCGGGCGGGGCGCTTGTGAGAAGGGGGGGGGACGGCCACATGATGGCCGGGGGCCCGAGGCATGGCGCCGAGGCCTCTTCATCCCGCGCCGCCCCCCCTCGCCGGCGAGGAGCGCGTTGATGCGCCGCCCCCCACTTCGCCGACGCCCCGGGAGGAGTAGCGGTGTGGGAGGAGCTCCGCGATCACGGCACCTCGCTCAATCGGGTGCTAAACAAGGCGCTGCGGATTCACGGCGGCCCGGCGTGGCGTGTTTTCCGGGTGCGTCGGTGTTCTCGCGTTGTTCCAATAGTATGTTGCTTTCTTCCTTGCTCTTGTCATTTTCGCGTTTGTCTTTGCGGCGCGATGCTAACTGGTTTTTTGCCTGTTGTTGGCAGGAGTTGGAGCTCCGCGCCCGCGACAGGTATGGCGCCCTCGACCAGATGATCGCCGAGCTCCGCCAGCTCCGGGAGCAGCGCGACGGTTTCGACGCCCTTGCCGAGGCCCTGAGGACCTGGGATGGTTGGCTGGCGTACCGGGCGGAGGCCCTGTGCGACCAGCTCTTGGAGCTGGAGGGGCAATCCACGACGCACCCCTCTGCCGTTGAGCGGGTTCGCACGGCCCTCATCGATCGGGATGAGGCGCTGCAGCAGGCGAGAGGGGACCAGGAGAGGGCGCGCATCGTGGCGGACGACTAGGAGGAAGAGGTGGTCTCTGTCCGGGCCCAGAACCGGCAGGTCCGCGCAGAGCTCGGGGAGGCACGGTCCCGGTGAGGCCCGGCCGAGGAGAGGGCGAGGGAGGCCGAGCAAAAGGCCAAGGAAGCCGAAGAGTTGAAGGCCGCCTTCGCCGCTAAGGTCGCCGCGGTTGTCGCGGCGGAGGAGCAGCTCCGGCAGGAGCGTGCCGCCCGCCAGGTGTCGGGCATACTCCCCGGGTACCCATGCAAGGAAGGATGAAGACGGACTCCTACGAGAATTCCCCTGTAATCCTACTAGGACTCGTTTTGTGTAATCCTACTAGGACTCCTGCCTTGTAACCGACTAGGAACCCGCCCCTGGACTATATAAAGGAGCGTCAGGTACCTAGTCGGGTACCTGATCTCAACCCAACACCAAGCGCAGGGCGCCATACTTGATCCCCAAAAAGGACGTAGGGGTCGCCACCTTGGCAGCCCGAACCTGTATAAATCTTGTGTCCCGTGTCCTTGTGCATACCTTCGAGTTCTCGGTCTCCCGATCACGATTCTCACCGCACAATCTACTACCTCGGGTACCCCATTGGTAGGTTTGCTGTTCTAAAACACCGACAGCTGGCTCGTCGTCGACTACTCCGCCTCGCGCAGGCTCGTCGTGGACTACTTCGCCTCCGCCGCGCGTCCGAGTGCCTCGGCACGTCGCGCAGCTCGTCACGCGGCTCGTCGTGCCGCTCGTCGTCGACTTCTCCGCCTCGTGCAGGCTCGTCGTCGACTACTCCGCCTCGCGCAGGCTCATCGTCGACTACTTCGCCTCCGCCGTGCGTCCGGGTGCCTCGGCACGTCATGTGGCTCATCACGTGGGTCGTCACGCCGCTCGTCGTCGACTTCTCCGCCTCGCGCTGGCTCGTCGTCGACTACTCCGCCTCGCGCAGGCTCATCGTCGACTACTTCGCCTCCGCCGCGCATCCGGGTGCCTCGGCACGTCACGCGGCTCGTTGCGCGGCTTGTCGTCGACTACTTTGACTACGCCGCGCGTCCAGTTGCTTTGGCACGTCGCGCGGCACATCGCGCGGCACGTCGCGTGGCTCATCTCGCCGCTCGTCGTCGACTACTTCACCTCGCGCAGGCTTGTCGTCGACTACTTCGCCTCTGCCGCGCGTCTGAGTGCCTCGGCACGTCACGCGGCTCGTGACACGGCTCGTCACACCGCTCGTCATCGACTACTCCGCGTCGCGCATTCTCGTCACCGACTACTCCGTGCGCCGCGACTTCGTCTTGCGGCCACACTGGCTCTACTTCAGCCACGCCGCACCCCGCCACGACGTCGTCTTCTGGTCGCATCGTGTCGACCATTCATCTCGACTAGTTTTCCAAACTAGTGGAGAACGGCAGTCACGCCGCCAACAACTAGTCAGAATAAACTCTGACTAGCCAACTTCAGCAACAACCCTGGTGGCTCCATCGCTGACCGCCACGGCTTCGTCAACAGTCTGCCCAGGCAGCAACAGCTAAGTCATTTATTTAAATGATTATTGTTTCCTATGCTTGGCTTGTTCTCCTCATCATGTAGGACTACTTGCCGACTACTCATTTGTGTACGCTTCTCGACGGGTTTTCACGGGAGCTACACTCTGCTGACTACTCTTGGGGTATATCAATCAAGTCACCATGAGTCTACTTCATAAACTCGGGGGCTATCCCTAGGAGGCAGCTTCTAAAGTCCGCTACGCGCGGCAATCTAAAGTCGACTTCTAAAGTCGCATTCTAAAGTCCGCTCCGTGCGGCAACTCAAAGTCAACTCCGGTCGCATCTTCGCCTACTTCGGTGGCATACTACGTGTGTAAGCTTCGATGGAACCTAGCTGTAAGTGGCCCTCGGGTCCTAGCGACGATGGAACCTAGCTGCACGTGGTCTTCACGCTCTGTACCATGGGTCCAAGTACCCTAAGTGCTCGCGCTCTGTACCTTGGGTCTGAAATCCATGGCCCAGGTACTTAAGCCCACTCCGGTGGCAATCGTACCTTGGGTCTGAAATCCATGGCTCAGGTACTTAAGCCCACTCCGGTGGCACAAGTCGACGCTAACGGTCGCATCCAAGCCCACTCCGGTAGCACAAGCCCTCTCTGGCGGCAACTGTACCTTGGGTCTGAAATCCATGGCTCAGGTACTTAAGCCCACTCCGGTGGCACAATTCGACGCTAACGGTCGCATCCAAGCCCACTCCGGTGGCACAAGTCGACGCTAACGGTCGCACCCAAGCCCACTCCGGTGGCACAAGCCGACTCCGGTCGCAATCTTAAGCCCGCTCCAGCAGCAAAACTATTCGTTTTCTCTGATTTTTCATTTGCTTTAGCTTTTCGCAAAGTGCTTTTCATTTTTTGCATCTTAAGTCCACCCCGTGTGGCACAAAGTCGGCTTCTTCAGTCGCAACTCAAAGTCCGCTCCACGCGGCATCCTAAAGTCGACTTCGGTTTTCAAGTCGCGTCTCAAAGTCCGCTCCGCGCGGCACAAAGTCGACTTCTTCATTCGCAACTCAAAGTCCGCTCCACGCGGCATCCTAAAGTCGACTTCGGTTTTCAAGTCGCATCTCAAAGTCCGCTCCGCGTGGCACAAAGTCGACTTCGGTTTTCAAGTCGCATCTCAAAGTCCGCTCCGCGCGGCACAAAGTCGACTTCGGTTTTTAAGTCGCATTCTAAAGTCCGCACTGCCGGCATCTAAAGTCGACTTTGGTCGCACCAAAAGTAAGCTCGACGGCACGCCTACTTCTCAAGCTCCATGGCTCGATGCCAAATTACTACTCGGAATCTCTCCACTCGGGCTGCACTCAACATACTACTCGAGGATAACTTCAGCATGCTTCGCTCGCTCTCAAGCTCGGGGGCTCTTCACCAATCACTACTCGACGTGGCTCATACGACTCTCTTATCTCAGGGGCTACACGCTGCAAGAATACTCAGATGATGGCTTTCGCGAACACTGAAGACCCTTGGATTGATCACCAAATCATTTCAAGGCTCGGGGGCTGCTATGCTACACCCATCATTCAAATTTTTCAAGATTTGGAATCAAGATTGACCCTCAGCTAGAGTCTGCAACTCAACCTAAGGCTTGGGGGCTACTCCATATGGAGTGCGATTTTGCAACCGCACTTCCATATAATCTCGACTTCAAGACTGATGAGCTGGACCACCTTCCGGCCCTCGTGGCGCTTCAAGTACTATTGAAGACTTCTCCAAGCAGTACTCGAGGACGCTCAGGAACTACTCGCAGAGGCTGCAAGACTACTCGAACTACTACACTCGACTACAATGTGCTCGGGGGCTTGTCGTGCATACTCCCCGGGTACCCATGCAAGGAAGGATGAAGACGGACTCCTACTAGAATTCCCCTGTAATCCTACTAGGACTCGTTCTGTGTAATCCTACTAGGACTCCTGCCTTGTAACCGACTAGGAACCCACCCCCTGGACTATATAAAGGAGGGCCGGGTACCTAGTCGGGTACCTAATCTCAACCCAACACCAAGCGCAGGGCGCCATACTTGATCCCCAAACAGGACATAGGGTTCGCCACCTTGGCAGCCCGAACCTGTATAAATCTTGTGTCCCGTGTCCTTGTGCATACCTTTGAGTTCTCGGTCTCCCGATCACAATCCTCACCGCACAATCTACTACCTCGGACACCCCGTTGGTAGGTTTGCTGGTCTAAAACACTGACACCAGGAGGCCGAGGGTCAGCTCCAGCAGGAGCGGGCCACCCTCGTTGATAACCGGTCGGCGCTCGAGCGGGAGCATGCTGCTCTCGAGAGAGCGCAGACGTCGCTGAAGGAGCGGGAGGCCGAGGTCCCGAAGCTCGACGGGGAGCTGATCGCCCTCAGCATCTCAAACGCGGACCAGCTCCGGACCCTCGAGGAGCAGAGCGCCATGGTCGTCAGCTTGCAGCAGGCGGTCGAGAGCGGACGCCAAGCTCTCGAGGGGGAGAGGAAGCAGGTTGAAGGTGAGTCGCCGCTTCGTTCCTTTGTTTAGTTGATCTTCCCTTCGAGGATTCGTTCCCTTCTTGATTTTCTTTGCTCGTGGTATACAGGCCTGCGCACCGTGCTGGGGCGCGCGACCGATCGGGCCGAGACGTTGCAGGCGGCCTATGACTCTTCCGAGCAGGAGCTGGTAGAGCTGCACGCTGCGGCCCTCGAGACCTGCCGGGCGGTCGAGGAGGGCGAGGCACACACTGGAAGCTCGCTGGCGAGTCGTTTGCGCGCCCTTGGTGGGCACGTCTCGAGGCGCATGCGTCGTGCGCTTCACTTGGGCGTCCAGAAGACCCTCGGCGTGGTGCGATCCCACTACGAGGTGAACTTCGAGGCTGTGGCGTCGGGTTACGTCGTCCCGGAGGGCGTCGAGGACAAGGTGGCGACGGAGCAAGTGGACGCGCTTGCCGCTGATGCCGCCGAGACGCTCACCGAGGACTTCCTGGAGTTCTTGTTCCCGGACGCCGCTGATGCCGATGCGCCCCAAGCCTGAAGATCGCTGGGAACTTGTCCCATTTTTTGTTTGAATGTTAGTATCCGGGCCGCGTGGCCGTGTAAATAAACAAGTAAACTCCTGGAATATTTAAGCACTTGTAAATTTAAGTGGTGCTTTTTATTTATCGTGTTGTTCTGTTTCTTCCTTTGCGTGGGCGAATTCGGGTTGGGAGAGTTCGATTTTCGTGGGCAGCCCACTGGGTTGGAGGCAAGAGAAAAGGTCTGTATCCTCGCAGAGGCGTAGGCTATCTCTGGCTCGCGTGTCCTTTCCGCTTGGCCACCTGCACCCTACCTTGGTTCGCTCGAGGCCAAGGTCGAAACATACTTAGAGCGCTTGCGAGTTAAATTTTTGCGAAAAAATGGGACCATTTTTTGGGGGGGATGCCCCCCGCAAAGAGCCACCGCGGGTGACTTGGTTTTCAGGGGAAAGCCGAGTTGCCCTTCAAATTTATTGACTTGTTGTTATTTACATTGTGCTGCCAACTGGGGTGTTGGGCATGTAATTTACAACAAAAGACTTGGAAATCCTAGCTAAGGGTAGAAGTGACGTAGCTGCTGGATGTTCCAAGCGTTGGTTAGTTCCTCGCCGTTCTCGTTGGCTAGCTTGTACATGCCGGGCTTGAGCACTTTCACCACGACGTAGGGTCCCTCCCATGGGGGTGATAACTTGTGGCGGCCTCGATTATCTTGGTGTAGCCTTAGGACCAAGTCCCATTCGCTGAAGTCCCGCCGCCGCACCTTTCGAGCTTGGTAGTGCCTTAGGCACTGCTGGTACCTCGCGGAGTGTATTAGGGCCACGAGCCGTGCTTCATCCAACTGGTCCAGCGAGTCCTCGCGGGCTCGCTGGTTGGCACCTTCGTCGTAGCCCCGGACTTTGGGCGACCCGTATTCCAAGTCCGTGGGGAGGACGGCCTCCGTGCCATGGACCAGGAAAAATGGGGTGAACCCGGTGGCCCTGCTTGGGGTGGTCCTGAGGCTCCACACGACCGCTGGCAGCTCCTGGAGCCATTTCCAACCAGACTTGTTCAGCTGGTCGAAAATCCTGGGCTTGAGGCCTTGTAGAATCATGTCGTTGGCACGCTCCACTTGGCCGTTGGTCTGTGGGTGCGCCACGGCTTCCCAGTCCACACGGATGTGGAACTTGTCGCAGAACTCCAGGAACTTTTTGCCCATGAATTGGGACCCATTGTCGGTGATGATGGAGTTGGGTACTCCGAAGCGGTAGACGATGTCGGTGAAGAACGTCACTACCTGCTCCGCCCTGAGATTCGTGATGGGGCGCACCTCAACCCACTTGGAGAACTTGTCGATTGCGACCAATAGGTGGGTGTAGCCCCCGGGCGCATTCCACAAGGGCCCGACGATGTCCAGCCCCCACACGGCGAAAGGCCACGTGATGGGGATGGTCTGTAGGACGTGCACGGGAAGGTTGGACTTGCGAGCGTAGAACTGGCACCCTTCGCAGGTGCGCACGATCTCGCTGGTGTCAGCGACCGCGGTGGGCCAGTAAAAGCCCTGGCGGAACGCGTTGCCCACGAGGGTGCGGGGTGCGGCATGGTGGCCGCATACACCCGCGTGTATGTCCCGGAGGAGCTCGTGCCCCTGGGGGATGGGCACGCATCGCTGTAGGATGCTGGAGGTGGCGCGCTTGTACAGCTCGCCGTCGACGAGGGTGAAGGACTTGGACATCCTAGCGATGCGCCTGGCCTCGGACCAGTCCGAGGGGAGTTCCCCTCGGTCCATCCAGGCGATATACTTGTCGCGCCAGTCCACCTCGCTGGGGGATAGTTCGATGTCCAAGGCTTCGGCCTTGTCGGCGCCGTACCCCTCGAGGAGGGAGAGCACGTACGCCTCGTTAGAGGGGTCCTCGTCCATGGGCTCTGCGCTCGCTGGATTCGAGGGAGCCCCCGAGGGTTCCGCGTAGTTCGAGGGGTGCAGCTCGAGGTTGATGGACGGCTGGGCGACGTCCCGAGCGAAGACGTTCGGGGGGACGGTGATCCGCCCCGACGCGATCTTGGCGAGCTCGTCCGCCTCCTCGTTATACCGGCGGGGCACGTGGTTGAGCTCGATGCCGTAGAACTTGTCCTTGAGGGCCCGCACGGCCTTGCAGTACGCCTCCATCTTATCGTCGTGGCAGCTCGCGTTTTTCATGACCTGGTCGATTACGAGCTGCGAGTCCTCCCGCACGTCGAAGCGTTTGATGCCTATCTCGATGGCGATCTTGAGGCCACAAAGCAGGGCCTCGTACTCAGCCATGTTGTTCGATGCGGGGAAGTGAAGGTGCACAGCGTACTGCATGTGCTCCCCGAGGGGTGAGACGAAGAGCAGGCCCACACCCACCCCTGTCTTCATCACCGAGCTGTCGAAGTACAGAGTCCAGCATTCCGCCTGGATCTGTGGCGGCGGCAATTGCATGTCCGTCCACTCGGCTACGAAATCTGCCAAGATTTGGGACTTAATGGCCTTGCGTGGGGCGTAGGCGAGCGTTTCACCCATCAGCTCCACCGACCACTTGGCAATCCTGCCGGCCGCATCCGGGTTACGGATGATTTCCCCTAACGGAAAGGAGGAAACCACCGTGACCGGGTGAGCCTCGAAGTAGTGGCGGAGTCTGTGCCGCGCGAGAACCACTGCGTAAAGCAGCTTCTGGACTTGTGGGTAGCGCGTCTTGGTGTCAGACAAGACTTCACTGATGTAGTACACCGGCCGCTGAACTGGCAATGCGTGCCCCTCCTCCGTGCGTTGCACCACGATGACGGCGCTGACCACCTGGGTGGTCGCAGCCACGTAGAGGTACAGAGGCTCGCTGTCTTGTGGTGGTGTGAGGATTGGGGTGTGGGTATGGGACGCCTTTAGCTTATCAAGCGCCTCCTAGGCCTCGATGGTCCAGGAGAAACGCTCATGCTTCTTGAGGAGCCGGTAGAGGGGCAAGCCCTTCTCGCCGAGCCGCGAGATGAAGCGGCTCAAGGCGGCAAGGCACCCCAACACCCTTTGGACCCCCTTAAGGTCCCGAATCGGACCCATCCATTCGAGGGCTGCAACTTTTTCGGGGTTGGCCTCGATGCCTCGCTGGGAGACGATGTATCCTAAAAGCATGGCCCGCGGCACGCCAAAGACACATTTTCGGGTTTAACCTTACCCTGTTGGCCCGTAGGCAGACGAACGCGATGCGAAAGTCGCTAACCAGGTCGTCCGCCTTCCTGGTTTTTACAACTATATCATCTACGTACGCCTCAACGGTTCGCCCGATGTGGTCTCCGAAGACGTGCTGCATACATCGCTGGTATGCTGCGCCCGCGTTTCGGAGGCCGAACGGCATCGTGACGTAGCAGTACACCCCGAACGGCGTGATGAACGAAGTCGCGAGCTGGTCGGACTCCTTCATTTTTATTTGGTGGTACCCAGAATAGGTGTCAAGGAAACAGAGCAGTTCGCACCCAGCGGTCGAATCAACGATCTGATCGATACGTGGCAAAGGAAAAGGAACTTTAGGACACGCTTTAGTTAGACTAGTGTAGTCTATACACATCCGCCATTTCCCATTCTTTTTCTTTACTAATACAGGATTAGCTAGCCAAGTGGGGTGGAACACTTCCTTGATGAACCCAGCCTCGAGGAGCTTCCGCAGCTCCACTCCGATGGCCCGGCGCCGCTCCTCGTCGAAGCGGCGCAGCCGTTGCTGCACGGCGCGGAAGTGAGGTAGGATGTCAAGGGAGTGCTCGGCGACCTCCCTCGGTATGCCTTGCATGTCCGAGGGGCTCCACGCGAAGATGTCGGCGTTGGCGCGGAGAAAGTCGACGAGCACCACTTCCTATTTCGGGTCGAGGGTAGAACTGACCCTCAACGCCTTACCCTTAGGGGCAGCAGGGTCGAGGGGCACCTCCTTGGTTTGCTCAGCAGCCTCAAAGCTGCCGGCGTGCTTGGTGGTGGAGTCGAGGTCCTCGTTGACCATTTTCTCCATGTTGGCCACCAGTGCTTCGTCCAGCGCTAGAGCCTCGGCATGTTCCACGCACTCGACGTCGCAGTCGAAGGCGTGCTCGATGGATGAGCCCACGGTGATGACGCCGTTGGGCCCCGGCATCTTCATCTTGAGGTAGGTGTGGTTGGGGACCGCCATGAACTTGGCGTAGCAGGGTCGCCCGAGTATGGCGTGGTACGCGCCCCTGAACCCCGCCACCTCGAAGGTGAGCGTCTCCTTGCGGTAGTTGTCCGGCGTGCCGAACCAGACCGGCAGGTCGATCTGCCCGAGGGGCTGGACGCGCTTGCCCAGCGCGACGCCATGGAACGGCGTCGTGCTAGGCCGCAATCGGTCCACCCCCCGATCCCCGGCGGGCGCGGCGTGTGCGCGTAGAGGATGCGGAGGGCCGCCGCCTCCGTCCATTAGGACCTTCGAGAACCGCGCGTTCCCGATGATCGGGTCGACCACCGGCGGGTACCGACCCGGGTTGGGGATGCGGTTCGGGTGATCCTCCCGGCCGAACGTGATGGCGTCCTCCGACCGCCGAGGAAGGAGGGAGGCGCCTTCTCCGCGGCGAGAACCTCGGTGCCGCCCCGCTTGCGCCGGCGGTTGGACATGTCGACGGTTGGCCCCCTGAAGATGAGGAAGACATTCTCCACGGCGGGGAAGCTGCCGGCATCGCCATCACCCCTGTCCTTCTTGGCCTCGTCATCTTTCGCGGCGGCGCGGCCGTAGAACCGCTTGAGCATGTCGCACTGCTCGAGGGTGTGGTTGAGCGGCGTTTTGTGGTAGGGACATGGCTTCTGTAGCATGTCGTCGAACACTCCCGGGCCTCGAGGGGCCGGTCGAGGGCCCCGTAGAGCCGGGTCAACAGCAAGAGCTTCGCTGTCATCGTCGTCGTGCCCCTGCTCGCGCGCCTCATGGCGCGGCTTTTTTCCCTTCTTGCCCCACTTGTTCTTCTGGCGGGGCTCCTTGGACTTGCTGCCCTCCACGGCCGCGTCGTCCACGCGTTTGCCCTTCTTGCCATCGAATATCGCCCCCACTCCTCTTCGCCTGAGGCAAAGCTGGTGGCGATGTCGAACAGCTCGTTCGAGTCGACCGGCGGGCTGCGCCCGAGCTCGCGCACAAGGTCCCGGCATGTGGTGCCCTCGAGGAAGGCATGCACGATTTCGGACTGCGCCACGCTTGGGAGCTCCGTACAGCCGCTTGGAGAAGTGTCGTATGAAGTCCCGAAGCGATTCGCCGAGCCTCGGGTGCAAGAGCGCGAGTCCCGGGGAGTTCCCAGGGCGCACGTATGTGCCCTGGAAATTTCCCACGAACGTGTGGACCAGGTCGTCCCAGTTGTGGATCTGGCTGGCCGGCAGGTGCTCGAGCCACATTCGCGCCGAGTCGGCGAGGTGCAGGGGGAGGTTGCGGATGATAACCTCGTCGCTGGTGGCTCCGCCCAGCTGACACGCCAGGCGGTAGTCGTTGAGCCACACACGGGGATCCGTCTCCCCGTTGTACTTGACAATCGTCGTGGGCTGGCGGAAGCGCTTGGGGAAGGTTGTCGTGCGGATCTCCCAGCTGAACACGCGGGTTCTCGGGGGCTCCGGTGTCGGTGAGCGGTCCTCACTACTGTCGTAATGTCCACCCCGTCGAGGGTGGTAGCCCGCTACCGCCTGCAATTCCGCGTTGCTCGTTCGTTGGGCGTTGATGACGTTGCGGGTGTCGCCATCTTGGGCTTGCCCGCGTGTGTCGAGGAGCCGTTCTTTGGCCGGCGTGCACCCCGGGTTGGCGGGGCGCTCAGCTGCGCCGCCCGCGTGTACCGAGGGCTCGGGGCCTTGCTCACCTCCATCGTCCCATGCGCTCCCCTGTTGGCGGATGCGGGACGCCGAGCTTTCAGCCTGTTGGATGGCTGCTTGCTCGATGAGCGCCTGCGCCTCGCGGTGCAGGTTCCGCGCCTCGGGTGTCGAGGGGGCGGGCAGTGTTGTGGCGGCGATGAGCTTTTGGCTCGCTCACGGGGGCGTGTCCGGATTGTCGACGTTGAAGTCGGCGTTGATGCGATCGCGGGCCGGCTCCGCCAACCGACGCGCGCGCGTTCACCGCGCGCGGAGGCTTCTCCCGTGATAGAGGCGCGAAGCGCCCACACCGTGCGGTATTCTTCCGCCGCCTTGGCCTTGAGCTCGCGTGCTTGGGCCAGCTGCGCGTTGATATCGGCCCCCCTCGGCGGTGAGGGGGGAGGGGCGCTTGGCCCCGCAGCCAGGCGCGGTCCAGTTCCCAGAGCAGGAGGAACCTCTCCGTCGCCTGCACCCGCCGCGTCGGCGGTGTTTGCTGGGTCATTGGCGATTACGACGCAGCACTCCCGTGCGGGGTCGTAGCTCCCGGCGCTGGAGTCGTCGGAGTAGCCGAACCAGTAGTCCGCGGCGTCAAGGAACCGCCTGAACATCACTGGGTCCGGCACGCCAGAGAAGTCTCACTCCGCGTATCCGTGCGAGGTGGCGGGTGGCAGCTCGTCGATGGAGCCTATGGATGACTCGTCATCGGCGGAGGCGCTAGGGTCCCTGGCAACCAAGATGTGGCGGCCAGGGGGAACCCTGCGCATCGTTGTGTTGGCGTTGGTGTTGGCGACGTAGGCCGCCGTGGCGCCGTGCAGGCCGATGGGGAAGCGCAGTCCGGAGACCGAGCGCTCCCCCCGCCGGGGCGGCGACCGGTCTCGCCGAGTGAGCGCGTCCGTTGCGAGGCGACGCGCGCGGCAGACGCCGACGCTCCGACCGCACGTGTCGCGAGCGCCGGCCGGAGCGACGGCGGCGCCGTGGCGCCGATGGACCCGCGCGTCCGTGCCGGCGGGTGTTGGCGTCGTGGCGGCGCGTGCGGCGGCGACCGTGGTGAACCCGGCCTAGCGCCACGCGTGGAGTTCCTCACGGTTAGTGAGGCACATGAGGTAGTCGTTCCCCGTAGCCTGAAAGTTCAGGCCCCCGAACCGGATTTTGAATCCGGCCGGGAGGGGGTCTGAGCTTCCCATGGAGTAACGCTGACCGCGGTACTCGGTGCGAATCACCATCAAGAGAGCTAGTGATGAGTCGATCTTCAGCGCGCAGAGCACCACGGTGGGCGCCAACTGTCGGTGCAGAATGTAGTCCCGACACTAACTAGTAATAAGCACTGAGATCTACCTATCGATGGTCGGTGCTAAGCAACTAAGGACACTTGGTTTATCCTGGTTCCGGCCGGGGCCGTACGTCCAGCAGGGGTGTGCTCGGGGCACTATATTGCTTTGCACCGGGGCGCCTGTAGTGGGGTGGCTACAAGCGAGGCGGGAGAGGAGGCGCGGCTCCAAGTCCCGAGGGGAGTAATTGAGGCGAGTGCCAATATCGTGGGGGGGGCGGAGACCGTGTGAACGATCGCTATCCGTTGTCCCATGTCTGATGTCTCGTGTCTTCTCTCCCCGTGGCGGGGGGAATCGCCTCCCTTTTATAGGCCAAGGAGAGGGCAATTTACAGGCATGCCGCACTATTTAGCTACGTGTGGAGGTATGGTGTACAGTGTCGCGGAGCTGACGGCTGTCCTGACGAATCTTGCTCCAATCACGGTGTCGCGGCGTGTCCTGTGCCTGAACAGGGGTGACTTCGAGGGTGGAGGCGTAGTGGTTGACCGGGATGTCTCCAGGTGGGCTCGAGGGAGCCGTTGACGGTGATCTGTACGGGGTGGAGTAGCAGGCATGGCGGTGTCCCGTCCCCGCGTGATCAACAGCATAGGAGTAGTTGTAGCAGTGCGCGGCGTGGCGCTGCAGGGGCGGGGATGGCCGCACAGGACCGTCAGCGACGGGGATGGCGCTCCCGCTGGCCTGACGTCACGGTTTGACCCTGCAGAGTAACGAGAGGAGGGTTCGAGGGTGCGACCGGCCCCCCTTCGAGGGCGCGACGCGTTAGCCGTACTAGAGTGGGCGGCACAGTGTCACGGAGCTGACACCGGCCTCGTCGCACAGTCGCCCACAGTGGCGGGGATGGGCTCCCCCTAGGGAGTTGGCGGAACAGTGCCGGGGCGTGATTCCCAGGCGCGTGATGGCGCGGCTCTGCTGTGTCAGAGCATTAAATGCTCGTACCTGCGTGCGGGAGCAGGTGCGCTCGTGAAGGAGCCTCGAGCGAGGCGGAGCCCGCTCGAGGGAGCGTGAGCCCTCGAGCGAGGCGGACCTTGCTCGAGTGGGTGCCTTGTTGGGCCACTCTGGTGGGCCGTGGGGGCCATCGCGGCGTGGGCTGTGCTGTGTGCGTATGTTTTGTGTTATGTTCGAGGTGTGTTTGTGTTTTGTGTTTTTTGCAGGTTTTAAGCAGGATTCCCCCGGTTTTTAGGGGACCCTTGTGGCTATCCCCGACACCAGGTATGATTCTCATGAAGAGTAGCACATTCGGCTTCCATGGCATGGCGCCAATTGGGGTCGGACGGGGCATCCCGGTAGGAG
Source organism: Cenchrus americanus (assembly GCA_947561735.1). Classification (NCBI taxonomy): domain Eukaryota; kingdom Viridiplantae; phylum Streptophyta; class Magnoliopsida; order Poales; family Poaceae; genus Cenchrus; species Cenchrus americanus. The sequence goes on from OX387241.1 coordinate 193,920,176, forward strand.
TGGGGGATGGGTGAGAGTACCTCAGAGTGGAGAGCAGTCCGCGGTTGATGGAAGCCAGACTTGCCGCGTGTGGCCATGCTGTGGGAGTTGGTGACCGGAGGGATCGGGACGGCGCCCGGCGGTAGTGATGGCCTGTGCTTGATGTAGCAAGGCGGGGATGGGATGAAGGTGGAGCGTCGAGGGGGGCGTTTGGTGGAGGTGCAGGTGCGCGCCGAGAGTAGACGCGCACGACCGGCGGCTTGGAGAGCGCCGGGGCCATGGGGGCCGGTGGGGGCGGCGCGGTGCCGTGGCGACGAAGACGGGGGCGTCGGAGCGGGGGGGGGTCGCAGGGGGTGCCGGCGCAGGGAGCGCCTCAGGCATCGGCGCAGGGGGTGCCGGCACGGGAGCCGCCACAGGCATTGGGGATGGTGATGACGACACTGTCGGCAGGGGTGGCGGTGGAAATCCTGGAAGAGGACTGGGTGGGGGAGACCGCGTGCCTGGGCTGGGGAAGGTGAGCCGAGAGTACGCAGTGCTCGGCCCAGCGGTGGGTCTGGAAGTAGGGGCCTCGAGGGGAGTAGCCCGGGAAGCCGAGGAAATAGGCCCGGGAGTGCCAGAGCAGCCTGCAGAGGGGTAAAACACTTGCACAAAGTCATCTTCATTAGTTAGAAATTCAAGTTCCTTAGGGGACGAAGAAGATTGGGAATGAGCAAAAGGGAATGTCGTCTCATCGAAGACGACATGGCGGGAGATGATGACGTGGTTGGTGGTGAGATCAAGGCACTGGTAGCCTTTGTGATCGGGGGAATAGCCAAGGAATGCACATAAGGTGGAACGAGGGGCGAGTTTGTGTGGGGCGGTGGCTGTGAGGTTGGGGTAGCTGGTGCAGCCGAACGCGCGTAAATCGTGGTAGGATGGAAGGATGTCGTGGAGAGCAAAGAAAGGAGTGCTCATATGCAAGGTTTTAGTAGGGAGGCGATTGAGGAGATGGGTGGCGGTGGCCAAGGCATCAGCCCAGTAGATGGGAGGCATGGATGCCTGAAATAGAAGGGTTCTAGTGGTGTTGTTGAGGGTGCGAAGGATGCGCTCGGCTTTTCCATTTTGTTGGGAGGTGTAAGGGCAAGACATGCGTAGTGAGACACTGTTGGCAAGAAAGAAACAACGAGAGGCGGAGTTAACAAATTCGCGACCATTATCACATTGCACAGATTTGATTGTGCACCCGAATTGAGTGTGAACATGGGCAAAGAAATTGGAGAGGGTGGAAAAAGTTTCTGACTTGAGGCGAAGAGGGAAAGTCCACACAAAGTGAGAGCAATCATCCAAAATGACTAAATAGTATTTAAAACCGGATACACTAGGAACTGGTGACGTCCATAAGTCACAGTGAATTAAATCAAAATTTAGAGAGGCCCGTGAGGGGGAACTGTGTTGACGGTGTATTTTGGTACACCTAGCATGTTCATTACACTTTGGTTGGTTTTGATTATGGAACTAACCCGCTACTAGGCACACTAATCATATAACAAGTTCATCTTTGTGCATGCATTTGGAAGTGTTGTGTTTATGCAGGAAAACATGGACATAAAGGACGGATTCGCAACAAGTTCAAAGGAGCATTTACGGAGTCTTGTTCGTGTTCATGAGCTTGATGAAATCACTTCCAATGGTGGCAAGGACCGAAGTGCTACGAGGAACACCCCCGAGGATTGAAGCGTAAAAGACCGAACTTCATGCGAAGAAAACCTCCATCTTGGACGCGAGGATAACATCACCAAAATCATGCAAGTGGAGAGGGCAAAGTACATAAATGCATAAGGACCCACGGAGTGAAAGGGGCGACCGAACCGGGCCGAGGTGGGCCCAGGCCGGTCGGCCCGGGCGGCCGGCCCGGCCACCCACTTCGGTGGCCGGTTCGGTCCCGTTTTCCTTGCACCCGAAGGATCTTGAACCCAAAAAGCACCGGGCGCCGCCATTCGACGCAGGGGAGAGCCATTCGCACCGAGAGGCCATCCACAAGCTAGAGAGAGGAGGAGGATCTCCGGAGGGAGATCAACCACCTCGAAGGAAGCACCCTCTCGTGGAGAAGAAGGAAGACACCGTCGGAAGGGAAACCATGATCAACGGTGCCATGATCAGCACCTTGATGGGGTAATCTTCTCATTTGTCCATGGGTTGTAATCGATCTTGAGATGTAATCGCACTTTGTCGGATTATCTATCTATCATCTTGTGTTGAATATACTTTAATGCTTAAGGTTAGCTACCATGCCGAATGCTTCCTTGGATCCATTCAATACGCCGTGTCCATCATAGGTCTAGTCATGAATACCTTCGCGTAGTGACAGTACGAGAGGAGGGAAAGGGTGAAACCATGGTCACAACCCCCGATAGATTAGATTGGTTTTCATGTCTTTAAGCAATTGCATGCTCTAGTTTCGTAGACCCATGGGCGAGTGTCTTCTACCTTGATCGTTTATAGTTCTCTCTAGTGTAATTTAGTTGTTTTCTAGTTTAATAATAGTTAGGGTTTTAGTAGCTAGTGTGTAAAAGTAGATTAAACGCTTGTAATCCCCTTGCTCCGCGGATTGACAAGAACCTTGGGAATCCCATGGTGAAAAAGGTGTGGGGTCCGTACGCTTGCGGATCGTAGAGGGATACGTATTTTATCTGTCAACAAGCCCCTTTTTCTGGCACCGTTGTCGGGGAGCAAGCTAGTTTACATCGTTTGATTTGCATTTAACTTAGTTTTATATTTTAGTTTATCTTTTTGTTATTGTTTTTACCTTATTGTCTAGATGGCGTTCGTTAATCAACCCGTGGAAGAAACGGAGAAATCATTAAGGGATTACGCTAGCCCTCGATGTGAAGACATAAAAGTACAAGAGTCGGATTCGAAGCTCGAAGCGACCAAGTATGATATTAAATCCAAGATCATCGAGATGGTGGCGGCAAACCCGTTTGAAGGGATGGTTACGGAGAACCCATATGGACACATAAGGAATTTCACGACAATATGCAACACGGTGCGTCAAGAAGGAGTGCCCGATGAATGGTTCAAATGGAATCTCTTTCCCTACTCACTTGCTGGCAATGCAAAGACATGGTACTCGTTTGCGTCCTTTGAAGTTGAAGGCAATAAGAACAAGTTGATGAAGAAGTTTTGCGAGAAGTTCTTTCCAATTAGCAAGGTTCAACATCTAAGGAGGCAAGTGATCAATTTCATGCAAGGAGAAGAGGAAGGGATAGACCAAGCCTGGGATAGGTTTAATGGGTTGATCGAACAAGGACCAAAACTCGGCTTCACCGGTGACGTACTCTTGCATACATTTTTCTTTCCCTAACCCCTAGTTGCATGCAACACGTCGAAATGTGTGCAGGCGGGGATCTCATGGAGAAAACACTCACGGAGGCCGCCCAACTTCTACAAAAAGTTAGTAAAGCGGCTGCCATGCGAAGAGATTGGGAAACAAGACTTGCGGAAGAGCCGGAATATAATTCAAGGAAGAGGAAGTGTGCTGAATTTTCTAAAGAGGCAACCCCGGAAGTCACAAAAGAGGAACCAATCGCGGAAAAGCTTGGAGAAGAACACAACAAGTCAAGAACTACCCCGAGCATCGACTTCGCCGTACCAAATGAGACAAACAAGAGAAGCATGTCAAGCGCGAAGCCACTACGGGAGTTCGAGCCAATGGATTGGGTTCCTATTGATTACGGAGAAGTATTAGACAAGAGAAGACCGTTCCCTAATCAAAAGGGAATGGCGAGAGCATTGGAAGTGGATTTCCCACCGGAGAAGAAAGCGGAAAATTCATACGACCTTGAAACCACCGGTGAGATCTTTCATAAGCTCTTTGGAGATGACATAGTGGATCCGGAACACATAGCCGAGGTGAAGAGAATCATGGGGATCAAGCCTGAAGCATCACCATACGCTCGCCTCGCCGAAATTTACGGAATAGGATCCGGAGAAGAAGAGAAGATGGCACCACGCTTGAGTTGCGAGATCAACAGAGTTCAATGCAAAGCTTTATGCGACATCGGAGCACAAGTAAGTGTCCTATCTTCTAAAATTTACGATAAAGTTCAAGACCACAACCTAGACTTAGCTCCAACATCAACGAAATTAATTATGGGAGATGGTAGAACTATCAAACCTCTATGTATTGCTTGCAACATGAAAGTAAAAATCTCTAGAAACTATATACCAACCGATTTCTTTGTTATTGATGCTTACCATAGTAATCATGATCACATAATCCTAGGTAGGCCCTTCTTAAGTTGGTTGATGCCGTGTTAGATGCCGGAGAAGGCAAAGTAACAATGAACCTTAATGGAACAAAGTACACATATAACTTTCTTCGTGCTTCTAAACACCTTACACCCTTTCCTCCCGAAGATGAAGAAGTAGAAGAGATAGATAGCCTTTGTTTTGTTGAAACCCTTAGAGACCCGTTGCAAAGAGCGATGGAGAATCAAATTAGTGATCAACAAGATGAAGAACTAGAAGAAGAAACAAAAGGCTTAGAACCACATGATGGAAGCGTGGAGGAAGGAAAATTCGAAGACATTGGAGAAATAAAACCTGAGGAGCCACAAGCGCCCGAGGTAGACCTTAAACCTTTGCCCAAAGGATTAAAGTATGAATTTTTGGGCCCCGACAAGACCTATCCAGTCATCGTGAGCGACGAGTTGAGTCCCGAAGAAAATGAGGCGTTGCTGATTTTATTGAAAAAACATAGGAAGGTGATTGGATATTCGATTAATGATCTCAAAGGTATTAGCCCAGCCTTTTGCACTCATCGTATACCAATGTAAGCCCGTAGTGGACCACCAAAGGAGGCTAACTCATGCCATGCGAGAGGTAGTAAAGAAAGAGGTCATCAAGTTACTTGATGCCGAATCATCTACCCTAGCTTCCGCATAGCGAATGGGTGAGCCCGTACATTGAGTACCAAAGAAAGGAGGTTTGACCGTGGTGAATAATGAGAAGAACGAATTGATACCGCAAAGGACCGTGACCGGTGGCGGATGTGTATCGATTATCGTAAGCTTAACAAAGTGATGAAGAAAGATCACTTCCCCCTACCGTTCATCGACGAGATGCTCGAGAGGTTAGCAAACCACGCTTATTTTTGCTTTCTCGATGGGTACTCGGGGTTCATGCAAATTCCCATTCACCCGGACGATCAACACAAGACAACGTTTACTTGCCCTTACGGAACGTTTGCATATATAAGGATGCCCTTCGGTCTATGCAACGCTCCGGCCTCTTTTCAACGTTGCATGATGGCCGTATTTTCGGAATTCATTGAGGAGATTGTCGAGGTGTTCATGGATGATTCTTCCGTTTATTTGAAGACGTTCATGGATTGCCTGGCAAACTTGGAAAAGGTCCTCACGAGGTGTGTGGAGGTAGACTTGGTGTTAAATTGGGAAAAGTGCCACTTCATGGTTAGGCAAGGCATAGTGCTCGGACATGTTATATCCGAGAGAGGAATTGAAGTGGACAAGGCTAAGGTAGAGACGGTTGAGCAACTCCCACCTCCTACGGATGTTAAGTCCTTAAGGAGCTTTCTAGGCCATGCCGGATTCTATAAAAGATTTATCGAGGACTTCTCGAAGATCACTAAGCCTTTAACGCATCTTCTTCAAAAGGATGTGGCTTTTGACTTCGATGAGAAGTGCCTAGCGGCATTCCGGACCTTGAAAAATGCGTTGGTGAGTGCTCCCATCATCCAACCTCCGGATTGGAGCCAACCTTTCGAGATCATGTGTGACGCAAGTGACTACGCCGTAGGTGCGGTCTTGGGTCAAAGAAAGGAAGGCCGAGTTCACGCCGTTTACTATGCTAGCCATACTCTTAGTGGGGCACAATTAAATTATGCGACTACGGAAAAGGAGTTGCTAGCGGTGGTATTCGCTTTCGAAAAATTCAGATCTTACATCGCGAACTTGAAGGTCATTGTTTACACCGATCACACAGCCATCAAGTATCTCTTGGCTAAGAAGGAAGCTAAACCACGTTTGATTCATTGGATCCTTCTTCTCCAAGAGTTTGATGTTGAAATTTGTGATAAAAAGGGGGTGGAAAATGTTGTGGCCGATCATTTGTCTAGGATGAATCGTGGACAAGATGATAAAGAAACCATCGAAGATAAGATGAGAGATGACCACCTCTATCGAGTGCTTGATGAAGATACTTGGATGATCGATATCATTCGAGCAATTCGAAAGATGCCTCTCGATCATCTAGATAAAAACTCTCAAAAGAAGGTAATCTCCAAAAGTAGGAAATACTTTTAGGATGCACCATACCTCTTCAAACTTGGCAATGATGGAGTGATGAGAAGATGTGTGCCAAAAGAAGAGAGGGTTGAGATTTAGAGGAAGTGCCACTCGGCGGAGTACGGTGGGCACTATAGCCATTTTTGAACCCAAGCAACAGTATGGTCGAGCGGATTCTTTTGGCCAGAGATGCATGAAGATACTAAAAGATATGTTGCATCGTGCCCCGAATGCCAAAGAACCGGAAACATCTCTCAAAGAAATTCTATGCCTTTGAAATACAACCTACAAATCGACATATTCGATGTATGGGGTATAGACTTCATGGGGCCTTTTAAAAACTCATTTGGATTTGAGTATATCCTAGTCATGGTTGATTATGTATCCAAGTGGGTAGAGGCTATACCATGTCGTAAAGCTTCCACGGAGGAGTCCATTACTATGATCAAGAACGTGATTTTTTCCTCGTTTCGGTACACCGAGAATCTTGATAAGTGATGGAGGAACTCACTTCACCGGGAAGAATTTCAAAAAGTGCTTGTCCAAGTTGGGAATTGAGCATAGGGTCTCTACGGCCTATCACCCACAAACCAACGGACAAGCGGAGACGTCAAATAGGTAATTAAAAAGCATCCTCAACAAAACCATTGAGAAGGGAGGCAAAGATTGGTCAAAGAAATTAGACGGAGCTTTATGGGCTTATCGAACGGCGTTCAAAACACCGATAGGTATGACCCCTTATCAATTCGTCTATGGAAAAGCTTGCCACCTTCTGGTTGAGTTGGAACATAAAGCCTATTGGGTGATTAAAGAGATGAACCTCGATCTCGATGCCGCGGTGGTAAAACGAAGGATCCAAATAAGTGAGCTAGAGGAGTTGAGGTTGAAAGCATATGAAAATGCAAGCATATACAAAGAGAGAATCAAAATGTGGTATGATAAAAGATTGGAAAAGAAAGAATTCAAAGATGGAGATAAGGTCCTCCTCTACAATTCGAGGTTTAAAACCTTCGGAAAGGGGAAATTGCAAAGCAAGTGGGACAGACCTTATGTTGTGTATTCGGTGTTCTCCAACGGAGCGGTAACCATTATGGATATAAACGGCGATCAATTTGTGGTGAATGGTCAGCAGCTTAAGGTTTACTACGAACCCGACGTTGTGCCCCTTCACCATGTTGATGTCTTCACCATGGAAGAAGAGCCCGAACGTCCCGCCTAGGATGAAAAACAAGGCATGAATTTATGTAAATAGTTTTTCTTTTAGTTTTCTGGAGTTTCTCGCGAAGATTTACTGGGCCAACTTTTTCCCATGGGCTAAGGGCGGTATGCGAAAAACTGGACCGGCCCGGCCCCCGAGATAGGTGGGCCGGCCGGCCCAGGCCGACCGGCCCATGTGGGTCCCGGCTGTCATATGGACCTCCCTGGACCCGCTACCTCGGTGGGTACCAGGACCGACTACTCGGTGGGCCCCTGGGACTACCCGGCTTGCGCTGCACGACACCTGAAGACGTGGAGCACAAGGACTACACAGGAGTAGTACTCGGTTAGGGAGCTGTACATGTTCCGCACTGTATAGAGGACTCCTAGACGTACTCGACTAGTACTCTCTCCCTACTCCGACTTGTAACCCCGCCTCCCGACTATATAAGGCGAGGCGAGGGACCGATCTCTAGCATCCAATCTCATCTCATACAACTCACGGCGCACTATTGCACCATCTTGTAACCGTGCCCAATCAATCCCGAGCTACACAAAGACATACGGGACGTGGGGTATTACGCACCTCGCGGCCCGAACCCGTCTAAATTGTGTGCCACGTGTCTCTTCCTTCGAGTTACCGATCTCGGCGAGTCACATTCATCTACTTCGGGTACTCCCCTTAGTAGGTTGCCGGTCTAAAACACCGACACCGGCGCGCCCGGGTAGGGGCTCTCGCCCGAGATCACATGGCGAACTCGACGGCTCCCATCTACTTCAAGCCAACCGTCGCCTTCAACCGCGGCGACACCTTCGTGTTCGGTGCTCGGGTCCGCACCGCCGACGGCGCGGGCTCCTTCCGGCGGCGCCTAACCATGCAGCCCCAACCCGAAGACAAAGCTTTGTGACGCTTCCCGAAGTTGTCACGGGCGAACTCGCCGCAAGTTCGGCGAAATTTCGCTCTTCAACCACCACGCCGACTTCGAGCTCAAGTCCGCTTCCACCTCGAACTCGACGTCGCCATGGGCCATCGCATGCGAGCCGGCTACTCGCCCATCGCAGCGGTCCCCTCACCTCGCGAGCGCTCCGTGCGTGGCCCCCCGCATCCTCGGCCGGGCCCGCACGGGGGCTCCCACCTCCGCGCCGGGCCGGCAAGGAGCCCGTGCTCGAGTACAACTCGGACTCCGACGCCACCCCTGATCGCGCTTCGGACTCCAGCCCTCTCGCCGAGTTCTACTCGAACCCGGATTACGAGTTCGACTTCGGGTCGGACCCTGAGGAGCCCGAGTCCGAGGACAACTCCACCGAGCTTCCCTTGTCAGGGCCAGCCTCTGGGCTGGTTATAACATCCACGCCGGCTGGGAGATACGTCTACTGGCCAGACCGCAAGCCTGCTGACCTGATAAAGGGAGACTCACGCTACGTCGCCTACATCGACTCGCTACCGTTCCAGGAGGGAACACCCCTAGCCCGGGCTGACTCAAGCACACCAACTGAGGTGGCACCCTCTGAGTCCAGCCTTGGTACCCCCGATCGCCAAGTCTTCATGGCTGCTGGCGACACCCCAGGGCCTTCAGGCACGGCTCAGGACAAGTACCTGGAAGACATCTCCTCCGACGAGCTCTTTGCTGATGCGCCACCGAACGAGAACCCTGCAGACAGAGACGCTCGACGTGAGCGTAACCGGAAGCGCAGAGAATGCCGCCGGCGCCTCCGCGACAACTTCCCCGTCCGCAACCTTGCAGAAGCTCTCGAGGTAGTCGAGAGCAGAATACACACTACCCCCGAGCAATGCCTCATGTCGATCATAGCGATCGCACGCCAGGCTCAGGGCATACGCGCTGGAGAGGTCATCGCCAAGCTCGCTGAAGACGCCTACTTCATGCGGGTCGACAACAGAGTGAACTAACCTCCTCCGGCCAGGCACCGCGACAACAAAGCCACGAGTCGCAGCGCCAGCAACGGTCCTAACCGTACTCGAGCTGACCTCCCAGCCGAGCCAAACCGTCGTCGCTCCAATGCCGACGGACCCTCACAGCACGACCACAGCAACCGAGAAGTCGTCCCTCACCGTGCTCCGGCCGGCGGGGGCGGCAATGATCCTGACAACGGCGGCAGCGACGGCGGAAGCTCCAACCATGGGGCCAACAGGAGGGCTAGAGGCGGCGGCGGTCGCGGCGGCCGAGGCCACGCAAACGCCCACGCCTGCGGCGCCCCTCACAGGGCGGCTACGATGCCCGCCAGAAAATCGAGGAGCTGCGGCGGAAGAAGTCGACCACTGCCGCTGAGGGCGACGGCTTCCCCGCCTTCTCACCTCGACTTCGCAACCTGCTTCTCCCCGACAAGTTCAAGCCTTTGGGGATCACCAAGTACGATGCGAAGCAGGATCCCATCCAGTGGCTCAGGTGCTACGCTCTCTCCATCGAGAACGCTGGCGGCAACAGCGACACCAAGTGCCTCTACTTCCCCTTCTGCCTGGACCAAGCACCACTCACTTGGCTCGAGTCGCTGGATAAGCACTCAATCGACAAGTGGGATCAGCTGAAGGAGCAGTTCACAAGCAACTTCACGGGCGCCATGGGCCGATCGGGTACTCGCATGGACCTGGCCATGATCAAGCAGGAACAAGGCGAGACCCTCCGCAAGTACATGCGCCGCTTTTTCGACAAGCGCGCTACCGTCGTCGACGTCACCGACAAGGAGGTCATCGACCTCTTCCAGGACGGCCTCTACCACCGCCGCACCTTTGAAGACTTCGGTCGTCGCCGTCCCAGGTCCATCCCCCACCTCAAGGACATGATCACGTCCTGGGCGGATGAAGAGGACAAGGCCAATGCCAAGTACGACGCCATCCGTGGCAAGACCAAGCAGAACCAGGGCGGCGGCAGCGGCAGCAACGCAAACCAAGGCGGCCGCAACAACAACAACTACTACTACTACTCGGGTCCCAACCGCAAGAGCAAGCCAGACAATACTGTCACGGCTATCCAGCGCCCTGCGAAAGGGAGCTCGAAGAAGAACTCCGGCGGTTTCAAAGACCTGCTGAAGGAGAAGTGCCCGTGGCATCCAAACGGCAACCACACCACCGAACAGTGCTACCAACTCAGGCATGCACTCAAGGAGACGCCAGAGCCACCGCACCCTCATGACCAAAAGGGCAAGAAGAAGGACGGCGACAACAATGACTTCCAGGAGCCAGACAAGACCGTCAACGTCCTCTTCGGCGGATTGCCCAGCAGGCGGGAGCAGAAGGCTACCCGTCGTGAAGTGATGTCCATTGAACCCGGCGGTCCCGACCCCCTCTCAAGTGGTCGGAGGTACCCATCACCTTCTCCCGCGCGGATCAATGGACCAGCTTCTCCGAACCGGACGATTCCCCCTCGTCCCGAAGCCGGTGGTGGCGGTGCTCCAAGCTCAACAAGGTGCTTATCAACGGTGGAAGCGGGCTTAACGTCCTTTTCACCAAGACCTTGAAGAAAATGAAGCTCGACATCACCCATATGCTCACCAAGAGCAACACGCCCTTCTACGGCATCGTCCCTGGCAACGCGGCTATTCCACTGGGCTCAGTGGTCCTGCCAGTTACCTTTGGGGCGTCTCGGGACAACTACCGTACCGAGTACATCAAGTTCGAGGTCGCGGACTTCGAGACCTCCTACCACGCCATCCTCGGCAGACCGGCCATCGCCAAGTTCATGGCGGTGCCCCACTACACCTACTTGGTACTCAAAATGCCAACCCCAGCTGGTGTACTCTCCCTCCAAGGGGACCTGAAGATCTCCCACGACTGCGACACAGAAGCCGTGGAGATCGCCTCCACAAATCAAGTACCCAACGCGATGATGGAGGTCTACGCTGCGTCGAAGAAGCTTGCCACAAGCGAACTCGACAACCCAGAGAAGTCTGACAGCACCAACAAGCCTCAGCCACCTGAGGAGGTACTCGTCAAGACGGTCGACCTCGGGACAGGCGACCCCAGCAAGACCACCATCATCGGGGCAGGCCTCGACCCCAAATAGGAAGACGCGCTCGTCGGCTTCCTTCGGGCTAACCGCGACATCTTCGCGTGGAAGCCGACGGACATGCCGTGAGTGCCCGTGGAGCCGATTGAGCACCGCCTCAACGTCGATCCTAAGGCCACCCCCAAGCGACAACACCTCCGACGCTTCGCCGACGACGGACGGGACGCCATCAAGAAGGAACTCGCCAAACTACTCGCGGGCCGGCTTCATCGAAAAGTCTTCCATCCCGAGTGGCTTGCCAACCCCGTCCTCGTCCGCAAGAAGAACTCGAACGAGTGGAGGATGTGCGTCGTCTACACCGACCTCAACTAGCCCCCGCCCCAAGGACCCCTTCGGTTGCCACGGATTGATCAAGATCGACTCCACGGCGGGCCGCAACCTCGCTCTCGCTTCCTCAACCGCTACTCCGGGTACCACCGGATCGCGATCAAGGAAGAAGACCAGGAGAAGACCGCGTTCATCACCCCGTTTGGCGCGTCTTGCTACACGACCATGTCCTTCGGGTTGAAGAACGCCGCGCTACCTACCAACAAGCTATCCAGGCCTGCTTCAAGAGGCAACTCAACAAGAACGTTGAGGCCTATGTGGATGACGTGGTTGTCAAGACCAGGGATTCCAGTACCCTCATCGACGACCTTGAAGAGACCTTAGCATCACTGCGCGAGTACCGCTGGAAGCTCAACCCGAACATGTGCGTCTTCGGCGTCCCTTCGGGCAAACTACTCGGCTTCATCATCAGCCAGCGCGGCATCGAAGCCAACCCCGAGAAGATCTCCGCCATCACTAGCATGAAAGCTCCCACGTGTCGTATGGACCTCCCTGGGCCCACTACCTCGGTGGGTACCAGGACCGACTACTCGGTGGGCCCCTGGGACTACCCGGCTTGCGCTACACGGCATCTGAAGGCGTGGAGCACAAGGACTACACAGGAGTAGTACTCGGTTAGGGGAGCCGTACATGTTCCGCACCGTATAGAGGACTCCTAGACGTACTCGACTAGTACTCTCTCCCTACTTCGACTTGTAACCCCTCGCCTCTCGGACTATATAAGGCGAGGCAGGGACCAATCTCCGGCATCCAATATCCTCTCATACAACTCACGGCGCACCATTGCACCATCTTGTAATCGTGCCCAATCAATCCGTAGCTACGCAACATACAGGACGTAGGGTATTACGCACCTCGCGCCCGAACTCGTCTAAATTGTGTGCCACATGTCTCTTCCTTCGAGTTACCGATCTCGGCGAGTCACATTCATCTACTTCGGGTACTCCACGTAGTAGGTTGCCGCCCAAAACACCGACACCGGCGCGCGCCGTAGGGGCTCTCGCCCGAGATCACATGGCGAACTCGACGGCTTCCGTCCACTTCAAGCCAACCGTCGCTTTCAACCGCGGCGACACCTTCGTGTTCGGCGCCTGGGTCTGCACCGCTGATGGCGCGGGCTCCTTCCCGCCGCCGCCCCCGACCATGCGGCCCAACCCGAAGACAGAGCTTCGTGACGCTTCCCCGAAGTTGTCACAGAACTCGCCGGCGAGTTCGGCGAAATTTCACTCTTCAACCACCACGCCGACTTCGAGCTCGAGTCCGTCTCCAACCCGAACTCGACGTCGCCATGGGCCATCGCATGCGAGCCGGGCCGCTCGCCCATCGCAGGCGGTTCCCTCACCACGCGAGCACTCACATGGCCCCCCGCATCCTCGGCCGGGCCCGCACGGGGGCTCCCACCCCGCGCCGGGCCGGGCAAGGAGCCCGTACCCGAGTACGGCTCGGACTCCGACGCCGCCCCCGATCGCGCTCCGGACTCCGGCCCCTCTCTCCGAGTTCTACTCGAACCGGACTACGAGTTCAACTTCGGGTCGGACCCCGAGGAGCCCGAGTCCGAGGACAACTCCACCGAGCTTCCCTAGTCGGGGCCGGCCTCTCCGGGCCGGTTATAAAATCCACGCCGCCGAGAGATACGCGTCTGCGGCCGGACCGCAAGCCTGCTGACCTGGTGAAGGGAGACTCACGCTACGTCGCCTACATCGACTCGCTACCGTTCCAGGAGGGAACACCGCTAGCCCGGCCGACTCAAATACACCAACTGAGGTGGCACCCTCTGAGTCCAGCCTTGGCACCCCCGATCGCCAAGTCTTCATGGGCGCCGGCGACACCCCGGGGCCTTTAGGCACGGCTCGGGACAAGTACCGGAAGACATCTCCTCCGACGAGCTCTCTCCGCCGATGCTCCACCAAATGAGACTCCGGCGGACAGAGACGCTCGACGTGAACGAAACCGGAAGCGCAACGAACGCCGCCGACGCCTCCGCGACAACTTCCCCCGTCCGCAACCTCGTGGAAGCTCTCGTGGCGGTCGAGAGCAGAGTACACACTACCCCCCGAGCGCGTTGCCTCATGTCGATCGCGGCCGATCGCACGCCGGAGCTCGGGGCATACGCGCCGGAGAGGTCATCGCCAAGCTCGGCCGAAGAAGCCTACTTCATGCGGGTCGACAACAGAGTCAACCAACCTCCTCCAGCTAAACCCCGCGACAACGAAGCTACTAGTCGCAGCGCCAACAACGGTCCCAACCGTACTCGAGCTGACCTTCCAGCCGAGCCAAACCGTCGTCGCTCCAACGCTGGCGGACCTTCACAGCAAGACCACGGCAACCGAGAAGTTGTTCCCCATCGCACTCCGGCCGGTGGCGGCGGCGGCGCGACGGCGGCAACTCCAACCATGGGGCCAACAGGAGGGCCGGAGGCGGCGGCGCCCGCGGCGGCCGAGGCCACGCGAATGGCCCACGCCTCCGGTGCCTCACATGGCGGGTACGACGCTCTCCCGGAAGATTGAGGAGCCGAGGCGGAAGAAGTCGACCACCGCCGCCGAGGGCGACGGCTTCCCCGCCTTCTCACCTCGACTTCGCAACTTGCTCCTCCCCCGACAAGTTCAAGCCTTTGGGGATCACCAAGTACGACGCGAAGCGGATCCCATCCAATGGCTCCGATGCTACGCCCTCTCCATCGAGAACGCCGGCGGCAACGGCGACACCAAGTGCCTCTACTTCCCCTTCGCTCGGACCAAGCACCACTCACATGGCTCGAGTCGGCCGGACAAGCACTCGATCGACAAGTGGGAGCAGGCCGAAGGAGCAATCACAAGTAACTTCGCGGCGCCATGGGCCGATCGGGTACTCGCATGGACCTGGCCATGATCAAGCAGGAACAGGGCGAGACCCTCCGCAAGTACATGCGCCGCTTTTTCGACAAGCGCGCTACCGTCGTCGACGTCACCGACAAGGAGGTCATCGACCTCTTCCAGGACGGCCTCTACCATCGCCGCACCTTCGAGGACTTCGGTCGCCGTCGCCCCAAGTCTATCCCCCACCTCAAGGACATGATCACGTCCTGGGCGGATGAAGAGGACAAGGCCAACGCCAAGTACGACGCCATTCGTGGCAAGACCAAGCGAATCCGGGGCGGCGGCGGCGCGGCAACGCAAATTAAGGCGGCCGCAACAACAACAACAACAACAATTACTCGGGCCCAACCGCAAGCGCAAGCCGGACAACACCGTCGCGGCTATCCCCGCCGCCCGCAAAGGGGAACTCGAAGGAGAACTCCGAAGTGGCTTCAAGGACCCGCTCGAAGGAGAAGTGCCCGTGGCATCCAAACGGCAATCACACTACCGAGCGTTGCTACCAACTCGAGCATGCACCCAAGGATACGCCGGAGCCGCCGCACCCTCACGATCAAAAGGGCAAGAAGAAGGACGGCGACAACAATGACTTCCGGGAGCCGGACAAGACCGTCAACGTCCTCTTCGGCGGATTGCCCGACGAGCGGGAGCGAAGGCTACCCGTCTTGAAGTGATGTCCATCGAGCCGGTGGTCCCGACCCCTCTCGGTGGTCGGAGGTACCCATCACCTTCTCCCGCGCGGACCAATGGACCGGCTTCTCTTCGAACCGGACGGTTCCCCCTCGTCCTGAAGCCAGTGGTGGCGGGCTCCAAGCTCAACAAGGTGCTCATCGACGGTGGAAGCGGGCTCAACGTCCTCTTCACCAAGACCTTGAAGAAAATGAAGCTCGACATCACCCACATGCTCACCAAGAGCAACACGCCCTTCTACGGCATCGTCCCCGGCAACGCGGCTATCCCACTGGGCTCAGTGGTCCTGCCAGTTACCTTCGGGGCGTCTCGGGACAACTACCGTACCGAGTACATCAAGTTCGAGGTCGCGGACTTCGAGACCTCTTACCACGCCATCCTCGGCAGACCGACCATCGCCAAGTTCATGGCGGTGCCCCACTACACCTAATTGGTACTCAAAATGCCAAGCCCGGCCCGGTGTACTCTCCCTACAAGGAGACTTGAAGATCTCCCACGACCGTGACACATAAGTCGTGGAGATCGCCTCTACAAATCAAGTACCCAACGCGATGATGGAGGTCTACGCCGCGTCGAAGAAGCTTGCTACAAGTGAACTCGACATCCCGCAGAAGTCCGATAGCACCAACAAGCCTCGGCCCACCCGAGGAGGTACTCGTCAAGACGGTCGACCTCGGAACGGGCGACTCCAAGCAAGACCACCACCATTGGGGCCGGCCTCGACCCCAAATAGGAAGACACGCTCATCGGCTTTCTTCGGGCTAACCGCGACATCTTGGCGTGGAAGCCGCCGGACATGCCGGGAGTGCCCGGGGAGCCGATTGAGCACCGCCTCAACGTCGATCCTAAGGCCACCCCCAAGCGACAACACCTCCGACGCTTTACCGAAGACAAACGGTGACGCCGTCAAGAAGGAACTCGCCAAGCTACTCGCAGTGGCTTCATCGGAGAAGTTTTCCATCCCGAGTGGCTCGCCAACCCGGTCCTCGTCCGCAAGAAGAACTCGAACGAGTGGAGGATGTGCGTCGACTACACCGACCTCAACAAGCACGCCCCCAAGGACCCCTTCGGGTTGCCGCGGATGGATCAAGTCATCGACTCCACGGCGGCCGCAACTCGCTCTGCTTCCTCGACCGCTACTCGGGTACCACCAGATCGCAATCAAGGAAGAAGACCAGGAGAAGACCGCGTTCATCACCCCGTTTGGCGCGTACTGCTACACGACCATGTCCTTCGGGTTGAAGAACGCCGGCGCTACCTACCAACGAGCTATCCAGGCTTGCTTCAAGAGGCAGCTCAACAAGAACGTCGAGGCCTACGTGGATGACGTGGTTGTCAAGACCAGGGACTCCAGTACCCTCATCGACGACCTTGAAGAGACCTTCGCATCACTGCGCGAGTACCGCTGGAAGCTCAACCCGAACAAGTGCGTCTTCGGCGTCCCTTCGGGCAAACTACTCGGCTTCATCATCACCCCGCCGCGGCATTGAAGCCAACCCCGAGAAGATCTCCGCCATCACCAACATGAAAGCTCCCACGAGCATCAAAGACGTCCAGAAGCTGACAGGGTGCATGGCGGCGCCGACCGCATTCATCTCGAGGCTAGGAGAACGGGGCCTCCCCTTCTTCAAACTACTCAAGCATCACGAGAAGTTCGTGTGGACTCCGTAGGCGGATCAAGCCCTTGCCCGGCTCAAGGACTTCCTATCAAAGCCACCGATCCTCACGGCTCCTCACAAGGGCGAGCGACATCGCTCTACCTCGCCGCGACTACTCACGTGGTCGGTGCATCGCCATCGTTGTCGAGCGGCGGGGGAAGACGGCCACGCCTACCCGGGCCCGGGCCGCCCCGCCTATTTCGTCGGCGAGGTTCTATCGCAGTCCAAGGCTCGCTATCGGCCCGCTCCGTAAGCTCTCGTACGCTCTACTCATCACCTCGCGGAAGCTACGACACTACTTCCGGGAGTACTCGGTCTCCGTCGTCACCGACTACCCGCTTGGCGACATCCTCGCGGAACCAAGATGCTACCGAAGAATCTCCAAGTGGGCCGTCGAGCTCGGCGCCCTCACTATCGACTTCAAGCCACGCACGGCCATCAAGTCGCAGCACTAGTCGACTTCATGGCGGAGTGGCGGGAGAACCAGCCTACCTACTCCCACCGTGCGACCGCAGCATTGGGTGATGTACTTCGACGGCTCACTCAACCTCGAGGGCGCGAGTGTAGGGGTACTCCCCGATCTCTCCAACGGGCGAACAACTCAAGTACGTCCTGCATCTTCCGGAAGGTCTCAAACAAAGAAGCCAAGTACGAAGCCCTCCTACACGGGCTCCGCCTCACGGCTTCACCGGGCATCAAGCGGCTACTAGTCTACGGCGACTCCGCAAGGGTCATCAACCAAGTCAACAAGTCCCGGGACCGCAACAAGGAGAAAATGGACGCCATCGCCTAGAAGTCCGCAAGCTCGAGAACAAGTTCTATGGTCTCGAGTTCCATCACATCGTCCGCGACAACAACGTTGCGGCGGACGTCCTCTCGAAGCTTGGATCCACCCGCGCTCAAGTGCCAGCGGGTGTCTTCGTCCACGAGCTTCACGCGCCATCCATCCCGGAGCCGGCGCCACCGACCACCGGCCCCGCCCCATCAACCAATCGGGCAGGAGGTCATGATGATCGACGTGGACCGGAGGCAACCCTTCATCGACTACCTCGGGCCGAGCGAAGGTCCCCTCCGACAAGAACGCGACCGAGCAACTCGTCCGCCGCGCCAAGTCCTACGTCCTCGTAGGAGATAAGCTTTACAAACGGGCGCGTCTTCTCGGGAGTACTCATGAAGTGCGTCCCTCGCGAAGAAGGCAAGGACATCTTGAAGGAGATCCACAAGGGCGTTCGCGGCAACCACGCGTCCTCACGCACGCCGGTCGGCCAAGGCTTTCCGACGAGCTTTCTACCGGCCCACGCCCGGGCGACGCCGAAGAACTCGTCGTAAAATGCCAAGGATGCCGGTACTTCGCCAAGCGACAACACGTCCCAGCCTACAAGCTAGTCACCATACCGCCAACCCGGCCCTTTGCTTGCCGGGGGCTCGACATGATTGGGCCACCGCCAACCGCGCCGTGGAGGATTCAACAGGTACCGGTGGCTATCGACAAGTTCACCAAGTGGATCAAGGTCAAGCTAGTCACATGTCCCAAGGGCGACGAGTACTCGACTTCCCGGATGAACTCGTACACCGCTACGGGCTACCCTACCGCATCATCACGGACACCGGGCTCCAACTTCAACAATCACCCGCTCCGGGAGTACTACGAGAACAACGGGATCGACGTCCGATACGTCTCGGCTTGCCCATCCACGGGCCAACGGACAAGTCGAGCGCGCCAACAGGATGGTGCTCGACGCCCTCAAGAAGCGGCTACACGACGCCGCGAACTCCAAAGGGGGCAAGTGGATCAAGGAACTACCCAACGTACTCGGGTGCTACGGACTCAACCATCCAAGCCAACGGGGCAATCCCCCTACTTCCTAGTCTACGGCTCCGAAGCCATCCTCCCTGCCGACGTCATATGGAACTCGCCAGCAGTGCAGCACTACGACGAAGGCGTCTCAGAAGACAGCGGACGAGTTGATATCGACAGCCTCGAAGAAGCTCGCTACGCTGCCCTCGTCCAATCAGCATGGTACCTGGAGGGTATCCGACGCTACCATGATCGCAAAGTCAAGGAACGCTCCTTCAACGTTGGAGATCTTGTCCTTCGCCGTATCCAGAACACGGAAGAACTTCACAAGCTCAGCTCCCCTTGGGAAGGTCCCTTCACCGTGGCAAAGGTGACCGGGCCGGGCTCCTATCGCCTCCAAACACTTGAAGGCGAAGACATCAACAACTCGTGGAACGTCGACAAGCTCTGTCGATTCTACGCCTAGTCTACACGACTACTCTGGGGTTCAAGTCTACACGACTACATCAACACCCCCTGGCCATAAGCGACCCCCCGGGTCCTGGCTCCAGTCTCCGGACTTCTCCTCTCCAGATCCGGCCCCGTGCGGCTACCTACGGACCCCGGGCGCCACGAGCGTCAAGGACTCTAGCAGCGGTCTACTAAGAGACCACACTCCAAGATCCGGCACCGCACGGCTACCTACGGATCTACGATCCACCCTACACACGCCTACCTACGGATCAACCGTCGTAAGCGGCTACCCGCTCCGGCGTTACTCGCTATGTAAGCGGCCTCCGGTCCAAGCGACTACTTTGTAACTACGGCCCCGGCCATCCGGTGTACTTCTTCGCAATAAAGATTGATCGTTCATCAACTTCTTTATCGCCTACTCCCTACAACGGGACTACTAAAGTCGAGTACTACTACTCGCATCCACTCCACGATGGGGGCTCCGCACTCTGAGATCGCGACTACGAGTACTCATTGCTGGAAAATTTTCTTTCATTGATACTTGAACAATTCATTACAATTGTTTTTCCTGTACAACCATGGCTACTAGCTACCTATTACAGGGCTACTGGAGGTTCAGCTTCTCAGCTACCTGCTCCGCGATGGGAGCCATCTGCTCCAGCAGCTCTGCATACTGCTCATCCGTGCAGTTGGCGGCTACCCCGCCGGCGACTACCTCCACTGGGGCCTTCGGGAAGTACGACTTCATGAAGGCCAAGACTTGTCTTGGGATCGACCTCGCCATGTGCTTCACGTAGGCGGCCAGCCGGCTCGGCGCTTCCTTGAGGCGATCCACCAGAGGAGTAATCTTGGGGCCGCCCGGGTGCGGCACCAGGAGTCTTGCGATCGGCGCGTGCGGCTTCTTCCAACTCCTTCAACCGGGCCCACAATGCCTCGCAGCCTTCGTTCAACTTCGCAAGGATTTGTAGCGATTGACGAGATCTCTCGTCGAAGCAATCCGAAGCTCCATATGCTTCTCGCACTCGAAGGCGAGTTCTTTGTAGTCGAGCTCGAGTACCGGCGGGCTTCTTGCTCCCGGTAGAAGAGGTTCTTCATGCTCGTCTCCGAGGCCTTCGACCGCTCCACTTGGCCCTCAAGCTCGCAACACAAGCAACGCAACGGCGGGTCAAGGACTTCTCGACCTCTAACAAGTACCCGACCGGTTCGAGAGGCGTACCTTTATTCCGTTGCGGAGGCCCTTATTCTTCCGCACCAAGTCGTCGCCCTTCGCCTGCAACTCTTGGACGTCGTTGTGGTACTTGGCGAAGGCGGCGTCGAGCTTCGACTGCATGGCAGCCGCGTGCTTCCGCGACTTCACAAGTTGCTCTTCTAGCGCCTCGGCTCGGAGCACCGTGTCGCCATAGCCCTGCAGCAGGTTCGACTTGTCGCGGGACCGCTCCGCAACGTCCTGCACAAGACAACTCAAGTCACAAAGAGTACTCAACGACAAAGGATTGGCTACTCAAAGGCTACGGATACTTACCTTCATCCACTGCTCGGCTTGACGGATCGCCTCCAGATGCTTGGCCACCGTCACCGGCTCGATGAGATCGTCCGCGAGCAGCTCTATTCCACCACGACTACTCGCGGCGGCCTCCGTCATCGGCGCAGAGCGGATGGGCTCTGCGTCCTGGATCTCGGGGGAGCGGATAGCTACCTCCAGCAGCAACCTCTCGGCGACGTGGTGACCGCCTCTCCCCCCGGCGGACTTCTCGACGACCTCCTCCATGGGCTCGGGGGCTCCTTCTCGCAGCCTCCGGGCCTCTCGGTGTCAACCTCTCGCATCGGCACCCCCGCCAGGGGATGTCACCACCTTCGGCCTCCGCCGCCCGTCAAAGAGACGACAAGTGCATCAGTGCCTACGACTACTCCTCAAAGAGCCTTATAGCTTCAAGAAGGGTACTCACCTTCGACAACGCTGGCTTCCGGCAACGACGCCTCGGCAGCCGGAGGCTCGGGCACTGCTTGGGCAGCGGGAGCGGCCTCCTCGGCGGGCGGCGCGTCTTCTTCCGCCACCACTGAAGAGGGCTCATCTCCCTCCCAGGACAAATCCGTGGACTTCCTGCAAAAACAATCACAGAAGGTCGTCAGTCAACATCGACTACTGCAACAAGTACTACTCGTAAGGATACGATACTTACAAGTTCGACCGGACAATTTTCACGGTCGGAGCACCGAGGATGCTGGCGATATCGACCGCTCCACCCTCGGCGGGCGCCTCCTCCGCGCCCCCGCGGCTACCGCCTCCTCCAAGGCGGCGGCGGCGCGGCCCGGTCTCCCCCGTGCTCCTGAGGCCACCACCTCTCCAACAGCGGCGGCCACGGGTCCCGTGCTCCCTTGTGGAGCAGGGGGCTGGTGCTCCAGCTGCGCCAAGATCTCCTCAACAGTGGGGGTTGGACTACGACTTCCAGCTGGCTCCCCCACCGTGTCCCACACGCCCTCGTCGCCTTCTTCGACGGGCTCCGCTGGCGGCACCTCCTGCATACAAGGAAGACTACTCGTCAGCAAACGTACTTGTACAACAGGTACTCGACTACTCTGTTCAAGACAACTTACCTCCTGAGGCGTGGTCTCTGAGACCTTTAGCTTCTTCGTCACCCGCTTCCTAGCGGGGTTGTGCGGCTTCCGTGGCGGCGCAGTTAGGCTAGCCTCCAGGCTAGCCAGAGGGTCTTGTACCAGAGGAACATGAGGCAAGCCCGGGCGGCTAAACCTCGACCGCAGCTGGAAGCGGTCCTGCAACATCTCCTCTTCTTCGTCGTCGTCGTCTGAGGTATCCTCCACGACGACGGTGTCGTCGCCTTCACCGACTTCTCAGCGCTCCTTCGCCTTCCTCTCCATTGGGATCTCAATTCCGCTAGGAGGTGGGCGCGGCTCGGAGATGAACTTCTTCACGTCATCCTGCGCAAGACACAAGACGTCAGCAACTCTACTTCAAGTAATCACTACTCAACTAGGGTAGTATGACTACTCACCTCCTTCGGCGGGCGCGCGGCGGAGTACTCCTGGACAGGGCACGCCGTGTACGGCGGCATGTCCTTGAAGATCCGCGACAACCTCTCGATGATGTCGTTGTCGTCCAGCTCGCCTCCCGGCATCCGCAACGCGTCGTCGTTGCCGATGTACTCGAAGCCCAGGGTCTCCCGAGCCATCAGCAGCTGGATCCTTCGCTTCATGAAACTGAAGGCCACGTGCTCGGCCCTCAGTCCCGCCTCCCTGAGCACCTTGATGCGTGCTAGCGCCCGGGGAGCCGGATCCCTTCTTGCATGGTGGGCTCCGTGTTCCACCATTCTCGGTGCTCCGGGCCGCCGTCCGCTCGGCTTCGGCGGGGCGGGGTGGTGGTTCGTGATGTAGAACCACCGGTCTTCCAATCCGTGTTGGAGTCGACAAGCTTGTACGCCGGATATTGCTCGCGGCGTCCTCCCTCGACCGGATGTCGGCTCCTCCAACTACCCCGGGGTTGGTGGCACTTGGTTGCGGCTTGACGCGGAAGAACTTCGGAAAAGCACCCAATGTGGCTTGATCCCGAGGAAGGCTTCACAGAAGTGAACGAAGACCGCCGTGTGGAAGATGCCGTTGGGGTTCAGGTTCAGGTACTCGATCCCGTAGTACCCGAGCAGCCCCTTGAAGAAATCGCTGGCCGGGAGCGCAAGACCGCGCTCCACGAACCGCGCGAACATTGGGATCTCGTCTTCGGCCTTCTCCATCGGATATGGATCTCCAGCGGCGGATCTCCACATGTCGACTTCCTTCTCCCTGATGAACCCACTGTTCAGGAGGGTCAGCAGATCCTCCGTCTTCACTTTGGACTTCTTCCACTCGCGGATTGGATCGGCCCGTGGTGGAGACATGGGCGGCGCGGCGCTCCGGTGGCGCCGCGGCGGCCTCTTCGCGGCCCCTCTTCTTCCCCGCGGCCTTCGACGTCTTGGACGGTGACGGCTTCATCCTCCAAGTGCGGGGCGTCTTCACTCGCATCCGCTCGGGGGCTACCCTAAAAGCTTTGGGTGGCGGCGCACTTGAATCTACTACGGCGGCGGCAATCGGCCGGGAGTGGATGCAAACGGAATAGTTGCGGCTCGAATGGGTGAAAAACCCTAAGGGTTTTGGCTTCTATTTATAAGCCAAACCGGCTCCGCAACGGGCGACTGGATAAGTCCACGCGCGGCTGACTCAGCGGCTGTGCGTGACTCTTCGTATTCTACTAGTCGACGCGCCTCACCTCGGGGGCTCGGCTACTTCTACTCGACTACCCGGGGAAGCGGCTAGTCTCAAGAGCATCTCAGGACACATTCTTCAAGATGACCCTTTAATTCGAGAGGAAGTACTCGACTCAAGGCTCGGGGGCTCCGTGCCACGTGTCCTTCGGTTTTTTCTCTCCGGATTTTTCAGGATTTTCTTGCCAAGACTTCAGATGGACCATCAGCCAGAGCCTACGGCTCAACCTAAGGCTCGGGGGCTACTCCATATGGAGTGCGATTTTGCAAACGCACCTCCATATCAGCTCCGGCTTCAAGACAAGACAGGCATTTTTTGAAGACCTTCGAAGGCAGTTTTCGAGGACGCTTGGGACTACTCGAGAAGCCTTCAAGATTGCTCAAACATCAGCTGGAGTACATTACAGCCTCGGGATACTTCGACTACTCTTGAGGACTTTTGACTTGTAGCACTCAGGGACGCTTGAGGACTACTCGTTAAGGCCGTCAAGACTACTTGAAGCTATCCTTCTCGACTACAAAGTACTCGGGGGCTTGTCGTATGGACCTCCCTGGGCCCACTACCTCGGTGGGTACCGGGACCGACTACTCGGTGGGCCCCCGGGACTACCGGCTTGCGCTACACGGCATCCGAAGGCGTGGAGCACAAGGACTACACGGAGTAGTACTCGGTTAGGGAGCCGTACATGTTCCGCACGTATAGAGGACTCCTAGACGTACTCGACTAGTACTCTCTCCCTACTCCGACTTGTAACCCTGCCTCCCGGACTATATAAGGCGAGGCAGGGACCGATCTCTGGCATCCAATCTCCTCTCATACAACTCACGGCGCACCATTGCACCATCTTGTAATCGTGCCCTATCAATCCAGAGCTACGCAACATACGGACGTAGGGTATTACGCACCTCGCGGCCCGAACCTCGTCTAAATTGTGTGCCACGTGTCTCTTCCTTCGAGTTACCGATCTCGGCGAGTCACATTCATCTACTTCGGGTACTCCCCGTAGTAGGTTGCCGGTCTAAAACACCGACACCACGAGCATCAAAGATGTCCGAGGGCGACGGGGGTGCATGGCGGCGCCGAACGCATTCATCTCGAGGCTAGGAGAACGGGGGCTCCCCTTCTTCAAAATACTCAAGCATCAAGAGAAGTTCGTGTGGACTCCAGAGGCAAATCAAGCCCTTGCCCAGCTCAAGGACTTCCTATCGAAGCCACCAATCCTCACGGCCCCCCACAAGGGCGAGCAGCTCTGCTCTACCTAGCTGCGACTACTCACGTGGTCAGCACCGCCATCGTTGTCGAGCGGCAAGAAGACGGCCACGCCTACCCAGTCCAGCGCCCAGTCTACTTCGTCAGCGAGGTCCTATCAGAGTCCAAGGCCCGCTATCAGCCGTGCGAAGCTACCGTACGCGGTACTCATCACCTCGCGGAAGCTACGACACTACTTCCCGGCGGTACTCGATCTCCGTCGTCACCGACTACCCGCTCGGTGACATCCTCGCGGAACCAAGATGCTACTAGGAGAATCTCCAAGTGGGGCCGTCGAGCTCGGCGCCCTCACTATCGTCTTCAAGCCACGCACGGCCATCAAGTCGCGGGCACTAGTCGACTTCATGGCGGAGTGGCGGGAGAACCGGCTACCTACTCCCACCGTGCGACCGAGCATTGGGTGATGTACTTCGACGGCTCACTCAACCTCGAGGGCGCGGGGTGCGGGGGTACTCCCCGATCTCTCCAACGGGCGAACAACTCAAGTACGTCCCGCATCTTCCGGAAGGTCTCAAACAACGAAGCCGAGTACGAAGCCCTCCTACACGGGCTCCGCCTCGCGGCTTCACCGGGCATCAAGCGACTACTAGTCTACGACGACTACGCGGTGGTCATCAACCAAGTCAACAAGTCCTCGGGACCGCAACAAGGAGAACATGGACACCTACCGCCTAGAAGTCCGCAAGCTCGAGAGCAAGTTCTATGGTCTCGAGTTCCATCACATAGTCCGCGACAACAACATTGTAGTGGACGTCCTCTCGAAGCTTGGATCCACCCGTGCTCAAGTGCCGGCGGGTGTCTTCGTTCACGAGCTTCACGCGCCATCCATCCCGGAGCCGGCGCCACCGACCACCGTCCCGGCCCATCCACTAGCTAGGCAGAAGTCATGATGATCGACGTGGACCGGAGGCAACCCTTCATCGACTACCTCGGCGAGCGAGAAGGTCCCCTCGACAAGAACTCGGGCCGAGCAACTCGTCCGCCGCGCCAAGTCCTACGTCCTCGTCGGAGACAAGCTTTACAAGAGGGGCGCATCTTCTAGAGTACTCATGAAGTGCGTCCCTCGAGAAGAAGGCAAGGACATCTTGGAGGAGATCCACAAGGGCGTCCGCAAACCACGCTCCTCACGCACGCCGGTCGGCACGGCCTTCCCGCGGGCTTTCTACCGGCCCACGGCTACCGAGCAATGCCGAAGAACTCGTCGAAGGTGCCAAGGATGTCAATACTTCGCCAAGCGAAGAACACGTCCCGGCCTACAAGCTAGTCACCATACCGCCAACCTCGGCCCTTCGCTTCTTCCGGGTGTTGACGGTGAAAATCCGTCAACCTAGCCATGAGTTTACCTTCGGTGTTGGCATGACTTTTGTATCTTATTCATTGGTACTAACCCCCATGGTATAACAAGTTCGCTTGTGCATGTCGGTTTTGGAGTTAAGTGTTTACGCGGGGTTTTAACGTTGAAAGCAAGACTTCCGGGATAAGTTCATTAAGCACCTCATGACAAGACCTTGAAGCCCGATACAAGTCAAGCAATGAAGTGAACATGACTTCAAGAGCCCAAGGACCAAGCCCGAGAAGATGATAAACTCGAGGACCGAACCGTAAAAGTGCCGAATCTTGCAAGACAAGGAGTTGAGTCCAATTCGGAGAGAAACCGACGTCAAGGGCCCACATGCAAAAGGGGAGAACATCTAGAAGACGCGGGAAGCAACACCGGCGAAGCAGCCACGAGATGGGCCGACTTGGTGCCCGGCCGGCCGGCCCAGGCCGGCCGGCCCCGCCCAATTCGGGGCCCAATCGGCCTCTCCTTTGACCTAATTGCTTCTCAGGCTATAAATAGCCCCCTGACCGAGAGCCACGCAGAAGAAGTCGTAATCCGCCGCCGAGGAGCAGAGAAGCTTGAGGGACACCATCTCGGAGATGAGGGTCGTGCTAGTTGTCTAGGGTTTCCCTAGTCGACGTGGGAACCTTGCATGGAAGACCACGTCGGAGCTCCGGAGCGAGGATCAAGATCGAGGGAGGGCCCCGGTGGTGATCTTGTTCATGTAATCATTCATGGTGAAGTTTGTAAGTGAATCCGATTTCTAGCGATTAAGTGCCTTCTTGATGATTTTGTTTTCTTCTTGGTTTTGCTTCTTCTACGATCTAGTTTGCAGCTAGATTACATAGGGTGCTCTTGTAGCCGCGGTGGCTAGAGGTGCATACCGGACCGGCCAAGTGATTTCAACTTGTTCTATCGAACTCGCCCTAGACTACCCGCATGAATAGGGATACGTTGTGACAGAACGGGGGTTTCGAAAGGCGGGCGCTTTTGGAGTCGGATGGAAGGCCACGATTTAAAGATGCTTTTAATGAGATTCGCTTTTCTATCTTCATCTATCTTGTTTGGAGCTACAACATAAGCATGATCTAGACTCTCTAGATTGGTTATCTCTTGCTTTCTCTTGCTACCTCTTTAGTAGATTAGATTAGATTCGTTTTCTTTATTAGTTAGTAGATAGATGCAAC
This sequence comes from Cenchrus americanus, assembly GCA_947561735.1. NCBI lineage: Eukaryota > Viridiplantae > Streptophyta > Magnoliopsida > Poales > Poaceae > Cenchrus > Cenchrus americanus. The sequence continues at coordinate 193,947,467 of OX387241.1, forward strand.
TTGTCTTCATTAGATAGCTTTACCTTGCTTTACTAGATTGAATCCTTGCGTTGCACATTGTTCCACGGATTCGATACCTTGGGTTCACCACTCGAGGGAAGAAGGGTCCCTTGACTACGACGGGAGACTTGTCCGCTTGCAAGTCATAAACGAACTTTGATACAACAATTAACCGTCAACAAGCCCCTTTTTCTGGCGCCGTTGCCGGGGAACAAGCAATCAAGATCCGATCTAGTATCGCTTATCTTTCGCCTTTACTTTTGATTTTCTTTTGCATCTCTTATGTTTGATCATCCTCAAAAGAAAAAAATCAATCTAATCTAGTTTTGATTAACCCTAGTTTTTATGTTTAGGTTTTTGTTTTATTACTAACCCTAACCGGAGATGGTTGGCTACCTCTCCAAGAAACCCAAACCTTTTTTGTGGATGATCCAGGAAAACTTTACAGGCAAAGGTGACGTGCAACACAAGCTAAAGGGTTGGAAACCCTACATCCAAAAGCCAAAGTCGAAGGACCGTCGAAATCTCCAAGGGAATCACCACCTCCAAGTCCAAAGGGAGATCAACCTCAACCACCGGAGCGCTACGCACCCCGGACATCGTTGATCTACCTATCATAAACCTTCAAGACGCTGGGAGGCCGTTCAAGATCAAAGTCTCAACTATCCGCATGACGATTGCGAGAGTTGAATGCATACGAGCCGGATTCCTTGAGTGGCATATCGGTTTACTTAAGAGGAGGATGGAGAAGATGGAGATGGAGAAAGAAGCTCAACACCTAAAGGCCGCCGAAGCAAGTTCCACATGCAAGGAGTGTGTGGAGTACGACCATGTCCAAGGTAACCCCGATTTAATGCAAGTTCGTCCATTCAAGATTTGGTTCCTCTTTGTGCACAATTCAAGGACTTGATGGACGAGCAAGCTAAGTCAACAAGGACGCCGTCACTAAGTTCGAGGCTATGGAGAAAATATTGAAGAATTTAGATGGCAAGGAGACGGAGGTCGGAAGCTCTATACGTGAAGTGTTCATCGTGATGAAGATGCTAGACGCAAGTGGGACAACTTGCCGGCGCCCGATGGGTAACAAAGAAGAATATCCGAGACAACTCCAAGGTCCCAAGACGGCGAAGGCTACTCAAACTCATTCGGGAGAGATGAAGGATCACACTAGAGACCATGAAGATCACAACCGAAGACCGGAGTTCGAGATGCCGAGCCACAAGGAAGTTGTTGCATCCGTCAAGACCAAAGGACAAAGCCAGCCTGTGAAGACCAAAAAAATTGACTAAGCCGAAGAAGAAGCCCGTGCCCAAGATGGTGCGGAAGTGGGTACCCAAGATTGCAACGCTCGCAAAGAGCGTTGATCCGGAGTAATCAAGTGAAGAAGTCTAGCCATGGACTATAAACGAAGCGCTAGGCGGGAGGCAACCCGTTTCGTCGAGTCAAGAATAAGCTACCGGGAGGACAACCCGATTCCAGGTTTTTCGAGTCTTTTCAAGTAATTCAGTTTTGAATTTTACTACGCAAAACATTAGACTTAGAATGGTTGAACAATATTAGAGACATAATTCTTGGTTGAATATTTTGCTTGATCATAAACCCTTTACATGAACCATCCTATGTGTTTGTTTGCTTCTTTTCGAGAAACCACAACCAAAAAAAAATTCAGAACCTAACTCAACCCTTCACCCTCATTATGGTGCTGTGGTTGTCTTGTTTTTCATGCTAAAAACACTTGAGTAGAGCCACGACTTGTATCTAGATGTTATTTAAATTTCAGCACGTGGTAGGACTCGTGTGAACCTAGAATCTTGATTGTTGGTTGGTTTAAAAATCCATATCCTTGGTTTCTCTAAGATTAGAATTTTTCGAAGCCTCACTTAATTTTATTTCATTCAAAATCTCTCTCATCTAATCAAAATTAGGACCTAAACCTATGCCCCCATGATCAAGCCGGGAAAAGCTTGCTCTCAACTAATGAAGGCAAACTATACCGGTGAGACCGAAATCGACGTAGTCGAAAAATATTTTCGACTTACATTTGTTTTTACTTGGTTTAAAAACTTCTCTAAATTTATGCTTGAGCTCTTGCATGGCTCTGAAAAATATTTTTAAATTTCGAAATTAGAGGAGTGCTTAGCCTTAAACACACTTAAAGGGAGGCAATCTAGTTAACCTAACCATGCATGCACCATGATACATCACGGGATGCCCCTCCAACATATTTAAACCACATGCAAAGTACAAGCATGGGGGGCAGCCAAGGCCTTGTTTTGTAGGAATATCATGGATGCATGTGAGGCAATGGAGTATGGAAGTGAGTCAAAGCGAAAACATCAAGTGGAAGGAGCAATAATGCAAGCGAAGGAGTGGACCGGAACGTTTGGAAGGTGTACGCGATCACGAAGCAACATGAATGCACTAGAGAAGAACCGAGCCAAGAGGAGGAGAGAGGTAAGTCTTTCATCCAACTCTTTGTTCGTGTGCTCTAGTTTGTAGGCCGGAATCACCTTAGACTTAGCCATCCACCGCGTTTGTTTCGTGCAACAAATCACATCCTTAATCCACTCAAAGTCCGGACTCCAAAATAATATTTGTGTACCTTGTTACCGGTGAAAACCCCGGATATTTATTTGTGAGGGAGAGCGCTGCAATCATGGAAGAAAACTACAAGCCTTTTCACCGAAAAAGAAGGGATCATCGTCGTCTAAGCCATCATCGACAACATCTTCGAGGAGGCGCTCGGTTTCCGAGTATCCTCGGAGTATGGAGGAGGACACGGCACCGCCGAGGAGGAACCACACTCTTCTCCTTGGTGGCATGAGGGCCACACGAAACTCGTTTATTAGGTTTACCAATAACATATGGAGGAGCCGCTCGTCCAACCTCGCCACTTGACACGATCATCCGTTCCACCTCCATGCGCTCCGTGGCATTCCAATGGGTTTATCATCACGACGGAGGAGGAGGAGAAGAAGATCGCTCGCCTTGGGTAGAGGCTTGTAGCGAACGTCGACATCGACGACCAAGCTCTCCACATATTGGGTTTCACACGGGACACCGGTGCAATTCTCTAGCGGAGTGTCGGCAAACACCCACAAGGAATTCGCCTAGGAAATTTTCATGACCATGGCGCATACCCTTGATGAAGGAGTGCTGAGTCTCTCATTCCGTCGGAGGGAGCCCACAAGTGGAGAAGAAGGAAGACACCGTCGGAAGGGTAACCTTGATCAATGATGCTATTTCTAGCACCTTGATGGGGTAATCTCCTTTCATCCATGGGTTGCAATCGATCTTGAGATGTAATCGCATTTTGTTGGATTATCTATCTATCATCTTGTGTTGAAAATACTTTAATGCTTAAGGTTAGCTACCATGCCGTAAAGGGAGTATAGGCCTCAATGCTTCCTTGGATCCATTCAACACAATCCCCGATAGACTAGATTGGTTTTCACGTTCGAAACGATTGCATGTTCTAGTATCATAGACCCATGGGCGAGTGTCCCCTATTTTCAAAAGGGAGCTCCGGAACAAGTGGATGTGCATGAATGCACATGGGAAGGTTTTTGGAGTATGATCACGGGAAGAGACTATCAACGAAGAAATACTATCCGGAACCCCATCATCCAAGTGTGTCACTTTTGTGCAAGTGGATTTTTGGGAGAACAAGAGAGACAAAGATAACCAACACGGAGTTGAATTGGCTTTACTCGGCTTTGATTGCCAAGTGGCCAATAGACCCCACTCACCTATGATCAACCGGTGGTGTTGTTAAGCAACATCGAGTTCGGAAGATATTGGTTCGGGGTGTTGCCTCTTCCATATTGGCTATCTCTTTAAAACCGGGTATTACAAGGAACCCGAATCATCTCCTACCGGGACCTCCCTAGAATTTGAGTATATGAAGAAAGGAAAATATAAGAGTGAAGATGAGAGGGGAGGCTTCCAAGTGGCCTAGGTGAATTTGCCCCTTCCGGATTGAAGGTTAAAACTTTTTCTTGAGGGGAAGAAGATCGGTTAGAGGAAGGACTTCTTGTGCCGGTGAAGAAAAAAAAATATATAATAGAGAAGGATTAGGAGAGGGTTTTTCCACGACCCAAGAAGGAGGTGCACAACAAAATTATGTCCCACCATTGGGAGGAACCCGGCGCCGCCGAATTACTACGGTGGTGTACCAATGCAAGCATGGGGGAGTGGTGCAGCCATACCCCCCACCATTTTTGCGGTGCCCAACGTAGCCTTTGCGGAACCATATGCACACCTTCCTCAACCACAACAAAATGGAGCCACCATTGGAGGATACGCTGCAAGGAACGTGCAAATTATTGCAGCCATCCTAACCAATGCAAATCAAATGGGTGAAGGAAATGCAAACGTCGCTTATGTGTTTGGACACCTTCACCTAGCACCGTCGGATAACTCATAGGAGGAGTGGTGCATTCCTATTACAAGTAAGGGTACAACAACCAAGACTATCAATATCAACCACCGACGGAAGATTAGAGAGAGGAGCTTTAGTCATCTTTCCTTTACTCCCTTTTCTTTAGTTTTCAGCTTGTATGCGCCTATGTTTGCGTAGTATTTTCAGCTTTGCTTTAATTTTCAGTTTTTAGTTTAATTTTCAGCGTGTGTCTTAGTGTTTATTTTCATCATGAATAATGTCGCCACCAAGTTTTTACCTTTGGTAAAGTTACAAAGTTTGTGCCATGATGATATATGATTATAATTGCCGCTTTGTTTATCTTTGTAATTGATTTATGCATGTTTGACCTAGTGCTCTCTTAAAAATACAAATCTGAAATTATCTAAATGCTAGCTTAATCTTTAGCGGAGGTTATGATTAAAATAAAGACCCATAGTGTTTTATGTGCTCTCAAGTTATGAATAGATTAAAGATGTCTTTTATGCTCAAAAATATTGCTAACCTTGTCACAAATATCACTTGTGTGTTGCTCAACCTATCTAGAGCCTTATATATATTTGAGTGCATAAACTTTAGTGTACAAGATTTATTTTTGAGAGAGTTATTGCAGGCTATGATTTCTCCGGCCCGAGACTAAGAAGCTGGTCATTCCGTTTTTGCGTATCTATCTTTTTGCTAGCCTTTTATCCGTGCATTGTGTATCCCCGCATTGGAGATCTCACAAACTTCGCCGGATATCCACCCTTAAACCAAATATCATCTTTTGTGATTATCTCCTTGACCACAACCTATCGTTGAGAATGGATCATCAATTCAAGGAAGATCGCAAGACGGTGCCAACATTGAAGATTTCAAGTATCTCTCCAAGGAAAAATACTCCGGTACCTACCTTATTTTTCGCCTCTTTGCTCGAGGACGAGCAACGTCTAAGCATGGGGAGGAGGTAGGTATGGTGCAGTTTTAGAGTTAAAAGGGGAATATTTTTTAAAAAAAATGATGATGAAAGAAAAAAAATCCGGCGATAATCATGACTTTCAAGGTAAAGAAAAAAATATATATATAATGAATGAAAGAAAGAAAGAAAGAAAAGAATGAGAAAGAAAAAAATATGCGTAAAGTAAACTCCCCGGTTCTCTAAGAGTGCATTCAAGGCTTCAAGTTAAAAAGATCCATTCTCATTTTCCAACCATGTGCAATCCGATAACGAGGACTTCCTTTGTGCCTCGGGATCACTCTTTGCCATTTGCACATGTCCACTCATCTAAAAGTGTGTGTATTTTTCTCTTTCCCCTCCTTGATTTAACATTATTTTCCAATGACCTTTTTGATGAGTCTCGGTAAGACCATGAGAAGCTTGTCTTGTTTTGACAACACCTCATTTATAAAATCTTGTTAGGACTAAACTTTCCCAAAGCTCCATATAAAGCCTACCACACATATATGTGATGAGAGGGAAAGGAGTAGAATATATAGGCTTGAGAGACAAGTGAGATGAGAGTTCATGAGCAACATGCAAGGTGATTTAAATTTGTGAATTTGGTTTAGCTCTTTTTAAAAATTCCGAGATCTATTTAAACTTTGTGAGCATGTTAATACTTGTGGGATAAGCTTAATAAGAATCTACCCTCCGTAGGGATGAAGGCTAGTACATTATGGAACTTTAACGAATTAAACTTTTGAGAGCATTATGTTTTTTTTCATGTATGATCAAGTGCAAGGTTTAAACAATGAAGGGCAACGATGATATCCATCGAAGGCTTACTCGAGGACGAGCAAGGTTTAAGCATGGGGGAGATGTTGACGGTGAAAATCCGTCAACCTAGCCATGAGTTTACCTTCGGTGTTGGCATGACTTTTGTATCTTATTCATTGGTACTAACCCCCGTGGTATAACAAGTTCGCTTGTGCATGTCGGTTTTGGAGTTAAGTGTTTACGCAGGGTTTTAACGTTGAAAGCAAGACTTCCGGGATAAGTTCATTAAGCACCTCATGACAAGACCTTGAAGCCCGATACAAGTCAAGCAATGAAGTGAACATGACTCCAAGAGCCCAAGGACCAAGCCCGAGAAGATGATAAACTCCGAGGACCGAACCGAGAAAAGTCTTGAATCTTGCAAGACAAGGAGTTGAGTCCAATTCGGAGAGAAACCGACGTCAAGGGCCCACATGCAAAAGGGGAGAACATGTAGAAGACGCGGGAAGCAACACCGGCGAAGCGAGGCCACGAGATGAGGGTCGTGCTAGTTGTCTAGGGTTTCCCTAGTCGACGTGGGAACCTTGCATGGAAGACCACGTCGGAGCTCGGAGCGAGGATCAAGATCGAGGGAGGGCCCCGGTGGTGATCTTGTTCATGTAATCATTCATGGTGAAGTTTGTAAGTGAATCCGATTTCTAGCGATTAAGTGCCTTCTCGATGATTTTGTTTTCTTCTTGGTTTTGCTTCTTCTACGATCTAGTTTGCGGCTAGATTACATAGGGTGCTCTTGTAGCCGCGGTGGCTAGAGGTGCATACCGGACCGGCAAAGTGATTTCAACTTGTTCTATCGAACTCGCCCTAGACTACCCGCATGAATAGGGATACGTTGTGACAGAACGGGGGTTCGAAAGGCGGGCGTTTTTGGAGTCGGAAGGAAGGCCACGATTTAAAGATGCTTTTAATGAGATTCGCTTTTCTATCTTCATCTATCTTGTTTGGAGCTACAACATAAGCTTGATCTAGATTCTCTAGATTGGTTATCTCTTGCTTTCTCTTGCTACCTCTTTAGTAGATTAGATTAGATTCATTTTCTTTATGAGTTAGTAGATAGATGCATCTTGTCTTCATTAGATAGCTTTACCTTGCTTTACTAGATTGAATCCTTGCGTTGCACATTGTTCCACGGATTCGATACCTTGGGTTCACCACTCGAGGGAAGAAGGGTCCCTTGACTACGACGGGAGACATGTCCGCTTGCAAGTCATAAACGAACTTTGATACAATTATTAACCGTCAACACCGGGGGCTCGACATGATTGGGCCACCGCCAACCGCGCCGGAGGATTCAACGAGGTACCGGTGTCTATCGACAAGTTCACCAAATGGATCGAGGTCAAGCCGGTCACATGCCCCAAGGCCGACGAGTACTCGACTTCCTGGATGAACTCGTGCACCGCTACGGACTACCCCACCGCATCATCACAGACCTGGGCTCCAACTTCAACAACCACCATTTCGGGAGTACTTGCGAGAACAGCGGGATCGACGTCCGATACGTCTCAGTTGCCCATCCACGGGCCAACGGACAAGTCGAGCGCGCCAACGGGATGGTGCTCGACGCTCTCAAGAAGCGGCTACACGACGCCGCGAACTCCAAAGGGGGCAAGTGGATCAAGGAACTACCCAACACACTCTGGGGGCTACGGACCCAACCATCCAAGCCAACGGGGCAATCCCCTTACTTCCTGGTCTACGGCTCCGAAGCAATCCTCCCCGTTGACGTCATATGGAACTCGCCGAAGCGGTGGAGCACTATGACGAAGGCGTCTCGGAAGACGACGGACGAGTTGACATCGATAGCCTCGAAGAAGCTCGGCGCACCTGCCCTCGTCCAATCCGCAAGGTACCTAGAGGGTATCCGACGCTACCATGATCGCAACGTCAAGGAACGCTTCTTCAACGTTGGAGATCTCGTCCTCCACCGTATCCGAACACGGAAGGACTACACAAGCTCGGCTCCCCTCGGGAAGGGCCGTTCCACCGTTGCAAAGGTGACCGGGCCGGGCTCCTACCGCCTCCAAACACTTGAAGGCGAAGACGTCAACAACTCATGGAACGTCGACCGGCTCTGTCGATTCTACGCCTAGTCTACACGACTACTCCGGGGTTCAAGTCTACACGACTACATCAACACCCCTTGCCGTAAGCGGCCTCCGGGTCCTGGCTCCAGTCTCCGGACTTCTCCTCTCCAGGATCCAGCCCGTGCGGCTACCTACGGACCCTGGGCTGCGACGAGCGTCAAGGACTCTAGCAGCGGTCTACTAAGAGACCACACTCCAAGATCCAGCCTACGTGGCTACCTACGGATCTACGATCCAGCCTACACGGCTACCTACGGATCTCTTGCGCTAAGCGGCTACCCGCTCCGGCTCTACTCGGTATAAGCGGCCTCCGGTCCAAGCGACTACTGCGTAACTACGGCCCCGGCCATCCGGTGTACTTCTTCGGTAATAAAGTTTGATCGTTCATCAACTTCTTTCTGCCTACTCCCTACAACGGGACCACTAAAGCCGAGTACTACTACTCGCATCCACTCCACGATGGGGGCTCCGCACTCGAGATCGCGACTATGAGTACTCATTGCCTGGAAAATTTCTTTCATTGATACTTAAGCAATTCATTACAATTGTTTTCCGTACAACCATGGCTACTAGCTACCTATTACGGGGCTATTGGAGGTTAAGCTTCTCGGCTACCCGCTTTCCGCGATGGGAGCCATCTCGCTCCCGGCGGCTGCGCATCTTGCTCATCGGTGCGGTTGGCGGCTACCCCGCCGGCAACTACCTCCACCGGGGCCTTCGGGAAGTACGACTTCATGAAGGCCAAGACTTGTCTTGGGATCGACCTCACCATGTGCTTCACATAGGACGCCGGCCGGCTTGGAGCTTCCTTGAGGCGATCCACCGGTGGAGCAATCTTGGGGCCGCCGGGTGCGGCACCAAGAGTCTTGCGATCGGCGGTGCGGCTTCTTCAAGCTCCTTCGGTGGGCCCGCCGGTGCCTCGCGGTCTTCATTCAACATCGCAAGGATTTGTAGCCGGTTGACGAGATCACGGTCGAGGCAATCCGGAGCTCCATATGCTTCTCGCACTCGAAGGCAAGTTCTTTGTAGTCGAGCTCGAGTACCCGCGGGCTTCTTGCTCCCGGTAGAAGAGGTTCTTCATGCTCGTCTCCAAGGACTTCGGCTGCTCCACAGGCCCACAAGCTGCGCAACACGGCGGCGGTACGGCGGGTCGGGGACTTCTCGACCTCCAACAAGTAACCGACAAGCTCGGCGGCGTACCTTTGTTCTTGTTGCGGAGGCCCTTGTTCTTCCGCACCAAGTCGTCGCCTTTCGCCCGCAACTCTTGGACATCGTTGTGGTATTTGGCGAAGGCGGTGTCAAGCTTCGACGCATGGCGGCCGCGTGCTTCCGCGACTTCACAAGTTGCTCTTCCGGCGCCTCGGCTCGGAGCACCGCGTCTCCATAGCCTTGCGGCATACTCGACTTGTCGCGGGACCGCTCCGCAACGTCCCGCGAGACAACTCAAGTCAGACGAGTACTCAACAACAGAGGATTGACTACTCAGCAGCTACGGCTACTTACCTTCATCCACTGCTCGGCCTGACGGATCGCCTCTAGATGCTTGGCCACCATCGCCAGCTCGATAAGATCGTCCGCGAGCAGCTCTATCCCGCCGCGACTACTCGCGGTGGCCTCCGTCATCGGCGCAGAGCGGATGGGCTCTGCGTCCTGGATCTCTGGGGAGTGGATGGCCACCTCCAGAGCGACCTCTGGCGACGTGGTGACCCTCTCTCCTCCGGTCGGCACGACGGCCTCCACGACGACTTCTTCCACAGGCTCAGGGGCTCCTCCTGCAGCCTCCGAGGCCTCTGGTGTCGACTTCTGCATCGGCACCCCCGCAGGGATGTCACTACCTTCAGCCTCAGTGTCTGTCAAAAGAAGATGAGTGCATCAGCGACTACGACTACTTCTCGAGGAGCCCTATAGCTTCAAGAAGAGTACTCACCTTCGACTACGCTGGCCTCCGGCAACGGCGCCTCGGCAGCCGGTAGCTCGGGCACCGCCTGGGTAGCGGGAGTGGACTCCTCGGCAGGCGGCGCAACTTATTCCGCCACCGCTGAAGAGGGCTCATCCCCCTCCCAGGACAAATCCGTGGATTTCCTGCAAAAGCACACACAGTTGGTCGTCAGTCAACATCGACTACTACAACAAGTACTACTCGGGAGGATGCGGCACTTACAAGTTCGATCGGACAATTGTCACGGCCGGAGCACCGAGGATGCTGGTGATGTCGACCGGTCCACCCTCGGCGGGCGCCTTCTCCCCGCGCCCCTGCGGCTACCGCCTCCTCCACGGCGGCGGCGGCGGCGCGGTGGTCTCTCGCACTCTCGAAACCACCACTTCTTCAACGACGGCGGCTACGGGTTCCGTGCTCCCCCGTGGAGCGGGGGGCCGGGTGCTCCCGAGCCGCGCCAAGATCTCCTCGACAGTGGGGGGGCCGGACTACGACTTCCGGTGGCTCCCCCACCCGTGTCCCACACGCCTTCGTCGCCCTCTTCGACGGGCTCGCGTCGGCGGCACCTCCCCGCATACAAGGCGGACTACTCATCGGCAAAGGGTGCTTGTGCGATGGGTACTCGACTACTCTAGTCAAGACATCTTACCTCTCGAGGCGTGGTCTCCGAGACCTTAAGCTTCTTTGCCACCCGCTTCTGGCCGGGGGTTGCGCGGCTTCCGTGGCGGCGCAGCCAGGCTAGCCTCCAGGCTAGTCGGGGGGTCTTGCACCAGTGGCACATGAGGCAAGCCTGGACGGCTAAACCTCGACCGCAACTGGAAGCGGTCCTGCAACGTCTCGTCGTCGTCGTCGTCGTCGGTGGTGTCCTCCACGATGACGGTGTCATCGCCTTCACCGACTTCTCGCCGCTCCTTCGCCTTCCCTTCCTTCGGGATCTCGATCCCGCTCGGAGGTGGCTGCGGCTCGGAGATGAACTTCTTCAAGTCATCCTGCAAGACACGGAGATGTCAGTAAGTCTACACCGAGTAATGACTACTCTACCAGGGGAGTACGACTACTCACCTCCTTTGGCAGGCGCGCGGCGGAGTACTCTTGGACAGGGCACGCCGTGTACGGCGGCATATCTTTGAAGATCCGCGACAACCTCTCGATGATGTCGCTATCGTCCAGCTCGCCTCCGGGCATCCGCGACGTGTCGTCGTCGCCGGTGTACTCGAAACCCAGGGTGTCTCGAGCCATCAACGGCTGCACCCTCCGCTTCATGAAACTGAAGGCCACGTGCTCGGCCCTCGGTCCCGCCTCCCTGAGCACTTTGATGCGTGCCAGCAGCTCGGGAAGCTGGATCCCCTCTTGCATGGTGGGCTCCGTGTTCCACCACTCGCGGTGCACGGGCCGCCGTCCGCTCGGTTTCGGCGAGGCCGGGGTGGTGGTTCGTGATATAGAACCACCTTGTCTTCCAGTCAGTATTGGAGTCAACAAGCTTGTACGCCGATATTGCTCCGCGGCGTCTTCTCTCAACCGGATGCGGCTCCTCCGACTACCCTTGGGTTGGTGGCACTTGGCTCGGCTTGACGCGGAAGAACTTCGGAAAAGGATCCAATGCGGCTTGATTCCAAGGAAGGCTTCGCGAGAGTGCACGAAGACCGCGGTGTGGAAGACGTCGTTGGGGTTCAAATTCGGGTACTCGATCCCATAGTACCCGAGCGCCCCTTGAAGAAATCGGCCGGCGGGAGTGCAAGCCCGCGCTCCACGAACCGCGCGAACATGGGGATCTCGTCTTCGGCCATCTCCATCGGATATGGATCTCCGGCGACGGACCTCCACATGTCGACCTCCTTCTCTCGGATGAACCCACCGTTCGGGGAGAGTCAACGCATCTTCCGTCTTCACCTTGGACTTCTTCCACTCGCAGCTTGGATCAGCCCGCGGTGGAGACATGGGCGGCGCTACTCTGGTGGCGGCCGCGGTGGCCTCTTCGCGGCCCCTCTTCTTCCCGGCGGCCTTCGACGTCTTGGATGGTGACGGCTTCATCCTCCAAGTGCAGGGCGTCTTCACGCGCATCCGCTCGGGGGCTACCCTAAAAGCTTTGGGTGGCGGCGCACTTGAATCTACTACGGCGGCGGCAAGCGCCGGGAGTGGATTTGCTTCGAACGGAAACGGAATGGCCGCAGCTCGAATGGGTGAAAAACCCTAAGGGTTTTGGCTTCTATTTATAAGTCAAAACCGGCTCCGCAACGGCCGGGCCGGATAAGTCCACGCGCGGCCGACTCGGCGGGCCGCGGGTGACCCTTCGTATTCTACTAGTCGACGCGCCTTACCTCGGGGGCTCGGCTACTTCCACTCGACTACCTGGGAAGCGGCTAGTCTCAAGAGCATCTCAGGACACATTCTTCAAGATGACCCTTCAATTCGAGAGGAAGTACTCGACTCAAGGCTCGGGGGCTCCGTGCCACGTGTCCTTCGGTTTTTTCTCTCCGGATTTCTCGGGATTTTCTTGCCAAGACTTCAGATGGACCCTCAGCCAGAGCCCACGGCTCAACCTAAGGCTCGGGGGGCTACTCCACATGGAGTGTGATTTTGCAATCGCACCTCCATATCGGCTCCGGCTTCAAGACAAGACGGGCATTTTTTGAAGACCTTCGAAGGCGGTTTTCGAGGACGCTTGGAACTACTCGAGAAGACTTCAAGATTGCTCAAACATCGAGTGGAGTACATTCCGGCCTCGGGATGCTTCGACTACTCTTGAGGACTTTTGACTTGTAGCACTCGGGGACGCTTGAGGACTACTCGTTAAGGCCGTCAAGACTCGCTTGAAGCTATCCTTCTCGACTACAAAGTACTCGGGGGCTTGTCGTATGGACCTCCCTAGGATCGCTACCTCGGCGGGTACCGGGACCGACTACTCGGTGGGCCCCCGGGACTACCGGCTTGCGCCGCACGACACCCGAAGATGTGGAGCACAAGGACTACACGGAGTAGTACTCGGTTAGGGAGCTGTACATGTTCCGCACTGTATAGAGGACTCCTAGACGTACTCGACTAGTACTCTCTCCCTACTCCGACTTGTAACCCTGCCTCCCGGACTATATAAGGCGAGGCAGGGACCGATCTCTAGCATCCAATCTCATCTCATACAACTCACGGCGCACTATTGCACCATCTTGTAATCGTGCCCAATCAATCCAGAGCTACGCAGCATACAGGACGTAGGGTATTACGCACCTCGTGGCCCGAACCTGTCTAAATTGTGTGCCACGTGTCTCTTCCTTCGAGTTACCGATCTCGGCGAGTCACATTCATCTACTTCGGGTAGTCCCCTTAGTAGGTTGCCGATCTAAAACACCGACACCAGCGGCAGTCGTCTCCGATTTTTGCCCGAATTGCTCCTTTTCGACTTCCTTCTTTGGTCAAAAAATTTTAAGGGAAGTTTAAAAAAGGAAAATGAGGTTTTCAGGGTTTTTCTCTTCGGACTATTTATTTGGCCGAATTGGGAGCTCGGGAATCAACCCCTCCAAGCAATATTTTGCACCCTTGCAGTAGCCATTGTGCCCCCAAGGAGCTTAGAGTTGAAGCTAGAAGCCAAGAAGCCATCGATGGAGGAGGCGATGCGATGCGAGCTCAAGCTACCCGTTAAGAGGACCACACGCATCCGTTGCAGAGGGCGTGTCCCGACTGGAGCTCTTGCATCTCGCAACCCCATCGAAGGAGAGAAGGTCCCTACGCCCGTTCGAAGGTCGGCACACATCCAAGGCATGAAGCGCAAAGACTACAAGGAGGTGTTGCCCGAGCCTAAGGATTATGGGGGTAGCGACTAGTCCGACGATCGTAGCCCGAGCTCGTGGGCGGCCGCCGGAAGAGATGATAACGACCTCTACATTTGGGATGAGCAGCCCAAAGAGAGGACTCCCGAAGGCCCCAACAGCGACGGTAACAATGGCAACGAGAGCAGCAACGACAATGGAGGTGGCGACGATGGCGGTGGCGACGACGATGGAGACAATGGCGACGAAGACCCCTTCGGATTGCATTTGATGTGTTGTCGAACTTGCCGTCAATCCATCAGGGATCTCTACACGTCGGTCGATGAATGTCTCCAAGCCATGGAAGCGATGAAGCAGCATAGGAGGATTTGGAGCACGTAGTTGGTGACAACTACAAGTTCCTTAACCGTAACGTGCGCAAACTTTTTGGCATGGTTGGAAACATGAGAGGCAAGTGGTGCAATACTTGCTTGAAGTACCACTAGGTCTAGTTTTCCCCTTAGGATTTTTGTAAGATACGACGAGGACGTCGTATGTTTTTAGCGTGGGGGAGAGCTAGCTAGCTAGCCTTAGCTTTTGAGTTTCAAACTTTAGGTTCGGTTTAATCTTCGAGCGAGAGTCTTAGAGTTTAATGAGTCTTTGTTTTCGAGTGTGTTTTTAAATTTTTGCAAGTTTGAAAGTGTCTTAAATTAGTGTTGAGTCAGAGAAAACCAAATAAAAAAAGTCTTTATATATTATTTTTGTGTCTTGTGTGATGCTTATCTTTATTCACTTGTTTGTTTATCTTTGATTCTTGATATATGAACATAAGAGTATGGTTTGAAAAATGTTTACCGTGGTGCTTAGTGGAATTGCTACTACTTAAAGTATCCATACCACACTTCGATCTTGAGCTTCACATGTTAGTTGTGCTATGTTCAATGCTAAAAATTGGAGGATCTCAGTTCTGAAAATTATTTAAAACCCTTGTAATAAAGGTTAGCAAAACCTCTTTTTCCAAGTTGAGAGTAAGAAAAAATCCTATACAAAGCTAATTTATTTTTTGCTTTACCATAAGTGTGATTAGCACGATGAGTTGGGCTAGGATCCTTCTCTCTTGGGAGTTTTAATTTCGAGCAATGATCATGTTCTTGTGCTTATCTTTTATTGCTAGCCTTGTCATTCATTCGGTTACGAGACTTTCACCTTGGAAGTCCCGTGCATCGCCGAATTCCATACCCAACCCTATATATCTCTTTTGTACATCGCATTCCTTGAACACAACCTACTTTCAAAAGTTTCGTTTCGTCTCTAGCATGATTTATTTAAAATTTCAGATTGTATGCATGCAAGAAAGAGAAAAGTTGAGAGCTTTGAAAAGTTGTCAAGAGAGAGAAAAATAAAGAGAAAAAGTATGAGTATGGAAAAGAAAAGAAAGAAAGAAAGAAAAAATATATATATGTGAAAGGAAAAAAATATGAGAATGAAAGAATGAAAGAAGAAAAAGAAAAAGAGAAAGATGAGGTAGCAATAAAGATATGACAGAGATGGATCAAGTTAAAGAAAAGAAAAATAAAGTGTAAGGAAGGATGTCACATTGTTGAGAGACGAAACTTTCACTCTTTTTCCAACCATGTGCAATCCGACAACGAGGACGTCATCGGTGCCTTGTAGTCATAATTTTCTTTTGCCCTTGCACATGTCCACCATTCTAAATCTTCTCATCCTTGATATCCCTACATATGGTTAATTCTCATGATCATTGGCTTTGAAAGGTAAACAACCATTAGAGGAAGTTCCTAGTTTGACAATATTTGTGTTGATTGCGCTAGCCCTACCTATAGCTCCACTTTACATGTTATATGAGAGACTTATGGGAGGTGAGAGTTTTATAAAATTGGTTTAGGATAGCCACCTCATATGAGTGACTTGAGAGAGCTTGGAGAAAGGTTTTTGTCTAATACTTGTTGCAGGAATTTTGTTTTTAAAAATCATAAAAACCCTCCGATGGAAGCAAAGAAGTAAGTATGGCTGAAATTGAAGACTTCGAGTGAAGAGTTTGAGTTGTGGGGTAAATCTTGACGTGGTAAAAATTCTAAATGCCCATGTTTATGTTTGATGATCATTACTTTGTGTTTATGTATTAAGGATGAAAGGATTGACTAACTTGTGAAGAAGGATAAGTGGTACATGATTACAACACCTTGGATGAAGTTCTTTTACGAGTACTTGCTCGAGGACGAGCAAGAGCTAAGCGTGGAGGAGATGTTGACGGTGTATTTTGGTACACCTAGCATGTTGATTACACTTTGGTTTGGTTTTGATTATGGAACTAACCCGCCACTAGGCACACTAATCATATAACAAGTTCATCTTTGTGCATGCATTTGGAAGTGTTGTGTTTCTGTAGGAAAACATGGACATAAAGGATGGATTCACAACAAGTTCAAAGGAGCATTTACGGAGTCTTGTTCGTGTTCATGAGCTTGATGAAATCACTTCCAATGGTGGCAAGGACTGAAGTGCTACGAGGAACACCCCCAAGGATTGAAGCGTAAAAGACCGAACTTCATGCGAAGAAAACCTCCATCTTAGACGCGAGGATAACATCATCAAAATCATGCAAGTGGAGGGGGCAAAGTACATAAATGCATAAGGACTCACGGAGTGAAAGGGGCGACCGAACCGAGCTGAGGTGGGCCCAAGCCGGTCGGCCCAGGCCGGCCGGCCCAGCCCACTTCGGTGGCCGGTTCGATCCCGTTTTCCTTGCACCCGAAGGATCTTGAACCTAAAAAGCCTGGGCGCCGCCATTCGACAGAGGGGAGAGCCATTCGCACCAGGAGGCCATCCACAAGCTAGAGAGAGAGGAGGAGGATCTCTGGAGGGAGATCAACCACCTCGAAGGAAGCACCCTCTCGTGGAGAAGAAGGAAGACACCATCGGAAGGGAAACCATGATCAATGGTGCCATGATCAGCACCTTGATGGGGTAATCTTCTCATTCGTCCATGGGTTATAATCGATCTTGAGATGTAATCGCACTTTGTCGGATTATCTATCTATCATCTTGTGTTGAATATACTTTAATGCTTAAGGTTAGCTACCATGCCGTAAAGGGAGTATGAGCTCCAATGCTTCCTTGGATCCATTCAATACGCCGTGTCCATCATAGGTCTAGTCATGAATACCTTCGCGTAGTGACAGTACGAGAGGAGGGAAAGGGTGAAACCGTGGTCACAACCCCCGATAGATTAGATTGGTTTTCATGTCTTTAAGCGATTGCATGCTCTAGTTTCGTAGACCCATGGGAGAGTGTCATCTAGCTTGATCGTTTATAATTCTCTCTAGTGTAATTTAGTTGTTTTCTAGTTTAATAATAGTTAGGGTTTTAGTAGCTAGTGTGTAAAAGTAGATTAAACGCTTGTAATCTCCTTGCTCCGCGAATTGACAAGAACCTTGGGAATCCCGTGGTGAAAAAGGTGTGGGGTCCGTACGCTTGCGGATCATAGAGGGATACGTCTTTTATCCGTCAACAAACTGCTAAAGGGGAGGCGAACATGGCGTCCAAGTTGGCAAGCATGGCAAAGGTGGTTGCCGTCGGCCTTGCTGTTGCAGGAGATGGAGGACGTCTGGGCGAGATGGTGAAGGGTTGCTGCGCCAGGGTGGCCAAGACGTCGATGCCAAGTAGTTGGTGAAGGAGTGGCAACGAGGACACAAGGGCTGGAAGGTGTGGATTGCAGCTGGAGGGTGTAGAGTGGGTCGGTGCTCTCACAGCGCAGGAGGATGTCCTTGGTGCGAAGATCCTTCACAGAAACACCAAGAGGGTCAAATTCCACTAAAACAAGGTTATCAGAGGTGAATTTGCGAATAGACAAAAGGTTTTTGATGATGGCGGGTGCGAGGAGAACATCATTGAGGTGGAACGGGCTGGGGATGGTGGAGTATCCCGTGCCAAGCACCGGGAGAGTGGCACCATTCCCAACAACAATGGAGGAGGGAAAAGAGGAGGAAGGTGATGAGGTAATCATACCAGGGTTGGAGGTAATGTGGGAGGAAGCGCTTGAGTCGATGACCCACTCCGAGGAGGGTGGCGGCAGAGCGAGGGAGACGGTGCTGAACGCATTGGCGAGGGAGTGCGAGTCCCATGGGGACGGAGCTTGAGGGGGCGCCTAGTGGAAGTGCCCTGGAGCCGATAGCGGCGTGTAGAATGCCGGAGGCGCGCCGGCCATCAGGGTGTTGTGCTGCGGCAGGGGCGGTGTTCCGGGGCGAGGAGGAGGTCCATGAGAGCTGCCAGGGGTGGAACCGGGTCACATATGGATGGACCCGGTCCACGGGTTGTAGATGGAAGGCCACTGGGCACCGCTGTTCGGGCCACCAGGGGAGCCGCCTTGGCCATGACCGCCACAGCGACGCCGGCCGCGGCCGCCGCTAGAGGAACCCCCAGCAGGTTGGGGAGGATGGGGGTGCCAGTCTCAGAAGTGGGAGTAGGAGCTGGTGTCTTGCTGGGAGTAGAGGCGACGAGAGCCGAAGGGGGCAAAGTCGAGGAGGGCGCCATGTTGAGCTATGCAAGACGAAGGTCGGCGCGAACGTTGGTGAAGCAAGGAAACGGCTTCTGGCGCGGGATGAGCTGCGCCATGAACCGAAACCGCTCGCTGAGGCCACGCAGGACGTTGAGCACTAAGGTGCGGTCCTGAACGGGTTCACCAGATCGGCGAGAGCGTCGGCCAGCCCTTTCATCTTCTGGCAGTGTTCATCAATGGAGAGGGCGCCCTGGGAGAGCGCGCGGAACTCAGCATCAAGAATCATGGCACGTGATTCTCAGTTGTTGAGGAATTGTTCCTCAAGGCCGAGCCAGGCGGTTCGCGCAGTGACGTCGTTCCGGTCGACGTCCAGCAAATTGGTGGAGATGGTGTTGAAGAGCCAGGAGACGACGACGCAATCCATGCGAGACCAGGCTGGGTCGGGAAGGTGTGGTGCGTCGGCAAGGACATGGTCCTGCAGAGCGAAGCGACCGAGGATGAGGAGAACGTAGCCGCGCCACTTCGAGTAGTTAGGGGCTTGAAAGTCCAGGGTGACCGGAATAAGATTCCGGATGTTCTGGACGGCGGCAGCTTGGCTGTGGAGCCGAGCAATAGCAATGGCGTCGGAGGAGAGGGAGTGGTCGTCGTCGTCCTGGAACTCGTCGTCGCGAGGCGCGTCTTCGCGGGGCTCAGTCGAGCGATGACGATCCCGGAGAGCAGCGGTGTGTTGCTCCAGGTCGAGGGCCAGAGTGCGCTCATGCTCGAGCGCATCCGCGGCGATCCTGTGCGGCGGCGGCCGATTTGAGGAGCTTAGCGTCCTCCGCGAGTTGCTGGCTGCGCTCAGCATTCGTCGAGCGCGGGAAGGCAGCTTCGTCTTCCAGGCGCTTGGCGGCGGCGAGGGCCTCATCACGGAGCTTGGCCGCGGTCGCCGCACCGGAGCCGGAGGAGTCGTCTCCGTGGCGGCCATGGGCGCGCACCGGAGAGGGCGCAACTCGGGCGGAGGAGGGGGGAAGGGGGCGCGGTGGCGGGAGGACGGCGGAAGGTCGAACGGCCGGGCGCAGGAGGAAGGGCGCGGCGGCCGAGCGCCGCGGTGCGAGGCCGAGCGGCCGGTGCGGTGCGCCGAGGGGGGAGCGGAAGCGAGAAAACAGGGGAAGGGGAAAAGGTCCAGGACTGGATTAGTCTACTGATACCATATTGGAGAATGCCAAAAGGTTTACCTGAATTAATTAACAGGGTTACATGGGGAATACATATATAGAGGAAGAGAGGGAGCCCAAAGGGTTACAGTGGAGGAGATTACAGTTGAGAGCTAATAAATGTTCTAGGGAAAGTAGAGAGGTAAATGAGGAGTCTAACACTCTTCCACCTCTGGGTGACGCAATGCGCCGAGCCGCAGCGCTAGCCACGCACCGCCGCCCGGAAGGTGTTCGACGAAATTCCTGTAAGTCCTCATCGGAGTTGTTGTACTTTGAGCCGCTGAGGGGCGTTTCCTTTCTATTTGTGGTGAGTGACTAAGGCCAGTCTCAGTGGCAGGGTCATCGACATTTAATGGACTGCTACATAGGCTTTTTTGATGATATGGCACCAAATAAATGAAGAAAGAGAAGATCCCAGGGTCATGGTGATTGTCGGGGACAGCCCTAGGGGTCCCCTTAAACAAACTGGGGAATCCCCACTTAAAACCCACAACAAGCCAAAGCCGAGCGCACATCACTTAAGCACACAGGGCGTGGCCCACGCCGCGGTGGCCCCGACGGCCCACTCAAAGATCCCCTCGAGCAGGCTCTGCCTCGCTCGAGGGCGCACGCCTCCCTCGGGCGGGCTCTGCCGATTCGAGGGGGTGCGCTTACCTCGAGCAGGCTCCGCCTCGCTCGAGGGTCCGCTCCGCCCTCGAGCAGTGCTCCGCGTCGCTCGAGGGCGCTCCGCACGTGCACGCCCGTTCCCGTACACGGCATTAAATGCCCCGACAACGGCGGGCGGCGCCATCATGCGCCCGGGGCTCGCGCCCCGCGCCGTCGCACCAACTCCCCAGAGGGAACCCATCCCCGCCACCGTGGGGGACCGTGCGGCGTGGCCGGTGCCCCGGTCTCGTGACGCCGCGCCGCCCTCGCTCCGCGACGGCTAACGCGCCGAGCCCTCGAAGGGGGGCCGGCCACACCCTCGATTTGCTTTCTTGTGACCCCCCGCAGGTTAGGTGGAGGCGTTAGGCCGGCGGGGCGCCATCTCCGCCACCGCAACGACATGGCGCCCGCCCCCACACGTACAAACCCACGCCGGCGCCGTGGCAACAGCCTCCGCGCCGTGGAGTGCGCAGAACGGGCGCCGCCTTACCCCGCCACCGTGCCCCGTACGGACCGACGCGCAACTCCCTCGAATCCGCCCCCGAAGACATCGGGGCCGTCCGCCGCACTCCTACCCTTGAGGCCACCCCCCGTTCGGGTACAAGATACGCCATGATGGCCGGATCGCGGCAAGGATCGTCCGTGCGGCCGCCTACTCTACAAAGATAGCACACCACGCTTCCCCACGTAGCTAAATAGCGCGGCATGCATGTGATTCGCTCTCTCCTTGGTCTATAAAAGGAGGACGAACCCCCCCCGCCGCAGGGGATAGACACAGAACACAACGGACAAGTTTGGACACAACACTCCACACACTTGTGCTCCAATTCTCCCACAATATCTTCAGCCACTTCACCAGGGACTTGGAAGCCACGCTTCCTCTCCCGCCTTGCTTGTAGCCGCCCCACTACAGGCACCCCGGTGCTGAGCAATATAGTGCCACGAGCACACCACTGCTGGACGTACGGCTCCTCGGCCGGAACTAGGATAAACTCTATGTCTCTGATTGCTTAGCACCGACCATTGAGGGATAGACCTCGGCGCTCATTACTGGTTAGTGTCGGGACCACATTCCGCACCGACAGTTGGCGCCCACCGTGGGGCAATCGAGCGCCTAAGGTCAATCCACCGTCAAACTCCCTCCATGGTGATCTGCACTGAGTATCGCGGTACGCGTTACAGCATGGGCAGCTCGGACCCCCTCCCCGCCGGTTTTCAAATCCGGTTTGGGGGCCTGAATTTTCAGGCTACGGGGAACGGCTACCTGATGCGCCTCACCAACCGTGAGGAGCTGCGTGCGCGGCGCCAGGCCGGGCCCGCTCCGGTCCCCGTTGTGCGCGCCGCCACAACGCAGCGCCCGCCGGCACGGATGCCGCGGGCCCGTCAACACCACGACGCCGCCGCCGCCGTGCCGCCGTTCACGCCGGCGCGGTCCGAACGGCGGCAAGCCGAACGCGCCGCCTCTCAACGCGGCGCACCCGTCAGCACGGCAACCACCGCCCCAGTGGGGCAGCGCACGGTCTCCGGGCCACGCTTCCCTATCGGTCTTCGCGGTGCCACGACGGCCTACAACGCCAACGTCAACACGACGATGTGCCGGGTTCCCCCTGGCCGTCACGTCTTCGTCGCCAGGGACCCCGGCGCCTCCGCGGCGATGAGTCGTCTCTCGGGCTCCCCTTGACGCGTTGCCACCCGCCAATCTCCACGGGTATGCGGCGTGGGACTTCTCCGGCGTTCCGGACCCAGTCATGTTTAGGCGTTTCCTCGACGCTACGGACTACTGGTTCGGCTGCTCCGACGATTCCAAAGACCGGAGCTACGACCCCGCGCGGGGAATGCCGCGTCGTCATCGCCAACGACCCGGTGAACGCCACCGCGCGCAAAGTGGGCGCCGGCGACGAGGAGGTCACGCCCGCCCCCGGCATTGCTCCGCGCCCGGCCGCGAGGGCCGAGCACCCCCGCCGGGGCCGACGTCGACGCACGCCTAGCCCGTGCTCGCGAGCTCGAGGCCAAGCCGGCGGGAGGAATATCGAACGGTGCGCGGCCGCTCCGCGCCTCAATGGCTGGGGAAGCCTCCGCGCGCGGCGAACGCGCGCGGGAGCTGGGCAAACAGGCCCGCGACCGCATCAACGCCGACTTTAATGTCGACAACCCGGACGCGCCTCCGCGGGCAAGTCAGAAGCTCATTGCTGCCGCAACGTTGCTACGGGCAATGCCGGGCCCCTCGACCCCTGAGGCGCGGAACCTGCACCGCGAGGTGCAGGCCCTCATCGAGCAGGCGGCCGTCCAGTAGGCCGAAAGTTCAGCGTCACGCATTCGCCAACAGGGGGATGCACGAGGCGACGGGGCCGCACAGGGGGGTGAACCCTCGGTCCATGCAGCGAAGCGGCGGGGCAACCCGCCAACCCGGGACGCACGCCGGCCAAGGAGCGGCTCCTCGACACGCGCAGGCGCCGGACGGCGACGCTCGCAACGTCATCAACGCCGGCGTACGAGCAAGGCGGACGCGCGAGCGGCGGCGGCTACCACCCTCGACGGGTGGACGCTTCGACGCCGATGAGGACCGCTTCTCCGACACCGAAACCCCGGGGGACCCGCGTGTTCGGCTGGGAGATCCGCGCGGCGGCCTTCCCCCAACGCTTCCGCCGCCCCCTCGACCATCATCGAGTACAACAGGGGAGACGGATCCCCGCGTGTGGCTCAACGACTACCGCCCGGCGTGCCGCCCGGGCGGGGCCGCCGCCGACGAGGTCATCATCCGCAACCCGCCCCTACACCTCGGCGATTCGGCCCGACATGGCTCGAGCACCGCCCGGCCCCGCATCCACAACCGGGACGATCCGGTCCGCACGTTCGTGGGTAACTTCCGGGGCACGTACGTGCGCCCCGGGAATTCCCGGGACCTCGCGCTCCCCGTACTCGAAGCTCGGCGAGTCGCTACGGACTTCATACGGCGCTTCTCTAAGCGCCGTACGGAGCTCCCAAGCGTGGCGCAATCCGAGATTTTGCACGCCTTTCCTCGAGGGCACCACGTGCCGGGGACCTCATGCGAGAGCCGGGATGCGCCCGCCCGCGGACTCCAACAAGCCGTTCGACATCGCCACCGCCTTCGCCTCGGAGAGGAGGCCGTTGGGGCGATCTTTGACGCGCAAGAAGGGCAAGCGCCCGGACGATGCGCCCCGCGGGGGGGCGCCAGTCCGTGGAGCCCCCACCGGAAGGACAAGCGGGGCAAGAAAGGGAAGAAGTCGTGCCGCGAGGCGCGCGAGCAGGGGCACGACGGCGATGATGCCGAGGCCCTTGATGTTGACCCGGCACGACGAGGCCCTCGACCGGCCCCTCGAGGTCCGGGGTGTTTGACGACATGCTGAAAAAGCCATGTCCATACCACAAGACCCCAGTAAACCACACCCTTGAGCAATGCGACATGCTCAAGAAGTTCTACTTGCCGCGCCGCCGCGAAAGACACGGGAGGCCAAGAAGGACGGAGGAGATGGCGACGCCGGCGGCTTCCCCGCCGTGGAGAACGTGTTCCTCATCTTCGGGGGACCCACCGTCGACATGTCGACCCGCCGCCGCAAGCGGGAGTGGCACAAGGTCCTCGCCGCAGAAGGCGCCTCCCTCCTTCCTCGACCGGTCGGAGGACGCCATCACCTTCGCCCGTGAAGACCACCCGAACCGCATCCCCAACCCGGCCGCACCCACCGGTGGTCGACCCGATCATTGGGAACGCGCGGTTCTCAAAAGTCTTGATGGACGGGGACAAGTAGCCTCAACATCCTCTACGCGCATACGCCGCGCTCGCCGGGGATCGGGTTGGACCCAGTCGCAGCCCGAAGACGACGTCGTTCCATGGCGTCGCGCCCGCAAGCGAGTCCAGCCCCTCGGCGCATCGACCGCCGCCGGTTCGGTTCGGCACTGCGAAGAATTTCCGCAAGGAAACACTCACCTTCGAGGTGGTGGGGTTCAAGGGTGCCTATCACGCCATACTTGGGCGGCCCTGCTACGCCAAGTTCATGGCGGTCCCCAACTGCACCTACTTGAAGATGAAAATGTCGGGACCAAACAGCGTTATCACCGTGGGCTCTCGTCCATCGAGCACGCGTTCGACTGCGACGTCGAGTGCGTAGAGCACGCGGAAGCACTGGCGCTGGATGAAGCGCTAGTGACCACCTTGGAGAAGATGGTCAACGAGGACCTCGACTCCACCGCCAAGCACACCGACAACTTCGAGGCCGCAGAGCAGACCAAGGAGGTGCCCCTCGACCCCGCTGCCCCCGAGGGCAAGGCGTTGAGGGTCAGCTCCACCCTCGATCCAAAATAGGAAGTGGTGCTCGTCGACTTCCTCCGCGCCAACGCCGACATCTTCGCGTGGAGCCCCTCGGATATGCCGTGCATCCCGAGGGAGGTCGCCGAGCACTCACATGACATCCTGCCTCATGCCCGCGCCGTGCAGCAACGGCTCCGCCGCTTCGATGAGGAGCGGCGACGGGCTATCGGAGCGGAGCTGCGGAAGCTCCTCGAGGCCGGGTTCATCAAGGAAGTGTTCCACCCAACGTGGCTAGCAAACCCTGTACTTGTAAAGAAAAAGAACGAGAAGTGGCGGATGTGTATAGACTACACAAGTCTTAATAAAGCATGTCCTAAAGTTCCTTTTCCTTTGCCACGCATTGAACAAATTGTTGACTCAACGGCTGGGTGTGAGCTGCTTTGCTTCCTTGATGCCTATTCCGGGTATCACCAAATAAAGATGAAGGAGTCCGACCAGCTCGCGACTTCGTTCATCACGTCGTTCGGGATGTTCTGTTACGTTACGATGTCGTTCGGCCTCCGAAACGCGGGTGCAACGTATCAACGGTGCATGCAGCATGTTTTCGGAGATCACATCGGGCGAAGGGTCGAGGCGTACGTGGACGACATCGTCGTAAAAACCAGGAAGGCGGACGACCTGGTTGGCGACCTTGGCATCGCGTTCGGCTGCCTACGGGCCAATGGGGTCAAACTAAACCCCGAAAAATGTGTCTTTGGAGTGCCATGAGGCATGCTCCTAGGATACATCGTCTCCCAACGGGGCATCGAGGCCAACCCCGAGAAGGTTGCGGCCCTCGAGCGAAAGGGCCCGATCCGGGACCTCAAAGGGGTGCAAAAGGTGTTGGGGTGCCTTGCCGCCTTGAGCCGCTTCATCTCGCGGCTCGGTGAGAAGGGCCTGCCCCTCTATCGCTTCCTCAAGAAGCATGAGCGCTTCTCCTGGACCGCCGAGGCCCAGGATGCGCTCGACAGGCTGAAGGCATCCTTGACCCACGCCCCGATCCTCACGCCGCCGCAGGACGGCGAACCCCTGCAGCTCTACGTGGCCGCGACCACCCGGTGGTCGGGCCGCCGTAATCGTGGTGGAACGCACGGAGGAAGGGCACGCCCGCCGGGCCCGGGGCCGCCGCTCTACTACATCAGCGAGGACTTGTCTGACACCAAGACGTGCTACCCTCAAGTCCAAAAGCTACTGTATGCGGTGGTCCTCGCACGGTGCAAGCTCCGCCACTACTTCGAGGCCCACCCCGTCACGGTGGTCTCCTCCTTCCCGCTAGGGGAGATCATCCGCAATCCAGACGCGGCGGGCAGGATCGCCAAGTGTTCCGTAGAGCTGATGGGCGAGACGCTCGCCTACGCCCCGCGCAAGGCCATCAAGTCCCAGATCCTGGCGGATTTTGTCGCTGAGTGGACCGATACGCAGCTACCACCACCGCAGATTCAAGCGGAGTGCTGGACTCTGTATTTCGACGGCTCGGTGATGAAGACAGAGGCGGGTGCGGGCCTGCTCTTCGTGTCACCACTCGGGGAGCACATGCGGTACGCGGTGCGCCTCCACTTCCCCACGTCAAATAACATGGCTGAGTACGAGGCCCTCCTTTGCGGCCTCAAGATCGCCATCGAGATAGGCGTCAAGCGCCTCGACGTGCGGGGAGATTCACAGCTCGTGATTGACCAAGTCATGAAGAACGCGAGCTGCCACGACGACAAGATGGAAGCCTACTGCAAGGCCGTGCGAGCCCTCGAGGACAAGTTCTACGGCATCGAGCTCAATCACGTGCCCCGCCGGTACAACGAGGAAGCAGACGAGCTGGCCAAAATCGCGTCCGGGCGGATTACCGTCCCTCCGAACGTTTTTTCCCATGACGTGGCCCAGCCCTCGGTCGTCTTCGAGCCTCACCCCTCGAGCCACGCAGAACCCTCGGGGGCTCCCTCGAATCCAGCGGGCGCAGAGGCCATGGACGAGGACCCCTCGAACGAGGCGTATGTGCTCTCCCTCCTCGAGGGGTACGGCGCCTACGAGGCTGATGTGATGGATATCGAGCCAGCCCCTGTCAAGGCTGACTGGCGCAACAAGTATGTCACCTGGATGGCTCGAGGGGAGCTCCCCTCGGACCGGGCCGAGGCCAGGTGCATCGCCAGGATGGCCAAGTCCTTTGCCCTCGTCGACGGCGAGCTGTACAAGCGCGCCGCCTCCGGCATCTTGCAGCGGTGCATCCCCATTCCCGAGGGGCGCGAGCTCCTGCGGGACATCCACGCGGGGATCTGTGGCCATCACGCCGCACCCCGCACCCTCATTGGCAACGCTTTCCGTCAAGGCTTTTACTGGCCTACCGCGGTCGCGGATGCCAGCGAGATCGTGCGCACCTGCGAGGGGTGCCAGTTCTACGCCCGCAAATCCAACCTTCCTGCTCACGTCCTGCAAACCATTCGCCGTGTGGGGGCTGGACATCGTCGGGCCCCTGCGGAAGGTGCCCGGGGGCTTCACCCACTTGTTGGTCGCGATCGACAAGTTTTCTAAATGGGTAGAGGTACGCCCCATTACGAATCTCAGGGCAGAGC
This sequence comes from Cenchrus americanus, assembly GCA_947561735.1. Lineage (NCBI taxonomy): Eukaryota > Viridiplantae > Streptophyta > Magnoliopsida > Poales > Poaceae > Cenchrus > Cenchrus americanus. The sequence goes on from OX387241.1 coordinate 193,974,630, forward strand.
AAGCGGTGACGTTCTTCACCGATATCATCCACCGCTTTGGAGTGCCCAACTCCATCATCACTAACAACGGGTCCCAATTCACAGGCAGGAAATTCTTGGAGTTCTGCGACAATTTCCACATCCGTGTGGATTGGGCAGCTGTGGCACACCCGCAGACTAACGGCCAAGTAGAGCGTGCCAACGGCATGATCCTACAAGGCCTCAAGCCCAGAATTTTCGACCAGCTAAATAAATCTGGTCAAAAATGGCTCCAAGAATTACCAGCGGTCGTGTGGAGCCTAAGGACCACCCCGAGCAGAGCCACCGGGTTCACCCCGTTTTTTCTAGTCCATGGCGCGGAGGCCGTCCTCCCCACAGACCTAGAGTACGGGTCGCCCAGGGTTCGAGGCTACGACGAGGACGCCAACCAGCGAGCCCGCGAGGACTCACTGGACCAGCTAGACGAAGCACGCCTCGTGGCCTTAATGCACTCCGCGAGGTATCAACAGTCCCTCAGGCGCTACCAAGCACGGAAAATACGCCGGCAGGACTTCAGCGAAGGGGATTTGGTCCTAAGGCTACGCCAAGACAACCGAGGACACCACAAGCTATCACCTCCGTGGGAGGGACCCTACGTCGTGGTGAAAGTACTGAAGCCCGGCACGTACAAGCTGGCTAACGAGGACGGTGAAGAACTCACCAACGCTTGGAACATCCAACAGCTACGTCCCTTCTACCCCTAGCTAGGGTTTCCAAGTATTTTGTTGTAAAATCACATAACCAGCACCCCAGCTGGTGACAACCGTGTAAACATCATCAGTTTAATAAAAAGGGCAACTCGGCTTTCCCTTGAAACCCAAGTTACCCTCGGGGGCTACTACGGGGGGCACCCCCCCCCCCAAAATGGTCCCATTTTCGCGCAAAAACGAAACAACTCATACGCGCTAAGTTTGTTTCTACTTCGGCCTCGAGCAGAGATTCGAACAGGGCGCAGGCAGCCTAGCGGAAGGAGCGCGAGAGCCAGAGATAGCCTACGCCTCCGCGAGGATACGGCCCTTCTCTCTTTCCTCCAACCCAGCAGGCCACCCGCGAAAATCGAACTCCCATAATTAAAATCTACTCAGGAAGAAGGAGAAACAAAAAAGCGCAATGAGCAAAAGACATCATTTTACATTGACAAATGTTCATAGCAAAGTGACGTGTTTATTTACAAAGCCACAAGGCCAGCATACTGATACATAAACAAAAAAGGGCCTAGTGCCCAGCTGTCGTCAGGCTGGAGGAGCGGCGGCGTCAGCAGCGTCTGGGAAGAGGAACTCCTCGAGGCCTCGGCAAGCGTCCCGGCGGCGTCGGCGGCAAGCGCGTCCATGCGCTCCATCGCCACCTCGTCCTCAACACCCTCGGGGACGACGTAGCCCTCCGCCAACGCCTCGAAGTTGACCTCGTAGTGAGATCGCACCACTCCAAGGGCCTTCTGGACGCCGAGATGCAGCGCCCGACACACGCACCCAGTGACGTGGCCGCCAAGGGCGCGCAGGCGGCCGGGCGCCGAGCTCCCCGCCCGCGCCCCGCCCTCCTCCACGGCCCGCAAGTCTCGAGGGCCGCAAGGCGCAACTCCCCGCAGCCTCTTGCTCGGAGGAGTTGTAGGAGGCCCGCGCCGCCCGCCCGCCCGCCCGCGTGCCCCAGCCGCGGTGCGCAAACCCGAAGTTGCCCGGCAAGAAAGAAGTCGAAAAGGGTGCGAACCCTCTAAGAGAAAACCAAAGAAACAGAGTCAAACAACGACTTACCTTCGACTTGATTCCTCTCCACCTCGAAGGCGCGGCGCCCGCCCTCGACCGCCCGCTCGAGGCCCTTGATGGTCTCGCCTTGCTCCCGGAGGGCCGCCCGGCTCGCGCTCATCATGCCGAGCACCATCGCCCTCGCCCTCGAGCTTGGAGAACTCGGTGTTCCGGCCCTCCGGGGCGACATCCGCGCCGCCTCACGAGCAAAGACGCTCCCCGCTCCGGGGCCGACCGGCGTCGGCAAGGGTGGCCTACTCCGCCGAAGCCGCCCCTCGCTCCCTTGACGGGCGGTACGCTCCCCGCAGAGCCGGTCCCCGCCGCGGCGAACGCCGCGACCTTGGCGTCGAGGGCGGCCCTCAAGTCGCTCGGCCTCCTTGGCCTTTTGCTCGAGCGCGCGCGCCCGCTCCCTCGCCCCCGGCGCCGCGGAGCCCGCGCCCCCGGGAGGACGAGCGGAGCTCCCGGTTGTCGTTGCGGATGCCGGCCACCTCCGCATCCCGCGTGGCCGCCGCCGTGCGCATCTTCTCTAGGTCCGAGCGCGCGCCTGCGCCGCGCGCGCCTCATCCCCGGTCGATGAGGGCCGTGCGGACTCGCTCGAGGATGGAGGGATGCACCGGGTCCCGCCTTGCGCTCTCATGAAGTTGATCGCGCAGGCCATGGCCCGCACGACGCCCCGCCGTCCGGGTCCTCGCAGCGTCGGGCGAGCGCGTCGAAGGCGTCGCACCGCCCCGAGCCGGTGGAGCTTGGCGTTCACCCCGGTCAAAGGTGCCGTACTTGTCGCGGGCGCGGTGCTCGAGCTCCCCGTCACCAACAAGTCAAGACCCGTAAGCATCATGCTACAAAGATAGCGCGTAGAAGCGAAAAAAAAAAGAGAAACAAGCAACGGCGCCCCACCCGGAAGACGCGCCACGCGGGGCCGCCGTGGATCCTCGCCGCCTCGTTCAACGCTCGGCTGAGCGCGACGCCGTGGCTGGCCGAGTTCTCCCCATAGCTCCTCGCTCCCCCGGGCGCTCCGCGAACGCGGGCGGGTCGCCGCCGATCCCCTCCACCTCGGGAAGAGCGGGCGGCGCGGGAAGACGAGGCCTCGCGCCGTGCCCTCGGCCCCCCGCCACCATGTGGCCCTCAAACCGCCCTCACGAGGGCCCCCTCCCCGGGACTCGGGGAAGGCGTGGGGAAGCTCGCCATCGGGTCCCACCCGGCGGCGGGGAGTCGTCGTCCGGATCTCCACCACCACCGCCCGGGAGCCGCCGGGCGGGTGCCGCCCTCGCGTCGCCTCCTTCCACGCCTCCGCCCGCGCCTCCGTAGCCACGGCTCTCCGCCGTGGCGCCGCGCCCACCGCTTCCGCCGCGCCCCCACGACCGCGGCGCCCAACCGCCCTCCTCGGCCGCCGCCGCTTGCCGCACCTCCACCACGGCCGCGCCGCGGCCGCGCCTCTACCACGGCCGCCGCCGCGGCCGTGCCTCCACCACCGCCGCCGCCGCGGGTTGCACCTCCATCACGACCGGCGCCCGCCGCTCCTCGACGGCCGCCGCTATGGCACGACGGCCGATCCGCCGGCCGAGGCCTCGAGGCCCCGCCCCCGCGCCCGCGAGCTCTCGCCCGCCGCGGCCGCCGTGCTCGCCCCCGCCCGCGGCACCCTCGACGAGCGCCGCCGGTGGGGAATGGACGCGTCGCCCCTCGCACCTTGGCCGGTGCGAGGGGAGGCACGGCCGGCACCACCCCGCATAAACACAAACAAATAATCGAACACTTGGTCGCCAAAAACCCAACCCCGCGCAAGAGCGCCCCTTACCTCGAAGAGGAGAAGGCGCGCTTCCTCTTCCTCGAGGCCTCGGTGGATGACGCCGCGCGGCCGCCGCCGCTCCTCGCCGTCCCGCGCGCGTGCGCGGGCCCCGCCCGCGCACGGCGCGCGCTGCCGCGCGCGCCGCCGCCTCCGCGGCCCGCGCCGCTCCCGTCGTTGGTTGCCCCCCCGGCGGCGGCGCCGCCGCGCCCGCCCCTCGAGCGATGTCGCCCTTGCCGCCGCAGCCGGCTCCGCGACGGGGCGTAGGCTCCCACCCATCGCAGGGGCCCCCGCCCCCCGGTTTCTCCTCCTCGTCCTCCCTCCGAGGACGAATACTCCCTCGGTCCCCGGGAGAGGAGAGCCCCTCGCTCGCTCACGCAGCCGTACTCCCCTCGCTCCGCCGCCGCGCGCGCTCGCGGTGCCGCCTTGCGCGCTCCCTCTTGCGCGCCGCCCGCTCCCGCTCCCGTTGCTGCGCCGCCCGACCAAGCGCGCGGGAGTCAGGAGTTGGCGGAACGGACTTCGCGGCGCTTAGGCTCACCATCTGCAGGTGAAAACATCAAAAGGTGCGTCAGAAACCAGGAGCATCATCAAGATCAAAAACAAGGCCGAGAATTTTACTTACCAGCGGACCGGTGGGGAGCATCTCGAGGTCCCACGGGGACCGGCCGGCCGCGCATCCGGTGTCGACGGCGCTCCGTGCCCGTGTGAGCGCGTATCTCCGTTCGAGGGGGCTCGGAAGCATCCGCGACTTCGCCAGCGCGAAGGGGTCTGCCGCCTCCGTCATCTCAAAGATGTAGAGCGGCCTCTCCATCAGGGGCACGATTCGCCGGTGGTGGAGGAAGGAGAGGACGGTTGCCGCGGTCAGCCCGTGCGCCGCCAGGCTCCCTCGCCGTGGCCGGGAGCGAGTCCACCGCCTCCGATGCCGGACCGTGGACACCCCGTGGCCCCGTGAGTTGGGCTTCTCCCCGTGAGCACCGCAACGGTGTAGGGGGGAGGCCGGGCTCGGCGTTGCGAAGGTAGAACCACCCCCGCTCCCCGGCCCGGCGTTGTTGGTCGTCATGGTACAAGGGATGTAGTCGTCCTTGTACCGTGCCCGCAAAGCGAGCGACATGCCGCCGGCGCGCACCGCGCGGCGGGTCCTCTCCGCTCCGTCGTCGGCCGCGTGAACAGCCTCCGCGTGGAAGAGGTGTACCCGCAGAGATCCCGCCCACCGGGATCCCCGCATACCCTTCGCGACGCCCACGAACGTGGCCGCCGCGAGCTCGCGTTCGGCGCGAAGTTGTGCAACTCCACGCCGTAGCGGTGGCGCAGTGCCCGCATGAAGCGGCCGGCCGGCGCGGCGAAGCCGCGCTCGTGAAAACGGGTGAAGCTCACCACGTAGCCATCCGGCGGGTTGGGCGCGTGGTCCCCCGGCCGGCGGTACGATCCACTCCGCCGGCCGGCCCTCCTCGTTCGCCGCTAGCTGGCCGGCGGACACCAGGTCGCCGAGGGCCAGCCGGTTCACCGACGAGCGCTCCCACGCGTACGGGTCGAGGATCGTGAGGGGCGGGAGCGGCGCCATGAGGAAATGCAAGGGATCTGAGGGCGGAGGACAAGAAGAAGAAGAAGAGCTCCAACGGCGAAGGGGCGCGGTGGCGAGAACAAAACAGAGGCGAGAGCGCAGGGGGCGAGAATGGCGAAACGCTAAGGTAAAAACCGCCGTTTTCCCTCTCCTCAGATTTATAAGCCGTGGGCGTGCTCTCCGGGGCGCACGTCCCGCGCGCATTAACTGCAGGGAATCTTTTTCTCGCTGACGGGCGGGCCCCACCACGACCGCGGCGGCCACGCCACCGCAAACAGCCATCATCACGGCGAAGAACCGGAGGGCCGTGGCGGGCGGTCACGTCCGTTTGCCCACGCCGCCCACTACGCGCGCGGCGCGCGCGCCTAAAAAGGCGCGCCCGCGACGCGAAATCACGCCCTCCACCGTGGAGCATTAAATGGCCCGGCTCCTTACCAAGTAAGGAGGACCCTCGAGCGCACGAGCTCCCCGGCTCGAAAAACTTCAACCCTCGAAAGTGTGCGGGCGTGAGACGGTCACCTCGGGCCCGTTTGAGATAAAACAGCACCGCAAGCGCCAATGCCACTCTATTTTACCGATCGCCGCCCGAGGGCCGGCTCGCCCCGTGCCCCCTCGATGGCTCGCATGCCGGCCGGGGAGCGCTTAGCCGCCGCCCCGCACCACTTTACTGATCAGCGCCTCGGGGCTGGCTCGCCTAGACCCCTCGATGGCTCGCAGATGCTAGGCCGGGAGCGCTTAGCCGCCGCCCCACACCACTTTACTGATCAGCGCCTCGGGGGCTGGCTCGCCCAGATCCCTCGATGGCTCGCAGATGCCAGCCCGGGAGCGCTTAGCCGCCGCCCCACACCACTTTACCGACCGCCGCCTCGTGGGCCGGCTCGCCCCGCACCCCTCGATGGCTCGCAGATGCCGTGCCGGGAGCGCTTAGCCGCCGCCCCCACACCACTTTACCGACCGCCGCCTCGGGGGCTGGCTAGCCCAGGCCCCTCGAGGATTCGCAGATGCAAAGACGGGGCCGCCTAGGCGCCACCCCGCGCGGCCCTACCGATCGAGGTTCGAAGCCCGACCCTCGACGGGTTCGAACAGCGCCCCGCATCACCGTAGTCGTGGACGACGAGGGCACGCGCATTCGAGCCGTTCCTCGAGCCCGCCGGCTCGAGGGTGCCCCACATGTCGTGTTCGAGAGCCGCCGAGGGCGCCCAGCTCGGGGGATCCCACCGAGGGAGAGCTTCCGCGCCCTCGGCCCCTAGCGAATGGGACCGAGCCCCACCTAGCAAATCCACGCAAGCGCTTCAATGGACGTGTCTCCGGACCACGCAGCCCTACCCTTATCGAACGGGGCATGGGCGTCCACTCGAACCACCCACTAACAGCCTCAACGAGGAATCCGCAATCCGCGACCCAACCGATGGGGGTTGCGGAAGCCTCACCCTCCGTCCCGCGGAGGGACGGCGCGAAGGCGCGTTAAAAAGCAAGTCGTAGAGCTCGCCCGATCGCCTCGAACGGGCCCAGCTCGGGGGCTCGACGCACGGCTACACCTCCCGGGACCGCACCCGCCGGATAGTGCCGCGCCGCGTGCGTCGCCGAGCCGACCGAGACATTGCCGAAGCCGGTTGAAACATGTACCACGCCCTCCGACCAAGTCTCGCGGTAAAACCCCCACGGGAGCGCCCCGCGCTTCCGTAGGGCTTCGGGGCTAGACCCGCGGGTCCGCCGACGCGGCCCCACGCGAAAGCGTTCGCAAGACCAGGGGAAGAACGTCCTATCGCAGGCTCCGCATCCGCGGGAGCCTCAATGGCAAACCCGCGCATGCTCGGGGGCTACCGTTCGGGGACGCCCCTAGGGGTCCCCTTAAACAAACCGGGGAATCCCCACTTAAAACCCACAACAAGCCAAAGCCGAGCGCACTTCACTTAAGCACACAGGCGTGGCCCACGCCGCGGTGGCCCCGACGGCCCACCAAGGCGGCCCACTCAAAGATCCCCTCGAGCAGTGCTCCGCCGCTCGAGGGCGCACGCCTCCCCTCGGCGGGCTCCGCCCGGCTCGAGGGGGTGCGCTTACCTCGAGCGCCCCGCCCCGCTCAAGGGTCCGCTCCGCCCTCGAGCAGTGCCCGCATCGCTCGAGGGCGCTCCGCACGCGCACGCCCCCGTTCCCGTACACGGGCATTAAATGCCCCGACAACGGCGGGGCGGCGCCATCATGCGCCCGGGGCTCGCGCCCCGCGTGCCGTCGCACCAACTCCCCAGGAGGGAACCCATCCCCACCACCGTGGGGACCGGCGCGCGTGGCCGGTGCCGCCCGTGACACCGCGCCGCCCTCGCTCCGCGACGGCTAACGCGCCGAGCCCTCGAAGGGGGGCCGCCACACCCTCGATTTGCTTTCTTGTGACCCCCCGCAGGTTAGGTGGAGGCGTTAGGCCGGCGGGCGCCATCTCCGCCACCGCTAACGACATGGCGCCCGCCCCCGCGCGTACAAACCCACGCCGGCGCCGTGGCAACAGCCTCCGCGCCGTGGAGTGCGCAGAACGGGCGCCGCCTTACCCGCCACCGTGCCCCGTACGGACCGACGCGCAACTCCCTCGAATCCGCCCTCGAAGACATCACGCGCCGTCCGCCGCACTCCTACCCTCGAGGCCACCCCCGTTCGGGTACAAGATACGCCATGATGGCCGGATCGCGGCAAGGACCGTCCAGGCGGCCGCCTACTCTACAGCATAGCACACCACGCTTCCCCACGTAGCTAAATAGCGCGGCATGCATGTGATTCGCTCTCTCCTTGGTCTATAAAAGGAGGACGAACCCCCCTGCCGCAGGGGACAGACACAGAACACAACGGACAAGTTTGGACGCAACACTCCACACACTTGTGCTCCAATTCTCCCACAATATCTTCAGCCACTTCACCAGGGACTTGGAAGCCACGCTTCCTCTCCCGCCTTGCTTGTAGCCGCCCCACTACAGGCACCCCGGTGCTGAGCAATATAGTGCCGCGAGCACACCACTGCTGGACGTACGGCTCCTCGGCCGGAACCAGGATAAACTCTGTGTCTCTGATTGCTTAGCACCGACCATTGAGGGATAGACCTCGGCGCTCATTACTGGTTAGTGTCGGGACCACATTCCGCACCGACAGTGATGACCCCAGATCGACACGGGTACCAATGCTCACGACCCTCCACTCAGAGCCCATGACCTTGCATTGTATCACAACACATGCAGATTTAAATACTACATTCTGTCTATGAAATTGTGCCCATGATCTTGTGCATTGAGAGTGACAGGATCATCATGCCGAAAAACTGATGTGGCAATTGGTAACTGTGCTCGTGACCCTGCCACTGAGATTGGCCTAAGCAAGCAATGCGAGGATGAGCCTTGAAACTGCCAAATTGAATCCGCATGCTAGCGTGGTCGTTGGGCTTAGCTTCGTGGTGTAAGAAATATGGACCTCAAGTCAGACGAGGCAACTTCTTCCCAAGAGAAGATTTATTACATACAGTAATATACTGCTCATGTAAGTACAGTTCTACACTTTTACCGTGGTAGGTACAAGGCATATTTGCATTACAATTTCTCACCAATTACTTAACATGCAAATTCAAATTTATATGTGAATTTTGGAAATTATTGAAAATGGAATGTGCAATGCCTTTGTTTTTCGTTTGTAGAGTTACAGCTTCACTGGAAAACGTAAGATATATTATTCATGAAAGTTATTCTTCGGATGCCATCTAAAACCTACATCCAAATTATAATTTATAAATAATATAAAGTACAACAGCAATATCAAAGCCCAAGTGCTTATGATGCCATCTAAACCATACATCCAATTTATAAATAAGATAAAGTACAAAAGCAATTACAAAGTCCAAGTGTGTAATATTGTTTTTCTTTCTGCTCATTACCAACACATTTCATCTTGGACCAGATAAGACTGATGCTGGTGGTGGAGCTGAATATATTGAATTCTTACCTTCAATAGACAATACTGATACTGGATCTGTACTGAAGAAACTGTAATCTATGCAAGCTTCTACAGCCATTGTGCCTTCTAGTACCTTGACCACCGTTGACATCAAAGGCCTTCGACTACTGTCATTTTGCAAGCACGACATTGCAAGCTTCATCATTTGAATAACTTCCTCCTGGTGTACAACCATGTCATCACTTTGCTTGTCAATCATATCAATCAGCTGGTTGTTTGCAGCCTTTTCTTGTAACAACTTGATCAGCTGGATGCTTTCCTCAGGCTGTGAATTATCGATATTTTTTCTTCCACATATCACTTCCATTACAACGACCCCAAAGCTGTAGATATCAACTTTTTCAGTGATTTGTGATGTTAACCATTCAGGTGCGAGATACCCAGGTGTGCCTCTCATCACAGTCATTACCTTGCTTTGATCCCTATCTATTAGCTTGGATAGTCCAAAATCAGCCAATTTGGCATTGAAGTTCTCGTCTAAGAGAATGTTTTGTGGTTTGATGTCCAAATGAGCAATTTTCCGCCGGCACTCCTCATGAAGATAGCATAGCCCCTTGGCAATATCCAGAATGACCCTACATCTGGTACCCCAATCAAGAGGTGCATTATTATGGCGATAATAGATCCATTGATCAAGGGAACCTCTGGGCATATATTCATATACTAGAAGTCTGTGTGATTTCTCTGCACAGAATCCTACCAGTCTGACAAGATTAATGTGCTCAATGCTACCAATAGTCTCAACCTCTGCCAAGAATTCTTTCTTCCCCTGTCTAGCGCTTTCCAAGCGTTTTACTGCAATCCTCTCCTCATCTAATTTTCCTTCAAAAACTGATCCAAATCCACCTTCTCCGAGCTTTTTACTGAAGTCTTCGGTGTATTCTCTCAATTTTTCATAAGAAAACCTCATTGGCATGCCTGGTAATTGATCAAAATCAAATTCTTCTTCTATTTCTTGATACTTTGCCCTCCTTCGTACATACAGAGTCACAGCAATGACAATCAATAGAATAGCAATAATACTTGCAATTGTAGTGCCTATAATAACCTTCTTTGCGTTTGCAGTAGGTGCAGAAGCGGAGGGGCTAAACTGCACCTTGAGGTAAGCAGAGGAGTTGTAATGAACAATCTGAGGTTGTATTGATTGCATGGAGAAGACCTTTGTCACCCAATGGCATTCACCATCAGACTCGTTATTGCCATAATGCCTGAACATCACAGCTTTGCAGGAACAGTTTTTCAGGCATGCTTGCTTACAGGCATCTCTGTTTCTTGCATTTACAATGGTGTGGCTTGTATCAAAGTATGAAACGTCAGTTAGGGTCAAGAGCTCATGGTGTTGCATTTCTTGACAGGAGATTGGTGTCACTGGCGCGCAACCAACATTTGGCTTCCATCCATCAATAAGCTTGAAGTAGCTTGAAGTAGAGTTGCTCTGAAAAGGACAGCTGCATTGCGCTCCTGTGCATACCCCGTACTCCCCACAGAAAGTTGGGAAAAGACAGTTGTAATTGTCAGGAAATATCTTGATGACTTCAGCAACCACAGCCCACTTTGCTTCAGTGTCGGACCATTCATACAGCCTCAGGTGTCCATCAGATTCGAATCTCATGTACTGGGTAGACTTGGCTGGTGGTAATCCGATGCTTGGATCTGGATTTTGCTGCATGGACTCTACAAAGATGCTGAGGCTGCCATTCAGAAAGGTAACCTGTGTTGGATGGTTTCCTGTCTTGTTGTTCACCAATGCCGAGAAGTAGGGCTGTGGTGGTGTGGCTTCAACATAGGCGTACAATCCATTGGGTTCAACGGTCATGTACAGCTGATTCTGAGTCCAGTTTGTTGCAGATGTATTTGCAGTGAGCCTCATGCCTTCCCGCAGTGACTGCCCAGGGACCAATGCATCAGTCGGATGTTCAAAAGACTGCCACACTGTTGCATTCTTCCTGTCAGACAGCACCAGGTTGCCGAGCTCTGTGATCGCCATGGCAGCAATTGACCGGCCTGCAGTGCCGCTCGACCAGACAAGACTGCCATCAGCATCACGGAGGATAAGATTGCCATCCCCGGTAAGCTCAAGGGTGGCATTCTGCTTCACAGGGCGGAGTCGGTTGGCGGACCAAACCACCTGAGGAAGGCCACTGGTTGGCATGGTGATCTTGCCACCACTGTTGGTGTAGAGGATGAAAACGGCAAAGAGGAAAGTGCCGGCATCGCAGGGTGCGGTGGCGCAAAAGAACCCTGCAGCAAAGGATGGGCCGTAGAATGTTTTCGGTGACCGGAGGACAATGGCCCGCACGACTGAGCCGTCATTATATGTGACGCTGTGCTCGGAGGCGTTGTTGTTGGTCCACAGGGTGGAGAGGTTAGCCGTCGGGTAGTCGTAGGGTTGCCCGGAGATCAGTGGAGTTGCAGTAGCAAGCAGGAGGAAGAGGAGGAGATTCGAAGGAACCATGGCACAGCTGCTATAATTGAAAAGAAAATGGAGAAGGTAAGAAGGTAAGACAGAGTTGTTATAAGAAGCTGGGGGCTGGGTGTTGCAGTTGCAGAGATGAGCTTACAGCGAAGAACTCACCTGACCACGGGCACCATGGGCGGCTGTTACCGCCAGAATCGCCGCCGGCAAGTGCCTGCCCCGCCGCTGGAGCTAGCAGTCAACCAGTCTCCAGTCTTCCTCTGCCTTTTTCTCCCAATCAAAAAGCTGAGCGACATCTCAGATCTCACGCGGTGTTTCTTTGACTAGTTCAAAAAGGCAACACTGGTTGGCTGTGCAGGCCGAAGACTTTGTGTTGCGGCCGTTGGTAGGGCCAACGTCGTCAACCAACTCCTTGTTGGTTTCTTGGTGTTCGCTGAGACGCTGACCGTTTACAATACGGTACGTAAGTGTATCCAGTTTTGTTTCCGCTCACTGTTTTGGACTTATTGTAAGCCATTAGCCCATTACTGTAACACTAGTCAGTTGTGCCTGCTTGGGCTGCTATACAATAAGACAATTGTGCTACAAGTTGATAAAATATAATGGTTGTGCATTTTAAAAAGTGATAATACTACTCCCTCTGTTTCAAACTTGTCGGTGCGGAAAGTAGTCCCGACACTAACTAGTAGAAGCGCTGAGATCTATCTCTCGATGGCCGGTGCTAAGCAACTAGTGACACTAGGTTTTATCCTTGTTCCGGCCGGGGCCGTACGTCCAGCAGAGGTATGCTCGGGGCACTATATTGCGTTGCATCGTAGTGCTTGCAGAGGGGGGCTACAAGCGAGGCAGGAGAGGAGGCCGGGCCTCCAGGTCCCAGAGGTACTGATTGAGGCAAGTGCCGATATCGTGGTGAAGACAGAAAGCGTGCGAGGGAGTGCTCTCCGTCGTCCCCCTGCGGCCAGGGGACTGCCCCTCCTTTTATAGGCCAAGGAGGAGGTAGTTTACAGGCGTGCCGCACTGTTCTAGCTGCGTGTGGCGGTATGGCGCACAGTATAGCGGAGTGGACGGCCGTCCTGGCGAATCTGGCTTCCGGCGGGGCGTCGTGGCGTGTCCTGTGCCCGCCTAGGAGCGGCTTCGAGGGTGGCGGTGTTGGAGTCTCCGTGGAGTCATCGTCCGTACATTGACTCGAGGGTGCGGCTGACGGGAGGCCGTAGGGCGCACAGCAGCTGGCGTGGCGGCGTCTTGTCGCTCCGTACCCCCACAGCGTAGGGGATGGCGATGCAGTGCCCGGGATGGTGTTGGGACGGCGGGGATGGTCGCACAGGATCGACGGCGACAGGGGTGACCAGTCCCGCTGGCCTGACGTCACAGCGTAGTCCTGGACAAGCGTGGAGTGGACGTCCGTCCCCTCTTCGAGGGCGCGACGCGTCAGCCGTACAAGAGTGGGCGGCACAGTGTCACGGGACTGACACCGGCCATGCCGCACAGCATAGCATAGTGGCGGGGATGGCCTCACCGGGGGAGTTGGTGGAACAGTGCCGGGGCGTGATTCCCAGGCACGTCGTGGCGTGGATTCGTCTTTGACCTGGGCGCCTGCAAACGTCAGTGCATTAAATGCCTCTGTCGGGGGAGCAGGTGTGGAGGCGACGGGCCCACGAGGTCCTCGAGTGAGGCGGAACCTCGCTCGAGGAGGCGACCAGCCCTCGAGCGGGGCGGAACCCTACCCGAGGGGGCGACAAGGTGGAACCTCGCTCGAGGAGGCGACCAGCCCTCGAGTGGGGCGGAACCCTACCCGAGGGGGCAACTGGCCCTCGAGCGAGGCGGAGGTTTGCCAGTGTGGTGCCGCGCTCCTCGAGCGAAGTGGAGTTCTGCCCGAGGGTGGCTGGGCCGACTGTCTGGTGGGCCATTGGGACCACCTGGGTCGTGGGTCCGTGGGTTTACCTTACGCATGTTTTAGGTTCGTTTGCATTTTGTTTTTTGGCAAAAGTAAGTGGGTTTCCCTGGTTGTTTAGGGGACCCTTATGGCTATCCCCGACAGTAGCCCCCGAGCATCTGTGGGTGTATCCGTTATGATCCCGCAGATGCTGACGCTTGCTGATAGGACTTTCTTCCCTCCTGATTGCTGGTGCTATTCCGTGGGGCCGCCCTAGCGGACCCGCGGGTCAGCCCCCCGAGCCTTGCGGGGAGCGGGGGTGCTCCCCGCAAGGTTTTTTTCACGCAGTTTGCTGGTGTGCGGGGTGTTAGTTTCAGCCAGCATCGGCAATATTCCAGCCGGCCTCGGCGGTGCCACGCGCATGTATTTGGCATTTGTCCACGTTCAGTGCACTTCCAGGAGGTGTAGCCGTGCGTCGAGCCCTCGGGCCTGGGCCCGTTCGAGGCGATCGGGACGAGCTCTTCGACTTGTTTTGCACGTCCCCTCGTCGTCTCTCCGCGGGACGGAGGGTGAGGTTTCCGTAACTCCCATCGAGCGGGTCGCGAATTACGGATTCCTCGTTGAGCTGTTATCGGGTGATTCAAGTGGACGCCCATGCCCCGTTCGATAAGGATTGGCTCGTGGTCCGGAGACTCGTCCATGAAAGTGCTTACGTGGGTTTGCTAGGCAGGGCTCGGTCCCGTTCGCTGGGGACCGAGGGCGCGGAAGCTCTCCCTCGATGGGATCCCTCGACTAGCTACCCTCGTTGGCTCTTAAACACGACATGTGGGGCACCCTCGAGCTGGTGAGCTCGAGGATAGGCTCGAATGCGCGTGCCCTCGTCGGACCTGACTCTATTGATTTGGGGCGCATGTTCGAACCCTTAGAGGGTCAGGCTCCGAACCCCTAATCAATAGGGCCATTGCGGGATGACATCTAAATGCCTCCATCTTTTTTACATCTGCAGGGCTTATGGGCTTGCGGTCAGGCCGGCCCTCGAGCTGCTGATCAATAATCCTCTGGAATTGAGGGCACCTGTGACGCCCACTCTCATCGAGCGGGTCTCGAGACCACTGGTCAGTAATCATACCCTTTGAGGGTCTGCTTTTTCGAGCTCTGGGCTCGAGCCACGCGAGGGTCACGCTAACTTGGTAAGGGACCGAGCCATTGAATGCCCACAGTCGTGGCTGCAGTCGTGTGCCGCGGGCGCACCTTTTCAGGCGACGCAACCACGCGTGTAGTGGGCGTCGTGGGGGGCAGACGTGACGGCCCACCGTGGCTCTTCGATTGCTACGCCGTAATGATCGCGCATGCGTGCACGCCTGGCCGTTTCGACGTGGTGGGGCCCGCTCGTCAGTGACGGACGTCGTCGCCTGCAGTTAATGCACACGGCGCGCGTGGTTCGGGGAGCGTGGCTCCCTTAGATCTATAAATCCAAGGGGAGGAAAGGGGGAGTCCCTTACCCTACCACTTAGCGCTGTTGCCCCCTTGCCTTCCACTCTCCTTCTCCGGCTGTGCGCCCCTTTGCTTTCGTTCGCCTAGTGCCCGCCTCGTCTCCGCGCTCCTCCACCAATCGCGATGGCTCGCCCACAGCCAATCACCGTGCTGGATCCGCTGCCGTGGAGCCACTCAACGGTGACAAGGTTCGCCCTGAGTGAGCTCGTGAACGGCGGCCAACTCGCGCTGAATGTGGATGGGCAGCCCGCGGCGTGGATCGTTCCGCCGACGATAGACCGGAGCCCAACCCGTCGTATGGGTACGTCCTCAACTTCATTCGTCACCACGAGCGCGGCTTCACCGCGCCGGCGAGCCGCTTCATGCGCGGGTTGTGCTACCACTACAGGGTGGAACTGCACAACTTCGCCCCAACGCAATTTCGCAGGCGACCACCTTCGTCGGCATCTACGAGGGATTCCTGGGGATCCTAGTGAATTGGGATCTCTGGGTCACCTCTTCCGCGCGGAGCTGCACACGATTGTCATGCCCGAGCCACGGGTGCGTCGCGCGGTACGCGCCGGCGGCCTGACGATCTCACTGTGGGACTCACGCAGGGGAGTTCTACATCCCCTGCACGATGACCTCCAACAACGTGGAGTGGGAGCGGGGGTGGTTCTACCTTCGCAACGACGGTGCCGGCCTCCCCCCCCTACACCGGCAGCGTGCTGATGGAGAAGGGCGACTCCTGGCACCACGGAGTGTCCCCTTCCTCGCACCAAGCACGGCTGGATTGGCTCCTGGCCGCATTGAAGAACCTGGCGGACGCCGGGTTGGGGGCGGCTTTGGTCCTCGTGAACCTTCACCACCGGCGGATCGTCCCCCTCATGGAGAGGGAGCTCCGCATTCACGAGATGAGCGAGGTGGCCAACCCGACGTCGCTGGCACGCTCGCGGTTCCTCCCTGACCGCCTACCTCATGAATACGCGGCCACGAGGGCGAGACGCGCCATTAGCCTCAAGGCTGTCAGGCATAGCAACGACGACCTCTGGTCGTTCGCTATGCTTCCCAACGCCCCGACGGTGAGTGGGTCTTCCTCCCCCCCTCATTTTCTCGCAACGTACCGGCGCAGTTTTGACAGTTGTTTTTAGCAGAGGGTGGTCGTAGACGCCGCGCGGTCCGACCCGCCCACGCCTTGAGACCGAGCGGCCGCGTGCGCGGCGCAGCGACGGCTGCAGGAGCGGGCAGCACGCAAGAAGGAGAGGAGGATCCGGCGGTGGGAGCGCCGGGAACAGCGGGACAAGGAGTACCGACTGCGCGAGTAGCAGGGACTTTCTCCCCAGGCGACCTCGGAGTACTCATCGTCGGGAGAGGGAGAAGAAGAAGGGAGCGGCGGGGGGCAGGCCCCCCTAAGAGGTGGGGGCCTGCGCCCCCTCACCACGAGCCGCAGAGGCGGTAGAGGAACAAGCGCCTGGGGTGGGCGCGGAAGCACCCGCTGCCAGGCGGTCTACGGAAGAGGCAGCGCACGTCGCGGAGGCGCTGGTGCGCGCCACGGAGCTGTCCTGGAGCGTTGCAGTGGCGACGCCAGCCGCCACCACAGCATCCGTCAAGCCCTCGAGGAAGAGGAAGCGGGGCTTCTCCACCTTGAGGTGAGCAGTCGCTCCCTGGGACATTTGGGTTTCGAGGGGCTGGAGCTCAATCTCCTGTCTCCGTGTTCGCAGGGCGACGCCGACCGTCCCCGACCTCGCTCCTTCTAAGGTGCTAAGGTCGGGTACGTCCGTGCCCACGAGGCGACGCTCGTCGAGGGCGGAGAGCGCAATGGTGGTGAGCGAGCCACCGCGCCCCGCGGCCGAGGCCACGGGGTAGCGGCAGGAGGTGGCGACTATGGTGGCGGTCACGGCGGTGGCGGCCGTCGTGTCGAAGGTTCCCCGGCGCCCGTCCCCGCCGCGGTCGATCGGGCGGCCGTGGTGGAAATCCCCGATGACGATGCCCCGCCGCCCGGATGGGGCCGGTGGGAGAGCTAGCCCGCGCCGCCCCCGAGCTCGCGGCGGGGGTACGGTGATGCGGGAAGACGGCCGCGTGATGCCGCCGCGGCCGACGCACGGCGCCGGGGCCTCATCGTCGCGCGCCGACCTCCCCGCCTCAAATACCACCGTGGCACGCCCGGAGAAGGAGCGGGAGCGCGCCAGCGTGCCGCCGGCCTACTTCAACGAAGCCCAGGCCGAGCAGGCGTTGTGGCAGGAGTTTTGAGACCACGGGGCCTCGCTCAACAACGCGTTGAATGAGGCCCTGCGGATCCATGCTGGCCCTGCGTGGCAGATCTTCAAGGTACGCGCTCTCATCGTCGAATTCGAGGTTTTTTCATGTTGCTTTTGCGTCCGCGCGTTCCCTGACTTCGCCTTCTCCCGCATCTCGTTCACCGTTGACAGGAGCATGAGGGTCGGACTCGAGAGAGGTATAACCGCCTCGATCAGCTGAGCTCCGAGGCGACTGGTACCAGGACCAGTACGACGCCCTGTACGCTCTCGCCGAGGCCCTGCGAACCGACGGCGGGTGGCTGGAGTACCGGTTGCAGGTCGTGCGGGACGAGCTCCTGGAGCAGGTTGCCCAGGCCGCGGAAGATGTCTCCACAGTCGTGAAGGTGCGGACAGCGCTCCTGGAGCGGGACGAGGCGCTGCAGAAGGCGCGTGAGGACACAACCGCGATGCGGACTGTGGCGACGGAGTGGGTGACGGAGGTGGCCTCGCTTCGTGCCCAACTCGAACAGGGCCGTGCAACCCTCGAGGGAGCGCGGTCTTGGCAGAGCCAGGCCGAGGAAAGGGCCAAGAAGGCCGAGCGGCTGAGGGCCAGCCTGGCGAACAAGGCCGCCTCGCTCGCCTTGACGGAGGAGCAGTTTCAGCGGGAGCGGGACGCACGCCAGCAGGCAGACGCTCAGCTCCAGCAGGAGCGGGCTGCCCTTGCTGAGGCTCGGGCCACCCTCGAGCGCGAGCATTTGGCGCGGGAAGAGGCCCAGGGCCGACTCTAGCAAGAGTGTGTTGCACTCGAGGGGGCACAGGCAACCCTCAAGTAGTGGGACAAATAAGTCTCGCGGCTCGACGGGGAGCTCAACCAGTTCAGTGTCTCGCACGAGGATCTGCGTCAGTCCCTCGAGTACCAGGAAGCCACGGTTCTTAGCCTGCAGCAGGCGGCTGCGGGACGCGCGCAAGGCCCCTGAATCGGAGAGGAAACAGGTCGAAGGTGAGTTGCTTCTTTCTGCTTCTCGCCTGTTGTTTTGGTTTACTTGGGATCCGCTCCCAATTTAGTTTTTTTGTTCATGGTTTTCAGGCCTGCGGAACGCTCTGGGGAACCTGACGACCCAAGCAGAGTCCCTCCAGACGGTTTACAACTCCTCGCAACAGGAGTTGGAGGAGCTGTGGTCCGCCTCCCTTGAGGCGTGCCAGGAGGTCGAGGAGGGCAACGTGTAGGTCGGGAGCTCGATGGTGAGTCGCCTTCGCGCCCTTGGCAAGCATGTCACCCAGCACCTGCGTCGCGCCCTTCACCTGGGGGTCCAGAAGGCTCTCGGCGTGGTGGTCTCTCACTACCAGGTCAACCTTGAGGCCATCTCCACGGGCTACGTCGTCCCCGTCGGCGTCGACGACGAGGTGGCGATGGACCGTGCGGACGCGCTTGCAGCTCCTGCCGCCGACATCCTCACCGAGGACTTCACGGACTTCCTCTTCCCGGACGCCCCTCCGGCTGGCGGCCCCCAAGCCTGAAAGTAGCTGGGTGTTCGAGCCCTGTATGTTTTTAGTATTGATATTCGAGTCGCGTGGCTATGTAATGAACAATTGCTTGTTTCAAACACTTTGATGTTTGTACTTTGAAACACTTGTTGTTTACTTTGGCAATTGCGTTGTTCTGCCTTCCCGTTTTCTTAGGTGAACCTTAGCTGGGAGAGTTTCGTTCGCACAGGTAGCTTGTAGGCAAAGCGGCGAGGGAGAAGGGCCATATCCTGCTGGAGGCGTAGGCTATCCCTGACTCACACTTCTTTGCCTCCAGCTACTTGCGTCCCGCGTAAGTTCGCCCAGAATTTGGGTTGAGGCATACGTAGCGCTCTTGTAACGAATTTTTGCAAAAAAAATGGAACGATTTTTTGGGGGGAACGTCCCCCGCAGTAGCCCCCGAGGGTGACTTGGTTTTCAGGGGAAAGCCGAGTTGCCCTTTAATTTTATTGATTCGATGGAATTTACATTCGTACAGCCAACTGGGGTGTTGGATGTGTAAATAACAAAAAGAACTTAGAAATCCTTTCTAAGGGTAGAAGCGACGTAGCTGTTGGATATTCCAAGAGTTGGTGAGTTCCTCGCCGTCCTTGTTGGCCAGCTTGTAGGTGCCGGGCTTGAGCACTCTGACAACGACGTAGGGTCCCTCCCATGGGGGTGATAGCTTTTGGCGACCTCGATTGTCTTGGCGCAGCCTTAGGACTAGGTCCCCTTCGTTGATGACGTTACAAGCATCGCCATCTTGGGCCTGCCCATGCGTGTCAAGGATTCGCTCCCTGACCGGCGTTCGACCCTGGTTGGTAGGTTGTCCCGTCGCGCCACCCGCGTGAACTGACACCTCGGGGCCCGGCCCACCACCGTCGTCCCGCGCGCTGCCTTGCTGGCGAATGCGGGACACCGAGCTCTCGGCCTGCTGCACGGCCGCCTGCTCGATGAGCGCCTGCGCCTCGTGGTGCAGGTTTTGTGCCTCAGGCGTCGAGGGAGCGGGCATGGCTCGCAGCAGCATCGCGGCTGCGATGAGCTTTTGTCTTGCTCGCAGGGACGTGTTCGGGTTGTTGACGTCGAAGTCAGCGTTGATGCGGTCACGCGCCTGCCTGCCCAGCTCACGCGCACGTTCGTCGCGCGTGGAAGCTTCTCCAGTGACGGAGGCACGAAGCAGTCGCACTGCGCGGTACTCCTCCGCAAGCTTGGCCTCGAGCTCGCGCGCTTGGGCTAGCTGCGCATTGATGTCGGCGCCCCTCACTAGTGAGGTGGGGGCGCGCTTGGCCCCGAGCCCTGGAGTAGTCCAGTTCCCGGGTTCTGGGGGGCTTCTCCGTCGCCAGCCCCCGCTGCGTTGGCACCGTTCGCCTGGTCGTCGACGACCACAACGAAGCACTCACGCAGGGTCGTAGCTCCCGGCGCTGGAGTCATCGAAGTAGCCGAACCAGTAGTCCGCGGCTTCGAGGAACCGCTGGAACATCAACAGGTCCGGCACGCCGGAGAAGTCCCACTCCGCGTACCCGTGCAAAGTGGCGGGTGGCAGCTCGTTGGCGGAGCCGTGGTAGGACTCGTCGTTGGTGGTGGCGATGAGGTTCCTAGCCGCCAAGAGGTGGTGGCCAGGAAGGTTCTCGTACGCCGCCACATCGGTGCTGGCGGACGAGACATACACCGTCACAGCGTTGCGCATGACGTGCGGGAACTGCGACTCAGGAGCCGCGCGCTCCCCCGTGGGTGCGACTGTTGTCGCGTCGGTGGGCGCGTCGCGTTGCGAAGTGACACGCGCGGCCGGCGTCGTTCCATCCGCGCCCTCGTCGAAAGCGCCGGCCGGAGCGGCGTCGGCGTCATGGCGCCGAGGGGCCCGCGCGCGTCCGCCCGGCGGTGCGGCCGGGGCGTCGGCACCGGGTGCGACGGGGATCGGTCCTGGCCCGGTCGACCGCCACGGGTGAAGCTCGTCGCGGTTGGTGATGCGCATGAGGTAGTCGTTCCCCGTGGCCTGAAAGTTCAGGCTCCTGAACCGGATTTCAAACCCGGCTAAGAGGGGGTCCGAGCTGCCCATGGAGTAACTCTGGCCACTAAACTCGGTGCAGATCACCATCGAGATGGCTGGTGGAAAGCTGATCTTCAGCGCGCGAAATCCCCTACCTGGCGCGCCAACTGTCGGTGCGGAAAGTAGTCCCTACACTAACTAGTAGAAGTGCTGAGATCTATCTCTCGATGGCCGGTGCTAAGCAACTAGTGACACTGGGTTTTATCCTGGTTCCGGCCGGGGCCGTACGTCCAGCAGGGGTATCCTCGGGGCACTATATTGCATTGCACCGTAGTGCTTGCAAAGGGGGGCTACAAGCGAGGCGGGAGTGGAGGCCGGGCCTCCAGGTCCCAGAGGTACTGATTGAGGCATGTGCCGATATCGTGGTGAAGACAAAGCATGCGAGGGAGTGCTCTCTGTCATCCCCCTGCAGCCAGAGGACTGCCCCTCCTTTTATAGGACAAGGAGGAGGCAGTTTATAGGCGTGCCGCACTGTTCCAACTGTGTGTGGCGGTATGGCGCACAGTACAACGGAGTGGACGGCTGTCCTGGCGAATCTGGCTTCCGACGGGGCGTCGTGGCGTGCCCTGTGCCCGCCTAGGAGCGGCTTCGACAGTGGTGGTGTTGGAGTCTCTATGGAGTCATCGTCCGTACATTGACTCGAGGGTGCGGCTGACGGGAGGCCGTAGGGCGCACAGCAGCTGGCGTGGCGATATCTTGTCGCTTAGTACCCCCACAGCGTAGGGGATGGTGATGCAGTGCCCGGGATGGTGTTGGGACGGCGGGGATGGTCGCACAGGATCGACGACGACGAGGGTGACCGGTCGCGCTAGCCTGACGTCACGGCGTAGTCCTGGGCAAGCGTGGAGTGGACGTCCGTCCCCTCTTCCAGGCGTCCTGAGGCATACAAAACCTTCTCACGATCATTACATTGGGTGATATTCAACATCTTGTTGATGGTCTTGAGCCAATCATTAGCATCGAGGGGGTCCACAGAATGAGAGTAAGTGGGCAAGTTGTGGCTCATGAACTCTCTATGCTTGTTCACTGGTGGTGGAGGTGGTGGGGGTCCTTGTGGTGGCGGCTAGTTCTGCTGTGCCTGTAGATTCTGGATAGTAGATTCTGATTTAGCTACATCTGTGCCGTAAAGAACTGCTGCATCGCGGGATCCATCGCTAATTCTTGTCGTGGAGGAGGGACTTGATTCAGGTGACTGGCGATGTGTGCACGTATCACGGGCGGAATATCCTGCCCAGCTCCTGACCTGATGTTTACCATCTCATTGTTAGGGAAGAGTATTTCCGATAAGAGGTTGAATTGATAAAGATGAAGAGAAAGGGGGCTAAGATTCAAATTTTTAACTTTAATTATTTATTGATGCATTTGTGGCCATCACTCCACAAAACATTCCAATCATATCAAAGATCCAAATCATGCATGTTTACAATTAACAAGCATTAACATCGCACGTCCTCACAAGAACGGCTCTATCGAAACGAAACTGATGGAAGGGGTAGGGACCTAAGAAGCTATCCTAGGAAACACGGGTGGTAGTTCAAGGTGGAAGAACAAGAATCTAACTCGGTGTAGAATAAAAACAAATAGATATAATTTCGAGAAAAAATAAAGAATAAAATATATTTTAAGCGTAAATAAAATATTTTGAATGCTGGAAAGGCTTTCTAGAAAGAGAGTCCTTAATCTCGACCATTTCTATCTGAGGTTGCGTCCTACAGTCAACATTGCTCTGATACCACTC
Organism: Cenchrus americanus; assembly: GCA_947561735.1. Classification (NCBI taxonomy): domain Eukaryota; kingdom Viridiplantae; phylum Streptophyta; class Magnoliopsida; order Poales; family Poaceae; genus Cenchrus; species Cenchrus americanus. The sequence goes on from OX387241.1 coordinate 193,996,999, forward strand.
CGTCACACCCGTTTTTCCGAAAAAAACCGAATGCATCTCATATGCGTGCCAGAATCACAATTTCACACGTATGATAGTCTCATGAGTGTAATATCACAAAACAATGCTCAAATCGTACAGAAGAGGTTTATTAACTTTTATTACACTCACGAGGGTAGACACGAAAGTCTTTACACGAACAATGATAACTATGAAGATGTGACTCCATCTTCATCTACCACAGGCTTCTGACTGGTTCACCGCATCCTTAGAACTCCTCGTAGTCGAAGAAGTACTCCACCCCAGGGTTCTCCTCTGAACAGCGTACGCAAGGATGAGTACACTTATGGTTGGTACTCAGCAAGGCCACAGGAATAACCGGAAAGCAATATATAATCCATCTTATAAGTTCAATTATCATGTGAGAGTTCAGGCCGCTCTTGACCGTGAGCACGGCTGATCGATCAGTTTTACACTCTGCAGAGGTTGCACACTTTCACCACAGTTCGCGTAAAAGTTTCGAGGAACTTTGAACCCAACCACGCATGTGCTGATCAGGCACAATACCACACTTCCGAGGTGTGATTGCATAGGGACTCTACGAAGTCTTTACAAAGATATGCAAAAGCACCAACAACCCACGACAGTTACAGCTCAGGGCGGAGCATAACCCTCCCTAATGGTCAACACCTTAGCAAAGGCTGCTACCCCAAAAGAATCGGGCTATACCCCTGCAACACAAAACCCCCTGTGTTCCTTTTGGATAAGGTCATTAATACAATCACACACGTAATTAATTGACTAAGCTAGAGACATGTGGACTGTGGTTGCACTGTTTTCCTGGGTGGTTCTCTATAGATTAAAGCATAGGTAGAAGGGTGGTTAGGGTCACTTGCCTTTCTCCAACGATAAGGTACTCTCCTTTACTTCAAAGCTCTGCACTACGATCACGCAAGAAAACATGCAATAAATAAAACAATACATCAAACATGGCTAAAAGACTAAAACAAGCTTCTAGAACTAACGGGCTCTGAGAGACGGTCGCGTGGACACCAAGAACGCTTAAAACAGAGCTAGGACGGAAAAGATATGGCTTTAACAAGGTTCAAGAGCTAGATTGTGAGAAAACTTGGCTTCAGGGGCTTATCTGCAAGAAAACATGGACCTAAACATATTACGCATATAAACTCAAGGTTTACACAGTAAAAGTACAGGCTTGGACCTCGGGTGTGAAAACCTAACCAATCTAGGGGCTAAAACGGAAAAACCAAGACTTATATGAAAGGGTTTCAAAGGTGGGAGGACCGGCTTGCTATATCAGAGAAGGAGGGGGGCTCTTTAGCAAAACTTCCCGGGTTGATCGGTACACTTGGTTTGACTGGGAGGATTGGGGTCGATCTGGGCCGTCGATCGCCGATCGAGCGACTCAGCGGGCCAGCGAGCGACGCGTGGCGGCGGGGCGGCCGTGCCCGACGGCGGACGGCCGGCACCGAGCGGCGGCTCGCCGGAGGAGAGCCAAATGGTGGCCTTCCGGCCACCATTCGCGAGGGGGAAAACACTGAATTGAAGAGGAGAACAAGAGGGACTCACCTGGGAGCTCGGAACCGAGGAAGAGGCGTCGGCGAAGGAGATCGGGGCGGCGCGGCGGAGCTCCGGCGGCTCCTTCGGTGCAGCGGCGCTGCGCACGTGGGGAAGAGAGGGGGAGTGGTGCGGGGTGAAGAGGAGGCCCTGGGGCACCTTTTATAGGTAGAAGCGGGGAGGGGGAAGGCCGGCAATATGGTGGGGAGGCGAACTCCGGCGGCGGCCATTAATGGTGGTGGAGCTCGGGTAGGGTCGGGTGGAGGCTCGGTGCGGGGGTTTCGGGAGGGGAGGTGGTGAGTCGGCGCGAGTGGGACTGCGACACACACTTACTGCCACTCGGTGGGGAAGAGGGGAAGGCGCAGGGGAGGCCGGAGGGCGGGCGGCCGGCGGCCAGGTGAGGAGTAGGCGGCGGTGGGAGGTAGGGGGCGACCCCGACAGCTGGGGCCCGCCTGCCGGTGAGGAAGAGAGGGAAAGGGTAAGGTGGGCCGGCGGTGCCTCTTGGGCCGGGAAGGGAGATGGGCCGACGACCTGCTGCGGATGGGGCTGAAAAAAAGAGTGAGGGTGAGAAAGAGGGATGGGCCCACGAAATTGATGGGCCGGAAAAGATGCTGGGCCGCGGGAGGAAGGGAAGGGAGAGAGGGTGGGCCTTGGGCCGGACGGGGAAGGGGTTTGGGTTTGTTTTTTTAAATCCTTTTTAAACAACTTTTCAAACCCCTTTTAAATCATTTTCACAAATTATTTTAAAGACTTTTAGAGCCACACAACAACAAAACTCATACATTTCAACATGATGCTCAAACACTTAGTTATTTTCTAAACTAATTAAATATTATTTCATATATTAAGAACAAATTTAATTAGTCAAATGTATTAAATCCTTAGAAAATAAAACTAAACCATGTTTCTAACAATATTTTATTGTGATGGAATTTTCGGGTGTTACAGTAAGGGTTCTTAATTACAAGGGTGTTACTGGCATCCGTACACCCTTAAAAATAAACTATTGAAATATATCTTAAATTGTTCAATTTTTTTTATTCCGAACATCTGATTCTTAGCATTACTACATAATACAGTTATGGTTTGTTCATTAGCCGAATCAACAGCTAGATGTTTTCCCTTTTTTGGATTTTGAAATATCCATGGGATAATATATCCAAGTTACATTTGAGTTCTTAAAATTTAAGCGGTATATGAATTGATAGGTTTTTCTTGAAAAATCCAGGTAATTTGCAAGAAAATTTGTAGCTTTTCTGTTTTTAGAGCAATTTAAAATGTAATTGCTGGAGTAATTTCCACCGGAAACACCAAAAAAAAAACAGCGGACCAGTTGGGCCTAGTGTAGTGTGCTGAGGCCCATCTTTCCCTCCCCGATAAGAAAATCCTTTGCTGCCGCTGCCCTCTGCGGCGGAGAACGGCGGCCTACGCGCCCCAATCGCACCCACCCGCGCCTCCGGGATGCTGGCCGCGGTGAGAATGGCGTTCGCCTCCTCCGCCCGCCTGCTCCCATCCTCTCCCTCGGCGCTCACCTCCTTGAGGGCCCGCACCGGCGCTTCCGTCTCGTTCCTGGCTTCCCCGCCGTCGCCGTCGGCGGCCGCAAGATCCTCCCGGAACCTCGCGCTCTTCTGCTCTTCCTCGTCGCCTCCGCCGGCGGACACCGCCGTAGCGCCGCCTCCCACGCAGGCCGCGGCGGAGGAGACGAAGCCGGCGGCGCCGGGCGGGGAGGAGAAGGCGGCGTCGACCGTGGAGGAGCTGGCGGGGCTGCTGGACATCCGCGTGGGGCGGGTGGTGAAGGCGTGGGAGCACCCGGAGGCGGACACGCTCTACGTCGAGGAGGTGGACGTAGGCGAGGCGGAGCCGCGCACCATCTGCAGCGGCCTCGTCAACTTCGTCCCCATTAAAGAGCTCCAGGTGCAATGGGATGCGAAATGCGTCCAAGTCAATGAATCTGCTTGATTGCTATAGTATGTTGCATATTATTGAGAGTGGATATTAGAGGGGAGATGGAAAACTTAGCCCAAAAATGCTGACGGCCTCACGCTAGATTTGAACTCGATTATCCCAAGTTCAGACTGATTCCTCAATATTCGTAGAATTTGGGGATCAAGTTAACTTGCTCCAGCAATTAGAGCATATAGTTTTTTTTTGTTACATAATGTAACTTGTAATTATTAGTTTTTTAGTGATGATTAAGCCACGACATATGATACGTGCAGGATAGCAGTGTGATTGTTCTTGCTAACCTCAAACCAAGGAATATGCGTGGCATCAAGTCAAATGGCATGCTCATGGCAGCTTCTGATGCTTCGCATGAGAATGTTGAGCTGCTTACCCCTCCGGAAGGATCTGTTCCTGGTGAAAGAGTATGGTTTGGTTCGGAAGAAGAAAAGGATCGTCAATCAGACCCTGCATCACCAAATCAGGTATCCCTTGATTTATGCAGATTTAAGTCGTTTGTCTAAACAATTGTGTCGATGCTTCTGCAAGAAATGCATATTTGCACTTGGGTCGTCCTTCTGACTTATTGAAACTGTTTTATAGTTCTAGTAATTGTTTTTGGTGCAATTTTCTCTCCCTCCCCCAATGTACATGGGACAAGAAAAACAATAAAAGGAGAGAAAAAAAAGAAAAACACATGCAGAAAAAAATCACATAAAAGAGAAACAACCCAGGATAGCTGTAGTTAGCATGAGACTGTTACATGGAAGTCATTAGCACATTGCTGATTTGCTGGTTCTCCATTTATAAAAAAAGCAGTAACCTCTGTACATTAGTTAGCGTCTTTGTCAACCATATTGAATGGCAGATGCCTGCTCTTGCTATTTGTATAAAGCAGTGTGTCCATTCCAAGTTATTAGAAAGTTCTACAGTTTGAACTCACGTAGTAGATGTATCTTGTCAGAGTATCTGGGTATTCTAATTGGACTAGATTTTATCAGAACTAGTGACTATCCATGTGCTTTGTAACCCTCTACATTTGCTTCACCACACTTGGGGGAATAACATACCAGGTCAGAATTCAAAACATGTTCTCACTAAATAAGTGTGGGTTATATGAAATAGTCTCTGCCATCTAGGGTGTGAGCTGTGATGTATCAGCATCCTTCAAAGGAACTGTACTAATACCCTATGGAAATGTCTGAGTCAAATCTACTTTAAATCACAAATGAACAGGGTACCGCCGTACTAGCAAATCTTTTACCCAAAAAAGTTCCTGCTGTTCTTGGGGTCAATGCTATGAACTTCCCAACCAAGAAGCATGACATATAGGTCACACAGAGGTTTCTCATTTTGGGAACTCAACTGAAAAAAAGATTATCTTCTAAGTTCTCTAGCAAAACATGGGTACTTTACATTAATTCCTTTGAAGATAACAATGTTAGCATGAAGCGATATTCACTCTGTTGAATTCTCAAAATGGGTTCTTACTGCTGGAATTTAATTGTGAGCAATGCAGCTAATTGCACCATTTTGCTTTGTTCAGATACAAAAGAAGAAGATTTGGGAATCTGTGCAGCCACATCTTAAAACAACGGATAACTGTGTAGCAGTTCTTGGTGAACATCCAATGCGTACCTCCGCAGGGTTGGTTTTCTGCAAATCACTTCAGGGTGCTAGAGTGTCGTAAATCTTTATCGGTTTCACTGGACCTTATGCTGTGTACCATCCCTGAAAATAATTACACCAGTAGAGCAACTACCAAAGAATTTTGTTTCCAAATTCCAAGTTCCGAGGATAACCTTGTATTCAGAATTTTGAGATTATTCACATTAGTTCGCTTTTCATGTCAATGTGTTATGTGTAGGTATTTTGAGCCTGATTGGTTGGGCACCAACATTGCCAAACCAAAATGAGGGCATGGCCAATATTTTTGGCAAATGTGCTTTGGCATCAAACCAATTGAGTGCCAAAATTTTGGCTATTACATATAACACTCAAACAAGTGTACCTTTTGCTAAGATTTTGGTAGAAAATTGAGTGCCAAAATTTTGGCTATTACATTTAGCACTCAAACAAGTGCAACTTTTACCAAGATTGTGGTAGAAAATTTTGACATGCCCATGTTTTGGTATGCCCCAATAAGTAGGGCACATTTGACTCTCAACCAATCAGGCCCTTTATGTACATTTGTTTTCTTAGATTTTAAGCGAAGATTGACAATAGTCGAATCACATGAACTAAGAAATTGTAAGTTTGTTATTTTCTGTAATGGAGCTATGTACTGTCTGTAACTAGTAGTTGTGGTAGAGCAACTCCAAGAGTCTCTTCAAATCATACTAGCCAAATTCTCATTTAGGCATAATTTGTTTTCCAAAGGGTGGGTGAACCAACAGATTTTTCATCTCCTACTCTCCAACACGGTGGGTCCCACTTGTCATCTTTTCTCTCTCCTCCCTTTCCCCTTTTTCCCACGCCTGTTGCTCCACACACAATGGCCCTGTTTGGATGCTCCAGCATGGTTAGAGTTAGAGCTAGTTTCTAACTCTAGCTCTAGCCCTAAACTAACTCTAGCTCTAGAGGTGTTTGGATGAAATGGTTAGAATGACATTAAATGTATTTTTTCAATCATTAGGTGTGGGCGGAGGGAGAGAGAAAAGTCACTTTTTGGTGGACCCAACATGAACTAGTCCCAATAAGCACCTCTTGGGTGAGATAGTTTTTTGGGTGGGTTAGATGCAAACTAGCTCAATCTAGCCCTCATGTTTGGATATTTTGTGGCTAGTTGAGCTCCAACTAGCCAAAACTAACTCTAGCCTATGGATCCAAACAGGACCAATATCTCCATCAACCGATTGCCTCCAGGCTCCAGCAGCCCTGGCCCTTCCCCTCCTACAGACGGCATAGCTCACCAGCGGCGCCCGATATGGATCTCTCCGGCGACGCCCCAAATGGATCTTGACCGACACACCTCTTCCCCGTGTTCCCTCGCTCCTCCCTGCACCTGCGCCTCCGCAGGCCCCCAACACACCCACATCGTTGCCACCGCTGACTGGCCGCCCTGGGCCCTCCTTCGCTCCCCGTTGGCGGTGCCCGACATAGATCCGGTCGGCTCACCTCCCCGCGCCCCCTCGTTGCTATGACCATCCTCTCCACCTGCTTCCCCGTCTCCTTTGCGGCTCCTCTGCAACACGGCAGCGGCCTACACGCCTAGCACAACAAATGGAGAAGACGGAGAGCGCAACGGGAGATGCTGACATGAGCCAAACCGGTTGGAGACAGATTTTGAGGAAGGAGTCAAACCCGCATCTAAGGGGAATATTCCCTACAACACCGCGGCGACCTGAGAGCGCAACGGGAGATGCTGACATGAGCCAACCCAGTTGGAGCAACTCAGTTAGCCAGATTTTGAGGAAGAAGTCGAATATTCCCCTCTCGAGCCAATCCAACCCTTCTCATCTAACCAAACACACTTGCACACAGTTAGGGATTCACAAGCTAAGATGACCAAATTAGCTGCCAATGTGCATTTGGGTGTCAAACCAATCAAATTTAGACTAAATTCAGTAAATTGTGCTATCTAGCAAGAGATCTAAACTTTCTGTGGCGACCATCACATATTCACATAGGTGGAATGGCATGACTCAATAACGGAGGGCAGCCACTGACCCACCGCCACCAATCTACCCACAATCCTTAACAATATTTGCCTCATAACACAAACCAGTAATTGCTCAAGATGATAGAATGTACATCCAGAGCAACATTGTTGGGCTAGTCACTCCTAAAGAGAGCGTGACAACATACATTCTGCAACTACACGATGGTCATAACAATCTTTGGTCTCACTTTTAATATGTGCACAAGATGGGAAAAAGTCTACTTCACCCCAACCTACGAGGGTTGGAACACATCACTCCCCAACTTATAAAAAGGATTTTTTACCCCTTAAACTTTCTAAAAAAAGACAAATCACCCCTGAAGCAGTTTTGAAAAATCATAGTAAATCACAGAAAAATCATAAAATGAAAAATAAAATTGTGTTGGACTTCAAATTAGTAGTTCTACGCAGTGAACATACAATATGGAATGCTTTAGTACATATTTTTTCTTGTAACTTTAGATCTATACTTTTCTCCATAACCGTAAAAAAATGTACTAAATATACAATATTGCATGTTCATTGTGTAGATGTACTCATTTAGAATCCAACACTATTGGATTTCCCATTTTATGATTTTTCTGTTATTTACTATGATTTTTCAAAACTGCTTTAGGGGGTGATTTGTCCCGTTTTAAAAAGTTCATGGGGTAAAAAAATCCATTTTCATAGGTTGGGGGGGGGGGGGCGATGTGTTCTAACCCTCATAAGTTGGGGGTGAAGTAGACTTTTTCCGCATAAGATGTCATACGGACCAAACTAAAATTTTCAAATGGCCCTAGAATGGAACACTATTGACAATTTTGTACCAGCTCCCAAGGCACTAATTCTCAGCATATCACCAATTCTGACATATTTAAGTGGGGATGCATTCACATGGTCCACCACCATAAGCTACTAAGATCTTTGCGGTTTGAAAATATTATCCTTGTAGTATTGTAGCTCCTTGATGCTTTCTCTTATATCATCCAATGCTCTATGGGTTTTCTCCTTTCTTGGAGCAGCTTTCTTTTCTGTATGCAGACAAACATCAGCAACGTCATGTCATGTGGAATTTTGTGTTTGTGTCTGATAATGAAAACTGGATAGTACATCAGCAATGTCATGGCTATGATATTGAAGAGTACATTATATGCCTTGGACATTTGCTGCAAAATACCAACATCTATCCATGATGCTTCACAATTCATACCATGTTGTAGAAAATTGAGTTGCAGCAGACCTGAAGATGAGATGCTACTTTGAAACAATTTCAACTTCTATTGAACGGTGCTATTCTACTCATGCATCGGAATTCTTCTCAAAAGACATCGAATTCTTGGTTTATTCATTAATTTTTTCCTATTAAAATAGGAAAACCTTTAAGCATCCCAATTTAAGCATTGGTCCCCAGCAGCAGGGAAAACCTTCCAAACCCATACTAAATCATATTACATACCCAATTGTTTGGCAATGTTCCAAAGGCTCACCTATACTGTCCAAAAGGACAAGGTGTGTTTGAAACTAAACCCAACCACTAATTTAAAAAAAGTTGGCATATAAAGCCAGTAGATACCACTTTATCCTTCAATCAAATGCAAATAAAAGATACTTCAGTAAAATTGTTGTAAAGTGCTGAATGACTTGTTTCAGGATAATGATGGCTGCATTTGAAACTAGTGAGCGTTTTTAACTAAGTCAAGTCATTAACAAAACATTCTTATTCAACTATATGATTTGCTACTGGACACCCAAAATGTGTCAATTTTGCTAAATGGCGCCAAAAAAATTGATCTTTGCTGCTGGAAACTATAAGTTTGTGTATATTTGCTGTTACACATGCTTTTATCCTCCAGCAGATGTACCAAAATATTGGTCTTTGCTAATTGCTAGACATTCGCTCCGTGTCTAGCATCAGATATGAAAACTTTGTTGTGTCCATGGTGTCTTCGCTCAGCAAAAGCAACACATTTTGAGTGTCCTATGGCAGAATTTCCCATGATTTCATTATGCACACTTTATGCTAGTATATTGTGGCAGTAGATTTAAAATGGGCAGAGTGCTCTAAACAGCTTGCAAAATCTGGCATGCCACAGAGAAGTATAACCTTTCTAGTGAAGACCAATTTGGTTCTCCAGGCAAAAAAATCATTGATGCTCACTTCGTCCAAAAACAAGTCTAGACTATTGGAAGAAGCACCCATGCTTATCTAGTCTAGAGTCTAGAGCAATGCTAGCCTTGCTTGGAAGTTTAGGTGAAGAATCCAAAAGTAAGTGAAATAGGACTGATAGAGATAAGCATAGGAAGAAAACGAGAACTTGGCAATAGTGTATTAGACACAAGAAAAGTTACCTTTCGGGAACCAGCGGCTGCACAAAGCTGTTATACTGCTCACATCAACTATCACATGAGAGAATATGCCTGCAAGTTGTGGCATATACTTCTGGAAGGGGGGAAAGAGAGAAATGTCAGGCAAAAGGACGGTAAAAATGGTGCTACTTATTCCACAATCATCATAGCCTGTGTTTGGTTGGGAGGAGAAAAAATTTTCTCCTCCCTTTGACCACTAATTAAGGGTATTAAACAAAGTCAGTTTTCAAAACTACCTCCACAGCCCTGTGTAAAATCACGAGACGAATCTAATGAGGTCTTTGACTGCATGATTAGAGGATGGTCACTGTAGCAAATCATGGATTAATTATGCTCATTAGATTCGTTGCGCAAAATTACACTCATACGTGGAAAGGTTTTGCAAATAGGACTTCATTTAGTACTCCATGCAAGAAAGATTCCCTGGACGCAAAAAAGTGCGCTCCCCAACCAAACGGTCCCATATGTACTAAAGGATACACCGATGCACTAACAGTAAGATACTGACTAGTAGATAAACTAGTGGAAATTATATACTTTTTCTAACAAAACTCTTACATTATATGAGACCTACATTATCACAGGATTAGGCAGTGTGCCAGGTATTTCAGGATTCCTTCTCAGGATAAATAAATTTATCAATTTCACTATCTGGACAGGATCACCTATCTGTCAAATGTTATTTTTTGTACACAACATTCTCAACTGAACCACCTTCTATTTAATACTCCCTCCGTTCCAAATTGTACGTCGCTTTGACTTTTCTAGGTTCATAGATATTATGCACCTGGACATTTCTCTGATATTCTCATTGGCAAAGAGATATTGAATCGAATAGACCAACAGAATTTTGTCTATATCAAATGGAGACAAATAAATATCTTCAAAAGGCCTAACTGAACAGTGGTATTAATACTCAGGCAGTCAGGGTGAATGAGATCCATTAGACTTATGATGTATAAATATGCAAAGCAATGGAAAATCAAGACAGTTTTAGCCGTTAGGACAACTCATATATTCAGCATATGTTTATTTTATTTATTTTTCCTAGTTTTATCTTGCATGATTTTCATTTCCTCATTCTTTGCTGATAAAACGGCATCAAAAGGGGAAGCACTATATGTCTCAATACAGATATCACCATAACAGTTAACATAGGCTGCTAAATGCAGAGTAAAATCCCAGCTTACATGTGCCAGTGAATTGTAGTATGCCTCAAATCAAATCATATAAGGGCATTTAAGACTCAGCAGAAACATAACCGAATCTGTTCTCTTACTAACCTTCAAAAATAGTAAATCCATATAGACGGAATTCCCAGCTATCAATGGAGTAGCAGAACCTATATACTTCCTAATAAATTCTAACACCTGAAAATAGTTAACGCAATAAACCCTGTTAGGAAATGTCCATTAGATTGAACACCACAGAAATCAGAACACATAAAGGATACTTCTAAGGAACTCAATATTGGCAGTCATAAAAAAAGAATAGCAAAAGGACCTTCAATAATCACGAATAATACTAATGTAGAACAACCATTAGCATCACAAATGTGTTCCTGCACAAGCATATATGCACAGGAAAGCACAAGCACCAGGATAGGTTTTGGCACATAAAAATAGCACTCAATATAACATGCAACCCAAGCAAACAATAAAGATTTGAAGAGGCCTTCAGAGATTTCAGACTACAGAGCTAACAAAATGAGAAGAGTAATATACTTGTTTCTCCGCATCATGCTCAGAAATCTCACTCTTTAGTACTTGTTCCGCCAGTCCTAAATTGGAAACATCAACATATTTAAGCATTCCACTTGCCACATGATGGATTTTTAGACAGATACACATGCCACTTTCAGAATGAAAGATATTTACCACTAGCCACATGATGGACTTGACACCATTCATTCATTCCCTCTAAGCATTCCTTACTCTGTCTTATAACCAAGTCTGGACCCTACAAAAAAAAGTAACATTAGCTATGTTGATATACCTGGAGACGAGATGCCAACAGAACATAACCATACGATTGCTACAAGTAAATGATGAAGCAACACTATATTCATAGCCTCAAATAAACACAGCTTAAATTAAATAGTATTCCATCATAATCTAATTTGTCTTTTTTTTCCTTTTCACAAACTCCGAATAAAATACTTTTTGTAAGAAAAAATATTAGTTTATCACAGAGGCCTGATGGACTTCCTGGAAATCTAATTTAACTGGTTTGACCTAGTTCAAGCTTAGTTTCGTATAAGCTGTTATGAGTCAACAATAACTATGCCTGCTGATTAAGGAGACAAAGCACAAGAACTACCATACATGTATATATGTATATGTATATGTATATATAACATCCAAACCAACTGAAATACTTCGTTTCAGTAGCAACCTCTATTCGTTTGGTAAGTTTACCATCTGTTATAATGCAAGCAATCTCCAGTATGCGGTCTTTAGTGATGTCCAAACCTAAACAATCAAAAACCAGTGTTGTGGCTCATCAGTCATTATTTTAACATGGTGTAAAATTCAAACTTACTAAGCAGCATAAGTATGGTTTTGACGTATCTATAAATCAATGAAGAGAACAGCAGCAGCAGCAACAATGAATGAGTTCCCACAAGCCAAAATCCACATGGGAACGTAGAAAAAATGTTTTCTTTTGCTAATTATACCACCTTACTATATTACTAAGGAAATCAGTAATTGGATACTCCCTTCAATTCCAAATGTTGGTCACTTAAGATTCTAGTCAGTCAAAGTTCTAACTTGAACCCTAATATAGAAGAAGCACATGCATTGACACAGTGTTCATAGACTAGGTACTTTCATGGTATCTAACTCTCCTTTTAAATACCGCATTTTAACCCAAAAAATTGTAAGTCAAAGTTTCATATTATTGACTGTGCCAATGTCCTAAAGAACTTACATTTGGAATCAGAGGGAGGATTGTTTAAGTAGATTAGATATCATACATTTTAACAATATGACTCTCTACCAACTATTTTGTAGAAGTGCAGCAGCTAAAGTTTTTCCTTTAGAATCGGTAGCATATGCGGATACAGCATGCTCAGCTTCACTCTCAGTTTCTCACAAATGAAGTGTAGATTAATATTTAATTGACACTGTTAAGAGGCAAGCACATATGCCATTAGCATTCTCTGATCTTGTACATTTGCGATTGAATTCAAGAAAAATCATGGGGTGTACTGCAAGCTTCACAAATAAGGATTATCTTCTTCTCTGACAAGGATCAAACAATTTCAACTGTAGCGAATGATTGCTCTTCTCTTATGAAGAATTAGAGACAAAATGAATATGTGTTGCAAGCGGCTACAATAAGCTCCAGCCTCCAGCGAAGATGTGTTCTATGAAAGAAGGGATGAAAAACTCACCAGTCATTTCCAAGTCTATCCACACCAATGGCATCCTGTAATCACTTGATGATGGAGCAAGGTTTTCCCCGTCATAATTTACAATCATAGCTTTGTTCTGGCTGCTTTTCTCTGAAAATTGAGATTGATAATTGAATCTATTCAAGTGAACACTAAAGCGAATCCATTAAGAAAAGAAGGAAATCAATAAAATTTTCAGTTCTGACTTAAAGTGGAACACAGTACAAGTGCACTTAGAGTATTACTTGTGTCAATTATTTAGTAAACTAAAGCACAGATCCACTTGGACTTTCATGATTCCATCATATGTACCCAACATACAGGATGGAGACTACTGGTTGTGAGGATATAACTACATTTAATTCTCCTCAAACTGAAACTTGATCTGACGATGTTATTTTGACTGGTTTGGTTACATTAAAATTCTATACCAAACTTCATAAGCAGATTACATTTCTCCTCAAGGCTTAGCATATCACTACCAGAAGTATGGTGGCTTAAGGAAAACACTAATTGCTGAAGAAATATTGGTGAAGCTAAACACATGCAGTGAAGCAATCAGGACCAGGATTCTGTAACATTATGGATTATGTATCATTATGGACTCACGAATTGTGAAACGTTATGAAGAGCAGCTAGGTCCCCGAAGCTATACGTACTTATGCTTGATAAAAACCTTGTCAGTACCATAAGTCCATAACAGCCTTGTCTGGGAAAAGGGGGAGGGCGATCTTACCAGGCTTCCTGGGAGCAGCAGCAGCTTTAGGTTTGCTGGATGTTGGCTTCTCCGCTTCCTCCCGGTCGTCCTCGGCGTCCAGATTAAGAACCGCAAACATATTGGCGAGCTTACTCATTTCTCCTCAATCTTCCCCCGAATCGAGATGAACTATCAGAAAGCGCTGATTTGATGGAGAGGGTATAGATGGGGGGAGAGCATTTATTGATTTCCGTACCGGCAGGTAGTAGGACGTTGTCGACGAGTTCCGCCACCAGCTGATTCCGGATCAGGCCCTCCAGAGGTGGCCGCTGCCTGCCGCCGCGGAAGGGAGGGGGCGGCGGAGGGGAGGGCGGTCGGGCGGTGGCGAGCTGCAGCCGTGAAACGGGTAGGGCACCCCACCCGCTACGCAGATATTTTCGTCACGGGCCCGCTTAAGGCAAAACGCATGTAGCGAGAGTGCCAGCCAGGATACGCGACAGCCCGAGGTCGCGACTGGCGAGCTGCAGCCGTGAAACGGGTAGGGCACCCCACCCGCTACGCAGATATTTTCGTCACGGGCCCGCTTAAGGCAAAACGCATGTAGCGAGAGTGCCAGCCAGGATACGCGACAGCCCGAGGTCGCGACTGCGACCGCGCGAGCCACGCGCCGGCCGCCGAGGGGATCCCGCTTCCCGCCCCTGCGCCGCCGGGCACCGAGCCCCCGGCGCGGAGGCTTGCCGCCCCCGGCCCCCGGGCACCGAGCTCCCGGCGCGCCGGCGCCCCTGCGGCCCTGCCTGGTGCCTGCGGCCTTCCTCTCTGCGGAGTCCCGAGTGCGGATCTGCGGACTGCGTCGCCGCCGCCCAGTCTGCCCCCCGCCAGGTGCCATTCTCTACGGTATTCATCGATCTTCATCTTCTCCAATCTCCAATGTCTAGTTTACTAGTTCTCCCTAATCACTTCTCCATTGATTGGAATTTGGTATTGCAATTTGAGATTTGTAATTGATAGCACAAAATGAAGAGTAGAACACTGTCATCCTATTTCTCTCCAATTACTGCTGCCAATCAAGTTGATGCACCAAATCATCACTAGGCAAATTTTTTGTATGTTCTCTAATCCTGTAATGCTGTAATCCATACTGTTCCCACCTAATTGTATTGCATTAATAAATAATTATTAGTTTTAGTTTTAGTTTTTTTGCCAATTTGAACTATTTACTGTACATTTTGCTAACTTTATATCATGCCATATATACGGTCATTTTGGCGGTTGAATTTTGGCCCTAGTCGTCAGCAAAAGCTGGCTCCGCCACCGGTGAGGAGTAAGGTCTCCATTCGCGTGTAAGCAGCGGCGGATCAGTCGAGGTAAGGCCTGCTCTGGGTTATAATCGTCAGATCAGATTTCCGGCAAGAAATTTCTGCGCCATTGAATGCAGTAGTACGAATTACGTAGCACGCGGCTCTTTCAGTTGCAGTTTGTTCGCGCAGCTGATCCGATATGTAAGTGAAAATCAGCAAGTCACTGTGCATTATAGTGATAATTGTGCCTACATTATCACAGATAGTTTTTACAAAATCTAGTGCGTACTGGAGAAGAAATGGGAAGCAGAGAAAGGCGAACCGTGTTTGTCACCGTAGGAACTACATGTTTCGATGCTCTTGTCCAGGCAGTAGATTCGAATGAAGTGAAAGAAGCCTTGCTGCAGAAGGGTTACACTAATCTCCTGATCCAAAAGGGTCGAGGAACATACATGCCATCCAAGGTACATTTTTCTCAATACTCTCTTGACAAGTTCCTGGATCAAGGAATAATGGTCAACTAACATTTATAGCAGTTGAAATGAGATTAGAGATTTCGTTTTAAAAAGACGTAAAAAGAATGAGACTAGATATCTCATAGATGATACCCTAGATGGTATTTGTTCTTCATGCGTGTAAACAAATTGCTTTAGTTTTAATGAAAATTGTGTAATTTGAGGAACAAGTAAGGTGGATAAAGAAAATAAATGCATTGGTATGAAAGTGCAAGTGGAAATTCGATCATTCAGACTTTGATTATGTTGCATTGATTTAGTTGAATTGGCATAATTATGATATTTTAGGTCTTGTAGATGGCAGATTTGAATTACAGTACTACACATGGATACCTGGTACATAGCCATAGGGCATGAAAGAATATATCTACTGGATTGTGTGGACTGTTCTGGTAAAACTAAATTGGATTGTTTGGACTGTTCTGGTAAAACTGAATTACTATGTGATAATGAAGTATTGAAAGAGAATGACTCGCTCTTAGTGTTTACTTGTTCCAATTGAGTATTCAAACTTCTCCCTTTCGCTTATAATAATTCCTTTACACCCGTAGCATTAGCTTATAATAGTGATAATATTCTTATTATTGTTAAGAAATCAGCATAAGGCATACTTATCTAATAGTTCCCTTTCGCTGCATGATTTTTGCTAATCTATTGTAAGTTGTATTGTTCGTAGAAGTGGCTTTGTTTGAACATCTGAGGAGCTTCTATGAGCTCTCTCGGCATTATAGCATAAACATTCACAACTAAAAAGATGCTAAAAGCTTTAAACCACCACCTTAATGACATTCACAGTTTGCATCAGCATTGTACATACTATGAAAAACATTCACAAATAAAAATTGCTAAAACCAACACCTTAGTGTTAAGGGCCCTGCTATTGTAACTAACCATTTTCAATTAAGTTTCTCAGCATTCTACAATGAACATTCATAAATAAATAAATGCTAAAAAACAACTATGTGCTAATTTCTCAAGCTATTGTAACTACTCTGGTATTGTAAACCAGTATGTGCCCCTTATAATCAAATTGACAATTGTTTTTATTATTTTGTCATATTAGGCCATTATATTTGAGATGAGAATCCATGTATTTTGTGTTTTTACAATATTTATTTTTTAGTACTGCTTACCTTTAATTTTTTGGTGACTTCATTTTACTTTATTTGGCAATGTAAAAGTAATATTTCTTATAATATAGATCTCAGGAAATTCAACCCTTCAAGTTGATTATTTCACCTTTTCAGCAAGCATTGCTGACTACATAAGAGAAGCATCCTTAATCATCAGTCATGCAGGTGATAGTCAGATTATATAATGGTTGTAAATTCTAGACATATTTATGCATTATTTTATTGTGAATTCTGGACCTATTTATATTGGTTGTTCTAAGAATATCTGTAGCAGATGTATACAGCTATCTAGTCAGGTCAATGGTAACAACAAACAAGCTTTATTCTGACAGGTTCCGGAAGCATATTTGAGACGCTACGACTGGGCAAACCTCTAATTGTGGTTGTGAATGAAGATCTTATGGATAATCACCAGAGCGAATTAGCGGAAGAACTTGCTGACAGGAAGCACCTTCTCTGTGCCCATCCACAAACACTGCAGGAGACTGTCGAGGCAATGGACCTGAATACTCTCCAACCTTACATTCCAGGAGATGCTAATCAAGTTGTCACACTGATCAACAAATTTCTTGGTTTTTCAGTTGACTGATTGTCCCTGTCCTTTTTCCCTCATGAAAAAAGCGGATTATGTACGACATAGTTAGAAACAGCTGGGAGTATTCTTCATATAACATATTGCTGTCTCTCAGTACAAGGGAAATGCTTCCCAAATTGCAAGAAATGTGCTCTCTGCTCCCCTTGTTCTTTGATATTGTAGCGTGCATAGGCAGCTCTCCACAGGTTTGAGATCCACGTGCGATGGTTTGAGTTTAGAGATATCTTCATTGAAGAGTTTTGAAGCGAAGCATTTTTTTCTTTTGAAATGAATCTTCATCAAAGTGAATACTATTATTATATGTTTGGCAAAATTTACTCTACTCCTTTTATTCATCCACATAATCTCTTAAGTTTGTCAGAGTTATCCTATGAATACACAAATATTCGCATGCAGCCCTATTCATATGAACATATTACTCAATCTACACCTGATATAGCTACTGATAGAGTTTTTCAAATAGATTAAGGACCGAGACTAAAAATCTATATTCCCCTTCTTAAGTTACCATGTACTAATTAATCGAATTAATAGAATAATTATGAGTTTTCTATTTAGCTTGCATGAAGATCTGAATTCACGGTATAATTTGTGATTCACAGATGCAAATGTTCACATGCATGTACGCACACTCGCCCATAGGGCTTGTTTAGTTCGGAAAAATTTTGGAGGCTTCGGTCTATTAGTAGGGATAATAAATGTAAATTAATTATAAAACTAATTACATGGATGGACGGGAAATCGTGAGATGAATTCATTAAGCCTAATTAATCAACTGCCAGAGATCATTTATTGTATCACAACGTTGTCTAATCATGATATAATTACGATCGTTAGATTCATCTCGTGATTTGAGCTTGGAGTTATGGAGTGAGTTTTGTCATTAATCTACGTTTAGCACTTTTAATTAATGTCTGAAGATTGATAGGACAGATAGTTCGGAAAAGTTTTGGGAACTAAACGGATGAATTGACAATTTAAAAGTAGCTATATTTGAGGACGAAGAAAGTATACAAGTGCCCATATATATGTTACATTTTAATGTTTTTATAATAAGTTCCAGTGGCAACACACGGAGTATCACCTACTTGTTTTGGATGAATGAGTCCCACCATAAAATCTACCATCTGTCCCGCAAAGAATGTGGATGTCAAGCTTTTTCAACTTTGACCAATATTATAGAAAAAGTGAAAAACTATATATATTTATGGTATAAAATAAATATCATTAGATTTATTATGAGATCTATTTTAATAATATATCTATTTGATGTTGTAAACATTGATACTTTTCTCTGTAAATTTGGTCAAAGTTGAGAAAACTTGACTTAGGACAATCCTAAAATAACATTCTTCTTTCAGACGGAGGGAGTAAGTACTTTCTCTTAGCCAGTCTTAAATTTTTTATTAAATTTCACTAAAGAGTTAGCTCCTCCAATTTCTAGAGCCCATTTACCCGATCCATTAAATCCAGCAAAGTAAATTAGAGAAGGCATCTACTCCGTAGTTACATAGTTAGCATGATATTTCAACATGAGCACATATATTGATACACGTTTGTACCCTTCACTTTTGCGGAAAACTGACGTACCCACACATATCCATATACAACAGATACACGTGTGCGTATCGGTGCTGCTTAGGACACAAGTTCTCCTATAGATACCAAGATGTGTCCGACCTCTCCCACTGCCTCCACGCCACCACCTCTACCCCCTCCGCCGCCCGGGCCCTCCGCCGTCGTCGGCCACCAAAGTCAACCTTTCCTCCTCGTCGCCGGACCCAGTCAAGGAACTCTCGAAGCAGGCACAAGATGATCAAGCTGCCAGGGGAGAGCAAGGTAAGCATGCGGAGAAGGTTTCTTGCGGGGCTGATCATGCTGCAGGGCCAGCTCGCGGGACTCGCTCGGCGGAGGACAGGACGGCAAGCAACCGCCTCTCCTACCGGGATGCACTTCTCAAGTCGCGCACCTTTAAGCCAAGATTCCCGAAGGATTTGTCACATCAGCGACAGGGAGGAGTAATGGAGTATGGCATCAGGAATAGAGAAGGAAAGTGCCGTGCGTCAATGGCACCTCAGTTTGGGACAGGCTTGGGAGTGGACATCCACAGCGTCCGCCGCAAGTGCATCATCTGCTCTCGCTCCGGCCATAAGGCCTGTCACTCTCTCGCCCCAGTTCTGCTACCTCGCCGGCGGGGGCGGAAGCAAGGAGCGGCGTCCGGAAGGAGATGGAGGGGTGGCCGTTCTTCCACGACATGATCCCGGGGGCTGCGGAGAATCGTCCGCGCAGGGCGCTCGCGGCGGCGCCGCGCACCGACGACATCCGGGAGGCGGAGCGGGACCTGCAGATCCATGCCTTGGTCGTTGTGCAGCGGGACGCGCATGTTCAGCTCACGCCGGCTGTGGTGTTCCGGGATGCTCTACGTCAGCTTGGTATCCCGGAGCACGCTCAGGAGGTCATGCCGATGTGCCCGGCAACCTTCCTCTTCAAGTTTGCATCCATGGAGCTGCGCAATGCGGCTAGGGCGAGAGCTGGGTTGCACGTCGGTGGGGTTGGCATGCACTTGATGCCCTGGAGTCGGCGTTTCGGGGGCAAAGGGCGCGGGTGTGCATCGAGGGTGTTCCGCCTCACGCGCGTCGGGCCGAGACGGTGGCGCAGCTGTTCAGTGGGCTGTCGTTTACTCGTTTGTCGACGAGGTCGACGACCGCATTGAGAAGGAGGCTGAGAAGTGGTGCTTCACTGTTTGGGTCTGGATAGATGCTCCTACCGACATCGTGTTGACCGTGAAATTCCGTCAATCAAGCCATGAGTTTACCTTCGGTGTTGGCATGAGTTTTATATCTTATTCACTGGTACTAATCCCCTTGGTATAACAAGTTCGTTTGTGCATGTCGGTTTTGGAGTTTAGTGTTTATGCAGGATTTTAGTGTTGAAAGAGAGACTTCCGGGATAAGTTCATTAAGCACCTCATGACAAGACCTTAAACTCGGTTCAAGTCAAGCAATGAAGTAAACATGACTCCAAGAAGCCCAAGGACCAAACACGAGAAGATGGAAAACTCCGAAGACCCAATCAGAAAACTACCGAATCTAGCGAGACAAGGAGTTTCATCTAATCCGAAGATAAACTGACGACAAGGGCCCACATGCAGTTGGGGGAAGACTCTAGAAGACTCGGGAACCGACACCGGGCAAAGGAGGCTGCGGGCTGAGCCGAAGTGGGCCCAGGCCGGCCAACCCAGGCCGGCCGGCCCAGCCCATTTCGAGGCCCAATCGCCACCCACTTTGACCTAGCTGCCATTCAGGCCCCGAGGCCAGGCGCCACACATCAACTCATTCGCCATCCGCCGCCGAGGAGCAGAAAATAGAGGGACACCATCTCGAAGAGGAGAGGGTCGAGCTAGTTGACTAGGATCTTCCTAGCCGGTGTGGGAATCTTGCATGGAAGACCACGTCGGAGTTCCCGGAGCTAGAAGCAAGATCAAGGTAGGATCCTGGTGGTGATCTTGATTCATGTATCATGTATTATGTTGAATTATCAAGTTGCAATCCGATTTCTAGCGATCGAGTGTTTCTCCTACGACTTTGATTTCAATCGGTTTTTTGTATCTTAAGATCTATTCTCGAGATAGATCATCAAGGGTGTTCTTGTAGCCGTGGTGGCTAGAGGTGCATGCCTGACCTTCCGAGAGATTTCAACTTGTCTTTGGACTCACCCTAGACTAACCTGCACGAATAGGGGTGCGTTGTGACATTACAGTGACTCCAAAAGGCGGGTGTTTTCGGAGTCGAACGGGAAACCATGATTTAAAGATGCTTTTTATGAGATTGAATTTGTGCAATATTCACCCTTCACCGGTAAAGAAGAGCCGAACCTTCACCTCCAAGCGTTCATTCAACTATGTCAAACATTCAATATGGACGGGGTGACTCAAGATCAAATGAGGGCAATGCTCTTTCCGTTCTCGCTACTCGGGAAGGCTTTGCAATGGTTCTACTCTCAACCGGCGGAGACGGTGCAAAATTGGGACACATTGATGAGGGCATTCATGAAGGAATACTACTCACCGGGTAAAACTCAAAGCTTGCGTAATAAGATTTCTACTTTTGCTCAATATCCTACGGAGACTATATCGAAGGCATTCGAGCGCTTCAATGAATACACTTGGGCAGTTCCACGTCACAAGTTCCCGAAGGAGAATCTCGTTCAAAAGTTTTACCAAGGACTCACCATGGCGTCAAGGATGATCATCGATGCATCGGCGGGAGGATCCACTATCGAGCTTACGCCTACTCAAGCTTTCACTCTATTCAAGAAGGTCGCGGACAATGCCACGTGGGCGTCATCCGGGCGCTTACTTCCGGTTCAACCCACAGGGAACGTCAAAGGAGTCTTGCAAGTGGAGAAGGAAGACATACTCGAAGGCAAGATTGATTCACTTATGTGGAGGTTGGAGAAGATGGAGATAGAAAATAAAGAGGCTCAAGACTTAAAGGCTACGGAAGTAAGATCCACATGTGAAGAGTGCGGAGAATATGGCCATGTCCACAAGGATTGTCCGGAGGAAGCCAAGGTGCTCGATTACATGAGGAAGGGGGATTTGCCGAACTTCCGCTAGGGGCAAGGTAGACCTCAATTTAATGCAAGCTCATCCATTCCGAATTCGGTTCCGCTCCGTATACAATTGAAGGACTTCATGGACGAGCAAGCTAAGATCAACAAGGACACCGTCACCAAGTTCAAGGCCATAGACAAGGTGTTGGAAAACATGGATAGCAAAGTGATGGGGGTCGGAAGCTCCAATCATCAAGTGCTCAACATGATGAAAATGCTCGAAACGCAAGTGGGACAACTTGTCGGGCGCCTATACGCTAATGAAGGGAAGCTTCTGGGACAACCTCAAGGTCCCGAAACGGCAAAGGCCATTCAAACTCGTTCAGGGAAGGAGACTGAAGATCCAGAACGTTCTGCGGGAGCAAGGAAGCCTAAACCATCCACTGAGACAGAGGGATTTGCTAAGGTGGAAGTTACCGAGATCATCACCGAAGAGCCCGAGTTTGAGATGCCAGAATAAGACACGAAGATACCTCAACTCAAGCCACGCTATTTCTGAGGTAAACTTGATAATCATTTTGAGAAGTTTGTGGAGGTTGTGTGTAGTTTAAGCATCAACATGCCGTTATTGGATGCCCTTCAAGTTCCTACATATTCTCGTTACTTCAAAGATATTCTTGCAAACAAATATGAGATAGCAACACTCGGGGTAGATCATGTCAAGATGTCTGAGTAATGTAGTGCCGCTATTGCAAATGGACTAGAGAAGCAAAAAGACCCCGGATGCCTGACGATTCCATGTTCCATTGGTTCATTCAAGTTCGAGAAGGCATTATGCGACCTTGGAGCAAGTGTGAGCGTCATGCCAAGAGATGTGTTCGAGAAGCTACGCCTACCATTGGAGCCTATGGGCATGTGCTTAGAGTTGGGCGACAACTCCACTCGCTATCCCTTGGGCATCGCCGAAGATGTGCCCGTGAAGGTCGAACACCACTTCATCCCCGTCGACTTTGTGGTGCTCGATATGGGAGAGAGGGAGAAGCCACCACTCATACTTGGGAGGCCTTTACTCAAGACTGTGGGAGCTACCATTGACGTTGGCAAGGGGGAGATCAAGTTTGACATTAACGGCGAGAGGAGTTCCTTCAAGTTTCGACCATGCCTCGAGGTATGCAACATAATTGAAGTTAAATATATTCCGCCTCATCGTTGCGTTGTTAAGGAAGAGCCAAGGAAGAAGGAAGAGTCGAAGAAGAAGGAAGTGAAGAAAATCAAAGAAGTTGTTGCATCCGTCAAGATAAAGGAACAAAAGCCGCTTGTGAAGACCAAAAAGATTACTAAGCCGGAAAATAAGCTCGTGCCCAAGATGGTGCGGAAGTGGGTACCTAAGATTGCAACACCCGCAAATAGCGTTGATCCGAAGTAATCAAGTGAAGAAGTCTAGCCATGGACTATAAACGAAGCGCTAGGCGGGAGGCAACCCGTTTCGTCGAGTCAAGAATAAGCTACCGGGAGGACAACCAGATTCAAGATTTTTCGAGTCTTTTCAAGTAAGTTAGTTTTGAAATTTACTACGCAAGACATTAGACTTAGAGTGGTTGAACAATATTAGAAACATAATTCTGTGTTGGATATTTTGTTTGGATCACAAACCCTTTACATGAACCATCCTATGTGTTATTTGCTTCTTTTCGAGAAACCAAAACCAAATAAATTCAGAACCTATCTCAACCTTTCATCCTCTTTATGGTGTTGTGGTTGACTTGTTTTACATGCTAATAACACACGAGTAGAGCCACGACTTGTACCTAGATGTTATTTAAATTTCAGCACGTGGTAGGACTCGCGTGAACCTAAGAACTTGATTTTTGGTTGGTTTAAAAATCCATATCCTTGGTTTCTCTAAGTTTAGAATTTTTCTAAGCCTCATTTAATTTTATTTCATCAAAATCTCTCTCACTTAGCCAAAATTAGAAACTAAACCTATGCCCCCATGATCAAGCCGGGAAGGTTTGCTCTCAACTAATGAATGCAAACAATACCGGTGAGACCAACATAAAGGTAGTCGGAAAATATTTCGACTTGCATCTCGTTTTTAATGCTTTAAAAACTTCTCTAAATTTATTCTTCAGCTCGTTTATAGCTTTGAGTTTATTTTTAATTTTCGAAATTAGAGGAGTGCTTAGCCTTAAGACATGCTTAAAGGGAGGCAATCTAGTTAAACAAATCATGCATGCACCATGATGCATCGCGGGATGCTCTTCCAACAACTTTCATCAAAGCCACATGCAAAGGACAAGCATGGGAGGGAAGCAAGGCCTTGTTTTGCAAGAAAATCATGGAGGCATGTGAAGCAAAGGGGCATGGACATGACTCAAAGCAAAGACATCAAGTGGAAGGACCAATAATGCAAGCAAAGGAGTGGATGAGAGAGTTTGAGCGGTGCAACCCGTGGAGCACGCGGGCACAAAGGTCACAAAGTGAAGATGAGTATGCTGGAAGAAATCGGAGCCAGGGAGGGCACGAGGCCACCCAGGCCAGTCGGCCCAGGTCAGCCGACCTCCCCCTTTTAAGCACCCCCAGTGCTCCTCTTCAGCAGGTAAGAAGCTCATCCAGCTCTTTGTTTGTGTGCTCGAATTTGTAGTCCAGAACCACCTTAGACTTAGACATCCATCCCAAGTTTGTTTTGCCCAACAAAACACATCCTAATTCCACTCTCCGAAATAAGTTTTGTGTGCCTTGTTACCAGTTGAAACCCGGGATTAAATTAGAGAGGAGAGTGCTGCAAATATGTGGAAGAAAACCACAAGCCTTTTTACCAAGAAGAAGGGGTCGTTGTCATCCAAGCCATCTTCGACGACATCTTCGAGGAGGCACTCGGTTTCTGAGTCTCCTCAGAGTATGGAGGAGGACACGACACCACCGAGGAGGAACGACACTCTTCTCCTCGGTGGCATGAGGGCCACAAGAAGCTCGTCTATGAGGTTCACCGAACCTCAAGGACGTACGGAGGAGTTGTCCGTCCCACCTCGTCGTTCGACACGATCATCCACTCCACCTCCATACACTCCGCAGTACTCCACAAATGGATTTATCATTATGTCAGAGGAGGAGGAGAAGAAGCTCGCTCACCTTGAGAAGAGGCCTGTAGCGAACGTCGACTTCGACGATCAAGCTCTCAACTCATTGGGTTTCGACACAAACATTTATTACATGTTGGGACACCTAGGATGGGTGCAATTCTCCAACGAAGTGTCGGCAAACACCCACAAGAAATTTGCCTTGGAAATTCTTATGATCATGGCACCTATCCTTGATGAGGGGGGTGTCGAGTCTCTCATTCCGGTTGGAGGGAATTCAGCAAGTGGTTCCCTATGAACATATTAGGGAGCTACTTGGTTTTCAAAAAAAATCTCCTAGAAAAAGTAGACATGCTGGAAGGCATGTTTGATGGGTTTTGGAATATGATCTCGGGAGAAGCCCACCAACAAACAAATTCTATTCGGAACCCCATCATCCAAGTGTTTCACTCATGGATGAGCAAGAGGATTTTGGGGAGAATGAGGGAAACAAAGGTGACCGACACAGAGTTGAATGGCTTTACTCGACTTTAATTGCCAGGCAGCCAATTGATCCCTCCTACCTTATGATCAACCGATGGTGTTGTGAAGCAACATCGGGTTCCAGAGATATTGGTTCGGGGTGTTACCTCTCCATGTTGGCTATCTCTTCAAGACTGGGTATTCCAAGGAACCCCGAGCATCTTCTACCCGGGACCTCTCTCGGATTTGAATATATGAAGCAAAGCAAGTACATAAGTGGAGATGGGAGAGGAGGCTTTAAAGTGGCCAAGGTGAACTTACCCCTTCCGGATGCAAGACTAAGACTTTTTATTCAAGGGAAGGAAGATTGGTTAGAGGAAGGACTTCTTGTGCCGGCAAGGAAAAATAAAAGAGGAAGAATTGTAGAAGAAGGATCCTCCTCGGCACAAGAAGGAGGTGCACAACAAAACTATGTGCCACCGTATGGAGGAATTCCGACGCCACCAAGTTACAACGGTGGTCCACCAATGCAAGCATCGGGAGTGGTGCACCCGTGCCCCAACCAAATTATGTGGTGCCCAACGTATCCTTCGCGGAGCCTTATGCACAATTTCCTCAACCACAACAAAGTGTGGCCATTATTGGAGGATATGCTGTGAGGAACATGCAAAATATTGCAGCCATCCAAGCTAATGCGACTCATTGGGAGAAGGTAATGCAAACATTGCTTATGAGCTTGGACACCTTCACCTAGCACCGCAGGAACAATTCATAGGAGGGGAAGCTCAATCCTATTATGAGCAAGGGTATAACCATCAAGATTATCAATACCAACCACCGGCGGAAGATTAGAGAGAGGAGGAGCTTTAATTTTCTTTCCTTTTCCCTTTTTCTTTAATTTTCAGCTTGTGTACGCCTATGTATGCGTAGTATTTTCAGTTTTTACTTTAATTTTCAGCATGTGTGTTAGTTTTCTATTTATGAATAAAGTCACCACCTTGTTTTTACCTTTGGTAAAGTTACAAAGTTTATGCCATGATGATATATGATTATAATTACCGCTTTGTTTATCTTTGTATTTGTTTTATGCATGATTAAGCTTGTGCTCTCTTAGAATGCAAATATGAAATTATCTAAATGCCAGCTTAATCTTTAGCAGAGGTTATGATAAAAATAAAGACCCATAGTGTTTTATATGCTCTCAAGTTTTAAATGGATTAAAGATGATTTGTTTTTGCTCTTAAAAGTAATGATAACCTTGTCATAAATGTCACTTGCGTATTGCTCTACCTATCCAGAGCCATATAAATATTTGAGTGCATAAACTTTAATGTACAAGATTTATTTTTGGGTGAGTTATTTCAGGACATGATTTCTCTGGCCCGAGACTAAGAAGCTGGTCATTTCATTTTTGCGTATCTATCTTATTGCTATCCTTTTAGAAAATTTTTTATTTTTTAATCCTTTTTAATCTAATTTATTAAAAATAACCCGGGCCCAACTAAAATTGCAAAAAGTAGCCCTTTTGGTCGCGCCAGGCTGCGTGGCCCACATGCTCTAGCGCGACTCAGACGCCACGTCGGCCGGGCGTGGGCCGACGATGCTGAGGTGGCGGGTGAGTCGCGCCACATGCCCTGGCGCGACTCAGTAAGGAGACGCGCCACGCGGCCTCGCGCGACTCACTTAACATACAGGGGGCCGGGGCCCCTTTCTTTCTTCCTCCTCACTTCCCCACTTCACTCCCAAGACCTAACTCGAGCTCCCCCCTCCCATGGCGCCGCCCCCAACCCTTCCCCTCTAGATCCACTCCATCCCTCACCCGTTTTGAAGAGGAAAGGTTGGGAAATTGCTCATGGAAGGTAACTCCTCCATTCTAACCAATTAGTTTTCACGGATTCCATCGTTTTCGTTGGATTTGAGGTGGTTAGGTTTAGTGAATGATTTGAGATAGATAGCATGACTGAGTACGAATCGGGTATGATTAATTGTAGTGTATTGTTCAAGTGACCGATGTTAACCTCTTCTTTTCATCTAGTTTCTCTTGCATGGTAGGATTTCATCATTTCCATGTTGGATAGTGTAGATGTCGTATGGACCTCCCCGGGCCCACTACCTCGGTGGGTACCGGACCGACTACTCGGTGGGCCCCCGGGACTACCGGCTTGCGCTACACGGCACCCGAAGGCGTGGAGCACAAGGACTACACGGGAGTAGTACTCGGTTAGGGAGCCGTACATGTTCCGCACCGTATAGAGGACTCCTAGACGTACTCGACTAGTACTCTCTCCCTACTCCGACTTGTAACCCCGCCTCCGGACTATATAAGGCGAGGCGGGGACCGATCACCTCATCTAATCTCCTCTCATACAACTCACGGCGCACCATTGCACCATCTTGTAATCGTGCCCTATCAATCCAGAGCTACGCGGCATACGGGACGTAGGGT
The DNA here is from genome assembly GCA_947561735.1 of Cenchrus americanus. Lineage (NCBI taxonomy): Eukaryota > Viridiplantae > Streptophyta > Magnoliopsida > Poales > Poaceae > Cenchrus > Cenchrus americanus. The sequence goes on from OX387241.1 coordinate 194,024,684, forward strand.
ATTATGCACCTCGCGGCCCGAACCTGTCTAAATTGTGTGCCACGTGTCTCTTCCTTCGAGTTACCGATCTCGGTGAGTCACAATCATCTACTTCGGGTACTCCCCGTAGTAGGTTGCCGGTCTAAAACACCGACACCTGGCGCGCCGGTAGGGGCTCTCGCTCGAGATCACATGGCGAACTCGACGGCTTCCGTCCACTTCAAGCCAACTGTCGCCTTCAACCGCGGCGACACCTTCGTCTTCGGCGCCTGGGTCTGCACTGCCGATGGCGCGGGCTCTTTCCAGCGCCGCCTGACCGTGCAGCCCAACCCGAGGACAGGCCTCGTGACGCTTCCTGAAGTTGTCACAGGCGAACTCGCCGGCAAGTTCGGCGAAATTTCGCTCTTCAACCACCACGCTGACTTCGAGCTCGAGTCCGTCTCCAACTCGAACCCGACGTCGCCATGGGCCATCGCATGCGAGCCGGCTGCTCAGCCATCGCAGGCGGCCCCCTCACCACGCGAGCACTCCGCGCGTGGCCCACGCATCCTCAGCCGGGCCCGCTCGAGCGCTCCCACTTCGCGCCGGGCCGGCAAGGAGCCCGTACCCGAGTACAGCTCGGACTCCGACGCCGTCCCCGATCGCGTCTCGGACTCCAGCCCTCTCTCCGAGTTCTACTCGAACCCGGACTACGAGTTCGACTTCGGGTCGGACCCTGAGGAGCCCGAGTCCGAAGACGACTCCACTGAGCTTCCCTTGTCAGGGCCGCCCTCGGGGCTGGTTATAAAATCAACGCCGGCCGGGAGATACGTCTACTGGCCAGACCGCAAGCCCGCTGACCTGGTAAAGGGAGACTCACGCTACGTCGCCTACATCGACTCGCTACCGTTCCAGGAGGGAACACCACTAACCCGGGCTGACTCAAATACACCAACTGAGGTGGCACCCTCTGAGTCCAGCCTGGGCACCCCCGATCGCCAAGTCTTCATGGCTGCCGGCGACACCCCAGGACCTTCAGGCACGGCTGAGGACAGGTACCTGGAGGACATCTCCGCAGACGAGGCCGTCCGCCAACGCACTGCCGCAGATGAGACCGTCGCCAACGAGACGCCCGACGCGAACGCAACAGAAGCGCAGCCGAACGCCGCCGGCGGCTCGGAGACAACCTCCCAATCCGCAACCTTGCGGAAGCTCTCGAGGCGGTCGAGAGCGAGAGTACACACTACCCCCCGAGCGATGCCTCATGTCGATCACAACGATCGCACGCCGGGCTCGGGGCATACGCGCCGGAGAGGTCATCGCCAAGCTCGCCGAAGAAGCCTACTTCATGCGGGTCGACAACGAGTCAACCAACCTCCTCCGGCCAAACCCCGCGACAACGAAGCTACTAGTCGCGAGCGCCAACGCCGGCCCCAACCGTACTCGAGCCGACCTTCCGGCCGATCCAAACCGCCGCCGCTCCAACGCCGGGCGGACCTTCACGCAAGACCAAGGCAACCGAGAAGTTGTTCCCCCACCGCGCTCCGGCCGGTGGCGGCGGCAACGACCCACGACGGCGGCGGCGGCCGACGGCGGTAGCTCCAACCATGGGGCCAACAGAGAGCCGCGGGCGGCGGCGGTCGCGGCGGCCGAGGCCACGTGAACGCCCACGCCTCCGGCGCCTCGCACGGCGGGTACGACGCTCGCCGAAGATTGAGGAGCCGCGGCGGAAGAAGTCGACCACCGCCGCTGAGGGAGACGGCTTCCCCGCCTTCTCACCCCGACTTCGCAACTTACTCCTCCCCGACAAGTTCAAGCCTTTGGGGATCACCAAGTACGACGCGAAGCAGGACCCTATCCAGTGGCTCCGATGCTACGCCCTCTCCATCGAGAATGCTGCCGGCAACAGCGACACCAAATGCCTCTACTTCCCCTTCCGTCTGGACCAAGCACCACTCACTTGGCTCGAGTCGCTCGACAAGCACTCGATCGACAAGTGGGACCAGCTCAAGGAGCGAGTTCACGAGCAACTTCGGCCGGCGCCATGGGCCGTTCGGGTACTCGCATGGACCTAGCCATGATCAAGCGAGGAACGAGGGCGAGACCCTCCGCAAGTACATGCGCCGCTTTTTCGACAAGCGCGCTACCGTCGTCGACGTCACCGACAAGGAGGTCATCGACCTCTTCCGGGACGGCCTCTACCATCGCCGCACCTTCGAGGACTTCGGTCTTCGCCGCCCCCGAGTCCATCCCCCACCTCAAGGACATGATCACGTCTCGGGCGGATGAAGAGGACAAGGCCAACGCCAAGTACGACGCCATCCGCGGCAAGTCCAAGCGAGAACCGGGCGGCGGCGCGGCGGCAATACAAACCAAGGCGGCCGCAACAACAACAACAACAACAACGGTAACTACTCGGGTCCCAACCGCAAGCGCAAGCCGGACAACACCGTCGAGGCTATCCGGCGCCCTGCGAAAGGGAACTCGAAAAAGAACTACGGCGGTTTTAAAGACCCGCTGAAGGAGAGGTGCCCGTGGCATCCGAACGGCAACCACACTACCGAGCGGTGCTACCAACTCGGGCATGCACTCAAGGATACCCGGAGCCACCGCATCCTCACGACCAAAAGGGCAAGAAGAAGGACGGCGACAACAACGACTTCCAAGAACCCGAGAAGACCGTCAACGTCCTCTTCGGCGGACGCCCGGCCAGGCGGGAGCGAAGGCTACCCGTCGTGAAGTGATGTCCATTGAGCCGGCGGTCCCGACCCCTCTCGGGTGGTCGGAGGTACCCATCACCTTCTCCCGCGCGGACCAATGGACCAGCTTCTCTGAACCAGGACGGTTCCCCCTCGTCCTGAAGCCAATGGTGGCGGGCTCCAAGCTCAACAAGGTGCTCATCGACGGCGTAAGCGGGCTCAACGTCCTCTTCACCAAAACCTTGAAGAAAATGGAGCTCGACGTCACCCCCATGCTCACCAAGAGCAACACGCCCTTCTACGGCATCGTCCCGGCAACGCGGCTATCCCACCGGGCTCGGTGGTGCGCCGATTACCTTCGGGGCGTCTCGGGACAACTACCGCACCGAGTACATCAAATTCGAGGTCGCGGATTTCGAGACCTCTTACCACGCCATCCTCGGCGGACCGGCCATCGCCAAGTTCATGGCGGTGCCCCACTACACCTACTTGGTACTTAAGATGCCAAGTCCGGCCGGTGTACTCTCCCGCCGGGGGGACTTGAAGATCTCCCACGGCCGCGACACGAAGGCCGTGGCGATCGCTTCCACAAACCAAGTACCCAACGTGATGATGGAGGTCTTCGCCGCGTCGAAGAAGCTCGCTACGAGCGAACTCGACATCCCGCAGAAGTCGACGGCGCCAACAAGCCTCGGCCACCGAGGAGGTACTCGTCGGGACGGTCGACCTCGGAACGGGCGACCCGAGCAAGACCACCACCATTGGGGCCGGCCTTGACCCCAAATAGGAAGACGCGCTCATCAGCTTTCTTCGGGCTAACCGCGACATCTTCGCGTGGAAGCCAGCGGACATGCCAGGAGTGCCCAGGGAGCTGATTGAGCATTGCCTTAACGTCGATCCAAAGGCCACCCCTAAGCGACAACACCTCCGACGTTTTGCCGACGACGGACGGGACGCTATCAAGAAGGAGCTCGCCAAGCTACTCGCAGTGGCTTCATCGAGAGAAGTCTTTCACCCTGAGTGGCTCGCCAACCCCGTCCTCGTCCGCAAGAAGAACTCGAACGAGTGGAGGATGTGCGTCGACTACACCGAGCCTCAACAAGCACTACCCCAAGGACCCCTTTGGGTTGCCGCGGTTGATCAAGTCATCGACTCCATGGCGGGGCTGCGACACCTTTGCTTCCTCGATCGCTACTCCGGTACCACCGGATCGCAATCAAGGAGGAAGACCGAGAAAAGACCGCGTTCATCACCCCGTTTGGCGCGTCTTCGCTACACGACCATGTCATTCGGGTTGAAGAACGCCGGCGCTACCTATCAACGGGCCATCCGGGCACCGCTTCAAGCGGCAACTCAACAAGAACGTCGAGTCTTATGTGGATGACGTAGTTGTCAAGACCGGGGACTCCGGTACCCTCATCGACGACCTTGAAGAGACCTTCGCATCGCTACGCGAGTACCGCTGGAAGCTCAACCCGAACAAGTGCGTCTTCGGCGTCCCTTCGGGCAAACTACTCGGCTTCATCATCGACCCGGCGCGGCATTGAAGCCAACCCCGAGAAGATCTCCGCCATCACCAACATGAAAGCTCCCACGAGCATCAAAGACGTCCGTGAAGCCGACGGGGTGCATGGCGGCATTGAACGATTCATCTCGAGGTTAGGAGAACGGGGCCTCCCCCTTCTTCAAACTACTCAAGCATCACGAGAAGTTCGTGTGGACTCCGGAGGCGGATCAAGCCCTTGCCCGGCTCAAGGACTTCTGTCAAAGCCACCAATCCTCACGGCTCCTCACAAGGGCGAGCAACTATTGCTCTACCTAGCCGCAACTACTCACGTGGTCGATCATCGCCATCGTTGTTGAGCGGCGGGGAAGACGGCCACGCCTACTCGGTCCGGCGCCCGGTCTACTTCGTCGGCGAGGTTCTATCGAGTCCAAGGCTCGCTACCGGCCCCGTGCGAAGCTCCTCGTACGCTCTACTCATCACCTCGCGGAAGCTACGACACTACTTCCGGGAGTACTCGGTCTCCGTCGTCACCGACTACCCGCTCGGCGACATCCCGAGGAACCAAGACGCCACCGGAAGAATCTCCAAGTGGGCCGTCGAGCTCGGCGCCCTCACCATCGACTTCAAGCCACGCACGGCCATCAAGTCGCAAGCACTAGTCGACTTCATGGCGAGTGGCGGGAGAACCGGCTACCTACTCCCACCGTGCGACCGAGCATTGGGTGATGTACTTTGATGGCTCACTCAACCTCGAGGGCGCGGCGCGAGGGGTACTCCCCCGATCTCTCCAACGGGCGAACAACTCAAGTACGTCCGCGGATCTTTTGGAAGGTCTCAAACAACGAAGCCGAGTACGAAGCCCTCCTACACGGGCTCCGCCTCGCGGCTTCACTTGGCATCAAGCGGCTACTAGTCTACGGCGACTCCGCGAGTGGTCATCAACCAAGTCAACAAGTCCCGGGACCGCAACAAGGAGAACATGGACGCCTACGCCTAGAAGTCCGCAAGCTCGAGAACAAATTCTATGGTCTCGAGTTCCATCACATCGTCCGCGACAACAACGTTGCAGCGGACGTCCTCTCGAAGCTTGGATCCACCCGCGCTCAAGTACCAGCGGGCGTCTTCGTCCATGAGCTTCATGCGCCATCCATCCCGGAGCCGGCGCCACCGACCACTGTCCCAGCCCATCCACCAGCTGGGCAGGAGGTCATGATGATCGACGTGGACTGGAGGCAACCCTTCATCGACTACCTCAGCGAGCAGAAGGTCCCCTCCGACAAGAACGCAGCCGAACAACTCGTCCGCCGCGCCAAGTCTTACGTCCTCGTCGGAGACAAGCTTTACAAGCGGGGCGCATCTTCTGGAGTACTCATGAAGTGCGTCCCTCGTGAAGAAGGCAAGGACATCTTGGAGGAGATCCACAAGGGCGTGCGGCAACCACGCGTCTTCACGCACGGCGGTCGACAAGGCCTTCCGGCGAGCTTTCTGCGGCCCACGGCCACGGGCGACGCCGAAGAACTCGTCGAAGGTGCCAAGGATGTCAGTACTTCGCCAAGCAACAACACGTCCCGGCCTACAAGCTAGTCACCATACCGCCAACCCGGCCCTTCACCCGCCGGGGGCTTGACATGATTGGGCCACCGCCAACTGCGCCGGGGAGGATTCAACGGGGGTGCGGTGGCTATCGACAAGTTCACCAAGTGGATCGAGGTCAAGCCGGTCACATGCCCCAAGGGCCGACGAGTACTCGACTTCTGGATGAACTTGTACACCGCTATGGGCTACCCCACCGCATCATCACGGACACGGGGTCCAACTTCAACAACCACCGGTTCGGGGAGTACCGCGAGAACGAGCGGGATTGACGTCCGATACGTCTCAGTCGCCCATCCACGGGCCAACGGACAAGTCGAGCGCGCCAATGGGATGGTGCTCGACGCCCTCAAGAAGCGGCTACACGACGCCGCTAACTCCAAAGGGGGCAAGTGGATCAAGGAACTACCCAACGCACTGCGGGGGCCGCGGACTCAACCATCCAAGCCAACGGGGCAATCCCCCTACTTCCTGGTCTACGGCTGCGAAGCCATCCTCGCCGCCGACGTCATATGGAACTCGCCGGCGGTGGAGCACTACGACGAAGGCGTCTCGGAAGACGACGAGACGAGTTGACATCGACGACCTCGAAGAAGCTCGGCTGCGCGCCGCCCTCGTCCAATCGGCTAGGTACCCGGAGGGTATCCGACGCTACCATGATCGCAACATCAAGGAACGCTCTTTCAACGTTGGAGATCTTGTCCTCCGCCGTATCCGAGAACACGGAAGGACTTCACAAGCTCGGCTCCCCACACGGGAAGGCCCCTTCACCGTGGCAAAGGTGACCGGCCGGGCTCCTACCGCCTCCAAACACTTGAAGGCGAACACGTCAACAACTCGTGGAACGTCGACCAACTCTGTCGATTCTACGCCTAGTCTACACGACTACTCCGGGTTCAAGTTTAATCGACTACATCAACACCCCCTCGCCGCAACCGACCCTTCGGGTCCCGGCTCCGATCTCCGGACTACTCTTCTCCGGGGTCCGGCCCGTGCGGCTACCTACGGACCACGGGGGCTGCGACGAGCGTCAAGGACTCTAGCAGCGGTCTACCAAGAGACCACACTCCAAGATCCAGCCTGCGCGGCTACTTACGGATCTACGATCCAGCCTTCACGGCTACCTACGGATCACCTGCTGCAAGCGGCCACCCGCTTCAGCGCTACTCAGCTGTAAGCGGCCTTCGGGTCCAAGCGACTACTTTGTAACTACGGCCCTGGCCACCCAGGTGTACTTCTTCAGTAATAAAGTTTGATTGTTCATCAACTTCTTTCTCGTCCACTCCCTACAACGGGACTACCAAAGCCGAGTACTACTACTCACACCTACTCCACGATGGGCACTTCGCACTGCGAGATCGCGACTACGAGTACTCATTGCCGGGAAAATTCTCTTTCATTGATACTTGAACAATTCATTACAATTGTTTTCTCGTACAACTATGGCTACTAGCTACCTATTACGGGGCTACCGGAGGTTCGGCTTCTCGGCTACTCGCTCCGCGATGGGAGCCATCTCGCTCCCGCCGGCTACGCATCTTGCTCATCCGAGCAGTTGGCGGCTACCCCGCCGGCGACCACCTCCACTGGAGCCTTCGGGAAGTAGGACTTCATGAAGGCCAAGACTTGTCTTGGGATCGACCTGGCCATATGCTTGACGTAGGCGGCCAGCCGACTTGGAGCTTCACGAAGGCGATCCACCAGAGGAGCGATCGTGGGGCCGCCCGGGTGCGGCACCAGGAGCCTTGCGATCGGCAGAGCGGCCTCCTCCAACTCCTTCAACTGGGCCCGCAATGCCTCGCAATCCTCGTTCAATTTCTGCAAAGATTTGTAGCAGTTGACGAGATCTCTGTCAGAGGCAATCCGCAGCTCCATATGCTTCTCGCACTCGAAGGCGAGTTCCTTGTAGTCGAGCTCGAGTACCTGGCGGGCTTCTTGCTCCCGGTAGAAGAGGTTCTTCATGCTCGTCTCCGAGGCCTTCGCCTACTCCACACGGCCCTCAAGCTGCGCAACACGGCAATGCAACGGCGGGTCGGATGCTTCTCGACTTCCAACAAGTACTCGACAAGTCGAAGGATATACCTTTATTCTTGTTGCGGAGGCCTTTGTTCTTCCGCACCAAGTCGTCGCCCTTCGCCCGCAACTCCGGGACGTCGTTGTGGTACTTGGCGAAGGCGGCGTCGAACTTTGATTGCATGGCGGCCCGCGTGCTTCCGCGACTTCACCGGTTGCTCCTCCGGCGCCTCTGCTCGGAGCACGGTGTCTCCATAACCCCCCCGGCGGGTTCGACTTGTCGCGGGGACCGCTCCGCGACATCTCGCACAAGACAATTCAAGTCACGAAGAGTACTCAACGAAAAGGATTGACTACTTGAAAGGCTACGGCTACTTACCTTCATCCATTGCTCGGCTCGACGGATCGCCTCCGGTGCTTGGCTACCGTCGCCGGCTCGACGAGATCGTCCGCAAGAAGCTCTATCCCGCCGCGGCTACTCGAGGTGGCCTCCGTCATTGGTGCGAACGGATGGGCTCCGCGTCTTGGATCTCGGGAGATCGGACGGTCACCTCCCGAGCAATCTCTCGGCGACGTGGTGACCGCCTCTCCCCCGGCGGTCTTCTCGACGACCTCCGCCATAGGCTCGGGGGCTCCCTCTGCGGCCTCGGGGCTTTTGTTGTCAACCTCTCGCATTGGCACCCCCGCGGGGATGTCACCACCTTCGGCGCCCGTCGGCAAAAACGACATGTGCATCGGTGCCTACGACTACCCCCTCCCGGAGCTCCCGCGGCTTCACGAAGGGTACTCACCTTCGACTACACCGGCCTCCGGCGGCGGCGCTCCGTGGCCGGTGGCTCGGTCACGGCTTGGGCGGTGGGAGCGGTCTCTTCGGCGGGCGGCGCAACTTCTTCCGCCACCCCCGATGAGGGCTCGTCCCCATCCCGGAGTCGGATCCGTGGATTTTCTCGCGGAAATATTCGCGGAGGGTCGTCAGACAAGATCGACTACTGCAGCAAGTACTACACGTGAGGATATGGTACTTACAAGTTCGACCGGATAATGGTCACGGCCGGAGCACCGAGGATGCTGGCAATATCAACCAGTCCACCCTCGGCGGGCGCCTCCTCCTCCGCCCCTCGCGGCCTATCGCCTCCTCCCACGGCGGTGGCGGCCGGCGCGAGATGTCTCTGCGCTCACCCGAGGCCACCACCTCTCCAACGGTGGCGGCCACGGGTCCTCTGCTCTCTTCTGGAGCAGGGGGCCGGCGCTCCGGTTGCGCCGGGGAGTTCTTCAACGGTGGGGGGCTGGACTACGACTTCCAGCCGGTTCCCCCACCGTATCCCACACGCCCTCGTCGCCCTCTTCGACGGGCTCCGCTGGCGGCACCTCCTGCATACAAAGACTACTCGTCAGCAACGTACTCGAACAACGGGTCCTCGCCTACTTTGCTCAAGACAACTTACCTCCTGAGGCGTGGTCTCCGAGACCTTCTGTTTCTTCGTCACCCGCTTCCTGGCGGGGTTGCGCGGCTTCCGTGGCGGCGCAGCAAGGCTAGCCTCCCCGGGCTAGCGGAGGGTCCTGTACCGGCGGAACATGAGGCAAGCCGGGCGGCTAAACCTCGACCGCGGTGGAAGCGGTCTGCCGCCGTCTCTTCGTCTTCGTCGTCGTCGTCGGAAGTATCTTCCACGACGATGGTGTCGTCGCCTTCACCGACTTCGCGGCGCTCCTTCACCTTCCCCTCCACCGGGATCTCGATCCCGCTCGGTGGCGGCTGCGGCTCGGAGATGAACCTCTTCACATCATCCTGCGCAAGACACAAGACGTTAGCAACTCTACTACAAGCAAACACTACTCGACCAAGGGAGTACGACTACTCACCTCCTTGGGCGGGCGCGCGGCGGAGTACTCCTCGACTGGGCACGCCGTGTATGCCGGCATGTCCTTGAAGATCCGCGACAACCTCTCGACGATGTCGTTGTCGTCCAGCTCGCCTCCCGGCATCCGCGACGAGTCGTCGTCGCCGGTGTACTCGAAGCCCAGGGTCTCCCGAGCCATCAGCGGCTGGATCCTGCGCTTCATGAAACTGAAGGCCACGTGCTCGGCCCTCAGTCCCGCCTCCCTGAGCACTTTGATGCGTGCTAGCAACTCGGGGAGCCGGATTCCTTCTTGCATGGTGGGCTCCGTGTTCCACCACTCACGGTGCTCCGGGCCGCCGTCCGCTCGGCTTTGGCGAGGCCGGGGTGGTGGTTCGTGATGTAGAACCACCTGGTCTTCCAATCTGCGTTGGAGTCGACAAGTTTGTACGACAAGTGCGCGCTCCGCGGCATCCTCCCTCGGTGGATGCCGGCTCCTCCGACTACTACCCGGGGTTGGAGGCACCGGGGCGCGGCTTGACGCGGAAGAACTTCCGGAAGAGCACCCGGTGCGGCTTGATTCCGAGGAAGGCTTCGCGAGGGGTGGACGAAGACCGACGTGTGGAAGATGCCGTTGGGGTTCGAGGTTCGGGTACTCGATCCCGTAGTACCCGAGCGACCCCTTGAAGAAGTCGGCCGGGCCGGGAGCGCAAGACCGCGCTCCACGAACCGCGAGAACATCGGGATCTCATCTTCGGCCTTCTCCATTGGATATGGATCTCCGGCGGCGGATCTCCACATATCGACTTCCTTCTCCCCCGATGAACCCACCGTTCGGGAGGGTCGACGGGTCCTCCATCTTCACTTTTGATTTCTTCCACTCGCGGCTCGGATCGGCTCGCGGTGGAGACATGGGCGGCGCCGCTCCGGTGGCAGCCGCGGCGGCCTCTCCGCGGCCCCGCTTCTTCCCGGCGGCCTTGGACGTCTTGGACGGCGAAGGCTTCATCCTCCAAGTGCAAGGCGTCTTCACTCGCATCCGCTCGGGGGCTACCCTAAAGGCTTCGGGTGGCGGCGCGCTTGGATCTACTACGGTGGCGGCGGCGGCTGGGAGTGGATTTGCTTCAAGATGCAAACGGAATGGCTGCGGCTCGAATGGGTGAAAAACCCTAAGGGTTTTGGCTTCTATTTATAAGCCAAATCGGCTCCGCAACGGGCGGCCGGATAAGTCCACGCGCGGCTGACTCAGTGGCTGCGCGTGACTCTTCGTATTCTACTAGTCGACGCGCCTCACCTCGGGGGCTCGGCTACTTCTACTCGACTACCTGGGAAGCGGCTAGTCTCAAGAGCATCTCAGGACACATTCTCCAAGAAGACCCTTCAATTCGAGAGGAAGTACTCGACTCAAGGCTCGGGGGCTCCGTGCCACGTGTCCTTCGGTTTTTTCTCTCTCGGATTTTTCGGGATTTTCTTGCCAAGACTTCGGATGGACCCTCGGCCCGAGCTCGCGGCTCAAGGCTCGGGGGGCTACTCCATGTGGAGTGCGGTTTCGCGAATCGCACCTCCATGTCGGCTCCGGCTTCAAGACAAGACGGGCATTTTTTGAAGACCTTCGAAGGCACTTTTCAAGGACGCTTGGGACTACTCGAGAAGACTTCAAGATTGCTCAAACATCGACCGGAGTACATTCCGGCCTCGGGATGCTTCAACTACTCTTGAGAACTTTAGACTTGTAGCACTCGGGGACGCTTGAGGACTACTCGTTAAGGCCGTCAAGACTACTTGAAGCTATCCTTCTCGACTACAAAGTACTCGGGGGCTTGTCGTATGGACCTCCCCGGGCCCACTACCTCGGTGGGTACCGGGACCGACTACTCGGTGGGCCCCCGGGACTACCGGCTTGCGCTACACGGCACCTGAAGGCGTGGAGCACAAGGACTACACGGGAGTAGTACTCGGTTAGGGAGTTGTACATGTTCCGCACTGTATAGAGGACTCCTAGACGTACTCGACTAGTACTCTCTCCCTACTCCGACTTGTAACCCTGCCTCCCGGACTATATAAGGCGAGGCGGGGACCGATCACCTCATCCAATCTCCTCTCATACAACTCACGGCGCACCATTGCACCATCTTGTAATCGTGCCCTATCAATCCGAGCTACGCGGCATACGGGACGTAGGGTATTACGCACCTCGCGGCCCGAACCTTGTCTAAATTGTGTGCCACGTGTCTCTTCCTTCGAGTTACCGATCTCGGCGAGTCACAATCATCTACTTCGGGTACTCCCCGTAGTAGGTTGCCGGTCTAAAACACCGACGGGAGATGCTATTTATATGTGAGATGAGGGTAGGTATATATCGGGCATACTCCCCGGGTACCCATGCAAGGAAGGATGAAGACGGACTCCTACTAGAATTCCCTTGTAATCCTACTAGGACTCATTCCGTGTAATCCTACTAGGACTCCTACCTTGTAACCAACTAGGAACCAGCCCCCTGGACTATATAAAGGAGGGCCGGGTACCTAGCCGGGCACCTGATCTCAACCAACACCAAGCGCAGGGCGCCATACTTGATCCCCCAAACAGGACGTAGGGTTCGCCACCTTGGCAGCCCGAACCTGTATAAATCTGGTGTCCCGTGTCCATGCGCACACCTTCGAGTTCTCGGTCTCCCGATCACGATCCCCACCGCACAATCTACTACCTCGGGAACCCCCTTGGTAGGTTTGCCGGTCTAAAACACCGACACGTGGCGCACCAGGTAGGGGTGATCATCAACACCGGGCGAATTCGAACGACCCTCGTCAACAAGATCAATCTACTCGTCGACTCGCCGAGATCCATTGAAGCAAGTCGCCTTGCTCCTGTCAAAGTGGAATCAATTTTCCTACGCCGCGCGTCTGATTGCTTCGGCACGTCGCGCGGCTCGTCACGCGGCTCGTCGTTGACTACTTCCACTACGCCTCGCGTCCGGTTGCCTCGGCACGTTGCGTGGCTCGTCGCGCGGCTCGTCATCGACTACTTCGACTACGTTGCGCGTCCAGGTGCCTCGGCATGTCGTGCGGCTCGTCGCGCCGCTCGTCGTCAACTACTTCGCCTACGCCACGCGTCCAGGTGCCTCGGCACGTCGCGCGGCTCGTCACGCGGCTCGTCATCGACTACTTCACCTACGCCGCGTGTCCGGTTGCTTCGGCACGTTGCGCGACTTGTCGCGTGACTCATCGTCGACTACTTCGCCTCGCGCAGGCTCGACGTCGACTACTTCGCCTACACCGCGTGTCCGGGTGCCTCGGCACGTCGCGCGGCTCGTCATGTGACTCGTCGTTGATTATTTCTCCCACGCCGCACGTCCAGGTGCCTTGGCATGTCGCGCGGCTCATTGTCGACTACTTCGACTATGCCGCACATCTAGGTGCCTCGGCATGTCGCGCGGCTCGTCCCGTCGCTCGTCGTCGACTACTCCGCCTCGCGTAGGCTCGTCGTTGACTACTTCGCCTACGCCGCGCGTCCGGGTGTCTCGGCACGTCGTGTGGCTCATCTCGCCACTCGTCGTCGACTACTTCGCCTCCGCCGCGCGTCCCGGTGCCTCGACACGTCGCGCGGCTCGTCACGCGGCTCGTCATCGACTACTTCGACTACGCCGCGCGTCCAGGTGCCTCGGCATGTCGCGCGGCTCGTCACGCGGCTCGTCGTGCCGCTCGTCGTAGACTACTCCGCCTCGCACAGGCTCGTCGTCGACTACTTCTCATACACCGTGCGTCCAGGTGCCTCGGTTCGTCGCGCGGCTCATCGTCGACTACTTCGACTACGCCACGCGTCCGGGTGCCTCGGCACGTCGCGTGGCTCGTCGTCGACTACTTCGCCTCTGCCGCGCGTCTTGGTGCCTCGGCACGTCGCGCGGCTCGTCGTCGACTACTTCGACTACACCGCGCGTCCAGGTGCCTCGGCATGTCTTGCGGCTCGTCACGTGGCTCGTCGCGCCGCTCGTCGTCGACTACTCCGCCTCGCACAGGCTCGTAGTCGACTACTTCGCCTACGCCGCGCGTCCAGGTGCCTCGACTTGTCGCGCGGCTCGTCACGCAGCTCGTCGCGCCACTTGTCGCCGACTATTTCGCCTACGCCACGCGTCCGGGTGCCTCGGCACGTCGCGCGGCTCATCACGCGGCTCGTCGCACAACTTATAGCCGACTACTTCACCTACGTCGCGCGTCCGAGTGCCTCGGCACGTCGCGCGGCTCGTCACACCGCTCGTCGTCGACTACTCCGTGCGCCACGACTTCGTCTTGCGGCCACACTGGCTCTACTTTAGCCACGTCGTGCGTCGCGACTACTTGTCTCGCGGCAACAGTGGCTCTACTTCGAGTGCGCCGCACGCTGCAGCGACGTCGTCTTCCGGTCGCATCGCGTCGACCATTCATCTCGACTAGTTTTCCAAACTAGTCGAGAACGGCAGTCACGCCCCCAACAACTGGTCGGAATCAACTCTGACTAGTCAACTTCAGCAACAACCGTCGCGGCTCCATCGCCGACCGCCACGGCTTCATCAACAGTCTGCCCAGGCAGCAACAGCTAAGTCATTTATTTAAATGATTACTGTTTTCTTTTCTTGGCTTGTTCTCCTCATCATGTAGGACTACTTGCCGACTACTCATTTGTGTACGCTTCTCGACGGGTTTTCACGGGAGCTACACTCTGCTGACTACTCTTGGGGTATATCAATCAAGTCACCACGAGCCTACTTCATCAACTCGGGGGCTATCCCAAGGAGTCGGCTTCTAAAGTCCGCTATGCGCGGTAATCTAAAGTCGACTTCTAAAGCCGCATTCTAAAGTCCGCTCCGTGCAACAATTTAAAGTTGACTCCGGTCGCATCTTCGCCTGCTTCGGTGGCATACTACGTGTGTAAGTTTCGATGGAACCTAGCTGTAAGTTGCCCTCGGGTCTTGGCGACGATGGAACCTCGCTGCACGTGGTCTTCACGCTCCGTACCATGGGTCCAAGTACCCTAATTACTCGCGCTCCGTACCTTGGGTCTGAAATCCATGGCCCAGGTACACAAGTCGACTCTGGTCGCACCTTCAAGTCCACTACGGTGGCACCCGCACCTTGGGTCTGAAATCCATGGCCCAGATACACAAGTCCACTTTGGTTGCATCTTCAAGCCCGCTCTGGCGGCAATCGTACCTTGGGTCTGAAATCCATGGCTCAGGTACTCAAGCTCACTCCGGTGGCACAAGTCGATGCTAACGGTCGCACCCAAGCCCACTCCGGTGGCACAAGCCGACTTCGGTCGCAACTTTAAGCCTGCTCCGATGGCAAAACTACTCGTTTTCTCTGATTTTTTTGCTTTGGCTTTCCGGAAAGTGCTTTTCATTTTTTGCATCTTAAGTGCACCCCGCGTGGCACAAAGTCGACTACTGTAGTCACATCTCAAAGTCCGCTCTACGCGGCAATCTAAAGTCGACTTCGGTTTTCAAGTTGCATATCAAAGTCCGCTCCACGCGGCATCCTAAAGTTGACTTCGGTTTTCAAGTCGCATCTCAAAGTCCGCTCCGCGCGGCACAAAGTTGACTTCGGTTTTTAAGTCACATTCTAAAGTCCACACTGCCGACATTTAAGGTCGACTTTGGTCGCATCTAAAGTCCGCTCTGAAGGCATGTCTACTTTTCAAGCTACACGACTCGATGCTTAATTACTACTTGGAATCTCTCCAGCTCGGGGGCTGCACTTCAATTACTACTCGAGGATAACTTCAGCAGGCTTTGCTAGCTCTCATGATCGGGGCTCCGCACCAACAACTACTCATCGTGGCTCATATGGCTCTCTTATCTCGAGGGCTACACGCTGCAAGAGTACTCGGATGATGGCTTTCACGAACACTGAAGACCCTTAGACTGATTACCTAGTCATTTCAAGGCTCGGGGGCTGCTATGCTACACCCATCATTCAATTTTTTCAAGACAAAAGATTCGGAATCAAGATTGACCCTTAGCTAGAGTCTGCAACTCAACCTAAGGCTCGGGGGTTACTCCATATGGAGTGCGATTTTGCAACCGCACTTCCATATAATCTCGACTTCAAGACATATGAGCTGGACCACCTTCCAGCCTCGTGGCAGTTCAAGTACTATTGAAGACTTCTCCAAGCAGTACTCTAGGACGCTCAAGAACTACTCGAAGAGGCTTCAAGACTACTCGAACTACTACTCTCGACTCCAACGTGCTCGGAGGCTTGTCGGGCATACTCAAGGAAGGATGAAGATGGACTCCTACTAGAATTCCCTTGTAATCCTACTAGGACTCATTCCGTGTAATCCTACTAGGACTCCTGCCTTGTAACCGACTAGGAACCCGCCCCCTGGACTATATAAAGGAGGGCTGGGTACCTAACCTAGCACCCGATCTCAACCAACACGAAGCGCAGGGCGCCGTACTTGATCCCCCAAACAGGACGTAGGGTTCGCCACCTTGGCAGCCTGAACCTGTATAAATCTTGTGTCTCGTGTCCATGCGCACACCTTCAAGTTCTCGGTCTCCCGATCACGATCCCCACCACACAATCTACTACCTCGGGAACCTGCTTGGTAGGTTTGCCGGTCTAAAACACCGACAATATAATCAATTTAATTTGTGGTTGTGTGTTGATGGATTGTTTAGTTCGTATATTTTCGGGTGGTATGGTTGATGACAATGGGGAGTTTAAAAACATGAGGCAACAAGTAGCAAGATTTGATAGTCCTCCAACATTTGAAGATATTAAAACCCGAGTGAATATTTGTTCAAGGTTGGAAATGAGGGGGAGGAATTAAGGATTCATGGAAGGTTTGACTCCAGTGACAGAAGAAGTCACTATTTGATGATGCCTATTAAATGTGGTGATGATTGGTTATTTTACAAAGAGTGTGTGAAAGAATCTCAAGTTTGTTGTGCCGAGTTAGTTGTTGATGTTTACTCTCTGGTTGATTCACCGCATAATGATGAGCCCATGGAACACTTAACTCAGGAAGATATGGTACCACACAAAGAGGTTCGTGATAATGAGGATGATGAAGAAGGTGGTGATGATGAGGAATGTTCTTATGGTTCAGATGGGGAAGATGACTTTGATAGATGTGGGTTGAATAATAATTTTGGTGAGTATGAGGATGATGAGGAAGAAGATGGGGATGATATATCAGTGAGCTCTGAAGAAGAAGAAGAAGAACCAACTCCAGTTAGCCAACCAACTCCAACTCCAGTTAGCCAACCAACCACAAGTATCATTGTGCTCGATATTTTGACATATAGAGGTCTTTATTGAATTTGTTGTGCAGAATGGATGGCCCCTATGTGATTTTCAAGAGCACATATACGGTCCAAAGTCTCATTGGCCGTCAGAAGAAGACGTGCAAGCATTCGAGAGTGGGGAGAAGCCATGGCCATGTGATGAGCCTTATAGGCCTCATTGCAAGTGTGGAATACTCGCTCGAAAGGGAGTGGTTCCATCTGAGCTTGGATATGGTTGGTATTGTGGTAACTCGTATGGAGATTATTGGGTAAAGTCACTTTCCTAACTTTGTATCCATGTGTTGTGCCAATTTAAATGGTTATGTTGCCTAAAAATTGACATTAAATTTTCTAGGAGGGGAGAACATGTGATTGGGAGAGCTTTGCAGGGAGGGAAGCACTCCGTCTACATTTGGGGCAATGTTCCGGGTATTTGAAAATCAAGGAAATAGCCAAGAGGAAAAATAAATTAAGAGAGAAATATGATGTCCCAATTCCATCGGATAAAGAGTTGTTTGGACAAATTGCAAAGGTTAAACTTGCTAGAGAGAAGGGATATTCACCAACTAGTGTTGGAGAGGGCATTAGAGAGGGCCTCATTGAATTTTGGAGGCGGAATAGGATGAACTATCCACCGCCCCTAAGTGCGAGTGAGAGGAGGAAGAGGTTGAGGTAGGAGGAAGAGGAGAAGGAGAGAAGAGGGACATGCATGCGTAACATGAGGGAAAAGTGGCATCGTGATTGGAGTGAGTTTGAACCATCTAGGATATTTGCAATGGATTCCATAGCCGAGTGGTTCCAAATGGCAGAGGCAAAGAAAAGAGGAATTAATTTGAAGTTGGCTAGAATTGAGGCAAAAGTGGCGCAATTGCAGGCAATGAAAGCTCTTGTGAGAGAATTGCCAAAATTTACAACACATAAAAAGTGTAGCAACAATGTAGAGGAAATTGTGGATGCGACTACCAAATTTCAATGGGAGGTGATAAAGAGACTTGCTACCGAGGCGCAAGAGGTGGAGGACAAGGGCAAGGGCAAGGCGCAAGAGGTGGAGGACAAGGGCAAGGGCAAAGGCAATGTGATTGAGGTGGAGGATGACGATTGGGGTGATGATGAACTATTGTTTGATTTTGAGTCAGAGTAGTGAACTTATGTTATGTACCTTGTCAATTATTTTAATTATGCCATGTAATGAACTTATGTCGTGGACCTTATGGAATATTTGAAAAATGTGTCTTAAGGACATGTTGAATGTTCGGTGTATTTTAACTATTTTCGATCTATATTGCTTAAGACAACTCCTAGTGAAACCCACTCAAACATGAACTACTGAATCTACAAAAAACTTAGTCAATTTCTCGAACTACCCTTATCTGCAAAATGACCTACGGCAAAACTGGTTTTGGCTCTCCACTGGCGCGACTGCTTCAAGAGTCGCGCCACGTCACTTGGTGTGACTGCTTCATGAGTCGCGCCAAGCGGCTTTGCGCGACTCATGAAGCAGTCGCGCCAGTGAGGAGCCAAAACCAGTTTTGCCGTAGGTCAAATGTCGCACAAGAGTCGCGCCATGTCACTTAGCGCGACTCAAATGTGAGTCGCGCCAAGCCGCCTGGTGCGACTCATGAAGCTGTCGCGCCAACGAAACTCCAAAACCAGTACTGCACTTCTTTGGAGTGTGGGAATTTGGTTAAGTCTGGGAGTTTTTTTGTGAGTTCGAAATTCGATAAATTTGTGCCTTTTTTGTAGTGAGTTCAATAATACGACAACAAATATTTACATGGCACACATAATTTAACACATAAATGCATTCGATCACAAACCCCAAACCTACATAGTTCTTTCACAAACCAGTCTATGATGTTCGACCACAAGCCACAAGCCACATAGTTCCATCACAAGCCTACATAGTTCGATCACAAGCCACAAAGTTCGACCACAAGCCACGTAGTTCGACCACAAGCCTAAGGGATCGTTCAACCACTCAAACCAAGCACATGCCTAAGGATTCGGAGTGCAGACTTTCTTCGCCTTTCGAACCCGTCCAGGCTGCGTGTCAATGACATTTTGGCTGCCCACATCCGCACATTGCCGCCTCCCATGCCGCTTTGGTGGAGTTTCTTGTGTGCCAAAAGGAGCACCCGCAAGTTGAGAGGACCCAATCACAGTTGCTTCAGTGTAAGAGGGGTCTCCCGGCTCGCTGTCTACACTGGCCTCGGACTCGGTTTCCAGCTCTAGGGTACGTGGAGGGGATCTAATTATAATCCTCGGTGCACGACGATGAGATCCTCCTACAACAACCATATATGCATCATTGATGTACCCAACAATATTTAAAAAAAAGACAAACCTACAACTATCAAGGCCACACACCTGAAGTTGATGCACTTTGTGCTCGTCTCGTGGATCTTTGTGCGGACTGTGAAGGTCCAGCAACATATTTGGGTCCCGTTGCTGGTCTTGCCAAGCAATTCAACTTGAATGCCGCTTTTCTACATCCCCGTCTAATCCTTTGTAAAGTATCATAACCAAATTGAGCATTCATCCATAACTAGCACAAAAGTCCTGCAGAAAAAGGATATTACCTGCACAAAACTCCTCAACACACCGGCCTCCTCTGGAGATCCTATCCGGACAGCCAAAGCTTGCTCAGCTTCATTAGCAAATCTTCCTAGTTGTTGCCCCTACATGTGGTTAATAAATTAACATTATGTCACAATACCAAGTGAAATTCCAAACTAGTGACAAGAGTATCATCACTTACAATATAATCCTCGAAGAGACCACGCTCTGGCTGCCTCCCACTTCTAGTGATTTCGTCGTACTCGGGGAAAACATCTTCCGGATCTGAAGGTAGATCCTCAATATACTCTTCATCCATTGCAACCCTTAACTTTAAGCGGGTGTTTTGTTTTAGCCAATCCAATTACTCATTGAACGGACCATCACGGTGTCGTGGCCCCCCATGCACTATGTTGTTCGCTCTCGCATTCCATGCATTGACCGCGTGGATGTGATGCTCCAGCCAATTATTGGCACCTCTTTGCTTGCGACGGTCAGTTCTGCATTTACATAGTAATTAATCATAGTGAGTAATTTCGTAGACAACCAACAATTTGAAGGGTATGAAACATATGAAAAGTACATACTCGTGGAGGCTGTGGCTGGTGTTGTAATAATATGGAGGGTAGTTTTGAAGGTGCCCAAATTGTCATTGCATTCTATGTGGCAGATGGTACTCCACAACATAGAAGCAAATAAGAGGGTAAATGTTACGCCAATAATCTTCATCAATTGTGCACATTGGGCTAAATTCTCCCTCAGCAATCTCATCCCTGATATATGGCTGCCAAGTAACCTAGATATACATATTGATTTGTCTAAGCAATTGTTGTAACCTATATAAACAGTCCTTAGGAAATAAAGTAGTAGTGGTGAAGTGTATCACTTACATGACTTGGTTGAAGGCAGTCCAGGCCGTTGGTGTAGTCTGTGTAGCGCCATCCTAGGTTCCCATGGACCCTTGCAATGTTGGTCCAAAGATACCCGACGGTGGCCAAGGGAACATCACGGTCATATGGCAAATCCTGCAACATAGTGCCAAATCTAAATAAGAACTCAAAGGACAAATACTTAAGAACATTAGAGATGCAAATTGCGTACACCAAATGAGTAGCGCTCTGGCCGACCAATTGGAAGCTGCTCCCACATCCACAACTGGAGAAGGTAAGCACACCCGCCAAGATTAGCATTAGCACCACTTCTCCTGCATGCATCACACATCTGCCGATACAACCATGCAAGAGCTGCACTCGCACAGCTATAAGTTGCAATGCCTTCCCATTCTTGCCTAATGATTGGTATCCACATCCAAGATATTGTATTCCCGCTAGAATCCGGAAAAAGAAATCCACCCACCATATGCCACAACCATGCACGAGCATGGATCTGAATCTGGAGGGCATTAGCATGTTGTGGTGGGCAATGACCAAAGTGTTGGACCAACCAAGACGAATTCACTCCAGTGGTTTTCCTATCCTTCACACCTTCTTGCAGTTCATCTGGCTGCACTCCTACCAATGCCTCAACAATGTCCCTCTAATCTTGTGGATTTATGTGACCAGTCACAGCATACCCGTCAACACGAAGGCCAAAGAGCATGGCAACATCCTCCAATGTGATAGTCATCTCACCATAGGGAAGGTGGAAGCTATGTGTCTCGGGCCTCCACCGGTCCACTAGCGTTGTCAAAGCAGCATTATCCATCTTTGAGATCCCCGTCTTGATCAATGTGGCAAGATGGAGGAAACCCGATCGGCAAATGAAAGGTGTGTACCTATCATCCCATTGTAGAGGAGTGTGAGTGCGGGATCGTAAAGGCTTCAAAACCTGCAAAAATATCACATTCACAACAAATGATTAGTACATGACAATTCAATTTCAATCCATCCATCAGCAAATTAACAAGTGCTTCTAATCCTACCTCCAAACGCTCTTCAAGCTTCCTCCCACGGTGATTGTCATCATAGTACTTCTCAAGGAGTGGATACCGTGGGTGGCACTGCTCTTGTTACGCCATGGTGTAAATGAAGAAAACAATATTTATAACCCACCTAAAAAATTGCATGCATATGTGAACTAAAATTAAAATTCATAAGAAAAGCTAGCAAAGAAAATACTAGATGCATACTACTATCTCCAGCATGCATACAACTTGTGAAGAAAATACTACTAGATGAGAACTACTATCTCCAACATACATACACCTAGTGAAAAAATTAATAATGAAAAAAAACTACTAAAGTCATGACTAAATCTATTACCATCATACAAGCACTACCATATGAGCATTGATTTAACAACTTGCATTTTAAATATCAATCATAATACAATAGGCCTAACACTAACTTACATTTCATTTACACATGCTCTCTAAGTTAGTGAAAAATAAATACTACTACTCAAAGATAAGTAAAGAAATGCTATTGAAAATACTACTCAAAGCTACTACTACTACTAGATGGTAGTGACAATAAAACATTAGCCTACATAGCATTTGTTCATATTCAACATCTACACCATCTAAATCCATCGAAACCAAAACGTGCATTGCAAACTACACGATAGATCGGTGTTACAATCATTCAATGCAACGATACAAGACAACAAACGGTGACCGATTCGTACTCAAACCACCATTCAAACTCATAATGTAACCTAACCCTAGGCTACTCAAATCCTACCAAAACAACTAAATTGAGAAAAACGAATTGGAGCAAATGGAAGAGTTATAGAAAGAAGAGCACACAGAGCGACTCGGACTCTGACTCCGACGATGAGGTGCGTGATGAACTCCCCTTCTTGCGCCAGGAGAATGAACGGCTCAGCTTGTTACTTGATAATCGTGATGACATGCTTAGAGAGGCTAAGAAAATGAGGAAAGAGCTTAGGGCTTCGCTTGAGGATGCTAGGACTAGAGTGGCTGAGTTAGAAACACAGAACTTGGATGCTAAGCTTGAAATTGATTCCTTGAAAGCTTCACCGTTGTTTCGATGAAGTTGAATGTCTTGATTGTCCTATTTTCCTTCCTGATCTTGCTTTGTTTAAGGAAAAGCATGCCTCCAAGTGTGAGGAACTAGATGTGCTTAGGGTTGAAGTGCCTGAGCTTAAGGCTAGACCTGCTTTGCTAGGTGCTTGCACTTCTTGCCCTGTTTTTCATGAGAAAATTGATGAGATGCATGCTTATACTGTTTTTCTTGAGGCTAAATTGAAAGAACCAATTCCTACATCTTGCTCTACCTATGAATTGCATGAGTTTGAAAAATCTGGAGCTTGCACATTATGTTGATCATTTGCAGGATGAGAATGATGAGTTGAGAAAGTTGATGGGTTGGTTGTCTGGTCATGAGCCTCAGTTGAGGATAATGATCGAGACTTTCAAGAGGCAGGATGGTGAGGGACTTGGGGAGAACAAGGTATTCCAGAGCCACCAAAAATCCACCACAAAAATGATTTCCCACCTAAACCTAACCATCTCAGGAACCGACTAGACACAACCCCAGCTCTACCCGTGTTTCCTCCACAAACAAATGATTTCCAAAAGCCTATCAAGTTTGTGAGTACTTCGGGGAAAGTGCTCTTTGGGAAAGAAAGTAAGAAGGCTAGTGAGGAGAAACCGGTTGAGAAGTCGATTGGAGAGAAACCAAGTGAACAGCCCCAACCTAAGCCTAAGCCTAAGCTTGTGAGGTTCCATTGTGGCTATTGTGGGAAAGAGGGTCACAAGGATGAGTTTTGCTTCAAGAGTAAGCGTGAGGAAAGGATGGCAAAGGGGTGGGCGAACAAGGATAGGTACAACCCTTCCCATGGTGTACATAAGACTTGTATGCCACTGCCCAGGGGTAAAGGCGTGGTGAGAAGTGTTCCGGCATGGGGAGATACGAGTTCCCACAGCCGGGGAGCTTTTCTGGAGAGGGCGGCCAGATCGGCCTGGCTAGGTGGTCAGACCGGCCCTGCCCAGAGGGGGGCGGTTAGACCGGCCTGGCTAGGCGGTTCAACCGGGCCCCCAGAATTCTGGGTGGAGTGGTTTTCGAGGCGGTGAGTTGAGTGGTTTCAGTTCTGGAGGTAGTGGTGCTGGTGGTTGGTCTGGAGAGTCTGCAGGTGGTCAGTTTGCTAGGCGTTCTCCCCCTCGTGCTCAATACGGGGATGGGAGGAGTCGTAGCTTTGAGATGGAGAGGAAGGACGGTCCACGGTCTTCCTTTCGTGGTTTTAGTCCTCCTCCAGTTAGAGAGGGATGGTTCCCTCGTAGTGGTTTTCGTGGTGGAGTTCGTGGTGGTAGCTTTGGTAGGAAAGATGTGTTTGATTGTGCTAACCCCACTTTTGAGCAAATGGCTCGGCCTTTGGTTTTACTCTCTTGGTACTAACCCCGATCTTTGAGTCGTTTGTTCGCTCACATGCTCGTTTTTGAATTTCAGGTGGGAGACTTGAAGAACATTTGGTTGATTGACTCCGGTTGCTCGAGACATATGACCGGAGACAAGGGGTGGTTCTCAAGTCTCGTCCCGGTGGTGACAAAGAGGTACATCACCTTTGGGGACAATGGGCGTGGGCATGTGCTTTCAGAAGGTGAGATTAAGGTAAGTGACAAGATCACTCTCAGGCGTGTTGCTCTTGTTCAATCACTTGGGTACAATTTGCTTTATTTGTCCTAGCTGTTGGATGAGGGTTTTGAGGTATTGTTTCGGCCTGGTGGTTCTCGGATTTTGGACTCTCGAGGGGACCTCGTCTGTATGGTCGTTCCCGAGGGTCAGGTGTTTCGAGCTGATTTTTCTCAGTCTTCTGGTGTTGAGCGTTGTTTCTTTGCTGGTTCTTCGAGTGAGTTGTGGATGTGGCATAGGAAGTTGGGTCACTTGAGCTTTGACCTTTTGTCTCGCTTGAGTAAACTCAATTTGGTCCGAGGATTGCCACGGTTGAGGTTTGAGAAAGAGTTGGTTTGTGCTCTGTGTAGGCATGCCAAGATGGTAGCCTCTTCTCACCCGCCTCTCACCGATGTGATGACTGAGCATCCATGCGAGCTGCTCCATATGGACCTTGTTGGCCCAGATCGTGTGCGATCTGTGGGTGGGAAGTGGTATGTCCTAGTTGTGGTGGACGACTACTCTCGGTATGCGTGGGTGTTCTTTCTCGAGGATAAGGGGGAGACGTTTGGTTTTGTTCGAGATCTTGTCTTGAGGTCGAGGAACGAGAGGCACGGAGATGCCATACGAGAAATCCGCAGTGACAATGGCTCAGAATTCAGAAACTCTCGTTTTGAAACCATTTGCCATGACTTGGGTCTTGCACACCAATTTTCGAGTCCGTATACGCCTCCCCAGAATGGTGTTGTGGAAAGGAAAAATAGGACCTTGTGTGAGATGGCTCGGACGATGCTTGATGAGCATAGGACTTCGAGAAGGTTCTGGGCTGAGGCAGTGAATACCGCGTGCTATGTGTCGAACAGGATCTACCTTAGAGTGCATAAATAGAAAACCTGCTACGAGTTGATGCACGGTCGCACAGCCAAGGTGAGTCACTTCCATGTCTTTTGTTGCAAGTTCTTTATTCTGAAGAAAGGGAAGAAGTTGGATAAGTTTGAGGCTAGGTCGGTCGATGGTATTTTCTTTGGTTATGCATCTCACTCTAGAGCATATCGTGTGCTCAATCTTGAAACTAACCAAATCATGGAGACTTGCGAGGTAACCTTCGAGGAGACACAACCACGTAGTCAGCTTGTCTTTGAGTGTGCAAGTGATGATGAGCTTGGCGAGGAGATCTTTCAGGAGGAGGAGCATGAACTTGGAGATGATGAAGATGGAGGTGTGGTGCCCCCGACTGAACATGTACCTACTACTTCGACTACAGTGGTGGACGACCCCTCTCCTACACCTACGACGACAAATCAAGACTGAGGAGAAGCTACAGTTGAGGGGGAGGTAGCATCAAGGCGAGAACCTCCCCGACGAGTACAAGTGGATCACCCAGCTTCAAGGATCAACGACTACATGAACGAACATACTACACAGTTGAGGGTTCGAAACAATTCTCATTTCGCTTATGCTGCATTTGTTGCTACTTTTTAGCCCAAAGACATTGGACACGCACTATCTGATCATAATTGGGTTAATTCGATGCATGAGGAGTTGGAGAACTTTGAGAGGAATCAGGTTTGGGAATTGGTTGACCCTCCCCCCAGGGTGTAAGCCGATTGGTACAAAGTGGGTGTGGAAGAACAAAGAGGGAGAGAAAGGTGAAGTTGTGAGAAACAAGTCAAGGCTTGTTGCTCAGGGGTTCAGTCAGAAGGAGGGGATTGACTACGAGGAGACCTTTGCTCCCATAGCCCGTTTGGAGGCAATTAGGATTCTTCTAGCCTTTTCTGTGGCTAAAGGGTTCAAGTTGCACCAAATGGATGTGAAGAGTGCTTTCCCGAATGGTGTGTTGGAGGAAGAAGTGTATGTGAGGCAGCCACCGGGGTTTGAGAGTGAGAAGTACCCCCACCGGGTGTACAAGTTGAGGAAGGCGCTGTATGGGTTGAAGCAGGTGCCTAGAGCTTGGTATAGTAGGTTGAGGGGGTTCTTGTTCGAGAGAGGTTTTGAGATGGGAAAGGTCGATCAGACCTTGTTTCTACTCAGGCAGGGCAGAGATATCCTGATTGTGCAGGTATACATGGATGATATTTTCTTTGGTGGCTCGTCTAACTCTCTTGTTGCAAGGTTTGCAGAGGATATGAGCAGGGAATTTGAGATGAGCATGATGGGCGAGTTGCAGTTCTTCCTCGGGCTACAAATCAAACAATCAAAGGAAGGAACATTTGTGCACCAAGCCAAGTACACCAAGGACATTGTGAGAAAGTTCAAGATGGAGGATTCCAAGGCTATGGCGACGCCAATGAGTACGACTACAACTCTTGATGCGGATGAGGAAGGTGAACACGTGGACCAGAAGGAGTACCGGAGCATGATCGGGTCACTCCTCTACTTGACGGCGACGAGGCCGGACATCCAGTTCTCGGTATGTCTGTGTGCTCGTTTTCAAGCGTCTCCGAGGACTTCGCATCGGCAAGTGGTGAAGCGAATTTTCAGGTACCTGCGTCACACTCCCGACTTCGGCCTTTGGTACTCCGCGTCCTCTTCTTTGACTCTTGATGGTTTTTTGGATGCGGATTTTTCCGGGTGTCGGTTGGATAGGAAGTCCACTTCTGGGACTTGTCAGTTTTTGGGATCTTCTTTGGTATCTTGGTCTTCCCGCAAACAATCGAGTGTTGCTCAATCCACTACCGAGGCAGAGTACGTTGCCGCAGCTAGTTGTTGCTCTCAGCTCCTTTGGATCACATACACCATGAGTACTTTGGTGAGGAGTATACCCATGTCCCACTTCAATGTGATAGCACCAGTGCCATAAGCGTTGCAAAGAACCCAGTGCTTCATTCCAAAACCAAACACATAGAAGTGAGGTATCATTTTCTGAGAGACAATGTAGAGAAAGGGAAGATAACCTTGATCCATGTATCCACACATGACCAACTAGCCGATATTTTCACCAAACCCCTAGATCAAGCAACTTTCACTCGTTTGCGGGGGGAGCTTGGTGTGTGTTTGATTCTTGAGTTGGGTGTGTGGGAGCTCCTTTGTAGCATATGTATAGCTTTCTTTTATGCATTTCTTGCATCTGGCATGGCATATGTACCATGATGTATAGGAATCTTTGTATCTTAGGTTGCATGCATTTTGTATCATATGCATTTGACAGGAAAAGCTTCTCCTATATACATTGTTCACCATGATGTGCTATATATGATCGTGTGAGCTAGTTTGGTATGCTATGGTTAGTTTGGCTTAGCTCTTGATGATCTTGATTTATAATCCATGGTTGATGGCTATATTTTAAAAATTACCACATATATGCTCTCTCATGTGTAAATGCCTTTATATGATCTTGACATGTTTTAGTGGCTTGGTTATGCTTAATTTGTGGTTGGATAGCCAGTCTATTGATCATATGGGGCCAAAGGCTCATTTGCCATCATGAATGTTTAGCCCCCTTGCTTTATCTTGTGGAGGGGCATAAGTTCCTTTTTTCGCAAAGGCATTTCATGTACCATTTAAGAATCTGAAAATGAAATGTAAAATGCTTGGAGATTGTGCTCCCATGTCATATGTGCTTAATTTAAATTGCTTTGGGTGCTAAACCGTTGCATGATGCCTACCAATGAGAAGTCTCATATATATAAGTAGGCACATGGCTCGGTGACTTTGACATGACATGAGGTGCTTGTGGGTGTTTGTGATGGTCTTATGATTAGAATGATTGTCCTAGCATGAAGTTTGTGTGGCTTTGCCATTTTGACATGTTTTGCTCATGTTTAGGTTTTTGCTCATGAGAGGGTAAATTTTCGCAAAATTGCTCAAATCCTTTTTAGCCTTGTCCAATAGTTGTGAAACTTGGTGATCATGTAGTTGAGGTCACTACGAACCTGTAGAGTATCTAACTTGCTCATTTGGACATGTGTAGCATCTTGTGATGAATTTTGTATATTTGAGAAGCTATATGTTGAAACTTTTCGCATTATGCCTTGATTCATGCATTGTCAACAAGGGGGAGAAGTTTGTGCATGTTTTGGGCACCTGGGAGCATTTGGAAGGTGTTCCAATTGGTTCAGGCAAATTTTGAGCAGTTTGGTGCAGGGCCGGTCACATGGGGCAGTCTAACTGCCCCCAGGCGGTCATATGTGTGGTAGGCGGTCTAACCGCTTGGTGAAGGCGGTCTAACCGCCTTGGGCAAAGTGAGCAAGATTTTGCTCTTTGTTGCATTCCCGTGTTGCGTTGCTGCATTGGTTCAGGGGGAGTGTGCTTTGGCTCAAGGGGAGTTTGCATATGTGCAGGGGGAGTTCTTTGTGGTTTCGAGCTTTGGTTTGGTGGTTTGCGCTCTCTGCTAGAGCATGGTTTTGTCTCGGATGTGTCGAGCCGTTGCCGTTGCCTAAGGGGTCCGAGACTTGTCTTCTTCAAGTGATCTTGTTCTTTGCCTTTCTTTGACTTTCAATCGCTTGTTGAGGTTTCTTTTTATTCTTGTCTTTTCTTTTCTTTTTCTCTTTGGTTACCAAATCTTGTGTGTTATCAATGCACTCATCAAGGGGGAGATCGAGGACCATGTGTGGTTCGAGGACCGGTGGATGGTCACTTCCTGGTGTGATGAGTGATTGACAACGTTGTGTGGACTGACTCTTGGCTAAGTATTGCAGGTGCAGGTTGCGGCTTGACTGGTGTTGGTGCAGGTGAAGAACAAGCGCGAAAGGTCGTCGCCGGTGAGGCCTCCAGGTGTGGAGAAGACAAGTAGGCTTGGTCGAGGGACCCGGTGGTGAGCGGAGTCAAGTGCGGGCCGCATGGTGGCAAGAACAGCGGGACGAAGTCGTGGACGGTTTCTTGGTTGAGCCTCAATACCAAGGTCGAGCCGGGACTACGTGGGAGTTGAGTCATGAGCGGTGATTGGCGGAGGCTACACCGAGTTCGCGGGGTTTGCATTGGTTCACCAGAAAACCACTGGGTTAC
The DNA here is from genome assembly GCA_947561735.1 of Cenchrus americanus. Taxonomy (NCBI): domain Eukaryota; kingdom Viridiplantae; phylum Streptophyta; class Magnoliopsida; order Poales; family Poaceae; genus Cenchrus; species Cenchrus americanus. The sequence goes on from OX387241.1 coordinate 194,053,624, forward strand.
TCGGTTGAGCCACAAAACCGAGGCCGAAGACTCGACGAGGAGGTGTGGCCACCTAGGCCGGTTCAACCGCCCAGGAGGGGCGGTCAAATCGCCAGGGCCGGTCAGATCGCCAAGGCCGGTCTAACCGCCTAGGGGGGCGGTCTGACCGCCCTGGTCGCCGGCTCCGAGATGCTTCGAAGCGGAGTACACGCGTCGGGATCGCAAGGCTTGCGTCGAGGCTAAGCAGGTTGCTGTCGCCGGGCATCTGTCCGATGAAGAAAATCTGAAGACTTCCAAATTCGCCCTTGAGGGGTTTGTATCCCTAGTTATTAAGTAAGGGTAGTTTAATCTTTTGGGTGCCTCCATATATACTCTTTGAGGGGGTGGATGGCAGCCAACTCTGGGGACCCTAGCTCATTTGTTTTTCTATTTTTGTTCTCATTTTCCTTTAGTTTTCTAGGACTAGCTTGAGAGCTTCATGTGAGATCTAGAGAGAGGGATGGATGTATGGGTGGCAAGCTAGACCTTGTACGAACCTTCATGGTATGTATAGATGGTTCGGCGTTGTTCCTCAAGGTGGTGAAGTGCTTTTCCCGTCCTTCTTTTGTGGTGATTTTCGGAGCTCTTTGTTGTTCTTTTCTTGGCGGAGTTTTGAGTACGATTTCTTGGGGTTTTTGGTGGGTGTCACGTATGAGGATCTTGTGCCTCTTTGGCTGGTGACTTTGCCCCCCAAATCTCTCTTGAATCGGACTCGATTTGGTGGTTTTTCGAGTTGGGCGAGTTCTTGACCTAGATACACAATTTCTTCGATTCCTCTTGATTGTGAGCGTTTCGGGTCGATTCCTTTGAGGTAGAGGTTGCCCAGGAGGTAACCCAGCTATTCCTGAAGTTTCGCTGCAATCCGTGGAGTGATTCGGGAGATCGGGCGATGGGAAGTTGAGGTTTGACCCGCGAGTAGATTTTCTGGAAGGGGCGGTCTAACCGCCTGGAGGGGGTGATCTAACCGCCCTGGGCCTTCCAGGTCGAAGTTTTGATTTCGTTGGACTTTCCTCTGTGAGTTTGTTCGCCTTGATCAGAGGAGCGTTCGGGTGAAATTTTGGGTCATTTTCGTGTCGTTTGCTAGGAGTTCTTGCTTGGAGTTCTTTGCTGGGTACAGGAGGTTAGACCGCCCCTGGTAGCTGGTCTAACCGCCCCTAGGCCCCTTGGTGAAGTTTTGGTTTTCGCCCAGATTTCCTGGTAGCTAGCATGGCCTTGACCAGAGATCTGTGTTGGTGAAACCGTGGTGCCTTTTGGTGCTCGGAAGATGTGTTTCGGAGGATTTCTTGGTTGCCTGGTGGAGGCGGTCTAACCGCCCCCCATACCCGTTCTAACTGCCCCCCTCTGGACAGCCGGCTACCGAGTTGTTTCCGCTGTCGTGGGTGCGTAGGAGTTGAGGTTGCTGGCAGTGTTTGTTCCTAGGACCAGTAGCACTCCAGTGGCTACGTGGTTTGGGCAAACGGAAGGTAAAAGTGCGGAGCGCGTGATTTTTGGGGGTCCGACCGAGTTCATCTTGTTGGAGTTTCAATCTCCTTCGAGAAGAATTTTTATCAGCTCCTATTCACTCCTCCCTCTCTGGTCGCCTAATCGGTTCTTCACGATGGATTTCGAGGTACTCATTCATATGGATCGCATTCTTGACTACTCAACACCGCCCAACAGTCTGATTGGTCACAGCTACGATAGCGGTACTGGCGGCATCCCTGATGACCAGCTTGAGCCAGAGTATCCAATTAGGTATCCCTTTGTGTGGAGGTTGGGGGAGGAGGATGGAGCTCGTCCGCGTGGAGGTGTAGGCAGGGTCTCGGTGCACGATCGTCTTGTTGGCTGAAGGGACCGGTCGCCGTCGCGCGGTGGTGCGGGTGGTGGCGTCGGCGGCACCGGAGGTGGGGCTGGTGGTTCAGCTACATGCAGCAGCCTCCGGCTTCCTGGAGTGACATCACTGGGCCCAGCTCGGGACCCACAGGTACCCGAGGTGGGGCAGGAAGGGGGCAAGGGGGTGGGTCGTCGTCGTGATGGTGACCTCCCAAAGGAGTGCGGTGATGGTCGTCGGGGGGGGGGGGGTGTCGGTGCGGAGAAGGCCGGGCGCATATTGTCTGGTGCAGTGGCGCGTGAGGGGTTTGACCGAGACAAGCAAGATGATGGGCTACTTTTCGTTGCATCTTTTTGTGGTGATCACGAGAAGGGAATGGTGTGCAGGGGGCTGGACCCGATTTGGATGGAGGCGTGCTTGGGGGTGCAGTCTTGCCAGGGCGTGCCTGCCCGGCTGGCACCTGTTCCGCTGGAGGTTTTGGTGCAGCCTGAGGGGTACAGGAGTTTGAGGGCGTGTTTGCGACCCCGTACCACCGCGGCTCGGCCGGCTCGGCGGCCCGGGCTCGAAATGACCTGGCCCCGGACGGTGCAAGGCACCATGTTTGCGAGAGTGGCCGGGAGCTCGGTGTGAACATCACCCGTTGTTTGCCACCACAAATTGCCGGCCGAGGCCGAGAGGTGTGACTACCGTGGTAGCGTTACCACCCAAGAAAGCTCACATGCATTTCATCGAGCACTTGGTGGCCTAGCCATGGCGTCGGGCGAGCTCGGCCTTCCGGCAATGGAGACGCGGCGCGGGGGGGGGGGGGGACCTCCGCGCCGCCTCGACGAGAGCGTCCGCGGCGGCGGGCGCGGCCACCCGCACCTCAACGCGGCGGCGGGGGCGCGACCTCCCGCACCTCGACGGGGCGTCGGCGGTGGCGGGTGCGGCCACCCGCACCTCGACGCGGCGGGTGTGTCCCCCCCCTCGACGGGGCGTCGGCGACGGCGGGCGCGGCCACCCGCACCTCGACGCGACGACGAGGGCGCGACCTCCCGCGGCTCGACGGGGCATCGGCGGCGGTGGGTGCGGCCACCCGCACCTCGACGCGGCGGCGGGGGCGCGGCCTCCGCACCTCGACGAGGCGTCGGCGGGGGCGGGCGCGCACGGACGGAAGGCCGCCCTCCTCCCCGGCGGCCGGTGGCTCGCACCCTCCCCCGGTCGGAGGTGACTCCATCTCCCACGGCGAGCCCTTGGGAGCCAACGTGCGCTTCAACCGAGCCGAGCCCGGGAGAAACCAAGAAAAATGTCGTTTCCCTGCAGAGAGAGTGTGATTTGGATGAGTTGGGCCCGGCTCGGTGGTGGGCCAAAGGTCACAAACAAAGGGAGTTGCGGCTAGAGGGTGCGGCCGGGCCGTCGAGCCACCCTCGCAAACGCACTTGAATCTCTCATTGAGAAGAGGCAGTTCGAGGTTCGCGCCTTGCTGCGGTTCAGTCTGCACGGCCGTAGTGCTCGGTGGAGCCACCTGCGGCCATGGTGGGCTGTGCACCGCTGCCAGGCGACGCGCGGGACCAGTTGAACCTGCCTGTTCATGGGGCCTATGCAACAGTTGACGAGGGACCTGGTGCTGCTGAGAGCCTGGTGGTTGGCAATGGGGATACGGTTTTGGTTGATTGTATGATCCATGGGAGTCGGCTTTGGCTGATTGTGTGAACAGTGAGGAGGGGAGGAGATGTGTGCAGCAAGCGACTAGTCTCGAAGTGGGGGTGCAGATTGATAGTGTGCTGGAGCCCACTGCATGCTGTTTTGACAGAGCACGCGGGCTTGGAGCAGCGGGATGGAAGCGACTTTTTTCAGCAGGAGCACAGTGCTGGTGCAGGGCTGGCAAGTGGACTGTTGCCTATTACTTCAACCGCTGATTCTGCGAGTTTGGGCCGGTCTAAACATGGGCTGTAATCTACAAGAGGTGGATCTTGATGTTGGGCCGGTTCTGGATGGTCTCGAACAGCGGGACCTAAGAAATAATGTTTTGGGCGTGGCAGATGCGAGGCTTAACAAGGAGCCGCGTGATCACCCAGGTCACAAGCCGTGTGTGAGGAGCCTTGTGCGTCTCAAGAAGTCGCTGCTTTGTAACCCACCACCAAGAACCAAGGGCATTCAGAGCAAAAAGGGTGTACTACCTGAAGTGGCGGGTGACAAACGCAAGTCCAAGAACTCTGTCGGGGGGCTGTGGGCAATTATCTAGAGGTGCAGGCCATGAACTTACTGCTTTCCACAGTTGGTACCCCTGGAGATGCGGTCATGTCACCGGAGGAGGCGGTAGTTCAGTTGGGGAATCAATTAGGGAAGGCGTTGCCGCACTGCATTGTTGGCAACATGAGGACTGCGTTTGGACTCCCTGAGGATGGCTGTGCGGACAGCCTGGGGGTACTGGTTGGAGAGGCTGGTAGTGTTCCCAATGTCTGAACATTGGTTGGAGGTGTGGGTGGGGAGGTGCTCATATCTCTTGTTGATGAGCACGTGTATCTTACCTTGTTCGCTGTTGTCTGTTCTTTGTTTGTCTGGTGGTCTTATGAACCACTGTTTTTGTTGTTTATCTGGAAGGTGGCTGTCTTATGGTGGTTTTTGGGGGGGATCGTCAGGTGGTGTTGTGAGTTTTGTTTGTTTCCATGTTAGAGCAAAATTGTGTACTGCTTAATTGGAATGTTAGGGGGTTGAATAATCAAGCCAGGAGGAAGGTGGTGAGGGATGTGGTGGGAGATACAAGGGCTTCTATTGTTACGCTTACGCTTCAAGAAACAAAACTTGCACTGGTTGACAGAGATGTGGTATTAGAGATCATGGGGGACAGGTTCCGTGAGAACTTTGTTGCTCTCCCAGGCTCCCAACAGATGGAACTAGAGGAGGGATCCTGCTAGCCGTGGATGAGTCGTTTTTCAGGAATACTGGAATGGAGTTGGGGTGCATTCTGTTAGATATATATGGACCTGGCCATATAAATAATTCTGAATAAATCTCAAAGGCCCATTAGTGTTAAAGGGGTACACCATCTATTAGTTTCACATTGCTAAATGCTAATAGACAAGAGTGTTGGGAGTTTTTCTCCTAATAAATATGGACAAACCCCTCATGAAAAGAACGCATTATAAATTACCACACGGGAAGGCCCCAAGTAAGGGTATCCCTAAGGTGATCTACACGAGTTAGATTTTGCCTCTGCTTACTACTGTGTCGCCGCCGCCAAGACTCCAGCTCGATCGTTGGCGTGCACCAGCGACCGGGCGAGCAGGTCTCCGGAACCGTCGTCTTTGCGATCCTGCACCAGGAGAAGGCGAATAAGGTTTTTGGGAAGCGCTCTCCGCGCGACTGCTCCCAAACGACTAATTCATCTGCTTCTTGGTGGCCTACTGTACGACTACTTCTTGGCGGTTATTCGAGGGACTACACTGCGTACATCTTCCTGCATCAACTTTGTACGACTACATCAATTGAGGTCCTCCCACGATTAGTATGGCTAATCCAGAGGATAACGGCGCATAGGTTGCCTCCGGCAACCGCCCCGCCTTTAGGTACACTCTCATCTTGTTGTGGTTTTATTTGTTCATCATGATCAATCTGCTTCATCTGTCTAATGTACGAATCGTGCTTACAGTTGCTTTGATCCGTGATATGTGTTTCCTACACATGTTTAATCTAGTTGTTCAATTTGTCATGATTTATATTCTGGTTAATCTAAAAATTGCCTAATATTTCAACATTCCAAAAACCTTATAATAGGTCTTTTCCAGTACCTATGGCTAGCTTTGTTGATGCGCTGAGGCCGGAGAAGTTCTCGGGTGCGCACTTCAAGAGGTGGTCTGTCAAGGTCACAGATTGGCTTACTGCCATGGAAGTTTTCTGGGTCAAAGATGGCTTACCTGAGGGAGATATCTCGATGAGGATCGGAGTAAATTCCGTAAAGCCAATGATATCTTTGTGGGAGCTATGCGTAATGTGCTTTCGGATCATTTTCAATGATGCATAAACGAGACGCAAAGGCTGCGTAAGATCATCCGAACACTACCTATGGTGCTTCAGATGCAGGCAAAGAATTGTACATCATGGAGAGCTTTCATGACTATAAGATGGTTGCAAACAAATCCATAGTCGAGCAAGCTCATGAGATACAACGCCTAGCTAAGGAACTTGAACTCCTTAAGTATGTTATTCCCGATGAAGTTGTGGCTGGTTGCATTATTGCAAAGTTACCTTCTCCATGGAGGAACTTCGCCACAAGCCTTAAACACAAGAGAGTGAAGATAACAGTTGAAAACTTGATTCAATCTCTTGATGTTGAAGAAAAGGCTCGGGCTAAAGACAATACTGATAAGGGGAACGAGGAACATAGCGCTAGCGCCCACTTTGTCCAGAAAAATTTCAAGGGCAAGAACAAAGGAAAGGGGAAACAACAGCCTTTCAATGCCAAAGCAACTACTACCTTTAAGAAGAAGAAGAAAGACAAGTCTGAGATGCCTTGTTTCACATGCGATGAACTTGGTCATTTTGCTAAGGATTGTCCTAAGCGTGCAGACCGTAAAGAGAAAAAGGTCAACCTCGTGACTGCATCAAGTACTGATGACGGGTATGGTAATTTTCCTACTGTACTTTCAACATTTCAATCACCTAGTTGGTGGCTTGATACGGGTGCTAATATTCACGTGTGTGATGACATCTCTTTGTTTTCTTCTTACCAGGGGCTCCAAGGTTCTTCCGTCTTGATGGGGAACGGGTCACATGCTTCTGTTCGTGGTGTTGGTACGATAGATCTGAAGTTTACTTCGGGCAAGATCGTGCAGCTGAAGAACGTGCAGCATGTCCCTACTATTCGCAAGAATCTTGTTAGTGTGTCTCTTTTATTAAGAGATGGTTTTAAGGTAGTGTTAGAGTCCAATAAAGTAGTTATGTCCAAGCATGGACAATTTATTGGTAAAGGCTATGATTGTGGAGGCTTGTTCCGCCTAAGTTTAGCAGATTTTTGTAATAAGTCAGTCAATCATATTTGTGGCACAATTAATGATAATTCAAGTGTTTGGCATTCTCGTTTATGTCACATTTATCTAGCTTGTGGTTAATACCAGATTTCACCATTGCCAAAGGTTCTAAGTGCCATAGTTGTGTGCAATCTAAGCAACCTCGAAAGCCTCACAAGGCAGCGGAGGAGAGACACTTGGCACCTCTAGAACTCATTCATTCTGATCTGTGTGAGATGAATGGTGTGTTGACTAAGGGTGGAAAGAGATATTTCATGACGTTAATTGATGATGCTTCTAGATATTGCTATGTTTACTTGCTGAAAACTAAAGATGAAGCTTTAGATTAGTTTAAGGCTGAAGCAGAAAATCAACTAGAAAGAAAGATTAAACGTCTAAGGTCAGATCGCGGTGGAGAATATTTTCCTATATCATTTGATTAGTTTTGTGCGGAACATGGTATTATTCACGAGAGGACACCTCCCTATTCTCCTGAATCCAACGGGATTGCCGAGAGGAAAAACCGCACATTGACTGACTTGGTGAACGCCATGTTGAATACTGCTGGTTTAGCTAAGGCATGGTGGGGGGAAGCTATATTGACTGCTAGTCATGTCCTGAATAGAATTTCGAACAAAAGTAAAGAGACAACACCATATGAGATATGGGTTGGAAGGAAACCATCACTTTCATATTTACACACGTGGGGATGCTTGGCGAAAGTCAATGTTCCAATTACTAAGAAGCGTAAGCTTGGACCAAAGACGGTTGATTGTGTCTTTCTAGGATATGCTCACAATAGCATTGCTTATAGATTTTTTAATAGTAACATCTGAAGTTTATGATATGCATGTTGATACAATTTCTGAATCTCATGATGCTACATTTTTTGAGAATATTTTTCCAATGAAAGATATGTGTAGTAATGCTAAATTTTCCATTGAAATAGCTCCTGATAATACTAAACCTATCGAGTCTCCTATTGAGTCATTTGAGAAAACACTTGACAAGGATGACAATGAAGTTCCTGTGAGGAACAAGAGACAAAGGATTGCAAAATCCTTTGGTGATGATTTCATTGTGTACCTTGTGGATGATACTCCTACTTCTATTATAGAGGCATATGCATCTCCAGATGCAGATGATTGGAAAGAAGCAGTTCGTAGTGAGATGGACTCGATTCTTTCTAATGGAACTTGGGAGTTATCTGAATTACCATTCGGTTGTAAACCAATTGGTTGTAAGTGGGTGTTCAAAAAGAAGCTTAGGCCTGACAGTACTATTGACAAGTACAAGGCTCGACTTGTGGCTAAGGGTTATACTCAAAAGGAAGGCGAAGATTTGTTTGATACTCACTCACCTGTTGCTAGAATGACAACTATTAGAGTACTACTATCCTTGGCTGCCTCATATGGTCTGATCGTCCATCAGATGGATGTGAAGACAGCTTTTATTAATGAAGAGTTGGATGAGGAGATCAGCCTGATGGGTTTGTAGTAAAAGGAGAAGAGCAGAAGGTGTGTAAATTATTGAAATCCTTGTATGGCTTGAAACAAGATCCTAAACAATGGCATGAGAAGTTTGACACTACTTTAACTAGTGCGGGCTATGTCGTTAATGAAGCTGATAGGTGTGTGTATTATCGATATGGTGGGGGTCATTTTGTTATACTATGCTTATATGTAGATGATATTCTAATATTTGTAAGAAACATGGATATTATAAATGAAGTCAAGTCATTCTTGTCAAAGAGTTTTGACATGAAAGATCTAGGAGAAGCTGATGTAATTTTAAACATCAAGTTGATTAAGGAAAAGAGTGGGATTACTCTGTCACAATCTCACTATGTTGAGAAAGTCTTGAGCCGTTTTGGCTATATGGATAGCAAGCCTTCTCCAACACCTTATGATCCTAGTGTGACATTGCGAAAGAACAAGAATGACACCAGAGATCAATTGAGGTACTCTCAAATTATTAGTTCACTCATGTATCTTGCTAGCGCAACTAGACCAGATATCTCTTTTGCTGTGAGCAAGTTGAGTAGGTACATGTCCAACCCGGGTGATGATCATTGGCATGCACTAGAAAGGGTCTTGCGTTATCTTAAAGGTACGATGAGCTATGGGATTCACTATTCCGGCACCCACCGTGCTAGAGGGATATAGTGATGCGAACCGGATTTCGATATTGATCAAATCTACGCCAATAGTGGGTATGTCTTTACCCTTGGAGGTGGCGCGAGTGTCATGGAGGTCTTGCAAACGGACTATTTTGACTAAATCAACGATGGAAGCTGAACTTACGGCTTTGGATACAAGATCTGCAGAGAGGCGAGTGGCTGCATGAGCTTTTGCCTGACTTGCCGGTGGTTGAAAAACCAATACCGGCTATCCTTATGAACTGTGATAATCAAACAGTAATCACTAAAGTGAATAGTGCTAAGGATAATGCGAAGTCAACAAGACACGTTAAAAGACGTTTGAAGACTGTCAGGAAGTTGAGAAACTCCGGAGTTATTACTGTATCTTATATACAAACAGACAAAAACTTGGCAGATCCTTTTACAAAAAGGCTATCACGGAATGTGATAGAAATTGCATCTAGGGAGATGGGTATGAGACCCATGTGAGTTTACAGTAGTAGCAACCCAACCTTTTTGATCGGAGATCCCGTGACAAAGGACCTGGGAAAAACAAGCTATTGGTAAACTGAGGAGAGTATAATGATAACCCTCTCTATGTGAAGATGCAATACTCTCAGAGCAATGAGGCACTGTGAGGTAGGATGGCAACTATGCCTTAATATGTTCTATTGACTTTAACAAGTGAAGATACTGTCCTACAGAGTATTCTTGAAAGAACATACCTATATGAGTTTGACTGTTAAACGTCGCAGTCTATGAGACTTGGGTGATCTCTAGTAAACTCGTGAAGAGACTAAGGAGTTTGACGTATATGCTCCACCCACGGGGTAAGGCTACTGGCAACCAAGTACTAGTTTGGCTTTGAGCAAAGCTTATTCGCACAAAACTTGCAATTCAAGGCGTAGTCCATTGTTGAAGTTGTGGATAAGTGTAGCTTGAAGTTCTAGGTGGAAGTTCAACTTAACAGTCTCTACCGAAACACTGGTATATCAAACAGTAGTGAGAACATGCAAATCTCTAAATGGGAATTTGAGATCTGGTGGGGGATTGTTAGATATATATGGACCTGGCCCATATAAATAACTCTGAATAAATCTCAAAGGCCCATTAGCGTTAAAGGGGTACACCATCTATTAGTTCCACATTGCTAATAGACAAGAGTGTTGGGAGTTTTTCTCCTAATAAATATGGACGAACCCCTCATGAAAAGAACGCATTATAGATTATCACACGGGAAGGCCCCAAGTAAGGGTATCCCTAAGGTGATCTATACGAGTTAGATTTTACCTCTGCTTACTACTGCGTCGCCGCCGCCAAGACTCCAGCCCGATCGTTGGCGTGCACCAGCGACCGGGCGAGCAGGTCTCTGGAACCGTCGTCTTTGCGATCCTGCACCGGGAGAAGGCGAATAAGGTTTTTGGAAAGCGCTCTCCGCGCGACTGCTCATAAACGACTACTTCATCTGCTTCTTGGTGGCCTACTGTACGACTACTTCCTGGCAGTTATTCGAGGGACTACACTGCGTACATCTTCCTGCATCAACTTTGTACGACTACATCAATTGAGGTCCTCCCACGATTAGTATGGCTAATCCATAGGATAACGGCGCATCGGTTGCCTCCGGCAACCGCCCCGCCTTTAGGTACATTCTCATCTTGTTGTGGTTTTATTTGTTCATCAGGATCAATCTGCTTTGTCTGTCTAGTGTACGAATCGTGCTTACACTAGTTGCTTTGATCTGTGATATGAGTTTTCTACACATGCTTAATCTAGTTGTTCAATTTGTCATGATTTATATTCTGGTTTTAATCTGGAAATTGCCTAATATTTCAACATATTCGGTCACAGCTAGAGTGTCTGATGTGGCAGGTTCTGAGGAGTGGTTTCTTACAACTGTTTATGGGCTGCAGGAGGATAATGAAAAACTTGAATTCCTTGGAGAGTTGCGTTGGATGCAACATATGGTTTCTGACAAGTGGTTGATCATAGGCGATTTCAACTTGATACTACAAGCAAGTGACAAGAGCAACAATAACTTAAACATGCGTTTGATGGGGGCTTTTCGTGAAGTTGTGCGAGATCTGGAATTGAAAGAGTTAAATCTGAGAGGGAGAAAGTTCACTTGGTTCAATGACAGAACACAAACACGCATTGACGGAGCTTTCTGTTCTGTTGCTTGGGACTTGATGGTGCCTAGTGTTTACCTTCAAGCTCTGTCTTCAAAAGTATCTTATCATTGTCCTCTACTTATTGCTGGACAGGCTACAGTTCGGTGTTATAGTGGCTTTCGTTTCGAGGCAGTTTGGCCGAAGTCACCAAGGTACCATGATGTGGTCGCCGCTGCTTGGGAGACACTCTTACAGATTATGAACCCTTTCTTGAGACTTCATACAAAGCTGCAGCGCACAAGCAAATCACTGCGAAGATGGGCCAAGAGCTTAGTGGGTAGAAATAAATTGTTGCTGCGGGCTGCTAGCATGTTGATTGGCATCTTCGATGCAGTTCAGGACTACAGACCTCTGAGTGATCAGGAATTATGACTGAAGCGTGATCTTAAATTCAGATTTCTTGGGTTGACGACAGTGGAAAAGTTACGTGCAAAACAAGCCTCGAGACTGACCTCCAGTCCTCCATATGGGCTTCGGAAGCAAATAGCAAGCTGTTCTACCTTCAGGCAAATGGGAGAAGGAGGAAAAATCTAATTCATTCACTGCATTCTGAGGGTGTCTGCTATGCACACGAGGAGAAGGCTGCAAGTCTCTTTGATCACTACAGCAGGCAATTTGCAAGTCAACCACAACCTACCGTTTAACCTAGCAATTTGATTTGAAATTTTGAATTCATCTGGTAATTACCGGTACACTACGTGAAAAACTCACTTTGGTAACGGACATAGATTGCCTTTAGTAACGGGCAAAACACCAGTTACCGATCAAGTGTTACAAATGAGTGAAGAAAGGTAACGGGCTGATACCCATGACTGATAACACATATTCGTAACGGGCATCACGACTGTTACCACAACTAGCCACCGGTCATGTTGAAATGGCTATTTCTCTGGGCCCATAGGGAACTTTAGTAATAGGCACCAAAACAAAGTCCGTTACATCAAGTCAACATCGGAGAGCCGTGCTGTAAACATGCTTCTCCTCTGTCTCGACCAAATGAGACGTGTCTATTTCATGTGCGTCTCAGCACAACTAGGTAATGAGCATCAAACAACAACCATTACCACAACTAGTCACCAGTCACGTGAAATGGCTGTTTCTCTGGGCCCACAGGGAACTTTGGTAACATGCACCAAAAAAGAGTCTGTTACTATGAAAGCAACATCGGAGACGCGTGCTGTGAACCTGCATCTCCTCTATCTCGACGAAATGAGACGCATCTGTTTTCACGCACATCTGCTTTCTCTCGACTAAAGGAGACGCGTGCTGTCAACCAACGTCTCCTCTATCTGGACGAACATGCCAAGTTCTGGGGCCCACCAGTCAGTATTGGTAACGAGCTTTTACGCGGCCCGTTACATTGTTGGCATGTTTGTAATGGGCGTTCCGAATGAAGCCCATTACTCACTGATCAGTGTTTGTAACGAGCTCTAATTAACCCTTGCTACTAATACGTAGGCCACCCCTACAGTAACATGTCTGCTTGCCGGCTGCATCCTGGAACTAGCTAGGATTTGGCAACCATCAGCTGTCGGTGTTTTAGACCGGCAAACCTACCAAAGGGGTACCCAAGGTAGTAGATTGTGCGGTGAGGATCGTGATTGAGAGACTGAGAACTCGAAGGTATGCGCAAGGACACGGGACACAAGATTTATACAGGTTCGGGCTGCCAAGGTGGCAAACCCTACGTCCTGTTTGGGGGGATCAAGTATGGCGCCTTGCGCTTGGTGTTGGGTTGAGATCAGGTGGCCGACTAGGTACCCAACCCTCCTCTATATAGTCCAGGGGGCAGGTTCCTAGTCGGTTACAAGGCAGGAGTCCTAGTAGGATTACATGGAACGAGTCCTAGTAGGATTACAGGGGAATTCTAGTAGGACTCCGTCTTCATCCTTCCTTGCATGGGTACCCGGGGAGTATGCCCGACAAGCCCCTGAGCACATTGTAGTCGAGTGTAGTAGTCTGAGTAGTCTTGAAGCCTCTTCAAGTAGTTCTTGAGCGTCCTTGAGTACTGCTTGGAGAAGTCTTCAATAGTACTTGAATTGCCGCGAGGCTGGAAGGTGGTCCAGCTCATCAGTCTTGAAGTCGAGATTATATGGAAGTGCGGTTGCAAAATCGCACTGCATATGGAGTAGCCCCCGAGCCTTAGGTTGAGTTGCAGACTCTAACTGAGGGTCAATCTTGATTCTGAATCTTCCGTCTTGAAAAATTTGAATGATGGGTGTAGCATAGTAGCCCCGAGCCTTGAAATGATTAGGTAATCAATCCAAGGGTCTTCAGTGTTCGCGAAAGCCATCATCCGAGTACTCTTGCAGCGTGTAGCCCTCGAGATAAGAGAGTCGTATGAGTCACATCGAGTAGTTGCTGATGCGGAGCCCCCGAGCTTGAGAGCGAGCGAAGCCTGCTGAAGTTATCCTTGGTAGTAATATATTTGAGTGTAGCCCTCGAGCTGGAGAGATTCCGAGTAGTATTTTGGCGTCGAGCCGTGGAGCATGAGAAGTAGTTGTGCCGTCAGAGCGGACTTTAGATGCGACCGAAGTCGACTTTAGATGCCGGCAGAGCGGAATTTAGAATGCGACTTGAAAACCGAAGTCGACTTTAGTTGCCGCACAGGCGGACTTTGCGACGCGACTTGAAAACCGAAGTCGACTTTAGTTGCCGCACAGAGCAGACTTTGAGATGCGACTACAATAGTCGACTTTGTGCCACGCGGGGTGGACTTGTGTACCTGAGCCATGGATTTCAGACCCAAGGTACGGAGCACGAGTACTTAGGGTACTTGGACCCATGGTATAGAGCGTGAAGACCACGTGCAGCTAGGTTCCATCATCGCCAGGACCCGAGGGCCACTTACAGCTAGGTTCCATTGAAGCTTACACACGTAGTATGACACCGAAGCATGCGAAGATGCGACCGGAGTCGACTTTAAGTTGCCGCACGGAGCGGACTTTAGAAGTCGACTTTAGATTGCCGCGCGTAGCGGACTTTAGAAACTGCCTCCTAGGGATAGCCCCCGAGTTGATGAAGTAGACTCGTGGTGACTTGATTGATATACCCCAAGAGTAGTCAGCAGAGTGTAGCTCCCGTGAAAACCCACCGAGAAGCATACACAAATGAGTAGTCGGCAAGTAGTCCTACACGATGAGGAGAACAAGCCAAGAAAAGAAAACAATAATCATTTAAATAAATGACTTAGCTGTTGCTGCCTGGGCAGACTATTGATGAAGCCGTGGCGGTCGTCGATGGAGCCGCGACGGTTGTTGCTGAAGTTGACTAGTCAGAGTTGATTCAAACTAGTTGTTGGGGACGTGACTGCCGTTCTCGACTAGTTTGGAAAACTAGTCGAGATGAATGGTCGACGCGATGTGACCGGAAGACGACGTCGTGGTGTCTCGCGGCGTACTCGAAGTAGAGCCAGTGTTGTCGCGAGACAAGTAGTCACGACGGCTGAAGTAGAGCCAGCGTGGCCGCAAGACGAAGTCGCGGCGCACGGAGTAGTCGACGATGAGCCTCGTGCCGAGCCGCGCGACGTGCCGAGGCACCCGGATGCGCGATGTAGGCGAAGTAGTCGACGACGAGCGGCGCAACGAGCCACGCGACGAGCCGCGCGACGTGCCGAGGCACCCGGTCGCGCGGCGTAGGCGAAGTAGTCGACAACAAGCGATGAGCCACGTGACGTGCCGAGGCACCTGGTCGCGCGGCGTAGGCAAAGTAGTCGACGACAAGCGATGAGCCGCGCGACGTGCCGAGGCACCCAGACGCATGGCTTAGGCGAAGTAGTCGACGACGAGCCGTGCGACGATCCGCGTGACGAGCCGTGCGACGTGCCAAGCCACCCGGACGCGCGGCGGAGGCGAAGTAGTCGACGACGAGCCGCGCGCGAGGCGCAGTAGTCGACGACGAGCGATGAGCCGCGCGACGTGCCGAGGCACCCGGACGTGCGGCGTAGGCAAAGTAGTCGACGACGAGCGGCGCGACGATCCGCGTGACGAGCCGCGCGACGTGCCGAGGCACCGGACGCGCGGCGGAGGCGAAGTAGTCGACGACGAGCCCGCACGAGGTGGAGTAGTCGACGACGAGCGGCGCGACAAGCCGCGTGACGAGCCGCGCGACGTGCCGAGGCACCCGAACGCGCGGCGTGGGAAAATTGATTCAACTTTGACAAGAGCAAGGCGACTTGCTTCAATGGATCTCGGCGAGTCGACGAGTAGATTGATCTTGTTGACGAGGGTCCTTAAAATTCGCCCGGTGGTGATGATCACCCCTACCTGGCGCGCCAGCTGTCGGTGTTTTAGACCGGCAAACCTACCAAGGGGGTACCCAAGGTAGTAGATTGTGCAGTGAGGATCGTGATCGGGAGACCGATAACTCGAAGGTATGTGCAAGGACACGGGACACAAGATTTATACAGGTTCGGGCCGCCAAGGTGGCGAGCCCTACGTCCTGTTTGGGGGATCAAGTATGGCGCCCTGCGCTTGGTGTTGGGTTGAGATCAGATGCCCGTCTAGGTACCCGGCCTTCCTTTACATAGTCCAGGGGGCGGGTTCCTAGTCGGTTACAAGGCAGGAGTCCTAGTAGGATTACACAGAACAAGTCCTAGTAGGATTACAGGGGAATTCTAATAGGAGTCCGTCTTCTTCCTTCCTTGCATGAGTGCCCGGGGTGTATGCCCGACATCAGCAGCTGCATCCTGCAATCCTGGAACCAGCCAGGATATGGCAGCCACCACCAGACATGGCAACGGGTAGAAACCCGTTGGGTAGTGTCGTTCCATACCCGCACCCGCCAACTCTAACTCCTACCTGCTAAAAAACCCATACCCGCATGCGGGTTCAAGTTCTCACCCATACCCGTACCCACGCGGTTTTTTACCCATAGGGTAACCCATACCCGATAGCATACCCGTTGTAAACTAATATATTTGAGAACATAACACGTGATAAAGTGCATACATCAACAAATTTAATTGATAAAAAAGATAAATGATAATTGTTAACCAATTAATAGTCTAATAAATCATAATTTTTTTGTTAGCTATCAATATTAAGTTATCCTTCACTAACAATGCACAATTTTACATGTTTATCACATATTGTAGGCGGGTTTATTTTACCCGCGGGTATACGGGTATGGGTAGTATGTACCCACACCCACACCCGCTTACCCGATGGGTACATGATGTTGTCCATTTATGTACCCGTAGGTAGAAATATAATTCCACACCCGCCTCCTTATCAGGTAAAACCCGTCGGGTACTCGGGTTTCGGGTACTCATTGCCATCTCTAGCCACCACAGCAAGGAGACATCACAAACACAAAAGCAAGATCACATTTATAAACAAGCAAGATCACATCAAGTTTTAAGTTACTCATCAGGGCTTGTTTGGATGAAGTCATCAGAAAACTGCCTAAGTCATGTAGTATCTGACCCCAACGAAGCAAGCCAAGTAGGATTCTCAGGCAACAACACCTGACTAAAGAAGACTGAATGCCGCAAGTTTCAAGTTTCTGGCTACAATGAACTCACGATGCACCATTATAGAAGTTGCCATTTTGGTCCATGGTATCCTTAAGAATGTACTCACATAGGATCTCCTGGACCCGCTTTAGATCTTCTGTGGAAACATCTACGATAACTTTGAAATCCTACAAAATACAATCATTTATGAGAAGGCAAGTAGAAATCAGTTTCTAAAATCAAATGGAGAATATGAGCAGAGACAAGGTTGAGCATTATTATCTACTTACAACAGCCTTCTTGATGTTAGGTATGTCATCGAGTAGTCTTGACATACGGAATGCCACATGGAATCCACACAAAGAGGACTGCCATGGCTACTGAGCACACTGCATCGAGATACCAAAATGACAAGTTAATGCAGTACCAAATAGGTAAGAAGGGACCATAAAAAACCTCGGTATTACATCGATATTTGGTTTGTGCTTAAGTGTTGTGGCTTTTGGTTTTTTTCTTTCCTTTCGTCACTCCATCCTGTGCATGATCAGCAACTGCATTATCAGCAATACCGATTAGAAACACTAAGAGATTGATTTTTTGTGAACAAAACCTACAAGATACTATACCAAAGGCCCTGCATGATCAGCAATACCGATTAGAAACACTAAGTGATTGAATTTTTGTGAACAAAACCTACAATACTAACTAGTCAACAATAACTTTGAGGTCTATGAACTTTCGCGGGGGATGTTGTTTAGAAGAATGTAGATACCAAACCTCTTTGAACTTCATACATATGATCAGTGTTACCCAGTGGCCAGTGTAGTAGGCACCCACCATGTAGTCGTTGTTCATTGCATTTGCGATTGCTTTTATTACAAGGCCAGAATGCTGAGAAATATTTGTGGAAGTGAAAATATCTGGATCTAAAAACTCAACACCAATCTGCATCTCCGCTACCTTGTTCATCATTTTCCTACAAAAAATAAATTGTTAGCATGCATGAACTTTGTGGTCAAAATTAAAAAAAATTATCTTTTTAGGTTTTAAGGGACTTACATTGTCCACAACCTCGAGAAGGTAACATCTAGAGGCAAGGGTTATAAGGTTATACACGCTACTGATTGAATGTTTAACATTAAAGCACCACCACCTAGAAAGTAGTGTTGACCCACCTTTGCTAGAAAGGCAAGTTTATCCATACTATATTTCATGACGTAAGCATGCAACCTGGCACAATTTGGTCCAACAGCCTCCAAGTCTGCTTCTGGCATCATAGGTGCACCAGGCTTGTATTTTGGTTCTTGTTCTGTCCCAATAATACAATTAAGAATCTCATCTTTAGGCAGAGGTTTCTTGACCTGGTTCCCCTTCTGCAGTGGAGATTGCCTGGGCACCTCCTCCTATTGCAGAGGCTGTTTTACATGTTGCATCTGCTGCTTAGGGGGAGATTGCTTGGGCTCCTCCTCCTGCTGCAGACGCTGTTGTTTTGTCTCTTGCTTATCCTCATGTTGTAGCTGCTGCTTAGGCAGAGTTTGTTTGGGCTCCTCCGGCTGTTGTTGACACTTCTTCTGTGTAGTTTTGCTGATCTGTTGCTACGACAGTTGCTGTTGAGCCTTCTCTTGCTGACACTGAGCTGATGTACCTCCATCTGATGATGTACCCCTAGTACCTATTGCAGCTTCAGAGTTGGGATGTCTCATCATGGGTGGTATAAGGATCCTGTCCTTTGGCCATTGGATCCTTTGAATGAGAGCCTCTGCTAGGGTTGCTTTGTCACCCCCATCAATTGGTACTGGCAGAGGGTAGTGACCTGCATTAGCCTAGACATAAGTAGGTTGCACCACAACATACCCAACCTGCACCAGTGCTGCATGGCAAGCCTTTTGAAATGGAAAGACTTTCGCTAGTGCGAGCTCCACATTAATCCTGGTGCCATCCAAAAGGCTGCACATGGTTGGCTCTGTCAGTTTATCTATTGTGTCTAGCATAGGTGATCGACTATCACTGTGCACTTGATTCGCTTCATCCTCGTTGACATTCCAATGGTCTTGGTCACTGCCACACACATCTTCATCGCTGTCATGCGCATGTTCTTCCTCGCTGTCATGTGCATTTTCTTTCTCGCTGCCATGCACATCTTCTTCCTCGCTTCTACTGACAGGCACTAGTAATTGGGAAAGAAGAAGTACATTTTTCGGTATTTTGATGCTTGATAGTCTTAGAGCATGGACACGCGTTTTAAATGTTATGTCTATCATATCATCAGACCTCTTGTTCCTCCTCTTCTTCCTGTACATTCCAACAAACTCTTCACCAAACCCTTTACCCCAGCCAAGTGAACTAGACACGCCTCGGACCCGACCTCGATGCCCTGGAGTCTCAAGTGCTGCTGTGGGGATATCATTCTTCCTAACCCCAGAAAGAACCATCACTACCCTGAGCTGCAAGTGTTTTGACCCTATCTGCTATCCCACCACCATAGGGTTACTAAATGTTATGTCCCTACTTCCTTCACTAGTATTCTTCCTCTTCTTCCCTACCCTTGCCGCAGATAAGATCTCGAACATCTAGGAAATTGGTCTCAAGGGTTTTGTTTACCTTTTGCAGCTAGCTTTGCACCCTCCTCCTCCCACTCTTTTCTTTTACCATGATAACCTTTTCTGTCCATCTTGTGTGGCTTATTATGCAATGCTCTCTTTTGTTTTATCTCCTGGCTTAATTGCTGAGATGAAGGTGAATTGGTTTCCTGCACAGACATGTCTCAGTCCTATTGCTAAAAAAGGCATGCTTCACAAAGGGAGTCTCCTCTTCGCTCACATATTTTTTTCTTAAATGGGCCTTGAAGCGCTGTTGCAAGGTTCCAATCTCTGATATAGCTTCCTTAACTGCCTTCTTGCGAACATGTTCTTCCAAATTGGTTGGGTAATCTAGCTTTTCCTCCAAAATTGTGAACAAATGTTCCTTCTCAATTGGTGAGAGATCCTCAACCACCTTGTTGATTGATACCCTCTCCCGAGAAATGAGGCCACAGACCAATACAAATCTATCCCTCGCAGCATCTGGGTAGGCCAAAATTGGCATCAAGTCCAGTTGCAGTCTACTTGTCTTCTGGCCATTTGGTTTGTGTCCTTGACCTGCAGGATTGAGTACTACTCGCAATAGTCTGTGCTTAGTGACCCTATGAAGAAGGTTCACCGCCGATGGACTGTGTTGATGCACTGGAGGTAGAGGAGTTTGTTGTTGTGGGAGACTGCATAGATGATATGTCAGGTTGTCAGTAGAGCTGTCGGGCATACACCCCGGGTACTCATGCAAGGAAGGAAGAAGACAGACTCCTATTAGAATTCCCCTGTAATCTTACTAGGACTCGTTCCGTGTAATCCTACTAGGACTCCTGCCTTGTAACCGACTAGGAACCCGCCGCCTGGACTATATAAAGGAGGGCCGGGTACCTAGCCGGGCATCTGATCTCAACCCAACACCAAGCGCAAGGCGCCATACTTGATCCCCCAAATAGGACGTAGGGCTCGCCATCTTGGCGGCCCAAACCTGTATAAATCTTGTGTCCCGTGTCCTTGCACATACCTTCGAGTTATCGGTCTCCCGATCACGATCCTCACTGCACAATCTACTACCTTGGGTACCCCCTTGGTAGGTTTGCCGGTCTAAAACACCGATAGCTGGCGCGCCAGGTAGGGGTGATCATCACCACCGGGTGAATTCGAAGGACCCTCCTCAACAAGATCAATCTACTCGTCGACTCGCCGAGATCCATTGAAGCACATCGCCTTTCTCTTGTCAAAGCGGAATCAATTTTCCTACGCCGCGCTTCCGGTTGCTTCGGCACGTCATGCGGCATGTCGCGTCGCTCATCGTCGACTACTCCGCCTCACACGGGCTCGTCATCGAAAACTCCGCCTCGCGCAGGCTCGTCGTCGACTACTTCGCCTCCGCCGTGTGTCCGGGTGCCTCGGCACGTCGCGCGGCTCGTCATGCTGCTCGTCGCGCCGCTCGTCGTCGACTACTCTGCCTCATGCAGGCTCGTCGTCGACAACTCCGCCTCGCGCAGGCTCGTCGTCGACTACTTCGCCTCCGCCGCGCGTCCGGGTGCCTTGGCACGTCACGTGGCTCGTCATGCGGCTCGTCGCGCCGCTCATCGTCGACAACTCCGTCTCGCGCAGGCTCGTCGTCGACTACTTTGACTCCGCGCGCGTCCGGGTGCCTCGGCACGTCGCGCGGCTCGTCACTCGGCTCATCGCGCCGCTCGTCGTCGACTACTCCGCCTCGCGCAGGCTCGTCGTCGACTACTCCGCCTCGCGCAGGCTCGTCGTCGACTACTTCGCCTCCGCCGCGTGTCCGGGTGCCTTGGCATGTCGCGCGGCTCATCATGCGGCTCGTCGCGCCGCTCGTCGTCGACTACTCTGCCTCGTGCAGGCTCGTCGTCGACTACTTCGACTCCGCCGCACGTCCGGGTGCCTTGGCACGTCGCGCGGCTCGTCACGCGGCTCGTCGCGCCGCTCATCGTCGACAACTCCGCCTCGCGCAGGCTCGTCGTCGACTACTTCGCCTCCGTCGCGTGTTTGGGTGCCTCGGCACGTCGCGCGGCTCGTCACGCGGCTCGTCGCGCGACTTGTCGTCGGGTACTCATGCATGGAAGGAAGAAGACAGACTCCTATTAGAATTCCCCTGTAATCTTACTAGGACTCGTTCCATGTAATCCTACTAGGACTCCTGTCTTGTAACCGACTAGGAACCCGCCCCCTGGACTATATAAAGGTGGGTCGGGTACTTAGCCGGGCATCTGATCTCAACCCAACACCAAGCGCAGGGTGCCATACTTGGTCCCCCAAACAGGACGTAGGGCTCGCCACCTTGGCAGCCCAGACCTGTATAAATCTTGTGTCCCGTGTCCTTGCGCATACCTTTGAGTTCTCGGTCTCCCGATCACGATCCTCACCGCACAATCTACTACCTTGCGTACCCCCTTGGTAGGTTTGCCAGTCTAAAACACCGACAAGAGCAACATAAGCAAGACTGAAAAACTAAACAAAATTCTTATTAGATTAATTCGTTTTCTCTAACAGGCAAAATAGCTGATATTAGACTAGAAATCATTACAAGTCGTAAATAAAATTAGCATAGACATACACAGTTCATATTTTACTTAATTAGCATACAAGGATAGGTGCTAACCATTTTGACAGGGACACAACAATATGCTTATATATCAAAGTAGAGAATAAATTTCTTCAACTGCTTCCTTATCCAACTCCAGCAATAATGAATTGTGTGTTCCATGTGTACATGCAACAAGAGGATAAAACAATCATGACATTATATATGACAGTAGTGAAACAACACTCACATCACATCATGACACCAACAATAACAATATATATGACAATAGTGAAACAATTAACACTGACAACAAAGCATAAGATAGTCTAGTTATCACTACAATATAAACCACTGCGATGCAATTCCCACTGACATTATGTGGCCATCAGAATTAAAGTATGCTAACAGCTCCAAAGCATAATTGTCGATCTGGTACATTTAAAGCATAGCATAATTAAAGTATGATAACATCCTCAATGGTTTTCATGAATTTACAGTGCAAAAATTGTAGCACCAGGAACATGAAAATGAATTTCAACAGTTCATATAACTTCATCTGTTTGCAACAATTTATTCAAACAGACTTGGAGCAACAAAATCCATCCATCAAATCCACAGTCAATCAATTAAAAATGAACTATTAAGGCATGTCTTCCTAATCCACCTTGACATGAATATATAGCAGATTGGGTGGACTACATTATAAACCACTGCGATGCAATTCCCACTGACATTATGTGGCCATCAAAATTAAAGTATGCTAACAGTTCCAAAGCATAACTGTCAATTTGGTACATTCAAAGCATAGCAGAATTAAGATATACTAACGGGTTCAAAGCATAATTTTCGATCTAGTACATTCAAAGCATGGCAAAATTAAAGTACGCTAACAAGTCCAAAGCATAACTGTCGATCTAGTTCATTCAAAGCATAGCAGAATTAAAGTATGCATTAATCCTCAATGCTTTTCATGAATTTATAGTACAAAAATTGTAGCACTAGGAACATCGAAAATGAATCTCAACTGTTCATATAACTTCATCTGTTAGCAACAATTTATTCAAACATACTTGGAGCAACAAAATCCATCCATCCATCAAATCCACAGTCAATCAATTAAAAATGAACTATCAAGGCATGTCTCCCTAATCCACATTGACATGAATATATAGCAGATTTGGTGGCCGTGCAGAGAGAGGGCGTTGGGGGTTCAAACAGGACTGACCTCTGTCGCGAATGAAGTAGTTGTTCTTGTGATGGTCGGAGGGGCTGGATCCACGTCGGCTCGTGGCCTGAGGTGGCCGGCTCGTCGTCATGGCCGGGGATGACGGATCCGCGTCAACCGTCTTTAGGTTGGCTGGGAAGCTGTCTGCATGCTAGTAACCGCGTCCTCATCACCGTCGTCACGCAGGGAGCGGTGGGGCTGGAGAAGAGCAGGGCTGCGGCGGGGAGAGAGCGGCGAAGGCGAGCGGGGAGAGTGGCGGCGACAGTGGGGAGAGTGCGGGCATTGTGGTTCTATCTAGCAAGGAGCCGAATATGTCCCCTGAGGAACTGCGCATGTAACTGTGTTTAAAGAAATTACTGGTGTGCCCTTGAACGACTCTCTGGTGGAATTGGAATTCCATGGGCATTATCGTCAATATAGGTGGGAAATTTTGAACAGCCCACGCACGGTTTGCCTGCTGACATTGACGCGTGGGCCAGTGTCATTGGCAACAACGGTTAGTGAACCCGCATCGTCTTTGTTGGCAGTTGGGTCTGGCGGACGGGCAACATTTATCTTTACATTTTGGCTGCTAACGCTGACACGTGGGCCAGCCACTATTTTTGGTGAAACGTGCACCCCTAAGATATTAGAGCCCATAAAACAGCACCTAAGAAAATCATAAAAATAAAAACAATTCATATTTGGAAATTTAGTATTTGAATAAAATATCAACAGTCACACTTGTGTGGCCAAGATTCTTAGAATTCATTTTTACATCCCATGTTAATGATGTAATAATTCTAATAACGGCTAGTGTGCTCTAAAAAATCTACAAATTGACTTGGCAACATAATTTTGGTGTCTAGACTTGTCTTCAAAATTTTAAATGGTTTCAATGGAGGAATAATATACTTGTGTAGAAATATCTATATCTCTCACATAGTTTCCTAGAATGTTCCTTGAACATTGAAGTTTTCCACGCTTTGCAACATGTTCGAACTCATATGCATTTGAAAACTTAACGAAACCTTGTGTTCACCTTAAGATTACAAAAATGCAAAGTTTCATTACAAGAGGTGTGGAAAACAAATGTTATTTATATGTTGTACTTGCATAGAACAAGATAAGGAATATAAACATTGTTCAAGAAATGAAATATACACTAAACAATGAAATTAATGAAAATACAATGATTTTAGAAAACTTAAAAAAACAATTAAATTTAGGCTAATTACGACAGAGAAATACATTTTCAAAATTTTATTGCAGATTAAAAAGAGAAGTGTTGTCAGCAACATATGACGAATAAACTGTTTTTCATTCTCCAATAGAACAAAGTAGGAAGCAGAGGGCACCACCGCCCACTACGGCCCCTGTTGTGCCCGCTTCGGCGGTTTTGACAGCCAAGAGGGCACCCTACACCTCGTCGGCGGCAAATGAGACCACCACAACCTTCAATTTGCCTTACAGACGTGACAAATCAAATCTTATCCATCAAAAACCGATTAAAAACCGACATCTCTATAAAATCAAATCCACGGCTAATAGTTTACATTCAAGATAGATATTGTTCATTGATGCTTGCGCCTACATCCCAATGTTCATCTTGCTAACGGGGACTCCATGATGACGCTGAAGTTATGCGTCTAGAGGTCGAACTCATGACGGATGCGACACTTGGTGCTGCAGTAGTAGATGATTTCTGAGGTCTCCGGGCCGTAGCGCCTACATCCAGCTGCCCAAATGCCGACGTGGGGATTCTGGATGGGCAGCAACGGAATATCGTCATCGTTGCCACCAAGCCAGTACCACCACGTAATGTTCTTGAGATCCCGATTGTCGAGGTAGCATAGCCGCTGCAGGTTGTGGTTCTTCCACCGCTTGTCAGGGGGTGACGGGCCGCCGCTGATTTTGTGGAGCAGTGTGATGGCTTCGGGGTCCACAGGGTTGCAACGGTACTTCAGGATCGCTAAGAAGTACTTTTCACCAGAGTCTTCAGCAGCGGCATCTCTGACGAGCTTTAGACCATTATTGGGATTCCGCCGCCTCATCAACCTCTCCATCCTCTCGAAGCATAATGCCTCCGGATGGTTGGCCTCGCGGAGGCGCCGCTCAAAGCATGACCTGACGTAGCGATTCTTGCACACCTGATGAAGCTCACACAACGACATGTGTAGTAGTACCTCATCAAAGTCGCAGATGCACTGGAAGGTGCCACAGATTTGTTTATGAAGGATCAGAAAATGAATGACGAGCTCATCCTTAGTGGAGTGGATGATGATCTCGGTGATAAGATCATCTAGCAGCTGCAGCATCAAGCACACCGCGACCATCAAGGAGAAGGGGAAGAAATAGAAAAGCGACGGGGTTTAGAAATTAAAAGGCGACGAGGTTGAAATTGAAAGGCGACGAGGATTGAAATTGAAGGCAATTGGGTTTGGAAATAGAAAAAGGCAACTCGACCCTCTAATAAATAAATGGAAATTGAAAAGGCGCTGCAGTTTGGCTATTGCCGCTGACGAGTGGGCCTGACATCATTGCCAGCCCTTCACATTCCCACGTAATTGAAAGGAGACACATGGTTTTGGACGGTTTTGCATCTGAAACAGTGTCCGAGGCACCGTAGTGGCACCAGTGGAGTAGTGGGTTGGGGTAGAGGCGCCTGACGATTCTGCGTCTTGTCAATATAACTCCCTTGCCTTCCCCTACTTTCCCCTGCTTCTTCCATAAGCTTATCACCTCTTTCGTTTCTTCTTCCTCCTCGCGATCTACCACTACAAATCTTTGGTCATCAAGAGATCACAAAGGAGGAGATGGCGTCGAGTGCCCCGTCTCCGGCGAAGCAGGGACGAAGAGAGGACCACGACGACGAAAGCCGACGCCGACGAGGAACCCTTCATTGATGACACTAAGAATGCCGTCGACCTGCTTAGGAGTGCGTTCAGAAAGCCTCAAGATGTTGGCGAGGCCTTCGACATCAAGGCGCCTCATGAAGTGGACAAGGACCCAAGCATGAAGGGTCTCACCTTTAGGATCCACAGGTTGGCTGAGAAGCTCGAGAACCTCCTCGTGGTCAAGCGGGCTGGCCACCACTTCGACTTCAACGACGGCAGCCACGGCGGCGACCGACTAATTGATAGACTCCTCTACCATGTATAATAATAATAATAATAATAATAATAATAATAATAATAATAATAATAATAATAATAATAATAATAATAATAATAATAATAATAATAATAATATAATGTGTGTGTGTGTGTCTTTGTGAGGTAGTTTGACATGAACTGCTTAGTTTGTTTGTCGATCATGAACTGCTTAGTTAATTAGTTTGGTTATTGGATTTTGTATGTCATGAACTCGATCTAGTAGACGCGAGTAGATCCATCCGCGTCTCCTATAATATGTGTTATGTTGTGATGAACTGGAGATCAGTTATAATGAATTAGATCTTAGAGATAATGGATAGTCATTGCCGACGTGGGTTAGAGACAATGAAGATGTGGTTATCTTTTTTTATATTGGCTACTGATGCTGACACGTGGGCCCGTCACTATTTTTGGGAATGAAACTTGCTTCCCCAAAATATTAGAGCCCATAAAACAACACCTAAAAAATATAAAATACAAATAATTCATATTTGGACATTTAGTATTTGAATAAAATATCAACAGTCACACTTGTGTGCCCAAAATTCTTATAACTCATTTTTGCACCCCATGCTAATGATATAGTAATTATAATAACATCAAATGTGCTCTAAAAAATCTACAAATTGACTTGGCAACATAATTTGGGTACCTAAACTTGTCTTCAAAATTTCAAATGGTTTTGATTAAGGAATAATATACTTGTGTACAAATGTATACATCTCTCACATAGTTTCCTAGAATGTTGCTTGAACATTCAAGTTTTCCACACTTTGCAACATGTTGGAACTCATATGCATTTAAAAACTTAACAAAACCTTGTGTTCACCTTAAGCTTACCAAATGCAAAGTTTCATCACTAATGGTTGTGTAAAACAAATATTATTTATATGTTGTACTTACAAAGAACAAAAAAAGGCATATAAACATTATTCAAGAAATGGAATATACACTAAACAATAAAATTAATGAAAATATGGTTATTCTAGAAAAATAGAAAAAAATCAAATTTGGACTAATTACGACGAAGATTGCAAATTAAAAGGAGAAATGCGAACCGTTCTTCATTCGAATAAAACCGGGCCCCACAGTCATTAGCAACACGGGATTGATAACCCGCGTCGGCTTTGCTGCTCTTCCCAAAATCTACACAAATAATACGAGCAACATACAAAAGCTAATCCACTACTGATTTCCTATTCCAATACTCCGTTCGAACTTCACCATTTCGCGGCAGAGCCTACAGTCTTCACTGCAAACTAGAGAAATTCCAAGCCATCCTTTATCCATGCCACAACCGCCGCCATTGCCTGCACACGGCTGATCACCGCGCACCTATGCCAGAGGCAGCAGCAGTTCACCCCAAATGCGCCAAGTTGAGGAGTGGATCGCACGCACAGCCTTCTCGCGCAAAGGCAGACACCCCTTGTTGATCGGCTATCTCGGCGTTGTACTACCGCCGCCCACGACCCACCTCATGTACCACTTTGCGGTGTCGTCGGTGACGGCACCACCATTGTCCCTGTAGAGAAAGATGACATATAGATAGACCGCTGCATCGTGCCCACCCTCAGCGGCACGCCAAAGATCATTGCTTTCCCTGTTTTCCGTGAACACGGCTTTGATCTCGGAGAAGAAGCAAACATCCGGATTCCCGAGATCGGTCAACATAGCAAGGAAGGCTTTGTTGGTGGTGGGGTCCC
This sequence comes from Cenchrus americanus, assembly GCA_947561735.1. NCBI lineage: Eukaryota > Viridiplantae > Streptophyta > Magnoliopsida > Poales > Poaceae > Cenchrus > Cenchrus americanus. The sequence continues at coordinate 194,081,389 of OX387241.1, forward strand.
ACAGCCAAGAAATCTCATCTCTTATCCTCTCTATCGACAAACACCGGCCGACGTAACGGTGGTTGCAGACGCAGCACATGGTCGAGCAAGTACCCCGTAGACTGCGGAGGTCAGCCATGGGCCGCTCCGAGGTCACACTGACATGCGCCGCAATCTCAATGCGGAGGTCTTGAGGGAGGTCCAACAACGACGACGGCTGGTGTCGCCTACTTCTTCCCGGCATGCTATTCATCTCCGACCGGGAATGGTGACGATGAGGAGTAGGCAATTATTGTTTTTCGCGGGTATATGAAGGGGCAGGGGATCTAAATTATTTTGGAAGGAGAATACACATGAGATTTGTTTCTAAACACGGTTTAAGTATGCAATGGAGACAACATTTGGCTAATCAGCGTATCCTTTAATTGTCCATTGTAGACGACATTTGGCTAATCTGCATATCCTTTAATTCTACATTGGAGACAACATTTGGTTAATCCGTGTATCCGTTGATTCTACATTGGAATCACTGCCTTTGCTCTCAGCCATTGACTGGGCAACTGTTTCCCCATTGACTGGATCTAGCATCAATTTCTTTGTTTCCCGTTTCTTGTGCTCTTGATCTTATCCCTTCCTTTTTTTTGACAACCGATCTTATCCCTTCGTTATTTTTGCTATAAAAATGGACCGACGCCTATCAGTCCTCCTCACTTGCTTCCTTCTTCTCTAAATCTAGATCAAGCTATGGCACAAAGAATAGATCTTATAGGGCACAAGCTTTTGCTTTTCTCTCGTCTTCCTCCTCCTCGTTCTCTCAGTTGCTAGAAGAATTCTTGTGATATGGGTGATTGGGTTTCTCATCCCTCTAGCTTGGCTGCTAGATAAATCCTTGTGATATATGAGCTGTCGGGGGAAGGTAGCCCAAAATCTCCTGGCATTAGGAAGAACTAGTCGACGGAAAGATCAGGTCTGGGAAGAGAATCCCAACCCCACTACTGCATCTTTCTCGTCAAAATTGCGCTTCCTTTTGCTTTCCCTTCTCCTCCAGAAGAAGAATTTTTGAAGGGATATGTTTCCACCCTTGATTTGTTGTATCTTTGTCTTGTGCTCAGTTGTAAGCATGAAGAAGAAGCCGATGGTAAAGTCATAGAATCTAGAGCATATCTCGTCAAACTTATGTTTCGTTTTGCTTTGCCTCCTCTAGGAGGACGATTTTTGAAGGGATATTGTCAAATGGTGAGATCTGGACAGCCCACGGGGGGTGTTAATCCCTGTGGTTTAGTTGTTCGGCGAGGAGATCGGGAGCTAAGAACGCGATGGTTATGCTAGTGTAGCACACGAAAATTACAATGAGACACAAGGACAAGGCGATTTTATACTGGTTCGGGCCTCCGGAGAGTAAAAACCTACGTCCAGTTCTTTGGTTTGTATTTCTTCGATCTCATGTGGTCTAGATTACAAGTGTTGGCTTGGAGGTGGTCCAGATTACAAGTGTTGGCTTGTCCCCGAGAGGATGCCCTTGCCCGCCTTATATTGGGCAATTAACAAGGGTCAGTGGACCGGAGTCCAGGTCGGTTACAACAGGGAAACCTGTGACGCCCCATGTTTTTAATTAACCCTAATCGTCGGTCAACCCGGCCGACAGTGGTCAAATCACGGTCAACCTGGGTCCTCGCCTCGAAAAACTCACCAACCAACTCTATTGAACCCTTTGGTCTAATGGACACACATGTGGGGCCAGCCCATGGTCAAAGACTTGGTCAAACCCCACTTAAACGCTAGTGTCCATAGATGTCTTTCGGAACTTTTGCCGCGTTCTCCAAAATTCACCTAAACACTTTAAAATCTACCTTTATGGAAGTTGTCCAACTTGTTGAGGGACACAACTTTCATGTAGATTGGTATTTCAAATTTTGAGTGGAAAAGCATGAAAAACTTGCCCAAAGGACAGTATCTCCTGATCATGGAAACAGAGTGACATTCAAAGTTGGCAACCTATTCCTGCAAAATCTATTGAGCAAAACCCCTTATAGTGTTTTTGAAAAAGGTAGAGGATAGCTAGATCTGAAACTTTCGTATTCAAAGTTTAGTGCAGTTTTATTCAAAAAAATTGAGTTTTTCGTGTTCAAACAAGTGGTCATCAAAATAAAGTGGGCAGAGCGCCGTCGCGCCGCGACGTCGTGCACGCCCGTGCGCCGCGCGTCGCCGACCGCGCGCCGCCGCCCTCGGCGTCCGCGCCGCACCCCCTCCCAAGGCCGCCCGCCGTCCCGGGCCGCGCCTTCCCCACGCGCCCGCGCCCCGAGGCTCCCCGGGAGTCCGCCCGGCCGCGCGCCGTCGTGTCCGCACCGTACCGGCTCGTTGCGTGCCGGCGGACGGCCCGGTCCGTCGGCGGCGCCCGCCGTACGCGCGTCGGCCGAGGCCGCGTGCCACGTCCGCATCTTCAAGGTCATGCTCTCTTCAGCGCGAGCGCGCCACCCTATTTAAACGGAGCGCCGTTCCCCCTCCTCGCGCTGCCACCACTGTCCGTCGCGCCATCCGCACCACCGCCGGTGAGCTCACCTCCCCGTCCATCCTCCAGTGCGCCCAAACCTCCTTGAACCTCCCCCCGGACCCGCAGAGGGACCTATTCGAGTCGCTTGTAGTCCAAGCCGAGCGCTTGCCGTCGCCAGGACCGAGCCGCCGCGGCCGCCACCACCGGCCATCGCCGTGCGCCTGCTCCGGCAACTCCTCCGCCCCAACTCCGGCCATCCCCAGGCCCTAGGTGGGCATGTGGTCGTGTCGTACCGCTTCCCTGACCGGGAGCACGGCCGGCTCGCCGGAGTTCAGCCGGTGCCACTGCCTCCCATGGCCGAGAGCCATATTGCGAGCCCCCATTTCTTTCCAGGGGCCTCAACGCAAAGTTACATCTTCAATAGTATACTCCATTTGCTGAAACTTGTAAAATGCGTAGAAATTTGTAGAAAATTCATAAAAATGCAAACTCAATTTTGTTGGATTCGTTGTGGAAAATACTATAACTTTTGTTATACTCAATAGTCCGATTCTTGATATTTTTAGCATGAAAAATAGGAATGTGAAAAACCTAGATCTGCCATAACTCAAAATCCATGAGTCCCCTGTATCCAGTTTTTGGATATGTTGTTGGTGATATTATGTCTAGCTCCTGTGCCAAAAACTGCACAATGTTATGAAGTAAATCCTTTTATATGAATTGTTTTCCATTTATGCAGAATCTGCCTAGATGATTTTTGTAGCTAAAAATATTTATGTTTTTGTGCCCAACTTATGCATGCTGTCTTGGTATGCCAAGATACATCTCTGGTGAATTGATCACAATTTTGGATTGAGCAGAAGTAATTATTCTTAATTTGTCCATGTTTTCCTTTGTAATTCAATGATGCAAGATCAGTAGTGATTCTAGGTGTGTTTGCTGATTTTCTAAGATGGTTTAGGACCAGTGAGCATGTGTGAAGAAGTTAGGAGCATTTAGATGCTTATTTATTTTTGTATGCATTTAACTTGAATCACTAACTAGCTTTTGTTATTTTTCAAGCAATTAATTTTCTAGCTCTCCAAGCCTTGCATGAGTGATCAGTGGTGCAGTATAGGTGTTGTGGTGCTTAAGAAACCCTTCTTTAAATTTTTAGTGATTTATTGTTTAATAAAAGTTGTAAAGGCCCTTATGGTGTAATGCTTTGATTAAGTTAGGAAAATACCTTTTAATTCGTTTCCCTTTTGTGAAGTGTTATCCAACTTAATCTAAGAAGCTAAGGATGCACCCTTGCTGTTGAAGGATTAAATTATGAATAATTATCCTTGTACACATCTTTACTAGTGAAAGGTAAAAGTATTAAACCTTCACATGAAATAACAAGTATAAAAGAAAACATTAATTCAAGTGTGTAATAAAAGAATGAAACACATATCAATAATAACCTTCATAAAAAGGAAATTAATAGTTAATTATTTGTTAAGGTGAATATGACCAATAGGAGTTGGATGAGATAAATAAGCTGTCACATCACCTGAACCCTGCATTGCATTCCGTGTAGATCTTCCTGACGGTGACTACTCGCTCATCCCGGAAGCCGAGGGAGGAGAAGCGGAAGCTACTCTGCAGTACGTGGAAGTACTCGACGACACCGAGGGTGCTCAAGCTAATCTTGCTGACGAAGGCAAGCCCCGGTGCATACTATGGATGCTTGTGCACTTAAGTTTAGGAGTTGTATGGAACCTTAGATGCATGATCCCTAGGTACCTGTGTCCTTACTAGTATGTTAGGTCGATAGCTGCTAAGCTGTAGGATCGTTACAAGTCGGGTGATGACGTCACTCGCGAGAATAGGTTCCTAGATAGGAATCTCAAGATCTCCTTAAATGGATTGCTCACGTGGTAAGAGCATGGGATGTGGATTCCGGTCCAATGGCTATCGTGGGTTAAGTGTTTGAACGTACTAAGCACTTGTTGGGAATGGGACCGGTAAGCCTAGTACCTTAATGAGACGACTAGGGATTTAACTGTCACTACTCTTGGGATGCGTCTCATGGCTAGCTACCGGTGGTGTATGGTGAGTCCGGGTGCCTCGCGGGGTATGTCGGATAGCCTGCACCAAAGACTGTGGCCTTTTATCCCGACCTAAGGATTTTTGGGAACCGTGTGGTGGTTGTCCTCGCGGGGGTGTAACACCTGTTTTTCCAAAGAAAACCAAGTGCAAACCTATATGCATGCCAGGATCAAGTTTCATGCATATAGAGACATAAGTGAATAACAGAAACAATATCACGTAAGAAAAAGGGTGATTATCAGAGTTTACGCTTAATCCTGTAAACGAAGGCACCAAACTTCACAAGCAGTCGACTGGGGGTTGCGTACGCCTAGAACCAACAACATCTTCACGAGACTTCAGAGTAGCTTCCTCCTTCTGAGCAACATTGTTTATAGCAAGGGTGAGCACTTGTCGTACTCAGCAAGTGTGGGGAAAAGAATGAATGCAAAGGCTTTATAGTGGACTGGCTCAAAGCATTTAGCATTTTAGTTGGTCAAATTTTATTAGCACCTGATTACTAATAAAGTATAAGTTTATACCAACCCACAATTAAGCATAAAGATAAGAGAAACGCCATAAGCATATGGCTAAGATAACCAGAAACCACAATTCAAGTCCATCTTCAAGTTCAATTAATCATGTGAGGGTCCAGGCCACTCTTGACAGTGAGCACGGCTAATCGATTATTTTACACTCTGCAGAGGTTGTACACTTTCACCACAAGTAGCGTAAAAGCTCCGAAGAACTTTGAACCCAACCATGCGATGCCGGCCAAGCACCATACCACACTACCGAGGTGTGGCTGCATAGGGACGCTACAAGGCCTTTACAAAAGTTCTCCAACAAGTAGTGACCCACAAGGTCCGGATCAGTTAGCAAGGTATAAAGTCCCCTAGCAGGTCGATACCCCACCATAAAAGAATAACTCACCCAACCCCCCGCTAGAGCGAGTCCATACCCCGCAAGACCACCGATCCCTTGTCCTTATCAGGTAAGATCACCCCAAGCTAAAGTTCCTAATTATTCAGCCAAGACCATTGCCCATTAGTTCTTGTGGTTGTACGGTTTTCCTGGGTGGTTCTCCATGTTCCAATTAATGCACAGTGATCTTGTATTAAAATTATCATAAAGGAACATAGAGCATAAAATGATAACCATGTTGATTAACACCAACCCAGTTGAGCAAACTAAGCAATATCTACCATCAAAATTAATTAAAAACCAGGTTCAAGATAACAGTCAAATGAGGCTAGTCATCCTTAATAGGAACCCATCAAAGTTAATGCAAAGCAATGCAATAGTGATTAATAAAGTTATTAGGACAAAAGATCAAGGACACACTTGCCTTTAACCACAGAGTAGTTGCTCAGAATGTCTTTAACTTCAAGCTCTTCAAACTTCTCGGACAACGTTCAATCTACTCGCATCAATCATCCAAGGCAAAACATCCGGAGCACACAAATTCTAGCAATCAAACACTCTAAATTCAAAACAGTACACCAATTATCATATAACGTACTGAAAAGCGTTGCAAAACTAATCTACGTGTCAAGATAAACACGTGAGCTAAAGGATTGCTAAAAATGGAAAAGAATTGAATAAGATACTGATTTTTTTTAAGATGAAAAGGAGATAGATAGTAACCATGGCAGCTTGCTGCGTGCATGCAGAAACACAGTCATTGCTAAGCATGATGTAGGCATGACATCATCAAGATACTTAAGCAATATAAATAATAACATGGCAAAGGAATTGATGTTCACCTATCTCCTCGCATGCATACAGTCGTGCATGGCCTTGTAACTTGCATCTTGCACTGACGGACAGGCAACAGCAGCGCGAAGCAATCGCAAGCTGCGGCAGCTAGCTCGACATGCAACATCAGGACATGGCCGCAGGCAAGACAGCGGCGACAAGGATGAACTCGGCCAGAGGAAAGCACTTGCTGGTGATGATGGCATGTGGCAACGACAGCGTTGGAGTTCTGGCGTGTTCGGGCTTCCCTAGCTTGCTTTGAACTGGAAGGCTAACTACGGCATGGCTGCCAAGAGACAGGAGGTGGCTTCAGCTCAGTCGTCAAGGAACAACAATGAGTTGTACGCAGCATGAACAAGATAGAAAACATAGGCGGGGAAGTGCAAGATGTGCAGGTCTTTCACTAGCTGCGACGATGTCCGGCAACGATGGGTGATCACTGATCAGCACAGAGTGGGCTAGCAGATCAAATAACTCGCCATGACAGGAAACAACTGGTGGAGAACAAAAACTAGATGAGTTATGGGTGTTCATTGATAGGCAAAGCTACAGATCATGAAAGATGAGGATCATCAGATGAAAAATGAAACGAGGAGAAGATTAGCGGCATGCTAGTATTCTCACCTAAAGCAAAATATGAACGACGGCTTCAGATCGATCTCGATAAGGATGGCGGCGGCGGAGATCCTGCTTCACATGGTGAAACGACGACAATGTCCGGCGCCTGCGACACTACGACTGATGATGGATGTGACGGCAGCTCTCCAAATTAGCCTCGAGGATGATGGCTGTCCGGTGGCCGGTGGGTCGACACGGCGTGTACACGCTCTCCTCATGCAGCAGCTCAGCAACGGAGAATCGAAACATCTGCTTCCCTTGGTGTTGTGGATCTCCCGACGAAGATGGTGTTGAGGCGGCGGCGACACTACGGCATGCTGCGAGGCGCTGTTTGCCAAAAGATAGATTGCTAGGCTTTTGACGAGGGTAGCGTCGGCGGAGGCAGCAGCTAGGGCGCGCGAGGGGCTCGGGTGCTCGCCCTTTATAGGCCAGAGGTAGCAGCGCTGACGTGGCACGCACGCAAGGAGGAGGCATCGACGTCTTGGCCGTGCACGACATCGATTGAAATTGAGATTATATCTTGCAGTCCGAACCACCTGAAGTTGGACCGTGTGGAGGAGACAACAGATTGCATGAAGACCTAGAGCTAGCGGGGGCTGCTCGAGTTGGAATAAAGGAAAGAATAGGCCCGGATTAAGAGAAGGAAATTTAATAGAGCATGGCTGTTTTGGGAGTATTTATGACTTCCAGCTGTAAAAGAAAAAAATATAGACTGAGGAACATTCATGAATGACCAGATTGTTTCGGCCATGATGATTGGGGATTTCAAATAAAATATTTGAATCTCGAGAGAAAGATTATAGAGTTTTCGAATAACATAGCTTTAGCTCTAGGAAAAAAATAAGGATAAATTCTAGAAAAACTGGGAAAATTCTCGAAAGGATTTCCGACAGCACCTAAACACATTTTGAAACCTTTAGCACTCAAGAAGCACCAAGATGCATCGGCATGAATGCAACACTCACAACTTTTTATTTGATTTAGAAAATCAAACAAGGGTTTTTTTCCTATACTATATTTTCCTGTAAAGAAAAATAACTGTTGGAAAAATTTTAAAAATTATGAGAAAGTTGTTGTTTAATTATTCTCTCTGTTCACATCCTGAAATTTCAGGGTGTGACAGGGGGCATCTCACCGTGTGTTTAGTTCTACCTTGCAAGGTTTTGAATCTATCGATTGTCGGCCTCTCACCGTTATCTGAGACTACTTACTCCACTAGCCATGAGATCCATAATGATGGAAGTTGATGAATTTTTATGCTTGATTAATTGTATGGTACAACCTTGTCTGTATTAGATGGCTAATTTAGTAAAGAAGAAACCCACTAGAACTTGTGCGAAAATCTTGAAAGTAAGGACATACTCTTTGCCACTTTTTAGCAAAAGAAACCTAGTGGCTAAAAGCCTTTCATGTCTAGAGTTGGTGAAGTAGTTATCACCGACGGGTAAGTCTTTCTAAGTATTAGTATACTCAGCCTTGCTATAATATGTTAATCCAGGTAATGCTTTCGGTGATGTGTGGCCCAGAGAGATCCCGCCCGGCTGGGAGCTGGAGTGGGTGGAGGAGGACGACTGAAGGCATCATGGCTGGCCTCCCGTGGTGTTCTCGCTTTCCGCTTAGTTGATTTCCGCTGTTTCGAAAACTCTGAACTACGTTGTTATGACAAAAACTTCGGTTTTTAATAATTAAACCCTTCAGGGTAAGATTTCGAATGTTAATTATGTTGTATCTCTGGACTCGCCTTCGTGTGAGTTTTAATGCATATATATTTCGATCCTTGTTGCTATATAAGTGATTTACCGGGCGTTAACCCAGCGACTAACAACAAGATGATACTTTATTACTGCTTAATACCAAAGTGGATTGGTATAGGCGGTAGTAGGGTATTTTCCTGGGCGGGTTGTCACAGTTGGCATTAGAGCAATTATATGCACCAAAGATTAATTAATTACCTTAATCACTGGTTTTTGAATAAAAATTGCCAAGATTGTTCGGTTTTCCAAAACACGTTGGTCCGTTAAGGATAAATTAGACTGAGAGGCCCTAGAGGGAATTTTTGGGTTCTTTCAGGTGGCTTATTAATCTATGGTTTATTTTGCTAACTCCCAGCATATTACTTTATGTCAGACTTACTTCTTGCACAACCAAACTAGATGAGCCACGTGTTTTATACGTGTGCTGTGCCGCATCACGGGAATTGCAAGGGTTGATGGAGTGATCCATTCCACGGATCCCATCTTCGCGTCTGGTTGTAAGTTGTGTGTCGCCACGTGTTTCATACGTGAGCATTCCGCATGTCGAGTATGCAAGGGAAGGATACACTCCATTCAAACGGATGGTGTCCGAGGTTGGACGCTGTCCATGCATCGTCTTAACGCATGGATGCCGTTTCTATAGTGAACGGTAATGTATGTGGACGCTTTCGTGACGTGCTGGCATGACAGGTTCGTTTTCTGCAGGTACATAATAATGCTTCGTTAGTCGCTACGCGAGCACTGTATAGCTCTCTACTAGATAATATAGGGAGAGATGAGTAAAAGCTTTGCCACCGGCACTAACTTCGATTTTGGCTTGATTGCCATGTGAGGTCGAATAGGACATCTTGCATGCATTCTAAAAATCGAAACAACTAAAATGGACCCAAAACAGAATTCCGTATGCTCTCTAAGGAAGATTTGTTAGTGTGTGCTTTTTGTAAAAAAATAGAGTATCTCTTATGCATAGGTGTTATGCTGCCAAAATTTTGTAAAAGCTTGTTCGTTTTGTGTTGTACCGCGTGCTAGGAATTAATTAAACCGGTATGCTAAAAACAAGTTACTCCTCGCAAGTCTATCTTTCGTTCGCAAATTTCGATCACAACTTCTTTCGGCTTGGCTTACACCTTTCTAAGCGTATCAAGACATTGCATCCTTCCACTTTGTTTCCTTGATCTAGCTCAACCTTTGAAAACCAAAAGTGTGTAAAAGAACCGTTGTAGTAGCTGGAAAACCTGGGGGAAATTTGTAGGGTTCTGGATTTTTGGTTATGAATTTTTATTCACAACTGCCAGAACTTCACCATTTGACATGCCGTTCTCTTTGAGACCTGACATGTGTTACATTTTTGTATAGATGGCTTTCCCCGTGTTTCACGAGTTCGACACTGACGGTACGATCAGTACCAACGGGTTGCACTGGGAGGGTTTTCCATGCCTTGCGTGGGAAGCACTCAGCGCTGCTAGATACACCACTCCACCGACTTACGAGGTGTTCAAGTTCGAGCGCTTGGGTGTTCCCCATTGCAGGGTGATCGTCACTGTACTGCCACACCCGGACCACACCGACTGGTTCGACTTGAGCTTTGTCTACTGGGGTTTTATTACCCACGAGACCGTCGAGTCAGCCGCTCTCCGAGTGTTGACGGACTTGTGTGACCACAACCCTACTGTGGTAGCTCTTTCTCCATTCGGGTTGTTCCCCGCTGTGAGTCCTCACGACCCGACATGGCATGACCGTATGGATCACCTACGGGGGCTGCTGTTGTTAGCTGAGCCGCTGGATGCCACTCAGACGTTGGCTCGATGTCTTAACATCGTCTTCACACTCCAGGGGCTACGTTACAACACCGCAGCGATTATCGGGCATCGTCTGGAGGCAGCTAGGCGGGATTGGCAGTAGCTATCAGCAGCCCACTAGTAGCTGAACTTTACACTTACTCAGATGCAGCAGGAGAATGACAGGCTGCGTGCCAGGAGATTCCAGTTAGAGTTAGAGAGAGGCGACCGCCTGCAGAGGATTGTAAATCTGGAGGCGGAAGTTCAAACCCTGGAGGAGAATGCCGATGCGTATGAGATTGAGAGGTTGACGCTACTGCAGAACATTGCCGACATGCAGCAGCAGGTAGAGGAGGCCGAGGTGCAGGTTGCAGCCCTACAGGCTATAGTGGCCTTACAGCCGCTACCTCCAGTACAGGCACACCCGGAGGAGCAGTAGGGTCTGTCTGGTTTGGATCAGACGAGCCAGGCTAGACCGCCGTTACCGACTCCACCAGATTCACCTGCGGGCAGTGGTGCTTCAGTGGGTAACTAGGATGACAGTGAACGACATCAAGAAGAAATGTGCTCCTTGGTGTCATTGTCGGGATGATTGTGGTAGACAGCTTAGGAGTATGTCGTCGTGCAATGCGATTGCATTGTAACTCAGTTGTATCATGATGTTTTCATGCTTGAGTATTGTAGTGTCTTTGGACCACTATCCATCGTGTTGTAATAAAGAATGGTTAAGCACTTTGTGTTTCGACTTGCGTTGTTATGATTCCACTGAGTTATTGAGACCTTGTGCGAGTTGTTTAACCAAGTGTGTCGAGTGTTACCATAACCGCTCTCGCCAACACTAAGCATTTTGCATGATAATGAGAGAACTACGAAGTTTTTTGTGAGTGCCGGGCAGTGGCCAAAGCGACTTGGAGATTGTTCGCACGTTACCTTCTCCGTACGCGCGAAATAGGAAAATTCACCACAAATTGAAGGCTAGTGTTGACGGATAAAAGATGTATCCCTCTACGATCCGCAAGCATACGGACCCCACACCTTTTTCACGAAGGGATTCCCAAGGTTCTTGTCAATCCGCGGAGCAAGGGGATTACAAGCGTTCGATCTACCTTTACACACTAGCTACTAAAACTATAACTACGATTAAACTAGAAAACAACTAAACTACACTAGAGAGAATGATCAAGATATCAAGATAAAAGACACTCGCCCACGGGTCTATGATACTAGATCATGCAATCGCTTAAAGACATGAAAACCAATCTAATCTATCGGGGTTATGACCACGGTTTCGCCCTTTCCCTCCTCTCGTACTGTCACTACGCGAAGGTATTCGTGACTAGACCTATGATGGACACGGCGTATTGAATGGATCCAAGGAAGCATTGGAGCTCTACTCCGTTTACGGCATGGTAGCTAACCTTAAGCATTAAAGTATGTTCAACACAAGATGATAGATAGACAATCCGACAAAGTATGATTACATCTCAAGATCGATTACAACCCATGGACGAATAAGGAGATTACCCCATCAAGGTGCTAGACATAGCACCGTTGATCATGGTTTCCCTTCCGACGGTGTCTTCCTTCTTCTCCACTTGTGGGTGCTTCCTTCGAGGTGCTTGATCTCCCTCCTGAGATCTCCCTCCTCTCTCTCTAGCTTGTGGATGGCCTTCTGGTGCGAATGGCTCTCCCCCTGTCGAATGGCGGTGCCTCCAGGGTTTTAGGGTTGAAGATCCTTCGGGTGCAGGAAAGGGGGGCCGAACCGACCCCCGGAGTGGGCTAGGCCGGCCGGCCTTTCGACCGACCCAGGCCCATCTCGGCCCGGTTCGGTCGCCCCTTCGCGCCCGTGGGTCCTCAAATGATTATGCACTTTGCCCCTCCACTTGCATGATTTTGACGATGTCATCCTAGCGTCCAAGATGGAGGTTCTCCGCGCATGAAGTTCAGTCTTTTACTCTTTAATCCCCGGGGGTGTTCCTCGTAGCACTTCGGTCCTTGCCACCATTGGAAGTGATTTCATCAAGCTCATGAACACGAACAAGACTCCGTAAATGCTCCTTTGAACTTGTTGCGAATCCGTCCTTTATGTCCATATTTTCCTACATAAACACAACACTTCCAAATGCATGCACATAGATGAACTTGTTATATGATTAGTGTGCCTAGTGGCGGGTTAGTTCCATAATCAAATCCAAACCAAAGTGTAATGAACATGCTTGGTGTACCAAAATACACCGTCAACGGCTAGCTCGAGGGACTCGAGTTATCGTATCTTCTAACTATGTTGAAGAATGATTTTATGAATCTTATTTTGGTTACATGGTATCTTTCGACCGTTGTTGTCATCATCATATGAATGCGAATGAGCTATGGTTATGCATGATTGTACTTGTCATCATTTCTAAGTAAGATTTTGTTTATGTGTCTAACAATGCTCGCATTTCGGATGGTGGGAACCACGCGCGGCTCTCCCAACGGGTTCGGAGCGAACGGTAGCGGTGACTTGCCACCACCACCACCCATCGAGGATTTTTATGATTTTTCAAACAAAATTCCTGCAACAAGTATTAGACAAAAACCTTTCTCCATGCTCTCTCAAGTCACTGATATGAGGTGGTTATCCTAAACCAATTTTATAAAACTCTCACCTCCCATAAATCTCTCATATAGCATGTAAAGTGGAGCTATAGGTAGGGCTAGCGTAATCAACACAAGTATTGTCAAACTAAGAACTTCCTCTAATGGTTGTTTACCTTTCAAAGCCAATAATCATGAGAATTAACAATATGTAGGGATATCAAGGATGAGAAGATTTAGAATGGTGGACATGTGCAAGGGCAAAAGCAATATGACTACGAGGCCCCGATGACGTCCTCATTGTCGATTGCACATGGTTGGAGAAAGAGTGAAAGTTCCGTCTCTCAACAACGTGACATCCTTCCTTGCACTTTTATTATTTTTTCTTTAGCTTGATTCATCCCTCTCATATCCTTCTTGCCACTCCTCTTTTCTCTTCCTCTTCTTTTTCATTCTCATATTTTTCTCTTTCTTTCTTTCTTCTCCATACTCATACTTTTCTCTTTATTTTTCCATCTCTTGACAACTTTTCAAAGCTCTCAACTCCTCTCTTTCTTGCATGCATGCAATCTGAAATTTTAAATAAATCATGCTAGAGACGAGACGAAACTTTTGAAAGTAGGTTGTGTTCAAGGAATGCGATGTACAAAAGAGATGTATATGGTTTGGTATGGAATTCGGCGATGTACGGGACTTCCAATGTGAAAGTCACGTTACCGAATGCATGACGAGGCTAGCAACAAAAGATAAGCACAAGAACATGATCATTGCTCGAAATTAAAACTCCCAAGAGAGAAGGATCCTAGCCTAACTCATCGTGCTAATCACACTTACGGTGGATCGAAAAAATAAATTGGCTTTGTATAGGATTTTTTTATTACTCTCAACTTGGAAAAAGAGGTTTTGCTAACCTTTATTACAAGTTTTTTTAGATAATTTGCAGAACTGAAATCCTCTAACTTTTAGCATTGAACATAACACACCTAACATGTGAAGCTCAAGATCGAAGTGCGGTATAGGTACTTTAAGTAGTAGAAATTCCACTAAGCGCCACAAGAACGTTTTTCGAACCACACACTTATGTTCATATATCAAGAATCAAAGATAAACAAACAAGTGAATAAAGATAAGCATCACACAAGACACAAAATATATAAAGACTCTTTTTATTTGATTTTCTTTGACTCAACACTAATTTAAGACACTTCAAACTTGCACAAATTTAAAAACACACTCGAAAACTAAGACTCTTTAAACTCTAAGATTCTCTCGAAGATCAAACCGAACCTAAACTTGAAGCTCAAAAGCTAAGGATAGCTAGCTAGCTCTCCCCCACGCTAAAAACATACGACGTCCTCGTCGTATCTTACAAAATTCCTAAGGGGAAACTAGACCTAGTGGTACTTCCCGCAACTATTGCACCACTTGCCTCTCATGTTCCCGACCATGCCAAAAAGTTTGCGCACGTTGCGGTTAAGGAACTTGTAGTCGTCTTCAACTACGCGCTCCAAATCCTCCATATGCTGCCTTATCGCCTCCATGGCTTGGAAACATTCATTGACCGTTGCGTAGAGATCCGCGATGGAGTGACGGCAAGCCGCAAAACACATCGGATGCAATCCGAACGGGTCGTCATTGCCATCGTCTCCGCCATCATCGCCACCACCATTGTCGTCGCCGCCGTTGTCGCCGCCACCATTGTCGTCGCCGCCGTCGTCGCCGCCGTTGGGGCCTTCGGGAGCCTTCTCCTTGGGCACCTCATCCCAAATGTAAAGATCGTTATCATCTCTTCCGGCGGCCGCCCACGAGCTCGGGCTACGTTCGTCGGAGTAGTCGCTACCCCCATAGTCCTTAGGCTCGGGCGACACCTCCTTGTAGTCCTTCCACTTCATGCCTTGGATGCGTGCCGACCTTCGAACGGGCGTAGGGACCTTCTCTCCTTCGACGGGGTTGCGAGATGCAATAGCTCCGGCCGGGACACGCCCTCCGCAACGGATGCGGGTGGTCCTCTTCATCTCGACAAGTAGCTTGAGCTCGCATCGCTTCGCCTCCTCCATCGATGGCTCCTTGGCTTCTTGCTTCAACTCTAAGCTCCTCGGGGACACAATGGCTTTTACGTGGGTGCAAAATATTTCTTCAAGGGATTGATTCCCGAGCTCTCAATTCTCGCCAAATAAATAGTCCGAAGAGAAAAACCCTAGGAACCTCATTTTACTTTTTTAAACTTCCCTTAAAATTTTCTCGACCGAAGAAGGAAGTCGAAAAGGAGTAATTCGGGCAAAAACCGGATCGACCGCCGCCGGGACCCACCCGGGGCCGGCCGGACCGGGCCGGACGGCCCACCCCCGTCTCGGGGGCCGGGCCGGTCCGGTTTTTCATGCACCGCCCTTTTTTCGCCTCCTTAGCCCATGGGAAAAAGTTGACCCAGTAAATATTCATGAGAAACTCTAGAAAATTAAAAGAAAAACTATTTACAGAAATCAATGCCTTGTTTTTCGTCCTAGGAGGGACGTTCGGGCTCTTCTTCCATGGTGAAGACATCAACATGGTGAAGAGGCACAACGTCGGGTTCATAGTAAACATTAAGTCGTTGACCATTCACCATAAATTGATCGCCTTTTATACCTATAATGGTTACCGCTCCGTTGGAGAGCACCGAATGCACAACATAAGTTCCGTCCCACTTGCTTTGCAATTTCCCCTTTCCGAAGGTTTTAAACCTCGAATTATAGAGGAGGACCTTATCTCCTTCTTTAAACTCTTTCTTTTTCAATATTTTATCATACCACCTTCCCGATTCTCTCTTTGTATATGCTTGTATTTTCATACGCCTTCAACCTTATCTCCTCTAGCTCGCTTATTTGAATTCTTCGTTTCACCACCGCGGCTTTATGTTGCAACTCAACCGAAAGGTGGCAAGCTTTTCCATAGACGAATTGATAAGGGGTCATACCTATCGGTGTCTTGAACGTCGTTCGATAAGCCCATAAAGCTTCGTCTAATTTCTTTGACCAATCTTTGCCTCCCTTCTCTATGGTTTTGTTGAGGATGCTTTTTAATTGCCTATTTGATGTTTCCGCTTGTCCGTTGGTTTGTGGGTGATAGGCCGTAGAGACCCTATGTTCAATCCCCAACTTGGATAAGTACTTTTTGAAATTCTTCCCGGTGAAGTGAGTTCCTCCATCGCTTATCAAGATTCTCGTTGTACCGAAACGAGGAAAAATCACGTTCTTGATCATAGTAATGGACTCCTCCGTGGAAGCTTTACGACATGGCATAGCCTCGTACCCATTTGGATACATAATCAACCATGACTAGAATATACTCATATCCTCATGAGTTTTTGAAAGGCCCCATGAAGTCTATACCCCATACATCGAATAAGTCAATTTGTAGATTGTATTTCAAGGGCATAGAATTTCTTTGAGAGATGTTTCCGGTTGTTTGGCATTCGGGGCATGATGAAACATATCTTTTAATATCTTCATGCATCTCCGGCCAATAAAATCCGCTCGACCATACTTTTGCTTGGATTCGAAAATGGCTATAGTGTCTACCGTACTCCACCGAGTGGTACTTCCTCGTAATTTCTACCCTCTCTTCTCTTGGCACGCATCTTCTCATGACTCCATCATTGCCAAGTTTGAAGAGGTATGGTGCATCCCAAAAGTACTTCTTACTTTCGGAGATTATCTTCTTTTGGGAGTTTTTATCTAGATAATCGAGAGGCATCTTCGTAATCGCTCGAATGATATCAATCATCCAAGTGTCTTTATCCAAGACTCGATAGAGGTGGTCATCTCTCATCTTATCTTCTATGGGCTCTTTATCATCTTGTCCATGATTCATCCTAGACAAATGATCACCACAACATTCTCCACCCCCTTTTTATCACGAATTTCAACATCAAATTCTTGGAGATGAAGGATCCAACGAATCAATCGTGGTTTAGCTCCCTTCTTAGCCAAGAGATACTTGATGGCTGCGTGATCGGTGTAAACAATGGCCTTCGAGTTCACGATGTAAGATCTGAAATTTTCGAAAGCGAACACCACCGCTAGCAACTCCTTTTCCGTAGTGGCATAGTTTAATTGTGCCCCATTAAGAGTTTTGCTAGCGTAGTAAACGGAGTGAACTCGGCCTTCCTTTCTTTAACCCAAAATCGCGCCTACGACGTAGTCACTTGCGTCACACATGATCTCGAAAGGTTGGCTCCAATCCGGAGGTTAAATAACGGGAGCACTCACCAACACGCTTTTCAAGGTCCGAATGCTGCTAGGCACTTCTCATCAAAGTCAAAAGTCACATCCTTTTGAAGGAGATGCGTTAAAGGCTTAGTGATCTTTGAGAAGTCCTTAATAAATCTTCTATAAAATCCGGCATGGCCTAGAAAGCTCCTTAAGGACTTAACATCCGTCGGAGGTGGGAGTTGCTCAACCGTCTCTACCTTAGCCTTGTCCACTTCAATGCCTCTCTCGGATATAACATGTCCGAGCACTATGCCTTGCCTAACCATGAAGTGGCACGTTTCCCAATTTAACACCAAGTCTACCTCCGCACACCTCGTGAGCATCTTATCCAAGTCTCGCCAAGCAATCCACGAACATCTTCCCATAAATGAAAAAATCATCCATGAACACCTCGACAATTTCTTCGACGAATTCCGAGAATACGGCCATCATGCAATGTTGAAAAGAGGTCGGAGCGTTGCATAGACCGAAGGGCATTCTTCTATATGCAAATGTTCCATAAGGGCATGTAAACGTTGTTTTGTGTTGATCGTCCGGGTGAATGGAAATTTGCATGAACCCCGAGTATCCATCGAGAAAGCAAAAAAAAGTGTGGTTCGCTAATCTCTCGAGCATCTCGTCAATGAACGGTAGGGGAAGTGATCTTTCTTCGTCGCTTTGTTAAGCTTACGATAATCGATACACATCCGCCACCCAGTCACGGTTCTTTGCGGTATCAACTCGTTCTTCTCATTCTTCACCATAGTTAAACCTCCTTTCATTGGTACACAATGTACCGGGCTCACCCACTCGCTATGCGGAACCGGGTAGATGATTCCGGCATCAAGCAACTTGATGACCTCTTTCTTTACTACCTCTCGCATGGCATGAGTTAGCCTCCTTTGGCGGTCCACTACGGGCTTACATTGGTCTTCCATTGGTATACGATGAGTGCAAAAGGCTGGGCTAATACCTTTGAGATCATTAATCGAATATCCAATCACCTTCCTATACTTTTTCAATAAAATCAGCAACTTCTCATTTTCTTCGAGACTCAACTCATCGCTCACAATGACCGGATAAGTCTTGTCCGGGCCCAAAAATTCATAATTTAATCCTTTGGGAAAAGGTTTAAGGTCTACCTCGGGCACTTGTGGCTCCTCGGGTTTTATTTCTCTTATGTCCTCAAATTTTCCTTCCTCCACGCTTCCATCATGTGGTTCTAAGCCTTTTGTTGCTTCTTCTAGTTCTTCATCTTGTTGATTACTAATTTGATTTTCCATCGCTCTTTGCAGCGGATCTCTAAGGGTTTCAACAAAACAAAGACTATCTATCTCCTCTACTTCTTCTTCGAGAGGAAAGGGTGTAGGGTGTTTAGAAACGCGAAGAAAATTATATGTGTACTTTGTTCCATTAAGGTTCATTGTTACTTTGCCTTCTCCGGCATCCAACACGGCATCAACCAACTTAAGAAAGGGTCTACCTAGGATTATGTGATCATGATTACTATGGTAAGCATCAATAACAAAGAAATCGGTTGGTATACATTTTCCAGAGATTTTTACTTTCATATTGCAAGCAATACCTAGAGGTTTAATAGTTCTACCATCTCCCATAATTAATTTTGTTGATGTTAAAGCTAAGTCTAGGTTGTGGTCTTGAACTTTATCGTAAATTTTAGAAGATGGGACACTTACTTGGGCTTCGATGTCGCATAAAGCTTTGCATTGAACTCCGTTGATCTCGCAACTCAAGCATGGTGCCATCTTCTCTTCTTCTTCGGATCCTATCGCGTAAATTTCGGCAAGGCGAGCGCATGGTGATGCTTCGAGCTTGATCCCCATGATTCTCTTCACCTCGGCTATGTGTTCCGCATCCACTTCATCATCTCCAAAGAGCTTTTGAAAGATCTCACCGGTGGTTTCAAGGTTGTATGAATCTTCCGCTTTCTTTTCGGTGGGAAATCCACTTCTAATGCTCTCGCCATCCCCTTTTGATTAGGGAACGGTCTTCTCTTGTCGAATACTTCTCCGTAATCGATAGGAACCCAATCCATTGGTTCAAACTTCCTTAGTGACTTCACGCTTGACATGCTTCTCTTGTTTGTTTCATTCGATGCGGCGAAGTCAACGCTCGGGGTAGTTCTTGACTTGATGTGTTCTTCTTCAAGCTTTTCCGAGATTGGTTCCTCTTTTGTGCCTTCTCGGGGTTGCCTCTTTAGAAAATGCAGCACACTTCTTCTTCCTTGAATTATATTTCGGCTCTTCCGCAAGTCTTGTTTCCCAATCTCTTCGCATGGCAGCCGCTTTACTAATTTTTTGTAGAAGTTGGGCGGCTTCCGTGAGTGTTTTCTCCATGAGATCCCCACCTCGCACACATTTGGACGTGTTGCATGCAACTTGGTCCTTGTTCGATCAACTCATTAAACCTATTCCAAGCTTGGTCTATCCCTTCCTCTTCTTGCGTGAAAGTGATCACTTGCCTCCTTAGATGTTGGACCTTGCTAATTGGAAAGAACTTCTCGAAAAACTTCTTTGTCAACTTGTTCCAATTGCCTTCAACTTCAAAGGACGCAAACGAGTACCATGTCTTTGCATTGCCGGCAAGTGAGTAGGGAAAGAGATTCCATTTGAACCATTCATCGGGAACTCCTTCTTGACGCACCGTGTTGCATAGCATCGTGAAATGCCTTATCCGTCTATATGGGTTCTCCGTAACCATCCCTTCGAATGGGTTTGCCGCCACCATCTTGATGATCTTGGATTTAATTTCATACTTGGTCGCTTCGAGCTTTGAATCCGACTCTTGTACTTTTATGTCTTCACATCAAGGGCTAGCGTAACCCCTTAGTGATTTCTCCGGTTCTTCCACGGGTTGATTAATGAACACCATCTAGACAATAAGATAAAAACAAAAACAAAAACAAAAACAAAACAAAGTGGTTTTCTAGATAATATGTGTTAGATATAGCAAACAAAAGATAAACTAAATATAAAACTAAGTTAAATGCAAATCAAACGATGTAAACTAGCTTGCTCCCCGACAACGGTGCCGAAAAAGGGGCTTGTTGACGGATAAAAGATGTATGACCCCACACCTTTTTCACCACGGGATTCCCAAGGTTCTTGTCAATTCGCGGAGCAAGGGGATTACAAGCGTTCGATCTACCTTTACACACTAGCTACTAAAACTCTAACTACGATTAAACTAGAAAACAACTAAACTACACTAGAGAGAATGATCAAGATATCAAGATAAAAGACACTCGCCCACGGGTCTATGATACTAGATCATGCAATCGCTTAAAGACATGAAAACCAATCTAATCTATCGGGGTTATGACCACGGTTTCGCCCTTTCCCTCCTCTCGTACTGTCACTACGCGAAGGTATTCGTGACTAGACCTATGATGGACACGGCGTATTGAATGGATCCAAGGAAGCATTGGAGCTCTACTCCGTTTACGGCATGGTAGCTAACCTTAAGCATTAAAGTATGTTCAACACAAGATGATAGATAGACAATCCGACAAAGTATGATTACATCTCAAGATCGATTACAACCCATGGACGAATGAGGATATTACCCCATCAAGGTGCTAGACATAGCACCGTTGATCATGGTTTCCCTTCCGACGGTGTCTTCCTTCTTCTCCACTTGTGGGTGCTTCCTTCGAGGTGGTTGATCTCCCTCCCGAGATCTCCCTCCTCTCTCTCTAGCTTGTGGATGGCCTCCGGTGTGAATGGCTCTCCCCCTATCGAATGGAGGTGCCTCCGGGGTTTTAGGGTTGAAGATCCTTCGGGTCCAAGGAAAGGGGGGCAAACCGACCCCCGGAGTGGGCCGGGCCGGCCGGCTGGGCCGACCGGCCCAGGCCCATCTCGGCCCGGTTTGGTCGCCCCTTCACTCCCATGGGTCCTCGGCGATTATGCACTTTTCCCCCTCCACTTGCATGATTTTGACGATGTCATCCTCGCGTCCAAGATGGATGTTCTCCACGCATGAAGTTCGGTCTTTTACGCTTCAATCCCCCGGGTGTTCCTCGTAGCACTTCGGTCCTTGCCACCACTGGAAGTGATTTCATCAAGCTCATGAACACGAACAAGACTTCCTTAATTGCTCCTTTGAACTTGTTGTGAATCCGTCCTTTATGTCCATGTTTTCATACATAAACACAACACTTCCAAATCCATGCACAAAAATGAACTTGTTATATGATAAGTGTGCCTAGTGGCGGGTTAATTCCATAAACAATTCCAGACCAAAGTTTAATGAACATGTTTGGTGTACCAAAATACACCGCCAACGGCTAGATCGGGGGACTCGAGTTCTCGTATCTTCTAACTATGTTGAAGAATGATTATATGAATCTTATTTTGGTTACATGATATCTTTTGACTGTTGCTGTCATCATCATATGAATGCAAATGAGCTATGGTTACGCAAGATTGCACTTGTCATCATTTCTGAGTAAGATTTTGGCTATGTGTCTAACAAGGCTTGCATTTCAGATGGTGGGAACCACGCATAGCTCTCCCAACGGGTTCGGAGCGAACGGTAGCGGTGACTTGCCGCCACCACCGCCCATGACACCATCGGAGGTCTTCACCGCCACGCAAACCGAGGTGCTGCGCCAGATCTTGCAGATGCAGCAGCAGATCGCTCAGCAGATGAACCGAGGTCTGCCACACGGGGCCAATCATGAGGGGCCTAATCAGGTCACCACGTACACTCAGTTCATCGGGATGAAGCCACCGACCTTTTCCAAGGCGGAAGACTCCCTGGAAGCTGAGGCTTGGATCAAGGCCATCGCAAAATTCTCTACCTTTGTGATGCCTTGCTCCGAGGAGAACAAAGCCAACTTTGCAGCTCTGCAACTACGAGGAGAAGCTTTAATGTGGTGGGACCATTTCAAGTCCATGCAGCGAGGGCGTGCTGTAACTTGGGATGATTTCAAGCAAGCCTTCAAGAGCCATCACATCCCCAAGGGTTTAATGGATAGAAAGATGAGGGAGTTGTTGGCCCTTAGGCAGGGGTCTGATACGGTGTACCGTTACGCCCAGAAGTTTAACAGCTTGTGCCAATATGGTGGGCATTATGTAGACACTGATGCAAAGAAAATGGAGAGGTTCTGTGATGGGCTATATGGCAAGTTATACGAGCGACTAAAGTTCCTTGAGCCAGAAAATTTCCATGAGCTTGTGAACAAGGCTATCTCTCAAGAGGATGCCATGAAAAAGGCCCACAGGGACAAGAAGAGGCCGTCTGGTTTTGCTCCGGGAAGCGGGACTAATAAGAAGTTTCGCTTTGTGAAAAAGAATGTTCCAAACCCATCCTAGCAATCTTCAACTGGACGCTGGACGATGAAGCCATCCCAAAGCAAACCTTCAAGGAACTTCCAGTTCCGAAATGCTCAACAGCAGGCTCCAAAGCCTAATGCACCTCCTCACAACGTTGGTGATCTTCGTTTCTTCAACTGTGGTCAACCAGGGCATTACATTAGCGATTGCCCCAAACCCAAGCAGATCAAGCCCAACCCACCGAATCAAGGTGCAGGGAACAAGCCTGCCACTCCGGCTAAAAAGCCTGTGGTGCAAGTACGCCAAGGCAAGCTGAACTTCACCACCATGAGTGACATTCCAGAGGGAGCTTCTGTGCTCACGGGTACATTCTCTATCAACGATACTCCCGTTAAGATTTTATTTGATTCGTAGGCTACCCATAGTTTCATAAGTGAAAAACTGATAAGCAGTTTAAAGGGTTCTCATACCAATTTCGCTTACAAGATAATTACTCCGGGAGGGAAAATCACCTCTGATATCTTAATCCATGGAGTATGTTTGGGATTGGGTAGTAAAATCTTTCCAACAAACCTTATCGCCATAAGCTTGGCAGGTATGGATGTTATCTTGGGAATGGATTGGATGACCCAACATAAGGTGGTTCTAGATATATCAGATAGGGTTGTAGAGATCAATTCACCTACGGTCGGGCACACTACCTTGTACCTACCTTTCAAGGACAGTACCGACTCTTGTGCCTATGTGATCATTATCTCCCCTCTTGATGAAATCCCAGTAGTGTGTGAGTATTTGGATGTTTTTCCTGATGAGTTGCCTGGTATGCCGCCAGACAGGGATGTTGAGTTTGTGATTGAACTCCAACTGGGTACTGCACCCATTTCTAAACGACCTTATCGTATGCCTCCGAAAGAATTAGCCGAACTGAAAAATCAACTCCAGGAGCTGCTAGATAAGGGTTATATTCGCTCGAGCTCTTCTCCTTGGGGTTGCCCCGCTCTCTTTGTCAAGAAGAAAGATGGTAGCTTGAGGCTGTGTATGGATTACCGAACGCTCAATGCAGTGACCATCAAGAACAAATATCCTCTTCCCCGAATCGATGTTCTTTTTGATCAACTGGCTGGAGCCAGAGTTTTCTCCAAGATCGACCTTTCGTTCTGGTTACCATCAAATCAAAATTCGACCTGGTGACATTCCTAAAACTGCCTTCTCCACTCGTTATGGTCTTTACGAGTTCATGGTAATGTCCTTTGGTCTCACGAATGCCCCAGCCTACTTCATGTACCTCATGAACTCTGTGTTCATGACGGAGCTCGACAAATTCGTAGTGGTCTTTATCGATGATATCCTTATCTATTCCAAAAAACAAGAAGGAGCATGCTAAACATCTCTGAATTGTCCTTCAGCGTTTGCGAGATCGCAAGCTTTATGCTAAGTTTTGCCAAATGTGAAATTTGGTTGAAGAGTGTGAAATTCTTGGGGCACACTATTCCCAAGATGGTATCTCCGTAGATCCTAGCAAAGTCCAAGAGGTGATGGATTGGAAACCACCCAAGTCCGTACACTAGATCCGCAGTTTCTTAGGGTTGGCGGGATACTACCGTCGATTCATTCCAGACTTCTCTAAAATCGCGAAACCTATGACCGAACTGCTCAATAAAGGAGTAAAATTCGTGTGGAGCGAAGCATGTGAGAAAGATTTCCACACTTTGAGGAAACACTTGACTTCAGCCCCAATGCTAGTGCAACCGGATAATTCCAAACCTTTTGAAGTTTTCTGTGATGCGTCAGGCACGGGTCTCGGCTGTGTTCTTATGCAAGAAGGCCGAGTCATTGCCTATGCTTCATGGGCACTTCGACCTCATGAGATCAATTATCCTACCCATGATCTTGAGTTAGCTGCTATTGTCCATGCTCTTAAGATATGGAGACACTATCTGATGGGTAATTGTTGTAACATCTTCACTGATCACAAGAGTCTCAAATACATCTTTACTCAGTCAGAATTGAATATGAGGCAAAGGAGATGGCTTGAGTTGATTAAGGATTATGACCTAGAAGTGCATTATCACCCTGGAAAGGCGAATGTCGTTGCGGACGCTCTTAGCCGCAAAGTTCACTGCAATCATTTAGAGTTGGAGCCAGTTAGTGAACTATTATGTGAAGATATGAGAAGGCTCAAGTTAGAAGTGGTACAACAAGGAAATCTTTATGCCTTGGCTGCGGAATCAAATCTTTACGATAGGATTGTCACTGCTCAACGTAATGATGAAGACTTACAAATCATCAAACAGAAATTAGCAGAGGGAGATCCCAAGTATACTTGTTTCCAGAAGGATCACCAGGATGTGATCTGGTTTGGAAAACGCCTTGTGGTTCCTGTTGATCTTGAAGTTAAGAAAATCATCCTCGATGCGGATCACAAGTCCAAATTTTCTATTCATCCCGGCAGTACCAAGATGTACCAAGACTTGAAGCACAAAATCTGGTGGTCCAACATGAAAGTGGATATAGCCAAGTATGTAGCCGAGTGCGATACTTGCCACCGGATGAAAGCAAACCATTTGAATCGGTAGGTGTACTCCAACCCCTGTTGATACCCATGTGGAAGTGGGATGACATTAGTATGGATTTCATTGTGGGTTTACCCCTGACGGCTAGAAAGAAAGATACTATTTGTGTGATCGTGGACAGACTCACCAAGACCACTCATTTTATTGCAGTGCATACCACTTATTCAGTGCAGCAATATGCAGAGTTATACATGGACCAAATAGTCCGTTTGCATGAAATTCTGAAGACTATAATCTCTGACAGAGGAACTCAGTTTGTAGCTCGCTTCTGGGAGCAGTTACATGAGTGCCTAGGAACCAAGTTAATTCGCAGTTCGAGTTATCATCCGCAGACCGATGGTCAGACATAGAGGATAAATCAGATTTTGGAAGACATGCTATGAGCTAGAATCTTACACTTTGAGAAGAGTTGGGACAAGTGTTTATCCTTGGCAGAATTCTCCTACAACAATAGTTATCAAGCTAGTTTGAAAATGGCACCGTTCGATGCTCTTTACGGACGAAGATGTCGCACTCCATTGAACTG
This sequence comes from Cenchrus americanus, assembly GCA_947561735.1. Classification (NCBI taxonomy): domain Eukaryota; kingdom Viridiplantae; phylum Streptophyta; class Magnoliopsida; order Poales; family Poaceae; genus Cenchrus; species Cenchrus americanus. Next base: position 194,107,021 of record OX387241.1, read on the forward strand.
GTCGGAAACTGGAGAAAGGACACTCTTTGGTCCGGACTTAGTTAAGGATGCCGAAGAAAAGGTGCGAGTAATAAGGGAGAATTTGAAGATGGCTCAGATGAGGCAAAAGAGTTACCATGATAAGGGAACCGCACCCCGACACTTTGAAGTGGGAGATTACGTGTATCTAAAGGTTCCCCCCACCAAAGGTGTGCAAAGGTTCGGTGTCAAAGAAAAATTAGCTCCACGCTACATTGGACCTTATGAAGTCATAGAATTATGTGGGCCAGTGGCTTATCGTATCCAATTACCTGAACGGTTTTCCGCAGTCCACAATGTGTTTCATGTGACTCAATTGAAGAAGGGAATGCCTGTGCCAGAAAACGAAGTAATCACAGAAGCGAATGCTTGGATTGAGCCAGATTACCCATTAAAAGTATTAGACCAAAAAGAGTGAAAAACCCGAAGGCAAACAATACGAATGTACAAGATACAATGGAGTCATCACACGGAAGAAGAAGCAACTTGGGAGACGGAAGAATATCTCAACGCCAAGTATCTGAGATTCCTGAAATCTCGTAACTGTGAGTTCTCCTTTCCATCTTATTGTTCTTAAGTTGAATCTCAGGACGAGATTCCGTTTAAGGGGGGTAGGCTGTGACGCCCCAGGTTTTTAATTAACCCTAATCGTCGGTCAACCCGGCCGACAGTGGTCAAATCACGGTCAACCTGGGACCTCGCCTCGAAAAACTCACCAACCAACTCTATTGAACCCTTTGGTCTAATGGACACACATGTGGGGCCAACCCATGGTCAAAGACTTGGTCAAACCCCACTTAAACGCTAGTGTCCATAGATGTCTTTCGGAACTTTTGCCGCGTTCTCCAAAATTCACCTAAACACTTCAAAATCTACCTTTATGGAAGTTGTCCAGCTTGTTGAGGGACACAACTTTCATGTAGATTGGCATTTCAAATTTTGAGTGGAAAAGCATGAAAAACTTGCCCAAAGGACAGTATCTCCTGTTCATGGAAACCGAGTGACATTCAAAGTTGGAAACCTATTCCTGCAAAATCTATTGAGAAAAACCCCATATAGTCTTTTTGAAAAAGGTAGAGAATAGCTAGATCTGCAACTTTCGTATTCAAAGTTTAGTGTAATTTTATTCAAAAAAATTGAGTTTTTCGTGTTCAAACAATTGCTCTTCAAAATAAAGTGGGCAGAGCGCTGTCGCGCCGTGACGTCGCGCACGCCCGTGCGCCGCGCGCGTCGCCGACCGCGCGCCGCCGCCCTCGGCGTCCGCGCCGCACCCCGCCCAAGGCCGCCCGCCGTCCCCGGGCCGTGCCTTCCCCACGCGCCCGCGCCCCGAGGCTCCCCGGGAGTCCGCCCGGGCCGCGCGCCATCGTGTCCGCGCCGTACGGCTCGGTGCGCGCGCGGCGGCCCCGTCGGTCCGTCGGCGGCGCCCGCCATACGCGCGCCGGCCGAGGCCGCCGTGCCACGGCCGCATCTTCAAGGTCATGCCCTCGTCAGCGCGAGCGAGCCGCCCTATTTAAACCTAGTGTCGTTCCCCTCCTCGCGCCGCCACCACTGTCTGTCGTGCCATCCGCGCCGCCGCCGGTGAGCTCACCTCCCCGTCCATCCTCCAGTGTGCCCAAACCTCCTTGAACCTCCCCTGGACCCAGTAGGACCTATTCGAGTCGCTTGTAGTTCAAGCCGAGCGCTTGCCGTCGCCAGTACTGAGCCGCCACGGCCGCCATCGCCGGCCATCGCCGTGCACCCGCTCCGGCAGCTCCTCCGCCCCAACTCCGGCCATCCCCAGGCCCTAGGTGAGCATGTGGCCATGCCCCACCGCTTCCCCAACCGGGAGCGCGGCCGGCTCGCCGGTATTCGGCCAGCGCTGCCGCCTCCCATGGCCGAGGGCCACATTGCGATCCCCCATTTCTTTCCAGGGGCCTCAGCGCAAAGTTACATCTTCAATAGTATACTCCATTTGTTGAAACTTGTAAAATGTGTAGAAATTCGTAGAAACTTCAGACAAATTCAAACTCAATTTTGTTGGATTCGTTGTGGAAAATACTACAACTTTTGTTATACTCGCATAGTCTGATTCTTGATATTTTTAGCATGAAAAATAGGAATGTGAAAAACCTAGATCTGCCATAACTCAAAATCCATGAGTCCCCTGTATCCAATTTTTAAATATGTTGTGTGTGATGTTATGACTAGCTCCTGTGCCAAAAATTGCACAAAGTTATGAAGTAAAGCTTTTTATATGAATTGTTTTCCATTTATGCAGAATCTGCCTAGATGATTTTGTAGCTAAAAATATTTATGTTTTTGTGCCCAACTTGTGCATGCTGTTTTGTTATGCCAAGATACATCTCTGGTGAATTGATCACAATTTTTGATTGAGCAGAAGTAATTATTCTTAATTTGTGCATGTTTTCCTTTGTAATTCAATGATGCAAGATCAGTAGTGATTCTAGGTGTGTTTTCTGGTTTTCTAAGATGGTTTAGGACCAGAGAGCATGTGTGAAGAAGTTATTAGCATTTAGATGCTTATTTAGTTTTGTATGCATTTAACTTGAATCACTAACTAGCTTTTGTTATTTTTCAAGTAATTAATTTTCTAGCTCTCCAAGCCTTGCATGAGTGATGAGTGGTGCAGTATAGGTGTTGTGATGCTTAAGAAACCCTTCTTTAAATTTTTAGTGATTTATTGTTTAATAAAAGATGTAAAGGCCCTCATGGTGTAATGCTTTGATTAAGTTAGGAAAATACCTTTAATTCGTTTCCCTTTTGTGAAGTGTTATCCAAATTAATCTAAGAAGCTAAGGATGCACCCTTGCTGTTGAAGGATTAAATTATGAATAATTATCCTTGTACACACCTTTCCTAGTGAAAGGTAAAAGCATTAAACCTTCACATGAAATAACAAGTATAAAAGAAAAAATTAATTCAAGTGTGTAATAAAAGAATGAAACACATATTAATAATAACCTTCATAAAAAGAAAATTAATAGTTAATTATTTGTTAAGGTGAATATGACCAACAGGAGTTGGATGAGATAAATAAGCTGTGAAGGACCGATTAGGCGACCAGAGAGGGGGGAGTGAATGGGAGCCGATAAAAATTCTTCTCGAAGGAGATTGAAACTCCGACAAGATGAACCCACTCGGTCGGACCCCCAAAATCACACGCTCCGCACTTCTGCCTTCCGTTTTCCAACACCACGTAGCCACTGGAGTGCTACTGGTCCTAGGAACAAACTCTACCAGCAACCTCACCACACACGCACCCACAACAGCGGAAACATCTCGAAAGCCGGCTGTCCAGAGGGGGGCGGTTAGACCGGGTATAGGGGGAGGTTAGACCGCCTCCACCTGGTAACCAAGAAATCCTCCGAAACACCTCTTCCGAGCACCAAAACGCCACGGTTTCACCAACAAAGATCTCTGGTCAAGGCCATGCTAGCTACCAGAAAATCTTGGCGAAAACCAAAACTCCACCCAAGGGCCTAGGGGCGGTTAGACCGTCTACCAGGGGCGGTCTAACCTCCTGTACCCAGCAACGAACTCCAACCAAGAACACCTAGCAAACATCACGAGAACGACCCGAAATTTCACCCAGACGCTCCTCTGATCAAGGCGAACAAACTCACAGAGGAAAATCCGGCGAAACAAAACTTCGACCTGGAAACACCAAGGGCGGTTAGACCGCCCCCAGGCGGTTAGACCGCCTCTTCCGGAAAATCGGCCGCCGCGAGTCAAACCCTAACTTCCTCGCGCCCGATCTCCCGAATCACTCCACGGATTGCAGCGAAACTTCGGGAATAGCTGGGTTACCTCCTGGACAACCTCTACCTCAAAGGAATCGACCCGAAACGCTCACAATCAAGAGGAATCCACGAAATCGTCTCTCTAGGTCAAGAACTCGCCCAACTCGAAAAACCACCAAATCGAGTCCGATTCAAGAGAGATTTGGGGGCAAAGTCACCAGCCAAAGAGGCACAAGAACCTCATACGTGACACCTACCAAAAACCCCAAGAAATCGTCCTCAAAATACCGCCAACAAAGAGCTCTGAAAATCAACACAAAAGAGAGCGGGAAAACCACATTGAGGAACAATGCCGAACCATCTATACATACCATGAAGGTTCGTACAAGGTCTAGCTTGCCACCCAAACATCCATCCCTCTCTCTAGATCTCACATGAAGCTCTCAAGATAGTCCTAGGAAAAACTAGGGAAAAAAGAGAATGAAAATGGAAAAACAAATGAGCTTGGGTTCCAAGAGTTCGCTGCCATCCACCCATTCAATGAGTATATATGGAGGCACCCAAAAGACTAAACTACCCTCACCTAATAACTAGGGATACAAGCCCCTCAAGGGCGGATTTGGAAATCTTCGGAATTTCTTCATCGAACGGATGCCCAGCGACCGCAACCTGCTTAGCCTCGACGCAAGCCTTGCGATCCCGACGCGTGTCCTCCGCTTCGAAGCATCTTGACGCCGGCGGCCAAGGTGGTTAGACCGCCCCCCTGGGCGGTTAGACCGGCCCGAGAGATCTGACCGGTCCCAGGCGGTCTGACCACCCCTCCTGGGTGGTTGAACCGGCCTGGGTGGCCGCACCTCCTCGTCGAGTCTTCGACCTCGGTTTTGTGGCTCAACTGAGTAACCCAGTGGTTTTCTGGTGAACCACTGCAAACCCCGCGAACTCGGTGTAGCCTCCGCCAATCTCCACTCATGACTCGGCTCCCACGTAGTCTCGGCTCGCCCTTGGTTTTGAGGCTCTACCAAGAAACCGTCCACGACTTCATCTTGCTGTTCATGCCACCATGCGGCCCGCACTTGACCCCACTGGCCACCGGGTCCCTCGAACGAAGCCTACTTGTCTTCTCCACGCCTGGAGGCCTCACCGGCAACAACCTTTCGCGCTTGTTCTTCACCTGCACCAACACGAGTCAAGCCGCAACCTGCACCTGCAATACTTAGCCAAGAATCAGTCCACACAACGTTGTCAATCACTCATCACACAAGGAAGCGACCATCCACCGGTCCTCGAACCACACATGGTCCTCAATCTCCCCCTTGATGAGTGCATTGACAACACACTTGATTTGTAACCAAAGAGAAAAGGAAAAGAAAAGAAAACAAATAGAAAGAAATATCAACAAGCGATCGAAAGCCAAAGAAAGGCAAAGAGCAAGATCACTTGAAGAAGACAAATCTCGGACCCCTTAGGCAAGGGCAACGGCTCGACACGTCCGAGACAAAACAAAGCTCAAGCAAAGAGCGCAAACCACCAAAGCGAAGCTCGAACACCACAAAAAGCTCCCCCTGCACATATGCAGCAATGCAACATGGGAATGCAAGAAAGAGCAAAAACCTGCTCACTCTGCCCAGGGCGGTTAGACCGCCTACCCCAGGCGGTTAGACTGCCTACCACTCAACTGACCGCCTGGGGGGCGATTAGACCGCCCCATGTGACCGACCCTTCACCAAACCGCTCAAAAAATTGCCCGAACCAATTGGAACACCTTCCAAACACTCCTAGGTGTCCAAAGCATGAACAAACTTCTCCCCCTTGTTGACAATGCATGAATCAAGGCAAAATGCGAAACTTTACAACATATAGCTTCTCAAATATACAAAATTCATCACAAGGAGCTACACAAGTCCAAATGAGCAAGTTAGATACTCTACAGGTTTGTAAGGACCTTAACTACATGATCACCAAGTTTCACAACCATTGGACAAGGCTAAAAAGGATTTGAGTAATTTTGCGAAAAGTTACTCTCTCACAAGCAAAAACCTAAACATGAGCAAAACATGTCAAAATGGCAAAGCCACACAAACTTCATGTTAGGACAGCCATTCTAATCATAAGACCATCACAAACACCCACAAGCACCTCATGTCATGTCAAAGCCACCGAGCCATGTGCCTACTTCTATGTATGAGACTTCTCATTGGTAGGCATCATGCAACGGTTTAGCACCCAAAGCAAATTAATTTCAGCACATATGACATGGGAACATATTTTCCAAGCATTTTTCATTTCATTTTCAGATTTATAAATGGTACATGAAATGTCTTTGCGACAAAAAGGAACTTATGCCCCTCCATAAGATAAAGCAAGAGGGCTAAACATTCATGATGGCAAATGAGCCTTTGGCCCCATATGATCAATAAACTAGCTTATCCAATCACAAATTAAGCAAAGCAAAGCCACTAAAACATGTCAAGATCATATAAAGGCGTTTACACATGAGAGAGCATATATGTGACATATTTCAAAAATATAGCCATCAACCTTGGATCATTCAACAAGATCATCAAGAGCTAAGCCAAACTAACCATAGCATACCAAACAAGCTCACAAAAACATATATAGCATCCCATGGTGAACAATGTATATAGGATAAGCTTTTCCTATCCAATGCATATGATACAAAATGCATGCAATTTAAGATACAAGGATGCCTATACATCATGTTACACATGCCATGCCAAATGCAAGAAATGCACAAAGGAAACTATACATATGCTACAACGGAGCTCCCACACACACAACTCGAGAAATCAAATACACACCAAGTTCCCCCCGCAAACGAGTGAAAGTTGCTTGATCTAGGGGTTTGGTGAAAATATCGGCTAGTTGGTCATGTGTGGATACATGGATCAAAGCTATCTTCCCTTTCTCTACGTTGTCTCTCAGAAAATGATATCTCACTTCTATGTGCTTGGTTTTGGAATGGAGCACTGGGTTCTTTGCAACGCTTATGGTACTGGTGCTATCACATTGAAGTGGGACATGGGTATACTCCTCACCAAAGTCACTCATGGTGTATGAAATCCAAAGGAGCTGTGAGCAACAACTAGCAGCGGCAACGTACTCGGCCTCGGTAGTGGATTGAGCAACACTCGATTGTTTGCGGGAAGACCAAGACACCAAAGATGAACCTAAAAACTGGCAAGTCCCAGAAGTGGACTTCCTATCCAACCGACACCCGGCAAAATCCGCATCTGAAAAACCATGAAGCGCCAAAGAAGAGGACGCGGAGTACCAAAGGCCGAAGTCGGGAGTGTGACGCAAGTACCTGAAAATTCACTTCACCGCTTCCGATGCGAAGTCCTCGGAGATGCTTGGAAACGAGCGCACAGACACACCGAAAACTGTATGTCCGACCTCATTGCCGTCAAGTAGAGGAGTGACCCGATCATGCTCCGGTACTCCTTCTGGTCCACGTGTTCACCTTCCTCGTCCGCATCAAGAGCTGTAGTCGTACTCATCGGCGTTGACATAGCCTTGGAGTCCTCCATCTTGAACTTCCGCACAATGTCCTTGGTGTACTTAGCCTGATGCACAAATGTTCCTTCCTTTGATTGTTTGATTTGTAGCTCGAGGAAGAACTGCAACTCACCCATCATGCTCATCTCAAATTCCCTGCTCATATCATCTGCAAACCTTACAACAAGAGAGTTAGACGAGCCACCAAAGACAATATCATCCACGTACACCTGCACAATCAGGATATCTCTGCCCTGCCTCAGCAAAAACAAGGTCTGATCGACCTTCCCCATCTCAAAACCTCTCTCAAACAAGAACCCCCTCAACCTGCCATACCAAGCTCTAGGCGCTTGCTTCAACCCATACAGCGCCTTCCTCAACTTGTACACCCGGTGGGGGTACTTCTCACTCTCAAACCCCGGAGGTTGCCTCACATACACTTCTTCCTCCAAAACACCATTCAGAAAAGCACTCTTCACATCCATTTGGTGCAACTTAAACCCTTTAGCCACAGAAAAGGCTAGAAAGATCCTAATCGCCTCCAAACGGGCTACGGGAGCAAAGGTCTCCTCGTAGTCGATCCCCTCCTTCTGACTGAACCCTTGAGCAACAAGCCTCGACTTGTTCCTCACAGCCTCACCTTTCTCTCCCTCTTTGTTTTTCCACACCCACTTTGTACCAATCGGCTTACACCCTGAGGGAGGGTCAATCAACTCCCAAACCTGATTCCTCTCAAAGTTCTCCAACTCCTCATGCATCGAATTAACCCAATTGTGATCAGATAGTGCGTGTCCAATGTCTTTGGGCTCAAAAGTAGCAACAAACGCAGCATGAGCGAAATGGGAATTGTTTCGAACCCTCGACCGTGTAGTGCGTTCATTCATGTCGCCGATGATCCTCAAAGCTGGGTGATCCACCTGTACTCGCCGGGGAGGTTCTCGCCTCGATGCTACCTCCCCCTCAACATCAGCTTCTCCTCGTTCTTGATTTGTCGTCGTAGGTGTAGTAGAGGGTCCGTCCATCACCGTAGTCGAAGTAGTGGGTACATGTTCAACTGGGGGCACCGCACCGCCATCCTCATCGTCTCCATGTTCATGCTCCTCCTCCTGAAAGATCTCCTCACCAAGCTCATCATCACCTGCACACTCAAAGACAAGCTGACTACGTGGCTCTGTCTCGTCGAAGATTACCTCGCAAGTTTCCACGATTTGGTTAGTTTCAAGATTGAGCACACGATATGCTCTAGAATGAGATGCATAACCAAAGAAAATACCATCGACAGACCTAGCCTCAAACTTATCCAACTTCCTGCCTTTCTTCAGAATGAAACACTTGCAACAAAAGACATGGAAGTGACTCACCTTGGGTGTGCGACCATGCATCAACTCATAGCATGTTTTCTTCTTGTGCACTCTGAGGTAGATCCTGTTTGACACATAACACACGGTATTTACTGCCTCAGCCCAATACCTCATCGGAGTCCTATGCTCATCAAGCATCGTCCGAGCCATCTCACACAAGGTCCTGTTCTTCCTTTCCACAACACCATTATGGGGAGGCGTATACGGACTCGAAAACTGGTGCTCAAGACCCAAGTCATGACAAAAGGTTTCAAAACAAGAGTTTCTGAATTCCGAGCCATTATCACTACGGATTGCTCGAATGGCATCTCCGTGCCTCTCGTTCCTCAACCTCAAGACTAGATCTCGAACAAAACCAAACGTCTCCCCCTTATCCTCGAGAAAGAACACCCACGCATACCGAGAGTAGTCGTCCACCACAACAAGGACATACCACTTCCCACCCGCAGATCGCACACGAGCTGGGCCAACAAGGTCCATATGGAGCGGATCGCATGGACGCTCGGTCATCACATCGGTGAGAGGCGGGTGAGAAGAGGCTACCATCTTGGCATGCCTACACGGCGCACAAACCAACTCTTTCTCAAGCCTCAACCGTGGCAATCCTCGGACCAAATTGAGTTTACTAAAGCGAAACAAAAGGTCAAAGCTCAAGTGACCCAACTTCCTATGCCACTTCCACAACTCACTCGAAGAACCGGCCAAGAAACAACGCTCCACACCCGAAGTCCGAGAAAAATCAGCACGAAACACCTGACCCTCGGGAACGACCATACAAACAAGGTCCCCTCGAGAGTCCAAAATCCGAGAACCACCGGGCCGAAACAACACCTCAAAGCCCTCATCCAACAAGCCGGGACACAGAAAGCAAATTGTACCCCAGCGACTGAACAAGAGCAACACGCCTCAGAGTGATCTTGTCACTCACTTTTATCCCACCTTCTGAAAGCACACGCCCACGCCCATTGCCCCCAAAAGTGATGTACCTCTTCGTCACCACCGGGATGAGACTTGAGAACCACCCCCTATCTCCGGTCATATGCCTCGAGCAACCAGAGTCAATCAACCAAATGTTCTTCAAGTCTCCCACCTGAAATTCAAAAATGAGCACGTGAGCGAACAAATGACTCAAAGATCAAGGGTTAGTACCAAAAGAGTAAAACCAGTGCTGAGCCATTTGCTCGAAAGTGGGGTTAGCACACATCAAGCCATCTTTCCTACCATAACTACCACCACGAACACCACCTCGGTAACCACTCCGAGGGAACCACCCCTCACTGCCTGGAGGAGGACCAAAGCCACGAAAGACAACCCGTGGACCGTCCCTCCTCTCCTTCTCAAAGCTACGACTCCTCCCATCCCCCTAGTGAACTCGAGGGGGAGAATGCCTAGCAACCTGACTACTGCTTGTCTCTCCGGACCAACCACCGGCAACTCCACCTCCGGACACCGAAACCTCTCGACTCACCACCTCGAAAACCACTCCGCCCGCACTCGGGGGCGGTTGAACTTGCCTAGCCGGGCCGGCCTCGACCGCCTAGCCGGGCCGGTCCCCGACCGCCCCCTCCGAATCTGCTCCTCGGCTGCGGGAACACGCATCTCCCCATGCCGGAACACTTCTCACCACAGCTTTACCCCCCGGGCGGTGGCATACGAGGCTTAGGTACACCATGGGAAGGGTTGTACCTATCCTTGTTCGCCCACTCCTTTGCCATCCTCTCTTCCCGCTTCCTCTTGAAGCAAAACTCATCCTTGTGACCCTCTTTCCCAAAATAGCCACAACGGAACCTCACTAGCTTAGGTTTAGGCTTGGATTGGGTCTCGCTTGCTTGGTTTCTCTCCACTCAACTCCTCCACCGATTTCTCCTCACTAGCCTTCTCACTCTGTTTCCCAAAGAACACTTTCCGGAAGTGCTCACAAACTTGATAGGCTTTTGGAGATCATTTGTGGGTGTAGGAAATATGGGTGGAGCCGGGGTTGTGTCTAGTCGGTTCCTAAGATGGTTAGGTTTTGGGGGAAAATAATTCTTGTGGTGGGTTTTTGTGGCTCGGGATATTCTCTCTACTTCCCTCACCATCCTTGTTTGCCCCAAGTCCCTCACCATCCTCGCCTCTTAAATGCCTCGATCATCATCCTCAACCGAGGCTCATGACCGGACAACCAACCCATCAAATTTCTCAAGTCATCATTCTCATCCCGCAAACGATCAACATAATGTGCAAGTTCCAAATTTTTCAAAGCATGCATTTCACGGGTAGAGCATGATGTAGGCATGGGTTCCTTCAATTTAGCCTCAAGAGAACTAGTGTAGGCATGCATCTCATCGATCTTAGCATGCAAAACGGGGCAAGAAGTGCAAGCACCTAGCAAAGCAGATCTAGACTTAAGCTCAGCCACTTCAACCCTAAGCACATCTAGTTCCTCACACTTGGAGGCATGCTTCTCCTTAAACAAAGCAAGATCAGCAAGAAATATGGAGCAATCAGCACAATCAACCTTATCCGAAACAACAGGGCTAGCCTTAAGGGAATCAATCTCAAGCTTGCCATCAAGCACCTGTGTCTCTAGCTCATCCACTCTAGTCCTAGCATCCTCGAGTGAAGCCCTATGCTCTTTTCTCATTTTCTTGGCCTCTCTAAGTATGTCATCACGGTTATCAAGCAAAGTACCAAGTCTCTCATTCTCCTGGCGCAAGAAGGGAAGTTCATCACGCACCTCGTCGTTGGAATCGAAGTCCGAGTCGCTCTGTGTGCTCTTCTTGCTGCCGGAGTGTGATGCCCCAGGTTTCTAATTAACCTTAATAGCCGGTCAAATAGTCAACCGTGGTCAAACCTAGGTCAACCTGGGCCCTCACCTCGGAAAACTCACTAAACCACCCTAGTGACCCTAATTGAATAGTAAACACACTTGTGGGGCCAACCCATGGTCAAGAGTTGGGTCAAACCCCTTGCCACCCTAGTGTCCACAGGTGTCTGCCGGAACTTTTGCCGCGTTCTCCAAAATTCACCTAAACACTTAAAATTCTACCTTTATGAAAGTTGTAGATCTTGTTGAGGGACACAACTTTCATGTAGATTGGCATTTCAAATTTTGAGGGGAAAAACTTGAAAAATTCATTGCAAGCCAGGATTCACTGTTTGCCAAACCCTGCTGACATTCAAAGTTGGCATTAAAATAACTTTTGATCTGGGCAAGAAAACCCTATATGGCTTTTGTAGAAATTGTTGCTGGTAGCTAGATCTACAACTTTGGTATTCATCACTTGGTCCAGTTCTATTCAAAAATTTTGAGAAAAATCGTTTTGAACCGGGCACCAGCAACACACTTGAGCACAGAGTGCCGCCACGCACGACGTCGTGCGCGCACGCGCGCCGCCGCGCCGCCCGTCGCCGGCCTTTCTCCGGCGTCCACGCCCGCGCCGCCCGAGGCCACACCGGCCGAGGCGTGCTCCATCCCGAGGCCCCGCGCCCCCAAAGCACCCCCGTCCCGAGGAGCCCCGAGGCCCACGCCGCCGTGCGCGCGCGCACGCGCGGACCGGCATTCCGACGGTCGTGCCGCCGCCGTACGCGCGAGCCCCGAGCCGCCGTAGCACGGCGGGTATCTTCCCTGGCACCCCTACGTCACCTTGAGCCTGCGGAGCAGCATATTTAAGCCTCCCTGTTCCCCCTCCGCGCGCCACCCGAGCCACCCGCCGCCATGGCCGCCGCCGCTCGGTGCTAGCTTCTCCCGCCTGTGCTCTTCGCCGGCCAGCTACTCTAGTAGCCTCCCTAGGTTCTGGTGTAGATCCAAAGCCCGCTTGTTGCCCAGCACAACGCCTCCTTGCCACTTTTCCCCTAGCCGCCGCCATCACTGCCGCCGGCCGCCGTCGATCCCCCTCGACGGCAGCTTCTCCGCCCCAACCGCGGCAACCTACAGCTCCTAGGTGAGCATGTGGTCGAGCCTGGCCGCTTGCCCGCCGGCGACCGCCGGCTCGCCGGAATTGGCCATGCCCACGCCGCCCGGCCGGCCAGGGACCCAATTGCTGCGATTTAAATCTTGTTAGGGTGTTTAGGGTAAAAATGCAGGGCTGGTTTGTGAAGAACCCTATCTAGCTTTTCTTACAAATTAGTCCAGGGCCTTGTAAAATGCCTAGAAATTCGTAGAAAAATCAAAAAAATCCCAAACCAATTTTGTAGGGTTCAGGAAAGGAAATCCCACCTCTTTAGTTGTTTGCACATGGCTAGATTCTGAATAGTTTTAACATGAAAAATACAAATGTGTTAAACCTAGATCTGTCATAATTTGAAATCCATAACTCCTATGTAGCCCAATTTTGGATATGTTGTGTGTTAGGATATGACTAGGTGCTGTGCCAAAAATTGCACAAAGTTATGCAGTAGATCTTGCTAAATAAATTCTTTTCCATTCTTGCAGAAACTGCCTAAGTGATTTTTCCTGTTAAATATAATTATGTTCTTGAGCTCAACTTGTGCACACTGTCTTGTAATGCCAAAATGCACATCTTGTGAATTAATCATGAGTTTTGGATTAACAGAAATAATTATTCTTGATTTATGCATGTTTTCCTTTGTAAATTAATAAACCAAGTTCAGTAAAGTTCCTAGATGTATATGCTGGTTCTTTAGGCTTGTTTAGGACCAGAGGACATGCATAAGAAAGTTTGGATCAAATTGATGCTTATTTATTTTTGTATGCATTTAAGTTGAATCACTAGCTAGCCTTTGTTATTTTCAATAATATTTAATTTTCTAGCATCCAACACTTACATGTGGGTCCAATGGACCAGGATAGGTGCTAGTAGGCTTAAGAAACACTCATTTAATTTTTGGTAATTTAATTGCTTAATAAAAAGTTTAAAGGCCCTTTATTTATTAAAGGGAATTTAAATAAAGAAAAACCCCTAACTAATTCTTTTTCTTTTTTGAAAGTATTTCCTAATTTAATTAAAAGATAATTAAATATCATCGCCGATAAGAAATTAATTCATAAATAAAAATATTAATTACACCTTTGCTTGTGAAGATAAAAGGAATTAAAGCCTTCACATGAAATGACAAGTATAATAAAAACCTTCATTCAAATGTGGAATAAAAGGGTAACCCATGTACAACCAATAACCTTCCTAAAAGAGAAACCCTATCGAAATGCTTGTTAAGGTGAATATGACCAACCCAGAGTTGGATAAGACAATGAACTATCACATCACCTAAATTGCATTGCATTCCGTGTAGATCTTCCAGACGGAGATTACTCCCTTGTCCCGGAAACCGAGGAAGGAGGAGCGGAGGCTTCACTATAGTACGTGGAAGTGCTCGACACCGAGGGTGCCCAGGCTAACCTAGCTGACGAAGGCAAGCTCCGGTGCATCTAACCTAGTTTTAAAATTCTTTATTCAATTATCTATGGATGATTGTGCAGTTACGTTCAGGAGTTGAATGAAACCCTAGATGCATGATCCCTAGGTATCTTTGTCCTTACTAGTATGCTAGGTCGATAGCTGCTAAGCTATAGGACCATTACAAGTCGAGTGATGACCTCACTCGCGAGAATAGGTTCCTAGATAGGAATCACAATGTATCCTTAAATGCATTGCTCACGTGGTAAGAGCATGGGATCTGGGCTCCGGTCCGGTGGTTATGTGGGTTAAGTTTTTGAACATACTAAGCACATGTCGGGTATGGGACCGGTAAGCCTAGTACCTTAATGAGACGGCTAGGGATGGAACTGTCACTACCCTTGGGATTCGCTCTCACGGCTAGCTACCGGTGGTGTATGGTGACTCCGGGTATCTCGCGGGGTATGCCGGATAGCCTGCACCAAAGACTGTGGCCTTTCATTCCGACCCGGGGATTTTTGGGGACGGCCTGGGAAAGCGGTCCTTGCGGGGGCAGCCTATCGTGTGTTTGGGTCTACCTTGCAAGGTTTAAATCAATCGATTGTCGGCCTCTCACCGTTATCCGAGACTACTTACTCCACTGGTCATGAGATCCCTAATGATGGAAGTTGATGAAGATGATGCTTGATTAATTGTTTTGTACAACTTTGTTTGTACTAGTTGGCTAATGTAGTAAAGATTAAAACTACTAGACCTTGTGCTAAAATCTTGAAAGTAAGGACCTACTCTTTGTTACTTTTTAGCAAAAGCAACCCAGTAGCCAAAAAGCCTTTCATGGTCTAGAATTGGTGAAGTAGTTATCACCGACGGGTAAGTCTTGCCGAGTATTAGTATACTCGGCCTTGCTATAATGTGTTGATCCGGTAATGCCTTCAGTGATGTGTGGCCCGGTGAGATCCCGCCCGGCTGGGAGCTGGAGTGGGTGGAGGACGACTACTGAAAGCATCATGGATGGCCTTCCGTGGTGTCTTCGCTTCCGTTAGTTTATTTCCGCTGCTTTCGAAAACTCTAAACTATTTCGTCATGACAAAACTATGGTTGTAATAAATAAACCCCTCGGGGTACGAATTTGAATGTTAATGTTGTTGTATCTCTGGACTCGCCTTCGAGTGAGTTTTAATGCATATATTCGATCCTTGTGCTTTTCAAGTGATTTACCGGGCGTTAACCCGGCAACTAACGACAGGATAATACTTTATTATTGCTTAATGACTAGAGTGGATCAGTCTTAGGCGATAGTACGATATTTTCCTGGGTGGGTTGTCACACGGAGCTTAGCGCCATGGTGCAGAAGCCGTCTCTCGCGAAGGAGCTCAGCCCGCTCAGGTTCTTGGACGACTTCTTGTTCTTGCGACGATCACCTTCGTCTTCACTGCTGCTCGAGCTCGAGGTGGAGTACGTGGAATTGGAGTCGACGTCGCTCGCTCCCACCATCGCTCGGGCCTTGCCTCGGCTCTCCTTCTTCCTCGATTGTCGCTCGTCCTTGTGCTTGTTCTTGTACTTGCTCTTGTGGTCGCGCCTCGACCGGTACTTGCTATCGTTCCTCGGCTTGTGCTTGTAGCCGTCCTTGTTCTCGACCTTCTCCGGGCAGTTGGCGATGAAGTGTCCTGGCTTGCCGCACTGGAAGCATGTCCTCGTGTTCCTCCTCATGTTCAGTCGGTTCTTGTGCAGCCTCTCGAACCGTCTCGTCAGGAGCGCCAGCTCATCCTCTCCAAGCACATCGAACTCCTCATCTGGCATAGACATCAAAGAGGAAAAAGAGAACATCCTGGTGGATGGGTTAGTGTTAGCCTTTCCTTTCAAACCACCAACGAGGGCGAGACTATGGGAATCAGTCGAACCCTCGAGCTTGGCAGTCATGCCCCTATCCACCTCAGCCGACTTGAGCTTCGAGAACAGCTCGTTCACCGTCAGAGTGTCATACTTCTCTGACTCCACAATGGCCTCGAACTTTCCGCCCCATATTGTACGATCCAAAGAGTGTAAGAGCTTGACCGCTCTATCATGATCATCGTACGGGAGCACGTCCACATTGGCCCTCATGTTGTTCACAACCACCGTGAACCTCTGAAACAAGGCATCGATGGACTCACCGGGGAGATGAGTGAAGTTCTCGTACTCTCTCCGGTAGGTCGCATACATCCGTGCCTAAACCTGGGCATTCCCAACATGAGCCTCCTTCAGCACCGTCCAAATTCTACAAGCCAAGTGCTCGGTGTGCACCCGATCAAACTCAGGCTGACACAGAGCATGAAACAAGTAGTCGACCGCCTTGTTGTTGGCGTCGAACCTATCCCTCGATCCTGGAGCAAGGAAATCCATCAGCTGGACATAGCCTGTGTCCACCGTGACATCCCAAAGGATCTGACTCTTTCCGCGGAGGAACGCACCCATCCGCTTACTCCACATCTAGTAGTTCTTGCCATCGAAGTGTGGAGGACCCGAACCCCGTTCTTGGTACGGCATCCTTGGATCTTAGACTGGTTAGAGTCAACAAAGACCTGAACCGGCTCTGATACCACTTGAAGGACCGATTAGGCGACTAGAGAGGGGGGGAGTGAATGGGAGCCGATAAAATTATTCTCGTAGGAGATTGAAACTCCAACAAGATGAACCCGCTCGGTCGGACCCCCAAAATCACATGCTCCGCACTTCGCCTTCCGTTTGCCAACACCACGTAGCCACCGGAGTGCTACCGGTCCTAGGAACAAACTCTACCAAAGAACCTCACCACACACGCACCCACAACGGCGGAAACATCTCGAAAGTCGGTCTGTCCGGAGGGGGCGGTTAGACCAGTATAGGGGGCGGTTAGACCGCCTCTACCCGGTAACCAAGAAATCCTCCGAAACACCTCTTCCGAGCACCAAAACGCACCACGGTTTCACCAACAAAGATCTCTCGGTCAAGGCCATGCTAGCTACCGGAAAATCTTGGCGAAAACCAAAACTCCACCCGGGGCCTAGGGGCGGTTAGATCGGCTACCGGGGGCGGTCTAACCTCCTTTACCCAAAGAACGAACTCCAACCAAGAACACCTAGCGAACAAAGCACGAGAATGACCCGAAATTTCACCCGGACGCTCCTCTGATCAAGGCGAACAAACTCACAGAGGAAAATCCGGTGAAACAAAACTTCGACCTGGAAACACCAAGGGCGGTTAGACCGCCTCTTCCAGAAAATCAGCCCGCGAGTCAAACCCTAACTTCCTCGCACCCGATCTCCCGAATCACTCCACGGATTGCAGCGAAACTTCGGGAATAGCTGGGTTACCTCCTAGACAACCTCTACCTCAAAGGAATCGACCCGAAACGCTCACAATCAAGAGGAATCGACGAAATCGTCTCTCTAGGTCAAGAACTCGCCCAACTCGAAAAACCACCAAATCGAGTCTGATTCAAGAGAGATTTGGGGGCAAAGGCACCAGCCAAAGAGGCACAAGAACCTCATACATGACACCCACCAAAAACCCCAAGAAATCGTCCTCAAAACACCGCCAACAAAGAGCTCTGAAAATCAACACAAAAGAGAGCGGGAAAACCACCTTGAGGAACAACGCCGAACCATCTATACATACCATGAAGGTTCGTACAAGGTCTAGCTTGCCACCCAAACATCCATTCCTCTCTCTAGATCTCACATGAAGCTCTCAAGCTAGTCCTAGGAAAAACTAGGGAAAAAAGAGAACGAAAATGGAAAAACAAATGAGCTAGGGTTCCAAGAGTTGGCTGCCATCCACCCATTCAATGAGTATATATGGAGGCACCTAAAAGATTAAACTACCCTCATCTAATAACTAGGGATACAAGCCCCTCAAGGACGGATTTGGAAATCTTCGGAATTTCTTCATCGGACGGATGCCCGGCGACCGCAACTTGCTTAGCCTCGATGCAAGCCTTGCGATCCCGACGCGTGTCCTCCGCTTCGAATCATCTTGACGCCGGTGGCCAGGGCGGTTAGACCGCCCCTCCTGGGCAGTTAGACCGGCCCGAGAGATCCGACCGGTCCAAGGCGGTCCGACCGCCCTCCCGGGTGGTTGAACCGGCCTGGGTGGCCGCACCTCCTCGTCGAGTCTTCGGCCTCGGTTTTGTGGCTCAACCGAGTAACCCAGTGGTTTTCTGGTGAACCACTGCAAACCCCGCAAACTCGGTGTAGCCTCCGCCAATCTCCACTCATGACTCGGCTCCCACGTAGTCCCGGCTCGCCCTTGGTTTTGAGGCTCTACCAAGAAACCGTCCACGACTTCATCTTGCTGTTCATGCCACCATGCGGCCCGCACTTGACCCCACCGGCCACCGGTCCCTCGAACGAAGCCTACTTGTCTTCTCCACACCTGGAGGCCTCACCGGCAACGACCTTTCGCGCTTGTTCTTCACCTGCACCAACGCGAGTCAATCCGCAACCTGCACCTGCAATACTTAGTTAAGAATCAGTCCACACAATGTTGTCAATTACTCATCACACAAGGAAGCGACCATCCACTGGTCCTCGAACCACACATGGTCCTCAAACTGTCACATCACCTGAACCCTGCATTGCATTCCGTGTAGATCTTCCTGACGGTGACTACTTTCTCATCCCGGAAGCCGAGGGAGGAGAAGCGGAAGCTGCTCTGCAGTACGTGGAAGTACTCGATGACACCGAGGGTGCTCAAGCTAACCTTGCTGACGAAGGCAAGCCCCGGTGCAGCTAACCCAATTTTCAAATTTTGTTATACAATTATCTATGGATGCTTGTGCACTTATGTTTAGGAGTTGTATGGAACCTTAGATGCATGATCTATAGGTACCTGTGTCCTTACTAGTATGTTAGGTTGATAGCTGCTAAGCCGTAGGACCGTTACAAGTCGGGTGATGATGTCACTCGCGAGAATAGGTTCCTATATAGGAATCTCATGATCTCCTTAAATGGATTGCTCACGTGGTAAGAGCATGGGATGTGGATTCCGGTCCAATGGCTATCGTGGGTTAAGTGTTTGAACGTACTAAGCACTTGTCGGGAATGGGACCGGTAAGCCTAGTACCTTAATGAGACGGCTAGGGATTTAAATGTCACTACTCTTGGGATGCGTCTCATGGCTAGCTACCGGTGGTGTATGGTGAGTCCGGGTGCCTCGCGGGGTATGCCGGATAGCCTGCACCAAAGACTGTGGCCTTTTATCCCGACCCGAGGATTTTTGGGAACCATGTGGTGGTTGTCCTCGCGGGGGCATCCCACTGTGTGCTTAGGTCTACCTTGCAAGGTTTTGAATCAATCGATTGTCGGCCTCTCACCGTTATCTGGGACTACTTACTCCACTAGACATGAGATCCCTAATGATGGAAGTTGATGAATTTTTATGCTTGATTAATTGTATGGTACAACCTTGTCTGTATTAGATGGCTAATTTAGTAAAAAATAAACCCACTAGAACTTGTGCGAAAATCTTGAAAGTAAGGACATACTCTTTGTCACTTTTCAGCAAAAGAAACACAGTGGACAAAAGCCTTTCATGTCTAGAGTTGGTGAAGTAGTTATCACCGACGGGTAAGTCTTGCTGAGTATTATTATACTCGGTACATTAACGGTTAATAATTGTATCAAAGTTCGTTTGTGACTCGCAAGCGTACAAGTCTCCCGTCGTAGTCAAGGGACCCTTCTTCCCTCGAGTGGTGAACCCAAGGTATCGAATCCGTGGAACAAATGTGTGACGCAAGAGTTGATCTAGTAAAGCCAAGTAACTTCAATCTTTGGTAAAAGAGAAACCCTAATGCATCTAGATAAGAACACAAAACAAAGATAAATCTAATCTACTAAAGACCGGAGAAAACAAAGTAAGATTGGGTAGATAAACCGATCTAGAGGGATGGGGGTAAGCCTTTTGTTGAAGTTCCAAGCAAGAGAAGAAGTAGCAAATCGAATCTTAATAGAAGCCTCTTTAAATCGTGGTTTCCCGTCCAAATCCGAAAACATCCGCCTTTCGAGACCCCCCGGCTTCTGTCACAACGTATCCCTATTCATGCGGTTAGCTTAGGGGCGAGTCAAAAGACAAGTCGAGATTCTTTCGGAAGATCCGGCGTGTACCTCTAGCCACCGCGGCTACAAGAACACCCTATGTAATCTATCGCGCGAATAGATTTGGAATAAGCAAAGCCGATCGAAAAACGAAATCTTCGAGGAAACACTTGATCGCTAAGAAAAGATTCAACTTGATAATTCAACTATGACAATGATACATACACAAGGTCACCACCGGGATCCTTCCTTGATCTTGCTTCTAGCTCGGGAACTCCGACGTGGTCTTGCATGCAAGGTTCCCACGTCGGCTAGGGAAACCCTAGTCAACTAGCTCGACCCTCTCCTCTCCGAGATGGTGTCCCTCTCTTCTCTCGCTCCTTGGCGGCCGATGACGAATTCTTCTCGCGAGGCTCTCGGTCGGGGGGCTATAAATAGCCCGATTGGCGGCTAGGGCAAAGGAGGGGGCATTTGAGCCCTAAATGGGCACAGGGCCGACCGGGACCGGGCTCGCCGGCCCGGGCCCATTTAGGCCCGGCCCGAGGGCTCCCTTGCTTCCCGGATGTTTCCCCCTTCGCATGTAGATCCATGTCGTCGGTTTCTCTCCGAATTGGACTCAACTCCTTGTCTTGCAAGATTCGGCATTTTCGATCGGGTCCTCGGAGTCCGTCGTCTTCTCGGATCAAGTCCCCGCTTTTTGGAGTTAAGTTTGCTTCATTACATGACTTGTACGGGGCTTCAAGGTCTTGTCATGAGGTGCTTGATGAACTTACCCCAAAAGTCTTGCATTCAACACTAAAACCCTGCATAAACATTAAACTCCAAAACCGACATGCACACGTGAACTTGTTATACCACGGGGGTTAGTACCAAAGGATAAGGTATAAAACTCATGCCAACATCGAAGGTAAACTCATGGCTAGGTTCACGGATTTTCACCGTCAACATCTCCCCCATGCTTAAACCTTGCTCGTCCTCGAGTTAGCCTTCGATGGATATCATCATTGCCAAAGAATGTTTAAACTTTGCACTTGATCACACATGAGAAAACATAATGCTCTCAAAATTTTAATTCATTGAAGTTCCATAATGTGCTAGCCTTCATCTCTACGGAGGGTAGATTCTTATTAAGCTTATCCCACAAGTATTAACATGCTCACAAAGTTTAAATAGATCTCGAATTTTTGAAATAAAGAACGAGATAAAGAAAAGCTAAACCAAGTTCACAAATTTAAATCATCTTGTATATTGCTCATGAACTCTCATCTCACTTGTCTCTCAAGCCTATATATTCTACTCCTTTCCCTCTCATATATATGTGGTAGGCTTTATATGGAGCTTTGGGAAAGTTTAGTCCTAACAAGATTTTACAAATGAGGTGTTGTCAAAACAAGACAAGCTTCTCATGGTCTTACCGAGACTCGTCAAAAAGGTCATTGGAAAATAATGTTAAATCAAGGAGGGGAAAGAGAAAAATACACACACTTTTAGATGAGTGGACATGTGCCAATGGCAAAGAGTGATCCCGAGGCACAAAGGAAGTCCTCGTTATCGGATTGCACATGGTTGGAAAATGAGAATGGATCTTTTTAACTTGAAGCCTTGAATGCACTCTTAGAGAACCGGGGAGTTCACTTTACGCACATATTTTTTTCTCTTTCTCATATTTCTCATTCTTTTCTTTCTTTCTTTCTTTCTTTCTTTCTTTCATTCATTCTATATATATTTTTTTTCTTTCTTCACCTTGAAAGTCACGCATATCGCCGAATTTTTTTTCTTTCATCATTATTTCATTTTTTTAAAAAATACTCCCTTTTTGAACTCTAAAACTGCACCGTACCTACCTCCTCCCCCATGCTTAGACGTTGCTCGTCCTCGAGCAAAGAGGCGAAAAAATAAGGTAGGTATCGGGGTATTCTTCCTTGGAGAGATACTTGAAATCTTCAATGTTGGCACCGTCCGATCTTCCTTGAATTGATGATCCATTCTCAACAATAGGTTGTGGTCAAGGAGGTAATCACAAAAGATGATATTTGGTTTAAGGGTGGATATCCGGCGAAGTTTGTGAGATCTCGATGCGGGGATACACAATGCACGGATAAAAAGGCTAGCAAAAAGATAGATACGCAAAAATGGAATGACCAGCTTTCTTAGTCTCGGGCCGCAGAAATCATGGCCTGCAATAACTCACTCAAAAATAAATCTTGTACACTAAGGTTTATGCACTCAAATATATATAAGGCTTTGGATAGGTTGAGCAACACACAAGCGATATTTGTGACAAGGTTAGCAATAATTTTGAGCATAAAAGACATCTTCAATCTATTCATAACTTGAGAGAACATAAAACACTATGGGTCTTTATTTTAATCATAACCTCCGCTGAAAATTAAGCTAGCATTTAAATAAATTCAGATTTGTATTTTTAAGAGAGCACTAGCTTAAACATGCATAAATCAATTACAAAGATGAATAAAGCTGCAATTATAATCATATATCATCATGGCACGAATTTTGTAACTTTTCCAATGATATAATCAAGGTGGTGTCTTTATTAATGATGACATCAAGTTGAAATACAAACTGAAAATAAACAAACATGCTTGCTGAAATTTAAATAAAAACAGAAAATACTACGCAAACACACATAAGCAAAAGCTGAAAATTACCAGAGAAAAAGAAAAGAAAAGAAAACTAAAGTTCCTAAATCTTCTAGTCCTCCGCCGGTGGTTGATGTTGATGATCTTGATAATAATACCCTTGCTCATAATATGATTGGACACTTCCTCCGACGAATTGATTTGGCTCCACAAGGTGAAGGCGTCCAAGTTCAAAGGCAATATTTGCGTTGCCTTCACCAAGTTGAGCTGCGTTAGCTTGGATGGCTGCGATGTTTTGAGCATTTCTTGCAGCATACCCTCCAATTATGGCCATGCTTTGTTGTGGTTGGGGATGATGAGCGTAGGACTCCGCGAAGTTAGCGTTGGGCACAACATAATTTGGTGGGGGTACCGGTGCACCACCCCCCCATGCTTGCTCTTGTGGCCCTCCGTAATAACTTGGCGGAGGAGGGATCCCGCCGAATGGTTGCACATTGGGTTGTGCTCCACTTGCTTGTGCGGAGGATGTTCCCTCCTCTACGATTCTTCCTCTTTTGTTCTTCCTTGCAGGGACAAGTAGTCCCTCTTCCAACCAATCTTCTCTCCCTTCGTTGAAAAGCCTAAGCCTCTTGTTGGGAAGGGGAAGGTTCACTATGGACAACCGATAACCTCCTCTCTCATCTCCACTAATGTATTTGCCTTGCCGCAAATACTCAATGCCGAGAGAGGTACCACGCAAAAGGTGGTCGGGGTTTCTTGCGATCCCCGGCCGCAAGAAAAAAAGGCCAACATGGAGAGGTAACACCCCGAACCAATATTACCCGCCCCCGATGTTGCTTTACAACACCAAAGGTTGATCATGAGGTAAGAGGGGTCTATTGGCTGCCCGGCAATTAAATCCAAGTATAGCCAATTCAACTCCGTGTCGGTCACCTTTGTCTCCTTCATCCTCCCCAATACCCTCTTGCACATCCAAGAGTGAAATATCCGGATAATGGGGTTGCGGATGTAATTGCGTTGTTGATGGGCTTCTCCGGAGATCATATTCCAAAATCCCGCTAACATGCCGGGTGGCACGTCAACTTTCTCCGGAGCTCCCTTGTGGAATCCAAGTAGCTCCCCGACGTGCTCGTAGGGAACCACTTGTTGGACTCCCTCCAAACGGAATGACAAGCTTTGCACCCCATCATCATCAACGATGGGTGCAATAGTCATCAAAATTTCCAAGGCGAACCCCAAATGGGTGTCCACCGATACTCCGTTGGAGAACCGCACCCATCCAAGGTGCCCCAACATATAGTATATGTCGGTGCCAAAACCCAAGGTGTAGAGTGCTTGGTCGTCGAACTCGACGTTGGGCACAAGCCTCTTCTCAAGATTAGAGAGCCTCTCCTCCTCCTCCGCCGACAAAATGATGAAGCCGTACGAAGAGTATGTCGGGGTGTAAGGAGGTGGCGCGGTTGAGCGAGTCGATCGTCGTGGTGGCGCGGGCTGCTCCTCCGTGTGCCCACGAGGTTCGGTAAACCTCATGGAAGTGCTTCTTGCAGCCCTCATACCACCAAGGAGGAGAGCATCGTTCCTCCTCGGTGGTGCCGTATCCGTCTCCATGCTCGGGGAGACTCGGAAATCGAGTGCCTCCTCGAAGACGTGGTTGATGATGGCTTGGACGACGACGAACTCTTCTTCTTGGAGAAGAGACTTGTGGTTTTCTTCCACATGGTTGCTGCACTCTTTTCTTCAACTAAAATTCCGGGTTGCAACCGGTAACTAGGCACTTAAACTCTTTGCTTCGGATGTGGACTTTGAGTGGATTAAGGATGTGGATTTTTTTCTTGAGCTATCAAGCTTGGGAAGGTTGGCTATGTCTACGGAGGTTTTGAGCACACAAACTTGAACACACAAACAAGGGAAGGAGAGGGAAGTTTGCTGCAGAAAAACGGGAGCCGGGGGGCTCCTTATGTAGGTGAGGCCGGCCGGCTGGGCCGGCCGGCCTGGGGCCTCCCGGCTCCTCCCCGCCTCGTCTTTCTTCCGGCACGATCATTTCGCCTCTCGCAACTTTCCCCGCCCGCGTGCTCCACGAGTTGCACCGCCCAAACGCTCTCGTCCACTCCTTTTCTTGCATTATTGGTCCTTCCACTTGATGCTCCATGCTTTGGGTCATGTCCATGCTCCCTAGCTCCACTTGCTTCACATGCCACCATGAAATTCCTGCAAAGTTGATGCTTGCTGCCCACCATGCTTGTCCTTTGCATGTGGAATTGGTGAAGGTTGATAAAAGGGAATCCAATGGTGCATGCATGATTAATTCAAACTAGATTGCCTCCATTAAGGTGTGTTTAAGGTTAAGCACTCCTCTAATTCGAAATTTAAAATATTTTTCAGAGCCATGCAAGAGCTCAAACATAATTTTAGAGAAGTTTTTAAACCATTAAAAACAAATGTAAGTCGAAAATATTTTTCGACTACGTCGATTTCGGTCTCACCGGTATAGTTTGCCTTCATTGGTTGAGAGCAGACATTTTCCCGACTTGATCATGGGGGCATAGGTTTAGGTTCTAATTTTGGCTAAATAAGAAAGATTTTGAATAAAACAAAATTAGAATATGCTTAGAAAAATTCTAATCCTAGAGAAACCAAGGATATAGATTTTTAAAACCAACCAAAAGTTTTGATTTCTAGGTTCACGCGAGTTCTACCACGTGCTGAATTTTTTTTATTAACACATAGATATAAGTCGTGGCTCTACTCGTGTGGTTTTAGCATGAAAAATAAGTCAACCTCAGCACCATAATGAGAGTGAAAGGTTGAGTTAGGTTCTGAAATTATTTGGTTGAGGTTTCTCGAAAAGAAAAGAACAAACAAGCACATAGAAGGGTTCATGCAAAGGGTTTATGATAAAGCAATCATTCAATCAAGAACTATGTCTCTAATATTGTTCAACCACTTCTAAGTCTAATGTCTTTGCGTAATAAAACTCAAAAACTAAATTATTAAAAAGACTCGAAAAACCCGGAATCGGGTTGTCCTCCCGTAGCTTATTCTTGACTCGACGAAACGGGTTGCCTCCCGCCTAGCGCTTCGTTTATAGTCTATAGCTAGACTTCTTCACT
This sequence comes from Cenchrus americanus, assembly GCA_947561735.1. Classification (NCBI taxonomy): domain Eukaryota; kingdom Viridiplantae; phylum Streptophyta; class Magnoliopsida; order Poales; family Poaceae; genus Cenchrus; species Cenchrus americanus. The sequence continues at coordinate 194,132,755 of OX387241.1, forward strand.
TGATTACTCCGGATCAACGCTCTTTGCGGGCGTTGCAATCTTGGGTACCCATTTTGGCTTATTCATTTTTTTTGGTCTTCACAGTCGGCTTTGTCCTTTGGTCTTGACGGATGCAACAACTTCCTTGTGGCTCGGCATCTCGAACTCGGTCTTCGGTTGTGATCTTCATGGTCTCTAGTGTGATTCTTCACTCCGAATGAGCTTGAGTAGCCATCGCCGTCTTGGGACCTTGGAGTTGTCTCCGAAATTCTTCTTTGTTACCCATTGGACGCCCGGCAAGTTGTCCCACTTGCGTCTAGCATCTTCATCACGATGAACACTTCACATGTGGATCTTGCCTTGGCGACCTTTAGGTGTTGAGCTTCTTTCTCCATCTCCATCTTCTCCATCCTCCTCTTGATCTTGAACGGCCTTCCGGCGTCTTGACTTGGAGGTGGTGATTCCCTTGGAGCTTTCGACGGTCCTTCGACTTCACTTTTGAATCTAGGGTTTCCACCCCTTTAGCTTGTGTTGCATGTCACCTTTGCCTGTAAAGTTTTCCTGGATCATCCACAAAAAAGCTTGGGTTTCTTGGAGAGGTAGCCAACCATCTCCGGTTAGGGTTAGCAATAAAACAAAAATCTAACAAAAGAAAAATTAGGGTTAATCAAAGCTAGATTAGATGTATTTTGAGGATGATCAAAGTTTAGTAGATGCAAAAATAAAAACAAAAAGAAAACTGAAAATTACGAAAAGGCAATAAAAAATCAAATCTTGATCACTTGTTCCCCGGCAACGGCGCCAGAAAAAGGGGCTTGTTGACGGTTAATAATTGTATCAAAGTTCGTTTGTGACTCGCAAGCGTACAAGTCTCCCGTCGTAGTCAAGGGACCCTTCTTCCCTCGAGTGGTGAACCCAAGGTATCGAATCCGTGGAACAAATGTGTGACGCAAAACTTAATCTAATAAGTCGAGATTCTTTCGGAACAAATGTGGGAGCTTAGGGCGAGTCAAAAGACAAGTCGAGATTCTTTCGGAAGATCCGGCGTGTACCTCTAGCCACCGCGGCTACAAGAACACCCTATGTAATCTATCGCGCGAATAGAATTGGAATTAGCAAAGCCGATCGAAAAATGAAATCTTCGAGGAAACACTTGATCGCTAAGAAAAGATTCAACTTGATAATTCAACTATGACAATGATACATACACAAGATCACCACCGGATCCTTCCTTGATCTTGCTTCTAGCTCGGGAACTCCGACGTGGTTTTCCATGCAAGGTTCCCACGTCGGCTAGGGAAACCCTAGTCAACTAGCTCGACCCTCTCCTCTCCGAGATGGTGTCCCTCTCTTCTCTCGCTCCTTGGCGGCCGATGACGAATTCTTCTCGCGAGGCTCTCGGTCGGGGGGCTATAAATAGCCCGATTGGTGGCTAGGGCAAAGGAGGGGGCATTTGGGCCCTAAATGGGCTCGGGCCCCGCCGTCCCCGGGGCCCATTTAGGCCCGGCCCCCGAGGGCTCCTTCGCTCCACGTCGGTTCCCTTGCTTCTCGGATGTTTCCCCCTTCTCGCATGTAGGTCCATGTCGTCGGTTTCTCTCCGAATTGGACTCAACTCCTTGTCTTGCAAGATTCAAGCATTTTCGATCGTGTCCTCGGAGTCCGTCGTCTTCTCGGATCAAGTCCCCGGCTTTTTGGAGTTAAGTTTGCTTCATTGCATGACTTGTACGGGGCTTCAAGGTCTTGTCATGAGGTGCTTGATGAACTTACCCCAAAAGTCTTGCATTCAACACTAAAACCCTGCATAAACATTAAACTCCAAAACCGACATGCACACGTGAACTTGTTATACCACGGGGGTTAGTACCAAAGGATAAGGTATAAAACTCATGCCAACACCGAAGGTAAACTCATGGCTAGGTTGACGGATTTTCACCGTCAACATCGGCCTTGCTATAATATGTTGATCCAGGTAATGCTTTCGGTGATGTGTGGCCCGGAGAGATCCCGCCCGGCTGGGAGCTGGAGTGGGTGTAGGAGGACGACTGAAGGCATCATGGTTGGCCTCCCTTGGTGTTCTCGCTTTCCGCTTAGTTGATTTCCGCTGTTTCGAAAACTCTGAACTACGTTGTTATGACAAAAACTTCGGTTTGTAATAATTAAACCCTTTGGGTAAGATTTCGGATGTTAATTATGTTGTATCTCTGGACTCGCCTTCGTGTGAGTTTTAATACATATATATTTCGATCCTTGTTGCTATATAAGTGATTTACCGGGCGTGAACCTGGCGACTAACGACAGGATGATACTTTATTACTTCTTACCAAAGTGGGTTGGTTTAGGCGGTAGTATGGTATTTTCCTAGGTGGGTTGTCACAAAACCTATCTCTAGTTAGTTACAACATGGAAAGCTTATCTGAGCTGCCTTAATCCGTTCCAAGCTGTCTTCTCATCTAGACAAGGTCGTCTGGGAATCTTCTAGAAGGTCTTTAGGAAGTCGTGTGGGCCGCCAACTAGGTCGGTTGGGCCCACTGACAGGTCGGCGAGTATTCTGGTAGGCCGGACCTACTTGTCAGGGACGGTTGTGAGCCTGGTCGGTGGGGACCCAGGGGTACCCATGTCTCACAGATATGTTCTCCCGTTCTGCTGTAGTTTCCTCACTTGTAAGCATGAAGAAGAACAAACCACCGGGAGAATCTCTGCAATCAACAAGGCAAAGTGGGTTAGACTACCTCAAGCTACCATCAACAAGTACCCGACAAGGCGGTCATGTACCTTTATTTTTTTTGCGGTGAGACTTGTTCTTCCGCACAAGATCGTCGCTCTTCGCTTGCATATCTTGGATGTCATTATGATACTTGGTGAAGGCGGTGTCCAGCTTCGACTGCATGGCGACGGCGTGCTTCCGGGACTTCACGAGTTGCTCCTCTAATGTTTCGGCCTGGAGCACCGCGTCGCCGTATCCTTGAAGCATCTCAGACTTCTGACGGGACCTCTCTGCAACATCCTGCACAGACAACACATGTCAAATGGGTACTCAACACTAAAGGATTGACTACTCAAGGGTGTCGACTACTCACCTTCATCCATTGCTCGGCCTGGCGCACCGCCTCCAGGTGCCGAGCCACCATCGCCGGGTCGACAAGATCATCCGCTAACAACTCGAGCCCACCATGACTACTCGTCGCGGCTCTGGACATTGGCGCTGAGCAGATTGGCTCCGCGTCCTGGATCTCTGGCGAGCGGACGACCACCTCTAGAGCGGGTTCTGGCAGCACGTCGTCGCCCTCCCCTCCAGTCGTCGTGGCGGCTTCTCCGACGGTCACCTCCATCGGCTTGGGGGCTCCTCCGGCAGCCTCCTGAGTCTCCGGTGCCACATCTTCAACGGGCACCGCCGACGGGATATCGCTTTTCTCGGCCTCAACACATGTTGACAAACGACAACTAGATCAGTCATACCTGGCGGCTACGACAACTCTTCGGGATTATTCACACCTGAGCACAATACTCACCTTCAATGGCGTTGGCCTCAGGCAACGTAGCCTCAGCGGCCGGCGCTTCGGGCTCTGCCTAAGGGGCGGGAGCGGACTCCTCAGCAGGCGGTGCGACTTCCACTTCCGCCACCTCTGCAGCGGGTTCATCCCCCTCCTAGGACAAGTCCGTCGATTTCCTACAGTGTACAAGCTAGTTGTCAACCGAGTATGACTACCACGTCCAATGCACTACTCAGGAAGGATCAACACTTACAAGCTCGATCGGACCACCGTCACGCGCTGGGGTGCCGAGGATACCGGCGATGTCGACCGCTCCCGCCTCGGCGAGCGCCTCCTCCCCGCACCTCGGCGGCCGCTACCTCTTCGGTGCCGGCGGCGGCGGCTTTCCGTGCTCCCCCCCGAGCAACGTGGGGCCGTCGCTCCAACTGCGCCAAGAGCTCTTCTACGGTGGGGGTCGGGCTACGACTACCCCCAGCTGGCTCCCCCACTATGTCCCAATCGCCTTCGTCACCCTGCTCAATGGGGTCGGAAGGTGGCATCTTCTGCAAGCAAGGAAACTTCATCGTCAGTACACAACATCGATACATAAGTACTCGACTACCCTATTCAAGACGGATTACCTCCTGGGACGTGGTCTCCGAGACCTCCAACTTCTTGGCCACGCGCTTGCGGGCCACATTGTGCAGCTTCCTTGGCAGCGCAGGCAGACTAGCCTCTAGGCTAGCCGGCGGATCCTAAACGAGAGGGATGTGCGGCAATCCAGGGAGGCTGAACCTTGACCGCAGCTGGAACCACTCCTGCAACGTTTCTTCATCATCGTCCTCCTCGGATGTGTCTTCAACGACAACCGTATCGTCTCCTTCGCCAACCTCGCACTGCTCCTTGTCCTTGGCCTTCCTTTCCTCTGGGACCTCGATCAGCTGAGGAGGCGACGCCGGCTCGGAGACGAACTTCGCCAAGTCATCCTGCAAGAAGCACAACACATCAGTACGACTACTCTTACGTAATGAGTACTCGACAATGGATGCGGCTACCGACCTCTTTTGGTGGGTGCACGGTGGAGTACTCTGGTACTGGGCACAGTGTGTACGCCAGCATATTTTTGAAGATTCTGGCTAGCCTATCAACAATGTCGTCGTCATCGACTTCATCTCCAGGCATCCGCGACGTGTCGTCATCGCCTGTGTACTCGTACCCTAGGGTGTCGCGGGCCGTCAGCGGCTGCACCCTTCGCTTCATGAAGCTGAAGGCCACATGTTCGGCCCTCAGCCCAGCTTCCCTCAGTGCCTTGATCTTCGCCAACAGCTCGGGCAACTAGAGACCTTCCTGCATCGTTGGCTCCGAGTTCCACCACGGCCGGTGCTTGGGCTGCTTCCCGCTTGGCTTCGGCAGCTCCAGGTGGTGGTTGGTCACATAGAACCACTTCTCCTTCCAATCCTGATTGGAATCAATGAGCTTGTACGAGAGGTACTGCTCCGCGGCGTCTTCCCTCATCTGGATCCCCGCTCCTCTGACTACTCGGGGATTGCTGGCACTGGGCTAAGGCTTCACCCGGAAGAACTTTCGGAACAAGATCCAATGGGGCTTGATCCCCAAGAAGGCTTCGCAGAATGTACGAAGACTGAGGCGTGGAAGATACCGTTCGGGTTGAGGTTGAGGTACTCGATGCCATAGTACCCCAGCAACCCTTTGAAGAAGTCGCTGGCAGGGAGGGACAGTCCGCGCTCTGCGAATCGGGTGAACATCGCGATCTCGTCCGGGTTCTTCTCCATGTGGTACGGATCCCCTGCAGCGGCTCTCCACATGTCCACCTCCTTCTCATGCAGGAACCCACTGTTGTGAAGGGCCAGCAGGTCTTCAGTCTTGTCCTTGGACTTCTTCCACTCTCGATTCGGATCTGGCCGCGGCGGAGACACCAGCGGAGTCCCCGCGGCAGATTCGGCGGCCTCTTCACGAGCCCTCTTCTTCCCACTGGCGGCCTTCACGGTCTTCGACGGCGAGGGCTTCATTCTCCAAGTACAAGGCGTCTTCACTCGCATTCGCTCGGGGACTACAGCGGTGGCTTCCGGCGGAGGTGCGCTTGGATCTACAACCTTCGCAATGGCGGCAGCGCGCACTGGCGGTGATTCCTGGCTAGATCTACTAGGAATGGCTGCGAATGCGTGGGGTGAAAAACCCTAAGAGTTTTGGCTTCTATTTATAAGTCGACAACGGCCCCTTCAACGGTCGGATGGATAAGTCTGCGCTCGGCTGACTCAGCGGTGGCGCGTGACCCTTCAACTTCTACTGGTCGACGCGCCTCACCTCGGGGGCTCGGCTACTTCTACTCAACTTCCTGGGGAGCGACAAGACTCAAGAGCATCTCAGGACACATTCTACAAGATGACCCTTCAATTCGAGAGGAAGTACTCGACTCAAGGCTCGGGGGCTCCGTGCCACGTGTCCTTCGGTTTTTTCCCTGGATTTTTCGGGATATTCTTGCCAAAACTTCAGATGGACCCTCAGCCGGAGTCTACAACTCAACCTAAGGCACGGGGGCTACTCCATATGGAGTGTGATTTTGCAATCGCACTTCCATATCAGTTTCGGCTTCAAGACAACACGGGCATTGTTAAGACCTTCAAGGGCAGCACTCGAGGACGCTTGGGACTACTCGAGAAGACTTCAGGATTGCTCAAACATCAGCTTGAGTACATTCTAGCCTCGGGATGCTTCGACTACTCTTGAGGACTTTTGACTTGTAGCACTCGGGGACGCTTGAGGACTACTCGTTAAGGCCGTCAAGACTACTCGAAGCTATCCTTTTCGACTACAAAGTACTCGGGGGCTTGTCGTATGGACCTCCCTGGGCCCACTACCCGGGTGGGTACCGGACCGACTACTCGGTGGGCCCCCGGGACTACCCGACTTGCGCCGCACGCGCACCTGATGGCGTGGAGCACAAGGACTACAGAGGAGAAGTACTCGGTTAGGAAGCTGTACATGTCCCACACTGTATGGAGGACTCCTAGACGTACTCGACTAGTACTCTCTCCCGGAACCGACTTGTAACCCTGCCTCCCGGACTATATAAGGCGAGGCAGGGACCCCTCTCTCCATCATCTCATCTCACGGCATAAGATTGCATCATCTTGTAATCGTACCCAATCAATTCAGAGCTACGCAGCATACAAGACGTAGGGTATTACGCACCTCGCGGCCCGAACCTGTCTAAATTGTGTGCCACATGTCTCTTCCTTCGAGTTACCGATCTCGGCGAGGCCAGATTCATCTACTTCGGGTACTCCCCTTAGTAGGTTGCCGGTCTAAAACACCGACACACTACAAGGTCAATATAGATTTCCGCGTAGCGCTCATCTGAGTAGGTGGTGTGAACGGGGATAAAGTGAGCGGTCTTGGTAAGCCGGTCCACTACTACCCAAATGGAATCATGCTTCCGGGGCGTGAGAGGTAATCCGACAATGAAATCCATGCTGATATCGTCCCACTTCCATGCAGGAATGGATAATGGTTGCATTTGACCTGCGGTCTTTAGGTGACTAGCCTTGATTCTTTGGCATGTATCACAACTGGACACATACTCGGCTATTTCACCCTTCATATTTGACCACCAAAAGTTTTCCCTAAGATCTCGGTACATTTTGGTACTTCCGGGGTGAATGGTGAACTTAGAGAGATGAGCCTCATCTAAAATTTCCTTCTTTAAGTCTTGATCCCGAGGTACCACTAATCTTTGTCCGAACCAAACAACTCCCTTGTCATCCTTTCGGAAACAATCGTACTTGGGGTCTCCTTCTTCTAATTTCTGTTTGATTTTCTGAACCTCTTCATCATTGAGTTGAGCTATAGCAATTCTCTCATGGAGATGGGATTTGATCGAGACAGCATGAAGCTTGCCATGCTCGACCGCTTCCAAGCTAAGCTTCCTCATTTCTTCACATAAAGCTTCATTCCTCAACTCTAACGTCACATAGTTGCAATGCTTGCGGCTAAGCGCATCTGCAACCACGTTAGCCTTGCCGGGATGATAATGGACTTCCAAATCATAATCCTTGATTAATTCCAACCATCTTCTTTGCCTCATATTCAAGTTAGATTGAGTGAAAATGTACTTGAGACTCTTGTGGTCGGTGTAGATATTGCAGTGATTACCCATCAAGTAGTGCCGCCAAAGTTTCAAGGCATGCACGACAGCTTCTAACTCAAGATCACGAGTCGGATAGTCCTTCTCATGAGGTTGAAGGGCCCGTGAGGCATAGGCAATGACTCGGTTTTCTTGCATAAGCACGCAACCAAGACCAGTGCCCAAAGCGTCACAAAACACCTCAAACGGTTTGGACATATCTGGTTGAGTCAATACTGGAGCTGAGGTTAAGTGCTTCCTCAAGGTATGAAATGCTTGGTCACACTCCTCGCTCCACACAAACTTGACACCCTTCTTCAGAAGTTCAGTCATGGGTTTAGCTATCCTGGAGAAATCTGGAATAAACTGACGATAATAGCCTGCTAGACCCAGAAAGCTACGTATTTGATGTACTGATTTGGGTGGCTTCCAATCCATGACCTCCTGCACTTTGCTAGGATCCACGGAGATACCATCCTGGGAAATAGTGTGACCCAAAAACTTCACACTATCCAGCTAGAATTCACATTTAGAGAATTTGGCATAGAGATTGTGATCCCTCAACCGCTGCAAGACAATACGAAGATGCTTCGCATGCTCAGCTTCGCTTTTGGAATATATGAGAATATCATCAATGAAAACCACTACGAACTTGTCCAGTTCATTCATGAAGACTGAGTTCATAAGGTACATGAAATAGGCAGGTGCATTGGTGAGGCCAAAAGACATCACTAGGAATTCATAGAGACCGTATCTGGTGGAAAAGGCTGTCTTTGGTATGTCACTTGCTCGAATTTTGATTTGATGGTAGCCAGATCGAAGATCAATCTTGGAAAAGACCTTGGCACCAGCCAGTTGATCAAAGAGAACGTCAATGCGGGGCAACAGATATTTATTCTTAATTGTCACAGCATTGAGTGGACGATAGTCGACGCACATCCGCAAACTACCATCTTTCTTTTTCACAAAAAGAGCGGGGCTTCCCCAAGGAGAAGAACTGGGGCGGATATACCCCTTATCTAGCAGTTCTTGCAACTGAACTTTCCACTCTACCAGTTCTTTGGGTGGCATTCGGTAAGGCCTTTTTGATATTGGTGCGGTTCCTGGCTGAAGTTCTATAACAAATTCGACGTCCCTGTCTGGTGGCATACCAGGCAAGTCGTCCGGAAAGACGTCGGGATATTCGCGCACCACTGGAATATCTTCTAGCTGGATAGCTACGACAGCATAGGAACAAGGATTGGTGCTCTCCACCTTGGGTAGGTACAAGATAGTATGACCACTGGTAGGGGAATGGATTTCAATCATTCTAGTGGCGATATCCAAAACAACTTGGTGTTGGGTCAGCCAACTCATTCCCAGAATTACATCTAGACCTCCCAATCCGAGATGAATTAGGTTGGTTAAGAAGGTTTTGCTGCCAAGCTTCAACAGAACGACTTTGGTTATAGTGTTAGAGAGGATTCTTCCTCCCGCCGTGGCAAAGACGAAGGAATCTTTGGTATGACAAGAATGTAATCCCAACTTGCTCACTAAATTTTCACTAATGAAATTATGGGTTGCTCCAGAATCAAACAATATTGTAACAGGGTGATCACGGGTAGAGAATATACCCGTCAGCACTGCTGCTCCCTCTGGGACGTCAGCCAAAGTGGTGAAGTTGAGTTTACCCTGCTTGACTTGCACCACGGGCTTCTTGACTTGGTTCCCATGACGGAAGCCTTAGCTTTCGCCTTGCTTGTCCTACTTGGGCTTAGGGCACTCATTGATGTAGTGTCTGGGCTGCCCACAATTATAGCCGCGACGATCCTTAGTAGCACCATTGTTGATGTTGTTAGCCGGGGGTGCACTAGGCCTGTATGGCTGCTGCTGTGCCTTACGTAACCCGGAAGTTCCCGCATGGCTTGTTCCGAGACGGGGTCACCCTCCGGTTGTCCGATTGAAGATGATTGGGGAGGACCCTGAGTACCTTTCTTGATGAAGCGGAATTTCTTGCCTGACCCACCAGTGGCGGTGAATCCGGCCTGTCTCTTTCTATCCCTCTGGGCTTTGGACATGGCATCCTCTTGAGAAATGGCCTTGTTCACGAGGCCCTGATAGTTTTTAGGCTCATAAAGATTCAGCCTCTCATAGAGATCCCCGTGTAGCCCATCACAGAAACTCTCTATCTTCTTGGCATCGTTGTCAACATGATGCCCACCATACTGACACAAGGCATTGAATTTTTTTGCATACTCATACACAGTGTCAGATCCTTGCTTTAGGGCAAGCAACTTGTTCATCTTCCTATCCATGAGACCTTTAGGAATGTGGTGTTCCTTGAAGGCCTGCTTGAATTCAGCCCAAGTGATCTGGTGTCCGGCGGGATTCATGGTCTTGAAGTTCTCCCACCATATCAACGCTGCACCACGGAGCTGGAGAGCAGTGAAGCTGGCCTTTTGCTCCTCGGAGCAGGGCAAGGTGAACACAGAGAACTTGGCTTCAATAGCCTTGATCCACGCATCGGCAGCCAGTGGCTCTTTGGCCTCTTCAAAAGTCGGGGGCTTCATGGCATAGAAATTCTCATATTTAGTGACTCAAGGCTGGCCGTCGATGTTTTCCCCACGAGGATTATTCTACAGCTGCTGAGCAAGCTGCTACTGCGTTTGCAAGAGCTGCCGCATCACCTCGGTTTAGGTGACCATAAAATGCTCTTGAATGGTCATGTTGGGAGGAGGAGGTGGAGCGTCACTCCCGCTTGCACCAAAACCATTGGGAGAAGCACGAGTTTGTCCCACCATCTGAAATCCATGAGATTTCATTAGTCTCATATTCGCAAGCTTATTTACATTATCCACAAGAAGAATATGCAAAATGAAACTCTTAGCATCAATTTGGTGAAGACCGGACATCACAGCGGAGTTACTAGAAAATTCATAACTCTCTGCCCGCAATAGCAAAAACTCCCATTTTTGGTCAGAAAGTGCAAAACTTTATGAGCCCCAACATTGGTATTCAACCCGAGGCCTAATTCCAACGTTATCATGCCCGAAAAATTCCAACACCGGGGTTCTGCCTAGCTGTTTTTGCTGTAGGCCGAACGGAAAATTTTTTTGCTATAATTCCCGGTATGCTTATGCAATGACGGTGAATTTCGGTGAGCATGATCTCCACAACATAATACACAAGGTTGGTATTCAGCACAATGCGAGACTTTGATCACAACAACCCTGAATTATCCATTAAAACATGACAACACCGAGATGTCCATCTGAGCATTACATGATGCGGAGTCTTGGGATCGCTTACATACTTATGTACATCAAAAGGTCATCAATTATACTCTCTTAGCAGCCTCTACCCTTACACAAAAGCTAGCTGAGGAGGCTAAACTAAGAGTACATGATCATCCTACAAAGACAACTGCTATATCCACTAGTAGCCTGTAGCAGAGCCAGTACTAGTGTCCGGAGAGTCAGTTGGTGGACCACCAGTATCGTCCTCGCTCAAGCCCGAAACTCCCTGTAGCTCGTCTGGAGCGGCAGGTGCGGCTGGTGGTGCGATCGGCGGCTGCTGACCCTGCTGGGCCATCACCTATCACACCTCTACCTCTATCTCCATCTCAGCTACCTGGTTCTGCATCTCTATCACGTTCTGCACCAAGGCAAAATGCTGGGCCTCAGTGTGAGCTAGCTGCACCTAAGTCGTCTCAAGGGCGTGCTCCCGAGCAACAACTGCTCCGTGAGCTCAGCACGCTCCTGGTGCCACTGAATGCGCTCGTCCTGAAGCGTAACAATCTCCTGCTAGAGGTGAGCAACGGTCTGGCACTCGTACTGAAGGTCAAGGGTGAGGATATCCCTCATCGATGTGGAGTCCATCAACACCACTGAGAGCATACCCTGAGTGGAAGGACGAAACACCTGCATGTTGTACACCGCCTCCAAGAACCTCAGAAGCTGGCGCACAACAACCGCTGGGGGGTCTGCCGTGAGTAACACGTCGGTGAGCGAGATACGCTCACGCCAAGCTGGGTCGAGTGGGTCCATGGCCGGGAACAAACCCAGCGCAGTAAGCATCACCTCGTCCGGGTGCTGCTCACAGAAGGTGTGAAGGATCTGCATGGCCGCGGACTCAACCGACTCAACACCACGGTGAGCAAAGAACACCATGATCAAGTCTGCCCACTCCGGGTGCTCGGGGTGAGGAAGCACGGTAGCGGTCGTGCGGGCGTAGGGAACACCCTGGTCCCAAAAAGAGACCACCTCGTACAGCGGCGGCGTAACGTAGCCCACCTCACTGAGAGTCTCCCACAAAATACGGGGAAAACCTTCCCAGTGAAGGGCATCGGTATGAATCGTACCGTCCGCGTCAATCTCGTAGATCGGTGGCTGCGCCATCTGTACAAAAATTAGGAACTACACGTTAGATATCAATCGACATCAACGAGCAATAGGGTAAAATCTGGCAGGTATGAACAAAAATTAATAACATAAAAACAAGGGCCCCAAAAATTCCCAATTTTTCACAGCAACTTAATGACATGATTATGCACACTTTTGGTATTCAAAGGTAGATCTAAATTGGATTGGAACAAGCTCGAAAAATTTCTTTTGCGGAAGGGTGCTGTTCTGAAAAACAGCAGAACAGAGACTCACTAAACGGAGCATAACTCTCTACAGAAAATTCCTAAAATCCTGGAAATTTCATAGTGGATGCTCAACTTCATAAGAAACAACTTTCCTAAAGGATGTCTAGTCAGATTCCTTACAAATTTGGCTACAAAAATTGAGAAATGATAGAGACAGAATCTGCCAGAATTTTCCTAAATTCAAAAGAGAGGAAAACCTTACCTAAGATCGAGCAATCTCCCTAGAAAAATTACTCCAACCAAGTAAGGGTAAATTTTAGGTTCATCAAGATTTTAATCATGCATGCATACGCCTTAAACGACCTTACACAACTAGATCCAAAAGACGTAGTTAGTGCCGGTGGCAAGCTTATAGTCGGCTCTCCTTATAATAACTAGTCGGAGCTATTCGATTTGCACTTAACGACTTACGAACGTTGTTAGTGTACCTGTAGAAAACGAACCTTTCGTGCCAGCATGTCATGAAAGCGTCCACATCCAGTACCGTTCACTTATAGAAACGGTATCCATGCGTCAAGCCGCTGCATGGATAGCGTCCAACCTCGGACACCCTCTGTTTGAATGGAGTGTATCCTTGCCTTGCATGATCGTAATGCGAAATGCACACATATGAAACACGTGGTGACACCACAACTCATATCTAGACGCGAAGATGGGATCCGTGGAATGGATCACTCCATCAACCCTCGCAATTCCCGTGATGCGGAACAGCACACGTATGAAACACGTGGCTCATCTAGTTTGGTTGTGCAATAAAGTAAGTCTGACATAAGATAAAGTGCTGGAAGTTAGCAAAATAAACCATAGGTTCTTATGCCACCTTAAAGAACCCAAAATTCCATATAGGGCCTCTCGATCTAGATCATTCCTTAACGATCCCACGGATTTTCAAAATCCAATCAATCTTGGCAAGTTTTATTGTAAACCATGTGATTAGTATTAAGCTAATCACTCTGGTGCATTCGGTCGCTCTGATACCAGCTGTGACAACCCCACCCGAGATAATTCTGTACTATCGCCTAAACCACTCCATTTGGTCATTAAGCGATAATAAAGAAGCATCTCGTTGAGTGTTGCCGGGTTTACACCCGGTAAATCACTTGGAAACACAGAGAGGATCAACGTATGCATTAAAACTCCCGCGAAGGAGAGTCCAGAGTGCCTTACAAATTAAACTATCACATCCCCGTAGGGTTCATTATTACAACATAGTTTTTTAACATGAAAGTAAATGGTTCAGATTTTATTGAAATCAGCGGAAGATAACTAAACGATACAATCACATCATAGGAGGCCTGTCCATGATGCAATCACTCGTCGTCATCCACGCATTCCAGCTCCCAGCCGGGTGGAAGTTCTCCGGGCCACACATCAGATGCATTACCTGGAACAACATTTATAAAGCAAGGCTGAGTATACTAATACTCACAAGACTTACCCTCCGAAAGAAAGACTTTACCTCTAGTCATGCAAGGCTTTTGGCTAGTGGTTTTGTTTGCCAAAAAGCCGCTAAGTAGTGAATCCTTACTTTCCATATTTTAGCTCATGTTCTAGTTGAAGTAATCATTACTAGATAAGCAACTATTACAACCAAAGTTGTACAAACAATTAATCAAGTAATAATCTCCACAAAGTTCCATCATAAAGGGATATCATGGCCAGTCGGGTAAGTAGTCTCAGATGACAGTGAGAGGCCGACAATCCATTGATTCACAACCTTGCAAGGTGGACCTAAACACACGGGAGGTGCCCTCACTAAGAGTTCACCAACCAGGCGGTTCCCGTCATTCTTCGGTTTGGGGATAATAGCTCACAGTCTTATGTACAAGGTTTATCTGGATACGCCACTAAGGTCACCCAGCCTCACGCATGCACTCGGGTGGCGAGCCCGGGGCCGCAACCCTAAGAGTAGTGATAGTAAAACCCCGTACCGCCTCATTTAGGTACTAGGCTTACCGTACCCATTTCCGACAAGTGTTTAGTACTTTCAAACACTTAGCCCACGAAGCCATTGGACCAGAGCCCAAATCTCATGCTCTTACCACATGAGCAATCCATTTATACATATGGGGGTTCCATAAAGGAAATCCTATTCTCGCGAGTGACGAACATCACTCGACTTTTACTGGGTCCTTAGAGCATAGCATCTACGACCTAGCATACTAGTAAAAGATTATAGGCACCTAGGGATCATGCAACTAGGGTTTCATCTAATTCCTGAACGTAATTGCACATAGAATAACATAGATAGTTGCATCAACTTAAATAAAACATGGGTTAATGATAAAACCGGGGCTTGCCTTCGTCAGCACAAGCAGACACACAAACTTCTGGACTTTGGCCCGGGTCTTGCTCTACGGTCACGTAGTGCACGTCTCCTCCTGCTCCCTCGTCCTTGTCAGCCGGCACAAGCGTATAGCTACCGTCGGGGACTTCTACAAGGGAAATGCAATGCAGTGATTAGGAGTGTAATTATTTTAAATTAATTCAAAAACAGTAGCAAAAGCTGCAAGGAGTATATGGTTGGCCATATTCACCTTAACAAAAGTATTTAAACATTTTTCCTTTTAAAAGAATAATCAAAAAGCCTATTTAGCCTTCTCTTTAAGGTGATTGTGTGCACATTTATTAAAGAAATATTTTATTTAAAAACAAACAGCAAGGAAATTACTTTCATAGCACCATTTTACTTTTCCTAACACTTCTCCTTAAGTCATGCACTAGAGAGAGTGATTTCCCTATTTTCCCTTTACTCGATTAATCTAGTTTGAACTCTTTTGCATAACTAAAACATAACCAACTGATCCAGCAGCACCCACTGGTCGTACTGACCAGGAGGCATACCTCTGGGCAGCAAGAGAAAAGATTTTGCACCACTCAATTAATACACCAACTTATGGGCATTTTTAGCTAGCATAAAAGGACATAATGCATATCAAAATAGTTATGACAGAAACGAGTCCCAACTTTCTCCTACATATACTCTGGTCCAAAACAAGCTTAAATAACCCACAAACACACATATAGCCTTTATGAAACATGCTACACATATTTATGATTAAAAACAAGCATAAATGAGGAAATAATATTTCTAACAAAGATAAAATCATGGTAAATTCACCAAGGATGCTTTTAACATAACAAGACTATAGCCAGAAGTTGGGATCAAGAATAATTATATTTTGAGCTACAAAAATCATCTAGGCAGATTTATCAATATCACTAAATGATTTTTATAAAAAGATTTCTTTAGTAACTTTGTGCAATTTTTGGCACAGAACCTGGGCATGCTAGTTGCCACAACATATCCAATATCTAGCTCAAGAACTTGTGTGGATTTTACAGAAGCACAAATCTAAGTATTTTACATTCATATTTTTCAAGCAAAAACTATAACTCAAAAGTATATACACATTTGGAGAAAGTTGTAGTTCTTGTTATACTGAGCACAACAAAATTGAGTTTGGTATTTTTGGATTTGTCTACGATTTTTACTCTATTTTACGAGGTGCTGGATCAATACACAAAACAGGGAACAATCTATTTACACTGCAGACCCTAGAACTTTTAAACTTCTCACACATATACCCTCGGTTCCTCCCCCGCAGGCCCGACGGCGGTGGCAAGCTCGGCGGTGGCGAGGTGGAGCACGGCCAGGCAAACAAGCGACGGGGATCGTCGATTGGACTCACCCGCAATCGATTGGTGGTGGTGGACCGGCTGGGGAGGTCACCGGCGAGCGGCGGCGGCGGAGCAGTGGCGGCGCGCCCGCGGGAACTCGGACGACGGTGAGGAAGGGGCTGGATCAACCACGTGCTGCACGGGGAGCTTCCATGTGACCTAGGGAAGGTGCTAGGCACGTCACCGGGCTTGGAGAATCAACGGAGGGACGAGCTCGATGGCGGCGGTCCGGCGCCGGCCGCGGGAACTCGGGTTCCGGCGAATGTGTGGCTCGGCTTGATCAATAAGCAGCTCGGGGAGGTTTTGTGATGCACAGAGGGGAGCTTAGGTGCTTGGGTGAGTGGGAACGGCGACTGGAAGGGGGTTCACACCGGGCGGCGCCAATGGCGGACGGCGGTGGCTCGGGCGGAAGCGCGTGCGCGCGAGGGACGGCCGGGGGCCGGCTTATAAGCGCGTGGGAGGTCGGTTGGGGTAGGTGGGGTCACGCCGGTGCCACTTGCACGCGTGGGAAGGCCGGGGGCATGGCCGACGATGTGCGCCGCTTCGGCGGCCAATGGCGCGCCACGGGCGGTGAGCCGGCCGGCGGATCGGCGCCACCGGGCACGCCCACTTGCCACGGACGGCACGAGTGAGTGCTTGCCGGTGCCGCGCAGTGACCAGCGGTCACACCAGCGCCTCGGCGTGCGCGCCCGAAGCGGGTATGGTGCGTACGGTGGGTGGCCGATGTGGCCGCGCACGACGTCGTGCCCGAACGCGTTTTGGCGTTCCCGGTGTTGTTGGTATTTCACTGAACAGTTTTCAAAATAGCTTTTCTCCAATTTTTCAAACTAAAGTGCATCTTAGGGTCTGAAGCAAAGTTGAAGATCAGACATTCCTCTACAACTTTCACAAAGGTTGGTAGGGGTTTTGTTCCAGAATCGAGCAGGAACGCCATGCCAACTTGGCCAATTTCTCGGCGCCTGTGAACAGTAAACCAGGGTCTTGTTTTGCCATTTTCACCCTCCTACACTCCAAACCAGCCATGCCACTCAACAGCAAAGTTGTGTGCCTCAACATTCTGCACATTTTTCCTTTTGGGTGGTTTTGAAGTGTTTAGGGAAATTTTGGAGAATGTGCCAAAGTTCTAGAATGGCAACAAGGGGTCAAAGGGGATAATAGGGTTTTGAGCCAGGCTTTGACCAAGGGTTGACCTAGTCTCCTCAAGGGTAGTTAGAGGAGTGGTTAAGTGGGCCATTAGCACAAATTACCACTGAGCGAAAATAAGGGGTGTTACATAAGCAGACCCCTGATCCCTGGGAAAACAACAACTTATTCTATCAGATCCTCCATGCCTATCTGATATTAGAGCTCTAGATTAAAATTAGTGTTGGAGAGTTAATATCAAGTTGAGAGATTAGAGCCACGATCTATTTAGATCTATCTAATCTTGTTTGAGAGGATTAGAGAGCGGTAGAGGCAAAGCTGAAGGAAGGCCCGGACCTGTCGGTGTCCCTCTTCATCTTCTACATCTAGGATCAACTCCATTTGAGCCTGATCCTGAGACCTTGTGAAGGATCGACTTCTTATTCAAGTGAGCAACATTGTTTTTATTGTTCTTACGGTTCATAACTCTTTGATTACTTTAATTCCTGTCGCTCTTGAATTAAAGTTGCATGTTTAGTGTAAGCATGGTGCTTAGACTAGCTAGCTTATGAATGCCTTCGATATTCCGGTTGTGTGGTAGATCGTGGTGGTGATAGCACCATTGAGTGCTTTGCGGTCCACCTCCCGTCTATAGAAACCGTAGGATTCCCCCACAGATTCTCGGGAGGTTCCCTTTATTAAGTGTGCCTTCAGACAATCACCCTATAAGAACAATAGAGACATAGCTTGTGAGAATAAGAACCGTAAGAATGTACAAGATACAGTGGAGTCATCACACGGAAGAAGAAGCGACTTGGGAGACGGAAGAATACCTCAACACCAAGTACACGAGCTTCCTGCAATCTTGAAACCGTGAGTCTCTACTGCCTATCTTGTTTTTCTTAAATCGAATCTCGGGTCGAGATTCCGTTTAAGGGGGGTAGGCTGTGACGCCCCACGTTTTTATTTGACCCTAATAGTCGGTCAAAGCTGCTGACAGTGGTCAAATCGTAGTCAACCTGGGTCCTCACCTCGAAAACCTCACCAACCAACCCTAATGACCCTATTGATCAAGTCCATACACTTGTGTGGGCAAGCCTTGGTCAAATCCAGGGTTAAACCCTACCTACACCCTAGTGACCTTGAATGTTTTCCGGAACTTTTGCCGCGTTCTCCAAATTTCACCGAAACACTTCAAAATCTACCAATATGAAAGTGTTGACGTAAAATCTGCACCTCACGTCAAGCACACAACAAGCCGAACAAGCTAGCTTCACACGCGAAGAGATCACCAGACGTGCCAGTCAATTTTCCCTGAAAATTAACAAAAGACAAAGTAGTTAAATCCCAAAACTTGGAACTTGCTGGGTGGTACCAGACAGTTCCATATTTACAGCTAGAAAGCCAAGTAAGATGACATATAGCTATAAAGAGCTATCTGCCAGCAACCTAGAATCCATTCGGGAGCTTTAAAGTACAGAAAATAACATAGCCGAATAGATGATGTAAGCATGACGATATATCGGTCTTTATTTGGATAAAAATGCACGTGCGCAAAGCCATGACCGATCCTCGCGGTAAATAACATTAAACAATAAATGAAGTAAAGGCGTGGTCATGAATATGTAATAAACAAGCATGCATAGGTCCCAAGCACTAGTCTACCGCATGTCTAGGTACTTTAAAACCCGTCAGGCATGATATCAAACAAATCTATCCACCGCATGATACAACTTGCTTGATATCAAACCACCGTCCACAAATAGATCTATCCACCGCATGATACAATCTAAATATGGAAAGCTAAAAGCATACAATATTTAAAGCATAAATTATGAACATGTTTTACTCATGAGAGCATAACCGAATACGGCTGAACAGCCGAATCGGGGTCCATGAAGAAAGAACGAACATTACCAAACAAGATAAATCTATCAGATTGGATTGAAATCTAATCCACCGGATGACTAGCTCCAAAGCAACCCAAAAACCTGCATCTACCACATGATACCCAGCTCTTTCAAGATTTATACAAGATTTGGCAAGCTTGAACCCGCAACACGTGACAACCTAGATCGATTCGGTTTCGGCTATCAGGGAGCATGTGATCCACGTGCTATTTAAGCCAAGGGTACGAACTCGATTCGCATAAGGATCATCAAAAAGATAGAGCCGATCCAAACCCATCTAGATTGGGCAAAGAAGTGTTACATGAATTTAAACATAAAGTAAAAAAATTCAAAGCAACACGGGGTAACTTAATGAATCTATTGAATCTTACCAAAAATTCAATAGAGCCGATAACTAGCTTCAAGCTAGATCTTATCCTACCGCATGGCTCATGACCTAACAAGAAACCCTCTTGAACCAAGCTTGAATCTACCGCATGACACTAAGCATGGTAACAAGACTACTTGCATCAGATCTAAATCCACCGCATGATACTAGACATGATACAAGGTTGCCGGTACTCACGGAGGTCGACGGATCGATGAACCCTCTCGAAGAACTCGACGACACGACAAAGGACTCAAGGGTTTGGCGTAAAGCCGGTTTGTATTGAGAATGTTTCGAATATCTGTTACATACATTCAGGGTCCATATTTATACCCTGTTAAGCATGACCTCGAATGGATTCGATACCTAATTTATCTCTAAGTGCGATCGCTGATCCATCCATTCGTCCCTTCCGCTCGGGCCACGTCACCACGCAATCCCGCAAAATCAGCGCAACAGTTTCCTTGCCGAACGGAAGCAAATTGCCGACCGCGGACTCTTCTGCCGAATTCATCTGAAGAAACCTTCCTTCCGTTGGACGGATTCCTCACCGAGTTGGACCCACAAGTCAGACTCCTTACCTTACCAAATTTTTGTGTTAACATATGCCCTTTCAATTACGGGATTAAAGTGATTTTATTCCGGAATTGACTCCAGCCACCAACGTCTTCAAATTGAATCTGTTCAACACCCGTTCTCTCTCTTCGCAATCCGTCGGAGTCTTCGCCCAGATCCAAACCCTAGATCACCTTTTCCTGAGCTCAAATCCTCAATGGCGGGTCAAAATCAAGCTGCTCAGGTAAATTCCTCCACCATAAGATTCATTCGGCACTTAGCTTTCCAATTTTTTACCTGAGATTTCTTCTCCCTCAGGAACTTTCCACTGACCTTTTGATTCGCACTGAAGCCAATTTGACGTCCTACTTCCTTGGTCCCGTGGGAGTTTCTGATCCTCGCGAATTCATCGCAGCCGAATCCCAAAGGATCCCTTTCAAAGCGGCTTTAACTAAGCCTCCCCTATGGCAGGACGCCTTCAAGAACTGGCCCTTGCCCCCAATTGCGGACTGGAGGAATTGGTACAAAAGAGTTCTTGTGGATAAAAGTGTCAGGACCCAAAACTGGGATACCCTCCGTATTGCTCAATGCTTGGAGATTTCTTTGGCCGAGACCACCAAAAACGAAGACCTTTTGATAGCGGCTTGCCACTTCTGGTCAAATGGCGTCAACGCCTTCCTTTTTGGTCAGGGCCCAATGTCCCCAACTCTGGCCGATGTATACATGATTACCGGCCTTGACATTTCAGGATCTGTTCATCCCTGGGACTTCGAGAGGTTCCACAAGACAAGCGGGAGTGAAATCGGGGAGCGGATATAAAAATTATATCCGAATCATATGAAAGATGGCCCCCTTGGTGAAGTTGAATATAGGGCATTCCCGAACATGTGGTCATGCGGGTTCATCTTCCGTGGTAAAGCCAATGAGCCTACTCGAATCATATTGCAATGGCTACACAATTGGCTAGTGGTAAGCACCTTCCCCTTGGAAAATACCTCTGGGCGGTGTATACCACATGCTTCATCAAACTCGTCACCCAAATGTACACCAACCGAGAAGATAGCGTGTGTCAATGGCCTTTGGTGGTTTGTACGGATGTGGCCGCAACCGCACATGCACCAGATCGTTGGTATTGACCTCAGCACCCGGTTTTTTCCTTCATCCAACTATCATGAAGGGGAAGTCCAGGTCACCAGAGGATGCCACACCTATGGAGAAGCTGCTTCAACTATTCCCATCAATCAGAATGTCAGCTAGCTCTTTGAGCTCTTCTTCAAAGGCTTCTCCAACCCTCTCTGGCTTCCTTACTTGGACAATGATAATTTAACTCTCCCTTGTGAGTTCTCCTTTGAAGCTGGACGCCAAGATGGAAGATTTCTTGAAATTCTTAATATCTCATCCATCCATGCATTCTGCCAGCTGAATTTAGTGGAGGGAGGCTAAACCACAGCACTTATGAATACTACCAGCCCAATATGATGGCTCGACAACTTGGATGTGGCCAGATGCCCCCCAAGACTATTTCTGCATGAATTTCTCAAACCCAGAGAGGAAATTAAAGAACTTACTCAAACCAGCAGGGTTTTTCAGTATGTATGCAGTCCAACTGTTTACACCTGGCCTTTCACACCTACAACATTAGCTCACCCCACCTTCAACTCTTGGTGGCAAGAATTCCATGACCATATTTTCAGTGAGCCTGTGCACTCATTTTGCATAGAACTGATGCCTGATTTTCAGCCAATTTCAGAGGTAACATGATTGTCCATTTCCTCAAATCAGACATTTCTTCCTTTAACCATGATCTTAATTTTTTACCCACGAAACACGATTACTGCCCCTCTAGCCGGGCGATTTCTTACAATGCGAGTATGCCCAATCTCGGCATTGGGATTTAGATCACCAACCCCGTCTCAACCGATGGCTAGGTATGCTACAACGGACCCAATTTTGTCCAAATATTCTGTGCTGACAAGAGGCAAGGCCTGTCTCTGATCGCACCTCCAACTGCCAAGAAGAGAAGAACCATCAAGAAAGTCCTTATTGAGGTAAAATTTCCTCTCTCTTGATCACAAGATTACTCTTTTCTGATAAATCTCATCTTGTGCGATTTCAGACTAAAATTCAGCAATCCTCAGTTGCAGAACCTGCCAATGCTACATCCACTGGTATGACCTTTACTACTCCTTCCTCAAAGACCAACACTGGCATTTACCCTTAATCTGGTATTTGCAGAAAAAACAATGGTGGATCAACTTGTGGATGTCCCTGTCTCTCAACATGCAAGTCCACCAAGGGCTGAGCCACCTGCCCAAGTAGAGATCTCATCTTCATCAGGGACTCAATCACCCCCTCGCTCGTACATAAACACCAACTTCGCCAGAAATGAACTTTCCCATCCAACCAGAGCCTTCAAGTCCTTCAAGGGCTCAATCCCCTATTGGCCAGGCAGAAACCTTAACCTTAGCAGAGGTAAATCCATCTCCTCTCTAGCCAGAAGCTTCAGAGTTGCCAGAGATTGTATTAGCACCCTCTCACACAGAAGCTCCAGCCTTGCCACGAGCACCTCCTTCACCAGTGTCTCCAGAAATCGCCCCTGAAACTGAACAAAACCCTGTTCCAGTTCAGGAAGTTAGGCATGAGGTAAACACTTGCACTTAATCCTGTTATCTTTTTATTTCCCAACACTCCTGACTCGGCAATGTTATTCTCTCAGGATCAGGCTCCGTCATCATCAAACCCATCAATGGAGGATAATCCAATTGCCGAGACAAGGGAAGGAGGGCCTCAAGCCTTTCCAGAGGAAGCACAAGAAAAGCTCAAGGAAATTTTTGCCTGGCTGCAAAGAGACGCTCGAGATCAAATCAGAGATCTCGATCATTTCGAGGAAATGCTTGGACCCATCAGCCAAGAACTCCCTGAGGATATCAAGACCTCACTTGAACCCATCTCTGGTTTGGATGTTCACTATGTAGCCATAAGACGAGCTCTGAGAAATGTATCTTCCCGCCCGGCTGTTGAACAAAAGAAAGCCAAAGCTGAACAAGCCGTGAAGGGAGCACAATCTCAAACTGAGAGTCACAAAGGGACATTGGCCAATCTGCAAGCTGCTCGTGAGTTGAAAATCGCTAGAAAGGCCGCACTGGAGGTAGAGCTGAGAAGCTTATTAGCAGAAATAGAAGCTGACGACAAGAAGATAGCCGAACTTCCTGGACTGATAGAGAAGATCCAAGAGGAAGCGATATCGGCCACAGCTGAGGTGAATCAATGTAATGCAGAACTCACCATCCTGTCCGACGCCCAGAAAGATTATCAAGAACGGATGGAGAACATTCACCAAACAACATCGAACGCCTCCAATGTAATTGCAAAAGTATTTAAACATTTAGATGTACTGATCGATGTGTAACCGAACTGGCCGTCCTTGCAACATTTGCTTTTGTAAATTTATTTTCCCTTTTCTCTGCACGTCCTTAATTGGAACGCTGAATGATCCATTCGGTAATCAGTAGCCAAAAAGTGCCATACCCGAACGACACCTTAACTTCCTTTTAGCCGAGCCAGTCAACCGAATACGACTCAACCTTGAACTCCAAACGACCCAACGGCGGATTGGTCAAGGAAACCTCTCCACCTTCCAAGTTTCTTGGGATATGAGCCACGATCTGAGGCCACAATCTGAGGCCACGATCTCTTTCACCAGGCCTATAAATAAAACCGTAGGTGCCCCCAGCTCTTTACCAAGCCTTTAGCCTTCAAATCTCCGCCAACCTCAAGCTTTTCTCCCCAATCAGCACAAACCCTAGAATCATGGCGAGCAGCAACAACAGGCGCCGCGCCGCTGACGAGGCGGAGGGGAGTCGTGCCAGTGCGCGTCGGAGGCAATAATCGTCAACTTTTTCCTTTGTGATTTGTCTTCGATCCCCTTTTGTTTCTGACGACCATCTCTGTTTCAGGCTTATTCAATGGAATCCATCTTCTGCACCGGCCGGTCAGCCCCTGCCGGACGACTCCTCGGAGTAAGACCACTACTCCCCCGTGCCCTACGGGGAACTTGATGCTCTCCGCTTCAAGGCGGAGCTGGAGGTGGCCCAGCGCGAGCTGGAAGATGTCTCCAAAAAGGCTGGCATAGCCGAACTGGAGTGGGAGGACCAACGCAAGCAGCTGATGGCGACCATCGACGGTACGGCTCTGAAACCGCTCCCTAATCCAATCTGGCTTTTGATACTAATCGCCTTTATCTTGCATTTTGCAGCCCGTGACGCCGAGCACAACTAGCTAAAAATGCTGGTGGAGCAATTGGCTGACAAGGTGAACGCCCGCGGAGACACGCCGGCGGAGCGCCTTGCCGCGGTGGAACACCGCGTGGATGAAGTGGCCACCCACGACATCCGCTTGGGCACCACTTTGGGCCTGGCCGCCATGGTGACGCACACCGACGTCGACTACTCCACCAGGCCGTGCGGCTTCCGGGGCGGCGCACTAGAAGACATCGACGAGATCGAGATCATCTTGGAGCGCCTCGACGGCCACGGCGATGCCATTGCCGAACTCACTCATCCCCAGTCTGTGCTAAACAGGCTCTTTGATTAGATTGTATCGGGGATGTTTGATATCGACAATAAATAAAGAACTTTTAATTCTCGTGCTTGTACTGCGATGATTTTTTTCTGTGTTTGCATCTGTGAATCTTGTTTCTCCTTAAACGTATTTGGGAACTCGCTTGAGCCGAACACGCAAAAACAGAGGTCCCTTGGCGCAATACCCGCAGAAAATCCTCGATTCGGCAATCCACAAGTACTGTTCAAGCGAAAAACTCTTCGCATTCAGGAGGAAACCCTGCCGCTTGGTATCCCAATAATGTACGCCGGCCAGTCATCACTCCCAACACACTCTCTCCGTCAATAAAATAGTCTGCTGAGATGCCCTGCAAATCCACTCGCACACTCATCCATCACTTCTCATCTTCTCCCCTGCTCTCAGAAGAAAAAACCCCAAGGCTATGGACAAAGGCAAGCAGCCCCAGGAGGGCATCCCAAAGAAACGCACGATTCGAGAGTGAGTTTTCCTTTGATTTGCTACTTGTTTCCCCATGTGGTCTCGTGTTTTACCTCCTCTCCGTTTTCTCTCCTTTAGCCTTGATCTGCTTCCTGAGGAAATCATTGGGACCGAAGACATGCCCGAGTACATCTCCTCTGATTCCTCTCTTGAAGCAGAGGATGCCACGCCCGAGCAGAGAAACAGCCACCAACTGCGCCGCCGCGTTCGGCATCTGGAGCACGACCTCCGGGACATCACCGCTCGTTGCCAAGCCGAGCGCGAGCGTCGCATGGCTTTGGAGGCACTAGTGGGAGGTAAATATCTCCAACTCCTTCTTGACTCCGTGCTCACATCTGGATCTTTGCCCCCAATGACCACTCCTCCCGTCCCGCATGTCTCGATAGGTACAATAACCCGAAAGCGGCTTGGGACATCTTGGTGGAGGCAGCAAATCGTGGTCACCCCCACGCATTCCAAGTTGCCGTCACGGTGGTCCCGGAGCAACCGAAGAGGGAGCACCGAAGAAGCAAAGAAAAGATTGAATCATACTTTCGCTTCTTACGCCGGCCTTCGCTTCCCGCCTCCTCGTAGTCCCGATCACCGAGGGTTGTTAGATGCAAACCTGCAAGAAGCATTTGTAATGTGGTTTCGCGCTAAGGGCAATGCATCTAGGCACTAGCCATTCCCTCTGTTTGGGAATTTTGTTCTGAAGGCGGCCTCATTCTTGAGCGCCGGCTATTCCTGTATCAGATGCATGTAATCCCAATGCTGGTGATCACTGATCGATTTCAATACTAGGATAATATTTCTTCAAATATCTTCCATTTATTGCAGCGGAAAATTCTTCTCCTAGTAAAGTCTTCAACATGTAGGCATTGCCAGGCACGCATCTGACCACTCGAAAGGGTCCTTCCCAGTTAGGGGACCATTTGCCGAATTCACTGTATTTGGTTCCAATCGGCAATAACGCTTTCCAAACCAAATCTCCCTCTGCAAATTGCCTAGCCTTTACTTTCTTGTTGTAATATTTAGCAACTCGCAGTTTGTTTTTTTCAATATTTTCCAGTGCCCTAAGACGGATCATGTGCAAATCTTCCAACTCATCCATCATTAAGCCACTGTAATCTTTGGAACTTAAATCTTTTTGCAAAAACACTCTCCTAGAATCTGATTGTACTTCCCAAGGTAAAACCGCATGGTGTCCATAAACCAATTCATAAGGAGATGTTTTTGTAGCTCCATGAGGGGCCATTCGGTAAGCCCATAAAGCCTCACTGAGTACCGAATGCCACCTTCTTGGCTTCTGGTCGATCTTCTTTTGTATAAGCTTGATCATGATCTTATTAGAAGCCTCTGCCTGACCATTAGCTTGGGCATAATAAGAAGAAGAATTGAACAGTTTGATCCTCATGCTTTTGACAAACTCTCTGAACTCCAAGGACACAAACTGGGCTCCTTGATCAGTCGTGATCGTTTGAGGGATTCCAAACCGATAGATGATGTGTTCTTTGACAAACTCAACCATGTTTTCTGATGTCACCTTCTTTAGTGGAATTGCCTCAACCCATTTGGTAAAGTAATCTGTAGCCAAAAGCACAAACTTATGCCCCTTGCTAGATGGTGGATTAATCTGGCCAATCAGGTCTATACCCCAGCCCCTGAACGGCCATGGCTTGATGATGGGATTTAATGCTGATGCAGGAACTCTTTGAATATTTTCAAACCTCTGGCAGTCTTGACACCCCTTGTAATACTCAAAGCAGTCCTCCAATATCGTCGGCCAAAAGCACCCAGCTTGCCTGATAACCCATTTCATGCGGTAGGCTGATTGGTGTGCTCCACATATCCCATCATGTACCTCACTCATCATCCTTTTAGCTTCTTCTAGACCCAGGCATCGTAGCAACACCCCATCTAGTGATTTGTAAAACAAACTATCATCCAGAAGAACAAATTTTATGGCCTTGTACCTGAGCTTCCTAGAGACCTTTCGGGATGGATCCTTCAAATAGTCAACAATCTCTTTTCTCCAATCATCCTCCGCAAGATCCATTCCCAGCGCACATATCCCCGTGGCAAACGCTTCTTGATTCTCTTTATAATCGGAAGCGCTCTGAGCCAACCTGTTTGCTTCCTCATTGTGCTCCCTAGGAATATGCTGTAGAGTTACCAACGGAAAGCTCTTCAAGATCTCCCTGCATTCTTCGTAGTAACTCCTCAGCGCATCACTTTTACATTCGTATTGGCCGTTCAATTGCTTTATTACCAACTCTGAATCTCCATAAACTTCAACTGAAACGGCCCCGGCTTCTCTCAAATATTGAAGCCCCTGAAGCAATGCCTCGTACTCAGCCTGATTGTTTGTGACAGTGGGCTGGATAGGGATAGCAAACTCAAACATCTCACCTCTAGGCGAAATTAACAGAATCCCTACTCCCCCACCTTTACCGCATGACGATCCATCGAAAAACAAAGCCCAAGGAGTAATTTCAAGCAAATCAAACGATGGATCACGGTGTTAGTTATAAAATCGGCAATGATCTGACGTTTCATAGCTTTTGCCGATTCGAACTTTAACTCAAACTCTGATAAAGCCAAGATCCACTTGCCAATCCTGTCATTCAAAATTGGCATACATAACATATGTTTTATTACATCAAACTTGGAGTATACAACACATTCGGCATTTAACAGATAGTGTCAAAATTTTGTACACGAGTAGTACACGCATAGGCACAGCTTCTCTGTAGCCGAATACCTGGTTTCAGGATCAAGTAACTTTCGGCTAAGATATGCTACTACCCGCTCCTTTCCTTCGAATTCTTGAATAAGGGCCGATCCAATGGTTGGGGTATCGGCCGCCACGTACAACTTGAAAGGCTTATCCAACTGCGGAGGGACCCGATCGGTGGCTCCTTCATATATTGCTTGATCTCGTCAAAAGCCTTTTGTTGTTCATCGCCCCACGTGAACTTCCGATCCTTCTTAAGCTTCAAAGAATGGAGAAAATGGCAAAACCTTTTGTGACAGATTTGAGATGAATCTCCTTACAAAATTAATCTTGCCGAGCAATGATTGCAACTCCTTGAGATTAGATGGAGGGACAACTTCATCAATGGCCTTCATGCTTTTCTTGCCAACTTCAATCCCCCCTTCGTGGACCAAGAATCCCAAGAACTCTCCAAGTTGATACCTCAAAAGCGCATTTGTTTGGATTCATCTTCAAACCATGCTTCCGGGTGCATTCCAAGGTTCTCTTCACGTCCTCCAAATGTGTGTCGTGATTCAAGGACTTGATCACGACATCATCAATGTAAATTTCAACAATCTTGCCGATCAACTCATGGAAGATATAATTCATGGCTCGCTGATAAGTTGCACCGGCATTCTTCAACCCAAATGTCATGACTATCCATTCAAACAAGCCTATGTGACCAGGACACCTGAAGGCTGTCTTTGATATATCTTCTATTGCCATAAAAATTTGATTGTATCCCGCATTACCATCCATGAAACTGATAACCTTGTGTCCAGCAGCGGCGTCAACCAATAAATCGGCAACAGGCATGGGGTAACTCCGCATATCTGCATGGCCGAACGAAGTTTGCATCAAGTAATCTTTCAACTTCTTTCTTCACATCGGCCAATACTTCATCTTTGTAGATTTTCCGGGGAGGTTGCTTGTATGGTTTAAACCAGGTTTGATTGGCAACCGATGCTCAACAATGGAACGATCCAGTCCAGGCATCTCCGAATAGTCCCAAGCGAAGCAATCTTTATATTCCCTAAGCAACTTGATCAATTCCTCCCTGAAGTCTGATTGCAAGTTTGCGCTGATGAATGTCGGCCTTGGTTTGTCACCGCTTCCAATGTCAACTTCTTCTAATTTGTCGGCCGACATGAATCCTCGCCCCAACTTGACATCAGTACCATCGACGGGATTATCCATTTAAAAATTTCTATAAGAGCCGACTGCTTGAATCGGCTGTTGATCGCTGCTGACAGGCTCAACAGGACCCTCTCCCCAGTCTTTTCCTGAGAAATAGTCAATACCCTGATATTCCCAGAAAGCTGGTTCCACACTTGCGACGCTCACGGAGTCGTCTGCTTGGACCACCTCAATATCGTCATCTACCCATTGGATGAGCTGCTGATGCATGGTAGATGGGACGCAGCAGTTGGCGTGAATCCAGTCCCGTCCAAGCAACAGGTTGTAGGCTCCTTTACCTTCGATGAGAAAGAAGGTTGTGAGCAGTGTTTTGGACCCGATCATCAGATCCACGTGGGCGCACCCCTTGGTATCTGAAGGATTCCCGGCGAAATCGTTCAGAATTATGCTTGTAGGTGTCAAGTCGCCAGGGCCAATGCCAAGTTTCCTGAAAGTGGTGTATGGCATTACGTTGACTGCCGCCCCACCGTCGACAAACATCTTGGTCAATGGCTTGCCATTGACATATCCTTTCAAGTATAGCGGCCTCATGTGTCGATTTTTGGCCGGTTTGTCGAAGATGGCTTGCTTGGCTAGCACCAGCTGCGCCATCAGCCCCCCAAGCTGTTAATCATCCAGGGACGTTTCTTCCTGCACAACCTGATTAGCAGGAGCCATAAATTCATTCGGCAGAAAATATACCATACATGCCGGAGCCGAACGGTTTGATCTTTCGGGTTTATCCTTTGGATGCCACACCGTCTCGTCCGGATCCCCTTGCCCTCGCCGCCCGCGGTTCCTCAGTGCGTCGAACCCTCCTTTTTTGACTCTTTCTTAAACCGGGCGGGCACCATTGCCTCTTTTGTCGACGTACTCGTCCTCGTCCTCCTCCCCGATCGGCCCCATCTCAAATCGGCTTGCCTCTTCCCGGGATGATCGATGATTTCAATTTTTTGACGCCGATCCTCACCGGGATGTATCCTTCCAATTCTTTCATGGACGGATCGGCGATTGCGCTTCCCCGCCTATACTCAAAGTACCTATCGCTGCACTCGGGGTAGTTTCTCGCCGTAGGAAGTTTCAACCCCTCGTTCCAACGGTGCTCGAAGAATGCGCACCCCCCGAAGTGTGCGCGCTCCTCGCTCGTGCGTATCTTGCTCCAAATCTCTCCCCGTGCGCTTCTTCTTCGGCCCCGTGCCTCTCCTCCTCGTGGTTTCGTTTCGGTAGCGCTCTTTCTCTAGCCGGCGCCGCCACTTGTTGAGGAGGATGCGCGTAGTCACCCCGGGTTTGGCCCTGGACGATTCCCCGATCTCAATATGGCTCTTGAGAACGCGAGGGGCTTCACCATGAACCTACTCCAAGGTCACTTGACGTTCGGGTCTCTTGCTCCATCTCCGCCTTGCCCCGGGCGAAGTCAAGACCTTGACCTTGCCCTTTTCCTAGGCTGTCACCATGTTGACGGAAAAGCTTATCATGTTCTGGGGAAAAGGGTGGCCGTCCAGTTTCATCTTGTTGTCAAACTTGAGATGACCCTCCTGGATAGCCCTTTGGATCCTCATTCTGAAGACCCTGCAGTCATTGATGGAGTGAGAATTCCTGTCATGGAAGCCGCAGTAACGCTTCTCCTTTACTCCATCAGGCCGAAGCATGGAATGCCCTTCAGGCAATTTGATTCGGCCTTCTTTCACCAGGAATTCAAACAGCTTATCGGCTTTAGTGACGTCAAAGTCGTATGTGCCTTTGGTCTGTTTGACCCAGCGCTGATTCATGGTCAACGGTTCCTTCCCCCACATGATCTCAGCAGCAGCCACTTCCTGGTCATCGTCAGAGTCCTCCATTTGATCGGCCTTTTCCAGGAACTGATTGTAGATATCAGCTACGTCGTGCTGTTTGCCGAACCTGGCGTCTTTCTTAAAACCGTAGGCCTGGTTGCTCATCAATGACAGCTTTTGGGACAGTTGACCCAGGTTATCGAACTCCATACCAAACAGCTTTTCTCGTACGGCCGGCAGCATCCCATCAGCGGCCATGTTGGCCAACTAATCATCCGGCGATTCGGCCGAAAAACACATGCCTTTGATTTCCCCGAACCTCCCGAGGAACTCCAAGGGCGTCTCACCGTGTCTCTCGCCCGCAGTAGCGAGGTTGATGAGCTTCTTTTCCGTGCTACCGCTGAAGTAATGTGCGTGGAATTTTCGCTCCAGCTCCCTCCATGTGCAAACTGATTGGGGAGGCAAAGATGAGAACCACTCGAACGCTGCGCCCGTCAGTGACATGGGGAAGTACCTGACCCTGAACGCCTCTTCAGATGAGCACTCTCCGAGCTGCATCAGGTAGCGAGCAATGTGCTCCACCGTGCTCGTGTCATCCTGCCCAGAAAATTTTGTAAATTCCGTCAGAGGTTTTACTCGTGGCGGCAGGATCAC
This sequence comes from Cenchrus americanus, assembly GCA_947561735.1. Classification (NCBI taxonomy): domain Eukaryota; kingdom Viridiplantae; phylum Streptophyta; class Magnoliopsida; order Poales; family Poaceae; genus Cenchrus; species Cenchrus americanus. The sequence goes on from OX387241.1 coordinate 194,164,004, forward strand.
ATTGTAATACCACTCCGGGAACGGAGGCATGTAGGTAGGCCCCTGCATTTTAGGTTTGAGGCCGAATTGATTCGCATCAAGTCGGCCATCTTCCGAGCCGAGGATATCATCCTCCCCCGCACGCCCGTAGCCGGGCCGTAGCCCGGATTCGGGAGAGCATCGATGGCACCATAGTTCATCACTTCGTGGTAGCCTCCACCGTACAAATTCTTCTCGCGATCCGTTGCTAGCCGGGGCAATCCCGTAGCCGGAAGCAAGTGGAACTCCGTACGAGCCAAATGCCAACTCCCCATACGTGGGCCGATATGGGTTCGGCCGTTGCATAGGTTGGCCCGTGCCGCCCGTGGAGGTGGCCGGACCGGCGTCCTCCCGCGTCCCGCACGGGGGTTGAACCGGTTGACCTCCGGCGCCTTGTGGAGGAGGCCGAACGGCTTGGCTTCAAACACTCGCGGAGGAGGCCGGGCCGGGCCGGCTTCGCAATGGCGGCCGAGAATCGGACTCTCCAATCTCCACGGTACCTCCCCGAAGGGGTGTTCGATTGAATACTTGCTCCATGCCCGGCCGAAGACAACCACCATCATCCGTTTTAACGCACCCGGAAAGCTCTATGATGTCCGCTAGCACGTCATCCACGGCATCTCGAAACGCTTGCATGCATTCCTCCCTTTCCTGCTGAGTTGTAGCGTCACTCTCTCCTGGCAATAGAACCCTAGGCATCTCATTTTTGAGGTATGGGACGCCACTCCTGTTCTTTTTAAATGACAGCAAGCACTTCTGTTGGAACTGATCCGCAGCATCCTTTAGCTGTTGCTGCTGCTCCGGAGAGAGGTCCTCGATGTTGACATCCATAATGTCACCGATGTCAGGCATCTTGATTTTCGGCTATGGTCCCACTAGGCATGCCAAAAAGTGTGTTGATGTAAAATCTGCACCTCACGTCAAGCACACAGCAAGCCGAAAAAGCTAGCTTCACACACGAAGAGATCACCAGACGTGCCAGTCAATTTTCCCTATAAATTAACAAAAGACAAAGTAGTTGAATCCCAAAGCTTGGAACTTGTTGGGTGGTACCAGACAGTTCCATATTTATGGCTAGAAAGCCAAGTGAGATGACATATAGCTATAAAGAGCTATCTACCAGCAAACTAGAATACATTCGGGAGCTTTAAAGTACAGAAAATAACATAGCCGAATAGATGATGTAAGCATGACGATAGATCGGTCTTTATTTGGATAAAAATGCACGTGCGCAAAGCCATGACCGATCCTCGCGGTAAATAACATTAAACAATAAATGAAGTAAAGGCGTGGTCATGAATATGTAATAAACAAGCATGCATAGGTCCCAAGCACTAGTCTACCGCATGTGTAGGTACTTTAAAACCCGTCAGGCATGATATCAAACAAATCTATCCACCGCATGATACAACTTGCTTGATATCAAACCACCGTCCACGAATAGATCTATCCACCGCATGATACAATCTAAATATGGAAAGCTAAAAGCATACAATATTTAAAGCATAAATTATGAACACGTTTTACTCATGAGAGCATAACCGAATACGGCTGAACAGCCGAATCGGGGTCCATGAAGAAAGAACGAACATTACCAAACAAGATAAATCTATCAGATTGGATTGAAATCTAATCCACCGAGATGACTAGCTCCAAAACAACCCAACAACCCTGCATCTACCGCATGATACCCGACTCTTTCAAGATTTATACAAGATTTGGCAAGCTTGAACCCGCAACACGTGACAACCTAGATCGATTCGGTTTCGGCTATCAGGGAGCATGTGATCCACGTGCTATTTAAGCCAAGGGTACGAACTCGATTCGCATAAGGATCATCAAAAAGATAGAGCCGATCCAAACCCATCTAGATTGGGCAAAGAAGTGTTACATGAATTTAAACATAAAGTAAAAAAATTCAAAGCAACACGGGGTAACTTAATGAATCTATTGAATCTTGCCAAAAATTCAATAGAGCCGATAACTAGCTTCAAGCTAGATCTTAGCCTACCGCATGGCTCATGACCTAACAAGAAACCCTCTTGAACCAAGCTTGAATCTACCGCATGACACTAAGCATGGTAACAAGACTACTTGCATCAGATCTAAATCCACCGCATGATACTAGACATGATACAAGGTTGCGGTACTCACGGAGGTCGACGGATCGATGAACCCTCTCGAAGAACTCGACGACACGACAAAGGACTCAAGGGTTTGGCGTAAAGCCGGTTTGTATTGAGAATGTTTCGAATATCTGTCACATACATTCGGGGTCCATATTTTGTACCCCGTTAAGCATGACCTCGAATGGATTCGATACCTAATTTATCTCTAAGTGTGATCGCTGATCCATCCATTCGTCCCTTCCGCTCGGGCCACGTCACCACGCAATCCCGCAAAATCAGCGCAACAGTTTCCTTGCCGAACGGAAGCAAATTGCCGACCGCGGACTCTTCTGCCGAATTCATCTGAAGAAACCTTCCTTCCGCCGGACGGATTCCTCACCGAGTTGGACCCACAAGTCAGACTCCTTACCTTACCAAATTTTGGTGTTAACAGAAAGTTGTCTAGTTTGTTGAGGGACCACACTTTCATGTAGGATGGCATTTCCCATTTTGAGTGGAAAAGGGTGGAAAGCTTGGTCAACTGACAGTACCTCCTGTTCACTAACACAGATTGGCATTCAAAGTTGGCAAGCCTTTTATGCAAAATCTCTTGACAAAAACACTATATGGCCTTTGTGAAAGTTGTAGAGGATAGTTAGATATACAACTTTCCTATTCATCACTTGATACACTTAAGAATAATTTTTTGAAGAAAATCGTGCTCAAACAGGGGTTCAGCAACACGTTCCAGGCCAGGGCACCGCCGCGACGCGACGTCGCGCGCCGCGCGCCGCACCCGCGTGTCGGCCGCCTCGGCGTCCGTGCCCGCGCGCCGCTAGAGGTCACCCGCCGGCCGAGGTGCGCCTTCCCCATGCACCGCGCCCCGAGGCTCCTCGGAGTCGTCCCGGGGCCACGCGCGTCGCCGCCCGTGCCGTACCGACCCGGAGCGCGCCGCCGACCGCCGGTCCGTCGGCAGCGCCCCGCCGTACTCGTGCCAGCCGAGGTCGCCATACTACGGCGGAATCTAATCCGTCACCACAATGTCACAGGTGAGGCTTCCCCCGCGGAATCTAAACCATCACCGCAACGTCACCGGTGAGGCTTCCCCCTATTAAAGCCGCGCGTTTTGCCCATCCTCGCGCCCGCAACCTTAAGAAGGGCAAGCGCCCTTTGTAAACACTTTAGTTAGAGAGCACATTAGTGATAGTTAGTTCAAGTTAGTTAGTTTGCTTTAGTTCGGTTTAGTTGTTTAATAAAGTGCTCTCTCCTTTAATAAAGAAGTATTCCACAAGTTGAGTTATTTTTGCCTATAAAAATTTTCTAGATATGTTTTTGTCTCCACCATACTATTCATGCAAGATAATAGAGAACAAGTGTGAGGGAGAAGAACAAACGACATCAAGAAAAAAGGGGAAAAGCACAGAACAAATGACTCGCATGACGAACCACAACAGAACCCAGTTCGGCCACGTCTCGTCCACCACTCGGTTTGCTTCCCGAACTTTTTAAATTTTTGCAATTTGCTTTCCATTTCGAATTAAAATAAAGATGCCCTGCTAAAATGTCCTGATAGCCTAAATGATAAAGTTTCACATGTTATGCTCTTAGAAATATTTATTGCTTTTGTGATGATCAGAATGAGGTTAGAATAATGAGAACCATCTTTCTTTTATCTTGTCTATGGAGAGTGCTTTATTTCAAAATCATTAGCTAAGTTTCTCCTTTGTGATCAATAATATATCCCAGCAGAGCTTTCATTGAAAATAAATTTGATTAAATGTTGCTTACTTGTATTGAGCTTTGTCAAATCTAGAGCTATGTTGAAGTTTTCTCTAAGTCTATGATCAAGATCATGTACACTGCTTTCACTAAAGTATCTATGCTCTAAGATTTTTGATCTCTGTGTCCCATATCATCAAAAAAGGTACAGCTAAAAAAAGAGAGAAAAGGCCAAAGAAAGAAAAAAATTATGAGTGGAGAGAAAAGTGAGGGAGAGGAGAAAATGGACAAGTGTTCTACGGGTCAGAAGAACCCTCCTTTCAGAAAAAAGGCATAAAAAGAGAAGATAATGGACATGTGTCCGAGGGTGAGTAGTGTTCACTTCTCTAAAAAAATAAGTGAGAGAGTAATAATGGTCGCGTGTCCGAGGGTGAGTAGAACCCAACTCTCCGTAAAATAGCTGGATACCTTGTTCTAAAAAGATGGGAAAAGATAGAAGATTCTAAAGTCAGAGCAGTGGTTTTTTAAAAAAGTTTTAACACACGCACATGTCTTGATCTACGACCTATGACAAGCCTCTTCATGGATACAGATTTTGCCCCAGCAATATATGCAAGGTAAGTCCGCTGCATCTTTACATTCTAAAAGTTTGAGAGTATCACAAAGGAGGAAGCAAGGCTGCATTTTCTTTTCAAAACTTATTCAGAAACTCTCCATTGACTTGATTTGAGAAATTAAGGTGATTTGTTTCTAGCTATGTTCAAATTTTCCCTAAGTACAGATATGACTAAGGAGTATAATTATGTTGATTCTTGTCTCTACAGTTGTAAACTATCCTTTTATCGAGGACGAGTAAAAGCCTAAGTGTGGGGGAGTTTGTTGACACATTTTATCTATGAATTTTATCCCTCACATTTACTAGAAAAAGGACTAAAATATGATTAGATCACCTTGTTAGGGTTTATATTGACAATTTCCACAAGTTTTGGTGAATCTATGAATTTGCAGGAACTATTCAGAAAATATGCAAAGAAACATCTCTAGAAGACTCTAGAAGGCTCCGGAACTCAACATGACTTAGCACCTAAGAAAGAAGCATATAGAAGTATCAAAGCCCCACTTGGCCGAAGTGGACCCCGAGGGGGCCCACACAAGACGGACCAGCCCAGTGGTGGGGCCGACCGGCCACTCCCCGACACCAAATGGGCCTAGCTTCTGGAATGTTCTTCCACTGCCTATGAGGAACAATCTAAATCGCAAGTTAAGGTCGGTTTGATCGTACGGTGTACGTCATCTCCTCTGGACTATATAAGCAGACCCCGTGATCCCAGGGCAAACAACAACTCATTCTATCAGATCCTCCATGCCTATCTGAGATTAGAGCTCTAAATTAGAATTAGAGTTAGAGAGTTAATATCAAGTTGAGAGATTAGAGCCATGATGCTAATCTTGTTCGAGAGGATTGGAGAGCGGTAGAGGTGAAGCTCAAGGAAGGCCCGGACCTGTCGGTGTCTCCTCTTCATCTTCTACCTCTGGGATCAACTCCATTTGAGCCTGATCCTGAGACCTTGTGGAAGGATCGACTTCTTATTCAAGTGAGCAACATTGTTTTTATTGTTCTTACGGTTCATAACTCTTTGATTACTTTAATTCTTGTCGCTCTTGAATTAAAGTTGCATATTTAGTGTAAGCATGGTGCTTAGACTAGCTAGCTTATGAATGCCTTCGATATTCCAGATCGTGTGGTGATCGTGGTGGTGATAGCACCATTGAGTCCTTTGCGGTCCACCTCCCGTCTATAGAAGCCGTAGGATTCCCCCATAGATTCTCGGGAGGTTCCCTTTATTAAGTGTGCCTTAAGACAATCACCCCATAAGAACAATACAGACATGGCTTGTGAGAATAAGAACCAGACATCCTTAAGTTTTCCTTATCTCTCTTTCTGTCAAGTCCTTGATAGCTACTCAGTGATTAGTTATATACCTCAGATACTCTCTTACCTTTCTCCCTGTGGATTCGATATTTAAAACCCTCTCCCGGGTGGAATGCTCACCGATATCCGTGCGCTTGCGGATTATCCATCATATTATTTTTGTAGACTTAACAAATACCAACAAATATATATAGTATCTTAGATAGAATATATTTCCAAAAGGATTCAAATTTCACCACATCCTATATATTACAAAATGGATTCCATTTATACCAATAGACACATCCTGCATTACAAAAAAGATTTAGGAGAATTCATGCTTGCTTTTCGTCCTTGATTTCTGTATACGGATTTTTTCACTATGGTTGCTTCGCAAGTATGGTGTTTTGTTAGTTCCCAAGAGTCGGGGCATATATGAAGTGTTAAAGGATGTAATTTCGTCAAACTGATTGTATTCCTCCTCCTCAACAACATTTTCAACCCCAACAATCATTTTTTCCAGGCAGAACCACATACCAGTTGTTCTTTGCAAGGTCAGGTACATAGAACACTTGCTCAACATTGTTGGCAAAGACAAACGGTTCGTTTTTGTAACCAAAGAACCGAAGATCAACACTAACATAACCATATTTGTCCTTGCTCACAGCTCTCTTCCCATTGGTGACCCATCTACACCGAAACAAGGCTACCTTCAATCCTACATAATCAAGCTCCCATATATCCTCTATTTGACCATAATATGTGTTTGTCTCCATGTCATCATCATCATCACTCTCGTCGATGACGACTCGTACACACACACCACTATTTTGATGTACACTCTTTTTATCCTGGGCCATGATGTAGCATGTGTATCCATTGATATCCATTGCTTGGTATTTTGTAACAATGAACAATGGCCCTGCTGCTAGATTCCTTATCTTGTTGGTTATTACAACATTGATGCATGTCTCGACATAATCTCGGAGCCACCTGCTGAAACCTTGCATGTGGATCTTTGCAAGCCAAGCCCTACAACAGTCAGGGTTGTCTTGACGTAGTTGTCACTTGTGCTCATTGGCAAATGGTGTAATCAGGTGCAGCTGTTGTATCACTGTGAAATGAGCCTTTTGGAAGGCATCTGGTTCCGGAGGACTGGCTTTTTTCCTAGGCTCCCAACACCTGAAAGCCTACCTTCATGTCGTGAGTGAGGCACACTAATGGGGTTTTAGGGGTCCATATAACCCATGGCCCGCTCCACAGCTTCGATGGTCTCGTAGCCACAAACAATTGCTCCCTTCGGAAATAACCGGTAATGTACCAATGATTTCAGCAATCCATAGAACCTCTCATATGGAAACATCTAATGAAGGTAAGATGGGCCAAGGTACTAGATCTCCCTCGCGAGGTGTGCTGTTAGATGCAGCATGAGATCAAAGAATGATGGTGGGGAAGGTAGCTTCAAGCAGGCATAGGGTCTCAAAATGCCTCCTCTTGAAGTCCAATAGTTTTTCCTCATCAATCACCTTCTGTTCTATTGCATTGAAGAATAAACACAAGCTCGTGACCACGTCGCGAACTAGTTCTATCTTTATACCTCTAAGTGCAACATGAAGAAGAGTTGTCATCAACACATAACAATGATGAGATTTCATCAAGTTGAAATTCATTTTCATGTCCTTCACCGACACTAGCCTCTTGAAGTTTGATGAGTAGCCTGAAGGTACTTTGAAATCATGCAAAAACTGACAGAATTCTTTTCTCTCTGCCTTTGACAAGGTGGTTGCAGCAACGGGAAGGTCCGTCCACATCTCTGTTTTCTCTGCATAGAGGTCCGGCCTAATGCCCAGATCTTTAAGATCCTCCCTATTTTATGATCATTTCCTTTGGACTTTTGTTGTAGCAATGTTCCACAAGTAGCTTCACACACATTCTTCTTGACATGCATGTTGTCAATCGAATGTCGCACATCCAACATCGGCCAATACTCTAGCTCCCATAGAATTGATTTCTTGTTCCACATTCCTCCTCCTCCTCCTTCTTCGTCTTCTTCTTCCTCTCCTCATTCTCCTCTTCTTCCTCCTTCTTCTTTGCCTCCTCCTCCTCCTCCTGCTGCTTCTTCTTCTTCTCCTGCTTCTTCTTCTTCTTCTTCTTCTTCTTCTTCTTCTTCTTCTTCTTCTTCTTCTTCTTTTTCTTCTTCTTCTTCTTCTTGAAGGACTGGATTGGGAGACCAAAGAGGGGGGAGTGAATGGGAGCCGATAAAAATTCTTCTCAAAGGGAATGATTTCCCCAAACAAGATGAACTCGGTCGGTTACCCAAAATCACACGCTCCACACGCAACCTTCCGTTTGCCAAAACCACGTAGTCACTGGAGTGCTACTGGTCCTAGGAACAAACACTACCTGCAATGACAACTCCTTCATACACACAACAATGGAAACAACTCGGAAGCTACGTGCCTGGAAGGGCGGTTAGACCAGGTATGGGGGTGGTTAGACCGCCTCCACCTGGTAACGAAGAAATCCTCCGAAGCACCTCTTCCGAGCTCCAAAACACTCCTCGGTGTCACCAACTGGAATCTCTGGTCAAGGCCAAGCAAGCTACCAGAAAATCTTGCTGAAAACCGAAACTCCACCCAGGGGCCTAGGGGCGGTTAGACCGGCTACCACAGGCGGTCTAACCTCCTGTACCAAGCAACGAACTCAAGGCAAGAACTCCTAGCAAACTGCGCCGAAACTAACCAAGACTTCACTTGAACGCTCCTCTGATCAAGGCGAACAAACTCATAGAGGAAAATCCGACAAAACCAAAACTTCTACCTCGAAGACCTAGGGCAGTTAGACCACCCCCCTATGGCAGTTAGACTACCCTACCCAGAAAACTAGTCGCGGGTCAACCCTCAACTTCCCATTGCCCGATCTCCCGATTCACCCCACGGATTGCAGCGAAACTTCGGGGATAGCCGGGTTACCTCTTGGGCAACCTCTCCACTGAGGGAATCGAACCGAAATGCTCACAATCAAAGGGAATCACAGATCTTGGCCCTTTAGATCATGAACTCGAGCAACTCGAAGAACCACCAAATCGAGGTCGATTCAAGGGTGTTCTTGGTGCAAAGTCACCAGCCAAAGAGGCACAAGGTCCTCATACGTGACACCTAACAAGAATCTCGCAAGAAATCGCCCTCAAAACTCCGCCAAGAAAATCACAAGAAAGGGCTTCGAAAATCACCAAAAAGGAAAACGAGAGAGGCAACACATGGCCTTGAGGAACCACGCTGAATCATCTATACATACCGTGAAGGTTCATACAAGGTCTATCTTGCCACCCGATCATCCATGCGTCTCTCTAGATCTCACATGAAGCTCTCAAGCTAGTCCTAGAAAAACTAGAAAAAACAACAAACAAAAATGACAAAGGGAAATGAGCTAGGGTTCCAAGAGTTGGCTGCCATCCATCCCCTCAAGTGTTTATATGGAGGAACCCAAAAGACTAAACTACCCTTACTAGATAACTAGGGATACATGCCCCTCAAGGGCGAATTTGGAAGTCTTTAGATTTTCTTCATCAGACGGATGCCCAGCGACCACAACCTTGCTTAACCTCGACGCAAGCCTTGCGATCCCGACGCGTGTCCTCCGCTTCGAAGCTTCTCGGTGTCTGCGACCCGGGCGGTCAGACCGCCCCCCTAGGCGGTTAGACCGGCCCAGGCGGTCTGACCGGCCCTCCTAGGAAGTTGAACCGGCCTGGGTGGCCGCACCTCCTCGTCGAGTCTCCAGCCTCGGTTTTGTGGCTCAATTGAGTAACCCAGTGGTATTCTCGTGAACCACTGCAACCCCCGTGAACTCGATGTAGCCTCCGCCAATCACCACTCATGACTCGGCTCCCACGTTGTCCCGGCTCGACCTTGGTTTTGAGGCTCAACCAAGAAACCGTCCACGACTTCGTCCCGCTGTTCTTGCCACCATGCGGCCCGCACTTGACTCCGCTGGCCATCGGGTCCCTCGAACCAAGCCTACTTGTCTTCTCCACACCTGGAGGCCTCACCGGCAACAATCTTTCACGCTTCTTCACCTGCACCAACACTAGTCAAGCCGCAACTTGCTCCTGCAATACTTAGCCAAGAGTCAGTCTACACCACGTTGTCAATCACTCATCACACTAGGAAGCGACCATCCACCGGTCCATGAACCACACAGACTCTCAATCTCCCCCTTGATGAGTGCATTGACAACACACAATTGATAACCAAAGAGAAAAGGAAAAGAAAATAAACGACTAAAAGAAACGACTAAAAAAACTCTAAAAAGCGATCGAAAGCTAAAGGAAAGGCAAAGAGCAAGATCACTTGAAGAAGAACAAGTTTCAGACCCCTTAGGCAAGGGCAACAGCTCGACACATTCGGGACCAAAAACCATGCTCAAGCAAAGAGCACAAACCACCAATCCAAAGTTCAAACAACACCAAGAGCTCCCCCTGCACACATGCAAGCTCCCCCTGAGCCAAAGCACACTCCCCCGGAACCAATGCAGCAATGCAACAAAGAGCAAAAACCTGCCCACTCTGCCCAGGGCGGTTAGACCGCCCCTCTGGGATCTGACCGCCTGCGGGGCGGTTAGACTGCCTCAAGAAACCGGCCCTGCACCAAACTTTTCAAAACCTACCTGAACCACTTTGAAGACCTTCCAAAAGCTCCTAGGTGCCCAAATCATGCTCAAACTTCTCCCCCTTGTCGACAATACATGAATCAAGACAAAAATGCAACCTAGATCTTCTCAAATAGACAAAATTCAACATAGGATGCTACACATGTCCAAATGAGCAAGTGAGATACACTATAGCTTTGTAAAGACATCAACTACATGATCACCAAGTTTCACAACCATTGGGCGAAGCTAAGATAGAGTTGAGCAATTTTGCGTAAATTTGTCCTCTCATGAGCAAAGTCCTAACATGAGCAAAACATGTCAAAATGGCAAGGCCACACAAACTTCTTGCTAGGACAACCATTCTAATCACAAGACCATCATAAACACCCACAAGCACCTCATGTCATGTCAAAGCCACCGAGCCATGTGCCTACTTCTATATATGAGACTTCTCATTGGTAGGCATCATGCAAGGGTTTAGCACCCAAAGCAAATTAAAAATAGCACAAATGACATGGGAGCACATTTTCCAAGCAATTTACATTTCATTTTCAGATTTGAAATTGGTACATGAAATGTCTTTGCAACAAAAAGGAACTTATGCCCCTCCACAAGATCAAGCATGGGGGCTAAACATTCGTGATGGCAAATGAGCCTTTGCCCCCATATGGTCAAAATAAGCTATCCAACCACAAATTAAGCATAGCCAAACCACTAAAACATGTCAAGATCATATAAAGGCATTTAATCACAAGAGAGAGCATACATGTGACATTTTTCAAAAACATAGCCATCAACCATGGATATAAATCAAGATCATCAAGAGCTAAGCCAAACTAACCATAGAATACCAAACTAGCTCACAAGATCATATATAGCACATCATGGTGAACAATGTATATGGGAGAAGCTTTTCCTACCAAATGCATATGATACAAAATGCATGCAACCTAAGATACAAAGATGCCTATGCATCATGTTACATATGCCATGCCAAATGCAAGAAATGCATAAAGGAAAGCTATACATATGCTACACAGGAGCTCCCACACACCAACTCAAGAAATCAAACAAACACCAAGCTCCCCCCACAAATGAGTGAAAGTTGCTTGATCTAGGGGTTTGGTGAAAATATCGGCTAGCTGGTCATGTGTGGGTACATGAATCAAAGAGATTTTTCCTTTCTCTACGTTGTCTCCCAAAAAATGATACCTCACTTCTATGTGCTGGGTATTGGAATGAAGCAATGGGTTCTTTGCTACACTTATGGCACTGGTGCTGTCACATTGAAGTGGGACATGGGTATACTCCTCACCAAAGTCACTTGTGGTGTATGTGATCCAAATGAGCTGAGAGAAACAACTAGCTGCGGCCACATACTCTGCCTTGGTAGTGGATTGAGCAACACTCGACTATTTGCGGGAAGACCAAGAGCCAAAGAAGAACCCAAGTGAAACAACCCGGATTTCCTCGGACGGAAACCCGACTCTTAGCACCTCGGTGGTAGTCCCGGGAGGGCTACCACGTGCAATCCCTCGTCTCGGCGATGCCAAAATCCATACGAAAAGATAAAAACAAAGCAATATATAGTTCAACATTTATTTTATTACATTAATCGAGTACATCTCTTCGGCACATGCCGGTACAAGTCCATCGCGGCCGAATCAAACATAAATAAAACGTCTAGCAGCGGCTCCATGAAAGCGCGGGAAACTCCATATCCGCAGGCAGCTCAAGTGTAGGAAGAGCTCTAGTCCACCCAACCGTCGTTGTCGAAGTCGTAGTCCGGCTCTGCGTCAGAGGCACCAGGGTCTACCCGATAAGCGGGTAGGTCATGTCAGCTTCCCAACAAAGAGGCAAAAGCGGTGTATATTCTACTATGCATGGGATATCCCTAATCTGGCTGTAGAAAGCTTAAGCAAAGCAGCATAGCAACATACAAGGTAAGCAGAATTCAGCTAAGAGGTCCACACCTCGGGGAAGCTCCCGCTTCCGAGGTCCACACCCCGCTCAAGGAATACCACACCAAAACTCCGGATCTCAACCACGATCCAGAACCCAACTCTCATCTGCGATGTGGGGCCCACCTGCTCCTATCCCCACATCTCAACGGCCGAAGCCGGGCTCACACACTCGGGGGAGAGAAGAAGCACAAGAGAAGTGTAGCTAGTCAGGTGAGAGATCGAAAGACTGTCCATAACCAGTGGACACGGACTATAGCTATAGGTTTAGCACTGCGAGAGGTTGTACAACTGTACCCGCCCGAATAGGACCGGAACCGCCGTCACCGATACCCGACCCTACCATACGGTCGAAGGCCAAGTAAGTGGATAGTACCCTCCTGCGTCTCCGAGCCTGGCCCCGCCCTCCGCGGCGAGCTCATACTACCCGCGAGAGGTCCCTCGAAGCCGTGGAACCCTTCCCGGCCTCGCCGGGGCAAAGTCTACTAAGGAGGGAAAGACCACTCCCGACACGATCACACCGATCCGCCTACAGGAGGGGTGCTATCCACTACAAGTCTCACCCCGCACCCCCGCCCAATACAAGGCGGGCGGTCTGTACGAAAATAGTCATCCGAAGCAAGGTCAACTGACGATCGGTCCTTAAGGGGCCGAGAGCGAGCACTCACCATCTCCATCCCACACGACACGACCCTCGGGTAAGAAGCCGAGATCGCATCTTCCCTCGACGGTCGTTCACAAGTAACCAAGTGGCTCGCTCCCGCCAAAACACAGCAAGGAGATACGCACCCAGAACGCACGCTAGAAACACACCGAGATATCCACATCTCAGTCAAGCCCAGAGTACCATCCATAATTAATCAACAAAAGAATGGATAGTTGAGGTAAGGGACTAGCTAGGGGTCTGTAGCTAGTCCCGCAGGTAGTAGAACAAGGAAACAGGGTATAATAAAGCATCAAGGCATGGCTATTAAACGGGTTATGCAATTCATCAGATCAATGCATTAAACTAAAGCACTAGCGACTATTTAACAACATGGGATCTACATGGTTGGGAGTGACATGACACCTTCGTTGCGGTTGAAGCGATCGGCTCCGGAAGCAGTGTACTCGGGGTCCTCCGCGTCCTCCTGGTCGAAGCTCGGGTCTGCGGCACGAGATTCGACGCGAAAATAAGAATACGGTGCACAACTAAGCAATAACTCCAAATAAGAACCAATTTAGAAGATCCAAAAGAACCCAATATACCTACAAACAACAAGGTTTCGAAATTACGGATTTATAGAAATTAATTTTATATTTTTCTCGAGCTCCCTAGAATTAGTTATGAATTTTTAAAGGTTAAAACCATATTTTAGGAATTTACGGAAATTAATCCGGGAAAAGAAAAGGTTTTCCGAGATTATAAAAGAGCCGCCGACGTCGGCATGACGTCGGCGTTCCCTCGTTTCCTAGGCCGAAGATGGGCCGAAAGAGCTACTGGGCCGACAGCGGCCCACTGGGCTCGGCCCATCTGGCCCAGGCGAGAGAAGTTCGTAAACCCTCCCCGATCTACGGGTTGTGGCTTCAACCAACACGTTGGGCCCCTCCACGGCACCCCGGTGGGCGGGGTGCCGCTTAAGGCCCAACGGCCTTTCATTCCGATGCGGCTAGGGTAAGGGGCTCGCCCCTCCCTCCGGCGCACGCCGCGCCCGGCGGCGCGCGCGGCCTCCCCCACCGCATCGGTGGCGGCGGCGGCGTCCCGGCCTCGCGGCGGGGTGCGGCGGCGTCGGGTGCCAAGTGTTTGCGCGAGCACCTGCGGGTAGGGTTTACGGCTCGAAGGCCGGCTCACGGGATGGTGCGGCACGTAGCACGCGGCGTCGGAAGACGCGCGACGCCACGTTCTTGCGCACGCTCGGCGGCGCGGCGAGCCGAGCCCGTGCCGGTGTGCGCACGACTCGCGACACCCGCATGCTCGTTCAAGCAAAACCAAACCCACGGCGCGAAGGCCGGCGTCCGTAACACCCGGCCGCGGCCGCGTGGCGCGACGCCGAGGGCCGGCGCGGCCGGGCAACACCACGGCGAGGTCGTGGCCAAGGCGCGCCGGGGTGCGGCCGGCTAGGACTCACGCGCGCGTGCGCTTGACCGCAAGGAACGGAACATCTCACGGGCGACCGAGGCACGGCACCCGCCAAGCACACTTGCTCGGCGGCGCACCACGGGGTGGCCCTCGGTCCGGCCAACAACGGACGCGGCACGAAGGCACGCGCTCCATCACGGCCCGACGCCGCGTGCCCGGGGTGGCCACGGCGCGGCGGCGCTACAAGAGCAACACGGGTCGCCGCCCATTCTCCGGAAGAACGGCGATGCCACCGACGTCCGGCGGCACGAAGGCACGCGCACAGGCATGGCTAAGAGAAGGTACGGTGCAAGGGAAGGGAAGGCCACGGTGCTCACAGCGGGTCGGCGGTGTAGTCGTCGCAGGCTTGGCGTGGGCGGTGGCGCGGCGTCGGTGTCGGTGTTCACGGCGACGTCCGCTCCGGTCCGGCTCCTCCGAGGTCACGAACGGCGCCTCCCTCGTCCGGCTCCTCGCGTCCCCGTCAATCCTCGGCGAGCCGACGCGCCGACACGACGCGGCGCACGGTCTTCCCCCACTCCTCCTCTTTCCCCCACTCTCCCCTTCCTCTCCCCTATCGGCGGCGCGGTCACCGGAAAGGGGCAAAACCCCAATGCGGGTTGGTGGGATGCGGTTGCGACCCTAGGGCTCTCTATAGAGTCTTGGTCAAGGCGGTGTAGGGGTAAAGAAGGAAGGGGGGCGCTCCTATTGGTGGCCATGGCGCGGCGGCCGACGTGGAGCCACATCGGTGGCGGCGGGCGCCTTTGGCGTCACCGAGCGAGGGCAAAGGGGTCTATTCCCCGGGCGGATTCCCCCGGACCGGTCGTGCTCGCACGCAAGCCCTCGGCGTGCGGGCCAACTCACCCCCGCCCATCCCATCCGCGCGCGCGGACGCCGGGCGGCGCGGCGCGGTGGAGTTGGTGGCCGAGAGGGGAAAAGGGGATGAAGAAGATAGGGGGGGGGGAAGGAGACCGACCGCCGGGCCCCGGCCGTCGGTGAGAGAAGCCAAAAAAAGAAGATGGGTAGGGAAGTTGGGCCGCCGCGGGTGGTTTTGTTTGTTGGGCGGCGGGTTAGGCCGGGTCGCTAACTATCTTTAGGGGCCGCCGGCCCATGAAGGAGGTTAGAAACTTTGATAAAATCTTTGGATTAAAGGTTTCAATTTAAGTTTGAATTTGGATACAATCCAAATTCAAACCTCACACAAATAAATTCCAATTAAAGCCGAGAGAAATCCAACTCACATATTTTACCATAGTTTGAAATAATGTTTTTGTAAATGGGCAAAAAGGGTGGAGAATTTAGGAGAGGGCTAGCATTTGGGTTTGAAAATTGATAGCACTCAAGTTCGATCAAAAAGTTTTAATTTTTCGCAAAAATTACACACCTAAATTCCTGGGTTGTTACACCAAGAACTCGGCAAGTTACAGAACTGGACTTCCTATCCAACCGACACCCAACAAAATTTGCATCTGAAAAACCATGAAGAGCCAAATAGGAAGACACGAAGTACCAAAGGCCGAAGTTGGGAGTGTGACACAAATACCTGAAAATGCACTTGACCGCTTGCCGATGAGAAGTCCTTGAAGACGCTTGAAAATGAGCGCACAGACATACCGAGAACTGGATGTCCAGCCTCAACGCCGTCAAGTAGAGGAGTGACCCAATCATGCTTTGGTACTCCTTCTGGTCCACATGCTCACCGTCCTCGTCCGCATCAAGAGTTGTAGTTGTACTCATAGGTGTCGCCATGGCCTTAGAGTCCTCCATCCTGAACTTCCTCACAATGTCCTTGGTGTACTTAGCTTGGTGCATGAATGTTCCTTCCTTTGATTGCTTGATCTGTAGCCCGAGGAAGAACTGCAACTCACCCATCATTCTCATCTCAAATTCCCTACTCATGTCTTCTGCAAACCTTGCAACAAGAGAGTTAGACGAGCCACCAAAGACAATATCATCCACGTACACCTACACAATCAGGATATCTTTGCCCTGCCTGAGGAGAAACAAGGTCTGATCGACCTTCCCCGTCTCAAAGCCTCGCTCAAATAGGAATCCCCTCAACCTACCGTACCAAGCTCTAGGCACCTGCTTCAACCCATATAGCGCCTTCCTCAACTTGTACTCCCGATGGGGGTACTTCTCACTCTCAAACCCCAGTGGTTGCCTCACTTACACTTCTTCCTCCAACACGCCATTTAGGAAAGCACTCTTCACATCCATTTGGTGCAACTTGAACCCTTTAGCCACGGAAATCTAGAAGGATCCTAATCACCTCCAAACGAGCTACGGGCAAAGGTCTCCTCGTAGTCGATCCCCTCTTTCAGACTGTACCCCTGAGCAACAAGTCTTGACTTGTTCCTCACCACTTCTCCTTTCTCTCCCTCTTTATTCTTCCACACCCATTTTGTTCCAATTGGCTTGCACCATAGGGGAGGGTCAACCAACACCCAAACATGGTTCCTCTCAAAATTATCCAACGCCTCATGCATCGAATTAACCCAATTATGATCAGATAGCGTGTGTCTAATGTCTTCAGGCTCAAAGGTGGCAACAAAAGCAGCATGAGCGAAATGAGAATTGTTCCGAACCCTCGACCGTGTAGTATGTTCATTCATGTCACCAATGATCCTCGAAGCTAGATGATCCACTTGCACTCGCCGGGGAGGTTCTCGCCTTGATGCTACCTCCCCCTCAATAGCAGCTTCGCCTTGATCTGGGTTTGTCGTCGTAGGTGTGGGAGAGGGCCTATCCTCGACCGTCGTAGAAGTAGTAGGTACATGCTCAACCGCGGGCGCCACACTGCAATCTTCTTCATCTCCATGTTCATGCTTCTCCTCGTGAAAGATCTCCTCGCCAAGTTCGTTGTCACCTACACACTCAAAACAAGCTGACTACGTGGCTGTGTCTCGTCGAACGTTACCTCACAAGCCTCCACGATTTGGTTAGTTTCAAGATTGAGCACACAAAATGCTCTAGGATGAGATGCATAGCCAAAGAAAATAGCATCGACCGATCTAGCTTCGAACTTGTCCAACTTCTTCCCTTTCTTAAGAATGAAGCATTTACAACCAAAGACATGGAAGTGACTCACCTTGGCTATGCGACCGTGGATCAACTCGTAATAAGTCTTCTTCTTGTGAACCCTGAGGTATATCCTGTTCGACACATGGCACTCGGTATTGACCGCCTCAGCCCAGAACCTTCTTGGACTTCTATGCTCATCGAGCATCATCCGAGCCATCTCGCACAAGGTCCTGTTTTTCCTTTCTACCACGCCATTTTAGGGAGGCGTATACGAACTTGAAAACTGGTGTTCAAGACCCAAGTCATTGCAAAAGGTTTCGAAGCGAGAGTTTTTGAATTCCGAGCCATTATTACTACGGATCGCTCATATGGCATCTTCATGCTTCTCGTTTCTTAATCTCAAGACAAGATCTCGAACAAAACCAAACGTCTCCCCTTTCTCCTCAAGAAAGAACACCCACACATACCGAGAGTAGTCGCCCACGACAACAAGGACGTACCACTTCCCACCCGTAGATTGCACATGAGTTGAGCCAACAAGGTCCATACGGAGCAGCTCGCATGGACGCTCGGTCATCACATCGGTGAGAGGCGGGTGAGAAGAAGCTACCATCTTGGCATGCCTACACGACGCACAAAACAACTGTTTCTCAAACCTCAACCGTGGCAATCCTCAGACCAAATTGAGTTTACTCAAGCAAGATAAAAGGTCAAAGCTCAAGTGACCCAACTTCCTATGCCACTTCCACAACTCACTCGAAGAACCAGCTAAGAAACAACACTCCACACCAGAAGTCTGAGAAAAATCAGCTCGAAACACTAGACCCTCGAGAATGACCATATAAGGTCCCCTCGAGAATCTAGAATCCGAGAACCACCAGGCTGAAACAACACCTCAAAGCCCTCATCCAACAACTAGGACATGGAAAGAAAATTGAACCCCAATGATTGAACACAAGCAACATGCCTGAGAGTGACCTTGTCACTTACCTTGATCTCACCTTATGAAAGTACACGACCTCGCCCATTGTCTCGAAGGTGATATATGTCCTGGACACCACTGGAACGAGACTTGAGAACTACCCCTTGTCCCCGGTCATATGCCTCGAGCAACCGGAGTCAGTCAACCAAACGTTCCTCAAGTCTCCCACCTAAAATTCAAAAGCAAGTCCATGAGTGAACAAACGACTCATCACTGGGTTAGTACCAAAAGAGTAAAACCAGTGCCGAGCCATTTGCTCCAAAGTGGGGTTAGCACAATCCAAAGCATGTCTCCTATCAAAGCTACCTCCACGAACACCACCACGGTAACCACTACGGGGAAACCAACCCCCTCTAGCTGGAGGAGGATGAAAGCCACGAAAGGAAGATAGTGGACCATTCCTCCTCTCCATCTAAAAGCTACGACTCCTCCCACCCTCATATTGAGCACGAGGTGGAGAACGTCTAGCAAACTGACCACCTACAGACTCACCATGCCAACCACCAGAACTGAAACCACTCGAATCGCCACCTCGAAAACCAAACTGCCCAGAATTCTAGGGGGCGGTCTGGCCGCCTAGCTAGGCCGGTCTAACCGCCCCCTCTGGGTAGGGCCGGTCCAACCACCCCTCCAGGATGGTCTGACCTCCCTCTCTAGGAAACCACCTCAGTTGTAGGAACTTGCATCTCCCCATGCCGGAACACTTCTCACAACCGCCTTACCCTTGGGCAGTGGCATACGAGGCTCAGTTATACCATAGGAAGGGTTGTACCTATCCTTGTTAGCCCACTCTTTTGCCATTCTCTCCTCACGCTTCCTCTTGAAGCAAAACTCATCCTTGTGACCATCTCTCCCACAATACCCACAATGGAACTTCATGGGCTGTGGCTTAGGCTTAGGCTTGGGATGGGGCTGCTCACTAGGTTTCTTTCCACTCAGCTTCTCACCCTTCTTCTCTCCAACATCACTCTCCTTGGTGCTCACAAACTTCACCGGTTTTTGGAAATCATTTGTAGGGCGAGGAAATATGGGAGGATCTTGGGTTGTGTCAAGTTTGTTTTTCAGTGGGTTGGGTTTAGGAGCATAGGCATTTTTGTGGTAGGTTTTTGGTGGAGTTCGGATATCACCAATCTTCTCTCCTCCCTCACCACTACACTATCCAACCTTCTCTGAACCAAGTGCTTGCCCATCATAGCGCTTGCATGCCTCTATCATCATCCTAAGCTGGGGTTCATGCCCCGACAACCAACTCATCATCTTCCTCAATTCATCGTTCTCATCCTGCAAGCGATCCACATAATGTGCAAGTTCCAGATTTTTCAAAGCATGCAACTCACAAGTAGAGCAAGAAGTAGGAATAGGCTCTTTCAACTTCGCCTCAAGCAAAACAGTGTAAGCATGCATCTCATCAATCTTTCCATGCAAAACAAGGCAAGAAGTGCAAGCACCTAGCAAAGCAGGTCTAGACTTAAGCTCAGCCACTTCAACCTTAAGCACATCTAGTTCATCACAAGTAGGGCATGCTTATCCTTGACACTAGTAAGATCAGCTAGGTACACAGAGCAATCAACACAATCAACATCATCAGAAACCACAGGAGAAGCCTTAAGTGAATCAATGTCAAGCTTAGCATCTAGGTTCTTCATTTCTAGCTTAGCCACATGGTTCCTAGCATCTTCTAGTGAGGCCCTAAGCTCTTTCCTCATCTTTTTGGCCCCTCTAAGCATATCATCACGGTTATCAAGAAATTGGCCAAGACGCTCGTTCTCCTCGCACAAGAAGGGAAGCTCGTCACGTACCTCATCCTAGGAGCCGGAGTTCGAGTCGCTCTGGTGACTCTTCTTGCTACCAGAGCTACGATCCATGCCGCAGAAGCCATCTCCTGCGAAGCAGCTCAACCCGCTCAAGTTCTTGGATGCCTTCTTGTTCTTGCGCCGATCACCTTCATACTCGCTGCTACTCAAGCTCGAGGAAGAGTAGGTAGAGCTGGAGTCGACGTCGCTCGCTCCGATCATTGCTCGGGCTTTCCTGTCGCGGCTGTCCTTCTTCCTCGACCGTCGCTAGTCCTTGTGTTTGTTCTTGTGCTTGTGACCGTGCCTCGATCTGTACTTGTTGTCCTTGCTCAACTGGTGCTTGTATCTGTCCTTGTACTCTGTCTTCTCTGGGCAGATGGCGACGAAGTGTCCTGGCTTATCGCATTGAAAGCACGTCCGTGCTGTCCTCCTCATGTTCACCCGGTTCTCGTGCAGCCTCTCGAATCGCCTGGTCAACAACGCCAGCTCATCCTCTCCAAGCACGTCGAACTCCTCGTGGCAAAGACATCAAAAAAGACAGAGAGTACATCCCAGTGGATGTGTTAGCAACAGACTTAGCCACTTTGCCACTGATGAGAGCCAGACTATGGGAGGCAGGCGGGCTCTCAAGATGGGCTGTTGAACCACGATCAACCTCAGCAGACTTAAGCTTCGAGGACAGCTCATTCACCATCAGAGTGTTGTGATTCTCAGACTCAAGAATGGCCTCGACCTTTCCCTCCCACACGGTACGATCCAACGCGTGTAAGAGCTTCACAATTCTATCATGGTCATCGTACGACAGGACGTCAACATTGGCCCTCATGTTGTTCACCGTGAACCGCTGGAACAAGGCATCAATAGACTCACCGTGGAGATGAGTGAAGTTCTCGTACTCTCTCTAGTAAGTCACATACAACCGTGCCTGAATGTCAGCATTCCCAGCATGAGCATTCTTCAACTCCAACCAAATCTTGCACGCCAGGTCCTCTGTTTGAACCCATTCGAATTCGGATTGACTCAGAGCACAGTACAGGAACATGTCTGAACCCATTCAAATTCGGATTGACACGGAGCACGGTACATTCGAACCTTGTTGTTGGCGTCGAACATGTCCCTCGATCCTGGAAAAAGGAAGTTCACAGGATAAACATAAGCTGTGTTCACTGTGACATCGCAATGGATTTGACCCTTCCCGTAGAGGAACGCCGCCATCCGCCTCTGCCACATCTGGTAGTTCTCATCGAAGTGAGGAGGACCCGAACCCCATTCCTGGTACATCATCTTTGGATCTTAGACTGGCTAGAGACAATAAAGACCCGAACCGGCTCTGATACCAATTGAAGGACCGAATTGGGCGACCAGAGAGGGGGGAGTGAATGTGAGCCGATAAAAATTCTTCTCGAAGGGGATAACTTCCCCAAAAATATGAACTCGGTCGGTTACCCAAAATCACATGCTCCGCACGCAACCTTCCGTTTGTCAAAACCACGTAGCCACTAGAGTGCTACTGGTCCTAGGAACAAACACTACATGCAGCGACAACTCCTACACACACGGTAGCGGAAACAACTCAAAAGCTGCCTACCTGGAGGGGGCGGTTAGACCAGGTATGGGGGTGGTTAGACTGCGTCCACCTGGTAACCAAGAAATCCTCTGAAATACCTCTTCAAGCTCCAAAACACTCCACGGTTTCACCAACTGGAATTTCTGATCAAGGCCAAGCAAGCTACCAGAAAATCTTTGTGAAAACCGAAACTCCACCCAGGGGCGGTTAGACCGGCTACCACAGGCGGTCTAACCTCCTGTACCCAGCAATGGACTCAAGGTAAGAACTCCTAGCAAACTGCGTCAAAACGAACCAAGACTTCACCTGAACGTTCCTCTGATCAAGGCGAACAAACTCACAGAGGAAAATCAGGCAAAACCAAAAATTTCACCTGGGAGACCCAGGGCAGTTAGATCGCCCCCCTATGGCGGTTAGACCGCCCTACCCAGAAAACTGGCCGCAGGTCAAACCTCAACTTCCCATTGCTCGATCTCCTGATTCACCACACGGATTGCAGTGAAACTTCGGGGATAGCCGGGTTACCTCCTAGGCAACCTCTCCACCAAAGGAATCAAACTGAAATGCTCACAATCAAAGGGAATCACAGATCTTAGCCCTCTAGGTCATGAACTCGAGCAACTCGAAAAACCACCAAATCGAGGTCGATTCAAGGGAGTTCTTGGGGCAAGGTTGAAGGACCGATTAGGCGACCAGAGAGGGGGGAGTGAATGGGAGCCGATAAAAATTCTTCTCGAGGGAGATTGAAACTCCGACAAGATGAACTAGCTCGGTGGAACCCCCGAAATCACACGCTCCGCACTTCTACCTTCCGTTTGCCAAAACCACGTAGCCACTGGAGTGCTACTGGTCCTAGGAACAAACTCTACCAGCAACCACAACCCACACGCAGCAACGACAACGGAAACAACTCGAAAGCCGGCTAACCGAGGGGGGCGGTTAGACCGGGTATAGGGGGCGGTTAGACCCGGTATAGGGGGCGGTTAGACCGCCTCCACCAGGTAACCAAGAAATCCTCCGAAACGCCTCTTCCGAGCACCAAAACTCACCACGGTTTCACCAACAAAGATCTCTGGTCAAGGCCATGTAAGCTACCAGAAAATCTTGGCGAAAACCAAAACTCCACCTAGGGGCCTAGGGGTGGTTAGACCGGCTACCAGGGGCGGTCTAACCTCCGGTACCCAGCAACGAACTCCAACCAAGAACACCTAGCAAACAAGACGAGAACGACCCCAAATTTCACCCGGACAC
Source organism: Cenchrus americanus (assembly GCA_947561735.1). NCBI lineage: Eukaryota > Viridiplantae > Streptophyta > Magnoliopsida > Poales > Poaceae > Cenchrus > Cenchrus americanus. Next base: position 194,187,084 of record OX387241.1, read on the forward strand.
TCCTCCGATCAAGGAGAACAAACTCACAGAGGAAAATCCGGCGAAACAAAACTTCGACCTGGAAACACCCAGGGCGGTTAGACCGCCCCCTGCAGACGGTTAGACCGCCCCTTCCAGAAAACGAACCCGCGAGTCAAACCTCAACTTCCTCGCGCCCAATCTCCCGAATCACTCCACGGATTGCAGCAAAACTTTGGGAATAGCTGGGCTACCTCCTGGGCAACCTCTACCTTAAAGGAATCGATCCGAAACGCTCACAATCAAGAGGAATCGAAGAAATCGCTTCTCTAGGTCAAGAACTCGCCCAACTCGAGAAACTACCAAATCGCGTCCGATTCAAAGGAGATTTGGGGGCAAAGTCACCAGCCAAAGAGGCACAAGAACCTCATATGTGACACCCACCAAAAACCCCAAGAAATCGTCCTCAAAACACCGCCAACAAAGAGCTCCGAAAATCACCACAAAAGAGACGGGAAAACCACCATGATGAACAACGCCGAACCATCTATACATGCCATGAAAGGTTCGTATAAGGTCTAGCTTTCCACCCAAACATCCATCCCTCTCTCTAGATCTCACATGAAGCTCTCAAGCTAGTCCTCTAAAAACCTGAGGAAAATAGAGAACGAAAATGGACAAAACAAATGAGCTAGGGTTCCAAGAGTTGGCTGCCATCCACCCATTCAATGAGTATATATGGAGGCACCCAAAAGACTAAACTACCCTTCACTAATAACTAGGGATACATGCCCCTCGAGGGCGGATTTGGAAGTCTTCATGTCTTCACCGTCGGACGGATGCCCGGCAACCGCAACCTGCTTAGCCTCGACGCAAGCCTTGCGATCCCGACGCGTGTCCTCCGCTTCGAAGCATCTCGGCGCCGGCGGCCGGGCGGTTAGGCCGGTCCCTGGAGATCTGACCGCTCCCGGGCGGTCGACCGCCCCTCCCGGGCGGTTGAACGGCCCGGGTGGCCGCACCCCCCTCGTCGAGTCTTCGGCCTCGGTTTTGTGGCTCAACCGAGTAACCCAGTGGTTTTCTGGTGAACCACTGCAAACCCCGCGAACTCGGTGTAGCCTCCGCCAATCTCCACTCATGACTCGGCTCCCACGTAGTCTCGGCTCGCCCTTGGTTTTGAGGCTCTACCAAGAAACCGTCCACGACTTCATCTTGCTGTTCATGCCACCATGCGGCCCGCACTTGACCCCACTGGCCACCGGGTCCCTCGAACGAAGCCTACTTGTCTTCTCCACACCTAGAGGCCTCACCGGCAACGACCTTTCGCGCTTGTTCTTCACCTGCACCAACACGAGTCAAGCCGCAACCTGCACCTGCAATACTTAGCTAAGAATCAGTCCACACAACGTTGTCAATCACTCATCACACAAGGAAGCGACCATACACCGGTCCTCAAACCACACATGGTCCGCAATCTCCCCCTTGATGAGTGCATTGACAACACACTCACATGAAGTAACACAAGAGAAAAGGAAAAAGAAAAGAAACAAATAAAAAGAAACCTCAACAAGCGATCGAAAGCCCAAGAAAGGCAAAGAGCAAGATCACTTGAAGAAGACAAGTCTCGGACCCCTTAGGCAAGGGCAACGGCTCGACACATCCGAGACAAAACCAAAGCTCAAGCAACAAGCGCAAACCACCAAAGCGAAACTCGAACACCACAAAGAGCTCCCCCTGCACATATGCACGCTCCCCCTAAGCCAAGGCCCACTCCCCCTGAACAAATGCAGCAATGCAACACGGGAATGCAACCAAGAGCGAAAACCTGCTCACTCTGCCCAGGGCGGTTAGACCGCCTGTACAGGGCGGTTAGACCGCATGCACCCTATCTGACCGCCTGGGGGCAGTTAGACCGCCCCATGTGACTGGCCCTGCACCAAACTGCTCAAATTATGTCCGAGCCAATTGGAACACCTTCCAAACACTCCCAGGTGCCCAAAGCGTGCACAAACTTCTCCCCCTTGTTGACAATGCATGAATCAAGGCGAAATGCGAAAACTTCCAACATATAGCTTCTCGAATATACAAAATTTGTCACAAGGAGCTACAAAAGTCCAAATGAGCAAGTTAGATACTCTACGGGTTCGTAATGACCTTAAGTACGTGATCACCAAGTTTCACAACCATTGGACAAGGCTAAAAAGGATTTGAGTAATTTTGCGAAAAGTTACTCTCTCACAAGCAAAAACCTAAACATGAGCAAAACATGTCAAAATGGCAAAGCCACACAAACTGCATGCTAGGACAGCCATTCTAATCATAAGACCATCACAAACACACACAAGCACCTCATGTCATGTCAAAGCCACCGAGCCATGTGCCTACTTCTATGTATGAGACTTCTCATTGGTAGGCATCATGCAACGGTTTAGCACCCAAAGCAAATTAATTTCAGCACATATGACATGGGGACATATTTTCCAAGCATTTTCATTTCATTTTCAGATTTATAGATGGTACATGAAATGTCTTTGCAACAAAAAGGAACTTATGCCCCTCCATAAGATAAAGCAAGAGGGCTAAACATTCATGATGGCAAATGAGCCTTTGGCCCCATATGATCAATAAACTAGCTATCCAACCACAAATTAAGTATAGCCAAGCCACTAAAACATGTCAAGATCATATAAAGGCATTTACACATGAGAGAGCATACATGTGACATTTTTCAAAAAAATATAGCCATTAACCATGGATCATTCAACAAGATCATCAAGAGCTAAGCCAAACTAACCATAGCATACCAAACAAGCTCACAAAAACATATATAACATCCCATGGTGAACAATGTATATAGGAGAAGCTTTTCCTATCCAATGCATATGATACAAAATGCATGCAATCTAAGATACAAGGATGCCTATACATCATGTTACATATGCCATGCCAAATACAAGAAATGCACAAAGGAAACTATACATATGCTACAAAGAAGCTCCCACACACCCAACTCAGGAAATCAAACACACACCAAGTTCACCCCGCAAATGAGTGAAACTTGCTTGATCTAGGGGTTTGGTGAAAATATCGGCTAGTTGGTCATGTGTGGGTACATGGATCAAAGCTATCTTTCCTTTCTCTACGTTGTCTCTCAGAAAATGATACCTCACTTCTATGTGCTTGGTTTTGGAATGGAGCACTGGGTTCTTTGCAACGCTTATGGCACTGGTGCTATCACATTGAAGTGGGACATGGGTATACTCCTCACCAAAGTCACTCATAGTGTATGAAATCCAAAGGAGCTGAGAGCAACAACTAGCAGCGGCAACGTACTCGGCCTCGGTAGTGGATTGAGCAACACTCGATTGTTTGCGGGAAGACCAAGATACCAAAGAAGAACTCAAAAACTGGCAAGTCCCAGAAGTGGACTTCCTATCCAACCGACACCCGGCAAAATCCGCGTCTGAAAAATCATGAAGCGCCAAAGAAGAAGACGCAGTACCAAAGGCCGAAGTCGGAGTGTGACGCAAGTACCCGAAAATTCGCTTCACCGCTTGCCGATGCGAAGTCCTCGGAGATGCTTGAAAATGAGCGAACGGACACACCGAGAACTGTATGTCCGGCCTCGTCGCCGTCAAGTAGAGGAGTGACCCGATCATGCTTCGGTACTCCTTCTGGTCCACGTGTTCACCTTCCTCATCCGCATCAAGAGCTGTAGTCGTACTCATCAGTGTTGTCATAGCCTTGGAGTCCTCCATCTTGAACTTCCGCACAATATCCTTGGTGTACTTAGCCTGGTGCACAAATGTTCCTTCCTTTGATTGCTTGATTTGTAGCCCGAGGAAGAACTGCAACTCACCCATCATGCTCATCTCAAATTCCCTGCTCATATCATCTGCAAACATTGCAACAAGAGAGTTAGACGAGCCACCAAAGACAATATCATCCACGTACACCTGCACAATCAGGATATCTCTGCCCTTCCTCAGCAAAAACAAGGTCTGATCGACCTTCCCCATCTCAAAACCTCTCTCAAACAAGAACCCCCTCAACCTACCGTACCAAGCTCTAGGCGCCTGTTTCAACCCATACAGCGCCTTCCTCAACTTGTACACTCGGTGGGGGTACTTCTCACTCTCAAACCCCGGAGGTTGCCTCACATACACTTCTTCCTCAACACACCATTCAGAAAAGCACTCTTCACATCCATTTGGTGCAACTTGAACCCTTTAGCCACGGAAAGGGCTAGAAGGATCCTAATTGCCTCCAAACGGGCTACGGGAGCAAAGGTCTCCTCGTAGTCGATCCCCTCCTTCTGACTGAACCCCTGAGCAACAAGCCTCGACTTGTTCCTCACAACTTCACCTTTCTCTCCCTCTTTGTTTTTCCACACCCACTTTGTACCAATCGGCTTACACCCTGGAGGAGGGTCAACCAACTCCCACACCTGATTCCTCTCAAAGTTCTACAACTCTTCATGCATCGAATTAACCCAATTGTGATCAGATAGTGCGTGTCCAATGTCTTTGGGCTCAAAAGTAGCAACAAATGCAGCATGAGCAAAATGGGAATTGTTTCGAACCCTCGACCGTGTAGTGCGTTCATTCATGTCGCCGATGATCCTCGAAGCTGGGTGATCCACTTGTACCCACCGGGGAGGTTCTCGCCTCGATGCTACCTCCCCCTCAACATCAGCTTCTCCTCGTTCTTGATTTGTCGTCGTAGGTGTAGTAGAGGGTCCGTCCATCACCGTAGTCGAAGTAGTGGGTACATGTTCAGCCGGGGGCACCGCACCGCCATCCTCATCGTCTCCATGTTCATGCTCCTCCTCCCGAAAGATTTCTTCGCCAAGCTCATCATCACCCGCACACTCAAAGACAAGCTGACTACGTGGCTCTGTCTCGTCGAAGGTTACCTCGCAAGTCTCCACGATTTGGTTAGTTTCAAGATTGAGCACACGATATGCTCTAGAATGAGATGCATAACCAAAGAAAATGCCATCGATAGACCTAGCCTCAAACTTATCCAACTTCCCCGCCTTTCTTCGAATGAAACACTTGCAACCAAAGACATGGAAGTGACTCACCTTGAGTGTGCGACCATGCATCAACTCATAGCATGTCTTCTTCTTGTGCACTCTGAGGTATATCCTGTTCGACACATAGCACGCGGTATTCACCGCCTCAGCCCAATACCTCCTCGGAGTCCTATGCTCATCAAGCATCGTCCGAGCCATCTCGCACAAGGTCCTGTTCTTTGTCTCCACAACACCATTATGGGGAGGCGTATACGGACTCGAAAACTGGTGCTCCAGACCCAAGTCATGGCAAAAGGTCTCAAAACGAGAGTTTCTGATTTCCGAGCCATTATCACTACGGATAGCTCGTATGGTATCTCTGTGCCTCTCGTTCCTCAACCTCAGGACTAGATCTCGAACAGAACCAAACGTCTCCCCCTTATCCTCAAGAAAGAACACCCACGCATACCGAGAATAGTCGTCCACCACAACAAGGACATACCACTTCCCACCCGCAGATCGCACACGATTTGGGCCAACAAGGTCCATATGGAGCAGCTCGCATGGACGCTCAGTCATCACATCGGTGAGAGGCGGGTGAGAAGAGGCTACCATCTTGGCATGCCTACACGACTCACAAACCAACTCTTTCTCAAGCCTCAATCGTGGCAATCCTCGAACCAAATTGAGTTTACTCAAGCGAGAGAAAAGGTCAAAGCTCAAGTGACCCAACTTCCTATGCCACTTCCACAACTCACTCGAAGAACCAGCCAAGAAACAACGCTCCACACCCGAAGACTGAGAAAAATCAGCACGAAACACCTGACCCTCGGGAACGACCATACAGACAAGGTCTCCTCGAGAGTCCAAAATCCGAGAACCACCTGGTCGAAACAACACCTCAAAGCCCTCATCCAACAACTGGGACATAGAAAGAAAATTGTACCCCAGCGATTGAACAAGAGCAACACGCCTCAGAGTGATTTTGTCACTCACTTTGATCTCACCTTCTGAAAGCACACGCCCACGCCCATAGTCCCCAAAAGTGATGTACCTCTTCGTCACCACCGGGACGAGACTTGAGAACCACCCCCTGTCTCCAGTCATATGCCTCGAGCAACCGGAGTCAATCAACCAAACTTTCTTCAAGTCTCCCACCTGAAATTCAAAAGTGAGCACGTGAGCGAACAAACGACTCAAGATCAAGGGGTTAGTACCAGAAGAGTAAAACCAGTGCCGAGCCATTTGCTCGAAAGTGGGGTTAGCACACATCAAGCCATCTTTCCTACCATAACTACCACCACTAACACCACCTCGGTAACCACTCCGAGGAAACCACCCCCTCACTTTGCCTGGAGGAGGACCAAAACCACGGAAGACAACCCGTGGACCGTCCCTCCTCTCCTTCTCAAGGCTACGACTCCTCCCATCCCCGTAGTGAACTCAAGGGGGAGAATGCCTAGCAAGCCGACCACCCGCTTGTCTCTCCGGACCAACCACCGGCAACTCCACCTCCCGAACTTAAACCTCTCAACTCACCACCTCGAAAACCACTCCGCCCAGAATTCTGGGGGGTGGTTAAACCGCCTAGCCAGGCCGGTCTAACCGCCCCCTGCGGGCCGGGCCGGTCGACCGCCTAGCCAGGGCCGGTCTAACCGCCCCCTCCAGAACTGCTCCTCGGCTGCGGGAACTCGCATCTCCCCATGCTTTGGAACACTTCTCACCACGCTTTACCCCCAGGCGGTGGCATACGAGGCTTAGGTACACCATGAGAAGGGTTGTACCTATCCTTGTTCGCCCACTCCTTAGCCATCCTTTCTTCTCGCTTCCTCTTGAAGCAAAACTCATCCTTGTGGCCCTCTTTCCCACAATAGCCACAATGGAACCTCACAAGCTTCGTCTTAGGCTTGAATTGGGGTCGCTCACTTGGTTTCTCTCCACTCAACTCCTCCACCGATTTCTCCTCACTAGCCTTCTCACTCACTTTCCCAAAGAACACCTTCCCGGAAGTGCTCACAAACTTGATAGGTTTTCGGAGATCATTTGTGGGTGTAGGAAATATGGGTGGAGCTAGGGTTGTGTCTAGTCGGTTCCTAAGATGGTTCGGTTTTGGAGGGAAATCATTTTTGTGGTGGGTTTTTGGTGGCTCCGGGATATTCTCTCCACTTCCCTCACCAACCTTGTTTGCCCCAAGTCCCTCACCATCCTGCCTCTTAAATGCCTCGATCATCATCCTCAACTGAGGCTCATGACCAGACAACCAACCCATCAACTTCCTCAAGTCATCATTCTCATCCTGCAAACGATCAACATAATGTGCAAGTTCCAAATTTTTCAAAGCATGCATTTCACAGGTAGAGCATGATGTAGGCATGGGTTCCTTCAATTTAGCCTCAAGAGAACTAGTGTATGCATGCATCTCATCAATCTTAGCATGCAAAACAAGGCAAGAAGTGCAAGCACCTAGCAAAGCAGGTCTAGACTTAAGCTCAGCCACTTCAACCCTAAGCACATCTAGTTCCTCACACTTGGAGGCATGCTTCTCCTTAAACAAAGCAAGATTAGCAAGAAATATGGAGCAATCAGCACAATCATTCTCATCCGAAACAACAGGGCTAGCCTTAAGGGAATCAATCTCAAGCTTGCTATCAAGCACCTGTGTCTCTAGCTCAGCCACTCTAGTCCTAGCATCCTCGAGTGAAGCCCTAAGCTCTTTTCTCATTTTCTTGGCCTCTCTAAGCATGTCATCACGATTATCGAGCAAAGTGCCAAGCCTTTCATTCTCCTGGCGCAAGAAGGGAAGTTCATCACGCACCTCGTCGCCGGACACAGAGTCCGAGTCGCTCTGTGTGCTCTTCTTGCTGCCGGAGCTCAGCGCCATGCTGCAGAAGCCGTCTCTCGCGGCAGCTCAGCCCGCTCAGGTTCTTGGACAACTTCTTGTTCTTGCGACGATCACCTTCATCCTCACTGCTGCTCGAGCTCGAGGTGGAGTACGCGGAACTGGAGTCGACGTCGCTCGCTCCAACCATCGCTCGGGCCTTGCCTCGGCTCTCCTTCTTCCTCGATCGTCGCTCGTCCTTGTACTTGTTCTTGTGCTTGCTCTTGTGGTCACGCCTCGACCGGTACTTGCCATCGTTCCTCGGCTTGTGCTTGTAGACGTCCTTGCTCTCAATCTTCTCCGGGCAGTCGGCGACGAAGTGTCCCGGCTTGCCGCACTGGAAGCACGTCCTCGTGTTCCTCCTCATGTTCACGCTGTTCTCGTGCAGCCTCTCGAACCTCCTCGTCAACGAGCGCCGGCCTCGTCCTCTCCAAGGTCATCAAACTCCTCATCCGGCATAGACATCAAAGAGGAAAAAGAGAACATCCCGGTGGATGGGTTAGTGTTAGCCTTTCCCTTCGAACCACTAACGAGGGCAAGACTATGGGAATCGGTCGGACCCTCGAGCTTGGCAATCATGCCCCTATCCACCTCAGCCGACTTGAGCTTCGAGAACGGCTCGTTCACGGTCGAGTGTCATACTTCTCCGACTCCACAATGGCCTCGAACTTTCCGCCCCATATCGTACGATCCAAAGAGTGTAAGAGCTTGATCGCTCTATCATGATCATCGTACGAGAGCACGTCCACATTGGCCCTCATGTTGTTCACAACCACCGTGAACCTACGAAACAAGGCATCGACGGACTCACCGGGAGATGAGTGAAGTTCTCGTACTCTCTCCGAGAGGTCGCATACATCCGTGCCTGAACCTGGGCATTCCCAACATGAGCCTCCTTCAACACCGTCCAATTTCTACAAGCCAAGTGCTCGGTGTGCACCCGATCGAACTCAGGCTGACACAAAGCACGAAACAAGTAGTTGACCGCCTTATTGTTGGCGTCGAATCTGTCCCTCGATCCCGGAGCGAGGAAGTCTATCGGCCGGACATAGCCGGTGTCCACCGTGACATCCCAAAGGATCCGACCCTTTCCGCGGAGGAACGCACCCATCCGCTTACTCCACATCCGGTAGTTCTTGCCATCGAAGTGTGCGGGACCCGAACCTCGTTCCGCTACGCCATCCTTGGATCTTAGGCGGTTAGAGTCAACAAAGACCCGAACCGGATCGATACCACTTGAAGGACCGATTAGGCGACCAAAGAGGGGGGGGGAGTGAATGGGAGCCGATAAAAATTCTTCTCGAGGGAGACCGAAACTCCTACAAGACGAACTAGCTCGGTCGAACCCCCGAAATCACACGCTCCGCACTTCTACCTTCCGTTTGCCAAAACCACGTAGCCACCGGAGTGCTACCGGTCCTAGGAACAAACTCTACCGGCAACCACAACCCACACGCGGCAACGACCGGGTGGAAACAACTCGAAAGCCGGCTAGCGAGAGGGGAGCGGTTAGACCGGGTATAGGGGGCGGTTAGACCGCCTCCACCTAGTAACCAAGAAATCCTCCGAAACGCCTCTTCCGAGCACCAAAACTCACCACGGTTTCACCAACAAAGATCTCCGGTCAAGGCCATGCTAGCTACCCGGAAAATCTTGGCGAAAACCAAAACTCCACCCGGGGGCCTAGGGGCGGTTAGACCGGCTACCGGGGGTGGTCTAACCTCCCGTACCCAGCAACGAACTCCAACCAAGAACACCTAGAAAACGAGCACGAGAACGACCCCAAATTTCACCCGGACACTCCTCCGATCAAGGCGAACAAACTCACGAGAGGAAAATCCGGCGAAACAAAACTTCGACACCGGAAACACCCAGGGCGGTTAGACCGCCCCCTGCAGGCGGTTAGACCGCCCCTTCCAGAAAACGAACCCGCGGGTCAAACCTCAACTTCCTCGCACCCGATCTCCCGAATCACTCCACGGATTGCAGAAAAACTTCGAGAATAGCTGGGTTACCTCCCGGGCAACCTCTACCATAAAGGAATCGACCCGAAACGCTCACAATCAAGAGGAATCGAAGAAATCGCTTCTCTAGGTCAAGAACTCGCCCAACTCGAGAAACTACCAAATCGCGTCCGATTCAAAGGAGATTTGGGGGCAAAGTCACCAGCCAAAGAGGCACAAGAACCTCATACGTGACACCCACCAAAAACCCCCAAGAAATCATCCTCAAAATACCGCCAACAAAGAGCTCCGAAAATCACCACAAAAGAGACGGGAAAACCACCATGATGAACAACACCGAACCATCTATACATGCCATGAAAGGTTCGTATAAGGTCTAGCTTTCCACCCAAACATCCATCCCTCTCTCTAGATCTCACATGAAGCTCTCAAGCTAGTCCTCTAAAAACCTGAGGAAAATAGAGAACGAAAATGGACAAAACAAATGAGCTAGGGTTCCAAGAGTTGGCCGCCATCCACCCATTCAATGAGTATATATGGAGGCACCCAAAAGACTAAAGTACCCTTCACTAATAACTAGGGATACATGCCCCTCGAGGGCGGATTTGGAAGTCTTCATGTCTTCACCATCGGACGGATGCCGGCAACCGCAACCTCGCTTAGCCTCGACGCAAGCCTTGCGATCCCGACGCGTGTCCTCCGCTTCGAAGCATCTCGGCGCCGGCGGCGGCCGGGCGGCCGGACCGCCCCCCCGGGGTGGTTAGATCGGCCCCGGAGATCCGACCGGTCCCGGGCGGTCCGACCGCCCCTCCCGGGCGGTTGAACCGGCTGGGTGGCCGCACCCCCTCGTTGAGTCTTCGGCCTCGGTTTTGTGGCTCAACCGAGTAACCCAGTGGTTTTCTGGTGCACCACTGCAAACCCCGCGAACTCGGTGTAGCCTTCGCCAATCTCCACTCACGACTCGGCTCACACGTAGTCCCGGCTCGCCCTTGGTTTTGAGGCTCTACCAAGAAACCGTCCACGACTTCATCTTGCTGTTCATGCCACCATGCGGTCCACACTTGACCCCACTGGCCACTGGGTCCCTCGAACGAAGCCTACTTGTCTTCTCCACACCTGGAGGCCTCACCGGCAACGACCTTTCGCGCATGTTCTTCACCTGCACCAACACGAGTCAAGCCGCAACCTGCACCTGCAATACTTAGCCAAGAATCAGTCCACACAACGTTGTCAATCACTCATCACACAAGGAAGCGACCATCCACCGGTCCTCGAACCACACATGGTCCTCAAAGGTCACCAGCCAAAGAGGCACATGGTCCACAAGAATCTCGCAAGAAATCACCCTCAAAACTCTGCCATGAAAATCACAAGAAAGGGCTCCGAAAATCACCAAAAAGGAAAACGTGAGAGGCAACACAAGGCCTTGAGGAACCACGCCGAATCATCTATACTTACCATGAAGGTTCATACAAGGCCTAGCTTGCCACCCGATCATCCATCCCTCTCTTTAGATCTCACATGGAGCGCTCAAGCTGGTCCAAGAAAAACTAGAACAAATAACAAACGAAAATGACAAAGGGAAATGAGTTATGGTTCCAAGAGTTGGCTGCCATCCATCCCCTCAAGTGTTTATATAGAGGCACCCAAAAGACTAAACTGCCCTTACTAGATAACTAGGGATACATGCCCCTCGAGAGTGAATTTGGGAGTCTTCAAATTTTCTTCATCGGACGGATGCCCAGCGACCGCAACTTTGCTTATCCTCGATGCAAGCCTTGCGGTCCCGACGGCTACCCTCCACTTATATGCTTCTCAGCGGCTGTGACCTGGGCAGTCAGATCGCCGCCCTGGGCGGTTAGACCGGCCTAGGCGGCTGACCACCCCTCTTAGGCGGTTGAACCGGCCTGGGTGGTCGCACCTCCTCGTCAAGTCTTCGGCCTCGGTTTTGTGGCATAACCGAGTAACCTAGTGGTTGTCCGGTGAACCACTGCAAACCCCACGAACTTGGTGTAGCCTCCGCCAATCACCACTCATGACTCGGCTCCCACGTTGTCCCCACTCGACCTTGGTTTTGAGGTCGTTGACGGTTAATAATTGTATCAAAGTTTGTTTGTGACTCGCAAGCGTACAAGTCTCCCGTCGTAGTCAAGGGACCCTTCTTCCCTCGAGTGGTGAACCCAAGGTATCGAATCCGTGGAACAAATGTGTGACGCAAGACTTAATCTATTAAAGCCAAGTAATCTTCAATCTTCGATAAAAGACCTAATGCATCTAAGTAAAAGACACAAAACGAATCTAATCTACTAAAAACCGAAGAAAACAAAGTAAGATTGGGTAGATAAACCGATCTAGAGGGATCGGGGTAAGCCTTTTGTTGAAGTTCCAAGCAAGAGAAGAAGTAGCAAATCGAATCTTAATAGAAGCCTCTTTAAATCGTGGTTTCCCGTCCAAATCCGAAAACATCCGCCTTTCGAGACCCCCGTTCTGTCACAACGTATCCCTATTCATGCGGGGAGCTTAGGGCGAGTCAAAAGACAAGTCGAGATTCTTTCGGAAGATCCGGCGTGTACCTCTAGCCACCGCGGCTACAAGAACACCCTATGTAATCTATCGCGCAAATAGAATTGGAATAAGCAAAGCCGATCGAAAAACGAAATCTTCGAGGAAACACTTGATCGCTAAGAAAAGATTCAACTTGATAATTCAACTATGACAATGATACATACACAAGATCACCACCGGGATCCTTCCTTGATCTTGCTTCTAGCTCCGGGAACTCCGACGTGGTCTTCCATGCAAGGTTCCCACGTCGGCTAGGGAAACCCTAGTCAACTAGCTCGACCCTCTCCTCTCCGACATGGTGTCCCTCTCTTCTCTGCTCCTCGGCGGCCGAAGACGAAATCTTCTCTCCGTGGCTCTCGGTCAGGGGACTATAAATAGCCCGATTGGCGGCTAGGGCAAAGGAGAGCAAATTTGGGCCCAAAATGGGCTCGGGCCGACCGGATCGGGCCGGCCGGCCAGGGCCCATTTAGGCCCGGCCCCGTGGGCTCCTTTGCCCCACGTCGGTTCCCTTGCTTCCCGGATGTTTCCCCCTTCTGCATGTAGGTCCATGTCGTCGGTTTCTCTCCCGAATTGGACTCAACTCCTTGTCTTGCAAGATTCGACGACTTTTCCGGTCGGGTCCCCGGAGTCCGCCGTCTTCTCGGATCAAGTCCCCGGCTTCTTGGAGTTAAGTTTGCTTCATTGCATGACTTGTTCAGGGCTTCAAGGTCTTGTCATGAGGTGCTTGATGAACTTATCCCGAAAGTCTTGCATTCAACACTAAATCCCTGCATAAACATTAAACTCCAAAACCGACATGCACACGTGAACTTGTTATACCACGGGGGTTAGTACCAATGGATAAGGTATAAAACTCATGCCAACACCGAAGGTAAACTCATGGCTAGGTTGACGGATTTTCACCGTCAACATCTCCCCCATGCTTAAACCTTGCTCGTCCTCGAGTAAGCCTTCGATGGATATCATCATTGCTAAACAATGTTTAAACTTTGCACTTGATTACACATGAGAAAACATAATGCTCTCAAAATTTTAATTCATTAAAGTTCCATAATGTACTAGCCTTCATCCCTACGGAGGGTAGATTCTTATTAAGCTTATCCCACAAGTATTAACATGCTCACAAAGTTTTAAATAGATCTCTGAATTTTTGAAACGAAGAACGAGATAAAGAAAAGCTAAACCAAATTCACAAATTTAAATCATCTCATGTATTGCTCAAGAACTCTCATCTCACTTGTCTCTCAAGCCTATATATTCTACTCCTTTCCCTCTCATATATATGTGGTAGGCTTTATATGGAGCTTTGGGAAAGTTTAGTCCTAACAAGATTTTATAAATGAGGTGTTGTCAAAACAAGACAAGCTTCTCATGGTCTTACCGAGACTCGTCAAAAAGGTCATTAGAAAATAATGTTAAATCAAGGAGGGGAAAGAGAAAAATACACACACTTTAGATGAGTGGACATGTGCAAATGGCAAAGAGTGATCCCGAGGCACAAAAGAAGTCCTCGTTATCGGATTGCACATGGTTGGAAAATGAGAATGGATCTTTTTATCTTGAAGCCTTGAATGCACTCTTAGAGAGCCGGGGAGTTCACTTTACGCACAAATATATATTTTTTCTTTCTTATATTTCTCATTCTTTTCTTTCTTTCATTCATTCATTTTTTTTTCTTTCCTTGTCATTTATTCGGTCCATGACTTTCACAACGAAGTTTTGATTTTTTATACCTTGAAAGTCATGAATATCACCGGATTTTTTTTTTTCTTTCATCATTTTTTTTAAAATATTCCCCTTTGAACTCTAAAACTGCACCGTACCTACCTCCTCCCCCATGCTTAGACGTTGCTCGTCCTCGAGCAAAGAGGCGAAAAATAAGGTAGGTACGGAGATATTTTTCCTTGGAGAGATACTTGAAATCTTCAACGTTGGCACCGTCTTGCGATCTTCCTTGAATTGATGATCCATTCTCAATGATAGGTTGTGGTCAAGGAGGTAATCACAAAAAGATGATATTTGGTTTAAGGGTGGATATCCGGCGAAGTTTGTGAGATCACCGATGCGGGGATACACAATGCACGGATAAAAGGCTAGCAAAAAGATAGATACGCAAAAATGGAATGACCAGCTTCTTAGTCTCGGGCCAGAGAAATCATGGCCTGCAATAACTCACTCAAAAATAAATCTTGTACACTAAGGTTTATGCACTCAAATATATATAAGGCCTTGGATAGGTTGAGCAACACACAAGTGATATTTGTGACAAGGTTAGCAATATTTTTGAGCATAAAAGACATCTTTAATCTATTCATAACTTGAGAGCACATAAAACACTATGGGTCTTTATTTTAATCATAACCTCCGCTGAAAATTAAGCTAGTATTTAAATAAATTCAGATCTGTATTTTTAAGAGAGCACTAGCTTAAACATGCATAAATCAATTACAAAGATGAACAAAGCTGCAATTTTAATCATATATCATCATGGCACGAATTTTGTAACTTTTCCAATGATATAATCAAGGTGGTGTCTTTATTAATGATGACATCAAGTTGAAATACAAACTGAAAATAAACAAACATGCTTGCTGAAATTTAAATAAAAACAGAAAATACTACGCAAACACACATAAGCAAAAGCTGAAATTTACAGAGAAAAAGAGAAGAAAAGAAAACTAAAGTTCCTAAATCTTCTAGTCCTCTGCCGGTGGTTGATGTTGATGATCTCGATAATAATACTCTTGCTCATAATATGGTTGGACACTTCCTCCGACGAATTGATTTGGCTCCACAAGGTGAAGGCGTCCAAGTTCAAAGGCAATATTAGCGTTGCCTTCACCGAGTTGAGCTGCGTTAGCTTGGATGGCTGCGATGTTTTGAGCGTTACTTGCAGCAAACCCTCCAATAATGGCCATGCTTTGTTGTGGTTGGGGATGATGAGCGTAGGACTCCGCGAAGTTAGCGTTGGGCACAACATAATTTTGTGGGGGTACCGGTGCACCACCCCCCCATGCTTGCTCTTGTGGCCCTCCGTAATAACTTGGCGGAGGAGGGACCCCGCCGAATGGTTGCACATGGGTTGTGCTCCACTCGCTTGTGCGGAGGATGCTCCCTCCTCTACGATTCTTCCTCTTTTGTTCTTCCTTGCAGGGACAAGTAGTCCCTCTTCCAACCAATCTTCCCTTCCTTCGGTGAAAAGCCTAAGCCTCTCATTCGGAAGGGGTAGGTTCACTATGGCCAACCGATAACCTCCTCTCTCATCTCCACTAATGTATTTTCCTTGCCGCAAATACTCAAAACCGAGAGAGGTACCACGCAAAAGGTGAGCGGGGTTTCTTGCGATCCCCGGCCGCAAGGAAAAGGCCAACATGGAGAGGTAACACCCCGAACCAATATTATCCGCCCCCGATGTTGCTTTACAACACCAACGGTTGATCATGAGGTAAGAGGGGTCTATTGGCTGCCTGGCAATTAAAGCCGAGTATAGCCAATTCAACTCCGTGTCGGTCACCTTTGTTTCCTTCATCCTCCCCAATATCCTCTTGCACATCCAAGAGTGAAATATCCGGATAATGGGGTTGCGGATGCAATTGCGTTGTTGATGGGCTTCTCCGGAGATCATGTTCCAAAATCCCGCTAACATGCGGGTGGCACGTCAACTTTCTCGGAGCTCCCTTGTGGAATCCAAGCAGCTCCCTAACGTGCTCGTAGGGAACCTCTTGTTGGACTCCCTCCAAACGGAATGACAAGCTTTGCACCCCATCATCATCAATGATGGGTGCAATAGTCATTAAAATTTCCAAGGCGAACCCCAAATGGGTGTCCACCGATACTCCGTTGGAGAACTGCACCCATCCGAGGTGCCCCAACATATAGTATATGTCGGTGCAAAAAACCCAAGGTGTAGAGTGTCGAACTCGACGTTGGGCACAAGCCTCTTCTCAAGATTAGAGAGCCTCTCCTCCTCCTCCGCCGACAAGATGATGAAGCCGTACGAAGAGTATGTCGGGGTGTAAGGAGGTGGCGCGGTTGAGCGAGTCGATCGTCGTGGTGGCGCGGGCTGCTCCTCCGTGTGCCCACGAGGTTCGGTAAAACCTCATGGAAGTGCTTCTTGCGGCCCACATACCACCAAGGAGGAGAGCGTCGTTCCTCCTCGGTGGTGCCGTGTCCGTCTCCATGCTCCGGGAGACTCGAAAACCAAGTGCCTCCTCGAAGACGTGGTTGATGACGGCTTGGACGACGACGAACTCTTCTTCTTGGAGAAGAGACTTGTGGTTTTCTTCCATGCTGCACTCTTTTCTTCGACTAAAACTCCGGGTTGCAACCGGTAACTAGGTACTTAAACTCTTTGATTCGGATGTGGACTTTGAGTGGATTAAGGATGTGGATTTTTTTCTTGAGTCATCAAGCTTGGGAAGGTTGGCTATGTCTACGGAGGTTTTGAGCACACAAACTTGAACACACAAACAAAGGAAGGAGAGGGAAGCTTGCCTGCAGAAAACGGGAGCCGGGGGGCTCCTTATGTAGGTGAGGCCGGCCTCGGTGCTCCTCCCCGTCTCGTCTTTCTTCCAGCACGATCATTTCACCTCTGCAACTTTCCTGCCCGCGTGCTCCACGAGTTGCACCGCCCAAACGCTCTCGTCCACTATTGGTCCTTCCACTTGATGCTTCATGTTTTGGGTCATGTCCATGCTCCCTAGCTCCACTTGCTTCACATGCCACCATGAAATTCCTACAAAGTTGATGCTTGCTGCCCACCATGCTTGTCCTTTGCATGTGGAATTGGTGAAAGTTGATGAAAGGGAATCCAATGGTGCATGCATTCAAACTAGATTGCCTCCATTAAGGTGTGTTTAAGGTTAAGCACTCCTCTAATTCGAAATTTAAAATATTTTTCAGAGCCATGCAAGAGCTCGAACATAATTTTAGAGAAGTTTTTAAACCATTAAAAACAAATGCAAGTCGAAAATATTTTTTTTACGTCGATTTCGGTCTCACCGGTATAGTTTGCCTTCATCGGTTGAGAGCGGACTTTTCCGGCTTGATCATGGGGGCATAGGTTTAGGTTCTAATTTTGGCTAAATGAGAAAGATTTTGAATAAAACAAAATTAGAATAGGCTTAGAAAAATTCTAATCCTAGAGAAACCAAGGATATAGATTTTTAAAACCAACCAAAAGCTTTGATTTCTAGGTTCACGCGAGTCCTACCACGTGCTGAATTTTATTAACACTTAAATATAAATCGTGGCTCTACTCGTGTGGTTTTAGCATGAAAAATAAGTCAACCTCAGCACCATAATGAGGGTGAAAGGTTGAGTTAAGGTTCTGAAATTATTTGGTTGAGGGTTTCTCGAAAAGAAAAGAATCAAACAAGCACATAGGAGGGTTCATGCAAAGGGTTTATGATAAAGCAAACATTCAATCAAGAATTATGTCTCTAATATTGTTCAACCACTTCTAAGTCTAATGTCTTTGCGTAATAAAACTCAAAAACTAAATCATTAAAAAGACTCGAAAAACCTGGAATCGGGTTGTCCTCCCGGTAGCTTATTCTTGACTCGACGAAACGGGTTGCCTCCGGCCTAGCGCTTCGTTTATAGTCCATGGCTAGACTTCTTCACTTGATTTCTCCGGATCAACGCTCTTTGCGGGCGTTGCAATCTTGGGTACCCACTTTGGCTTAGTCAATTTTTTTGGTCTTCACAGGCTGGCTTTGTCCTTTGGTCTTGACGGATGCAACAACTTGTGGCTTGGCATCTCGAACTCTGGTCTCCGGTTGTGATCTTCATGGTCTCTAGCGTGATCCTTCATCTCTCCCGAATGAGCTTGAGTAGCCTTCGCCGTCTTGGGACTTTGGAGTTGTCTCGGATATTCTTCTTCGTTACCCATCGGGCGCTCGGCAAGTTGTCCCACTTGCGTCTAGCGTCTTCATCACGATGAACACTTCACGTATAGAGCTTCCGACCTCCGTCACCTTGCCATCTAAATTCTTCAATATTTTCTCCATAGCCTCGAACTTAGTGACGGCGTCCTTGTTGATCTTAGCTTGCTCGTCCATCAAGTCCTTGAATTGTGCACAAAGAGAAACCAAAACTTGAATCGACGAACTTGCATTAAATCGGGGTTACCTTGGACATGGTCGTACTCCACACACTCCTTGCATGAGGATCTTGCTTCGGCGGCCTTTAGGTGTTGAGCTTCTTTCTCCATCTCCATCTTCTCCATCCTCCTCTTAAGTAAACCGATATGCAACTCAAGGAATTCGACTCGTATGCATTCAGCTCTCGCAATCGTCATGCGGATAGTTGAGACTTTGATCTTGAACGGCCTCCCGGCGTCTTGAAGGTTTATGATAGGTAGATCAACGATGTCCGGGGTGCGCAGCGCTCCGGTGGTTGAGGTTGATCTTCCTTAGGACTTGGAGGTGGTGATTCCCTTGGAGATTTCGACGGTCCTTCGACTTCAACTTTTGAATCTAGGGTTTCCACCCCTTTAGCTTGTGTTGCATGTCACCTTTGCCTATAAAGTTTTCCTGGATCATCCACAAAAAAAGTTTGGGTTTCTTGGAGAGGTAGCCAACCATCTCCGGTTAGGGTTAGCAATAAACAAAGTATGCAAAAAAAAACTAGAGAACAAAACAAATCTATAAAGACTAGAGTTAGACAAACTAGATTAGATGTATTTTGAGGATGATCAAAATTTAGTAGATGCAAAAATAAAACAAAATCAGTACTGAAAATTACAAAAAAAAAGCAATAAAAAATCAAATCTTGATCACTTGTTCCCCGGCAACGGCGCCAGAAAAAGGGGTTGTTGACGGTTAATAATTGTATCAAAGTTCGTTTGTGACTCGCAAGCGTACAAGTCTCCCGTCGTAGTCAAGGGACCCTTCTTCCCTCGAGTGGTGAACCCAAGGTATCGAATCCGTGGAACAAATGTGTGACGCAAGACTTAATCTATTAAAGCCAAGTAATCTTCAATCTTCGATAAAAGACCTAATGCATCTAAGTAAAAGACACAAAACGAATCTAATCTACTAAAAACCGGAGAAAACAAAGTAAGATTGGGTAGATAAACCGATCTAGAGGGATCGGGGTAAGCCTTTTGTTGAAGTTCCAAGCAAGAGAAGAAGTAGCAAATCGAATCTTAATAGAAGCCTCTTTAAATCGTGGTTTCCCGTCCAAATCCGAAAACATCCGCCTTTCGAGACCCCCGTTCTGTCACAACGTATCCCTATTCATGCGGGGAGCTTAGGGCGAGTCAAAAGACAAGTCGAGATTCTTTCGGAAGATCCGGCGTGTACCTCTAGCCACCGCGGCTACAAGAACACCCTATGTAATCTATCGCGCAAATAGAATTGGAATAAGCAAAGCCGATCGAAAAACGAAATCTTCGAGGAAACACTTGATCGCTAAGAAAAGATTCAACTTGATAATTCAACTATGACAATGATACATACACAAGATCACCACCGGGATCCTTCCTTGATCTTGCTTCTAGCTCCGGAACTCCGACGTGGTCTTCCATGCAAGGTTCCCACGTCGGCTAGGGAAACCCTAGTCAACTAGCTCGACCCTCTCCTCTCCGACATGGTGTCCCTCTCTTCTCTTGCTCCTCGGCGGCCGAAGACGAAATCTTCTCTCCGTGGCTCTCGGTCGGGGGACTATAAATAGCCCGATTGGCGGCTAGGGCAAAGGAGAGCAAATTTGGGCCCAAAATGGGCACTGGGCCGACCGGACCGGGCCGGCCGGCCCCGGCCCATTTAGGCCCGGCCCCGTGGGCTCCTTTGCCCCACGTCGGTTCCCTTGCTTCTCGGATGTTTCCCCCTTCGCATGTAGGTCCATGTCGTCGGTTTCTCTCCGAATTGGACTCAACTCCTTGTCTTGCAAGATTCGGCACTTTTACGGTCGGGTCCCCGGAGTCCGCCGTCTTCTCGGATCAAGTCCCGGCTTCTTGGAGTTAAGTTTGCTTCATTGCATGACTTGTTCGGGGCTTCAAGGTCTTGTCATGAGGTGCTTGATGAACTTATCCCGAAAGTCTTGCATTCAACACTAAATCCCCGCATAAACATTAAACTCCAAAACCGACATGCACACGTGAACTTGTTATACCACGGGGGTTAGTACCAATGGATAAGGTATAAAACTCATGCCAACACCGAAGGTAAACTCATGGCTAGGTTGACGGATTTTCACCGTCAACGAGGCTCAACCAAGAAACCGTCCACAACTTCGTCCTGTTGTTCTTGCCACCATGCGGCCCGCACTTGACTCCGCTGGCCACCGAGTCCCTCAAACAAAGCCTACTTGTCTTCTCCACACCTGGAGGCCTCATCGGCAATGACCTTTCGCGCTTGTTCTTCACCTACACCAACACCAGTCAAGCCGCATCTGCACCTGAAATACTTAGCCAAGAGTCAATCCACACCACGTAGTCAATCACTCAACACACCAGAAAGTGACCATCCACCGGTCCTCGAACCACACAGGCTCTCGCCAGAGAGGTTGTGATGAGCCGGGTTGTCGTTGATGGTTGTGAACAACATGGCGCGCATTGTGAACTCCTCACGCTTGAACTCATCCCAAACCTCCTTCACACCAGAATTCCATAGTATCTTCAAGTCATCAACTAGTGGCCTCAAGTAGACATCAATACGGTCGTCAGGTTGCTTTGGCCAGGAGACCAATATTGTCAGGATCATATATTTCTGTTTCTTGCATAGCCAGGGTGGAAGGTTGTACAACGACAACATGATAGACCAGGTGCTATGTGTTGAGCTCTGGTTACCGAATGGGTTCATGCCATATGTGCTCATAGCAAACCGTATGCTCCTTATGTCTTCTTTAAACCACTGAAAGTGGTTATTAATGTTACCCCATTGTGTTGTATCTACAGGGTGCCTAAACTTGCCTTCTTGCTTAATCTTCTTTCAGGCTTCCTCATGCCAATGCAAGAGTTGGGCCTCCTTTCGTGTTGCGAACCATCTTCTCAGCTAAGGAATGATGCAAAAATACCATGCCACCCTCATAGGAACCCCTCTGTTAGCCTTCTTCTTCTTGCCTCTGATCTCGCCGGGCTCATTCTTGTCATCAGCATTATTATCATCTCCACCATGCTTTTTCCTCTTGTACCGATCACAACCACACTTGGGACACTTTTCAAGGTCTGCATAATCTCCACAGAACAATACACAATTGTTCTTGCATGCATGGATTTTTTCAACCTCTATTCCCAGAGGACAGATTATCTTCTTCACCTCATAAGACAGACTCTGCTATTTGGTTTCCTTCAAGTAGCATGTCTCTAAGCACATCCAATAGATGTGTGAAACTTTTGTTGCTCCAACCATGATCTTCCTTAAGCTGCAGAAGTTTTAGATCACCAAAAAGGCGAGAGTACTTCTATCAATCAGGATAGAGGGGTTTCTTTGAATCGTCAATGAACTGCTTCAGCCTCGCAGATTCAGAAGGTGTGTACAGTCATTGAAACTCAACATCCCGCAACATTTGATCAACATTGTGCACATGTTGCAACAGCTCACCATCATTGAAGCCCCTAACTTCTTGATCAGTGATATCCTCATGCCTCATCAAATTTGGTGGGAATAATGGTTCATTTTCCTCAAAAACTCCACCTTCATCAAGGTCTTCATCATGGTCGGTAGCATGGTGTCGCACTTCACCTTCATTTAGGCAGCCTGCTTCGAGTTCATTAAGGCCTTCCTAAGCATGTTTATTCCAACACATGTAATTTTTTGTGAAACCACATGTGACCAAATGATGAAAAATGATTTCCCGTTGTCCGAATTTCTTTTGGTTGAGAAAATATATACAGGGGCAAAGCATTGCGTGAACACCACAGTTTCTCAAATCCGTCTCTACTTGATTTAGAAAAACATTGACCCAGCTTAAAAATTCTCCCGATCTTCTTGGGGTTGTCTGTACATCCAAGCCCGAGAAGCTGCCAGCATCTACATTCCATACACCAAATGAGCATAATTCCTCACACAAAAAAACTGATAACATAAGAGGATTAGGATAGATGAAGAATTTCAATAAAAGGGGGCAATTAATTTCCACCTTAACGAGAACTTTCTACGAGGTGAGCGCAGTCGAGGAGGAGGATCGGAGGTGGTGTCGCAGCTGCGGCGACAGCGCAGGGGACGGTGCAGAGTCGCAGGTGGAGGGGACACGAAGGCGTCTGCTTTGGATGACGCCGCGGTCGATGTCCACTGGCCCCCTGTTGACGGTGTATTTTGGTACACCAAGCATGTTCATTACACTTTGGTTTGGATTTGATTATGGAACTAACCCGCCACTAGGCACACTAATCATATAATAAGTTCATCTATGTGCATGCATTTGGAAGTGTTGTGTTTATGTAGGAAAACATGGACATAAAGGATGGTTTCCAACAAGTTCAAAGGAGCATTTACGGAGTCTTGTTCGTGTTCATGAGCTTGATGAAATCACTTCCAATGGTGGCAAGGACCGAAGTGCTACGAGGAACACTCCCGGGGATTGAAGCGTAAAAGACCGAACTTCATGCGCGGAGAACCTCCATCTTGGACGTGAGGATGACATCGTCAAAATCATGCAAGTGGAGGAGGCAAAGTGCATAATCACTTGAGGACCCACGGGAGAGAAGGGGCGACCGAACCGGGCCGAGATGGGCACCGGCCGGTCGGCCCAGGCCGGCCGGCCCAGCCCACTCCGGTGGTCGGTTCGGCCCCCCTTTCCTTGCACCCGAAGGATCTTCAACCCTAAAACCCTGGAGGCGCCGCCATTCGACAGAGGGGGGAGCCATTCACACCAGGAGGCCATCCACAAGCTAGAGAGAGGAGGGGGATCTCCGAAGGGAGATCGTCCACCACGAAGGAAGCACCCACAAGTGGAGAAGAAGGAAGACACCGTCGGAAGGGAAACCATGATCAACGGTGCTATGTCCAGCACCTTGATGGGGTAATCTCCTTATTCGTCCATGGGTTGTAATCAATCTTGAGATGTAATCATACTTTGTCGGATTATCTATCTATCTATCATCTTGTGTTGAATATACTTTTATGCTTAAGGTTAGCTACCATGCCGTAAAGGGAGTATGAGCTCCAATGCTTCCTTGGATCCATTCAATACGCCGTGTCCATCATAGGTCTAGTCATGAATACCTTCGCGTAGTGACAGTACAAGAGGAGGGAAAGGGCGAAACCGTGGTCACAACCCCGATAGATTAGATTGGTTTTCATGTCTTTAAGCGACTGCATGTTCTAGTATCGTAGACCCATGGGCGAGTGTCTTTTATCTTGATATCTTAATCATTCTCTCTAGTGTAGTTTAGTTGTTTTCTAGTTTAATCATAGTTAGAGGTTTGAGTAGCTAGAGTGTGAACGTAGATCGAACGCTTGTAATCCCCTTGCTCCGCGGATTGACAAGAACCTTGGGAATCCCGTGGTGAAAAAGGTGTGGGGTCCGTACACTTGTGGATCGTAGAGGGATATGTCTTTTATCCGTCAACAAGCCCCTTTTTCTGGCGCTGTTGCCGGGGAGCAAGCTAGTTTACATCGTTTGGTTTGCATCTAACTTAGTTTTATAATTTAGTTTATCTTTTGTTTGCTATATCTAACATATATTATCTAGAAAACCACTTGTTTCGTTTTTGTTTTTGTTTTTATCTTATTGTCTAGATGGTGTTCGTCAATCAACCTGTTGAAGAACCGGAGAAATCACTAAGGGATTACGCTAGCCCTCGATGTGAAGACATAAAAGTACAAGAGTCGGATTCGAATCTCGAAACGACCAAGTATGAGATTAAATCCAAGATCATGGAGATGGTGGCGACAAACCCGTTTGAAGGGATGGTTACGGAGAACCCATATAGACACATAAGGCATTTCACGACGCTATGCAACACAATGCGTCAATAAGGAGTTCCCGATGAATGGTTCAAATGGAATCTCTTTCCCTACTCACTTGTCGGCAATGCAAAGACATGGTACTCGTTTGCGTCCTTTGAAGTTGAAGGCAATTGGAACAAGTTGACAAAGAAGTTTTGTGAGAAGTTCTTTCCAACTAGAAAGGTTCAACATCTAAGGAGGCAAGTGATCACTTTCATGCAAGGAGAAGAGGAAGGGATAGACCAAGCTTGGGATAGGTTTAATGAGTTAATCAAACAAGGACCAAGACTCGGCTTCTCCAGTGACATACTCTTGCATACATTTTTCTTTTCCCTAACCCCTAGTTGCATGCAACACGTCCAAATGTGTGCAGGTGGGGATCTCATGGAGAAAACACTCACGGAAGTTGCCCAACTTCTACAAAAGATTAGTAAAGCGGCTGCCATGCGAAGAGATTGGGAAACAAGACTTGCGGAAGAGCCGGAATACAATTCAAGGAAGAAGAAGTGTGCTGAATTTTCTAAAGAGGCAACCCCAGAAGTCACAAAAGAGGAGCCAATCTCGGAAAAGCTTGAAGAAGAACACATCAAGTCAAGCACTACCCCGAGCGTTGACTTCGTCGTACCAAATGAGACAATCAAGATAAGCATGTCAAGCGCGAAGCCACTAAGGGAGTTCGAACCAATGGATTGGGTTCCTATCGATTACGAAGAAGTATTCGACAAGAGAAGACCGTTCCCTAATCAAAAGGGAATGGCGAGAGCATTGGAAGTGGATTTCCCACCGGAAAGGAAAGTGGAAGAATCATACGACCTTGAAACTACCGGTGAGATCTTTCAAAAGCTCTTTGGAGATGATGAAGTGGATCCGGAACACATAGCCGAGGTGAAGAGAATCATGGGGATCAAGCTCGAAGCATCACCATATGCTCGCCTTGCCAAAATTTACGCGATAGGATCCGAAGAAGAAGAGAAGATGGCACCACGCTTGAGTTGCGAGATCAACGGATTTCAATGTAAAGCTTTATACGACATCGGAGCCCAAGTAAGTGTCCTATCTTCTAAAATTTACGATAAAGTTCAAGACCACAACCTAGACTTAGCTCCAACATCAACGAAATTAATTATGGGAGATGGTAGAGCTATTAAACCTCTAGGTATTGCTTGCAACATGAAAGTAAAAATCTCTGGAAAATGTATACCAACCGATTTCTTTGTTATTGATGCTTACCATAGTAATCATGAACACATAATCTTTGGTAGGCCCTTTCTTAAGTTGGTTGATGCCGTGTTAAATGTCAAAGAAGGCAAAGTAACAATGAACCTTAATGGAACGAAGTACACATATAATTTTCTTCGCGTATCTAAACACCCTACACCCTTTCCTCCCGAAGACGAAGAAGTAGAGGAGATAGATAGCCTTTGTTTTGTTGAAACCCTTAGAGACCCGCTGCAAAGAGCGATGGAAAATCAAATTAGTAATCAACAAGATGAAGAACTAGAAGAAGCAACAAAAGGCTTGGAACCACATGATGGAAGCGTGGAGGAAGGAAAATTCGAAGATATAGGAGAGATTAAACCCAAGGAGCCACAAGCGCCCGAGGTAGACCTTAAACCTTTGCCCAAAGGATTAAAGTATGAATTTTTGGGCCCAGACAAGACCTATCCAGTCATCGTGAGCGACGAGTTGAGTCCCGAAGAAAATGAGAAGTTGCTGATTTTATTGAAAAAACATAGGAAGGTGATTGGATATTCGATTAATGATCTCAAAGGTATTAGCCCATCCTTTTGCACTCATCGTATACCAATGGAAGACCAATGTAAGACCATAGTGGACCATCAAAGGAGGCTAACTCATGCTATTCGAGAGGTAGTAAAGAAAGAGGTCATCAAGCTACTTGATGCCGAAATCATCTACCCAGTTCCGCATAGAGAATGGGTGAGCCCGGTACATTGTGTACCAAAGAAAGGAGGTTTGACCGTGGTGAAGAATGAGAAGAACGAATTGATACCACAAAGAACCGTGATCGGGTGGCGGATGTGTATCGATTATCGTAAGCTTAACAAAGCGATGAAGAAAGATCACTCCCCCCTACCGTTCATCGACGAGATGCTCGAGAGATTAGCAAACCACGCTTATTTTTGCTTTCTCGATGGGTACTCGGGGTTCATGCAAATTCCCATTCACCCAGACGATCAACACAAAACAACGCTTACATGCCCTTGCGAACGTTTGCATATAGAAGAATGCCCTTCGGTCTATGCAACGCTCCAGCCTCTTTTCAACGTTGCATGATGGCCGTCTTTTCGGAATTCATCGAAGAAATTGTCGAGGTGTTCATGGATGATTTTTTCGTTTATGGGAAGACGTTCATAGATTGCTTAGCAAACTTGGAAAAGGTCCTCACGAGGTGTGCGGAGGTAGACTTGGTGTTAGATTGGGAAAAGTGCCACTTCATGGTTAAGCAAGGCATAGTGCTCGGATATGTTATATCCGAGAGAGGCATTGAAGTGGACAAGGCTAGAAGAGACGGTTGAGCAACTCCCACCTCCGACGGATGTTAAGTCCTTAAGGAGCTTTCTAGGCCATGCCGGATTCTATAGAAGATTTTTTAAGGACTTCTCAAAGATCACTAAGCCTTTAACGCATCTTCTTCAAAAAGATGTGGCTTTTGACTTTGATGAGAAGTGCCTAGCGGCATTCCGGACCTTGAAAAGTGCGTTGGTGAGTGCTCCCATTATTCAACCTCCCGATTGGAACCAACCTTTCGAGATCATGTGTGACGCAAGTGACTACGCCGTAGGCGCGGTTTTGGGTCAAAGAAAGGAAGGCCGAGTTCACGCCATTTACTATGCTAGCAAAACTCTTAGTGGGGCGCAATTAAACTATGCCACTTCGGAAAAGGAGTTTCTAGCGGTGGTTTTCGCTTTCGAAAAATTCAGATCTTACATCGTGAACTGGAAGGTCATTGTTTACACCGATCATGCAGCCATCAAGTATCTCTTGGCTAAGAAGGAAGCTAAACCACATTTGATTCGTTGGATCCTTCTTCTCCAAGAATTTGATGTTGAAATTCGTGATAAAAAGGGGGTGGAGAATGTTGTGGCCGATCATTTGTCTAGGATGAATCGTGGACAAGATGATAAAGAGCCCATAGAAGATAAGATGAGAGATGACCACCTCTATCGAGTGCTCGATAAAGACACTTGGATGATTGATATCATTCGAGCGATTCGGAAGATGCCTCTAGATCATCTAGATAAAAACTCCCAAAAGAAGATAATCTCCAAAAGTAGGAAATACTTTTGGGCTGCACCATACCTCTTCAAACTTGGCAATGATGAAGTCATGAGAAGATGTGTACCAAGAGAAGAGAGGGTAGAAATTATAAGGAAGTGCCACTCGGCGGAGTACGGTGGACACTATAGCCATTTTCGAACCCAAGCAAAAGTATGGTCGAGCGGATTCTATTGGCCGGAGATGCATGAAGATACTAAAAGATATGTTGCATCATGCCCGAATGCCAAAGAACTGGAAACATCTCTCAAAGGAATTCTATGCCCTTGAATTACAATCTACAAATCGATTTATTCGATGTATGGGGTATAGACTTCATAGGGCCTTTCAAAAACTCATGCGGATATGAACATATTCTAGTCATGGTTGATTATGTATCCAAATGGGTAGAGGCTATGCCATGTCGTAAGGCTTCCACGGAGGAGTCCATTACTATGATCAAGAACGTGATTTTTCCTTGTTTCGGTACACCGAGAATCTTGATAAGTGATGGAGGAACTCACTTCACCGGGAAGAATTTCAAAAAGTGCTTGTCCAAGTTGGGAATTAAGCATAGGGTCTCTACGACCTATCACCCACAAACCAACGGACAAGCGG
Source organism: Cenchrus americanus (assembly GCA_947561735.1). Taxonomy (NCBI): domain Eukaryota; kingdom Viridiplantae; phylum Streptophyta; class Magnoliopsida; order Poales; family Poaceae; genus Cenchrus; species Cenchrus americanus. The sequence continues at coordinate 194,215,251 of OX387241.1, forward strand.
AAACCTCAAATAGGCAATTAAAAAGCATCCTCGACAAAACCATAGAGAAGGGAGGCAAAGATTGGTCAAAGAAATTAGATGGAGCTTTATGGGCTTATCGAACGGTGTTCAAGACACCAATAGGTATGACCCCTTATCAATTCGTCTATGGAAAGGCTTGCCACCTTCCGGTTGCGTTGGAACATAAAGCCTATTGGGCGATTAAAGAGATGAACCTCGATCTCGATGCCGTGGTGGTGAAACGAAGGATCCAAATAAGCGAGCTAGAGGAGATGAGGTTGAAAGCTTATGAAAATGCAAGCACATACAAAGAGAGAATCAAAAGGTGGTATGATAAAAGATTGAAAAAGAAAGTGTTTAAAGGAGATAAGGTCCTCCTCTACAATTCGAGGTTTAAAACCTTCGGAAAGGGGAAATTGCAAAGCAAGTGGGACGAACCTTATATTGTGTATTCGGTGCTCTCCAACGGAGCGGTAACCATTATGGATATAAAAGGCGATCAATTTATGGTGAATGGTCAACGGCTTAAGGTTTACTACGAACCCGACGTTGTCCCCTTCACCATGTTGATGTCTTCACCATGGAAGAAGAGCTCGAACGTCCCGCCTAGGACAAAAAACAAGGCATGAATCTCTGTAAATAGTTTTTCTTTTAATTTTCCGGAGTTTCTCGCGAAGATTTACTTGGTCCAACTTTTTCTCATGGGCTAAGGAGGTGAAAAAAGGGCGGTGCACAAAAAACCGGACCGGCCGGCCCCCGAGACGGGGTGGGCCGGCTGGCCCGGTAGGGACCCGGCGGCGGACGTCCCCCGATTTTTGCCCGAATTGCTCCTTTTCGACTTCCTTCTTCGGTCGAGAAAATTTTAAGGGAAGTTTAAAAAAGGAAAATGAGGTTCCTAGGGTTTTTCTCTTCGGACTATTTATTTGGCCGAATTGGGAGCTCGGGAAAATGAGGAAAATGAAGCAATATTTTGCATCCACACGGCGACCATTGTGTCCCCGAGGAGCTTAGAGTTGAAGCTAGAATCCAAGGAGCCATCGATGGAGGAGGCGAAGCGATGCGAGCTCAAGCTACCCGTTAAGATCAAGAGGACCGTCCGCATCCGTTGCGGAGGGCGTGTCCCGACGGAGCTATTGCATCTCGCAACCCCGTCGAAGGAGAGAAGGTCCCTATGCCCGTTCGAAGGTCGGCGCGCATCCAAGGGATGAAGCGGAAAGATTACAAGGACTACAAGTTCCTTAACCGCAACGTTGAAAGATCGGATGGCGACTAGAGAGGGGGGAGTGATTAGGAGTCGGTAAAAATTCTTCTCAAAGAACCCGGCCTATACCCTAGACAATTCCCGGTCACACACAAGCGATAGATCTAATCACACACCAACCACCAAGACAACAAGGTTATGGATCAACCTCAAGTCTTAGGAACGATTCCTTGAAGCACACGCGGAAGCACGAAAGAAGGAGGAAGGAATCGAACCAAGGAACAAAGCACTCGGGCTCGGCGGCGGGCGTCCGGCCGGGAGGGGCGAACCGTCCGCTCGAGCCACGCGGACCGTCCGCCCGCTGCCACGGACCGTCCGCACCCACACCGCGGACCGTCCGGCCCCCGCGCCACGGACCGTCCGAAAAAGCAACCGTAACCTCCGAGGCGACCCCGAATAACGGACCGTCCGCGGGGAGCATGCGAACTGGCTCGCCGTGCACCGCGGACCGTCCGCCCGCCGCCGCGGACTGTCCGAAACCACTTCCAACCAAAACTTGAAACAAAAACGAATCGAAAGTGTTGATGGATAAAAGACGTATCCCTCTACGATCCGCAAGCGTACGGACCCCACACCTTCTTCACCACGGGATTCCCAAGGTTCTTGTCAATCCGCGGAGCAAGGGGATTACAAGCGTTCGATCAACAACGACACACTAGCTACTAAACCCTAACTACTATTATACTAGAAAACACTTAACTACACTAGAGAGAATGGTAAATGATCAAGAGAGAAGACACTCGCCCACGGGTCTACGATACTAGAACATGCAATCGCTTAAAGACATGAAAAACCAATCTAATCTATCGGGGTTGTGACCACGGTTTCGCCCTTTCCCTCCTCTCGTACTGTCACTACGCGAAGGTAATCATGACTAGACCTTTGATGGCCACGGCGTATTGAATGGATCCAAGGAAGCATTGAGGCCTTACTCCCTTTACGGCATGGTTGCAAGCCTTAAGCATTAAAGTATATTCAACACAAGATGATAGATAGATACTCCGACAAAGTGCGATTACATCTCAAGATCGATTACAACCCATGGACGAATGAGAAGATTACCCCATCAAGGTGCTGGTCATGGCACCGTTGATCATGGTTTCCCTTCCGCCGGTGTCTTCCTTCTTCTCCACGAGAGGGTGCTTCCTTCGAGGTGGTTGATCTCCAGCCGGAGATCCTCCTCCTCTCTCTCTAGCTTGTAGATGGCCTTCTGGTGCGAATAAACTCCTCTCCGTCTGTTGGCGGCGCGTCGGGGGTTTTAGGGTCGAAGATCCTTCGAGGGCAAGGAAGACGGGACCGAACCGGTGCCGAAGTGGGCCGGGCCGATCCGACCGGGCCGGCCGGCCCGTGCCCGCTTTCGGCCCGGTTCGGTCGCCCTTTTTGCTCCGTGGGTCCTCGTGCACTTATCTACTTCGCCCCCTCCACTTGGATGATTTTGACGCTGTTATCCTTGCGATCAAGATGGAGACTCTCTTTGCATGAAGTTTGATCTTTTACGCTTCAATCCCCGGGGTGTTCCTCGTAGCACTTCGGTCCTCGCCACCATTGGAAGTAATTTCAGCAAGCTCATGAACACGAACAAGACTACATGAATGCTCCTTTGAACTTATTGCGAATCCGTCCTTTATGTCCATGATTTCCTACATAAACACAACACTTCCAAATGCATGCACAAAGATGAACTTGTTATATGATTAGTGTGCCTAGTGGCGGGTTAGTCCAATAATCAAATCCAAACCAAAGTGTAATGAACATGCTAGGTGCACCAAAATACACCGTCAACATCTCCCCCACACTTAGCTCTTGCTCGTCCTCGAGCAAGTACTCGTAAAAGAACTTCGTCCAAGGTGTGTAATCGTGTATCACTTATCCTTCTTCACAAGTTAGTCAATCCCTTCATCTTTAATACATAAACACAAAGTAATGATAATCAAACATAAACATGGGCGTTTAGAATTTTTACCACGTCAAGATTTACCCCACAACTCAAACTCTTCACTCGAAGCTTTCAATTTCAGCCATACTTACTTCTTTGCTTCCATCGGAGGGTTTTTATGGTTTTCAAAACAAAAATTCCTGCAACAAGTGTTAGACAAAAACCTTTCTCCAAGCTCTCTCAAGTCACTCATATGAAGTGTCTATCCTAACCAAATTTTATAAAACTCTCACCTCTCATTAATCTCTCATATATCATGTGAAAGTGGAGCTATAGGTAGGGCTAGCGCAATCAACACAAGTATTGTCAAACTAAGAACTTCCTCTAATGGTTGTCTACCTTTCAAAGCCAATGATCATGAGAATTAACCATATGAAGGGATATCAAGGATGAGAAGATTTAGAATGGTGGACATGTGCAAGGGCAAAAGAAAATTGTGACCACAAGGCACCAATGATGTCCTCGTTGTCGGATTGCACATGGTTGGAAATAGAATAAAAGTTTCGTCTCACAATCAACGTGACATCCTTCCTTACACTTTATTATTTTTTTTCTTTTCTTTCACTTGATCCATCCCTCTCATATCTTCATTGCTAACTCATCTTTCTCTTTTCTTTTTCTTCTTTCATTCACATATGATTTTTTCTTTCTTCCTTTCTTTCTTTTCCATACACATACTTTTTCTCTTTATTTTTCTCTCTCTTGACAACTTTTCAAAGCTTTCAATTCTCCCTTTTCTCGCATGCACAATCTGAATTTTTTAAATAAATCATGCTAGAGACGAGACGAAACTTTGAAAATAGGTTGTGTTCAAGGAATACGATGTTCAAAAGAGATGTATAGGGTTGGGTATGGAATCCGAGTGATATACATGACTTTCGTTATGAAAGTCATGAACTGAATAAATGACGAGGCTAGCAACAAAAGATAAGCACAAGGACATGATCATTGCTTGAAATTAAAACTCACCAAGAGAGAAGGGTCCTAGCCTAACTCATCGTGCTAATCACACTTATGGTGGAGCGAAAAAAAACAAACTTGGCTTTGGATAGGAATTTTTTCATACTCTCAACTTGGAAAAAGAGATTTTGCTAACCTTTATTACAAGGGTTTTAATATAATTTTCAGAACTGAAATCCTCCAATTTTTAGCATCGAAAATAGCACAACTAGCATGTGAAGCTCAAGATCGAAGTGCGGTATGGGTACTTTAAGTAGTAGCGATTCCACTAAGCACCACGGTAAACGATTTTCAAACCACATACTTGTGTTCATATATCAAGAATCGAAGATTAGACAAACAAGTAAATAAAGATAAACAATACATAAAACACAAAGATATATATAAGACTCTTTTTATTTGGTTTTCTTGACTCAACACTAATTTAAGACGCTTGCAAAAATTTAAAAACAGACTCGAAAACTAAAGACTCATTAAAACACTAAGACTCTCACACGAAGATTAAACCGAACCTAAACTTGAAGTTCAAAAGCTAAGGCTAGCGAGCTAGCTCTCCCCCACACTTAAGACATACGACGTCCTCGTCGTATCTTACAAAAACCAAAGGGGAAAACTAGATCTAATGGTACTTCGAGCAAGCTTTGCACCACTTGCCTCTCATGTTTCCAACCATGCCGAAAAGTTTGCGCACGTTACGGTTAAGGAACTTGTAGTCATCTTCAACTACGCGCTCCAAGTCCTCCATATGCTTCGCTTCATCGCTTCCATGGTTTGAAGACATTCGTCGGCCGACGCGTAGAGAGCCGCGATGGATTGACGGCAAACTCGACAACACACCGGATGCAATCCGAAGGGGTCGTCGTCGCCATAATCTCCACCGTTGTCACCACCGTCGTCGCCACCTCCATTGTTGTCGCCTTCGCCACCGCCATTGCCGTCGCCGTTGGGGCCCTCGGGAGTCCTTTCGTAGGGCTGCTCGCCCCAATCGTCATCGTCTCTACCGGCAGCCGCCCACGAGCTCGGGCTACGATCGTCGGAGTAGTCGCTATCCCCATAATCCTTAGGCTCCGGCGACATCTCCTTGTAATCCTTGCGCTTGATGCCTTGGAGACGTGCCGACCTTCGAACGGGTGTAGGGACTTTCTCTCCTTTGACGGGGTAGCGAGATGCAAGAGCTCCGGTCGGGACACGTCCTCCGCAACGGATACGTGCGGTCCTCTTGACGGGTAGCTTGACCTCGCATCGCATCGCCTCCTCCATCGATGGCTTCTTGGCTTCTACCTTCAACTCTAAGCTTTTTGGAGGCTCAATGGCTGCTACAAGGGTGCAACACATTGCTTGAAAGGATTGATTCTCGAGCTCCCAATTCGGCCAAATATATAGTCCTGAGAGAAAAGCCCTGGGAACCTTATTTTCCTTTTTTACACTTCCCTTAAAATTTTCTGACCAAACAAGGAAGTCGAAAAGGAGCAGTTCGGGCGAAATTCGGGGACATCGGGCGTCGGGCCCCCCTGGGCCGATCCGACTGGGCCGGCCGGCCCACCCTGCCTCGGGGGCCGGGCCGGTCCGGTTTTTTGCACACCGCCCTATTTTTTCGTCCTCAGCCCATGGGAAAAAGTTGGCCCAGTAAATCTTCGCGAAAAACTCCAGAGAACTAAAAGAAAAATTATTTACAGAAGTTGGCGCCTTGTTTTTCGTCCTAGGCAGGACGTTCGGGCTCTTCCTCCATGGTAAAGACGTCAACATGATGAATGGGCACGATGTCGGGTTCGTAGTAAACCTTAAGCCGCTGTCCATTCACCACAAATTGATCGCCGTTTATATCCATAATGGTTACCGCTCCGTTGGAGAACACCGAATGCACAACATAAGGTCCATCCCACTTGCTTTGCAATTTCCCCTTTCCGAAGGTTTTAAACCTCGAATTGTAGAGGAGGACCTTATCTCCTTCTTTAAATTCTTTTTTCTTCAATCTTTTATCATACCACCTTTTGATTCTCTCCTTGTATATGCTTGCGTTTTCATAAGCTTTCAACCTCAACTCCTCTAGCTCGCTTATTTGAATTCTCCGCTTCACCACCGCGGCATCGAGATCAAGGTTCATCTCTTTAATCGCCCAATAGGCTTTATGTTCTAACTCAACCGGAAGGTGGCAAGCTTTTCCATAGACGAATTGATAGGGGGTCATACCTATCGGTTTTTTAAACGCCGTTCGATAAGCCCATAAAGCTCCGTCTAATTTCTTTGACCAATCCTTGCCTCCCTTCTCTATGGTCTTGTTAAGTATGCTTTTTAATTGCCTATTTGACGTCTCCGCTTGTCCGTTGGTTTGTGGGTGATAGGCCGTGGAGACCCTATGCTCAATTCCCAACTTGGACAAGCACTTTTTGAAGTTCTTCCCGGTGAAATGAGTTCCTCCATCACTTATCAAGATTCTCGGTGTACCGAAACGAGGAAAAATCACGTTCTTGATCATAGTGATGGACTCCTCCGTGGAAGCTTTACGACATGGTATAGCCTCTACCCACTTGGATACATAATCGACCATAACAAGTACATACTCGAATCCAAATGAGTTTTTAAAAGGCCCCATGAAGTCTATGCCCCATACATCGAATATGTCGATTTGCAAGTTGTATTTCAAAGGCATAGAATTTCTTTGAGAGATGTTTCCGGTTCTTTGGCATTCGGGGCATGACGCAACATATCTTTTAGTATCTTCATGCATCTCCGGCCAATAGAATCCGCTCGACCATACTTTGGCTTCGGTTCGAAAATGGCTATAGTGCCCACCGTACTCCGCCGAGTGGCACTTCCTTAGAATCTCAAGCCTCTCTTCTCTTGGCACACATCTTCTCATCACTCCATCATTGCCAAGCTTGAAGAGGTATGGTGCATCCCGTAAATATTTCTTGCTTTCGAAATTATCTTCCTTTGGGTGTTTTTGTCCGGATGATCGAGGGGCATCTTTCGAATTGCTCGAATGATGTCGATCATCCAAGTATCTTTATCAAGCACTCTATAGAGGTGGTCATCTCTCATCTTATCTTCTATGGGCTCTTTATCATCTTGCCCACGATTCATCCTAGACAAATGATCGGCCACAACATTTTCCACCCCCTTTTTATCACGAATTTCAACATCGAACTCTTGGAGAAGAAGGATCCAACGAATCAAACGTGGTTTAGCTTCCTTCTTAGCCAAGAGATACTTTATGGCTGCGTGATCGGTGTAAATAATGACTTTCGAGTTCACGATGTAAGATCTGAATTTTTCGAAAGCGAATACCACCGCTAGCAATTCTTTTTCCGTAGTAGCGTAATTTAATTGTGCCCCACTAAGAGTTTTGCTAGCGTAGTAAACGGCGTGAACTCGGCCTTCCTTTCTTTGTCCCAAGACCGCGCCTACGGCGTAGTCACTTGCGTCACACGTGATCTCGAAAGGTTGGCTCCAATCCGGAGGTTGGATGATGGGAGCACTCACCAACGCATTTTTCAAGGTCCGGAATGCCGCTAGACACTTCTCATCAAAGTCGAAAGCCACATCCTTTTGAAGAAGGTGCGTTAAAGGCTTAGTGATCTTCGAGAAGTCCTTTATAAATCTTCTATAGAATCCGCATGGCCTAGAAAGCTCCTTAAGGACTTAATATCCGTAGGAGGTGGGAGTTGCTCAACCGTCTCTACCTTAGCCTTGTCCACTTCAATTCCGCTCTCGGATATAACATGTCCGAGCACTATGCCTTGCTTAACCATGAAGTGGCACTTTTCCCAATTTAAAACCAAATCTACCTCCGCACACCTTGTAAGGACCTTTTCTAAGTTTGCTAAGCAATCCATGAACGTCTTCCCGTAAACGGAAAAATCATCCATAAACACTTCAACAATTTCTTCGATGAATTCCGAAAACACGGCCATCATGCAACGTTGAAAAGAGGCCGGAGCGTTGCATAGGCCGAAGGGCATCCTCCTATATGCAAACGTTCCGTAAGGACACGTAAATGTTGTCTTATGTTGATCTTCCGGGTGAATGGGAATTTGCATGAACCCCGAGTATCCATCGAGAAAGCAAAAATAAGCGTGGTTTGCTAACCTCTCGAGCATCTCGTCTATGAACGGTAGGGGGAAGTGATCTTTCTTCATCGCTTTGTTAAGCTTACGGTAATCGATACACATCCGCCACCCGGTCACGGTTCTTTGCGGTATCAACTCGTTCTTCTCATTCTTCACCACGGTTAAACCTCCTTTCTTCGGTACACAATGTACCGGCTCACCCATTCGCTATGCGGAACCGGGTAGATGATTCCGGCATCAAGTAACTTGATAACCTCTTTCTTTACTACCTCTCGCATGGCATGGGTTAGCCTCCTTTGATGGTCCACTACAGGCTTACATTGGTCTTCCATTGGTATACGATGAGTACAAAAGGCTGGGCTAATACCTTTGAGATCATTAATTGAATATCCAATCACCTTCCTATGTTTTTTCAATAAAATCAGCAACGCTTCATTTTCTTCGGGGCTCAACTCGTCGCTCACAATGACTGGATAAGTTTTGTCTGGGCCCAAAAATTCATATTTTAATCCCTTGGGCAAAGGTTTAAGGTCTACTTCGGGCACTTGTGGCTCCTCGGGTTTGATTTCTCCTATGTCTTCGAACTTCTCTTCCTCCATGCTGCCGTCATGCGGCTCTAAGCCTTTTGTCGCTTCCTCTAGTTCTTCATCTTGTTGATTACTAATTTGATTTTCCATCGCTCTTTGCAGCGGGTCTCTAAGGGTTTCAACAAAACAAAGACTATCTATCTCTTCTACTTCTTCATCTTCGGGAGGAAAAGGAGTAAGGTGTTTAGAAGCACGAAGAAAGTTATATGTGTACTTTGTTCCATTAAGGTTCATTGTTACTTTGCCTTCTCCGGCATCTAACACGGCATCAACCAACTTAAGAAAAGGCCTACCTAAGATTGTATGATCAGAATTACTATGGTAAGCATCAATAACAAACAAATCGGTTGGTATGTAGTTTCTAGAGATTTTTACTTTCATGTTGCAAGCAATACCTAGAGGTTTGATAGCTCTACCATCTCCCATAATTAATTTCGTTGATGTTGGAGCTAAGTCTAGGTTGTGGTGTTGAACTTTATCGTAAATTTTAGAAGATAGAACACTTACTTGGGCTCCGATGTCGCATAAGGCTTTGCATTGAACTCCGTTGATCTCGCAACTCAAGTGCGGCGTCATCTTCTCTTCTTCTTCGGATCCGATCAAATAAATTTCAGCAAGGCGAGCGTATGGTGATGCTTCGGGCTTGATCCCCATGATCCTCTTCACCTCGGCAATATGTTCCGGATCCATCACGTCATCTCCAAAGAGCTTTTCAAAAATCTCCTTGGTGGTTTCGAGGTCGTGTGAATTTTCAGCTTTCCTCTCCGGTGGGAAATCCACTTCCAATGCTCTTGCCATTCCCTTTTGATTAGGGAACGGTCTCCTCTTGTCGAATACTTCTCCGTAATCAATAGGAACCCAATCCATTGGCTCGAACTCCCTTAGTGGCTTCGCGCTTGACATGCTTCTCTTGTTCGTCTCATTTGGTGCGGCGAAGTCGACGTTTGGTGTAGTTCTTAACTTGATGTGTTCTTGTTCAAGCTTCTCCATGATCGGCTCCTCTTTTGTGACTTCCGGGGTTGCCTCTTTAGAAAAATCAGCAAGCTTTTTCTTCCTTGAATTGAATTCCGGCTCTTCCGCAAGTCTTGTTTCCCAATCTTTTCGCATGGCAGCCGCTTTACTAACTTTTTGTAGAAGTTGGGCGGCTTCCGTGAGTGTTTTCTCCATGAGATCCCCACCCGCACACATTTCGACGTGTCGCATGCAACTAGGGGTTAGGGAAAAGAAAAATGTATGCAAGAGTACGTCACCGGTGAAGCCGAGTTTTGGTCCTTGTTCGATTAATTCATTAAACCTATCCCGGGCTTGGTCTATCCCTTCCTCTTCTCCTTGCATGAAATTGATCACTTGCCTCCTTAGATGTTGAACCTTGCTCATTGGAAAGAACTTCTCGCAAAACTTCTTTGTCAACTTGTTCCAATTGCCTTCAACTTCAAAGGACGCAACCGAATACCATGTCTTTGCTTTGCCGGCAAGTGAGTAGGGAAAGAGATTCCATTTGAACCATTCATCGGGAACTCCTTCTTGACGCACCGTGTTGCATATTGTCGTGAAATCCCTTATGTGTCTATATGGGTTCTCCGTAACCATCCCTTCAAATGGGTTTTCCGCCACCATCTTCATGATCTTGGATTTAATTTCATACTTGGTCGCTTCGAGCTTCGAATCCGACTCTTGTACCTTTATGTCTTCACATCGAGGGCTAGCGTAATCCCTTAATGATTTCTCCGGTTCTTCCACGGGTTGATTAACGAACTCCATCTAGACAATAAGATAAAAACAAAAACAAAAAGAAACAAGTGTTTTTCTGATAATATATGTTAGATAAAGCAAATAAAAGATAAACTAAAATATAAAACTAAGTTAGATGCAAATCAAACGATGTAAACTAACTTGCTCCCCGGCAACGGCGCCAGAAAAAGGGGCTTGTTGACGGATAAAAGACGTATCCCTCTACGATCCGCAAGCGTACGGACCCCACACCTTCTTCACCACGGGATTCCCAAGGTTCTTGTCAATCCGCGGAGCAAGGGGATTACAAGCGTTCGATCAACAACGACACACTAGCTACTAAACCCTAACTACTATTATACTAGAAAACACTTAACTACACTAGAGAGAATGGTAAACGATCAAGAGAGAAGACACTCGCCCACGGGTCTACGATACTAGAACATGCAATCGCTTAAAGACATGAAAAACCAATCTAATCTATCGGGGTTGTGACCACGGTTTCGCCCCTTTCCCTCCTCTCGTACTTGTCACTACACGAAGGTAATCATGACTAGACCTTTGATGGCCACGGCGTATTGAATGGATCCAAGGAAGCATTGAGGCCTTACTCCCTTTACGGCATGGTTGCAAGCCTTAAGCATTAAAGTATATTCAACACAAGATGATAGATAGATACTCCGACAAAGTGCGATTACATCTCAAGATCGATTACAACCCATGGACGAATGAGAAGATTACCCCATCAAGGTGCTGGTCATGGCACCGTTGATCATGGTTTCCCTTCCGCCGGTGTCTTCCTTCTTCTCCACGAGAGGGTGCTTCCTTCGAGGTGGTTGATCTCCGGCGGAGATCCTCCTCCTCTCTCTCTAGCTTGTAGATGGCCTTCCGGTACGAATAAACTCCTCTCCATCCGTTGGCGGCGCGTCGGGGGTTTTAGGGTCGAAGATCCTTCGAGGGCAAGGAAGACGGGACCGAACCGGTGCCGAAGTGGGCCGGGCCGATCCGACCGGGCCGGCCGGCCCGGCGGTTCCGGCCCGGTTCGGTCGCCCTTTTTGCTCCGTGGGTCCTCGTGCACTTATCTACTTCGCCCCCTCCACTTGGATGATTTTGACGCTGTTATCCTCACGATCAAGATGGAGACTCTCTTTGCATGAAGTTTGATCTTTTACGCTTCAATCCCCGGGGGTGTTCCTCGTAGCACTTCGGTCCTCGCCACCATTGGAAGTAATTTCAGCAAGCTCATGAACACGAACAAGACTCCATGAATGCTCCTTTGAACTTATTGCGAATCCGTCCTTTATGTCCATGATTTCCTACATAAACACAACACTTCCAAATGCATGCACAAAGATGAACTTGTTATATGATTAGTGTGCCTAGTGGCGGGTTAGTCCAATAATCAAATCCAAACCAAAGTGTAATGAACATGCTAGGTGCACCAAAATACACCGTCAACGAAAAGCAAAGCCGAGCAAGAACACGAAGAACACGCGAAGAACACCGTGCTCGCGGACCGTCCGCCGGGCCCTCGCGGGCCGTCCGCCGAGCACGAACGAACTGAAAACTGCTCGACCCCGAAAGTCAACACTCCCAATCCATCACCGGATCTCCCAAACGGTAGAAGCTGTTGAGACAAGAGTTTGGGAACATGAAAAGCGTCAACCAAGGATGTTATACCCCAAAAATTTCGCCTCCTAACTTCCTAAATCATCGAGAATCGCGGATCCTTTGAACACCACCAAAAGCTAGAGCTCCGAACAAAAATCCTTGAATCGAAGTGGTTTCCCGGCGTTTGAGGGGACAAGATCAATCCCAAAGATGCATAAGACATCCATCCATGTTTCCCTCAAAGAAATCCGGGGAGAAACCCACTCGAATCCGTGGAATCACACCAAGAACAAAAGCACCAAAAACAAGCACGAAAAAGACCACGAAATTCACAACGTCGAATCTTCTATACAAACCAGGAAAGATTCACAAGGTCTAGCATGCCGCCCTAGCATCCATCCCTCTCAACAAATCTCTCATGAAGCTCTCATGCTAGCCTAGAGAAAAATGGAGAAGAAAATAGTCCAGGAAAATGAGAAAGAGGAGAGGGGAAATGAAACCCTAAGTCGCGGAGAGCAAGAGCCATCCACACACACATGGCTTATATATCGGGTCCCGCCGGTGTGGGAAATGACTCGACTACCCCTAACTCAACTACTGGCGATACAACCCACGCAGGGGCATTTATGTAATGTTTGTGGGTCTTGCCATCGGACGGCCACGCCTTTGCCGCACCCCGCGTCCTCCCAACGCAAGCCATGCTATCCCACCGCGTGTCCTCCGCTTCGAAGCTTCCCGACACGCCCGGATCCCGTCTCCGTCGTGCTGGGTCTCCGGACTTGGTTTTGAGGCCCAAACCAAGAAACCGTCCTCCGATGGTTTTCTGGGCAAACCACCAAACCCCGCGTGCTCGGCCCGGCCTCCCGCCAAGCCTCTTGACTCGACCGCCACCGTGCACCGGCTCGATCATCCATGACTTCGTCTTGCTCGTCTCGCCACCATGTGGCCCGCACCTAGTCCCGCCGTCCACCGTGTCCCTCGAACCGAGCCTACTTGTCTCTCCATCTCCCGGAGGCCCCTCAAGGCTGAAGACCTTTCGCGCCCGTCCTTCACTTGCGACAACACGAACTAGGCCGCAGCCTACACCTGCGCACTGAGCCAAGAGTCAGTCCAACACCCGTTGTCAATCACTCATCACTGAGGAGCGGTCATCCATCGACCACCGAGACGCTCCTGGTCCTCAAACATGCGCAAACTCTTTGGCATGGTCGGGAACATGAGAGGCAAGTGGTGCAATACTTGCGAAAAGTACCACTGGGTCTAGTTTTCCCCTTAGGAATTTTGTAAGATACGACCAGGACGTCGTATGTTTTTAGCGTGGGTGAGAGCTAGCTAGCTAGCCTTAGCTTTTGAGTTTCAAAGTTTAGGTTCGGTTTAGTCTTCGAGAGAGGAGAGTCTTAGAGTTTAATGAGTCTTAGTTTTTGAGTGTGTTTTAAATTTTTGCAAGTTTGAAGTGTCTTAAATTAGTGTTGAGTCAAAGAAAATCAAATAAAAAGAGTGTTTATATATTTTGTGTCTTGTGTGATGCTTATCTTTATTCACTTGTTTATCTATCTTTGATTCTTGATATATGAACATAAGTGTGTGGTTCGAAAAAACGTTTACCGTGGCGCTTAGTGGAATTGCTACTACTTAAAGTACCCATACTGCACTTCGATCTTGAGCTTCACATGTTTGTTGTGCTATGTTCAATGCTAAAAATTGGAGGATTTCAGTTCTGAAAATTATCTTAGAAACCTTGTAATAAAGTTTAGCAAAACCTCTTTTTCCATGTTGAGAGTGAAAAGAAAAAATCCTATACAAAGCGAATTTTGTTTTTTGCTCCACCATAAGTGTGGTTAGCACGATGAGTTAGTCTAGGATCCGTCTCTCTTGGGAGTTTTAATTTCGAGCAATGATCATGTTCTTGTGCTTATCTTTTGTTGCTAGCCTCGTCATTCATTCGGTAACGTGACTTTCGCATCGGAAGTCCCGTACATCGCCGAATTCCATACCCAACCCTATACATCTCTTTTGTACATCGCATTCCATGAACACAACCTACTCTCAAAGTTTCGTCTCGTCTCTAGCATGATTTATTTAAAATTTCAGATTGTATGCATGCGAGAAAGAGAGGAGTTGAGAGCTTTGAAAAGTTGTCAAGAGAGGGAAAAATAAAGAGAAAAGTATGAGTATGGAAAAGAAAGAAAGAAAGAAAGGAAAAAATATAGAAAAGTAAAGAAAGAGAAAAAATATGAGAATGAAAGAATGAAAGAAAAAGAAGAGAAAGAGAAAAGAGGAGTGGCAAGAAGGATATGAGAGGGATGAATCAAGTAAAAGAAAAAAATAGAAGTGTAAGGAAGGATGTCACGTTGTTGAGAGACGAAACTTTCATTCTTTTCCAACCATGTGCAATCCGACAACGAGGACGTCATCGGTGCCTCGTAGTCATAATTTTCTTTTGCCCTTGCACATGTCCACCATTCTAAATATTCTCATCCTTGATATCCCTACATATGGTTTATTCTCATGATCATTGACTTTGAAAGGTAAACAACCATTAGAGGAAGTTCTTAGTTTGACGATACTTGTGTTGATTGCACTAGCCCTACCTATAGCTCCACTTTACATGTTATATGAGAGACTTATGGGAGGTGAGAGTTTTATAAAATTGGTTTAGGATAGCCACCTCATATGAGTGACTTGAGTGAGCTTGGAGAAAGGTTTTTGTCTAATACTTGTTGCAGGAATTTTGTCTGAAAAATCATAAAAACCCTCCGATGGAAGCAAAGAAGTAAGTATGGCTGAAATTGAAGACTTCGAGTGAAGAGTTTGAGTTGTGGGGTAAATCTTGACATGGTAAAGATTCTAAACGCCCATGTTTATGTTTGATGATCATTACTTTATGTTTATGTATTAAAGATGAAAGGATTGACTAACTTGTGAAGAAGGATTAACGGTACACGATTACAACACTTTGGACGAAGTTATTTTACGAGTACTTGCTCGAGGACGAGCAAGAGCTAAGCCTGGGGGAGATGTTAACGGTGTATTTTGGTACACCAAGCATGTTCATTACACTTTGGTTTGGATTTGATTATGGAACTAACCCGCCACTAGGCACGCTAATCATATAACAAGTTCATCTATGTGCATGCATTTGGAAGTGTTGTGTTTATGTAGGAAAACATGGACATAAAGGACGGATTCACAACAAGTTCAAAGGAACATTTACGGAGTCTTGTTCGTGTTCATGAGCTTGATGAAATCACTTCCAATGTTGGCAAGGACCGAAGTGCTACGAGGAACACCCCCGGGGATTGAAGCGTAAAAGTCCGAACTTCATGCGCGGAGAACCTCCATCTTGGACGCGAGGATGACATCGTCAAAATCATGCAAGTGGAGGGGGCAAAGTGCATAATCACCTGAGGACCCACGGGAGCGAAGGGGCGACCGAACCGGCCGAGATGGGCCTGGGCCGGTCGGCCCAAGCCGGCCGACCCAGCCCACTCCGGTGGGCGGTTCGGCCCCCCTTTCCTTGCACCCGAAGGATCTTCAACCCTAAAACCCTGGAGGCGCCGCCATTCGACAGAGGGGGGAGCCATTCGCACCAGGAGGCCATCCACAAGCTAGAGAGAGAAGAGGGGGGTCTCTGGAGGGAGATCGTCCACCTCGAAGGAAGCACCCACAAGTGGAGAAGAAGGAAGACACCGTTGGAAGGGAAACCATGATCAACGGTGCTATGTCCAGCACCTTGATGGGGTAATCTCCTTATTTGTCCATGGGTTGTAATCGATCTTGAGATGTAATCATACTATGTCGGATTATCTATCTATCATCTTGTGTTGAATATACTTCAATGCTTAAGGTTAGCTACCATGCCATAAAGGGAGTATGAGCTCCAATGCTTCCTTGGATCCATTCAATACGCCGTGTCCATCATAGGTCTAGTCATGAATACCTTTGCGTAGTGACAGTACCAGAGGAGGGAAAGGGCGAAACTGTGATCACAAGCCCGATAGATGAGATTGGTTTTCATGTCTTTAAGCGATTGCATGTTCTAGTATCATAGACCCATGGGCGAGTGTCTTTTATCTTGATATCTTAATCATTCTCTCTAGTGTAGTTAGTTGTTTTCTAGTTTAATCGTAGTTAGAGGTTTGAGTAGCTAGAGTGTGAAGGTAGATCGAAGGCTTGTAATCCCCTTGCTTTGCGGATTGACAAGAACCTTGGGAATCCCGTGGTGAAAAAGGTGTGGGGTTCGTACGCTTGCGGATCGTAGAGGGATACGTCTTTTATCCATCAACAGCCCCTGTCGCCATCATGCACGTGGCCGGCCGGCCTGCAACAGCACCGGCTTTGTGAGGAGAGAAGTGCTATCCTCAGAGCGCGCGCAGTTGGCGACAGCGAACGGGGTAGGCTGACGGGGACTTCTGAGGAGGAGTGAGTGTTGTTAGCAGAGCGGGAGTGGCCTTCTTAGGAGAGAGAAATGAGTGGCAATCAAAGGAAAAGACCGAGACGAGCAATAACAACGTACGTCTTCGATGTGAGAAAAAAGGCGACCTTGGGTGACAATCAAAGGAGACGAGTCCTAAGAAACTAGCGTAGCCAATTAAGTCACGAGCAAAGGAGACACATTCTAACAAACATGCGTCTCCGGTACAAAAAGCAAACGGTAACAGACTTTATAGCCTGTTATCAATACGGTAGTGATTAGTAATGGACTTAAACAACCCGTTACCGATGGGTTTAACTTTTATAACGGACTCAATTTAACGTCTGTTACAACAAATTCATGTAACGGGCGTTTAAGAAGCCCGTTACCAGAAGTTCACATTAGTAACGGCCGTAGTGGAGGCAACCCCCGGGGTCGGCCTGCCGCTCTTATGGGTAACGGGCGCCAAACAACAACCATTACAGATGTGGGTGCATGTAACGGGTGTTAAGGGCCTGTTACAAGACTTGTGTGACCTTTTTGACGTTTTCACGTACGTAGTGGTAGCCGCTCCTACCGGTCTGATATACCGTTATTGGAGGCCGACGATAGCAGCCGACCGGTCAAAAAAACCTGCGTGCTGCGGTTGCGGCGCGCCATGTCGCTGGTGGAGAACAAGACTCGACGCTTCCCACGCATTCGAGGCAGCGACGCTGGTAGCGTTCCTCAAGATTCGCCACGATGTTTCCGAGGCAAAGCAGATATGACCCAAAATCATCATCTCGAGCACACTTTGCGGATGCGCCGACCCACTATCGTCTCTGTTGTCTTTCGCCCGGACTCCCTCTCGAATGTGCTGGCGCGAGGAGGAAGCCGAGAGGCAGTGGGTGACGTCACCGACACTAGCCAACCTCCCTTCTCGAGTTCTCCTCCTGACCATGCATGTGACGGCTTCCCTTTCCTCGCTACATCATCACCGCCATCATGGCACCAACCTCCCCGCTAGGTGCCAACTCCACTGGGGCGCGACATTAGAGGGCCTTGGGTGATGGTACTATGATGGTAGAGTTTGTGGTTGGGTAATGGAGACCGTGGAACGTGATCCGCGACGTGCTCTGGTGGTTATCAGATCGGAGGCGCGGTTGGGTGATGACGCAACGAGCATGAGTAGCGGTGGGTCACCGGCGTGAGCGTGTGCGGCTGCGGCGTCCTGCAAATGGCCGGATCAGTGGAGATGTTCGAAGCACTCGCTGTCAAGTAGGGCGCCGTTATTAACGCCTATTAACGTATACTTTTATATGCTAACTAAACATGGAAAAGGACTAAAAATTAATTAGATCACCTTGTTAGGGTTTACACTAACATATTTCCATGAGTTTTGGTGAAGTTGTGATTTGCAGGGACTAAAAAGGAAAACAACAGAATTACCGAGACATACGACTCCAAAGACGTGTCCCAATCAACTCCTACAAAAGAGCAACCTAGAAGTACTTTAAAGAAAGAATCAAAGTACAACATTGCGAAGAGCTCGTCGAGATGATCGAAATGGATATATCATTTGCCATATTCGGTGTCCAGAATCAGAAGATATTTGTCGCAGAGAGGGGTTCGGTAAAACGGGCATAACTCCCCCATCCGGACTCCGTTTGATGCGAATTAATACTTTTTGGAAACGGCACGACGACACTCAAGCACCCGTCAAAGATGAGCCCAAGTGGGGCCCATATTGGACCGACTGGCTCAATAATGGGGCTGACCGATCTCCCCCCTTCGCCGCCACAGTCCATCTTCTGGAAGCTTCCTCCACCGCCTCCTAGGATCAACCTAAACCACTTGTTTAGGTCGGTTTGATCCTACGGTGCACGGTACCTTCTCAGGACTATATAAACAGACCCTAGACCCCTTGGGTCAGGCATCTTCTCATTAGCTATCTACAGAGCAATAGTTAGGGTTTCATTTTAGAGAGAGATCCCTCTAGTTGTCTAGTTCATCTAGTTCTAGTTCTTCTAGTTCATCTAGTTGTAAGATCAAGGAGAGAGGTGAGGAGAAAGCTGGAGATCCGGACCTATCGGATCTTCATCAACATTGTACATCTGCAACAACTAGTTCGTTCTTCAGTAATCTCCAGGTTCTTTATTTATTAATTCTAAGTTCTCTATTTATTTATTTGCATTCAGTATTTACTTTGAGTTTATTTATTAGATTCCCTCTTGCGTCAAGTTCTCTAATCTTTGCAACACTAGAGTCGTAATCTTTAGATTAGGTGTTAGCTGGAACTGCACCCAATCCCATGGATAGTTAGTGGTAGCCCCTGGTGGTGACAGCCTTGACGGCAGACGTATTCCACCACGTTCGGATTGGTATTTGTAGGACCGTAGTTGGAGCTTCCTAGCCCCTTTCACATCCCTTTCCGTGGCTAGTGTTCTGAGGTCCCAATATAAATAAACCCAAGAGTATCTCAGATTTTCAGATCGATTAGAGGCTTTAGAAACAATCTCTCTCTCCCAACATCATCAAACTTTTCGTAGGACATTCTAAACTCTTTCTAGTACACTGTCGTATGGACCTCCCTAGGCCCACTGCCTCGGTGGGTACCAGGACCGACTACTCGGTGGGCCCCTGGGACTACTCGACTTGCGTTGCACGACACCTATTGGCGTGAAGCACAAGGATTGCGGAGGAGAAGTACTCGGATAGGAAGCTGTACATGTACCGCACTGTATGGAGGACTCCTAAACGTACTCGACTAGTACTCTCTCCCTGGACCGACTTGTAACCCTGCCTCCCGGACTATATAAGGCGAGGCAGTGACCCCTCTCTAGATCATCTCGCTCATACGCATCAGATTGCGTCATCTTGTAATTGCACCCAATCAATCCAGAGCCACGCAGCATACAGGACGTAGGGTATTACGCACCTCGCGGCCCGAACCTGTCTAAATTGTGTGCCACGTGTCTCTTCCTTCGAGTTACCGATCTCGGCAAGGCCACATTCATCTACTTTGGGTACTCCCCTTAGTAGGTTTCCGGTCTAAAACACCGACAGCTGGCGTGCCAGGTAGGGAATCTCGCCCGAGATCACATGGCGAACTTGACGGCTTCTGTCTACATCAAGCCAACCGTCGCCTTCAACCGCGGCGACACCTTCGTCTTCGGTGCCTGGGTCTGCACTGCTGATGGCGCGGGATCCTTCCAACGCCGCCTCACCATGCCGCCCAACCCGGAGACCGGCCTCGTGACACTTCCCTAAGTAGTCACGGGAGAACTCGCCGGCAAATTCGGCGAAATTTCCCTCTTCAACCAACACGCCGACTTCGATCTTGGATCTGCCTCCAACTCGAACTCTACGTCACCATGGGTTATCGTATGCGAGCCGACTACTCAGCCATCGCATGTGAACTCCCCACCCCGCGAGCGCTTCACATGTGGCCCCCGCAACATCAGCAGGGCCCACACAAAGACTCCCACTACGCGTCGGGGCGACAAGGAGCCCGTAGCCGAGTACGACTCGGACTCCGACACCGCACCTGGCTACAACTCGGACTCCAACCCTCTCTCTGGTTTCTACTCAGACTCTTCGTACGAGTTCGACTTCGGGTCGGACCCTGAGGAGCTCGAGTTCGAGGACAACTCCACAGAGCAACCCCTGTCGGGACCAGCTGCCGGCTTGGTTATAACATCCACACCCGCCGGAAGATTTGTCTACTGGCCAGACCGCAAGCCCGCAGACCTGACAGGAGGGAACTCACGCTGCGTCGCCTACCTCGACTCACTTCCCTTCCAGGAGGGAACACCGCTTGCTCCAGCTGGGGAGCACACTCCTACAGAGGTGGCAACCAGTGACTCTAGCCTTGGCTCTCCTGACCGGCAAGTCTTCATGACTACCAACGAGATGCCAGGACCCTGAGGCACGGTCCCTGACCAGTACCTTGAGGACATCTCAGTGGACGAGTTGTCCGCCAACGCGCCCGCCGATGAGACCCCCGCCAACAGAGACGCCCGTCGGGAACGCAACAGAAAGCGGAGCGAACGGCGCCGACGTCTCCGCGACTCCCTCCCCATCTGCAACCTTTTTGAAGCACTCGACCAAGTCGAGAGCCGGGTACACACTACCCCAGATCAATGCCTCATGTCTATCACTATGATAGCACATCAGGCTCAAGGGATGCGCGCGGGACAAGTCATCGCCAAGCTCGCGGAAGACGCATACTTCATGCGAGTCAACACTAGGGTCGCTCAACCACCTCCCGTTAGGAACCGCGACAAGGAAGAAACAAGTCGCAGTGCGGACCTTGGTCGTAACCGTACTCGAGCGGAGCTGCCAGCCAATCCCAACCGTACTCGTGCAACGGCCGGCAGACCCTCTCAAGCCAGCAACAGCACTGCAGCTGCTGGCGGCGATCGTGAGATCGTCCCTCATCGCAACCCATGTGGTGGAGGCAGCGACGGCGGAAGCTCCAACCATGGGGCTAACAGGAGGGCCGGTGGCGGAGGCGATCGCGGCGGCCGACGCCACGCGAACAGCCACGCCTCCGGAGCCTCACAGGGCGGCTTCGACGCCCGCCAGAAGATTGAAGAACTACGGCGCAAGAAGGCTACCACGTCAAGTGACAACGATGGCTTCCCTTCCTTCTCTGCGCGACTTCGCAACCTTCTCCTCCTAGAAATTCAAGCCTCTGGGAATCACCAAGTACGACGCGAAGCAAGACCCCATCCAGTGGCTCAGGTGCTACGCCCTCTCCATCGAGAATGCTGTCAGCAACAACGACACCAAGTGCTCTACTTCCCCTTCTGCCTGGACCAAGCACCGCTCACATGGCTCGAGTCACTTGAAAAGTACTCGATCGACAAGTGGGACCAGCTGAAGGAGCAGTTCACCAGCAACTTCGCGGGCGCTATGGGCCGCTCGGGTACTCGCATGGACCTAGCCATGGTGAAGCAGGAACAAGGCGAGACCCTTCGCAAGTACATGCGGTGCTTCTTCGACAAGCGTGCCATCGTAGTCGACGTCACCGACAAGGAGGTCATTGGCCTCTTCCAAGACGGTCTCTACCACCGTCGCACCTTCGAAGACTTCGGTCGACGCCGCCCCAGCTCCATCACCCATCTTAAGGACATGATCACATCCTGGGCTGATGAAGAAGACAAGACCAATGCCAAGTATGATGCCATTCGTGGCAAGAGCAAGCAGAACACGGGCGGCGGCAGCAGAAACAACGGGAACCAGGGCGGTCGCAACAACAACAACTACTCGGGTCCCAACGGCAAGCGCAAGCCAGACAACACTGTCGCGGCTATCCAGCGCCCCGCGAAGGAGAACTCGAAGAAGACCTCCGACGGCTTCAAAGACTTGCTGAAGGAGAAGTGCCCGTGGCATCTGGACGGCAACCACACCACCGAGAAGTGCTACCAACTCGTGCACTCAAGGACACTCCAGAGCCACGGCAGCCCCATGACAAGAAAGGCAAGAAGAAGAATGACAAAGGCAATGGCGACTTCCAGGAACCTGACAAGACGGTGAACGTCCTCTTCGGCGGACTACCCAGCAGGTGGGTCCAAAAGGCTACCCGTCGAGAAGTCATGAGCATTGAACCAGCGGTTCCGACCCCTCTCAGGTGGTCGGAGGTACCTATTACCTTCTCCCGCTCGAATATATGGACCAGCTTCTCCGAACCAGGGCGGTTCCCACTCGTCCTGAAGCCGGTGGTCGCAGGCTCCAAGCTCAACAAGGTCCTCATCGACGGTGGAAGTGGGCTCAACGTCCTTTTTACCAAGACCTTGAAGAAGATGAAGCTCGACATCACCCACATGCTCACCAAGAGCACCTCACCCTTCTACGGCATCGTCCCCGGGAACGCGGCTATCCCACTAGGCTCAGTGGTCCTGCCAGTTACCTTCAGGGAATCTCGGGACAACTATCGTACTGAGTACATCAAGTTCGAAGTCGCGGACTTCGAGACGTCCTACCATGCCATCCTCGGCAGGCCGGCTATCGCCAAGTTCATGGCAGTACCCCACTACACCTAATTGGTACTCAAGATGCCGAGTCCAGCAGGTGTACTCTCACTGCAAGGGGACTTGAAGATATCGCACGACTGCGACACGGAAGCTGTGGAGATCGCCTCCACAAATCAAGTACCCAAGGCAATGATGGAGATCTACGCTGCGTCGAAGAAGCTTGACCCAAGTGAACTCGACATCCCAGAGAAGTCAGACAAAGCTAACAAGCCTCAGCCACCTGAGGAGGTTCTGGTCAAAACAATTGACCTCGGGACAGGCGACAGCAGCAAGACCACCACCATCGGGGCAGGCCTTGACCCCAAAATGAAAGACGCGCCCATCAACTTCCTCCAGGCTAACCGCGACATCTTCGCGTGGAAACCAACGGACATGCCAGGGGTGCCCAGGGAGTTGATTGAGCACTCACTCAACGTCGATCCTAAAGCTACCCCGAAGTGACAACACCTCCGCCGCTTAGCCGATGACAGACGGGACACCATCAAGAAGGAACTCGCCAAACTACTCGTGGCTAGCTTCATCAGAGAAGTCTTCCATCCTGAGTGGCTCGCCAACCCCGTCCTCGTTCGCAAGAAGAACTCGAACGAGTGGAGGATGTGCGTCGACTACACCGACCTCAACAAGCACTACCCTAAGGACCCCTTCGGGTTGCCGCGGATTGACCAAGTCATCGACTCCACGGCGGGCTGCGACCTGCTCTGCTTCCTCGACTGCTACTCCGGGTACCACCAAATCACGATCAAGGAAGAAGACCAGGAGAAGACCGCGTTCATCACCCCGTTTGGAGCGTACTATTACACGACCATGTCCTTCGGGTTGAAGAACGCCGGCGCTACATACCAACGAGCTATCCAGGCCTGCTTCAAGAGGCAACTCAACAAGAACGTCGAAGCCTACATGGATGACGTGGTCGTCAAGACCAGAAACTCCAGCACACTCATCGACAACCTTGAAGAGACGTTCGCATCCCTGTGCGAGTATCGTTGGAAGCTCAACCCGAACAAGTGCGTCTTCAGCGTACCCTCGGGTAAACTACTCGGCTTCATCATCAGCCATCGCGGTATCGAAGCCAATCCCGAGAAGATCTCCGCCATCACCAGCATGAAGGCTCCCACGTGCATCAAAGATGTGCAAAAGCTAACTGGATGCATGGCGGCTCTCAATAGATTTATCTCGAAGCTTGGAGAACGGGAGCTCCCCTTCTTCAAACTACTCAAACACCAAGAGAAGTTCGTGTGGACTCCAAAGGCGGACCAAGCCCTTGCCCAGCTCAAGGACTTCCTATCGAAGCCACCAGTCCTCACGGCTCCTCACAAAGGCGAGCAACTACTGCTCTACCTCGCTGCGACTACTCACGTGGTCGCATCGCCATCGTCGTCGAGCGGCGGGGAAGATGGTCACGCCTACCCGGTCCGGCCGACCGATCTACTTCGTCGGCGAGGTCCCGTCGAATCCAAGGCACGCTATCGGCCGATACGAGAAGCTTCCGTACGCGGTGCTCATCACCTCGCGGAAGCTATGACACTACTTCCCGGGAGTACTCGATCTCCGTCGTCACCGACTACCCGCTTGGTGACATCCTGCGGAACCAAGATGCTACTGGAAGAATCTCCAAGTGGGCAGTCGAACTCGGCACCCTCAACATCGACTTCAAGCCATGCACAGCCATCAAGTCACAGGCACTAGTCGACTTCATGGCGGAGTGGTGGGAGAATCAGCTACCTACTCCAACCGAGCGCCCAGAGCACTAGGTGATGTACTTCGACGGCTCACTCAACCTCAAGGGCGCAGGTGCAGGAGTACTCTTGATTTCCCCAACGAGCGAACAACTCAAATACATCCTGCAGATCTTCTAGAAGGTCCCAAACAACGAAGCCGAGTACGAAGCTCTGCTACACGGGCTCCACCTCGCGGCTTCACTGGGCATCAAGCGGCTACTAGTATACGGCGACTCCGCAGTGGTCATCAACCAAGCCAACAAGTCCTGGGACCACAACAAGGAGAACATGGACGCCCATTGCCTAGAAGTCCGCAAGCTCGAGAACAAGTTCTATGGTCTGGAGTTCCACCACGTCGTCCGCGACAACAACGTTGCAGCGGACGTCCTGTCGAAGCTTGGTTCTACTCGCGCTCAAGTACCAGCGGGTGTCTTCGTCCACGAGCTTCACGCACCATCCATCCCGGAGCCGGCGCCACCGACCACTGACCCAGCGCATCCCCCGGCTGGCCAGGAGGTCATGATGATCGACGTGGACTGGAGGCAGCCCTTCATCGACTACCTTAGCGAGCAGAAGGTCCCCTCGGACAAGAACTTGGGCGAGCAACTCATCCACCGGGCCAAGTCCTATGTCCTCGTCGGAGACAAGCTCTACAAGCGGGGCGCATCTTCCGGAGTACTCATGAAGTGCGTTCCCCGACAAGAAGGCAAGGACATCTTGGAGGAGATCCATAAAGGTGTCTGCGGCAACCATGCATCTTCACACATGCTAGTCAGTAAGGCCTTCCGACGGGCTTTCTATTGGCCCACAGCTCTGGGCGACGCCGAAGAACTCGTCAGAAGGTGCCAAGGGTGCCTATATTTCGCCAAGCAACAACACGTCCCGGCCTACAAGCTAGTCACCATACCGCCAACCTGGCCCTTCACCTGCTGGGGGCTCGACATGATTGGGACACTCCCAACTGCGTCAGGTGGATTCAACCGAGTACTGGTGGCCATCGACAAGTTCACCAAGTGGATCGAGGTCAAGCCGGTTACATGCCCCAAGGCTGACAGAGTACTCGACTTCCTGGATGAACTCGTGCATCGCTACAGACTACCCCATCGCATCATCACAGACCTGGGCTCCAACTTCAACAATCACCAGTTCTGGGAGTACAGCGAGAGCAGTGGGATCGACGTCCGATATGTCTCAGTAGCCCATCCACGGGCCGATGGACAAGTCGAGCGCGCCAATGGGATGGTACTCGACGCTATCAAGAAGCGGCTACATGACGCCGCCAACACCAAAGGTGGCAAGTGGATCAAGGAACTACCCAATGCGCTCTAGGGGCTGCGTACTCAACCCTCCAAGCCAACGGGACAATCTCCATACTTCCTGGTCTACGGCTCCGAAGCAATCCTCCCTGCTGATGTCATGTGGGATTCACCAGCAGTGGAGCAATACGACGAAGGCGTCTCCGAAGACAGCAGACGAGTAGACATCGACGGACTCGAAGAAGCTCGCTGTGCCGCCCTCGTCCAATCAACAAGGTACCTAGAGGGTATCCGACGCTACCACGGTCGCAACGTCAAGGAACGCTCCTTCAACATTGGCGATCTTGTCCTTCGCCGCATCCAGAACACGGAAGGACTACACAAGCTCAGCTCTCCCTGGGAAGGTCCCTTCACAGTTGCAAAGGTGACCGGACCGGGCTCCTACCGCCTCCAGACGCTTGAAGGCGAAGACGTCAACAACTCGTGGAACATCGACCAACTCTGTCGATTCTACGCCTAGTCTACACGACTACACCGGGGGCTCCAGTCTATACGACTACCCAAGACCCCTTCGCCGTAAGCGGCCTCCGGGTTCAGGCCCTAGTCTCCGGACTACTCCACTCCATGACCCAGCCCGCGCGGCTACTAACGGGTCCTGGGCTACGATGAGCGACAAAGGACTCCAGCAGCGGTCTATTAAGAGACCAAGTACTCCTAGATCCAGCCCATGCAGCTACTAACGGATCTACTGCTGTAAGCGGCTGTACGCCCTAGCACTACTTAGCCGTAGGCGGCCTCCGGGTCCTGGCGACTACTCTGTAACAACGGCCCTGGCCATCCAGGTGTACTTCTTCAATAATAAAGATTGATTATTCATCAACTGCTTTACTGCCTCTTTCCCTCAAACGGGACTACTGGCGAGTACGACTACTCACGACAACTCCATGGTGGGACTCCGCACTCACAGATCGCGGTAACGAGTACTCATTTATGGAAGTTTCCTTCATTCATACTTAAAAAAGTTCATTACAACTCTGTTTATATACAACTACTGCTACGAGCTAACTTGACAGGACTACTGGAGATTGAGCTTCTCGGCAACTTGTCCAGCAATGGGCGCCATCTGCTCCAGCAGCTCCGCGTACTGCTCGTCTGTGCAGTTGGCGGCTAGTCCACCGGCGACCACGTCAACCGGAGCCTTCGGGAAGTACGACTTCATGAAGGCCAGAACTTGGTTGGGGATCGACTTCGCCAAGTGCTTGACGTAGGTTGTCAGGCGGTTGGGGGCTTCCCTCAGCCGGTCCACCAGAGGAGCTATCTTCGGACTGCCAGGGTGAGGCACCAGTAGCCTCGCGATGGGGAGCGCGGCTTCCTCGAGTTCCTTCAATTGAGCCCGCAGCCTCTCGCAGTCCTCGTTCAGCTTCTGCAAAGATTTATAGCAGTTGACGAGGTCACGATCCGACACAATGCAGAGCTCCATGTGCTTGTCGCACTCGTAAGCAAGCTGCTTATAATCATACTCCAGTACCTCGCGGGCCACCGTCTCCTGGTAGAAGAGGTTCTTCATGTCGATCTCTGAGGCTTTCAGCTGGTCGACGCGGGTCTCAAGCTCTGCAATCAACAAGGCAAAGTGGGTCAGACTATCTCAAGCTACTATCAACAAGTACCCAACAAGGCAGTCGCGTACCTTTATTCTTGTTGTGGAGAGACTTGTTCTTCCGCACCAGCTCGTCGCTCTTCGCCTGCATGTCTTGGATTTCATTATGATAGTGGGCGAAGGCGTTGTCCAGTTTCGACTGCATCGTGGCGGCGTGCTTCCGGGCCTTCACAAGCTGTTCTTCTAAGGCCTCGGCCCGGAGTACCATGTCGCCATACCCCTGAAGCATGTCGAACTTCTGTCGGGACCTCTCTGCGACGTCCTGCAACAGACAACACACGTCAAATGGGTACTCAACACTGAAGGATTGACTACTCAAAGGTGTCGACTACTCACCTTCATCCATTGCTCGTCTTGGCGCACCGCCTCCAGGTGACGAGCTACCGTCGCTGGGTCGACTAAGTCATCCGCCAGCATCTCGATCCCGCCATGACTACTCGTCGCGGCCCCGGACATTGGCACCGAGTGGATTGGCTCTGTGTCCTGTATCTCTGGCGAGCGAACGACTACCTCCAAAGTCAGTTCTGGTGGCATGTTGTCGCGTTCCCCTCCAGCTGTCGTGGCGGCTTCTTCAACCGCCACCTCCATCGGCTCGGGGGCTCCCTCGGCAGCTTCCTGGGTTGCTGGTGCCAGGTCTTCAACGGGCACCGCCGACAGGATACCACTTCCTTCACCTTCGACGCCTGTCAACCAAAGGACAAGTGGATCAGTCATACCTGGCGGCTACGACTACTCTCTGCGGTTACTTGCACCTGAGAAGAGTACTCACCCTATACGATGCTGGCCTCGGGCAAGGTAGCATCCACGGCCGACGCCTCGGATTCTGCCTGAGGGGCGGGTGCGGACTCCTCAGCGGGCGGCGTGGTCTCTTCCCCAGCCACCGCTGTGGCGGGTTCATCCTCCTCCCAGGTTAAGTCCGTCGATTTCCTGTAGAGTATACAAGCTGGTTGTCAACCCAGTACGACTACCAAATCTAATGTACTACTCGGGAAGGATCACCACTTACAAGGTCGACCGGACTACCGTCACGGTTGGGCGTCGAGGATGCTGGCAATGTCGACCAGTCCAGCCTCGGCAAGTGCTTCTTCTTGTGCCTCAGTAGCCGCTGCCTCCTCAGCGACAAGCGCCGGCTCGGCCTTCCGTGCTCCCCTCGGCCAATCGCAGGGCCGGAGCGACAACTGCTCCAAGAGCTCCTCCGCGGTGGGGGCTGGGCTGTGGCTAGCTCAAGCAGGCTCTCCCACTGTGTCCCAATCGCCTTCGTCACCCTGCTTAACGGGGTCGGAAGATGGCATCTCCTGCAAGCAAGGGAATCTCATCGTCAATAACATCGAGACATAAGTACTCCACTACCCTATTCAAGACGGCTTACCTCCTGGGACGTGGTCTCCGTGACCTTCAACTTCTTGGCCACGCGCTTGCGGACCACGTTGCGCAGCCTCCTCGGCGGCGCAGGCAGACTAGCCTCCAGGCTAGTCGGCGGATCCTGAACGAGATGAATGTGCGGCAACCCAGGGTGGCTGAATCTCGACCGCAATTGGAAGCGCTCCTGCAGCGTCTCCTCATCGTCGTCCTCCTCGGACGTGTCCTCGACGACTACTGTGTCGTCTCCTTCGCCAACTTCGCGCCACTCCTTGACCTTGGCCTTCCCTTCTTCTGGGACCTCGACAAGTCGAGGAGGCGACGCTGGCTCGGAGACGAACTTCACCAAGTCATCCTGCAAGAAGCACAATACGTCAGCACGACTACTCTACCATAGTGAGTACTCGACAATGAGTACAGCTACCAACCTCATTTGGCGGGCGCATGGCGGAGTACTCGGGCACAGGGCACGGCGTGTACGCTAGCATATCTTTGAAGATCTTGCCCAGCCTATCAACGATGTTGTCGTCGTCAACTTCATCTCCGGGCATCCGCGACGTGTCGTCGTCTCCGGTGTAATCGTACCCTAGGGTATCGCGGGCCATCAGCGGTTGCACCCTTCGCTTCATGAAGCTGAAGGCCACATGTTCGGCCCTCAGCACGGCTTCTCTCAAAGCCTTAATCTTCGCCAGCAGTTCGGGTAGCTGGATACCCTCCTGCATCGTGGGCTCCGAGTTCCACCACGGCTGGTGCTTCGGTTGCTTTCCGCTCGGCTTCGGCAGCTCCAGGTGGTGGTTCGTGATATAGAACCACTTCGACTTCCAATCTTGTTTGGAGTCGATGAGCTTGTACGAGAGGTACTGCTCCACGGCGTCTTCTCGCATCTGGATCCCAGCTCCTCCCACTACTCGGGGATTACTGGCGCTGGGCTGGGGCTTCACTCGGAAGAATTTGCGGAAAAGGATCCAATGGGGCTTGATCCCCAAGAAAGCTTCGCAGAAATGCACGAAGACGGAGGTGTGGAAGATACCGTTGGGGTTGAGGTTGAGGTACTCGATGTCGTGGTACCCCAGCAGCCCCTTGAAGAAGTCGCTGGCCGGAAGAGATAGTCCTCGCTCCGCGAACCGGGTGAACATGGGGATTTCGTCCGGGTTCTTCTCCATGGGGTACGGATCCCCTGCAGCGGCTCTCCACATGTCAACCTCTTTTTCCTGCAGGAATCCACTATTGAGCAGTGCCAACAGATCCTCAGTCTTGGCCTTGGATTTCCTCCACTTTCGATTTGGATCTGGTCGTGGCGGAGATACCGGCGGCGACGTCCCTGCGGCAGATCCAGCGGCCTCCTCGCGAGACCTCTTCTTCCCACCGGCGGTCTTCAGGGCCTTCGATGGCGAGGGTTTCATTCTCCAAGTGCACGGTGTCTTCACGTGCATTCGCTCGGGGACTAAGGTGGTGGTCTCTGGCGGCAGCGTGCTCAGATCTACACTCTCCTCAAAGGTGGCGGAGTGCACTGGCAGTGGTTCCTAGCACGGTCTACTGGGACTGGCTGCAAATGCGTGGGGGTGAAAACCCCTAAGGGTTTTGGCCTCTATTTATAAGTCAACAGCGGCTCCTCCAACGGCCGGATGGATAAGTTCCCAGACGGCTGACTCGGCGGCGGCGCCTGACTCTTCAACTTCTACTAGTTGACGCGCCTCATCTCGGGGGCTCGGTTACTTCTATTCAACTTCCTGGGTAGCGACAAGACTCAAGACCAACTCAGGACACATTCTACAAGGTGACCCTTCAATTCGAGAGGAAGTACTCGACTCAAGGCTCGGGGTCTCCGTGCCACGTGTCCTTCGGTTTTTTCTCCGGATTTTGCGCAGATGGACCCTCAGCCAGAGTCTACAACTCGACCTAAGGCTCGGGGGCTACTCCATATGGAGTGCGATTTTGCAATCGCACTTCCATATCAGTTTCGGCTTCAAGACAACACGAGCATTGTTGAAGACCTTCAAGGGCAGCACTCGAGGACACTTGGGACTACTCGAGAAGACTTCAGGATTGCTCAGACATCAGCTGGAGTACATTCCAGCCTCGGGATGCTTCAACTATTCTTGAGGACTTTTGACTTGTAGCACTCAGGGACGCTTGAGGACTACTCGTTAAAGGCCGTCAAGACTACTCGAAGCCATCCTTCTCGACTACAAAGTACTCGGGGGCTTGTCGTATGGACCTCCCTGGGCCCACTGCCTCGGTGGGTACCACGACCGACTACTCGGTAAGCCCCTGGGACTACTCGACTTGCGCTGCACGGCACCTGTTGGCGTGAAGCACAAGGACTGCGGAGGAGAAGTACTCGGATAGGAAGTTGTACATGTCCCGCACTGTATGGAGGACTCCTAGACGTACTCGACTAGTACTCTCTCCCTGAACCGACTTGTAACCCTGCCTCCCGGACTATATAAGGCGAGGCAGGGACCCCTCTCTAGATCATCTCACTCATATGCATCAGATTGCATCATCTTGTAATCGCACCCAATCAATCCAGAGCCACGCAGCATACAGGACGTAGGGTATTACACACCTCACGGCCCGAACCTGTCTAAATTGTGTGCCACGTGTCTCTTTCTTCGAGTTACCGATCTCGGCGAGGCCATATTCATCTACTTCGGGTACTCCCCTTAGTAGGTTGCCGGTCTAAAACACCGACATACACATCACATTCCCCGCGGAAATCGATACTCTGGAATACTCCCAGTGAAGGCTACATCGGTATCCGTGCACTTGCGGATTTTTCTGTTTGCGTTAATAAATACCAACAAGTTTTTTGGCACCGTTGCCGGGAACGGTAGTTGTACTAGTTTAGAACCAAGTTCGTCTGTTTAACCTTTTTCCTTTTAGCACCTTTATCATACCACCATCATGGAGTCCACTCCTATTTATAAACTTTCCATTCCAAAGGGTGAACTACTAGAGCCACCAAAATCATTGCATCCTATTCTTATAGATGGCTATGAGATTCGCCCTGCTTTTATAGCAATGGTTCGGGAACAAACTTTCTCTAGAAAAGAAGGCGAAAATCCATATGTCCACCTTCGATAATTTTAGCTATTGTGTTCATGCTTGAATATTCCTAGCATGAAACATGAGACCCTAAAATGGAAACTATTTTTGCTCTCTCTTTCTGAGAGAGCGAAACAATGGTATGCTCATAATTCTAGAAGTGTGAACGGAAATTGGGAGGAACTTCAAGACAAATTTTGTCTTGCTTTCTTCCCTACTTCTCAAATTATCACTCTTCATCTTGAAATTCTGAATTTTAAACAAAAAGAGAAATAAACCGTAGGAGCAGCTTGGGCAAGATTTTCAAATTTAATCTCATCTGGCCCAGATTTGTCTTTGGCTGACCAAGTCCTTTTACAACACTTCCATTATGGCCTTAGCAAAGAAGCTGCCCTATTCCTCGATACATCTTCTGGAGGATCATTTTCACATATGACCGTTAGTGAAGGAAAACTTATCCTTGACAAAATTCTTGAAAACACCCCATACACTGGCATCTACGATGAATTCCCCGAAGAAGAAGTCGAGCCAAGCCCGGAACCATTAGAGGAGGAACACGCAACCGAATTAGAAATTCCAATTGACTCATCTAGTAATTTGGTTGTCGAGGAATCTCTCGAAAAGGGAACGCAAACGCAACTAGAGGATGATGAACCATCTCCTCTAGAGCTTCCCTTTGCATTTGAGGAAGATATCTTTGAAGATTATGGAAACACCTAAAATTTTCCTATTTGAGCGAGACCTCTAGAAAAGACCACTCCATCTGATCCGCAGGAAGAAATGGTTGGCATAGAACACATCAAAAGTCTTTCTGCAATTATGAGTTATGAATGGTTGACCGATGCAGAGTTATCACCCGAGGTAGCTCGAATCATCTCCCCTTCAACCATTCTCTTATGCCAAATTAGAGGGTCTGCTAGAGAAGTCCACTACAATCCTTTAGTCGGGATAAACATAATTTCAAAGGAGTTAGCCGATACTCTTTATCCCGACACGTCCTTAACTCCATCTCAAAAACTTTTACATGGTCTAACATGATTTATTCTTGAAAGCCATGGAGTCTTAAGGACAGTTTCTGTTAGAATCAACAACTCTGAAATATATCTAGATTTTCATATTTATGACATCTCAGAGATTCCTCTCTTGATTGGCAGACCAATGATGAGGCTTCTATAGGAAAAACCACTACGAGGTCATTTAGACTTCAATGTTGGGAATTCCACTATGACTATTCCTCTTGCTCGATCTACAAACACAATAGTGGAACCCAAACCTAAGCAAGACTTTATTGAGGAGGCCTTAATGGCGTCTTTAGAAGAAATGTCCCAACCATCCTTCGACGTTGAACACTTCATTAACGAAGAGGACGAGTTTGCAGAACCCATTGAGCTAGACCAAAATGAGAAACCTCCACCTCCTTAGTTGAAACCTCTTCCTCCTTGTTTGAAATATGTCTTCCTACACAATGATCGACAAACCCCAGTGATCATCAGTGACAAACTTTCAAAAGAAGAAACACAAAAACTTGTCACTGTTCTTGAAAGACATAGATCACCCATACGCTACTCACTCGAAGACCTCAAGGGCATTAGTCCTGCTCTCTGCACTCACCGCATCCCTATCGATCCTAATTGCATACCTTCAAGGGTGCCACAGCGCAGACTTAACAACGTTATGCGATACGTTGTCAAGAAAGAGGTCCTTAATCTCCTACACACTGGGATTATTTACACTGTGCCACATAGCGAGTGGGTTATTCGTGTCCAAGTAGTGCCAAAGAAGGGAGGAATGACGGTTGTTAGGAATGAGAAGAACGAACTCATCCCTCAACGAGTTATCACTGGGTGGCGTATGTGCATTAATTATATACAACTCAATAAGGGTATAAAGAAAGATCACTTCCCGTTACCCTTCATTGATGGAATGTTGGAACGGCTTGCAAAGCACTCTTTCTTTTGTTTCCTTGATGGTTATTCTGGGTATCATCAAATCCCAATCCACCCTGATGACCAAGTAAGACAACTTTTCATGGCAATGCTCCAGCTTCCTTCCAACGGTGCATGATGTCTATTTTCTCTGATATGATCGAGAAAACGTGGAGGTATTCATGGACGATTTCATCGTCTATGGAAAAACCTTCGACGATTGTTTGGAGAATTTAGATAAAGTCTTGCAACTGTGTGAAGAAAATTCCTTAGTCCTGAACTACGAGAAATGTCATTTTGTGGTTCGGGAAGGAATAGTGCTAGGACACAAGGTGTTCGAATGTGGTATAGAAGTGGATAGAGCAAAGGTTGAAGTTATTGAATAACTTCCACCTCCCACGAATGTGAAAGGAATCCATAGCTTTCTGGGACATGCAGGGTTCTATAGGCACTTTATTAAAGACTTCTCTCAAATCGCTAGACCCCTTACTAGTCTTTTAGCTAAAGATGCACCTTTCATCTTTACTGATGAGTGCCATGAATCTTTTCAAATCCTTAAGGCGACACTCATTTCAGCTCCAATCATTCAACCTCCTGATTGGAATATTCCTTTTGAGATCATGTGTGATGCTAGCGACTTTGCAGTTGGTGTTGTTTTAAGCCAAACCAAGGATAAGAAGCATTATGCCATATCCTATGCTAGAGAATTCAGTAGCCGACCACTTGTCTAGGCTACAACATAAGGGAAAACATGATCTACCCATAAATGACTACCTAAGGGATGACACCCTGCTCAAGATAACACACTTCGATCCATGGTATGCAGACATTGTGAACTTTATAGTCATAGGCTATGTCCCACCTGGTGCAGACAAAAGAAAGTTAATCCATGAGAGTCGTTTGCACCTATGGGATGAGCCATACCTTTTTCGAGTTTGCGCCAATGGATTGTTGAGAAGATGTGTCCCTAAGGCTGAGGCAATTCAAATTATGGAAAGATGTCATGCTTCACCATATGGAGGACATTATGGAGCATTCTGGACACATGCCAAGATATGGCAGAGTGGCTTTTTCTGGCCAACGGTGTATGCAGATACAAAGGAGTTTGTCAAGAGATGCCACCGTTGCCAAAAACATGGAAACATTAATACACGAGATGCTATGCCTCTCACGAACAATCTCCAAATTGAACTTTTTGATGCTTGGGGGATTGATTTTATGGGGCCATTTCCTAATTCTGGGACTTGTGAATACATCTTGGTAGCTGTAGACTATGTGTCCAAATGGGTAGAAGCACTACCATGTTGAACAAACGATTCCAAACATGCCAAAAAATGTTCCATGAAATCATTTTTTCTCGTTTTGGTATACCACAAATGGTAATAAGCGATGGAGGTCCTCACTTCATTGACAAAAGCTTCTGAAAGTACCTAGCAGATCATGGAATTCGTCACAACATCGCTACTCCTTATCATCCCCAGACTAGCGGTCAAGCGGAAACATCTAATAAACAAATCAAGAATATTCTGCAAAAGACCGTAGATGAAATGGGGAAGGGATGGAAGGACAAGCTTCCAGATGCACTTTGGGCTTACCGAACTGCATTCAAAACACCAATAGTCATGTCACCTGATCAACTTGTATATGGGAAACATGCCACTTGCCTGTTGAATGAGAGTTTAAAGCTCATTGGGCAATCAAGAAATGGAACATGGACCTCCACCTAGCTGATAAGAATTGTCTAATGCAACTCCCAGAGCTAGAGGAATGGAGAGAAAAAGCATATCACAACTCTAAGATTTACAAAGAGAGAACAAAAAGATGGCATGATAAGAAAAATAAGCACAAGGAGTTTAAGCCCGGAGACAAAGTCCTACTATTCAATTCAAGGGCTAAGCTCCTTGGACATGGTAAGTTGCGAAGTAAGTGGGATGGACCATATAATGTCATCGACACATCAACACATGGAGCCATCACCATCCAAGATGATTCAGGTAACTCATTCAAGGTAAATGGTCATCGGTTGAAAGTCTTTCTAGAACCGGAAAAGTTAGAAGAAATTGACTTGATTGAATTCTTTCGAGTCAATGATCCACTCTAAAAAGAGCTAGCAACAAAAAAAAACTCTATGAAACAAAGGCTTAAGTGGCCAACCGCTAACGCTTAACCTGTTCCACAAGTTTTGTTGTCTATTTGAGTTTAGTAGGATTTGGAGCATAAGAAGGAGTAAGCCATGATAGTTTGGAGGCGTACGACACTTGATATAGAACAATCTTAATTGTCATCATCATCAATGCCCCATCAAGGAAGGTCAACACCACCACTACTGTCTACCTTACTTCACCATTACCAATCGACTATGTCAACATTCAGCTTGGGGGAGGGCATCCCCCATTTATCCAGGTAAGTATTCTTATTCTTTTTGTCTTATTAGCTAGTGTGTGTATATATATATAGATTTAGTGAGTCTCAATTACAGTCCTTGTCTGTTAGAGTCAAAATAAATAAAAGAGAGTATGTTTCTGCTAGATGGCTTTAATTGATCTAGATGATTTATGCTTGGAAATGATGAATAGTTGCTGCACCATAATTCCTCTTAAAAGTACTTACATTTCGTACTTAGATTCTCCTGAGGCTTTAATTACTTAATTGGCTCTAAACCCAACACCTGTTGGAAGCACATGGTTAATCTGAGTATTAGCATTGAAGGATAAAGATTCATGAAGAGTTGAGCTGTTGTTTATCATTTTCCTAGAGATACTTGGTTCCTGGTTTATCTTTTGAAAATCATAAAAAACTACATGATGAGTTCCTGTATTTATGACCCTCAAGAGTTTGTCATACACATCAAGAACATCCCACTCCACCAAATACGCTGCTTCTAACCCGGAAGTTCGCATCCTCATCTTCCATCAAGCCACAAGCCATGTCATAAAAATAAACTCTTGCGCTTTTGGATATGTCTCTCTCAATGTTTTGTGCCAAATAGACTCTGGGCTACATTCGAAACAAAAATTAGAAAAAAAGATCAGAGGGAAAAGTGAGGCGAGAGAGGGAGAGAAAAGTGCAAGTGTCATACTAGGTGAGTAGGGCCTACCTCCCTGAAAAAATAAATAAATAAATTTAGAGATGAATAATGAACACGTGTCCGAGGGCGAGTAGAGCCTACGTCTCCAAGGAGAGAGAAAAATGGACAAAAGTCCGGGGCGAGTAGAGCCCACCTCTCAAAGAATGGAAATCCCAGATCTCAAAAGTCTTAAAAAGAGAGATATAGTCCAAGATGCATGAGAAGAAAAGATACAAAAGGCTAAGGGCTTACCACCTTTCACCCTCATCAACACTATCTTCCCGCCATACAGATCTTGCCAAGTGTGACTCCAAACTTGAGAGGGTCATGCATAGGATCTCTGAGTTTTATCTTGCAAAAAATCCCAGGATGATAGTTGATCAAAGAATTTGATATATACTGCTTGACTTGATTGTTCTGTCTTTTAATTGCTTATGATTGATGAAAAGGCTACGCACCATGGTTAAAGGTAAGACCGAGCAATCATGTTGCAAGGAGAATTTATTTCTGATAACTATAGTACCTTTGAGGCATGAAAACGTAGTAGCAACTACTGATCCATTGTTAAGTTATGCTTTGTTAGGGACTAGCAAAGGGTAAGCTTGGGATAACTTGTTGATGCCTGTTAACGTATACTTTTATATGTCAACTAAACATGGAAAATGACTAAAAATTAATTAGATCACCTAGTTAGGGCTTACACTAACATATTTCCATGAGTTTTGGTGAAGTTGTGATTTGCAGGGACTAAACAGGAAAACAACAGAATTAGCGAGACATACGACTCCAAAGACGTGTCGCAATCAACTCCTACAAAAGAGCAACCTAGAAGTACTTCAAAAGAAGAATCAAAGTACAACATTGCGAAGAGCTCGTCGAGATGATCGAAATGGATATATCATTTGCCATATTCGGTGTCCAGAATTTCGTCGCAGAGAGGGGTTCGGTAAAACGGGCATAACTCCCTCATTCGGACACCGTTTGATGCGAGTTAATACTTTTTTGGAAATGGCACGACGACACGCACGCACTTGTCAAAGATGAGTCCAAGTGGGGCCCATCTTGGACCGACCGGCCAGATAATGGGGCTGACCGGTCTCCCCCCTTCGCCGCCACGGTCCATCTTCTGGAAGCTTCCTCCACCGCTTCCGAGGATCAATCTAAATGACTTGTTTAGGTCGGTTTGATCCTACGGTGCACGGTACCTCCTCAGGACTATATAAACAGACCCCAGGCCCCCTGGGTTAGGCATCTTCTCATTAGCTATCTACAGAGCAAAAGTTAGGGTTTCATTTTAGAGAGAGATCCCTCTAGTTGTCTAGTTCATCTAGTTCTAGTTCTAGTTCTAGTTCTAGTTCTAGTTCTTCTAGTTCATCTAGTTCATCTAGTTGTAAGATCAAGGAGAGAGGTGATGAGAAAGCTATAGATCCGGACCTATCGGATCTTCATCAACATTGTACATCTACAACAACTAGTTCGTTCTTTAGTAATCACCAGGTTCTTTATTTATTAATTCTAAGTTCTCTATTTATTTATTTATTTATTTGTATTCAGCATTTACTTTAAGTTTATTTATTAGATTCCTGCTTGCATCAAGTGCTTTAGTCTTTGCAATGCTAGACTAGTAATCTTTAGATTAGGCATGGTGCTTAGTCTAGTGGTTACTTGGAATTGCACCCAATCCCACGGATAGTTAGTGGTAGCCCCAGGTGATGACAGCCCTGACGGCCGACGTATTCCACCACGTTCGGATTGGTGTTTGTAGGACCGTAGTTGGAGCTTCCTAGCCCCTTTCACATCCCTTTTCGTGGCTAGTGTTCTGATGTCCCAATATAAATAAACCCAAGAGTATCTCAGTTTTTTAGATCGATTAGAGGCTTTAGAAACAATCTCTCTCTCCCAACATAATCAAACTTTTTGTAGGACGTTCTAAACTCTTTCTAGTACACTTCACGTTCCCCGTGGAAATCGATACTCTGGAATACTCCCGGTGAGGGCTACATCGATATCTGTGTGCTTGCGGATTTTTCTGTTTGCGTTAACAAATACCAACAGCCACGATGAGAGACAAGACGGAGGTCATCGACATTGGGAAGCAGTCGGAGGGGGTGTGTTTGTTGACGGTGTATATGCGTATCCAACTTCGTTTGGACTTGCAAGTGGACAAGTCCTCCGTCGTAGCCAAGGGACCGTCTTCCCTCAAGTGTGAACCCAAGGTATCGAATCCGTGGAACAAATGTGTGATGTAAGAACCAATCTATTAAAGCTGAGAACTTTGATCTTCAAAGGGGAATCTTATGCATCTAATATAAAGAACATCATAAAAATGAATCTAATCTATGAAATCTGGAGGTAGCAAGAGATAGAGAGGGAAAGATAAAAACCAATCTAGAGAATGGATCAAGCTCTTGTTGTAGTTCCAAGCAAAGAAGAAATAGCCAAGTCGAATCTCTTGAAAAGCTTCTTTAAATTGCGGCTTCCCGTCCAACTCCGAAGATGCCCACCTTTTGAAGCCACCGTTCTGTCACAGCGCACTCCTATTCTTGCGGGTTAGCCTAGGGTGAGTCCAATGACAAGTTGAAATCTCTTGGAAGGTCAGGCATGTCCTCTAGCCACCATGGCTACAAGAACACCCTCTATGATCTATCTCGAGAATAGATCTTAAAGTAAGAAAAGCCAATTGAAATCAAAGTCGTAGAAGAAGCACTTGATCGCTGGAAATCAGATTGCAACTTGATAATTCAACATAATACATGATACATGAACAAGATCACCACCGGGATCCGATATTGATCTTGCTCCTAGCTCCTAGAACTCCGACGTGGTCTTCCTTGCAAGGTTTCCACGTCGGCCAGGGAAACCCTAGACAACTAGCTCGACCCACTCCTCTGTGAAATGGTGTCCCTCTCTTCTCTGCTCCTCGGCGGCAAATGACGAATGAGTTGATGTGTGGCTCTTGGCTAGGGGGCTATAAATAGTCCGAGAGGTGGCTAGGTCAAAGGGGGCGACGAATGGACCCAGAAATGGGTTGGGCCGGCCGACTTGGGCCCATTCTGGCCCATCTCGTGGCCTCCTTCCTCGGTGATGCTTCTCGTATCTTCTAGAATGTTCTCCCTTCTGCATGTGGGCCCTTGGTGTCAATTTCTCCGCGGTTTAGATGGAGCTCCTTGTCTCGCAAGATTTAGCATTTTCTACTCAGGTCCTTAGGGTTTTCCGTCCTCACGGGTTCGTCCTTGGTCTTCTTGGAGTCATGTTCACTTCATTTCTTGACGTGTGCCGGGCTTCAAGGTCTTTTCATGTGGTGC
Organism: Cenchrus americanus; assembly: GCA_947561735.1. Taxonomy (NCBI): domain Eukaryota; kingdom Viridiplantae; phylum Streptophyta; class Magnoliopsida; order Poales; family Poaceae; genus Cenchrus; species Cenchrus americanus. The sequence goes on from OX387241.1 coordinate 194,255,173, forward strand.
TAGATGAACTTTACCCGGAAGTCTTGCTTTCAACGCTAAATTCCTGCATAAACATCAAACTCCAAAATCGACATGCACGAACAAACTTGTTATACCAAGGGGGTTAGTACCAATGGATAAGATATAAAATTCATGCCAACACCGAAGGTAAACTCATGGCTAGGTTGACGGAAATTCATCGTCAGCATCTCCCTCGTGATTAAACCTTGTTCGTCCTCAAGTAAGCCTCTGATGGATATCAGCATTGCCCTTCATTACTCAAACCCTGCACTTGATCATACACGAGAAAACATAATGCTCTCAAAATTTTAATTCGTTAGAGTTCCATAATGTACTAGCCTTCAGCCCTACGGAGGGTAGATATTAATTAAGCTCTTCCCACAAGTATCAAACATGCTCCCAAAATTCAAATGGATCTCAGGAATTTTGAAATAAAGAATGAGATGAAAAAGAGCTAAACCAAGTTCAAAAATTTAAACCACCTTGCATCTTACTCATAAACTCTCATCTCATCTTATCTCTCAAGCCTATTTCTTAAACTCCTTTCCCTCTTAAAATACATACATATATATATAGGCAAGGGCTATTCCATACCGAGGGTATCGAATATTATTCGGTACTCGAGCCACCGTGGTCCTTCCCCGCGTCCCGCTCGGTTTTTTCTCAGGCACGCCTGCGCTCCGTATTTGTTGGATCGTGAATCGTGTGGCGATCCATTATTCCCGGTTCTGTCCGGTTTTGTGGGCAAGAGATGGTCCGTCAGAGTTTGCTGAATCGTGAATCGTGCGCCGATCCATTATTCCCGGTTCTGTCCGGTTTTGTTGGCAAGAGATAGTCGAACCTCCTCGACCGGACTCTGCAAAGCACCTCTCCCTTCAATTTAACCACCACAGCTGGTTTTTTTCCCTTTCTGCTTATGGCATTTTTCTTTGTTGTTTGAATCAAAGTAAAGTATTTTACTTAAAATCATGGTGTGTTTATGACCAGCGAAACAATTGATGATGCCACGATTTAGATATCAAAAATTGCAAAAAACAAAAAAAAAATATTTTACAACCAGTGAACCACCTCGAATTTCATCACAAAACTTGAGTACAAACTGATATTGCATTATCCATGTACAAAATGTCTACATGACCACATTTACAAAACTAGTATATTTTGCTTTTTCATTGACTATTTTGTACACTTTGCTACTTCATTTTTCCCAGCAACTCGCGTCAAGCATGGTCCTCCAGTTCTGCTGATGTGCGTCATCATCACTCTGCAGGGCTGACTCAACCATCACTGTTACTTCATTGTATGTGCTGCAGACAGTGGAAAAATTATATAGAAATAGAAGGAAACTCATAAAAATAATCCAAAACTCTGTAGCGACAACAACCATGTAAATAAGAATCATGAAAACATTCACCTTTGACTGGCCGTGGATTAATGGAAAGCAAGATCATCAAGGTCCAACGCAGCTGCGGACAGCATGGCCGGCGCCACTGACAAAGATACTGCCATGATCAGCTGAGGATGCATTGCTACCTTCTCATACATAACTTATATAATTTGATTGACAAGAAAAAAGTGTTGGCAATGATAACCTGACACATTAGCAGAAGACAAGCTGAAAGTATGCTACCATGCAGAGCACTAGGAAATTAGTGGCATTCTTGTGGATACAAAGTTATAAACTCATGTTGACTCTACTAGGCAATAAAGCAAATGATGTGATACAATAACCTGTGCATGTTCTTGTCACAGAAAAATGAGCAAAGATACCATAGGTACAAGATTATTAAAATAAATTATTCATTTGCTATCCACTCAGTAATGTAGGAAAAGTTGAACGATGAAATTAAATACTATGATTGTTATGATAGTGAACTTACATATCATATATTAAGCCTTTTATGCTCAAGATTTGAGATGAAGCCACTGTCATTATTAATTATTAAGATTACTTACATATTAAATGACATTGTGTGTGATCGGACTATGATTTTAGGAAGTATCCAGTAACAACCTTAAACCATTTTCAAGATATCAGAGGTAGCTAAGGAATTATGAACACAAATTTCGAGCAGCAATTTCAGAAACACATATTTATAAAGCTAGATCAATAAACAAAGCGTTCAGTTGTACTCATTACAAAAAATACTGAAATGCATATGTTGTTTTCTGGAAAAGAAAAGAGAATAGCACTTCTAGCTCACATCAAGCTTGGAAGTGCATCACAAAAAGGCGTATGACGTACCCAGTGTGAAAACTCTCACACAAGGTGGGTTTACCCTTGCAAAATTATTTTAAAATTCCGCAGAGGCTAGTTTAAACCCAGGACCTCCAGGTCCAGGCCACAAAGTGCATCATATGGCTTTGTCAGCAGCTTGACCCAGATGCAAGCAACCCGAATCAACATCTGAAGAACCAAGCAACCCTATGTTGAAATTTTTTGCTTTCAGAGATACAAAGGTACATTTTGAGAAAAGGAGCAACACACGCTGTCAAAGTAGCGACCCAGAGATGCAGGGGTGCCTCCTAAAAAATTGTCATCTAAAAGTATAATGAAAAATGCTACATAGTTTAGCACTAAAGCTAACTGGTAAAAAACATCTCATAGGTTCATTAACCAACCATGCTTAATTTTAGATCAATCTGTAAAAAACATCTCATAGGTTCTTGAATCAACATGCACATGCAACCAATACTAGCACATTTGCTCAAACACAGGGTGCGCGTCAACATCACCGATAGGTTATCAGTAAAAGATACATACGCAACAGGAAAGAAATGGTGGTAATGACAAGAACAGTCACCTGACAGCCTGATGCACTGGAACATAACCTATGCGCCATAGCTGGCCTTCTAATTCTCTGCAGCGCCAGGATGCATGGACTTATGCAGATTCTACAATGGCCAAACCAGGATATCACAGTGCTTCACGATCTGCAAAATTAGACTTAGGAATCAGCTAATCTATCACAAAATGAAAATGATAGGTTCTAATTGATCTCTGTTATACATGGATTCCAGAGTACTTTAGAAAACTGAACAAAGGCTAGTTCATATAGGAACCGTAGAATCAACACTCTGATAGACCATTAATAATCAGTTTGTATCAAATGTCATTAGTAACAAGAAATAAGACATTTTTGCAATGGCCGATGAGGTTTCATGCATAACTTGTATGCAAGTGTTGAAACAAAGAAAAGCCAGCTGGTTGTGATTATGAAGTATGCAACAAATTGACAAGACACAATGTTGACTATACTTAAAGATATAAGCATCTGATCAATATATAAATGGCCTTGCATATGCAAGTAGCATGCACAATTGGATACATACATAAGCATATATGTTTCATGCCATTTTGCCATATAAAATGAAATTTCATGACAGTAGAACAGACTGCGAAGAAGAGAATGAGCAACTGCATGGAAGAATAATTGACATTGAGGAAGGAAAAATAGCCTAGAAGTAAGTAATGGAAGCGCTCATATCATGCTTTTGCAAGCATGAGAATCAAAACTAAAAAATTGAGCGGTCCGTTCAAGTCCGGTCCCATGGGCTAGCTCTTCCACTTCCGAAAAGGTCACGAAGTCGGAACTACTAAGTTGGGCATCCTTCCATGCTTTTAAGAGTTAATTAAAATACATCATATTCACTAGCGTTCTTAAGGAAACAAACAATCTACTATCATCTAGTCTTCAATTTTTTATGAAGCATTCTCCCTATCTTATCTGTTCTGAACTTTTTATCAGCAGTATGTGGCTCTGCATCTCCTTATCTGTTCTTTTATTATCAAAAAACATTCTTAGTCACTAGTTTCAATCTCGCACGAATCGGCATTACTTCTGACTTTTATTAACCTAAACCCATCCCCAACTAACCTCTAGAGCACAAATCAAGCCAGAAAGCTTGACCTTTTTGTAGGAAAATCCAAATTGGTGTCTTCCGAGGGTTGTGGTGGCTAGCTCGATGTGGGAGGAGTATCAGCTCACGGCGGCAGTCGATGGGGGAAGAAGGTGAAGACCTGCTGATGGAGGCTTGCGCGCCGTAGTTAGGGCCTTCGCGGTACTGTCGTCGCCTGCGGACGCGTAGAGGCCGGCAGGCTCAGTCGCTTGTACACATTTGATGCTCAATCTCGCAGAAAACTGACCAGCATCAGACTGTTGTAAGTTTGTCACATATAGGGGAAATTATTTGACTTCAATTTTCAGACGTATGCATTAAGATGAAATTCAGAGCAAGCAATGTCAAATCTCGTTAAAACAGCCATAACCAATGTCATCATGACTTGCTGGTGAACCGAAAATAATTATAGGAAATACTATTCCTCATTTCACAAAGAAACCAACAGATTAGCAAATGGTATTGCAGTAATGCTACGCAATATCGTAGTTGCAGGACTTACATCAGCCTTTTTTTTTGTTTCAGAAGAATTCTTTATAGGATATTCTCTTAGTACAAGCTGAGGACAAATAACAAATAGTATATTTTTTCACCAATAAATTAGTCCCAAGAAACAATGGAACCACAAGTCATTTCCAATACAAATAAGGAAAATCTTGACCTTAAGGGTAGGCTAACGGATCGGAGACTAACTAAAACACACTTCTATAAACACAGATGAACGACTGGCAACCGTTTAGAGCTGGTAGGCGCCATCATAGATATCTTGTTTGTTTATGAAGCCCTACCACGTGAAAGAATCTCAACCGTTACTCATATGCTCGGAGCCACATGATTTTCAGTTGAGAAACTAAAATTTAATCAATGGAAGTATCACTACAGGAAAGAAGCACCACATATTATTATATACTGAGAGGGAGAAGCCTGTATCATTTTTATAAAGCTTTGGTCTCTGCATCTGACAACATATTTTTTGATCAGCACTACTAGTTAGGAATTACAAAAACTTATTAGCAATCTGGAATACATATGACTATATGAGAGGCACATGGAGGTAAACACCCCTGGATCGATCTGAGGCGTGGTCTCCACCCCCAATATGCACAAATCAGGAAATTAGGAGTAGATGGAACTAGAAAATTACTTGTAGATTCACAAATCAGGAAATTAGGAGTAGATGGAACTAGAAAATTACTTGTAGATTCAAAGAATGGAAATACAGATGGGAAGGAAAAAAACATGTAGTCCTTCATCACGACGTCCCTCTGATTAGTCTAGCACATACGTCACCGATCCCTGCCAGTAAGAACATTAGCTTGCCTATTGATTAATCCATCTGCTGCAAAAGCAGGTGTGCCCCCTGCTCAATTTAATTATTTAACCTAATCATTATCACGAAATCGTCACCACTAACGTGGGCAATCAAACAAGAGTGGTGGGATGAATGAAATTGAGAAAAGTGGTGGATCTCTGATCAGCATGCAGGAGAAGACAAAAATATGTCATAGTAAGAAAACAATTGAAACTGAAAATTGGATAACAAAGCAATTTCTGCACATCTTGATTTCCAATCATAATCTGACCATGCACAAACTACAGGTCCAGTCCATTAAGATGCAAAAAACTAAGAAGCCTCAACCAAAGAAATACATGTATGATAAGACTCTGAAATTCATACAATGACTATTGAGAAGAAATGATTACCGCCACCGATTAGGAATGAAGCCTTCCTTGCCCTCTGATAGCCCTACTTCTGATTAGTGCATCAAATTTGGAATTGAGTTGACAATCCTGAAGACACATCAACAGGAGCATGGGTATCACCTCCCCTAAATCCACAGGATTAGTGCACTATCATCAGCACTATCCACTGTATGGTCTCTGGCTCTCTGCAAGGAACCACAATTACAGTTATGAAACAGAAAAATGGGAGGAACGAATGAAATTAACATACTCTACCTGATGATGTTCACCAGAGCTCAAGTGCAAATACCTGGCGGTGAGGTTGGAGTCGAGCTCCGAGGTTGGAGTTTCTCTAGCGAGCCGCAAAATCCTTCGATGCCCCCGCCCTCCCCTTTTTTTCCGCACACACGTTCGCTAGTAGCTACTGCATGACAACCGCCACGGACTCATGGAGGTTTTGACTGATTAATCTTTTTGCATAATACGTATCCAGATTCCAGATTCGTGGGGTCAGCTTCAATTTTTCCCCGGAAACAACCATTACAATTTGCGGCAAAAATTGATATTTTACAATGTCAATAGTAAAGATGTGACTTGTGCCACATATATATGGTTATTTTATTTAAAACTCGTAAATTGGCATGGGGACACTGATGCAACGACTGTTTGGAATCGATTTCTTTGAGCACCTAGAGATGATGGCAGCAGGCAATAAAAATTGGTTACGGTGTACCAGGAGACACTGTAACATAAAAACTGTAAAGTTGGATCATAATAATCCAGAGTTTTGTTGACACATCATCTTTTCATTCAGCACACAAACCTCATCGATTTTACAACTTGATTACACTTGAAGTACATGATACTGGAACATAAAGAACTTTCTCATCTGTAACCAAAGTAGCCTGATTACAAATGATGCCCACTATGAACGGAAAAAAAAGGAATCGCGGGAGTTTTCGGTCATAAAAAGTGAACACACTTTCCCGGCTACAGGTAGCCACTACCACAATAAAACATACAGCAGGCTCTTGTGTAGTCCACCACACCTCATGGCTGTGACTTTCGAACTGGACCAAATCATCGGAATTCAATTCTCCTTTGCAGCCTCTCTGATCTGCATACATGCAGTTGTAATTCACTCACTTATCAGCTAACATGAAGAAATAAAATCCTATGGCAGGAGGGCATACTATCACCTGCACATGGGAAACTATGAGGTGATTGCCTGATAGTTGATAGTCTAAGCAAATCAAAACATGATTGGGGTACATTTCTCACCATTAAGCCATCTAAAACTAAATTTTACAACAGCAGAAAAGAAAATGTGAAAATTAACAGGGAGAAGTTTTATGGATAAGACAAATTGACAAGGTGGATTCCTGTGAAAAAATTCCTGATTACATTCACCATATCTATTATCAGCATGTTATATTTGGTTAACTGCAGCATGCAGACCCATGATGACAAGTACTCATCTCCATTTTGGAATAAATAAAATTGCATGACGGAACAAAATCTCAGCTATTACAACGAGGAACCATGACTAAAATGATCCTGGCAAAATTTGGAAAATATCAAGATTTAGATTTGTTATCCACACACAGGTTAATTAATTACATTCGAGAAGATGGAAGAAAGGAAGATGACTGGATATACCACAAAATAACAAACTTCAAAATGATCAAATGAAGTTAGAAGGGACAAGCAAATCTTCTTGTAAAAGGATACCATGTATCAACAGTACAAAAACATGGCATGAACTGGCAGCCTGACTCAGGAATCAGTCAAGATCGGTAGGATAAGTGCAAGAAAAACTGATGTTGACACTTACTTGATATACATATCTGGCCAAGGTTATTAATCAATAGCAAACTTGTTGTTTCTATATATCAATTAAAGTAAAGACACCCACTGGCAATCGTCCTGAAACAAGACTGGAGAAGCAAGCAGCCCAAATTGACAACTGAAGAAACAAGTAGCTATATGTTTCTGATATACTAAGTGCATTTTGAAGAAATTAGGATACCACAACGCTTCATGATATCCGATCTGAAAAAGTTAGGACTGAGAATCAGCTTATCTGTCACAAAAATCAAAATAATAGGTTAATATGTATATGTCGAGTTTAAGTTCCTTTCTCATACTAACGAAATATGTAGGTCCGAGGTCATGCCACTACAGGAGCCACACGCTTCCCCGAGTGCCTCAAACACTCGGGGAAGAGCCAAAAACACTCGGGGAAGCCTTCCCCGAGTGCAACACTCGGGGAAGAGCTTCCGGGGAAGCGGCTCACGGGGAAGAGCTCTTTCCCGAGTGCCAAAAATCGTACACTCGGGGAAGACTTCCCCCGAGTGCCACGGTAGCACTCGGGGAAGATTTAACACCGTCGACGGTATTTTTTTACTCTTCCCCGAGTGCAACACTCGGGGAAGAATTTTTTTTTGAACCTCTTCCCCGAGTGCAACACTCGGGGAAGAAATTCGTTTTTTTTGGAAAACCCTTCCCCGAGTGCCGGGTGCCTAGGCACTCGGGGAAGGCCCGTGTCTTTTTTTTTTTTAATTTTCCCTTCCCCGAGGGCCGGTGCCAAGGCACTCGGGGAAGGCCGTGGCCTTTTTTTAAATTTGCTCTTCCCCGAGTGCCGGTGCCCGTGCACTCGGGGAAGGCCCCTTCCTTTTTTTTTCTTTTTTTCTTTTGCTTACCGTGTGACAAATAAAGCATATATTTATACAAATCACAGTTGAACTTCAATATCTCACAAACCACATTTATAAATGAAAAACGACACATCCAAAAGTGTGGCCAAATATATCCGGAATACATAAAAACGAGTGCACAAAAGTACAAACCACGTATCGAAAAGTACACATACAAACCACATATCCAAAAGTACACATACAAACCACATATCCAAAAGTACACATTATTCCAAGTTCACAAGCGCAATACATAAAAACGAGTCTGCGGGCGGCTCACGGCAACTGGGATCCCGGCGATGCTCCTGCTGGGGATGCCCCAACGTGCGACCCCGGCGACCCTCCGACATGGTTCAACGACGCCCCGAGTGTCGCTGAATAAAAAGAAATTGCACGTGAGTAACAAGATAAAAATCCAAGTTGTAAAGAAAAGTTGAAAATTTCGGCAGCACCTCCTCTACATGGGGAGGTTTCCAAAACTCGCAAGAAGGTCCACACGAAGGCCGACAACCACATTTCCAGCACGAAGGCCGACAAATCAACAACTCTGGCATGAAGGCCGACAAATCAACAAATTCGGCACGGTCGACACTAGGTTTGACACTAAGCATTAGCACAAAAAGTAAAACAATTGTGCTTATACTCACCGGGGTGACCGGGGTGGACTCTCGACGAGGTGGTGGAGGTGGTCGTGGTGGTGCAAGCAGTTGTGCTGGGATCTGCCAACCTTGCTGCTGCCCAAGTTGTTGCACGAACGCGAGCAAACCTTGTGTCTGGGCCTCCAAAGCTTGCATCCTCTCCCGCTCGGCCTCCCGCTCGGCCCGCTCAGCCTCCCGCTCGGCAAGCAAGGCCTCCTGTCGCCGAAGACGCTCGCATCTCGCCCGCAATATTTTACACCAATGTTCCAATAATGCGAGCTAAGGAACGTAAAAGTCAAAGAACGACTAATGAAAGTGAGAATACTTACCCGGAGTGACATTATCGTTGTCGGTCGCCGGCTTATGGGCACACTAGAGCTCGTGCTCGGCTGCTCGTAGGCGGTCGAGAGGAGGAGTAGAGGCCGCCGTGTCGACGATGCCGTCGCCAATGTAGAACCGTCCATGCTTCTTGCCTTGCCCAATCCTCATCACTAGCTCGGGATCAAGGTGTTACTCGGACCTCGGGTCGTAGTCTGGCCCGTGGACTAACCTTAATGCCTCCGTGTACGAACTAAGGCGGGTGTGGACGCTGGAGTTTGTGTACGCCTCTGGGCCCGCATCGGGGTTGTACTCGATGTTGGACTTTGCCGGGCCCATGTGGGCGAGAGCATACGCCTCGAGTTGGCTAATTGGCCGGCCACCGTGCGCCGCCTCCTACAAAAAAGCCAACATGTGGTTAGGAATCAATTAGAATTGAACGCGGCTATATTAGACAAGTGGTGGCGACTTACATATGTCTTTTTGTATTTGCTGAGGCTAGCGCTGCCCTGGTGGTGAGGTGCACCTGCATCAGCATACGGTGGTCTTTTTTCTCTTGGTGCATCTTCTGCCAGTCTGCGTCCAACCATTTCTCCACAATAGCAGCCCAGCAATCGCAAAAGGTTGCGCACCAGCTCGGAATCACCTACAAGCCATCGAAGGTCAAATTGGCACGGGTAATAATCGAAAAGAGATCAATAGGAGATGTTTTGTATTTACCGGAGGTACCGCTCCCTTGTCGAATCTCTCGTGTCACTTCTTGCCTCGCTTTCTCGTTGATTCTTCTATTACGGTAGGTGGCGTTGTAGTCAATGTGCGCTGCGCGTGTGGGCCTCATAATACAAGTCCGAGACACGTCTTTTACGGGAAGCGTAAGCCACCCGATACGCCCTTTCCTCCCCGTCTCGGGCCGGCATCCGAAAAAGTCCTACATAAAGACACGAGGTATCCATTATTTTATTTCAAGAATGTACAATGAAAGCAATGAAATGAGGGCCGTAGAGCGAGAAAGGTTTACCCATAACTCCAAAATCACCGATCCGCTAAGTTTCGTACGGTTCATGCGCGGGGAAGAGAGCGTACTCGGTCAAACGAGGGTAACTCTCCCTCCACATCCTCCTCTGACTTGTACACCAGGCCAGGGAAGTGTTCCCTACACAGAAGTCCCAAGATCCCATTGACATTGCGAGCCTCCACCCCCTCCTAAACAAGTATCCAGTTCATGCACAAGTGGTTAACAATAGTTGTTATTAGTTCTTATTCTGATTTTTCTATATATCAAATGAAGAACATATGAAGTTACTTAATTACCTATCCCCCTGGGGTGCAATCAGTGGGCGGCGGTCAACAGGAATCGGTCGCATCGGGAGCTGGCTGGGACCTCGCTTATATGGTGTCGAGACTGCAGAGGAAGTCGAACCCCCTGCCCCCTCCTCAGACGCGTGCGGATCCGCCTCCTTAGACGCGTGTGGGCCCCCTCGTCGTACATCTGCGGAGGGACGTCCTCGTCCCTAGAAGAGCGAGAGGAGCCAAGGTCGTCTTCGGCTGTGCCCCTAGCCCTCCTCTGCCTCTCTGAGGGCTCCGGCTCCCCGCTCGGCCGGCTCCGGCTTCGACTCCCGCCGTCTCGAGTAAGTCGAGCGACACCTCCTAGTGTGCCCCATCACCTGCAATTAAAACAAATAAACCAGTATTAGTCTAGGTAAACGAGAAGTAATTAGCAAGAAAGCAAAACAAAAAAAAATGTATTTACAAGTATTAAAACGAGAAGTATCACATGTTTTTCTAATATTTACAAGTATTAAAACGAGAAGTATCACATGTATTTCTAATATTCTTCATGATCGGGATTATATCGACGATAGATCTCGTCATCACTATCAAGAGCCTCCAAATCGTCAACAGCCTCATCCTCATCGCTGACATTGTCTAGTTGTAGTCCATCAAGCATTTTCAAGTCTCTCGGATCATGCACGTCATCTGCAGCTTCCTCGTCAACAATCCATTCCTCGTCTACTTCCATTTCAATATCTTCAGTTAAGTCTATCTCAAGCATCCCTGGTAGCCCCTCGTCTTGTTGATAAAACTCCTTGTTATCCATGGGTGGGTTCAAGTTGTAATCGTCATCGTTTGGGTGAGCACATTTACCATGTGGTGACACCTTGTGCACAATATACCAACCCCCGAAGACGTGGGTCGGTTTTGCAAGCATATGGACAATAATAAACTTGTCTGGCTTGTTGAGCCACAATATAGACATCCTCACCTAGATAGAAGGAATCTGTCTAATTTCGACTATCCCAAATTTAGGAGACCTTTTCGATACTCTGGGATCAAACCACTTGCATTTGAATATGACTGTCTTAGGTGCATTTTCACCATGGAATTCGAGCTCGTATATTTCTTCAACTATGCCATAATAGTCCTCAGGCTCCTCATGCTCCTCAACTACTCCAGGCGTAAATACTCCGGTATTGGTGGTCCTTGGATTGGGCCGATTCTTCTCGTAGCTTGTTGTGTGAAAGCGATATCCATTCACGTCATCGGCGTTAAATGACAAGACCTTGTAGTCAAAGCCTCTAGCCGCTTGTCGTAATTCGACATTTATAGACAAATCGCTTTTGCACCGCAAGCCCAAGGAGAGAAATGAAATTAGGCAACTATCAACACCAAACCCGGGAACAACCTAAGTTGGCCAGAAGGTACCTTTTTTGAAACCATGTAATGAAATCATGTTCATGAAGAAGGTTTTCTCGTTCATGTTCAGTAGGTGGCCTTGGATCATGCCAGTATTGATCAAAAAATTCCCTGCACGTACAAGCAACAAGGGTGTTGGATGCGGAAAATTTATGAAGTATGTAACAAGTTCGTTGAGAATTTACCTCTGATACTTGTCGACTTCGTCAAGGTTCGTCAACAAGTACGGCATGATCTTGCGCCACTCCGGATTGGTCAAGAACTTTGTGGCCGCTCCACTTGATCTCCCATGTTGCCCTTTGAATAGGCCGAGGGTCGATTGATTTTCTTCCTCGTTGTAACGAGTGGATGGATTATGCACACTTGGAAGGTTGTCACTATAGTATGTTGTTGTAAAGTTTGACACCTCCTCACGAAGGAATGCCTCTCGTTATGGAAGCCTCAATCCCGCATTTGTTTCCACATTTCGGCGAACACTCTTTAGCACTCTCTCGATTGGATAGCACCAACGGTTCGCACGCCCCCCCCAATCGTACCTCGGTCGGAAGGTGCAAAATCAAATGCTACATCGACAAGAAAAAGCCGGGGGGAACATCTTCTCCAACTTACGGACCAACTCGGGTGCCATTTTTTCCAACTCCTCAACCACTTTTAGAGATATCTCTTTGGCACAAAGCTGGCAAAAGAAAAAGCTCTACTCTGCCAAAGACATTCCGTATATGCTCGGGGACATAGCCTCTAACCATCGACGGAAGAAGCCGCTCAATCCATATGTGGAAGTCATGACTCTTCATCCCTAAGACTCGACCAGTACTTGGGTTCGCTCCCCTCCTCACATTCGGCCGCAAACCCATCGGGGAAACTTAATGTCCGCATCCATTCTATCACTTCCGTCCTCTCCGCTTCGCTTTTCCAAGACGTAATCGGCCTTAGGCCTTTTCCATGGTTTTCCATCTCTTGGAGGCATCATGTGTAGCTTTGGTCCGTCACATAGTGTTGCCGAGTCTACTCGGCCTTAGGGTTGTCCTTTGTCTTTTCAGGAATGTCCATGAGTGTTGCCCAAAGTGCTTCGGCGACATTCTTCTCAGTGTGCATTACATCTATGCTATGTGGAAGGAGAAGGTCATCAAAGTAGGGAAGCCTCTCTAATCCCGGCTTATGAGACCACATATGTTTCTCACCATAGCCCACAAAGTGATTTTTCTTTGGCTTATCTTTTTTTGGATTAAGTTTCCTTCTTTTACCCTTCTTTGGATTATCTTTCCGTGCCGTAGCACAAGAGCATCTATTTGAGCATGAACCCGAGCAATAGTCATCTTCTCGAGGTACAGGGGCCGGTCACCGTGACACCTTTTGTGAAGTTCTTGGTGTCTCGTCCGAATGCATGGTCAAGAGGGAGGAACTCGTAGATGCTTGTCGAACGACGAGAACTTGCCACCCTTCTTCAACCACATGAACTCTACACCCGCCTTGCATACGGGCATGGAAACTTCCCCGTGGACACACCAGTAGGCGAATATCCCATATGTCGGGAAGTCATGCATGGAGTACGGTACCAAACATTCATTCGAAGTTCTTCTCTGTAGCTCGGTCGTAAGTCAATACGCCTTCATTCCAAGCCTTGATCAATTCATCATAGACAAAGTTGCATGTACACACCCATTTTGTTTCCCGGGTGTCCGGGAATTATCAACGTCAAGAATATGTTTTGCCGTTGAAGTAGGACCCGGGAGGGAGATTTAGGGGGATAGCGAACACGGGCCAACAAGTGTATGGGGCCGACATCAGTCCATAAGGATTGAATCCATCCGTTGCCAGCGCAACACGTACATTACGAGCCTCTAAATGTTTTAGACGATGTTTGTCATTAAACGTTTTCCATGCTTGACCATCTGCTGGATGTACCATCTTGTCATGATTGTATCGAACCCCTTCCTTGTGCCATGTCATTTGTTTCGCAGACTCCTCGGACATGAATAGCCGTTGGAGCCTCGGTACGATCGGAAGATGTCTTAGGACTTTCATGGGGATGTTCTCATTCTGCTCCTTCGTTCCATCACCCTTGTCTACCTCCACATACCTAGAGGATTTACACTTGGGACAATACTTTGCATCCTTGTGTTCTTCCCTAAATAGGACGCACCCCTTCGGACAACAATGTATCTGATCATACGTCATCTTCAGTGCCCGAAGGAGTCTCGTTGACTCGTACAAGTTGCTCGAAAGATGATGACCCTTCGGAAGCAGTCCCCCAATAACTGCCATCATAGCATCGAAGCAGGCTCGAGTCATGTTGTACTGGGACTTCAACCCCAGTAGGCGTCTAATGGCATCAAGTTGAGAAACCGTTGTCTTCTCATGTAGGAGCTTCTGTGCCGACTCCATCATGGCCAAGAACGCCTTAGCACTCGGCTCTGGCTCCTCCTCCTTATCATCCTGCTCGTCCTCCATAGGCCTTTCAGCAAACGTCGCATCCTCATAGTCACCTAACCATCCTGCTACCCCACCATCACCATCAAATGCCTCCAAGCGTTGTCTCACGGCCTCCTCTCTCGGGACGATAGGCTTCACCATGGCACACCCACCGGGTATAGTTTGACATAAATCCATACTTGCAAAGATCCTTAAACATGACTTCCCTTTTTTCTTCTTGTTTTTACATTGGCTACATGGACAAAACGTGACTCTCACTCCCTTGGCTTCCTTAAACGCATGGTCCAAGAATTTCTCGGTCTTATCCATCCATTCACGAGTGACTTGAGCCTGACTTGGGCGTCCCGTGTACATCCACTCACGGTTATCCATTCTCTAGCATATACACATAATGTAGTAACATAACCATCAATCGCATCTGCATGGCGTGCCTATTGTGTAATAGGTAAGGATAGGTCCTAATCCCACCCGCGGATGCGTAGATGAGGTTAGTTTCCATGCTCTACTCTGATCCGAGACGAAATTTCGGCAGCACCTCCCCGCTCTCTCCCGATACACGTCCCGGAAGGGAGAGTGTTTATCCGGAGAATAACGGGGAGGTGGTGCCGAAACTCCATCTCGGATCCGAGCGAGCATGGAAACTAACACATCTACACATCCGTGGGCTGTCCAAAAAAGTGGACAATCCGAAACAGATACGATCATAAAGATATACAAAGATTCACATATCTCCAACCGTATCCGTTTCGGACGGGAGACGCCTAATCGGGCTACACCGATCGACGTACGACAACGGTAAGGAAAGAGCTCAATTATACCTAGGGTGGCGGTGGAGACAAGCCGAGGTGCTCCGGTTCCCTCCGACAGTCCCGCTCGCAAAACAAAAAAAAACAAAGACTATAAGTACAAAATTTCGGCAGAACCTCCCCCGCACGGGGAGGTTTCCAAAACCTGCAAGAAAGATGTTGGCTCAATGACCGACAACACATATAAGGCACAAAGGCCATGCATCCACAATTCGGCACGAAGGCCACGCATCCACAATTTCGGCACGAAGGCCACGCGTCCACAATTCCGGCACGAAGGCCACACATCCACAATGAACTTTGAAGACATCATATAGCAAATCGGCGGGGTATATCTTACTCAGCATTATAATTTCATCATTATTCCTAAAAAAAGTCCTCTTCTTTAAACTTTTAAAACATCCTATACTATTAGTACAAATTGTTGGGTACTCTACATTACTCTTCGGTCGGTCAATTGTGTGATGTCTAGTTTCTTGTTTACTCGCTCGTTTCTTCCTTTTTGTGGATGCACAAATGGATTTGAAATGTATAAACGAAAAAAAAACACACACACATACCCGTACAGGGGCGGGGCGAGGCGTGGAGGAGGGGCCGAGGCGGGGGCGGCCGGATCCGGCGGCCCGGCCCGCGCCGGAGTGGCCGGGACGGGGCGGGAGGGGGCGCGCCGGCGGCGGGGGGCGGTGGCCGGGAGGGGCCGGTGGCGGGGCGGGGCGGGGCCGGGGCGCGGGCGGGGAGGAGGGGGCGGCGGCGGTGCGGGAAGGCGCGCCGGCGGGCACGCGGGCGGGGCGGGTGGGCGGGGTCACGGGGAGGAGCGGGGGTCGCGGGGAGATGTGTGTGTTTTTTTCCTTTTGACCGCCGCGGGCCGGCTATAGGGAGGGAACCGGCGGGTTTTTTTTTCCAAAAACTCTTCCCCGAGAGCTCCCACGACCCACACTCGGGAAACTTCTCTTCCCCGAGTGCCATAAACATGGCACTCGGGGAACTTTTTTTTCGTTTTTTTCGCCCCAATTTTTTTGTGAGGCCTTCAAATATTATTTAAAACTCCTTGCCAAATTTGGCTTACTTTTGAATTGTTTTGTTATATTTCGTTAATTTTTTCTTTTTCATGAATTTTTAGGCACACTTCAAATCGAACTATAGGTACATCAAATCATATAATTTGGCGATTCAAAAAGCGATATTCATAATATTTGGTGTATATTGAGGCCTTATCAACCAACTCACATGAAATATCGAGCATCTTGTTGTCGTGACATGACTAACAACATACGGGAAAAGTGTTTACGAATTACGGATAATCCGGACGAAGTCCGAAAAACACGAAACTTGTCGGGACATCGTGTTATCACATGTAGAGGTTGTGTGCAACAGTTGACAATATTTCGAGCAAGTTGCGACGTTTGATGCCTACAACTCACACATCTCCCGGTGTGTTATCACATGGATCACATGTGGAGATGTCTGGGTTTCAGGCATCACACATCGCAACTTGCTCGAAATCTTCTTAACTGTTGCACACAACCTCTACATGTGATAACATGATGTCCCGACAAGTTTCGTGTTTTTCGGACTTCGTCCGGATTTTCTGTAATTCAGAAACACTTTTCCCGTATGTTGTTAGTCATGTCACGACAACAAGATGCTCGATATTTCATGTGATTTAGTGGATAAGGCCTCAATATACACCAAATATCATAAATATCGTTTTTTGAATCACCAAATTATAAGATTTCATGTACTTGTAGTTCAAATTTGAAGTGTGTCTAAAAATTCAAGAAAAAGGAAAAACTAACGAAATATAACAAAAATTCAAAAGTAAGCCAAATTTGGGCAAGGAGTTTTAAATAATGTTTGAAGACCTCAAAAAAATTTGGGGCAAAAAAAACAAAAAAACAAAAATATTTCCCCGAGTGCCGTGACTAGGCACTCGGGGAAGAAGCACTTCCCCGAGTGCTAGGGACAAGGCACTCGGGGAAATATTTAGTTTTTTTGTTTTTTTACACCAATTTTTTTGTGAGGCCTTCCCACATTATTTAAAACTCTTAGCCCAAATTTGGCTTACTTTTGAATTTGTTTGTTATATTTCGTTAGTTTTTTCTTTTTCTTGAATTTTTAGTAAACTACATGTACATGAAATCATATAATTTAGCGATTCAAAAATGATATTCATAATATTTGGTGTATATTGAGGCCTTATCCACCAACTCACATGAAATATCGAGCATCTTGTTGTCGTAACATGACTGACAACATACGGAAAAAGTGTTTCTAAATTACAAAAAATCCAGACGAAGTCCGAAAATCATGAAACTTGTCGGGGAGTTGTGTTATCACATGTATATGTTGTGTGCAAGACTACGAGAAGATTTTGAGCAAGTCCGCGACGTTTGATGCCTACAACTCACACATCTCCCGGTGTGTTATCACATGGATCACATGTGGAGATGTCCGGGTTTCGGGCATCACACATCGCAACTTGCTCGAAATCTTCTCAACCGTTGCACACAACCTCTACATGTGATAACACGATGTCCCGACAAGTTTCGTGTTTTTCGGACTTCGTTCGCATTTTCCGTAATTCGAAACACTTTTCTCGTATGTTGTTAGTCATGTCACGACAACAAGATGCTCGATATTTCATGTGAGTTGTTGGATAAGGCCTCAATATACACCAAATATCATGAATATAATTTTTTGAATCACCAAATTATATGATTTCATGTACCCGTAGTTCAAATTTGAAGTGTGCCTAAAAATTCAATAAAAAGGAAAAACTAACGAAATATAACAAAAAAAATCAAAAGTAAGCCAAATTTGGGCAAGGAGTTTTAAATAATGTTTGAAGGCCTCACAAAAAATTGGAGCAAAAAAACAAAAAAAACAAAAATATTTCCCCGAGTGCGAGTGACTAGGCACTCGCGGAAGAGCCCCTTCCCCGAGAGCCGTGGACAAGGCACTCGGGGAAGAGGTCACCTTCCCCGAGTGCTAGGACTAGGCACTCGGGGAAATATTTTTGTTTTTTTTTGTACCAATTTTTTTGTGAGGCCTTCCCACATTATTTAAAACTCTTAGCCCAAATTTGGCTTACTTTTGAATTTGTTTGTTATATTTCGTTAGTTTTTTTTTTTCTTGAATTTTTAGGAAAAGTTCAAATTTAAACTACATCCGCATGAAATCATATAATTTAGCGATTCAAAAAATGATATTCATAATATTTGGTGTATATTGAGGCCTTATCCACCAACTCACATGAAATATCGAGCATCTTGTTGTCGTAACATGACTAACAACATACGGAAAAAGTGTTTCTAAATTACAAAAAATCCGGACGAAGTCCGAAAATCACGAAACTTGTCGGGGAGTTGTGTTATCACATGTATAGGTTGTGTGCAAGACTAGAGAAGATTTTGAGCAAGTCTGCGACGTTTGATGCCTACAACTCACACATCTCCCGTGTGTTATCACATGGATCACATGTGGAGATGTCTGGGTTTCAGGCATCACACATCGCAACTTGCTCGAAATCTTCTCAACTCGTTGCACACAACCTCTACATGTGATAACACGATGTCCCGACAAGTTTCGTGTTTTTCGGACTTCGTCCGTATTTTCTCGTAATTCGAAACACTTTTCCCGTATGTTGTTAGTCATGTCACAAGCAACAAGATGCTCGATATTTCATGTGAGTTGTTGGATAAGGCCTCAATATACACCAAATATCATGAATATCATTTTTTGAATCACCAAATTATATGATTTCATGTACCTGTAGTTCAAATTTGAAGTGTGCCTAAAAATTCAAGAAAAAGGAAAAACTAACGAAATATAACAAAAAAATTCAAAAGTAAGCCAAATTTGGGCAAGGAGTTTTAAATAATATTTGAAGGCCTCACAAAAAAATTGGGGCAAAAAAACAAAAAAAAACAAAAATATTTCCCTGAGTGCCAGTGACAAGGCACTCGGGGAAGAGCCCCTTCCCCGAGAGGCGGGGACAAGGCACTCGGGGAAGAGGTCACCTTCCCCGAGTGCTAGGACTAGGCACTCGGGGAAATTTTTTGTTTTTTTGTTTTTTTGCACCAGTTTTTTGTGAGGCCTTCCCACATTATTTAAAACTTTTAGCCCAAATTTGGCTTACTTTTGAATTTGTTTGTTATATTTCGTTAGTTTTTTTCTTTTTCGTGAATTTTTAGCAAAAAGTTCAAATTTAAACTACATGTACATGAAATCATATAATTTAGCGATCCAAAAAAATGATATTCATAATATTTGGTGTATATTGAGGCTTTATCTACCAACTCACATGAAATATCAAGCATCTTGTTGTCGTAACATGACTAACAACATACGGAAAAAGTGTTTCTAAATTACAAAAAATCCGGACGAAGTCCGAAAATCACAAAACTTGTCGGGGAGTTGTGTTATCACATGTATAGGTTGTGTGCAAGACTAGAGAAGATTTTGAGCAAGTCCGCGACGTTTGATGCCTACAACTCGGACATCTCCCGGTGTGTTATCACATGGATTACATGTGGAGATGTCCGGGTTTCGGCATCACACATCGCAACTTGCTCGAAATCTTCTCAACTCGTTGCACACAACCTCTACATGTGATAACACGATGTCTCGACAAGTTTCGTGTTTTTCGGACTTCGTCCGATTTTCCGTAATTCGAAACACTTTTCCCGTATGTTGTTAGTCATGTCACGACAACAAGATGCTCGATATTTCATGTGATTTAGTGGATAAGGCCTCAATATACACCAAATATCATGAATATCATTTTTTGAATCACCAAATTATATGATTTCATGTACCCGTAGTTCAAATTTGAAGTGTGCCTAAAAATTCAACAAAAAGGAAAAACTAACGAAATATAACAAAAAAATTCAAAAGTCACCAAATTTGGGCAAGGAGTTTTAAATAATGTTTGAAGGCCTCACAACAAAATTGGGGCAAAAAAACAAAAAAAAAACAAAAAAATTTCCCCGAGTGTTAGTGACTAGGCACTCGGGGAAGAGGCCCTTCCCCGAGTGCTAGGGACAAGGCACTCGGGGAAGAGGTCACCTTCCCCGAGTGCTAGGACTAGGCACTCGGGGAAGAGTTTTTTCAATTTTTTTGTAAACGACTCCGTCTATTGTCGCCGTCAAATGCAACTTTTCTTTTTCGTGTGCCCGTCTTCCTCGAGTGTTGCGCTCGGGGAAGATGGCCTTCCCCGAGTGCCTGGTCTTCCCCGAGTGCCGTGCCATTTTAGGCACTCGGGGAAGGCCATCTTCCCCGAGTGCTTTTCTTCCCGAGTGCAACACTCGGGGAAGATTGTCTTCCCCGAGTGCCCGATTTTTGGCTCTCGGGGAAGTACGTGGCACTCGGCAAAGATTGCTTCTCCCGTAGGCACTCGGGGGAAGGCCATCTTCCCCGAGTGCTTTTCTTCCCGAGTGCAACACTCGGGGAAGATTGTCTTCCCCGAGTGCCCGATTTTTGGCACTCGGGGAAGTGCGTGGCACTCGGGAAAGATTGCTTCTCCCGTAGTGTGCACTGAGGATAAAACAATCAAGATGCTACACAATTGAAGACATGTATACCTCTCTTGTGTGCTAATGAATGTCATTTTCTTCGAATTGATAGGCATCCTATCCACCAATCGCTGACCAGTGTCCATCCTGACATAAAAATTAGTTAGAATGTAAACCAAGAAAATAAAAATAGACCAAGTAAGTAAGGGGAATACAAAAATAAGACAGCTAAATTAAAGAATTATTTCTTATATGGTGTTCGTACTAGCGCATTAAATCAAAAATGGGAATTGACAATAAAGAACATAATAAAGAGGGCAACAATGTTGCTGCACATGTGACTTGGGAGTCTGAGCACTCCGGTGGTGGAGATCAATGAACACCATCTCAATGGCGTTGGATCTACACGTACAATAAATGTAAGTTTTTGAAGGCCGAATATGGGATTTGACCCATATTCGTGACATGAAAATGATATTCCACTTATACTACATAAAAAAATATGGCACTAAATAAAAGGACTGATGCAAGTTCTTGCCAAGATGATTATGCAGCTATTTGAAATTGACAACATGAATTAACTACCACTAGGTCCTGTGGCACATGAATTTATCTACTTCTCAGCAACTAAACATAAGTTTCAATAAGGAAAAAACTATGTGTACACATGGACGCCATGCAAAATGCTACAGATATTTACACAGTAGAAAATGCACAGACAACTAAATGTGTGTCATCTTCTGATATGAACTCACTTAGCTGTAAATGGGTGTCATCTTCTGATATGAACTCACTTAGCTCTGGCTGAAGCATATAAGAAGGAATAGCGCAATCACATAAACTACATCAGGTGATATATTTGCAAAAAGCTTTCATGTTTTCTAATCTCCATTCATCTCTCAACACAAACATATTAAAAAACGGAGAACAACTTAAGATCCAATATGTTGCCCTTGGTCATATTAAGTAACCTCAACATTCGGCTCATCATTGTACACAGTAACAGCTTGTCGCACCTCAACAATTGAGTTTCTTAAGAGAACTTCAGAAGCTGGAATCACAAAATCTACCTTTTGACTTGCTGGTCGCAAACGCATCAGCCTAAGCACTGTTTTTACATGTCAGGTTTAGCACCAAACACTAACCATGCTATCCATAGTACGATTGTCTAATCATCTAAAAACACTAATTCCAAAAAGAATATCTGAAAGTACCCAAATCAGAAGGATGACATTCATCGGTTTTACATGAATCACCACATGTATAAATATAGGGTGTAAAAAGTGGGAAAATCTAATCCTTAGATATGTAGTCTCTGATGCTGACATATATCCCGCATACCTTATGGCTGGTCGTGTTGTTGCAAGATGGAGTGATTTCCGACAAAGAATCGTTGGCAAGTACACACTCATCAATCTCCAAAATGCCCGGTGTCCTACTTGATGCTACGGCTCCCGTGCCCGTGCACAAGGCACAACTCCCCGGACCAAGTTTAAGTCGACAACAGATTGTCGTAATTAACTAAAACCACCTTTAGCCAAAAGAAGATGAGAAAATTTACGCATAAACGAACTCCCTTGCATACCAATTTGTAGATTCGTATGTTGACCTAGGAGTAGAAAATAACCAAGCGGGGGAGCCGTAAATTCTTGACCCTAAATCCCCTCGCTTAACAAATCCGCGAGGTGTCGATGGAGTGGAGATGGAGGCCGATGCGAGGAGTTGCGGCCGCCGCCGATCCGAGCAAAGGGGAGACTGAGGGCGACGAACCGGTTGAGCAGGCAGGCGATGGGGTCGATCTGGAGGAGCCGGAGGACGACATCAACGAACGGGTTGAGCAGGGACAAATGGAGTCCAGCTGGAGGGGCCGGAGGTCAACGTCAAGCTGTAGGAGGCAGATGCCGGAGGAGGAAGCGGGCGTGTCGCCGGGGACGGCGACGACAGGACGACGGGGCGTGGGGAGCGGCGGCGGGGAAACGTACTGGGGGCGTGGGGAGCAGCGGGCGGCGGCGGGCGCGGAAACTTACCGCAACCACGCGTAGGTGGGGGCCCAGAAAAAAATGGGGGAGCCGAGGGAAAAAAGCAGGAGGGACTGCGGGAGACGAAACGGGGTGGTGCGAGAAAGGTGCGGTTGGATGTGCTCGGGTGCTAAATATTAGTGTACCCAGGGTACTACATAATATAGCTCAGCTCTCTCTCTCTCTATATATATAGAGCTACAACCGGTGGTAGCTAACCACCCGTGTGGGGTCGTTACCCAGCATCATGTAGCCGTCGGATCAACATGCGGGCACATCCGTGACATGACGCGAGGCGGACGGAGCTAAGCCGGGCGTTAGTAATAAAGGTCGCATGCAAGACCAGCGGCGGGTTTTTTCAATCCGCATGGCAAGCACTGCCATAATGCGGTACCGGGTTACTTTTTTAAGTTGAGGTGAGGCCGTGAGGGATGCTATAATGTTTGCACCTTGTGGTATATGTTATTTCCTATATAGAAACATATATAGAAACATGAGTATGTTCACAAGCCGTTTGTTTCCTCATATATAAAAAGAGCGTATGTCCACATACCACTTTTAAAAATCAAGTATGTGTACATCCTTGTTTTAGAAACCTCAAGTATGCAAAGATACCCTATAGTTTGTGAGATACAAATATGAGATGAATTATATATATAATATATATATATATTATACACCTGGGTACATTCACTGTACAGAATGCACTCAGGCCAACCGGCATGCCTAGTGCAACCAACCGACCCAACCAACCAGCAACCCACGTGTTGCCATCCACATGTACAGGCCCACCTTATCTCCCCCACCATCCCCCACCCCCGTTCGAATCACCCCCACCAGGCCACGGCGGCGCCCGTGGACCCCGCATCCCTAGAGCGCCGCCCCCCCGGTGAGCAGCGGCGTGAAGGCCACCACCTCCCCGTCTCTAGCCGCGGTGTGGAGGCCGCTTCTCCGACGAGCGGCAACACGCAGGTGGCGTCCAGCGTCCTCTCACCGGTGGACGCGGCGAGTGGTGTGGGGCGACCGGGATCGAGGCGATGCGCATCTCGGCCTGGCGCGACGTACTCCATGGCGCGAGGGAGCGAGGGATGACGTGAAAGTAGCCTTCCTCAGGGCGCCAGGAATCGCGATGACCGCGGCCTCTCCAAATCTGCTCGGTATGTGTTGGATCTCGTCACCCTAAGTGATGTCGTCGGCGTCCTCATGCGTCGCGTCGGCATGTCCAGCACCGTGGAGGACGCTATGCTGCAGGGCGTACGAAGACGCGTCGGTGGCCACAGCTTCCACGAAGACACGCCCGTGCTCACTGGCCAGGAGGATGAGTTCGAGGCGGTGCGGCACGCGGGACCGGCGAGCTCCACGCGGAGGTAGCTCGGCGACCTCCCGAAGCGGGAGCACGCGGTGGCGCGCCTGGCGAGCTCCTCGGCAAGCTGCTGCCTCTGCCCGCCTCGACCACGACGTGTTCGACGAAATGTTTTAACGTCTCCACTGCAGGTGTGTAGCGGCTGAGTAGCCGATTCGCATTCTCCAGTTTGGGCTTGTTTGATAATTGCTCATGTCTAGTGGTCGTGTGACCGCTTTTCATTATTGCAGCGCGATCGAAAGCTGGACATGGACGCCATGCCTCACTTCGCCTTCCTCACCACCGGATCAACCACATCCCCTATGTGTCCGGCCATCGATCCCTTATTTTCTGCAGGGATATACATCTTCTTTTTCTAACATCCATGATAGGACAAGTTGAGTTCGTCAAGTTTATGATTGAGGAAGAAACCTGGTCAGGAAAGTCGTTCATATACTGCTGAACATCACTCATTTCCTTTTGACGCTTCACCAATTTCCCCCAATACTGGAAGGGTATACTTATCCACATATCTGACGCCTGCTTTTGGTGGGCTAATGCACTTCTTCGTACTGAAGCCAAGGCTATTTTCTGAAACTTTGTGTATTTTTGTCTCTGCTGAATTTGTCTACTCTCCTACTAATAATCGTTGTCAGGGTGAAGCTGCCATTCGGCCATACATATCCTGGCTTTCCTCCCTCCTATATGATCTCAATCTATTGCTCCCTCATCTGGATCTTTAACTTTTGCATGACTACCCCCATCCTCCAACTCTAATTCATCTAGTTGTGTATACGTAATCATTTTTCCTGTGGATCAGGTCATGTTGTTGCTTCCGGTAGCACTAGGAGGGCAGCGGCAGATGTGACTCCCTCCCAGAAGTGCAGTCCCGACGGTGAGGGAACCTGATGTGTGGCGCCCACGACAGCTGCTCCTGGATGTGCAATGACGCCGCATGGTAGATCACGGGTGGTTAGTTATCTTTCCCTTATCTCTAATCTTCGTATACCATCTGTGTGCTTGCAATGGTTGACAGTTACAAGTTTTTTCTTCCCTTGATCAGATGGATTCACCCCCGATCTATGCACTTGGTATATCGGTTTGTTTCACTTAGTTTGTAGTTCCAATTGATCTGTAAATTGTGGGATATTTTTCCTGAAAAAGCATAGGCGTACAGTTGCACTCGGGATCAATCTACTGTTGTTACTGAGCACTCCTTGCTTTTTGTATGTTTTGCTTGATTCAAAAATGCTAAATTGTCCTAGATGTGAAATCTTCCTACAGTTAACTTGTGGAAACAAGGGGTGGATCTTCATCGGTGTGAGCAGGAACAACATGCTCTCTCGTCGTGGCCGCAGCTGGTGCTGCACAGTGACCTTGGCGCCGCTCGACATCACGATGTCCTTGAACTTGCAGCAGTAGCAAGGCCCTCTCAGAAACAACAAGCAATGGCATTGATTTAGAACATTAGCTAAAGATGAGCCAATTATACACTAGCATGCTCTATAGCTCACAAAAATCAGTGCCATTCATATTGACATAAAGTTACAAAACATGCTAGTTTTACTAGGCGATTAAAGTGCATCTCCGCCTCCATTATTGCAACCAGATAGTGGTTCTAGTTGCAATCGATGCACACTCCGAGTTGCAAATATTGAGTGCTTTCGCCTGATACTATACTGCTCCTTCAGTTGCAATCAGACAATGGTTCGAGTTGCAATTGATGTACACTCTGAGTTGCAAATACTAAGTTTTAGGATTTCACCTAGGGAGTGGTGACACAAGTTGCAACTGTTCTATGACACAAGTTTCAATTGAAGTGATTGTCGCGTTGCAACTGGAGTGCTTGTTGAGTTGCAATTGGAGTGCTTGCCATGTTGCAACTGGAGCGTTGTCGAGTTGCAATTCGTTTGATAAAAATATAAAAATTACATGTCCAGAGTTGCAAATGAAGTGCTCGATGAGTTGCAATTGAAGTGCTTGCCATGTTGCAACTGGAGTGCTTGTTGAGTTGCAATTGAAGTGCTCTGAAGAGTTTGCAATTGAAGTGCTTGTCGAGTTGCAACTGGAGAGTTGTTGAGTTGCAATTCATTTGATAAAAATTATAAAAAAAATTACATGTTTAGAGTTTGCAACTGAAGTGCTTGAGGAGTTGCAATTGAAGGCTTGCCATATTGCAACTGGAGCATTGTTTGAGTTGCAATTCGTCTAATAAAAATTACGTGTCCAGAGTTGCAACTAAAGTGCTCGAGGAGTTGCAATCGAACTGCCTGCCATGTTGCAATTAGAGTGCTTGTTGAGTTGCAAATGGGGAGCTTCTTGAGTTGCAATTCGTCTGATAAAAATTATAAAAATTACATGCCCAGAGTTGCAACTGAAGTGCTTTCAGGAATTGCAACTGAAGTGCTTGTCATGTTGCAACTGGGTGCTTGCTGAGTTGTAATTCGTCTGATAAAATTATAAAAATTACATGTTTAGAGTTGGAACTGAAGTGCTCGAGGAGTTGCAATGCGTATGCATTGTTTTCTACTAATATAGAACAAAATTAAACATCTGGTAGTTTTGCTTTAATTTGAGACTTACATAATTATTTTAAAAACTTAATTATGTATTTTCATGTCGTTTTTGCTAAGGGAAAATGATCATTCCACGGATCTAATAGTTACAAATTGAAATCCTGCTTTAGTTGTAACAAAATTAATTCCCTCGGTACTTGTGCAGTGATGGGGTACCAGTGTTTTCCAACCTTACTTGAGTATTATCCTTTGTGGTGTTGACGTGTTGTAAGCATGCCTTCCTAGCATAGTTGCAATTTGGTTATTATCCTAGTTGTAATTGGAGGATATGAGCAATTGCAATCGGTTCAAGTGTTACTAGATTAGCACCCTAGTTATACTTGTGGTGTTGTAGGCTTGCCTTTTTAGTATAGTTGCAATTTGGTTGTTATCCTAGGTGCAATTGAAGGATATGACCAGTTGCAATTGGTTCAAGTGTTATTAACACCCTAGTTATACTTGTCTTGTTAGCATGCCTAGTATAGTTGCAATTCAATTATTATTCTAGTTGCAATTGGAGGATATGAGCAATTGCAATCGGTTCAAAGCACCCTAGTTTTACTTGTGGTGTTGACGTGTTGTAAGCATGCCTTCCTAGTATAGTTGCAATTTGGTTATTATCCTAGATGCAATTGTTGGATATGAGAAGTTGCAATCGGTTCAAGTGTTACTAAATTAACACCCTAGTTATACTTGTGGTGTTGTAGGCATGCCTTCCTAGTATAGTTGCAGTTCAGTTATTATCCTTCTTGCAACTGAAGGATATGACCAGTTGCAATCGGTCATTTCCATAATTATTTTGGTACATTAAACTTGATTATTTATGTTTACTCTAGTGTATTTTGTAACTAGGCTATTGTCCGTGTTGCAATTGGAGCACCCGTCAATTGCAATTGCTCCTATTCTTTTCTTTCACACTTGTTTGTTTTCCAATTGAGTTATCGATATCGACCGATATCGATATGTTTTCGACCCAAAGGTTCCATTTTTCGAGTTGCAACCTAACGGTGTTTCGAGTTGCAATCAACACACATTCCAAGTTGCAAATATTGAGTGTTTTCGCCGATACTATACTACCCCTTCGATTGCAACCCGTAGTGATTCGAGTTGCAATTGATATACACTTCGAGTTGCAAATACTAAGTACTTCCACCCGATATTGTATCATCCATTTAGTTGCAACCGGACGGAGTTCGAGTTGCAATCGATGCACACTCCGAATTGCAAATAATAAGTGCTTCCACCCGATACTATACTACCCCTTCGTTTGCAACCCAACGGTGGCTCGAGTTGCAATTGATATACACTCCGAGTTGCCAATAATGAGTGCTTCCGCCTAATACTATACGCCCCTTCGGTGCAACCCAAACAATGGTTCGAGTACTCCGAGTTACAAATACTAAGTGCTTTCGGATAGTAAATGGTTGTAAATTGTTTTTCAATAATATAGTAATTAGTTTATTATTTTAGTTGTGATTGGGCTATTATTCTAACCGCAATCGGAAGACCTAACAAGTTGTAATTACTCTTGTTGTAAATAGATCAATGCTCATGTTTGCGGCTTTGTGATGGTGTGTTCATGTGTATGTCCTAAAATGCAAATCAAGTTTCCAACCAGGTTGCAACTTGAGAAAATTTAGCACGGTACCGTGAGCTTAGTCCGCCACGGGCTTCATTTGCGTTGCAATTGTGCCCATATACACGTAGTAATCGGTTTACATTTATTGTTGCAACAGGAATATGACATAAGTTGCAATTCGATCTTAATCATGTGTACTGTTAAAGGATTCACATAAAATACTTTTTGTTAACTTCAAGTGTAATAAGTTATGGAACATTGTTCATGCATGAACAGTTCAATAAATACTTTGTTAACCGATATGCTGCCAAATAAAAAAATCAGTGTTCTAGAAGCAAGTTGCAATCGTGTGCTTTTTGGATTTACTTAAATTGCAAAATAAAAATCTAGTAATTATTAGTGAGTGCAGGGCCAAAACCAATTAAGTGATGTGAATTACACATGGTGTGACAGTCCAAACAGCCCAAGCGGGCCCTTTTTCTTTCTTCCTTTTGTCTCTGCTGCTGAGCTCTCACGTGCACAGGCCACCTCCCTCTAAAAAAACGTGTGCAGGGCGGCTTTGACCGCACGTGGGGCCTGGGGGACGCGACAGGTCGTGTCGTGACGGACGGGGTGCCGGGGGAGGGGGTGCACACGCGCGGTCACCACGCGCCCTCCACGAGCACGTCGCGGCTCAGTCGCCCCCCCTCCGGCATGAAGAAAAGGGCACGCGGTTGGGGGGCGTGGGGGTCTGTGCACCTCGTGCATGCAATGCAACCAGGTGCATTTTAGCATCACCGTATTATATATATATATACACACACACAACCTGGGTCATGACTTCGAAAACCTAGCCAACAATCACTAATGGTCAACACTTTATCAAACCTTAGTCAAACCCTAGCCAAAACCCTAGTTAATCACTTGACCTTCCATGTCTTTCTACAACTTTTGTCGCGTTCTCCAAAATTCACCAAAACACTTCAATTTCTCCTAATATAAAACTTGTGCAGTTTGTCGAGGCACACAACTTTCATGTTGAGTGACATTTCAAATTTGAAGTGGAAATGGGTGAAAAAGCTTGGTCAATCCTATCAGTTACTATTCACCAGTGCCGAGAAAGATTCAAAGTTGGCAAGCAGTTTATGCAAAATCGGTTGAGAAAAACCCCTATGAGCCTTTGTAAAAGTTGTAGAGGGTAGCTTGATCTACAACTTTGCTATAAACACCAAGACATACTTTAGTTCAAAAATATCGAGTAAATCTTAGTCAAACAGGGCTAGTCCGAAATGTTTTTGCACTGGGAACGCGCCCACGTCCGCGACGTCGCCGGCACGCCACGACGGCCCGCCACTGTACCTCGCCGTACACGCACGCCGAGACAGGCTGGCGTCCCTTGGTCCTTGCGCTACACCATGGGTCTCCTGTGCATGACGTGAGTGGGTCCGTTGGTTGGCGCCACGCGCCGCGCTCGCACCCGCAAGCTGGCCGTACCGCCAAGCGCTATTGGCCGCCCGCCCGCGTGCACATCGCTGCTTCCTGGCGCCATACCTCGCCCATGTCGTGACCTACTGTAGTCGACGACGACCGTCGTGATCCCTTCCCCACGACGCGCTCACCTATTTAAACCCCCTCCTCCTCTATCGTGCACGAGCACACACATAACGCCCGTCGCTCCGCCATTGTAGTTCACCCAAGCTCCACGGCAAGCTCCCCCTCCCGAACCACCTCCTGGCCATCGAAGGAAACCTTAGACGCGCCAAGACTCCACCGCACCTTCCTGGCCCTTCAGCCTGTCTTTCACGACGTGCTGTTCGCCGGAGACGAAACTCCTGCGACCGCAGATACACGACGCCGCTATGGACCACCGCCAGCACTTCCTCCGGTCCCTCCAAAGCTTTGAATGGAACCCTAGGTGATCCTACATCACCCGTAGACTCTTTACGGGCCAATCCCGGGCTTCCCCTCGCTGGATTCCGGCCATCTCCGCCACTGCCCGCGTCTAGGGACCACATTGCAATCTAAGTTTTCGTCTTGAGGACCTATCTGTGAAATCTAAGGACCTTTTCGTAAACTGTTTCTTCTAGATTTAGGGTGAAAGGGCTGAATCTTGTAAAATTCATATAAAATCGTAGAAAAATTGTAAAAATGCAAAACTGGTTTTGTTGGCTTCCTTGTGAGCAGAAATACATCTTTTGCAAAGCATGCATATACTTTTGAGTTATAGTTTTTGCATGAAAAATTGAAATCAGTTTAAGCTACTTTTGTTGTAGTTCAAATTCTAGTTGTGATCTCAAGCTGAGCTTTGGATATGTTGTTGTAGACACCATGTGTGGGCTCTTCACAAAAAAATTGCACAAATATTTTGTTATGATTTATCTTGTATTTATGCTATTTCTGTCTTTAATGAATTTTGTAGCAATAATTAATATATTTTTGAGCTTAACTTCTGTGAATAGTCATGAAATGCCTAGATGAACCTTTCCTGAATTAATCATGATTTTTGGACTGTTACAAATATTTGATTTATGCTTGATTTTAATCATAAATGCCTAGTTCAAGATCTAAAGTAGCTCTTGATATGTTTGTTGGTTTCCTAGCTTTGTTTTAGTTCAGAGATGGTGTATGATAAAGTTTGGATCCAGAAGTGATGTATTTATTTTTGTGTGCATTTATCTCAGTTTTGGTAGCTAGAAATGGTATGTTGTGGTAATAATTATTTTCATAGCTCAAATATGTGTGCTTGCTGTTAAGTGGCTAGGAGTTGAATTAGTGAATTCAGTGAGCATCATCAATGGCTTTTTATAAAGTATTTTGATGAATAAAAATGGAGAAGACATTTTAAGCATAATAATAAGTTAAATTGGAAAACAATCCCTACTGTCTTTATGAACCCTATGGATGTGTTAGGGAAATGAGTTAGGAGTTTTTAATCACCCTTGTTGTTGGTGAAAATAAATAAATTTATTTATTCAAATATGTACACAATCATTATAAAGAGAAAAATAAATAATAAAGCACTTCATAATATTCTTTAAAAGGAAGAGTATGATGAATATATTTTGTCAAGGTGAATATGGTCAACCATGTGCTTCTTGTTGTCTTTTGTTGCTGTTTTAATTAAATTAAATTAAATTCACTGCTAATTATTGCATATGCATCCTCTGTGTAGAAGTTCCCGACGGTAGCTACACGCTCGTACCGGCTGACGAGGATGGGGGAGCAGGAGGAGACGTGCACTACGTGTTCGTAGATTAAGACACGGACCAAAGTCCGGAAGTTTGTTTGACTGCTTGTGCTGACGAAGGCAAGCCCCGATTTTAACATTAACCTATGTGTTTCTTTTAAAATTCTGAATTTATCCTTGCTTATCTATGTGCATTTATGTTCAGGAGTTGAATTGAAACCTTAGTTGCATGATCCTTAAGTACCTATTATCTTTTACTAGTACGCTAGGTCGCTAGTTTCTTTGCTCTAAGGATCCGGTACAAGTCGAGTGATGTTCGTCACTCGCGAGAATAAGATCTCCTTTACGGAATCACCATATCTATTAATGGATTGCTCATGTGGTAAGAGCATGGGATTGGGCTCCGGTCCAGTGGCTTCGTGGGTTAAGAGTTTTAATGTACTAAGCACTTGTCGGAAATTGGCACGGTAAGCCTAGTACCTAAATGAGGCGGTGCGGGAACTTTGCGCTACTAATCTTACGGTTGCGGCACCGGGCTCACCACCTGAGTGCATGAGCGAGGCTGGGTGACCTTGGTGGCGTAGCCCGGTAAACCTTGTACTTAATACTGTAATTCTAATCCCAATCTGAGGAATGACGGAAACCGCCTGGTTGGTGAACTCTTAGTGAGGGAACCTCCCGTGTGTTTAGCTCCACCTTGGAAGGTTAAATCAATCGGCCTCTCACCATTATCTGAGACTACTTAATATACTATCCATGATATCCCTTTACAATGGAACTTTGTGAATATTGTTATTTGATTAATTTTATTGTACAACTTATGATTGCAATAGTTGCTCATCTAGTAATGATTACTTCTACTAGAACTTGAGCTAAAATGTGAAAGTAAGGATTCACTACTTAGTAGCTCTTTGGCAAAACAACTACTAGCCAAAAGCCTTGCATGATTAGAGGTAAAGTCTTTTATTTTAGATGGGTAAGCCTTGCTGACTATTAGTATACACACCTTTCTCTTTAAATATTGTTTCCGGGTAATGGATGGCATGATGTGTGGCGTGGAGAGATTTCACCCGCTAGGAGCCGAAATGGGTGAATGATGACAAGTGATTGTATCATGGACGGCCTCCTATGATACTTGTCGTGTCGTTAGTTAATTTCCGTTGTTTTAATAAACTCTAAACCATTTACTTTCATGTCAAGAACCATGGTTCGTAATAATGGACCCTAAGGGGAAGAATTATTTTAATTTGTAAGGCACTCTAGACTCTCATTTGTGGGAGTTTTCATGTATACATTTCGATCCTCTGTGTGTTTCAAGTGATTTACCAGGCTTTGACCCGGCAACACTCAACGGGATGATTGTTTATTATTGCTTATTGACCAAATGGAGTGGTTTAGGCGATAGTACGAAATTATCTCGGATGGGGTTGTCGCAGTTGGCATCAGAGCATCCGTATGCACCAGTGTGGTTAGATTAATACTAATCACATGATTTACAATAAAACTTGCCAAGATTGATTGGATTTTTTTGAAAATCCGTTGGATCATTAAGGAATGATCTAGATCGAGAGGCCCTAGAGAAAATTTTTGGTTCTTTAAGGTGGCTTAAGAATATATGGTTTATTTTGCCAACTTCCAGCACTTTACTTTATGTCATACTTACTTTCTGGCACAACCAAGCTAGATGTAGCCACGTGTTTTATACGTGTGCTGTGCCGCATCACGGGAATACGAGGGTTGATGGAGTGATCTATTCCATAGATCTCATCTTCTCGTCTGGTTGCTCACATGTCTTATACGTGCGCTTTCCGTATGAGAGTCATATGAAAGATGACATGCTCTATTCAAGATGAACATTTCATGGGTTGTGATGTCACCACGTTTTGCCATAAGTGTGCATTCCGCATGACGAATATGCGAGGCAAAGATACACTCCATTCAAATAGAGGGTGTCCAAGGTTGGACGCTGTCCATGCAGCGGCTTGATGCATGGATACTGTTTCTATAGTGAACAGTAATGTATGTGGACGCTTCTGTGACATGTTGGCACGGAAGGTTCTTTTCTGTAGGTACACTCACCATGTTAGTGTTATCGCTAAACGACGAGTAACTCCGACTAGTTATTATAGGGAGAATTGTATATAAGTCTGGCCACCAGCACTAACTTCGAGTTTTGGCTTGATTGACTTGTGAGGACGCATAGGACGTCTTGCATCATAGTAAAAATCATGAAAACTTAAACCTGAACCCTACACATGTTCTGTGTGCTCTCTAGGTGAAATTTTGCTAGTGTGTGTTTTCTTATATAGCCTCTCATGTCTAGATGTGTTGCTGTCCAAAAATCTAATGCAGCTGTTTTCTTGATTTTTTATCCCCTGTTCTAAATATATTTGGACTAGATGATCTATACCAAAGTTGCTCCATATCAAATCTAGTTTTCGCTCGCAAAAAATCATGGTCATAGCTTCTATAGATATCAAGATATGCTCAAAATAGTGAACCCCAGTCATGCTGTTTTTCCTGAGGACCTACTCTGAACTTCCGTTTAAATTGAGCGTCTTCCTAACCTTCTTAGATCAATCTTTGAATACCAAAAAGGGGATTCATAATCTCATTGAGTTGCTGGTAAAAAATTGGGAATTTTTGGGGCCCTGGTTTTTGAGTTATGAATTTTTGTTCAAAACTGCTAGGACTTTACGTCATTTTGTATGTAGGCTCTTTTCGAGTTCTACCATACAATTGTACATTTGTACACATGACTACCCCAGCTTTTGCCCAACTTAAGGCAAGAACTTTTTCTGTTTTACCATATCATTTGGGGTAATGTTTTGATGTTAGAGTCCCATCTCAAGTGGCAATCTTCTTCCGCCAATGATATCTATCATTTCCACCTCCTCATGATTATGCCTCTTGATGCCCTAAGCTACCCTTGCTAGTGACATCTCAATCGTGTTTGACCTTGCAATCTTGAACGTCTTCATCTTGATCTTGCTCACAACGTTATGAACGCATAAAACATGAATAGAAGGAGTTAAATTCTGTTGGTATGCTTTGAGCATCATCAGGTCATGTAGGTTGCACCCTTAATTTAATAGTTCATGGGCATGGGGATGCATTGCATAGCATGTGCATTTGGGAACCATGGATGGACTAACATGCATACGCACTGAAGGTTTCAACCTTCCTCCTATATCCTCCTTATGGCTGGTAAGGCTGTTGTTCCATAACCAAAGGTGCCGCGACGGAACCTAATGCATCATGTTTGTTGCAGCCATGTGATTACCACTAGGGGCGTGCTAGGTATCTTGGTTGGGACTAGGAGCATGCGACTCAATTCAATTCCATTTTATCCACTCTATGTTGTCCCCTTTGTCACTAGCTAATTGCATGGGTAAACAAGTCATTCCAACAAGCATCACGAGCATCATATCCCATAAACATGTGCATTCCTCACTATGCAGCATGGCAAGTGCACCATATGTTCATATGCACAAGCATCATGTGCTCATCTGCATGTGCATCACAATCTATGCACCACAACATGAGAATTAACATGTGCACCACTCCATTGTTGCACAAAGTTTCCTCTCGGCACTGACACTCAATCATATGTCTCATTGGTGCATCAATCATCTAGTTTAAAATTGTTGCACCAGTAACATAAGGAATGTTGTCACCAAAACTCACCTTGAAGGACCGATACGGCGAACCGCAGAGGGGGGAGTGAATGGGAGCCGATAAAAATTCTTCTCGAAGGAGATGGAAACTTCAACAAGGTGAACACGGCTTCCAACACACGTCTCCGACTCACTACCCAAGTTGGCCAAGCCCACGTAGCCACTGGAGTGCCACTGGACCTAAGAACCAACACACAACCTTCCGACCCGAGAACGCAGCGGAACACCAAACCTCGAGTCCACTGACCAACACCCGCCGACCGGTGAGCACCACCGGCCGGGCCGGTCCCCGCCGGTGAAACTTGGCAACTTCCACGAAAGGCTCCACACCGCCGGACCGATGCAACACTCCGGTCAGACCGGTCTCAGCCAGAAAGCCCCAAAACACCAAACAAGCCAACCGAGCTCCAAACCAACCCAAACTCAAAACAGCCGCAACACATGACAACAAACAACACACCCGCACGTTCACCCGAGCAAAAACCCAACAGGGGTTGCACCGGTCAGACCGGTGTGACTCGGGCTTCTCGGTGATGAACAACACCCGCGGGTCAACACCTCCAAATCCAAGCCTTGATCTCCCAAATCGCTCCACAGGCTTGAACAAGACTTTGGGGACAATAGGAACACCTCATGAGGAGTCCATAGCCAAGTTTAATCCCACCAAAACTTGTCCAAACAAGAGGAATCGAAGAAATCCCGCCAAGAACTCCTCTAACCCTAGAACACCGAAAACCCCAAAATCGAGCCCCTTAACTCACAGATTTGGGAGGGGAATCACAGCCCAAAGAACCACGAAGGGTTCCCACAAATTTCCCCCATCAAATCCCCAAGAGCAAGGTCCCGAAAACACCCCAAGAAAACCACCAAGAGAGGGCTCCGAAAATCACCACCAAGAACAACCGGGAACAACACAACAAGGCCTTGAGGAACCACGCCGAATCATCTATACATGCCACAAAGGTTCATAAAAGGTCTAGCTTGCTGCCCGATCATCCAACCCTCTCACAAGATCTCACCATGAAGCTCTCAAGCTAGTCCTTGGAAATCCTAAGAAAATAGGAAGGGAAAATAGGAAAGCAAATGAACTAGGGTTCCAAAAGATTGGTTGCCATCCTCTCACCTCATGGGTTATATGGAGGCAACCGAAAGTCTAAAATACCCTTTCCTAATAACTAGGGATACAAGACCCTCGGGGGCGGTTTTGGAAGGCTTCAAGTTTTCTCCATCGGACGGACGCCCGCGACCGCAACCTCGCTTAGCCTCGACGCAAGCCATGCGATCCCGACGCGTGTCCTCCGCTTCGAAGATTCCGGACTACGTCGTCGCACATCGGTCGGACCGGTCCGCACCGCCGCAAAGACCATCTTCGGTTCTTCTCGTCTTGGCTTTGTAGATCAACCAAGGAACCCGGTGGTTTTCTCGGTGAACCACCGGAAACCCCGCGAACTTGGTGAAGCCTCCGCCAATCGCCACTCATGACTTGGCTCCCACGTAGTCCCGGCCGACCTTGGTTTTCGTGCTCAACCAAGAAACCGTCCATGACTTCATCTTGCTCGTTCATGCCACCATGCGGCTTGCACTTGACCCCGCTAGCCACCGGTCCCTCGAACGAAGCCTACTTGTCTTCTCCACACCCGGAGGCCTTACCGCCGACGACCTTTCGCGCTTGTTCTTCACCTTCACCAACACCAGTCAAGCCACAACCCGCAATACTTAGCCAAGAATTAGTCCACACAACGTTGTCAATCACTCATCACACAAGGAAGCGACCATCCACCGGTCCTCGAACCACACATGGGTTCTCCACCTCGTGATCAATACGAGTTTGGGATAGGTCGCAGTTTTGAGTCTCAGAGGGGTTACGGACCATGCTTTCCCTATTGTTGTATTCGTACTCCACCAATGAGACAGGAGTGGTTTTCCCATGGTGGTTCTAGGTTTGATAGGCACGATAGGATGAATGTTGCTAACCCTACTTTCGAGGAAATGGCCCGACACTGGTTTGCCACCTTTGGAACTAAGTCATTTTCTCGCTCTCACTCTTGGTTTTGAGTTGCAGGTAGGAGGCCCGGAGAACATTTGGTTGATATCGGGGTTGGTTCTCCAGCCTCATACCCCGGTGGTGACATGGAGGTACATCACTTTCAAGGATGGTGGACAAGGACGAGTGAACTGTGAAGAAATGATCAAGGTGAGTCAATTTGTGACCCAAGTGTGTGGCCTTGGTCAAGCCACTTGGTTTGTTTTGCTCCTTGCCCTATCTCATGTGTGTAGGGTGAGCTTTGTATGCTCTTTGGCCCTAGTGCATGTGTTTAAGGGGAGCTTGTGAGTTTTGTGCTCCTTCGCTCTTTTGCCGGTGGTGTCGAGCCCTTTTTGCCTCCCCTCGAGGAGGCGGTTGTTTGTGAGCTTTGTATGTGGGAGCTCCTTTGTAGCATATGTATAGCTTTCCTTTGTGCATTTCTTGCATTTGGCATGGCATATGTAACATGATGTATATGCATTCTTGTATCTTAGATTTCATGCATTTTGTATCATATGCATTGGTTAGAAAAAACTTCTCCTATATACATTGTTCACCATGGAATGATATTTATGTCTTTGTGAGCTTGTTTGGTATGCTATGGTTAGTTTGACTTAGCTCTTGATAATCTTGGTTTATATCCATGGTTGATGGCTATGTTTTTGAAAAATGTCATATGTATGCTCTCCTGTGAGTAAATACCTTTATATGATCTTGACATGTTTTAGTGGTTTGGCTATGCTTAATTTGTGGTTGGACAGCTTATTTTGATCATATGGGGCCAGAGGCTCATTTGCCATCATGAATGTTTTGCCCTCATGCTTTATCTTGTGGAGGGGCATAAGTTCCTTTTTGTCGCAAAGACATTTCATGTACCAAATATGAATCTGATAATGAAATGTAAATTGCTTGGAAAATGTGCTCCCATGTCATATGTGCTAAATCTAATTTGCTTTGGGTGCAAAACTGTTGCATGATGTCTACCAATGATAAAGTCTCGTCTATAGAAGTAGACACATGGCTCGGTGGCTTTGACATGACATGAGGTGCTTGTGGGTGTTTGTGATGGTCTTATGATTACAATGGTCGTCCTCGCATGAAGTTTTTGTGGCTTTGCCATTTTGAGATGTTTTGCTCATGTTTAGGACTTTACTCATGAGAGCGTAAATTTTCGCAAAATTGCTCAATTCCATCTTAGCTTCGTCCAATGGTTGTGAGACTTGGTGATCATGAAGTTGATGTCATCACGAAGCTATGTAGTATCTAACTTGCTCATTTGGACATGTGTAGCATCCTATGTTGAATTTTGTCTATTTGAGAAGCTCTTGGTTGAATATTTTGCATTTTTGGCTTGATTCATGCATTGCCAACAAGGGGGAGAAGTTTGAGCTTGTTTTGGGCTACTAGATACATTTAGAAGGTTTTCAGGTGGTTTTGAGCCATTTCTGGGCTCTGTTGCACACCGGTCTGACCGGTCGAGGTCACCGGTCGACCGGTCGAGTGCCGGTCCCGTTCACATGTTGCACACCGGTCCGACCGGCGGTGTCGACCGGCCGACCGGTCGTAGCTGAGCTGATGCAGCTGCTCTATTTTCTTCAAGTGGTTTGCATGCATTCGTCCAAGGGGAGTTGCATTTGTTTAGGGGAAGCTTGCATTTGTGCGGGGGGAGCTCTTTGTGGTTTTCGAGCTTTGGTTGGTGATTTGCGCTCTTTGCTTGAGCATAGTTTTGTCTCGGATGTGTCGAGCCGTTGCCCTTGCCTAAGGGGTCCGAGACTTGTCTTCTTCAGGTGATCTTTTTCTTTGCCTTTGTTTGGCTTTCGATCGCTTGTTGGAGTTTCTTTTTATTTGTTTCTTTTCTTTTTTCCCTCGGGTTACTATATGTGTGTGTTGTCAATGCACTCATCAAGGGGGGATTGAGGACCATGTGTGGTTCGAGGACCAGTGGATGGTCGCTTTCTAGTGTGATGAGTGATTGACAACGTTGTGTGGACTGATTCTTAGCTAAGTATTGCAGGTGCATGTTGCGACTTGACTGGTGTTGGTGCAGGTGAAGAACAAGTGCGAAAGGTCGTCGCCGTGGAGGCCTCCGGTTGCTTCGTTCGAGGGACCCGGTGGCCGGCGGGACCAAGTGCGGGCCGCATGGTGGCATGAACAAGCAAGATGAAGTCATGGACGGTTTCTTGGTTGAGCCTCAAAACCAAGGTCGAGCCGGGACTACGTGGGAGTCGAGTCATGAGTGGTGATTGGCGGAGGCTACACCGAGTTCGCGGGGTTTCCAGTGGTTCACTAGAAAACCACTGGGTTCCTTGGTTGATCCACAAAGCCAAGACCAAAGAACCGAAGACGGAGGTGCAGCAGCATCGGACCGGTCTGACCGGTGTGCGATGACACAGTCCGGAGACTTCGAAGCAGAGGACACACGTCGGGATCGCAAGGCTTGCATCGAGGCTAAGCAAGTTTGCGGTCGCTGGGCATCCATTCGATGGAGCGATGACAAAGACTTCCGAAACCGCCCTCGAGGGGCATGTATCCCTAATTAGCTAGTAAGGGTAGTTTAGACTTTTGGTTGCCTCCATATAACCCAAGAGGTGAGAGGATGGCAGCCATCTCTTCGAACCCTAGCTTATTTGGCTTTCTTATTTTCCCTTCCTATTTTCCCTTGGATTTCTATAGGACTAGCTTGAGAGCTTCATGGTGAGATCTTGTGAGAGGGTTGGATGATCGGGCGGCAAGCTAGACCTTGTATGAACCTCTTTGTGATGTATAGATGATTCGGCGTGGTTCCTCAAGGCTTGAATGTGTTGTTCCCGTTCGTTTTTTTGGTGATTTTCGAAACCCTTTCTTGGAGATTTTCTTGGAGAGATTTCGAGGCTGTTTTCTTGAGGATTTGTTGGGGGATGTATGCATGAACCCTTCATGGTTCTTTTCCCTTTGATTCTCCTCCCAAATCCGTGAGAAAAGGGCTCGATTTTGGGGTTTTCCGTTGGCTTAGGGCTTGTGGTGTTCTTAGCGAAAATCCTTTGATTCCTCTTGATTCAACGAGTTTTGGTGGACCATAACTTGGCTATGGAGTGCCCATGAGGTGTTCCTACTATCCCCAAAGTCTTGTTTGAAACCGTGAAGCGAATCGGGAGATCGAGAGTTGGATTTGGAGGAGTTGACCCGCGGGTGTTGTTCATCCCGAGATGCCCAGGCGTGACCGGTCTAACCGGCGTGTGCCTTCTGTGGGATTTTGCCTCGGGTGAGTTGCTTGTTCCGTGTGTTTTTGGGTCGTGTTGTTGCTGGTCAGTTCTTGGCTGTTTTGGCGGTGTTTTGCTTGGGTTTGTGAAGGGTTCTTCTTCTTTGTAGGTTGTGTTTTGAGGGTGTTTTTGTTCCAGGGCCCAGAGAAGTCACTGAGGCTCTCTGGAATATTTGTTGTGCGGCTACGCAGCCACCGCCCGACCGGCTCGCCCACCGGCTCGACCGGTGTCACCGGCCCGACCGGCCGCGAGCCATCGGTCCGACCGGTGTAGCACGAGCGGCAAGTCGTACAAGTTTCCACTGTGCGTGTTGGTGTGTTTTGGCTCGGAAGGTTGTTTGTTGGTTCCTAGGATCAGTAGCACTCCAGTGGCTACGTGATCTTGACCAACTTGGGTAGTTGAGTCGGAGACGTTTGTTGCAAGTCAAGTTCATCTTGTTGGAGTCTTTATCTCCTTCGAGAAGAATTTTTATCGGCTCCCGTTCACTCCGCTCCCCTCTCTCGGCTCGCCTTTTCGGTCCTTCAATCATGACCCCTCAAACTCCGAATTCGGCCTCCGATTGAAGAATTTCGGTTGGACCTTAGGTTTTTGGTTGATTTCGATTGCGATTCGATTCCCGGTGATTTAGTTTGATTGAGGGCTCAAGTGTTCGGGCATAGCATCCCCTAGGGACGCTTCACATCTCCCCCAAATCTTTCCTCAAGATCTCAAGCCGTTTGGGAGATCCATGGATGGATAGGTGAGCTCGTGCTTGCATTTTCAGGTTCGGGATGTTCTGTCCGCGCGTCGCGGACAGTCCGCCAAGAGGCCACAGACAGTCTACGTGGCGCCTTTCAGCTGGGTGTTCTTCGTGTTCGTTGTGTGTTCTTGAGCGCCTTCTTTTCAATCCGTTTCCTAGCTGTTTTGGGGTGGCCGAGTGTTTGGCGGACAGTCCGCCAGGGGTCGTGGACAATCCTCCTGGGGGTCACGGACAGTCCACGTGGTGTGCTATTCTCACGGACGGTCTGTGGTGCCTCCACGGACGGTCCGTTACTGAGGGTGCAGTACTGGTGGTTCGAGAGCTAATTTCGGACGATCCGCCGCAGCCCCGCGGACAATCCTCATAGGCCTCGCGGACGGTCCGCTAGGTGTTGCGCAGAGTTTTCAAGTCCTTTGCTCCTTTTGTTCCTAGGGTTGGTAGGTCCGTTGTGACTACGCGACCTTGGCAAACTCGTGTGGGAATCCTTGGTTGTAAACTTGGGACACAGACTGAGTTCGACCTTCGGGAAGAATTTTTATCGGCTCCCATTCACTCCCCCCCTCTCTGGTCGCCTAATCGGTCCTTCAATTGGTATCAGAGTCAGTTACGGATCTTCATGATTCTAACCAGTCTAAGATCCATAGATAGCGTACCAGGAACGAGATTAGGGTCCTCCACACTTTGATGGTACTAACTACCATATGTGGCAAAGGCGGATGGCTGCTTTCCTCCGTAGCAAGAGTTAGATCCTGTGGGATGTCACGGTGAACACAGCTTATGTTCATCCTGTGAACTTCCTTTCTCCAGGTTTGAGGGACATGTTCGACGCCAACAACAAGGTGGTCGACTACCTGTATCGTGCTCTGTGTTAATCCGAATTCAATCGGGTTCAGACATAGGACTTGGCGTGCAGGATTTGGGAGCCGCTGAAGAATACTCATGCCGGGAACGCTTAGGTTTAGGCTCGGCTCTTTGCGACCTATCGGAGAGAGTACGAGAACTTCACTCATCTTCCCAGTGAGTCCATAGATGCTATGTTCTAGCGGTTCACGGTGATTGTGAACAACATGAGGGCTAAGGTGGTCGTGCTCCCGTACGATGATCATGATAGGGCTATCAATCTCTTGCACTCTCTGGATCGTACCATGTGGAGTGAGAAGGTTGAGGCCATTCTTGAGTCGGAGAAGTATGAGACCCTCACGGTGGACGAGCTATTTTCCAAGCTCAAGTCGTCTGAGGTGAACCGCGGGGTGCGAGCAAGGATCGAGAACCCAACTGACCCCCATAGTCTGGCTCTCATTTCCGGTTCAAGGACTAATGCTAACCCATCCTCCAGATGTACTCCTTGTCTTCTCTTGTGTCCTTGCCAGATGAGGATTTTGATGTTTTGTGCGAGGATGACCTAGCATTGTTGTCGAGAAGATTCGAGAGGATGTACGAGAACAGGATGAGCTCAAGGAGGAACTCAGGGACGTGCTTCAAGTGCGGCAAGACCAGACAGTTTTTCGCCGAGTGTCCGAAGTTGAACGACAACTACAAGCACAAGTCCAATGACAAGAGGAGGAAGTCCAAGAAGAAGGGTCATGGACATGGGAGGAAGACACGGTCTCGAGAGAAGATGAAGAAGTCGAGCGACGTCAAATCCGACTCCGAGGACACGTCATCAAGCTCGAGTGATGAAGAAGAAGAGGGCGACAAGAATAAGAAGAAGAAGAACCTCGACAAGTACCTCAAATGGATTTTGTGTGATGGGCCTAGGCTCCAAGGACGATTTCTGCGGCATGGCTCGCAGCTCCAGCAGGACGAAAAGTCAGAAGGACGCCTCGAACTCAGATTCCGAGGATGAGGTATGTGATGAAATCTCTTCCTTGCGCAAGGAGAATGAGGAGTTGGTTGACTTTCTTTATAATCGTGATCACATGCTTAGAGAGGCCAAGAAGCTTAGGAAAGAGCTTAGGGCTTCGCTTGAAGATGCTAGGAATCGAGTAGCTGAGCTTGAATCCCAAAACCTTGAGGCCAAGCTTGAGATAGATTCGCTTAAGGCCAATCTTGTTGTTTTTGATGAGGTTGATTGTGATTATTGCTCTATCTTCGTAGCTGAGTTGACTGCTCTTAAGGAAAAGCATGCCTCTAAGTGTGAGTAACTAGATGTGCTTAGGGTTGAATTGGCTGAGCTGCAATCTAGACCCACTTTGCTTGGTGCATGCACTTCTTGCCCTGCTTTGCATGAAAAGATTGTTGAGTTTTGCTGTCGCATTGTTTCGTTTGAGGATGATTTGAAAGTTCAGGTTCCTACTTCCTACTCTACTTGTGAATTGCATGCTGTGAAGAATTTGGAACTTGGACAATGTGTTGATCTCTTGCAAACAGAGAATGATGATTTGCAAAACTTGTTGAGTTGGTTGTCTAGTCAAGAACCTCAACTTGGTATGATGATTACAACATTTGAGCGCTTTGATGGTCAGGCACTTGGGTCAGATAAGGTAGGGGAGTGCAGTGGTGAGAGAAAAGTGAATTTTGGGAAAACTCCAGTTCCACCAGACACTACACCCAAGAACTAGTTTGCCCCCAAGCCAAACCAGACGCATAAGCCGAGAGAAAAACCAAGTGAGAAGCCGGGTGTGCAAGGCAACAAGCATGAGAAGAAATCACAACCAACACCTAAAGCAAAACCAATCCACTTCCATTATGAGCATTGTGGGAGGGATGGTCATAAGAGAGAGTTTTGCTTCAGGAGGAGAAGGGAGGAGAGGCTTCCTAGGGAGATGGCAAACAAGGACGGTGTCGGTGTTTAAACCACTCGACCTCCATGGGAGGTACCCGCGGCAAGGTAGAAGGTGGGGATCGCCATGATCCGGAACCCGAAGGTATGCGCGAGGACACAAGACACAAGATTTATACGGGTTCGGGTAGCGGAGTAGCTACCCTACGTCCCGTTTGGGGTAGTATTGCGCCCGCGCTTGGTGTTGTTCCCCGCAGGGATTGTGGATGTTTGGCTAGGTACCCGCCCCTCCTTTATATAGTCCGGGGGGCGGGTTCCTAGTCGGTTACAAGGCAGGAGTCCAAGTAGGATTACACGAGAGCGAGTCCTAGTAGGAGTACAGGGGAATTCTAGTAGGAGTCCGTCTTCTACTCTTCCTCCTTCCTTGCATGAGTACCCGGGGAGTATGCCCGACAAGCCCCCGAGCACATTGTAGTCGAGAGTAGTAGTTCGAGTAATCTTGAAGCCTTTGCGAGTAGTTCTTGAGCGTCCTCGAGTACTGCTTGGAGAAGTCTTCAATAGTACTTGAACTGCCGCGAGGCTGGAAGGTGGTCCAGCTCATCAGTCTTGAAGTCGAGATTATATGGAAGTGCGATTGCAAAATCGCACTCCATATGGAGTAGCCCCCCGAGCCTTAGGTTGAGTTGTAGACTCTGGCTGAGGGTCAATCTTGATTCTGCTTCCGTCTTGAAAAAATCAACTGATGAGTGTAGCCTAGTAGCCCCCGAGCCTTGGAACGATTGAAGAATCAATCCAAGGGTCTTCAGTGTTTGCGGAAGTCATCATCTGAGTACACTTGTAGCGTTCAGCCCCCGAGCTCGTCGCCAGGTGAGCCATAGGAGCCACGTCGAGTAGTTGTTGGTGCCGAGCCCCTGAGCCAGAGAGCTAGCGGAGACTACTCGAGTTGTCATCGAGTAGTAATTTGGTGCGTAGCCCCCGAGTTTGGGAACTAGCCGCGCCGGTGGAGGTACGCGGAGCGTGCGGAAGTCGTCGCCGAAGCTTGACACGAAAGTAGAGATGCGTACATTATGTAGCATTTTTGTAGAAATTGAATCTACAAATGACAAATACAAATATGAATATAGATGTAAATGTCATGTGTCATGCTCCCGTTGTGGTAGTTAGGCGT
Source organism: Cenchrus americanus (assembly GCA_947561735.1). NCBI lineage: Eukaryota > Viridiplantae > Streptophyta > Magnoliopsida > Poales > Poaceae > Cenchrus > Cenchrus americanus. The sequence goes on from OX387241.1 coordinate 194,300,082, forward strand.
CGAGTAGTTAGCTCGATGCGGTTTAGTGCCCGGGCTCTCGTGATCGCCGTTTAGCCATAGCCGCCGGGGGGCGTGAAGGCATGACATGAGAGCCGGTTTAAGCGCCCGGTCTTTGAGGAGCTCGTTTAGCCATAGTCGGCCGGGGACGTGAAGGCATGACAGAGAGCCGAGGCTTTGCGCGGATCAAGGCGTGTGCTACCGGAGCAAGACCATTAAGAGGTAGATGAAGGTAGTCGACATGGCGATAAGAGAGAGCGCGATAGCTCGTTGTTCCACATGGCGGAGAGCGAGATTGCGCGAGTGCCTCCTCGGGGTGTAGCCATTGTGCACCTCCGGCACTCGGTACACGAAACGTCGTGGCAAGAGCCTCCTAATTTGGTGTACCAAGCTCCGTGACGACCGGTCAACGGTCCCCAAGGAATAGGCGGCACGGTGTAGCTCGCCGGCGGTAGCCGTTGAGAGGCGTACACGAAGTAGTCTTCGGCGTTGCTTCTCGTATGTGGAAAACAAGCCGAAGAAGAAATAATTATTGAAATAAGTGACTTAGCTTGATTCGCGGACGAGAGTCGACGAAGCCGTGGCGGTCGGTGATGGAGCCGCGACGGTTGTTGCTGAAGTCGACTAGTCGGAGGTGGATCCGACTAGTTGTTGATGTCGCGAAAGCCGTTCTCGACTAGTTTACTAGTCGAGATAGTAGTCGAAGTAGTCGTACGCCCAGAAAACGACGTCGTGGCGGCGTACGGCGTAGTCGATGTAGAGCCGCTGTGGCCGAGAGACGAGTACTCGCGGCGCACGGCCAGGTTGACGTAGAGCCCGTGCGGCCGGGTGATGAGTAGTCGGCGAGTTGATGCGTCTGGACGGCGATGTAGTAGTCGTACTCGAGTAGTTGAAGTAGGTGTGCCCACGTACGTCTTCTTTGTGTGCACCAAGCAAAAAATCTTGCATGTTCCTGGTATAGCTTTGGTGTGGCTGTTGTCAAGAGCCAATATTCTCCATGATCTTCACGTGCAGCGTAATCTTCATGGTCGCCTTCGGACTCGATGCCGCCAGGGCACGGGGTTAACTTCTCGCGAGCAATAATTGGAGCTTGATTCCAAACTTGATTCCGTCTCGGCGGACAGGTGACACGAAGTTGATTCCGTGTCATTCTTGAACTCGAGCGAAACTCCACCAAGTCAACGAGTTGCCGACCCGTCGAGCGATTGATGCGGCAAGTTGATCGTATCGCCCAATAACCGTTGCGGTAGAATGATTTTGCGGATGAGGTCCTTCGAATTCGCCAATGATCGTGACGATGGTCCCACGGTGGGCGCCAGCTGTCGGTGTTTAAACCACTCGACCTCCATGGGAGGTACCCGCAGCAAGGTAGAAGGTGGGGATCGCCATGATCTGGAACCCGAAGGTATGCGCGAGGACACAAGACACAAGATTTATACAGGTTCGGGTAGCGGAGTAGCTACCCTACGTCCTGTTTGGGGTAGTATTGCACCCTGCGCTTGGTGTTGTTCCCCGCAGGGATTGTGGATGTTTGGCTAGGTACCCGCCCTCCTTTATATAGTCCGGGGGGCGGGTTCCTAGTCGGTTACAAGGCGAGTCCTAGTAGGATTACACGGAGCGAGTCCTAGTAGGAGTACGGGGGGAATTCTAGTAGGAGTCCGTCTTCTACTCTTCCTCCTTCCTTGCATGAGTACCGGGGGAGTATGCCCGACGGACGGTATCATCCTTCTCATGGTGTGCCTGAGCATTGTGTTGTGCCTCGGAGTGACGATGTTGTGCATACGGTCCCATCTTGGAGGGATCGGGGCTTTCCTACCTGAGGTGCTCAGAGTTTCCGCTTTCGGGGTCGTGGTGTTGATCGGTTTGGTTCCTTTGGTCGTTGTGCAGGTGATTGGTGTGTTGAGTCTGGTGGTGGTATGTTTACTAGATGTTCTCCACCTCGTGATCAATACGAGTTTGGGAGAGGTCGCTGCTTTGAGTCCCAGAGGGGCTACGGACCACGTTTTCCTCTTCGTGGTGCTCGTGCTTCTCCAGCGAGACGTGAGGTGATTTCTCGTGGTGGTCATAGCTCTGATAGGATGGATTTTGCTAACCCCACTTTTGAGCAAATCGCTCGGCACTGGTTTTACTCTTTTTGTGCTAACCCCAGTGTTGAGTCGGTTGCTCTCTCTCGCTCTTGGTTTTGATTTCGCAAGCGGGAGGCTTGAAGGACTTTTGGCGGATCGACTCCAAAGGATGGAGACCGAAGATCGAAGGTGGTCCTCAAGCCTCATCCCGGTGGTGTCAAAGGAGAACATCATTTTCGGGGATGATGGACGAGAGTGAATGATCAAGGTAAGTAGTTTGGAGACTTTGAGATGTGTGGCTTTTGTTAAGCCACTTGGTCTCTTTTGCTCTTTTCCCTATCACGTGTACTTAGGATGAGCTTTCTATGCTCTTTGGCCCTAGTGCATGTGTTTAGGGGGAGCTTTTGAGTTTTGTGCTCTTTTGCTCTTTTGTCGGTGGTGTCGACCCCTTTTGCCTCCCCTCGAGGAGCCGGTCGTTTGTGAGCTTTGTGTGTGTGATTGGTTTTCTTGAGTTGGTGTGTGGGAGCTCCTTTGTAGCATATGTATAACTTTCCTTTGTGCATTTTTTGCATTTTGCATGGCATATGTAACATGATGTATAAGCATCTTTGTATCTTAGGTTGCATGCATTTTGTATCATATGCATTGTGTGGGAAAAAGCTTCTCTCATATACATTGTTCACCATGATGTGCTATATATGATCTTATGAGCTAGTTTGGTATGCTATGGTTAGTTTGGCTTAGCTCTTGATGATCTTGTTTTATGCCCATGGTAGATAGCTATGTTTTTGAAAAATGGCATACATTGTTCACCATGAGTTGCTTGTTCTCGCTGCATTCTCGAGTTCATGTAGGTGGTTGTTGGTTCCCGGGGCTAGTAGCACTCCGGTGGCTACGTAGTATTGGCCAACTTGGGTAGTTGAGTCGGAGATGTGTTTTGGAAGTCTTGTTCATCTTGTTGGAGCTTCCATCTCCTTCGAGAAGAATTTTTATTGGCTCCCATTCACTCCCCCCCTCTCTAGCCGCCGGATCGGTCCTTCAATTGATAATCTTGATTGTTGTACCCTTTCTCATAATAGGATTGCACCACTCCTCCTATGAAAGTCTTCGGCGGTGCTAGGTGAAGACGTCCAAGCTAAAAGGCGATGTTTGCATTGCCTTCACATGGTTTGGATGGCTGCAATATTTTTGCATGTTTCTTGCAGCGTATCCTCCAATGATGGCCACACTTTGTTGTGGATGAGGAAGGTGTGCATATTGATCTACAAAGGCTACATTGGGTACCGCAAAATTTGGTGGGGCATGGTGAAAGGACCTTGTGATGCCTAGAGGGGGGGTGAATAGGATCACTTCAAATTTACGAAACAAAAGCGGCGGATTAAATATCTTTGTCGGTACTACGCGACGTGGTGCCGGTTCTACCGACGGCGTCGGTACTACCGGTGCAGGTCGGTACTACCGACAGCGAAGATACTTAAAACGAAATTTGAAATCAGGCGGTTTCTAGCAATTCTACTTGAATCAAAGTTTAAGTTTAGATGCTAAGAACCACCCGCAACCACGAAACCGAGTTGGATAGCAACCAAAAGATAGATCGGGCTAAAAACAAGTTCTAGGGTTAGTTAGAAATGAAGAAACGCAAGCAAGCAAAGGAGACACGAAATTTAATCCGAAGTTCACACCCACAAAGGATGCTACGTCTCCGTTGAGGATCCCACAAAGGGAGGGCTATCACCAAGAGCCTCTTTTCCTCTTCCAACCCCCACAAAGGAAGATTGGTGCTCACTAAGATTTCTCCACGAAGGAGAGGGCAATACAAACGATCCCGGGTGCACCACACCAAGAGGGCACTCGCGGGCGACGCCTAACCGTCTAGAAGCAAGCTTCAAGAGTAACAAATGCAACAAAACAACCCGGAGATGCTTCAAGTGCTCTTGAGAAGGGGAAGAACGATGGGGCTCTCAAAGCTTGTCACACTTCACTAGAAATCACCTCACTTCTCAAGTCTTAGCTCAAGGGAACCAAGGATTAGCTCTAGAGGAGGTGAGGGAGGTGGAGTGAATGCTCAAGGAAGTGTTTGTCCCGTGGTTGGTCTGCAATGAGTGAGGAGGGAGAAGAGGGGTTAAATACTAGGGGCTGAAAACTAGCCGTTACTGTGCAAACTCGTATAACCTCGGTACTACCGACACGGTGTCGGTACTACCGAGGGGGTGATTTTTCTGAAGAAAAACGAGACGGCACCGGTAGTACCGACACGGGGTCGGTAGTACCGCCCCCCCGGCAACCGAGCCGGAGAACGCATATCGGTATACCGGCCCTGCGCCGGTACTACCGATGAGCTCTGGTCGGTAGAACCGACATGGGGTCGGTAGAACCGGCCAGGGCACTGATTTTTAGAAAAGTTAAGCATAAGTGCACGTGACGACTCTCAACTCTTCTCACTCACTTAGAATCCCTTCTAGAGCACTTTTAGCATCTCTTGGTTATTGAATTGCATCCCCCTTTATAGTACGGTGTTTCCTATACTCAAATTCAAAAGTAAAAGTGAATTAAGCCTTGACTTGAATTAGAAAACATCATCTTGAAATTGGGGGGACTTCCTTTGATCATCCAAAAGGATTTCATTCGTTTAAGCCCTGCACACATCTTGTCGAAGCATTAAATACCTCAAATCGTGCTTCTCATTATCACCAAAATAATTAGGGGCCAAGATGCACTTTCACATGGCCGCACCACTCTCCCATGCTTGCATTGGTACACCATCGTAGTATCTTGGCGCGGCACGGAGTTCCTCCAAATGGTGGCACATAATTTTGTGGCTTCATGGGCAACGGAAGAACCTTCTTCTATAATCCTTCCTCTCTTGTTCTTCTTCGCCAGCACAAGAAGTCCTTCCTCTAACCAATCTTCTTTCCCCTAAAAAAAGTCTTAATCTTGCATCTGGTAGGGGTAAATTCACCTTGACCAATTTGAAGTCTCCTCTCTCATCTCCACTTATATATTTCCCTTGCTTCAAATAATCAAATACTAGAGAAGTCCCAACTAGGAGGTGCTCCGAGTTTCTTGGAATTCCCGGTCTCAAAACATAGAGAGGTAGCACCCCGAACCAATATCTCTCGATCCCGATGTTTCTTCACAACACCACCGGTTGATCATAAGGTGAGCGGGGTCTATTGGCTGCCCGGCAATCAAAGTCAAGTAAAGCCAATTCACCTCCATGTCGGTTATCTTGGTCTCTTTCATTCTCCACAAAATCCACTTGCTCATCCATGAGTGAAACACTCGGGTGATGGGGTTCCGGATACTATTTCTTTGCTAGTTAGCTTCTCCCGCGATCATTCTCCAAAAACTTTCCAATGTGCCTCCATGCACATCCACTTGTTTCGGGGCTCCTTTTTAAAAACCAAGTAATTCCCTAATGTACTCATAGAGAACCACTTGTTCATCTCCCTCCAAACGAAATGAGAGACTCGACACTCCATCAAGAATAGGCGCCATGGTCTTGAGAATTTCCAAAGCGAATTCCTTGTGGGTGTTTTCCGACATTCCGTTGGAGAATTGCACCCATTTTAGGTGTCCCAACATGTAGTAAATATCCATATGAAAACCCAACACTTGGAGAGATTGGTCGTCGAGGTCGACGTTTGCCACAAGACTCTTCTCAAGGCGAGTGAGCTTCTCCTCCTCCTCCTCCATCTTGATAATAAACCCATACTTGGAATACCACGAGTGTAGGGAGGTGGAGTGGATGATCATGTCAAGCGATGAGGTCGGACATGAAACGACCGGATTTCCGCGAACGGAACCCCCGAATCTTAGCACCTCGGTGGTAGTCCCCGGGAGGGCTACCACGTGCAATCTCTGTCTCGGCGATTCCATGAATCCATACGAGAGAGATGAAAACGATAAAGTAGAGTACAACATTTATTTTATTACATTAATCGTAGTACATCTCTTCGGCACATGCCGGTACAAGTCCATCGGGACCGAATCAAACATAAATAAAACGTCTAGCGGCGGCTCCATGAAAGCGCGGGAAACTCCATATCCGTAGGCGGCTCAAGTGTAGGAAGAGCTCTAGTCCACCCAACCGTCGTTGTCGAAGTCGTAGTCCGGCTCGCGTCGCAGTCACCGGGGTCTACTCGATAAGCGGGTAGGTCATGTCGACTTCCCAACAAAGAGGCAAAAGCGGTGTATATTCTACTATGCATGAAATATCCCTAATGCGGCCGTAGAAAGCTTAAGCAAAGCGAGCGGTGCAACGTACAAAGTAAGCGAGAATACGGCTATGAGGTCCACACCTCGGGGAAGCTTCCGAATCCGAGGTCCACACCTCGTGGGTCCACACCTGCTCAAGGAACACCACACCAAAGCACCGGATCTCAACCACGATCCGAACCCGGCCTCTCATCGCGATGTGGGGCCCACCGGCTCCTATCCCCACATCTCAACGGCCGTGGCCGGCTCACACACTCGGGGGGAGAGATGAAGCACAAGAGAAGTGTAACTAGTCGGGTGAGAGATCGAAAGACTGTCCATAACCGGTGGACACGGACTATAGCTATAGGTTTAACACTCGCGAGTTTGTACAACCGTACCGCCCGAATAGGTCGAACCGGCCGTCACCGGTGTCCGACCCTACCATACGGGCGAAGCCCAAGTAAGTGGATAGTACCCTTCGCATCTCCGAGCCCGGCCCGGCCTCCGCGGCGAGCTCATACTACCCGCGAGATGTCCCTCGAAGCCGTGGAACCCTTCCCCGGCCTCGCCGGGGCAAAGTCTACTAAGGAGGGAAAGACCACTCCCGACACGATCACACCGATCCTCTGCGGGAGGGGTGCTATCCACTACAAGTCTCACCCCCGCACCCCCGCCCAATACAAGGCGGGCGGTCCGTACGAAAATAGTCATCCGAAACAAGGTCAGCCGACGATCGGTCCTTAAGGGGCCGAGAGCGAGCACTCAACATCTCCATCCCACACGACACGACCCTCGGGTAAGAGGCCAGATCGCATCTTCCCTCGGCAGCCGTTCACAAGTAACCAAGCGGCTCGCTCCCGCCAAAACACAGCAAGGAGATACGCACCCAGAACGCACGCTAGAATCATACCGAGATACCCACATCTCAGCCCAAGCCCAGAGCACCATCCATAATCAAACAACAAAAGTATGGATAGTTGAAGTAAGGGACTAGCTAGGGGTCTGTAGCTAGTCCGCGGAGGTAGAAGAACAAGGAAACAGGGTATAACAAAGCATCAAGGCATGGCTATTAAACGGGTTATGCAATTCATCAATTCCATGCATTAAAGTAAAGCACTAGCGACTACATAGCAACATAGGATCTATATGGTTGGGAGTGACATGACACCTTCGTTGCCGTTGAAGCGATCGTCCGGAGCGATGTACTCGGGGTCCTCCACGTCCTCTCGGTCGAAGCTCGGGTCCGCGGCACGAGATTCGACGCGAAAATAAGATAACGGTGCACATCTAAGCAATAACTCCAAATAAGAATCAATTTAGAAGATCCAAATGAACCCAAACTACCTACAATCGGCAAGGTTTCGCAAATACGGATTTATAGAAATTAGTTTTGTATTTTTCCCGAGCTCCCTAGAATTTATTATGAATTTTTAAAGGTTAAATACATTTTCTGGAATTTTTAAACAGAAGAGAAAAGGGTTTTCGAGAAAATACGTTGCGACGTCGGCATGACGTCGGCCTCCTGGGTTTATCGGGCTGCAATAAGGCCAGAAGTGCTGCTGGGCCGTGGGCGGCCCAGCGGACTTGTACCGCCCGAAATCGGTTTTCGGCCCATGATGGTCCAAACGCTACGGCCGCTAATCGAAGTCCGGTGATCCACCTCCTGATCCCTAACCCGTCTTGGGCGGTGGCCTCGCTAGTAGTTAGCCGGGCTTAGGGCCCATAGCCGGCCGGCGGCCCGCTTCACGCTCTTAAACCGGCACATCCCACTCGCCCGGCGGTGTTCGACATATTGCCCGGCGGCGCCGCGACCGCGCGGTGCGCCGCCGGCGCTCGGTTCCGGCGCCACTCGCCCGGCTCAACATCCTCCGGCCGAATCACACGTCACGGCTCGGCCGGGGTGTGCGGCCGTTCGGCGCTCGCATCCGTGCTCCCGCGCGGCGGGCGCGCGCACCGTCCCCGTGGCCGGGCACGACGCCGCCGCCGCCGGCGCGTCCACGACGCGACGGCCCCGGATTTCCCCACCACACAAAACCGCGGGTCGAAGCCGGAACACCCACACGCCCGCGCGTCCTAGTTCGCTAGCCCGGCGCGGCCGCCTGGTATCCGGTGCGCGCGCGCGCGCGCCACGGCGCGCGCTCTCGCCTCTGCACAAAGGGCATGGCGCGAAGGCCGGCACGCACACGTTCTCGCACAAACGAACACGGCGTGACGGGCCGGACCCAAATCCCCTTTCTCGCACGGCGACGGCGGCGCCCAAGAGCACGGGCGGCTCGGGGAGCTCCCCCGTCGCGGTGCGGCAGGCCGCGGCGCGACGGCCAGCAACCAAGCAAGAGTCCACGACGTCGCGCCTCGACGTCGCGGTGCATCACAGGAAAGAGAGACCAAGGGGAAGAAGAGAGAAAGGGGCTGCGGTGCTCACGATGGGGCGATGGTGGAGTCGTGGCCGGCTCGGTGGAGAGGCGTGCGAAGGCGAGGTAGTGGTTCTCCCCGGTGGTCGACGCCTCGGCCCCTGCTCCGTGTCCCCGGTTGGTCCTCGCCTTTCCCCCTTCTGGCACGGCTCGGCGCTCCTTGGCGGTGAAGATGTTCTTGCCCCCGGTCCCGGCCCTCGGCTTCCCCTTCGACCGGTGCGTCGCGGCGGCGCGCGCACCCGCTCCTCCTCCCCCAACCGCGCGGCGCGGCGGCACGCCCGCCTTCTTCCTCAACCTTGGGCACACGGCCGGTGTAGTGGAAGTAGAAACCCCAAGAGGGGGGTGGTTGGCTTTGCCTCCGGCCACGCGGCCCCCTCCTTTTGAATCCACGCCGCGGGGGTCTCGAGGGGAAAACCCCTCGATGCCCTTGGCTCGCCGCCGTCCGGGGGCGGTGGCACGGCCGGTGGGAGCTTCGGCCCGCCTCGGATGCGCGTTGGGGAGGGCAAAGGCGTCCATCTCCTTTTTCCCCGGTCGCCCCCCCGTCCCGCGCGCGCGCGGTCCTTGGCGTGCGTGCGGGCGGGCGGCTCGGCCGCGCGCCACCCCCGCGCGAGCCGGTGGGGCCGGGCCGGCGCGCGCCCGGCCCGCTCGGGCTGTCCGGCGCAAGAGTCAAGCGGATAAGGGGAGAAAGGAAATAAGAGAGAGGGCGACGTGCGGGGCCCACGCGGCGAGAGAAAGAGAAGGGAGAGTAAAGGCGCGCGGGTTAATGGGCCGAAAGGCGCCCCAGGTTGGGCCGAGTGCGAACGGATAAAAAGAATTCGGCCCCGAGCACTAGTTGGTAGGCTTGCCAAATAAATGAATAAGTTTGAAATAGGATTTGAAATAGAGTTTGAATTTGATCCCCATTCAAATTCAAACTTCACACATTTGAACTCCAAATAAACCGAGAGAAAAACCAACTCACATATTTTACCATATTTTTAACATATGTTTTATAAATGGGATAATTTGGTATAGAATTTAGAGAAGGGCTAGCAATTTGGTTCAAAAATTGATAGCACTCAAATTCAAGCAAAAAGTTTTAATTTTTCGCAAAATTTGCACACCTAAATTCTCGGGTTGTTACATTCTCCCCCACCACCGAGAATCTCGTCCTCGAGATTTAGTCCTCGTCCTCCTCTTGTGAACAAGTGAGGGTACTCTTTCCGAGGTCGGCTTCCTTCTCCCAAGTTGCTTCTCGTTACGTATGGTTGCTCCACAACACTCTACGGAGAAGGGAATGGTGGTTCTCCTTGTTTCCTTGACGGCACTCCGTCCAAGATTTTCTCGGGATATTCCGTATACTCCGGGTTGTCTTGCAAGTCAAGCAACTCCATGGGCACTTGCTTTGCCTCCACTTTGCCTTCTCGCTCTTCTTCGAGGTGTGACACGTGAAACACCTGGGTGAACTCTGCCATTGTCTCGGGTAGTGCAAGCCGGTAAGCTAAACTCCCAATCCTCCGGTGATAGGGTACGGTCCCACGTACCTCGGTGCAAGCTTTCCCTTCACCAAGAACCTCTTAGTTCCTCGAAGTGGTGAGACTTTCAAGTACACTCGGTCGCCAGCGCAAAGGTCAACTCTCTCCTTCTCTTGTCGGCATAGCTCTTCGACGACTTTGAGCGATCTTCGGGTTCTCACGAACTTTCTCAACTCTCTCCTCCGCTTCCTCAATGATTGCTGGCCCAAACGGTGTCCGTTCTCCCACCTCGACCAAGCTAGCGGGGTTCGCACTTCCGCCGTAAAGGGCCTCAAAGGGGTGCCATCAGGAGACTTGCTTGAAAGGCGTTGTTGTACGAGAACTGCGCAAACGGCAAACTGCTCTCCCAATCGGTGCCATAGGTGAGTGCACACGCTCGTAGCATATCCTCCAACACCTGGTTGACCCTCTCCGTCGACCATCCGTCCGAGGGTGAAAAGGCGTGTCTTTGTAGCCGAGAGTGGTGCCCATGAGCTTGTGAAAGCTCGCCAAAACTTGGAGACAAGCGTGGTCCTCGATCGGATACAATACTTACGGGTGCCCCGTGCGGCCCGAGTATGTGCTCTACATACGGTTACGCCAACTTCTCGGTTGCATACTGGTCTTTACCGGCACAAAGTGAGCCACTTTGGTCGGCACGTCCACTATGACCCAAACCGAGTCATTTCCTTTCGGGGTTCGAGGAAGTCCCACCACAAAGTCCATGGAAATGTCCTCCCACTTCCACACTGGAATATCCAACGGCTTCAACAAGCCAGCAGGTTTCTGATGTTCAATCTTTACTCTGCTACAGGTGTCGCAACAGGCCACGTAGTGTGCTATATCCTTCTTCATGTCCTTCCACCAGTACCTGATCTTCAGATCTCTGTACATCTTGGTGCTGCCCGGGTGAATCGAGTACCTCGAGTCGTGAGCTTCTCTCATGATCTGCTCCCGATTGCCTCGTCTTGTGGTACACGGATCCGTTCTTTCAACCACACGGTGCCTCGCTCATCTACCCCGTAATCCTCTCGCTTTGCCCCCGCTTCATTAGTTCTCGCAAAGCTTTGATCTCCCGCACACTCATACCGGGCCGTACGGATTCGTTCCTCCGGTCATAGGTCACTTGCATCACATTGGCTTGTCCTTGGTCTACAATTTCGATTCTCGGTTTCTCTAGCTCTTCATGCGGGGCGGGTTGCTCTTCTTTTACCATAAGGTTGTTGCAATATGTTTTCCGGCTCGGTGCATCGCCACGACGTTGGCTTTGCCCGGGTGGTAGTTGATCTCGACGTCGTAGTCCTTGATCGGCTCCGGCCATCGCCTCTGCCTCATGTTCGGCTACTGTCCGTGTAAAGAAGTACTTCGGGCTCTTGTGGTCGGAAAACGATTCACACTTGTTCCCTATCGGGTAGTGTCTCCGGATCTTGAGCGCATGCACAACGCTTGCCAGCTCCAAGTCGTGTGTCGGGTAGTTTTCCTCATGTTTCTTCAGCTGCCTGGAAGCATAAGCCACAACTTTCCCTTCTTGCATCAGCACACATCCGAGTCCTTGCTTTGAAGCGTCACAGTAGACCACAAAGTCCTTCTTGATATCTGGCAAGGTGAGCACTGGGGCTGTGGTGAGTCTCTTCTTCGGCTCTGGAAGCTCTTCTCACACGCTTCTGACCACTCGAACTTTGTGTTGTTCTTGAGCAACTCTGTCATTGGCTTTGCGATCTTGGAAAAGTTCTCAATGAACCTCCGGTAGTAACCTGCCAACCCAAGGAAGCTTCTGACATCTGTCACGTTTAACGGCTGCTCCCACTTGGTCACTGACTCTACTTTGGACGGATCCACGGCTATCCCCTCTGCTGACAACACGTGTCCCAAGAACGCGACCTTCTCCATCCAGAATTCGCACTTGCTGAACTTAGCGTACAGTTTCTGCTGCCTCAGCCTCTCTAGCACGACTCTCAGGTGCTCCTCGTGCTCCTCAGTGGTCTCAGAGTAGATCAAGATATCGTCGATAAACACCACTACAAACCTGTCCAACTCTTCCATGAAGACCTTGTTCATCAAGTTCATGAAGTAAGCAGGGGCGTTGGTCAGCCCAAAGGAAACCACCACGAACTCGTACAAGCCGTAACGTGTGGTGAAGGTCGTCTTGGGTATATCCCGCTCTCGGATCTTCATCCGGTGGTAGCCGACCTCAAGTCGATCTTGGAGAAGAACCTTGCCCTTTTGAGCCTATCCGGCGGGTCCTCGATTCCGGGTAGCGGGTACTTGTTCTTGATTGTCATCGAATTGAGCGTGCGGTAGTCAATGCACATTCTCTTGGTGCCATCTTTCTTCTCCACGAAGAGCACCGGCGAACCCCACGGTGAGGCACTCGGCCGTACAAACCCTTGCTCGAGCGGCTTCTTGGCCGTTTCTTCAACTCGTCCGGCTCGTCGGACGACATCCGTACGGACTCTTTGCAACGGGCCCCGCCCCGGCATCGGTTCAATCACGAACTCCACGTCCCGATGCGGGGGTAACTCCGTAAGCTCCTGCGGGAACACGTCCCGGAAACTCACGGACCACCGGGATTTCCTCAATCTCTTTCCCACTCATGTTGCACATCATCGTAGCAACCTTCGGACTCGCGGCTCGATCCGCACTATAGTTCCACTAGGGTGTTCTAGCCGTATCACTGCGGGGTTGCAAGAGACTATCCCGTTGTGCTTTGCCAACCAATCCATCCCTAGGATCACGTCAATCCCGGTAGACTCCAAAGCTGTCAAGTCTCGCCGTGACCTCGTAGCCCCTCAAACACCATCCTCACTCCCCGCACTCTAACGTACTCCTCTTCTCTCCTAGCGGAGAGCTAGTCAAGATAGGCCTTGGTCGAGGCTTAGTTGGTAAAGACCTTTCTTTAGCAAACTTGGTAGAAATATACGAAAACCGAGCTCCGGTATCGAACAAAACGGTTGCCAAAGCGAGTCAACAAGGAACTCACCAAGTGTGACGTCGGGTGCGGCTGCCTGCATCCTCGGCGGTGAGGTGGTTCGGACGGCCTCGAGTAGGCGGCGGCCGGCGCTCCTCTGTTGTGTACGGGGTGGCCGTCCTCCTAGTCTTTGGTGGCTTGGGCGGGGTCTGGAACCGAGAGGCCGCGGCTCGACTCCCCGGTGGTGCTCGCTGTGGACACTCGAACGACTTGTGCCCAACCCGACGACGCTGAAGCAAGTCACCTTGGATCTGTCTGGCCGACCGCGGTGGTGGCCTCGGTTTCCGGTTGTTTTGACCTCCACTCCCGCCCGGGTTGGCTGCGCTCTCGCGGCCGGGCCCGAGAGACGTGGTGCCTCTGCCGTGATCGGTGGCCCCGAGCGTAACCCTGTCCTCTCCCTCCTCGAGGTGGTCTCGAGCGTCTGCCCGGTCCGTGCGCTTGGACTTGCTTCCACGAACCTCCATGTACTCAAGCCTTGACCTCTCCACGATCGGTGCCTTGTCGATAATGGAGCGAAGTGTCGGGCGGTCGTGCGCGGACAAGTGGTGTGCCATCCCCTTGTGCGGCCCCTTTACGAACCGAGAGACCTTCTTCTTCTGCTCGTGTCGGTGTCGTCGGCACGTACCTAATCGGCTCCCGGTAGCGGTTGGCGTACTCCTGCACTGACATGTTTCCCATCTTGAGGTGCTCGAACTCGTCGGCCTTCTCGTCCATCACCGCATCCGGGATGTGGTGGCTCTCGAAGGCCTCCACAAACTCGTCCCACCCGATGTGCAACGGGTCTCGGTGCGAGTCACGATGGCTGTCCCACCACGCACTTGGCCCGTGCCAACCGGTGGTGCGCGGCCACGGTCACACACTCCTCCTCTATAAGCTCGGTCGGCTCCGGCTTCTTCTCAATCTCACGTAGCCGGTTGTCCGCGTCCATCGGGTCGGTCGAGTGGTCGAAGGTAGGCGGTCGCGGCTTGTTGAAGTTCTCAACCTTCTTCGGAAACCCCTCCGGCGCGTTGCGGTTCGACCCCCGTGGTTGTTGTTGTTGTTGTTCCGAGCTAGCATCCGGGTGATCATCCGCATCGGTGAGTCCGCACCGCCATCACGTCGGCCAAGTTCGGGGGAGGTGGCGGTGGTGGCACCTCGTGTCCCCGAGCCCGGCCCCGCTCCTCCCTCGGGGCCGGGGTACTGCTCGTGCTCGAGCTCCTCGCTCCCGAGCTCCCTCGTCGTCGTGCGCGGCTCCTCGTCCGCCCACTCGGCCTCCTCGGCCTACGCGGCCCCGCCGGGCCTCCGCGGAGCCCGCCTCGTGGCGCGTGACCTCCACGGCGTCCGCGGCCTCTCGCTCCCGCCGGGTTAGGGGCATCCTCCCCTCCGTCGTCCCCCGGCGACCTCCTCGAAACGGGCCAAGAGTCGCCGGACCTCCTTGCTCCCCGACATCCGTTCCGGTTGCAAGAGTCGGTAGTGGTAGGGAGAATGTATCTATTAAGGTTATTAACTATAAAGGAGTAATCCTGCTAATAGACGAGAAAATTCATACGGACATAAAGAAGCATGAAATCCGAAAGAAACCATGAAGATCCATGTTACTCAATCAATGCCACCATACAAAAGGGGGTGCACCTCGAGGTTTACTCCAACAACCTTCGAGGGTACACGGCAACACATCACGCTAACGCATGGTACATCATGGGGGTAGCCACTACAAGCATGACAGCATAAGCGACAGCATCACATCTAACTTATTACAACGACTCAGAATCTACAGCGAAGTCTCTACTCCCATCACGGGGTACACTGAGGTGCCCCGGGGCGGCGTCCGGTGGGCCCGAGTAGAACGGTGGTGAGTGTGCCCCCGGGTATCCGGCACCACGATCGCCGGTCCTCCGTAGTAGTCACGGGTATCTCGAAGAGCACGGTCCATCTCTCGCTGTGTCCCGAGAACCACTCGGGTACGGGCGTATACGTGGTAGGAGTGTCGGCGGTAGCTCGAAGGTCTCTCGTCCTCGGTCGGGGCCTCTTCTTGAGCGGTAGGCGCGCGGAAAGCTCCTCCAACTCTCTCGGCCTCTCGCCGGTCGAACGCTCCCGGGCCGTGCGGGTCCCGGCTACTCGGTCTCTCTCCTCGAAGACCGGTCCACCGAGGTAGCACAAGTGGTGGTAGTTGTGTCGACTCGCCTCACGAAGATCCCACACCTTGACTTGATAGTCGGTACTGCGCCTCCAACCGACTCCAACCGGTCCCCGGCCTCTGCAAGCCTCACTCTGTCCTCACGCGTGGCCTCCACGCGTAGCCGGGTGCAACTCTGCTCTCGCCCTCGGCCGTGCCTCCGGTGTAGCGATCCTCTGGCGTCCCTCTCGGTGCGGGCCGTGGCTGCCGCGGTCCAAGCATGTACCGGCTCCCCGTTCCTCACGTGCGACGCCTCCAACTCGTCAAGTATATCCTCTCTCTCCCGGCTCCGAGTCCCGAACACCGTCGCGGGCATCGTCACACCTCCACCGAAGGTACGCGATCTCACCGTACGCCCCGATCGGCGCACGGTCCCGAGCCGGGATGCACCATCCGGCCGGCGAGCATCATCTTGTCCTCCTCCACCGAAGTCACCTCCGAGTACCGCGCTCGGTCGCTCGAGTCCCGGCGACCCGGGTCGTAGATCCTCTGTCGGAAGCACACCGAACGAGGTGTCCTTAAGCTTCTCCCCAGGCCGGACACAAACCTTCTTGAGAGCTGCGTGCGCCGGTCCGGTGTGCCTCCGTGATCGAACTCTCGAAACGATTGCACCTCAACCTCCTTGAACTCGGCACCCGTGGGTCCGCCGCACCGTGACGGCCGAGGTAAGTGGGGGTCCGCTCCATGTGCCCCATGGCCCTCCCCTTGTAGGCGACTCCGTCGGTCCCCACTCCCGCTCGCCTCCGGGCACTCTCTCGGCAAGCGGCGAAGCCTCCGTAGCTCTTGCCGTCCGAGCTCCCAAAGGAACCCACGTCCTCTCCGCCATCCGCACAACGTTGTTAGAGCGTAGTTAGTAAGGTAGTCGGTGAAAGTTAATCAAGGTAATGCATATATATAAGTATAGTTATATACATACGGAAGCCAAGGGGTTTATATAAAGTTTCAAGGTTCGAAACGGCTTCCTATGCTATCGACCATTCTCGGGGCTCGTCCTACGATCAAGCATGGCTGCGGTACCAACCGAAACGACCGGATTTCCGCGAACGGAACCCCGAATCTTAGCACCTCGGTGGTAGTCCCGGGAGGGCTACCACGTGCAATCCCCGTCTCGGCCGATTCCATGAATCCATACGGAGAGATGAAAACGGTAAAGTAGAGTACAACATTTATTTTATTACATTAATCGAGTACATCTCTTCGGCACATGCCGGGTACAAGTCCATCGGGACCGAATCAAACATAAATAAAACGTCTAGCGGCGGCTCCATGAAAGCGCGGGAAACTCCATATCCACGGGCGACTCAAGTGTAGGAAGAGCTCTAGTCCACCCAACCGTCGTTGTCGAAGTCGTAGTCCGGCTGCGTCGAGTCACCGGGGTCTACCCGATAAGCGGGTAGGTCATGTCGGCTTCCCAACAAAGAGGCAAAAGCGGTGTATATTCTACTATGCATGAAATATCCCTAATGCGGCGTAGAAAGCTTAAGCAAAGCGACGGTGCAACGTACAAGGTAAGCGAGAATACGGCTATGAGGTCCACACCTCGGGGAAGCTTCCGCTTCCGAGGTCCACACCTCGGGGGTCCACACCCCGCTCAAGGAACACCACACCAAAGCACCGGATCTCAATAACGATCCGAACCCGGCCTCTCATCCGCGATGTGGGGCCCACCGGCTCCTATCCCCACATCTCAACGGCCGTGGCCGGCTCACACACTCGGGGGAGAGATGAAGCACA
The DNA here is from genome assembly GCA_947561735.1 of Cenchrus americanus. NCBI lineage: Eukaryota > Viridiplantae > Streptophyta > Magnoliopsida > Poales > Poaceae > Cenchrus > Cenchrus americanus. The sequence goes on from OX387241.1 coordinate 194,317,106, forward strand.
AGAGAAGTGTAACTAGTCGGGTGAGAGATCGAAAGACTTGTCCATAACCGGTGGACACGGACTATAGCTATAGGTTTAACACTGCGGAGTTTGTACAACCGTACCCGCCCGAATAGGTCCGGAACCGGCCGTCACCGTGTCCGACCCTACCATACGGGCCGAAGCCCAAGTAAGTGGATAGTACCCTTCTCGCATCTCCGAGCCCGGCCCGGCCTCGCGGCGAGAGCTCATACTACCCGCGAGATGTCCCTCGAAGCCGTGGAACCCTTCCCCGGCCTCGCCGGGCAAAGTCTACTAAGGAGGGAAAGACCACTCCCGACACGATCACACCGATCCTCCCCGGGAGGGGTGCTATCCACTACAAGTCTCACCCCGCACCCCCGCCCAATACAAGGCGGGCGGTCCGTACGAAAATAGTCATCCGAAACAAGGTCAGCCGACGATCGGTCCTTAAGGGGCCGGGAGCGAGCACTCAACATCTCCATCCCACACGACACGACCCTCGGGTAAGAGGCCGGATCGCATCTTCCCTCGGCGGCCGTTCACAAGTAACCAAGCGGCTCGCTCCCGGTCAAAACACAACAAGGAGATACGCACCGGAACGCACGCTAGAATCATACCGAGATACCCACATCTCGGCCCAAGCCCGAGCACCATCCATAATCAAACATCAAAAGTATGGATAGTTGAAGTAAGGGACTAGCTAGGGGTCCGTAGCTAGTCCCGCGGTAGAAGAACAAGGAAACGGGGTATAACAAAGCATCAAGGCATGGCTATTAAACGGGTTATGCAATTCATCAATTCCATGCATTAAAGTAAAGCACTAGCGACTACATAGCAACATAGGATCTATATGGTTGGGAGTGACATGACACCTTCGTTGCCGTTGAAGCGATCGGCCCATGTACGGAAGCGAGTGTACTCGGGGTCCTCCACGTCCTCTTGGTCGAAGCTCGGGTCTGCGGCACGAGATTCGACGCGAAAATAAGATAACGGTGCACATCTAAGCAATAACTCCAAATAAGAATCAATTTAGAAGATCCAAATGAACCCAAACTACCTACAATCAGCAAGGTTTCGCAAATACGGATTTATAGAAATTAGTTTTGTATTTTTACGAGCTCCCTAGAATTTATTATGAATTTTTAAAGGTTAAATACATTTTCACGGAATTTTTTAAACGAGAAGAGAAAAGGGTTTTTCGAGAAAATACGTTGCGCGACGCGCATGACGTCGGCCTCCCGGGTTTATCGGGCCGCAATAAGGCCGGAAGTGCCGCGGGGCCGTGGGCGGCCCGGCGGACTTGTACCGCCCGAAATCGGTTTTCGGCCCATGATGGTCCAGGCGCGACAGCCCGCTAATCGAAGTCCGGTGATCCACCTCCGATCCCTAACCGTCGTTGGGCGGTGGCCTGCTAGTAGCTAGCTGGGCTTAGGGCCCATAACTGGCCGGCGGCCCGCTTCTGCTCTTAAACCGGCACATCCCACTCGCCCGGCGGTGTTCGACGTATTGCCCCGGCGGCGCCGCGGCCGCGCGGTGCGCGCGCCGGCGCTCGGTTCGGCGCCACTCGCCCGGCTCAACATCCTCCCGGTGAATCACACGTCACGGCTCGGCACCGGGGTGTGCCGGCCGTTCGGCGCTCGCATCCGTGCTCCGCGCGCGCGGCGGGCGCGCGCACCGTCCCGTGGCCGGGCACGACGCCGCCACCGCGCCGCGCGTCACGCGCGACGGCCCCGCAGTTCCCCACCCGCACAAAACCGCGGTTCGAAGCCCGAACACCCACACGCCCGCGCGTCCTAGTTCGCTAGCCGGCGCGCGCCGCCTCGGTATCCGGTGCGCGCGCGCGCGCGCCACGGCGGCGCTCTCGCCTGCGCACAAAGGGCATGGCGCGAAGGCCAACACGCACACGTTCTGCACAAACGAACACGGCGCGACGGCCGGACCCAAATCCCTTTCTCGCACGGCGACGGCGGCGCCCAAGAGCACGGGCGGCTCAAGAGCTCCCCCCCCCCCCCCCCCCCCCGCGCGCGGTGCGGCAACCGCGCGCGACGGCCGGCAACCAAGCAAGAGTCCACGACGTCGCGCCTCGACGTCGCGGTGCAACACGGAAAGAGAGACCAAGGGGAAGAAGAGAGGAAGGGGGCTGCGGTGCTCACGATGGGGCGATGGTGGAGTCGTGGCCGGCTCGGTGGAGAGGCGTGCGAAGGCGAGGTAGTGGTTCTCCCCGGTGGTCGCCGCCTCGGCCCTTGCTCCGTGTCCCCGTTGGTCCTCGCCTTTCCCCCTTCGGCACGGCTCGGCGCTCCTTGGCGGTGAAGATGTTCTTGCCCCCGTCCGGCCCTCGGCTTCCTCTTCGACCGGGTGCGTCGCGGCGGCGGCGCACCCGCTCCTCCTCCCAACCGCGCGCGCGCGCGCACGCCCGCCTTCTTCCTCAACCTTGGGCACACGGCCGTGTAGTGGAAGTAGAAACCCCAAGAGGGGGGTGGTTGGCTTTGCCTCCGGCCACGCCGCCCCCCTCCTTTTGAATCCGCGCGCGCGGGGTCTCGAGGGGAAAACCCCTCGATGCCCTTGGCTCGCCGCCGTCCGGGGCGGGTGGCGCGCCGGTGGAGCTCCGGCCCGCCTCGGATGCGCGTTGGGGAGGGCAAAGGCGTCCATCCCCTTTTTTCCCCGGTCGCCCCCCGTCCCGCGCGCGCGTCGGTCCTTGGCGTGCGTGCGGCCGGGCGGCTCGGCCGCGCGCGCCACCCCGCGCGAGCCGGTGGGGCTGGGACCGGCGGCGCTGCCCCGGCCGGCTCGGCCGTCCGGCGCAAGAGTCAAGTGGATAAGGGGAGAAAGGAAATAAGAGAGAGGGCGACGTCCGGGGCCCACGCGGCGAGAAAGAGAAGGGAGAGTAAAGGCTGCGCGGGTTAATGGGCCGAAAGGCGCCCGGGTTGGGCCAGTGCGAAGACGAGATAAAAAGAATTCGGCCCCGAGCACTAGTTGGTTGGCTTGCCAAATAAATGAATAAGTTTGAAATAGGATTTGAAATAGAGTTTGAATTTGATCCCCATTCAAATTCAAACTTCACACATTTGAACTCCAAATAAACCGAGAGAAAAACCAACTCACATATTTTACCATATTTTTAACATATGTTTTATAAATGGGATAATTTGGTATAGAATTTAGAGAATGGCTAGCAATTTGGTTCAAAAATTGATAGCACTCAAATTCAAGCAAAAAGTTTTAATTTTTCGCAAAATTTGCACACCTAAATTCCCGGGTTGTTACGGGACGGGCGGCTCCTTCGTATGTCCTTGTGGTTCGGTGAATTGCATAGACGAGCTTCGTGTGGCCCTCATGCCACCGAGGAGAAGAGTGTTGTTCCTCCTCGGTGGTGCCATGTCCTCCTCCATACTGCGAGGAGACTCGGAGACCGAGTGCCTCCTCGAAGAGGTTGTCGATGATGGCTTGGACGACGATGATCCCTTCTTCTTGGTGAAAATGCTTGTAGTTTTCTTCCACATTGTTTCGCACTCTCCCTCACAATTATATATCCGGGGTTTTCAACTGGTAACAAGGCACACAAATATTATTTGGAGTATGGACTTTGAGTGGATTTAGGATGGATTTTGTTAGATGAAACAAAACTCGCAGTGGAAGGCTAAGTCTAAGGTGGTTCTGGACTATGAGCTCATGAACACGAACAAGGAACTAGACGAATGACTTGCGAGGAAGATGGGCACCGGGGGCTTTAAAAGGGGGTGAGGTCGGCCGGCCTGGACCGGCCTGGGTGGTCTGCTGCTCCTCCCGGCTCCGGCTTTCTCCAGCCGCACTCATGCTTGCTTTGTTGCTTTGTGACTCGCGTGCTCCACGGGATTGCACCACCCAAATGCTCTCGTCCACTCCTTTGCTTGCATGATTGATCCTTCTACTTGATTGTTTTTCTTTGAGTCACTTCCATGCTCGCTTGCCTCACATGCCTCCATGAGATTTCATGGTTTGATGAAAAATGTTGGAGGGGCATCCTATGATGCATCATGGTGCGTGCATAGTTAAGTTAAGTCATTTGCCTCCCTCTAAGCATGTTTTAATGCTAAGCACTCCTCTAATTTCGAAATAAAGTTCAAACACAGAGCTTGCAATGAGCTCAAATATATTTAGAGGAGTTTTTAAAGCATTAAAAACAAATGTAAGTTGAAAATGTTTTCCGACTACTTTTATTTTGGTCTCACCAAGTATTGTTTGCTTCCATTAGTTAAGAGCAAGTTTTTCCTGGCTTGATCATTGGGGCATGGGTTTAGGTTCTAATTTTGGTTAAATGAGAGGGATTTTGAATGAAACAAAATTAAATGAGGTGAGAAACCAAGGATATGAATTTTGAACAAGTTTAAGTTTCTAGGTTCACACAAGTCCTACCATGCGCTGAAATTTAAATAACATCTAGGTACATAGCATGTCTTTACGCGTGTGTTTTTAGCATGTAAAACAAGTCAACTATAACATCATGAAGAGGATGAAAGGTTGAGATAGGTTCTAATTTTTTTTGGTTTTGGTTTCTAGAAAAGAATCAAATAACTCATAGGATGGCTCATGTAAAGGGTTTATGATCCAAATAAAATATCCAAACAAGATTTATAACTCAAAACATTATCTAACCACTTTAAGTCTATGAATATCTTGAGTAGAAAAATTCAAAACTAACTTACTGGAAAGACTCAAAAAGTCTTGATCAGGTTGTCCTCCCAGTAGCTTATTCTTGACTCGACGAAACGGGTTGCCTCCCACCAAAGACTTCGTTTATAGTGCATGGCTAGACTTCTTCACATGATTACTTCATATCAACGCTCTTTGCGGGTGTTGCAATCTTGAGTACCCACTTCCGCACCATCTTTGGCGCAGGCTTATTCTCGGGCTTAGTCATCTTTTTGGTCTTCACGGACGGCTTTTGTTCCTTTATCTTGACGGATACAACTTCTTTGATTTCCTTCGCTTCCTTCTTCTCCGTCTCTTCCTTCTTCATTGGCTCTTCCTTACTAATGCGACGATGAGGCGGAATATATTTAACTTTTATCATATTGCATACCTCGAAGTGTGGTCGAAACTTGAAGGAACTCCTCTCGCCATTGATGTCGAAGTTGATCTCCCCCTTCTTGACGTCGATGGTAGCTCCCATGGTCTTGAGGAAAGGCCTCCCAAGAATGAGTGGCGGCTTCTCCCTTTCTCCCATCTTGAGCACCACGAAGTCTATGGGGATGAACTCATGTCGACCTTCACGGGCACATCCACGGCAATGCCCAAAGGGTAGCGAATGGAGTTGTCACCCAACTCCAAGCACATGGCCATAGGCTCTAACTCCAATAGGCGTAGCTTCTCGAACACATCTCTTGGCATGACGCTCACACTTTCTCCAAGGTTGCACAATGCCTTCTCAAACTTTAACGAGCCAATGGAACATGGAATCATCGGGAATCCGGGTCTCCTTGCTTCTCTAGTCCATTCTCTATAGCGGCGCTACATTGCTCGGGCATCTTGACATAATCCACCCCGAGTGTTGCTATCTCGTACTTGTTTGCAAGAATATCTTTGAAGTAGCGAGAATATGTAGGAACTTGAAGGGTGTCCAATAGCGGCATGTTGATGCTCAACCTACACACAACCTCCACAAACTTCTCAAAATGATTATCAAGTTTACCTCGGAAGTAGCGTGGCTTGAGTTGCGGTATCTTCGTGTCTTCACCTAGCATCTCAAACTTGGGCTCTTCGGTGATGATCTCGGTAACCTTCTCCTTAGAAAATTCCTCCGCCTCGGTAGATGGTGTAGGCTTTCTAGCTCTGCGGAATGCTTCGGATCTTCGGTCTCCTTCGCGAATGAGTTTGAATGGTCTTCGCCATCTCGGGACCTTGAGGTTGCCCCAAAAGCTCCCCTTCATTAGCGGATAGGCGCCCGGCAAGTTGTCCCACTTGCATCTCGAGCATCATCATCATGTTAAGCACTTGATGGTTGGAGCTTCCAACCTCCATCAACTTGCTATCGATGTTCTCCAACACCTTGTCTATGGCCTTGAACTTAGTGACGGTGTCCTTGTTGATCTTAGCTTGCTCGTCCATGAAGTCCTTCAATTGCATACGAAGAGGAACCGAATTCGTAATGGATGAGCTTGCGTTAAATTGAGGTCTACCATGCCTGTAGCGAAGTTCGGCAAATCTCCATTCCTCATGTAATCGAGCATCTTGGGTTCCTCCGGGCAATCCTTTCGCACATGGACATATTCTCCGCACTCTTCACATGTGGATCTTGCTTTGGCGACCTTTAAGTCTTGAGCTTCTTTCTACTCTATCTCCATCTTCTCTAACCTCTCGCATAAGTGAATCAATCTTGCCTTCGAGTAGATCTTCTTTCTCCACTTGCAAGACTCCTTTGATGTCCCCCGTGGGTTGAACAGGAAGTAAGCGTCCGAATGACGCCCATGTGTCATTGTCCGCGACCTTCTTGAATAAAGTGAACGCTTGGGTCGGAATAAGCTCGATGATGGATTCTCCCACCGATGCATCGATGATCATCCTTGATGCCATGGTAAGTCCTTGATAGAACTTTTGAACGAGATCTTCCTTCGGGTACTTGTGATGTGGAACCACCCGAGTGTACACATTGAAACACTCGAATGCTTCGATATAGTCTTCGTAGGATATTGAGCAAAGGTAGCAATCTTATTGCACAAGCTTTGAGTCTTACCGGTGAGTAGTATTCCTTCATGAAGGCTCTCATCATGGTATCCCAATTTTGCACCATCTCCACCGAGTTGAGAGTAGAACCATTGCAAAGCCTTCCCGAGTAACGAGAACGGAAAGAACCTTGCCCTCATTTAATTTTGAGTCACCCCGTCCATATTGAATGTTTGACAAAGTTGAACGAACGCTTGGAGGTGAAGGTTTGGATTGTTGCACTATGCGGATTGTTAAGGTCTTGATCTCGAACAGACCTTCGATCTCCGCGAGGTTCAAGATTGGTAGGTTGATGATCTCCAATGTGCATAGCTCCCCGATCTTGTGCTCCGCCGTCGTTGTTCTCCCATCGATTGCGGTGGAAGATGATTTTCCCTAGGTCTTGGAGGTGGTGATTCCTTTGGAGACAATCCATCGGCCTCCGCTTTTGGATCTACAAATCCTAGCTTTTTAGCTTGTGTTTCATGTCTCCTTAGCCCGTAAAGTTTTTCCGGATCATCCACAAAATTTTTAGGTTTGTTAGAGAGGTAGCCATCCATCTCCTATTAGGGTTAGCAATAAACAAAATATATACAAAAATAAAAACAAATCTAAGAAATCTAGGGTTAGTCACCAAACTAGATTAGATAGATTTTTGAGCATGATCAAAAGTTAGTAGATGCAAAAATAAACACCAAAAGAAAACTAAAAATATTCACAAAAGCAATAAAAGATTGAATCTTGATCACTTGTTCCACGGCAACGACACCGGAAAATGGGGCTTGTTGGCGGTGTATATGTGTATCCAACTTCGATTGGACTTGCAAGTGGACAAGTCCTCCATTGTAGCTAAGGGGCCCTTCTTCCCTCAAGTGTGAACCCAAGGTATCGAATCCGTGGAACAAATGTGTGATGCAAGAACCAATCTATTAAAGCCGAGAACTTTGATCTTCAAAGGGGAATCTTATGCATTGAATCTAAAGAACATCATAAAAACGAATCTAATCTATGAAAATCGGAGGTAGCAAGAGATAGAGAAGGAAATATAAAAACCGATCTAGAGAGATTGGATCAAGCTCTTGTTGTAGTTCCAAGCAAAGAAGAAATAGCCAAGTCGAATCTCATAAAAAGCTTCTTTAAATCGCGGCTTCCCGTCCAACTCCAAATACGCTCACCTTTTGGAGTCATCGTTGTGTCACAACGCACTCCTATTCGTGTGGGTTAGCCTAGGGTGAGTCCAATGGACAAGTTGAAATCTCTTGGGAGGTCGGGCATGCACTTTTGTAACGAGACTCGATTTAACGTCCGTTACAACAAATTCATGTAACGGGCGTTCAAGAAGCTCTGTTACTAGAAGTCCACATTGGTAACGAGCGTAATGGAGGCAAACCCCGGGGTAGGCTGCCGCGCTTATGGGTAACGGGCGCCAAACAACAACCGTTACGGATGTGGGTGCATGTAACGGGTGTTAAGGGCCCGTTACAAATGTTGCATGAACTTTTTGAGGTTTTCACGTACGTAGTGGTAGCCGCTCCTACCGGTCCGGTATACCGTTATTGGAGGCCGGCGATAACGGCCGACCGCCGAAAAAACCCCGCATGCTTTGCGGTTGGGGTGTGCCACGTCGCCGGTGGAGAACAAGACCCGACGCTTCCCACGCATTCGAGGTAGTGGTGCCGATAGCGTTCCTCAAGATCCGCCACGACGTTTCCGAGGGAAAAGCGGATATGACCCTGGATCATCATCCCGAGCACACTTTGCGAATGCGCCGACCCACTAGCGTCTCTATCGTCTTTCGCCCCGGACTCCCACTCGGATGCGCCGGCACAAGGAGGAAGACGAGATGCGAGAGGGGGACGTCACCGACACTAGCCAACCTCCCTTCTCGAGTTCTCCTCCCCGACCATGCGCGTGACGGCTTCCCTTTCCTCGCTACATCATCACCGCCATCGTGGCACCAACCTCCCCACTAGGTGCCGGCTCCACCGGGGTGCGACATTAGAGGGCCTTGGGCGATGGTACTATGGCGGTAGATTTTGTGGTTGGGTAATGGAGACCGTGGAACACAATCCGCGACGTGCTCGGTGGTTATCGGATCGAAGGTGCGGTTGGGTGATGAGGCAACGAGCATGAGTGGCGGTGGGTCACCACCGTGAGCGAGTGCGGTTGCGACGTCCCGCAAATGGCCGGATCGGTGGAGATGTTCCAAGCACTCGCCGTCAAGTAGGGTGTCGTGATGAGAGACAAGACGGAGGTCGTCGGCATTAGCAAGCGATCGGAGGGGGTGTGTTTGTTGATAGTGTATATGCGTATCCAACTTCGTTTGGACTTGCAAGTGGACAAGTCCTCCGTCTTAGCCAAGGGACCATTCTTCCCTCATGTGTGAACCCAAGGTATCGAATCCGTGGAACAAATGTGTGATGCAAGAACCAATCTATTAAAGATGAGAACTTTGATCTTCAAAGGAGAATCATATGCATCTAGTCTAAAGAACATCATAAAAATGAATCTAATTTATGAAAACTGGAGGTAGCAAGAGATACAGAGAGAAAGATAAAAACCAATCTAGAGAGATTGGATCAAGCTCTTGTTGTAGTTCCAAGCAAAGAAGAAATAGCCAAGTCGAATCTCATAAAAAGCTTCTTTAAATTGCGGCTTCCCGTCCAACTCCAAAGACGCCCACCTTTTGAAGCCACCGTTCGTCACAACGCACTCCCTATTCTTGCGGGTTAGCCTAGGGCGAGTCCAATGACAAGTTGAAATCTCTTGGAACGCCGAGGCTTGTACCTTTAGCCACCACGGCTACAAGAACACCCTCTATGATCTATCTCGAGAATAGATCTTAAAGTAACAAAAGCCAATTAAAATCAAAGTCGTAGAAGAAGCACTTGACTAGAAATCGGATTGCAACTTGATAATTCAACATAATAAATGATACATGGACAAGATGACCATCGATATCCTACCTTGATCTTGATCCTAGCTCCTGGAACTCTGACGTGGTCTTCCTTGCAAGGTTTCCACGTCGGCTAGGGAAACCCTAGTCAACTATCTTGACCCTCTCCTCTCCGGAATGGTGTCCCTCTCTTCTCTGCTCCTCGACGGCAAATGACGATTGAGTTGATGTGTGACCGTTGGCCGGGGGGCTATGAATAGTCCGAGAGGCGGCTAGGTCAAAAGGGGCGGCGAATGGACCTAGAAATGGGCCGGGTCGGCCGGCCCGGGCCCATTCCGGCCCATTTCGTGGCCTCCTTCCTCGGTGATGCTTCCTGTGTCTTCTAGAACGTTCTCCCTTCCGCATGTGGGCCCTTGACGTCGGTTTCTCCGTGGTTTAAATGGAGCTCCTTGTCCCGCAAGATTCAGCATTTTCTCGTTCGGGTCCTCGGAGTTTTCCGTCTTCACGGGTTGGTCCTTGGGCTTCTTGGAGTCATGTTCACTTCATTGCTTGACTTGTACCAGGCTTCAAGGTCTTGTCACGAGGTGCTTGATGAACTTTACCCGGAAGTCTTGCTTTCAACGTTAAATTCCTGCATAAACATCAAACTCCAAAACCGACATGCACGAACGAACTTGTTATACCAATGGATAAGATATAAAATTCATTCCAACACCGAAGGTAAACTCATGGCTAGGTTGATGGAAATTCGCCGTCAACGGTGTCATGGTGACGATGAGCGCGGGCGCGGAGACCAAGGTTGTGAAGTGGCCCTGCGACACCGGGCACTCGGCGAGCTCCGGGTGCGGGAGAAGGTGGTTGAACGCGAGTCGGATGACATAAAAGCACCCCCCCCCCCCCCGACATCCATGTTGAGCTCCTTCGCTGCCACCTCGAACTCGGCCTCCTCCATCGCTGCCACCTCGAACACGAGCCATTGGGAGGTGGGCATTGGCGCCCCTCTCGAATTAGTGGAGCATGCCTTCCCAAGACATAGCCGCCCCTCTCGAATCTCGTTGGCCATGGCGGCGAGAGGGGAGGAGGAGGCTGAGGTAGGAGGGGTGGTGGCTTGGGAAGAGGTGGCGGGGAATGAAAATTCAAGCGCATTATTGCATATATTGTACGAATGCCACATATCTTGACATGGCATATGTATTTGAAGAAACTAGTCAGGTTGGATGTAATTTGTTATCTTAGTATGCTTGAACAAAGTAGCATTACATTAATGCATCGAACCAAATAAAAATTAAAACATAATATGAAATCCAATTGACAATTCAATATTAAATTCATTTCTCCCATATACTATTTTGTAGGAAGTCATTGCTTTTTTTAGTGTAGAAATAACTGGCACATAAATCTCACACTGAATCTTGATTTTAATAGAGTTAAAACATAAAATTTGCAATAGATGAATAACACGATCATATTTTGCCAGTTTATGAATTGAAAGCGAAGTTGAAAAAGTAGTAGGATTACCGCACATGCTTGTTATTGTTTTCATTAGGGTGAAAATAGTTATGGAAATTCTCGATCGACCGAGATTTGTTTCCAAAAAATATGAGAAAAAATGAAACATGAATGGTAGGATCCGGAAATGGTATGAAAATAGGAAAACGTTGGTGGAAATGAAAATGGAAATGATAGTGACTTTGTTCTGCCGAATACATGTAGCCACTATTTTTTTCTCAGAAAATTCCGTCGGAATTCTGAATTGTCAACAGATGGCCCATAAGCCTGAGTAACACTGACGCCCAACGTGGCCGAATAACACAACCCTACGTATATAACTTCAGTCTCCACTTGCAGTTCCCAGCTCGCGGACACGACCGTTTCCAGTAAGCTAGCCGACAAGTCGCCTGTTGTGACATAAACTTGTTGGCTGCAGAATTTAGTAGTTGTGAGTCAAAGGTGGTTACAGTATGGGCATATGGCATAGATATTCATTTTGGATTGTTGATCACTCATTTGATTGTGAACACGTTGCATATATGTCCATTCATGGTTTTGGTGTTTTAGATTTGATGTACCACTATCGATCGATATCGACATATTTTCGATCTGATGGTTTCGTTTCCGATGTATCGATTTTCCGTTATCAGGAATGCTTTTGAGTGTATCATTTCCGAGTAAAAAAATGATAATCGTTTCCGACCGATTTCATCCCTAGTTTTCATACATATGAAAAAATTAAATATATTTTATACTTTTTGTAAGGAATCGGATGCCCGTTAGCCTAAGAGGGGGAGGGGGTGAATTAGGCAACTTAAAACCTTAACCTATGGCTTCACTAATTTTGCGCAAAGGTAAACTAGAACATACTATCTATATGTGCAACTACGGTTGTTCTAGTGTGAAACTCCCATCCCAAAAGAAGGTTTGCAACCTATAGCCAATCCTAGCATGATACTACTCTAGGAAAGTAGAGGCAAGCAAAGATTGCAATAGAGTAAATGCGGAAACGTAAAGTGGATGAGAGAAAGCAAACTCTTGGCACGCGATTTATCCCGTGGTATCGGTAGGCACTAAGCCACCCCTAGTCCACGTTGTTGAAGCACTCACACAAGAGTATTGCTTCCCGGTCACCAAGTCTCTCCCAAGAGCACCACTTGACTCGCCACAAAGGCTAGCCACTTAGGCACTTGTCAAGCTCCCTTGGTCACCTTGATGCCTCCTCCACTAAGGAGCTTCTCCACCAAGGAAGGGGGTCTCCACGTCCCCCGCACAAAGTGTCCTCGCCGCTCCACACCAAGCCGGAGGGTCGATGACGATTGCCGGTGAGCACTTGAGCCCCAAGGCTTCCGGCGAACCTTGTACAACAGGATTCACTCAAGAATCACCTCACAAGGTTGGCACAACCTTGCACTCACTCAGCTCTAAGCTAAGCCTAGCACTAAGCACATACACAAAGCATGCACTAGTCTAAGGATGAGCAATTAAGCACTTGGATGGATTGGATATGATCTTGAATGTGTCTTGAACTCCTCTGCACTTCCACACAATCCAGCAACCTCAAATGGGTGAGTGGAGGGGGTATAAATAGCCCAAGGCATCAAACTAGCCGTTGGCTAAAAGCTGCGAAAAAGGTACCGTCGGATGATCCGACGTTATACTTTCCGGGGCGTCGGTTCATCTGGTGCCCCTCCTACGTCACGTAGCCGTTGAGGTTCTCTGACACAACTGCTCCGACGCTATGCTCCGACGCCACGTCGGATCATCCGGTGCTGAAGGCCTCGCATCCAAGTCGGTACTGTTAGCTTCCAACAGACCGTCGGATAGACCGACGCTATGCCTTGACCAAGGCGTCGGATCATCCGGTGCTGAAGGCTTCGTCTTGGCGCGTCTCTGTATGAATTCAAACTGAGCGTCGGATAGACCGACGGGGTCCCCACTCAGACCGTCGGATCATCCGGTGCTACTGTCTTCGCTGCTCTTCCTCTGCAACTCGTCCGACGCTACTAAATAATGGACCGTCGGTTCATCCGACGGTACCTAGGGTTTGACCCTGTGCACCAACTCGTCCGACGATTGCACCGACGCTTGTATTTGAGGGACCGTCGGTTCATCCGACGGTGTCTTTTCTTTTCCTTTTCTTGCTCGGTTTTGACCCTAGAAAAATAGTCTATCTTCTCAATCCGGCATTTGGTTTTCTTGCATCCTTGGGACCTAGAAGTGTCTACAAAGACATGCTAAAACAATAAGGTTAGTCCCAATGATCATGTTGTCATGAATCACCAAAATCAAACTCCAACTAATGACATATGAGGCCATGTTCGCTACAATCTCCCCCTTTTTGGTGATTTATGACAACACAACCAAAGTAAGCATAAATTTGCAAAAATTGACAGAATTAGACTCACTTACACTTACTTGGATGCTTACCATCATCCAAACTCCCCCTAGATCAAACTTCCCCCTTTTTGATCTTTACGTTCACATTCTCCCCTTTGGTCTCATATCCTTGAAACCACTTGTAAGCATCCTTGAAACCACTTGTAGGCTTAAGCCACAAGCTTGCTTTGGTCTCACATTCTCCCCCTTTGGAATAAAATCTCCAAAAAGTCCCAAAGCAAACGGGTCCAAGGAAACTAGCAAGATCTAGCAGCCATAGCTCACAGGAGAAATGTTAAAGGCAAGGGAGAAAGCCGCATGAGCCACGATCCATATGTATGATATCAATGAAGATACCACATGTGAGAATAACTAAGGTGGATCACAAGCTCATGAGACTAGCATGATACAAACTAAGCTCCCCCTAAGTGTGTGCATAAAAAGCATACCACTTGCAAGACAAGGGTAGTGAGAAACAAGTGCACAACTACAAACTTGTAAAACAAGGAAGCTTAGATCATATCATGCAAAGAGGTAGCTTAAAGGACCAGAGATAAGACAAATGGGTTCTTGTTACATTACCACTTGTAGATATCACTTGTAGTCTTTTGATCATTGCATACCTCCGGGGGATGATCCTCTCTACCTTGTTGGCACCACATTGAGATGAGCCACTTGGAAATGATATCACTATGTGACACCACTTGAAAGAAGCTTGCATGGAAGACACTTGGGGTACCACAAGGATTAGGAATGTATGAGTACATTGTCTTTGAAATTGTATAGAGATATAAGCTCGCAAGGAAATGACTCAATAGCATGAAGCTCATATTGCTATATTCACTCTTTTAGAGATGTTAAATCACATTCGAGTGAAATAGCATTCTCTTAGAATGAAGCACCGCACCGGAACGCGTCGCTAAGGGACTACATAAGATAAGCTTGAAACAATGTTAGTCCCATAACCAAACCATAGGATGAGCTCCCCCTAAATGTGTGCATTTAGTGTTTGAATCACCAACCAAATGTATGCACATTGTTTATGATAACAAAAGGGAAGCTTACCCTATAGCTTGCTCATGATGCAAAGAGATATATATGAAAACATGCACCATGAAGGAACAAGTATAGCTTTCCTACACACTAATCAAACCTTGTAGATTGCTCATGGGTTAGCACATGACACAAGCAACCTACCATATGTAAACATTGCAACAAATGCAACCTAAACAAGGCAATGGAGCTACAATGATACAAGAGAGGGGTTCTAGTTTCCATTACCTCAACCGGGGAACTTGGGCAACACATGTCCAATTTGCAAGCTTGGCTTGTAGGCATGGATTTCCGCAACTTCTTTGTGCCAAGCCTCCCAAGTCCCCACTCTCAAGGCCTTCAAGTGGCCTTTGGAACCCAAACCATTTGAGGACCCTTCATGTTGGTGATGACTTCCTTGGGCACCCAAATGGGTTGGTTCCTACCCCGCTCTTCCTTCATCTTCCCAACCTTGTGTGCAACCACCTTGCCATTTGCTTTCTTCTTGATGACGTAGGTGTTGCTCTTGATCTTGTTCTTGCGGTTGGGCTTGGTGTAGATGAGGGAGCTCTTGATGGTGGGCTTCAATTTCTTCTTTGCGCCCTTGTCCATCTTCTTGACAAATTGAGGGCATTTGTAGAACTTGTGCCCTTCTCCATGACACTTGTAGCAAGTCACGGTTGCACCCTTCTCAAGCTTCTTCACCATGGGATCACGGTTATCTTGAGAAGGTTGGACTTGGCTCTTCATGTCTTGAGAGATGTCCACTTTTTCTTCATCATTCTTGCCCTTGCCCATCAAGTTTGCCAACCTCTCTCGGAGCCATTTCACTTCTTGCTTGAGCTCATCATTTTCCTTGCCTATGAGACAATCACATGATTCTACAACAACATTCTCATGGA
Source organism: Cenchrus americanus (assembly GCA_947561735.1). NCBI lineage: Eukaryota > Viridiplantae > Streptophyta > Magnoliopsida > Poales > Poaceae > Cenchrus > Cenchrus americanus. Next base: position 194,332,484 of record OX387241.1, read on the forward strand.
AAGATGGTGAGCAAGATTCATCAATTAAATCAATGCAAGAAGTTGAAGCATCTACCTTGGAGATAGGAATTGCACAAGGGATAGATGTTTCATCAAGCTCAAAGGAATTACTTGTTTTAGTCTCATTGCTCTCAAGCTTAGATTTTAGCTCATCACACTCCTTGCTAAGCAATTTGAATTTGCACAACAAATGTTCATAATTTGTAGCAAGGGTGTCACTAAGATCATTGAGAGCATTGAGTTCTTTGATTTCATTAGCTTGTTGTTCAAGCATTCCTTTTTGCTCATGGATTAGCTCAACAAGATCATTGAGAGAGGTGGTGTCGGATTCGTCATCACTTACATTGCTTTCCATACCTTTGGCCATAAGGCACATGTGTGATGATGAAGGACCTTGCATGAAGCGGGTGGTGAAGTTTTTCTTGATTCATCGCTTGAGCTAGAAGAACTTGATCCACCACTTGTCCACTCGCGGACGGCGAAGGTTGCTTCTTGCCTTGATCTTCTCTCCTTGACCACCTTCTTCTTGGGCTTGTGCTTGATCTTGGTGAACTTGATGTGTTGATGATGACGCCCTTCTCTCAAGTGGATGTTGTAGCCGTACATGTTGACTTTCTTCACATACTTGAAGATCTTCTTCACGTACTCGGCCACCATAGATTCAACCTCTTCATCACTCGAGGAATCTTCATTGTCACCATCATCCTCACTTGAGCTTCCATGAGTACCCATTCTACTCAACACCTTCTCTTGTCGGCTTGAGAGAGCATGGCTTGTGGTTGGAGAAGATGGTTCTTGGGGCTTTTTCTTGGGGCGCCTTCTTTGACTTGGGCATTAGTTGAAGCTCATGTGCCATGATCTTGCTCAAGATATGCGATGGCTTCAAATCTTCGAGCTTCTTCTCGTAGATGATTGCCTTCACCAAGTCATAATCGGGCTTCCGGAGACTTTGAAGGATCTTGCGGTTGATGTTCAAGTCCGTGATGTCCTTCACACCTAAGGCATTAATCTCATTGACAAGCACATTTAGGCGTGAGTACATAGATTCGGCATTTTCATTAGCAAGTTGCTTAAAGCTATTGAATTCCTCAAGGAGACAACCATAGCGTTCATTAGCAACTTCTTTTGAACCCTCATTTTGCTCCTTGATGGTTTTTCATAGCTCATGAGCATTTTCACAAGTAAAAACTCTATTGAAAACGTCTACATCTAGTGAGGACAAAATGATACTCTTAGCAATCACATCAAATTGCTTTTCCTTTCTAGTACCATTTTTCATGCCCTCATCGGTGACTCTCCAAACATCAAGGTCCCTTGCTTGGAGATAGGCCTCCATGAGAACCTTCCACCGAGGATAGCCCGTGCCATCGAAATGTGGAGCCAAATCTAATGTATCCACCCCTTTCATTCTTCTATAGAGCAACTCACTAGGCGGTGAAGCGTAACCGTTCCAATGAGCCGGTTTTCACAATTTACCAATCGAATTGGCGTATCCTTGTGAAGGAAGTGAGTCCCGAGCTCGATACCAATTGTAAGGAATCGGATGCCCGTTAGCCTAAGAGGGGGAGGGGGTGAATTAGGCAACTTAAAACCTTAATCTATGGCTTCACTAATTTAGCGCAAAGGTAAACTAGAACATACTATCTATATGTGCAACTACGGTTGTTCTAGTGTGAAACTCCCATCCCAAAATAAGGTTTGCAACTAATAGCCAATCCTAGCATGATACTACTCTAGGAATGTAGAGGCAAGCAAAGATTGCAAGAGAGTAAATGCGGAAATGTAAAGGGGATGAGAGGAAGCAAACTCTTGGCACGCGATTTATCCCGTGGTATCGGTAGGCACTAAGCCACCCCTAGTCCACGTTGTTGAAGCACTCACACAAGAGTATTGCTTCCCGGTCACCAAGTCTCTCCCTAGAGCACCACTTGACTCGCCACAAAGGCTAGCCACTTAGGCACTTGTCAAGCTCCCTTGGTCACCTTGATGCCGCCTCCACTAAGGAGCTTCTCCACCAAGGAAGGGGGTCTCCACGTCCCCCGCACAAAGTGTCCTCGCCGCTCCACACCAAGCCGGAGGGTCGATGACGATTGCCGGTGAGCCACTTATGCCCCAAGGCTTCTGGCGAACCTTGTACAACAGGATTCACTCAAGAATCACCTCACAAGGTTGGCACAACCTTGCACTCACTCAGCTCTAAGCTAAGCCTAGCACTAAGCACATACACAAAGCATGCACTAGTCTAAGGATGAGCAATTAAGCACTTGGATGGATTGGATATGATCTTGAATGTGTCTTGAACTCCTCTCGCACTTCCACACAATCCGGCAACCTCAAATGGGTGAGTGGAGGGGGTATAAATAGCCCAAGGCATCAAACTAGCCGTTGGCTAAAAGCTGCGAAAAAGGTACGAGTCGGATGATCCGACGCTATACTTTTCCGGGCGTCGGTTCATCCGGTGCCCCTCCTACGTCACGTAGCCGTTGAGGTTCTCGACACAACTGCTCCGACGCTATACTCCGACGCTACGTCGGATCATCCCGGTCTTTGAAGGCCTCGCGTCCAAGTCGGTGCGTTAGCTTCGAACAGACCGTCGGATAGACCGACGCTATGCCTTGACCAAGGCGTCGGATCATCCAGTGCTGAATGCTTCGTCTTGGCGCGTCTCTGTATGAATTCAAACTGAGCGTCGGATAGACCGACGGGGTCCCCACTCAGACCGTCGGATCATCCAGTGCTACTGTCTTCGCTGCTCTTCCTCTGCAACTCGTCCGACGCTACTAAATAATGGACCGTCGATTCATCCGACGGTACCTAGGGTTTGACCCTGTGCACCAACTCGTCCGACGATTGCACCGACGCTTGTATTTGAGGGACCGTCGGTTCATCCGACAGTGTCTTCTCTTTTCCTTTTCTTGCTCGGTTTTGACCCTAGAAAAATAGACTATCTTCTCAATTCGGCATATGGTTTTCTTGCATCCTTGGGACCTAGAAATGTCTACAAAGACATGCTAAACAAAATGGTTAGTCCCAATGATCATGTTGTCATGAATCACCAAAATCAAACTCGAACTAATGGCATATGAGGCCATGTTCGCTACACTTTTCACATGGCATATTTTTTTGAAAAAATGATGATCCACTGTAAAATATCGTAGGGCCCACTTGAATAGTGTGAGTACCACGTGATGGGTCTCATCTAAACAACACATGGGCCCACCTAAACAACATGTGGGGCCTACGTGGGGCAGGATTCATGAGAAGCCTCTAAGGGCATGTACAGCGCGTCTATACATGGCGTCTATAGAATGGTAATTTTGCAAGAAACCCCTCCCACCTCTGAACCGACGGCTCTCTCGTCGCTAGACCAGGCGACAGGCTTGACCCTTTCCCCGACGCCCGAGCGACACCGAGACGACGGGTTGTACGACTGTGGAAAAGTGGGATTGGTAATCTCTATGGATGTAGTTCATTGAGGCCTCGGCCAGTATATATGAGAGTACATGACTTGGGGTGCGGTTTGTGACAACCCCACCCGAGATACTTCCGTACTATCACCTAAACCACTCCATTTGGTCATTAAGCGATAATAAAGAAGCATCCCGTTGAGTGTTGCGGGTTAACGCCCCGTAAATCACTTGACATCACGAGAGAGGATCGAACGTATGCATTAAAACTCCCACGAAGGAGAGTCCGAGTGCCTTACAAATTAAACTATCTCATCCCCGTAGGGTTCATTATTACAAACATAGTTCTTTGACATGAAAGTAAATGGTTCGAAGTTTATTGAAAACGACGAGAAAATAACTAAACGATACGATCACATCATAGGAGGCTGTCCATGATGCAATCACTCTTCGTCATCCACCCATTCCAGCTCCCGGCCGGGTGGAAGCTCTCGGGCCACACATCAGATGCAGTACCTGGAACAACATTATAAAACAAGGCTGAGTATATTAATACTCAGCAAGACTTACCCGTCTAATAGAAAACTTTACCTCTAATCGTGCATGGCTTTTGGCTAGTGGGTTTGTTTGCCCAAAAGATGCTAAGTAGTGAATCCTTACTTTCCATATTTTAGCTCATGTTCTAGTTGAAGTAATCATTACTAGATAAGCAACTATGACAACCAAAGTTGTACAAACAATTAATCAAAGTAGTAATCTTCACAAAGTTCCATCATAAAGGGATATCATGGCCGGTCGGGTAAGTAGTCTCAGATGACGGTGAGAGGCCGACAATCGATTGATTCATAAACTTGCAAGGTGGACCTAAACACACGGAAGGTGCCCTCACTAAGAGTTCACCAACCAAGCGGTTCCCATCATTCTTCGGTTTGGGGATAATAGCTCACAATCTTAAGTACAAGGTTTATCTAGGCTACGCCACTAAGGTCACCCAGCCTCACGCATGCACTCGGGTGGCGAGCCGGGGCCGCAACCCTAAGAGTAGTGATAGTAAAACCCTGTACCGCCTCATTTAGGTACTAGGCTTACCGTACCCATTTCCGACAAGTGTTTAGTACTTTCAAACACTTAGCCAACGAAGCCATTGGACCGGAGCCCAAATCCCATGCTCTTACCACATGAGCAATCCATTTAAACATATGGTGATTCCATAAAGAAGATCCTATTCTCGCGAGTGAAGAACATCACTCGACTTGTACCGGATCCTTAAGCATAGCATCTAACGACCTATCATGCTAGTAAAAGATCATAGGTACTTATGGATCATGCAACTAGGGTTTCATTTCAACTTCTGAACGTAAATGGACATACAATAACAAGAAGTAAATTCAGAAGTTTTAAAGAAACACTGGGGTTAATGAATAAACTGGGGCTTGCCTTCATCAGCACAAGTAGACACACAAACTTCCGGACTTTGGCTCGGGTCTTGCTCTACGATCACGTAGTGCACTTCTCCTCCTGCTCCCTCGTCCTCATCAGCCGGCACAAGCGTATAGCTACATTCGGGGACTTCTACGCGGGGAATGCAATGCAGTGATTAGGATGGTGATTAATTTAATTTAATTCCAAAAACAGTACCAAACTGTCTCAAAGTGTACAAGGTTGGTCATATTCACCTTAAGAAAAGTATTTAAACAATTCTCCTTTTAAAGATAGTCTAACAGCCTATCTAGCCTTCTCTTTAAGGTGATTGTGTGCACATCTATTAAAGAATTATTTTATTTAAAAACAAACAGCAAGGAATTTTACTTTTGCACCACCGTTCTACTTTTCCTAACACTTCTCCTTAAGTCATGCACTAGGAAAAGTGATTTCCCTATTTTTTCCTTTTACTGGATTAATCTAGTTTGAGCTCTTTTGCATAACTAAATCATAAAAAACTGATCCAGCAGCACCCACTTGGTCCCTACGACCGGGAGGCATACCTCTGGACAACAAGAAGAAGTGTTTTGCACCACTTAATTTAATACACCAATTTATGGGCATTTCTAGTTAGCATAAAAGGGAATAATGCATATTAAAATAAATATGACAGAAATGAGTCCCAACTTTCTCCTACACATACTATGGTCCAAAACAAGCCCAAAGAACTAACAAACACACATATAGCCCTTATGAAACATGCTACACATATTTATGATTAAAAACAAGCATAAATGAGGAAATAATATTTCTAACAGAGATAAAATCATGGTAAATTCACCAAGGATGCTATTTAGCATAACATGACTATAGCCAGAAGTTGCGCTCAAAAATAATTATATATCAAGCTACAAAAATCATCTAGGCAGATTTATCAATATCACAAGATAATTTATATAGGAAGATACCTTCAGTAACTTTGTGCAAATTTTGGCACAGAACCTAAACATACTAGTTCCCACAACATATCCAAAATCCAGCTCAAGATCTTATGTGGATTTTGCAGAAACACAAATCTAGGTATTTTACTTTCCAATTTTTCAAGCAAAAACCATAACTCAAAAGTATATACATATTTGGAGAAAGTTGTAGTTCTTGTTACATTGAGCACAGAAAAATTGAGGTTGCTATTTTTGGATTTTCTACGATTTTTAATCTATTTTACAAGGTGTTGTGCCGAGTTGAAACAAAACTTAGTTAAAGATCATCACAACTAGGTCCCTAATTCACGGATATGCCCTCCGGCCCTCCCAACAATGCCTCGACGGCGGTGGCCATGCTCACCGGCGGTGAGGTGGGGCCGAGGGATGCAAACAAGTGAGCGGGGAGTGCGATTGGACTCACTAGGGTTCGATTGGTACGGTGACTCGGCCGAGGAACGGCCGGTGATGGCTGCGGCGAGGCACCGCGGCACCTCCGCGGCGGCGAGGTTCCCGGCGAGTGAGGGGGAAGAGCTAAGCTATAGGTGATCGGGGAGGCTCCGGTGGAGGTTAGGGAAGGTGACCAGAGGCTCGATCGGGTTGGGGAATAAGCGGAGAAGCAGGCGCACCGCGGCGGCGCTAATGGCGACGACGGTGGGCGGGGTATTCTCGGGCGCGCGCAAGGAGTGAACCGGGAGAGGTTTTTATAGGCCAGGAGCTTCACAAGCAACTTGCCCGAGCGTCGTGCCTACAGGAACCGCGGCATGGGTGCCGAGGCGGTGGACGACGTGCGGTGGGACTCCGGCCAGTGGCCGATGGCGGTGCGCCTGCGCGCGTGTGCGCGCCGCGTGTCACCGGCCTAGGGGTAGGAGGCATGTCACGCCCATAGGCGCACGGTGCTCGTGGAGGCTCGCCATGGACCGGCGGTCACCGGCTGCTCCGGCGTGCGTGCCGGCGGTACGGCGGGACCGACGAGGTATGCCCCGGCGCGACGTCGTGCGCGAGGGCTCGGGTGTGCAAAGTCAGTTTGACTTACCCCCTTTTCACTCGAATTTTCTCCAAATTTCGAAATGAAAGTGGCCCAAACTTTGAATACCGAAGTTGTCCAACAAGTTACCATCTTCAAAAATGCTAAAGGATCTAGGGGTTTTTCTCACTGGTTTAAGCAGGAACGGGCGCACAAAGTGGCCAAAAACTCGGCGCCAGTGAACAGGAGCAGGACACCTTCACAAGCATTTTTCACCAAGAATTCCTTCGAATTTCAAATGCCAATCAACAGCAAAGTTGTGTTCCTTGAGATTCTGCACATTTGTCCCTTTGGGTGGTTTTGAAGTGTTTAGGGGAATTTTGGAGAACGTGCCAAAGTTCTAGAATGGCATCAAGGGGTCAAAGGGGATAAAAGGGTTTTGAGCTAGGGCTTTGACCAAGGGTTGACCTAATGTCCTCAAGGGTAGTTAGGGGAGTGGTTAAGTGGGTCATTAGCACAAATTATCACCGAGCAAAAACACGGGGTGTTACGGCAAAGCTACCCCCAGATACATATGGCAGTCTACGATACGTATATCTACAACTACCAAATATACTCTAACATCCCCCCGCAGTCACAGCGGGAGCACCGCAGATGGTGAGACTGGAGAAGAAGCCGAAAGTAATAAGCCGATGGACTGACATCACCCTCCAGTTGGAACGTCAGTGCGGTGCAAGCGCTGCGACTGGAGAGAGAACCAGCGAGTAACTCATGCGGATGGTAGCCCTTTATGTCGATGTCAATGCAACCGAATTGGAGGGTGAATAGCGGTTGTCGACGATGCCGTGCGTAGGGTAGCCATGGTCAACGTGTAGCTGTCGAGGTTGCCAAGGGTAAGGAGCTGCACAGGAAGCCGCGGGTGCTCGAGAAGGCGCCGAGAGGGCGGTGGCGCGAAGGGGAAGCCACCAAGGACGAAGACGGTGACGCGTCGAGGAAGTCGAAGAGGGTCGATGCTGAAGTCGATGTAGTCAGGAGCCGACGGGCGAGACATTTCCGGGTTTGCCAAGCTCGAAAACACCTCGGGGACGATATCACACATCGGTGTTGCCAATACCGGACGTGCGAGAGAGGGTGCACCACCGAGTGTGCCGTCGTCGAGAGATCGGCGGAGGAGGCCTCCATGATGGTCGCGGGTGCGAAATGGCGAGGAGAAGATGCGATGCGGCCCGCGGTTGCTTTGGAGTAGACGAAGGGGTAGAACAAGACGGCGACGGCGGTGACGAGGTGGTGCTAGACGAGGCGAAGAACCCGAACGACTCGATGAATACTGTGCACGCAAGATGCGCACTGACGTAGTCGTAGACAAAGTCGACGTAGTCAACGGCGATGAAGATGCAACAACGGAGGACCAGGGAGTGCTGTGCTACTGCTTGAGGAGGCGATGCAGCCACAACCCTCGTGTCGGTGGAGGTGCACACGTACTGAAGACACTCATCCCAAATCCGTGCGTGTCACGACTGTACACCTATCAGTTGATCAGACCGAGGGCACACGTACGAGACATCAGATGACGATACCGCCAAGACGAAGTTGTGGAGAAGTCAAAGACAGCTGGCGTGGGGATCATGTCGCGGAGGGGCCTTGCGCCACTGCGAGAGGGCCCCTACGCGCACCGCACGCCAACCCGAGTGACACGAGTGAAGAACAGCCGGTGATGATGTCGAGGAAGAAGCACGCTGTCGACGGGCGGTGGGCGACTCAATCTCGATCAGTGATCGAGCAAAACTAACAGAAATTACCAAAAAGAAATCTGCAGCAGCAAATCATCGTGTAGACCTCTGGGGTGCACTTAGCACGGACCCTCACCCTTATCTCTTTCCTACTCTCGCCACGGTCCAACGGCGGGTCATTTACCTACATGCCATTAAAAAAGTTGCGGGTTACGCACATGCCATGGAAAAGTTTTCACATACTTGTATGCCATGCACTCAAAATTCGTTGACGTGTATGCCATTCCGTCCAACTTCTCGTTACAACTTAACGGCTCCACCGATCCGACATGTGGGACCTAAGTATGGAAATGAGTATTTTGCCCCCCGGTCCATGTGCTTCTTTCTTCCTCCTCCGGTGCGGCCCCCCCCCTCGCGGCGGGACACGGGGGCCGGCGGTGCCCCCCCGTGCGGCCGGGCGCGAGGGGCGGCGGCGCCCGGCGGCTAGGCGCGAGGGCGGTGTTGCGCCGTGCGGCGGCGCGGTGGGCTCCGCGGCCGGCCATGGCGGCGGCGCGGCGTGCTCCGCGGCCGGCCATGGCGGCTCGCGTCGAGCTCCGCGGCCGGCCATGGCGGTGGCGCGGCGGGCTCCCCGGCCGACCATGGCGGCGGCGCGGCGGGCTCCGCGGCCGGCCATGGCGGCTCGCGGTGGGCTCCGCGACCGGCCATGGCGGCGGGCTCCGCGGCCGGCCATGGCGGCGGCGCGGCGAGCTCCCCGGCCGGCCATGGCGGCGCGCGCGGGCTCGGCGGTGGGAGAAAGGAGGAGGAAGATTGGTGGGGCCCACGAGAGGGAGAAAGGAGGAGGAAGATTGGTGGGGCCCACATAGGGTAAAATGGTCATTTCACGTGTCGGGTTGACACCGTTACCTCTGAAGTTGGACGGAATGGCATACACGTCAATGAATTTTGAGTGCATGGCATACAAGTATCTGAAAACTTTTCCATGGCATGTGCGTAACCAGCAACTTTTTTAATGGCATGTACGTAAATGACTCTCCAACGGCCATGCGCCGAGAAAGAAAGAGATAGGGATCATGTGGCCAGGCGGATGCCCACCGGCAGAAGCGGATCTCCACGAGAGCGGCCGAAGTCTCTACCGGTCAGGACTGCCGAGACATGCTCGCCGCCTGAGCACGATGGAAGTACCGATAGTGGAGGGCCCCGCCCTACGCGGGATCTCGGCAGAGAGGTCGAGTCGCGGCTCGATGAGGCGGCGAAGAGGATGCGGCGAACCAGAGGAGCCACCACGGAATCTGCTGGCGATGGGGTGAAGGCGTCGTGTGGAGCATATGCTGCCACCACAGCAGCACGGGCTAGGTCACGAACGCCGGCAGTAGACCACGGATGCCACCACGGCAACGCGGGTCGGAGTCGTCAGCGGCCTCCATGACGGGTGACGAGGTACATATGCTCGATCTGATACTGCTTCTAGACGCGAGATACGACGGCAGATTAACGGGATCCGCCGTGGAGATGGGCGCAGCCCCCGGCGGAGGTCATGGGCAACCTCCCCAGGGGCGCGCTAGGAGGCTGTCGAGGGGCGCTGGAGGCGCACTGTGGAGGATGGCAGGCGGCGCGAGGAAGGCAGAGGCGCGACCGGCAGCAGCGGAAGATGAGCCTAGGATCTCAAACCCTAATCTCGTGATACCATGTGGAAAGGTGGGATTGATATATCTCGATGATGTAGTGCATTGAGGCCTCGGCCGGTATATATGAGAGTATATGATTTGGGGAGGCTACCCCAGATACATATGGCAGTCTACGATACGTATATCTACAACTACCAAATATACTCTAACAACGACGCCCCGTCTCCGGCGGCGTCGCCGGCGGATCCCGCGCTCCCACGCCCTCTTCTCGCCAGTTTCCCCTTCTTCCCCAGCGCACTGCGGTGGGATGTCCACGCTTGGCACAGTGCAGAGGAAGAACGTATCACCAGCCATGGATGCGACGGCGGTGGCTCCAGGCCGAACCCTAGGTCGCGACGGCGGTGGGGCGGCGGGTCTCCTGTTCGGTCGTGGTGGCCTCTCAACACCGCCATCCCATTCTCTCGGTCCTAGTCCTCGAGGCGTCGGGCTACCACCACTGCCCCGTCGCGGACGCGGTAGCGGGTCAATAGCGGCACCGACCACCCTCCCAGCGACGGCAACTTCCTCCATGGACGGAGGTGGCTTCCCCGGCAGCTCATCGGCATCCACGGGATTCCCCTTCCCACATCCACCATCCTTTGATACGGCTGGAGTTGATCCCTCTTCTCCTGGATGGTAATGCTTGATTCATTGCTATTTATTTATGTATGTTCAGATTTGGTTATTTCTGTACCTCACACTTCCAACAGTGAATGAATCCATATGCCAGTAACAATATTGTACAAATGATTCTTCTGGCATTGTTGATTGGACTAGATTACCATGTTGCTTTAGATTACCAAGTTAGCTGTTGGTCGACATGAATGTTGTGCTGAATATCTATGCAATTATCTGTGTGCCCCTGAACTTTGCATAATGTGAACCATTACATTATTGTTTTATTTGCAAAAACTCTGCACCTTGTGCAAATCTGAATGCATTCTACCATCTGAAAGTTTTGCCATTCTTTGTTCTGGAAAATTTAGCATTTCTGAAGTTCATAATCTGTCATATTATGCTCGACAGTAATTGATACATAGCAGCAAGCAGATGGCATTCATTCTTCTTGTATGTAGTCAGCTGCTAGTTTTTTCATGGCCAAAAGCTACTAAGATGCTTCCATACTACAATATAAACATGAGATATATCCTGTTTTATTTACTATCATCCTTCTATCTTAATTTGAATATGTCATGCCATGTGAATCTCTGAATCTTATTGTTGCTTAAGATGATCAGTTAATTAGCTTCCCAATTTGCATGTGTAAGTGCAACACATACCTGTTGCTTCCCATGCCATTTATCTGGATCAGAACTGAGATGGACTACTACCTTTCAGATGGACTAATGTATCATAAACTTGTCTCTGAAACTGTTATGTAGGCTGAATTGCACATGTTTGTGCTCAACTTGTCAGCCTACAATTTCATATGGATTAATTCATTTATTGTGTTCTAGAGGCCATATAGGACTGATCTGCAATTTTGCTGCTGCATACATATATGTAGAAGTGCTGCTCATTTTTTATTTGTTTATGCATACTGATTACTAGTTAATTTGTGTGGCAATTTATGCATACTGATTACTAGTTAATTTGTGTGCCAATTAATTTTTTTTGGTACATCTTGCAGGGGCCAAGATGTACATCCACCTGGTGGTTTCATGAGTCTTTTACAAAATGAAGCACAAAATTCTCATTTGGTTAGTGCACCTATTCACAGTAGTCCTCTGAATGAGGCCGTCAATGCTAGTTCACCGCCCGATGTGGAAGTTGTTCAAGGCAATGACAATGCAAGTGTTAGAATGTAATTATCACAGCCCATATCGGGTGTATGGCCCATTGGCCCATGTACATTGTAACCCTAGCCTATTAGGCTATATAATGATAGTCGGCCCCCCCGATTAAGTGTGTGCGGTGTTTCTACATGGTATCAAGCCATCACCGATCCAATTCCTTTCCCATCCGCTGCCCACCGCACCCTCGCATCGCGTTTTTCTTCGTGAGGCGCCCCTCGCGCTGCCCGGAAGCGGCCGGCGCTCCTCCATCCTCCGGCCGCCGTACGTCTCGCGCCGCAGCCCCTCCGGGCCGCCGCGCGTGCGGCACCGCCGCCACCTCCCGGGGAGCCGCGCGCCTCGGCCGCCGCCCCTCCGGGCCGCCGCGCCCTCGCGCCGCCGCCTTCCCGGCCGCCGTGCGCCTCGCGCCGCCGCCCCTACCGCCGCCGCGCGCGCCCCGCGCCGCCGCCACTCCCGTGCCGCCGCGCCCACCTCGCGCCGCCGCCCTCTCGTCCGGCATGACGTCCTCCACGACCTCCTCGGCCACCTCCGGCGTCCCGGCCTCCCGGGAGCGGCGGGCGCCTTCATCGACGGCGTCGTTCCGGCCTTCTTCCCCGCCTACGCCTTTGTCAATGTGAAGCAACACGTTCCCATCGAACTCGGCCTCGAGCGTCCCAACTACTCCAAGTGGAAGGCCTTCTTCACCGCCCTCTGCGCCAAGTATGGTGCCGCTAGCCACATCGACGGCACCGCTGCCGCCCGTCCGGCTGACCCTACGTGGTCTCAGCCCGATGCCTGCGTTCGTGGTTGGATGTACAACTCCGTCGACGAGGCCGTCCCTCGACCTCGCCATGGAGCCCGATCGGGACGCTCGCGCGCTCTACCTCTCCATCGAGGCCCTGTTCCAGGCGAACAAGGAATCCCGTGATGTCGTCCTCGAGCAGGAGTTCCACGGCTGTCCGGGGGTGATCTCTCCATCGACGCCTACGCTCAGCAGATGAAGCGCACCGCCGACGCCCTCCGGGAGGTCGGCCACACCGTCTCCCCGCGCGGCTTGTGCTTAATCTTCGCGCGGCCCGGACTCCCGCTTCGCCAACACCGCAGACATCATCTCCAACACGTCGCCGCTACCCACCTTCAAGTCCGCCACGAACATGCTCCGTGTCAAGGAACTCCGCCTCGGTACCGCGCACAAGGAGGCTTCGTCGTACGCACTCGTCACCTCCACCGCCTCCTCTTGCACGTCCTCCTCTTGCGCTCCACTCTCTCTAACTCCGGCGGCGGGGGCGCGGCAAAGGCAAGGGTAAGGGCAAGGGAGGCCGCGGCGGCAATGGCGGCGGCGGGGGCGGCGGCAATGGTGGTCGGCGCAACCGGCGAAGCAAGGCGGCGGACGTCGGGGCCCCTCGCAGCCCGGTCCTTGGGTGCGCTACAACCCTTGGGCCCGGCCGCGGCGGCCGGCGGTGGGCTCCTCGGCCGCGGCGGCGGTGGGTCCCCCCCCGCCGCGGCGGCCAGGGCCCACACTTGCCTTCGCGCGGCACGATGCTCTACGGCGAGGCACTTCCTCCCGGCGGTTGGGGGTACGACTCCTCCGGGAGGCGGAATTCGGCCGGCCCGATTGCTTGCCCTCAATCGGTGGCCGTACGGGAGCCTTCTCCATGGGTCATGGACGGCGGCGCCACGTCTCACATGACCTCCAACGACGGTATACTTCTCTCCCGTCTCCCATCACCGCCGTCCTCAATTACGGTCGGTAACGGGCATTCCATTCCTATTATCGGTCGTGGCACATCTACTTTACACTTAGGCGATCATCCTCTTCAACTTCATAATGTTCTTGTCGCTCCTCGCCTAACTCATAACTTGTTATCGGTCCGAAATGACTTACTCGCGACAATAACCGCTCTATTGAGTTTGACGCTTCGGTTTGTCCGTTAAGGATCTCCCCGACCCGGACGGTCCTCCTTCGGTGCAATAGCAACGGGGATCTCTACACCATCCAACATCGCACGCCGCCTCGCCGCCATGTCGCCGTCGTCTCCCCGAGTTATGGCATTCCCGCCTCGGTCATCCCGCACCGACTGTCGTCCGGACCCTCAATAAGTTTTCGGCTATTCGGTGTAATAAAGCGGCTCGCCGCCTTTGCCATGCTTGCCGCCTAGGCAAACGCGCCAAACTGCCCTTTAATAGTTCCGTTTCTAGCACTTCAAAGCACCTTTTGAACTTGTTCATTGTGATGTCCGGACGTCTCCGCCTTTGAGTATTTCCGGCTATAAATACTATCTTGTGCTAGTTGATGACTTTACCCATTACTGCTGGATATTTCCTTTGCGCCATAAATCTGAAGTTCATCAGCATATTGTTCAGTTTATTCCTTACGCTCACACACAGTTCAGTTGTCTTGTGCGCTGTTTTCAGGCCGATAATGGGACGGAGTTTCTTAACCATGTCACAGCCACCTTTCTGGCTGGCCACGGCATCCTTCTCCGGACTTCGTGTCCCTACACATCCGCCCAGAACGGTAAAGGCGAGCGAATGCTCCGCACACCTGAACAATGTTGTTCGTACGCTCCTCATTCATGCCGCGATGCCTCCCCTCGTACCTGGGTCGAAGCTCTTTCCACCGCCGTGTTTCTTCGAACCGACGGCCTTCATCTTCTATACATAATGGTATTCCCTATCATCTTCTTTTTCGCAAGATGCCGGATTACTCACTCCTTCGAGTTTTTGGTTGCCTGTGCTACCCAAACCTTAGTGCCACGACACCTCACAAATTGTCTCCTCGCTCAGCAGCGTGTGTTTTTCTCGGTTACCCTCCTTCTCAGAAGGGCTACCGGTGTCTCGATCTTTCCACCCGCAAGATCATCATCTCTCGCCACGTTGTTTTTGATGAGACTCACTTTCCGTTTGCGGCCTCCAAGCCTCGACCGGACTCGTTTGATTTTCTGCGCGGATGTCTTACCCGCGCCCCGCCCCGGCGTGTCCACCCCGGTTCTCGGCGTTCCGGGCCGCGGACGACGCCGGCGACCCCGCTCGGGCCGGACCCTCGCCATTCTCTAGCATGGGGGTGCCTACCGTCTACCTCGGCGCCCCGTCGGCCGCACCGCTCCCGCTATCGCCCTCGCGGCCCGAGCGGCAGCGGTACGGCCACTACTACTCCCGACGCCCGGCCCCCGGCACCGGCCTCCACGGCCCGCAACGGCGGTACCTCCAACCGCCCCGCCCGTGGCGTCACCGGCTCCGGCACCCCGGAGGCGTCTCCGGCGGTGCCTCCGCGAGCCTCTGCGCGCGGGAAACTCGCTCCCGCACAGGCTCTCTCCCACCGCCCATGCAGCGGTACGGCTTCACTGCGGCGGTTTCCAGCCTGGCTTCTCCGCTCCCAGGCTCCACTCGTGCTGCCCTTGCCGATGCAAATTGGCGTGCAGCAATGGCTGAAGAATATAAGGCGCTCGTCGATAATGGCACCTGGCGTCTCGTTCCTCGCCCGCCTCGTGCCAACGTCATCACCGGCAAGTGGGTCTTCAAGCACAAGTTCCATGCAGACGGTTCTCTGGCTCGCCACAAAGCCAGATGGGTCGTCCGTGGTTTCTCGCAGCGTTACGGCGTCGACTACGATGAGACTTTCAGCCCGGTCGTCAAACCGGCCACCATCCGGGTTGTCCTCGGCATCGCCGTCTCCCGTTCCCCGGCCAATCCATCGGTACCGGACGTGAAGAACGCGTTCCTTCACGGTCACACGGACGAGACGGTTTCTTGTCGGCGGCCACCGGCTTCGTTGACTCGGCGGCTCCCGACCACGTTTGTCTCCCCGCGAGGTACCTCTACGGACTTAGCGGCGCCCGGGGCTTGGCACCGGCGCTTCTCCGGCTACATTCGGCGAGATCGGCTTCACCGTCTCGGTTTCGGATCCATCCCTCTTTGTCTACAAAGCGGGTGACGGCACCGCCTACTTGCTCTTGTACGTCGACGACATCATCCCGACTTCCTCCTCGACCGCGCTTCTTCGTCGCCTCACAAGCGCCGCACTCGGAGTTCGCCATGACCGATCTCGGGGATCTTCATCATTTTCTCGGGATTTCGATCACGCGTTCCACCGCCGCCTTTTTCTCTCCTAGCGTCGGTATCTTTGTGGAACTACTACGAGCGTGCGGCATGGCCGAGTGCCACTCTACGGCGACCCCCGTGGACACTCACGCCAAGCTTTCTGCCGTGGACGGTGCTCCCGTAGCGGATGTCACTCGCACCGCGCCTCGCGGGTGCTTTGCGCATCTCACATTGACTCGCCCAGATCTCGCCTACGCAGTTCAGCAGGTTTGTCTCTTCATGCATGACCCACGCGAACCCCATTTGGCGATGCTCAAGCGTGTCCTGCGATATGTCAAGGGCACTCTGTCCACCGGACTTCACATCGGCACCGGCGATGCCCGGCGGTTGACCGCCTACTCCGATGCCGATTGGACCGGGCCGGCCCGTACTCCGTGGCGCTCTACTTCGTGCTACCGTGTCTTCTCGGGTGACAACTTAGTCTCCCGGTCCTCCAAATGCCGGACTACGGTCTCTCGTTCGAGTGCGGAGGCCGAGTATCGTGCCGTTGCGCATGCTTGTGGCCGAGACTTGTTGGCTTCGTCGACCGCTTCGGAGCTTCATGCACCCGTATCTTCGGCGACGATTGTCTACTGTGACAATGTCAGTGTTGTCTATATGACCGCGAATCCAGTTCATCATCGTCGCACGAAGCATATTGAGATCGACATTCACTTTGTCCGCGAGAAGGTTGCTTTGGGACAGGTTCGGGTGCTCCATGTTCCATCCTCTCATCAGTTCGCGGACATCATGACTAAGTTGTTTACTGACTTTAGGTCCAATCTTTGTGTTCGTGACACTCCCGCTTAGACTGAGGGAGGGTGTTAGAATGTAATTATCACAGCCCATATCGGGTGTATGGCCCATTGGCCCATGTACATTGTAACCCTAGCCTATTAGGCTATATAATGATAGTCACCCCCCGATTAAGGGTGTGCGGTGTTTCTACGGCAAGAAGAACTGAGAAGAGGATCATGTGGAATGTGGACGAGGAAGTTAGATTGAGTTTAAGTGCCTAGATCGAACACTCAACTGACTCTACTTGTGGAGCAGATAAGGGTGGTGGTCAATATTGTAGTGAGGTTGTCGCAACGTACAACAAGACTACCCCTGCAAATCGAAAAAGAACTGCGAAGCAATGCAAGGATAGATGGCACAAAGTTAACAAGTTGACAGACCTCTTTGAATGTTCTTATGTGAAGGCTCGTAGAGTATTTACAAGTGGATATTCACATGAACAGTGGATGGAGTCAGCACATGAGTTCTATTTGGAAGACAACTCGTTGGGGAATTCGGAAAACCCGTCACCCTCGAAACGTTGAGCTTAACGAAGTTCTCAAAGCATGTTTTTCGGGAGTAGGGAATTCGCGATTCTCGGAAGCCCGGAACCCGTGAAGTCTCGAATTCGCGAATGTGCGAGTTCGGGAATCTCGATTCGGCGAAGAGGTGGAGTCGGGAACATGCGGGAGCCCGAATCTCAACTCGTTGATGGTCCGAATTTCGGAGAAGCTCGTCGATTCGGGAATCTGATGAAGACTCTGTTCGGGACTCAGGCGCGTGGACATGCACGAACCAGCTGGGAAGCAAGGGCCACTTCGGGAATCTGTTGAAGACCTAGTTCGGGAGTTTCGTGCGAAGACATTCACGAACCAGGGGAGAAGCAAAGTCAAAGTTGTAGTCCCAAAAAGTCCGGGTTTAGAGTGTGAACTAGTGGCAGATTTGTAAATATGTTAGATAAAAAAGACAATCATGTATGCGTTCACACTAGGAATATTCTCTGAGGCTAGGGGTGTTATCGGTATGTAAAAGTCCCTTCATCTCCCTATAAAAGGGGGCGCAAGGGCACGTGTAAACGGATTCAGACTTTTTTGGAACTCGTGCTGCTTGCGGAGAGAATCACAGCCTTCTTGCGCTCTGACTTTGTACTTGAACGTGTTGAGAACTCATACTCGTGTTAGGGTAGTTATCCGAATATTTCGGGTACCCCCCCAACATTGGCGCCCACCGTGTTCCAGCCAAAAAGAAACTCACGATGCCACCTCGAAGAAGTCCAAGAAGATCGTTCCAAAGACAAAGCTAACCAAGACGATCGCCAGCTCACCCAAGGGAATGAAACCTCGTTTGTTCCTGAGTCCTCGAACACAACAGACCAAGAACGAAGAGAAAAGCTCGAGGCCCTCATGAAGGCAAGAGCAGAAAAGACAGCTCATATCCAAGAACAGCCCGCTGAGCAGCAGGAGTTCGAGAATGTCAATGATGATGATGATGACATAGACAGAGAGCTAGCGATGGTTCAGCAAAAGATACAACAGCTACAAAAAGACAAGGAAAAGTTCGCAGCTCAGTTACAAGCGAAGAGAAAAATCTCTGAAAAGCTAGAGCAGCTCAACAAAGCAAAAGAGCAAATCGAGGCGATACAGAGAGAAATTGACGAGATGAAAGAACAAGAGGACAGGTTCCCCGTGGCGGGAATCACCGCACCGGAACTGCGGGCCGCAAGAGAACTCCCGAAAGAAAACTTCTTCGCGGGAAACGGAGTGTCACATTTCGTGGATCCCGAATCACCACCGTCCGTTGGGCCGCAAACAACGCACCTTGGCCGCCGAAGTTCAAGCCTTGTCTCTCTCCCAAAATACAACGGCTTCGGAAACTCCGGGCAATTCCTCATGAGATACGAATCGGTCGTGAATTCGGCAGGGAGGAGATGATGTTGCATTGGCCAAATCATTCGGCGTTGCTTGCGAAGGGCCGGTCGAATTGGTACTCACTATCGCCTCCTCACTCGCTCTACGGTCGGGTAGACCTCAAGACAAAGTTCATGCAAGCATTTCAGATGTTTCATGACACAACAGCGGAAGCGTCAGATCTGTACAACTGTAAGCAGAAAGACAGAGAGCCACTGCGGAACTTCGTGAGAAGGTTCATGCAACAGAGGTCTCAAATCCCCGAAGCGGATGACAAAACAACAATCAAGGCACTGATCAAAGGTCTCACCCCAGGGCCAACTGCTTCCCATCTCACGAGAAAGAAACCCAAGACGGTTGAGGAACTTTTTCACGAATTGGAGGAGTACATTTTGTCTGATGACGACCATCGCAAGAGGGTAGCTGAGCGAAACGAGGCAAGACAGGGCAACGAGAGACATGGCATGGCAGGCACCACCCCAACATCCGCGAAACGTCAACAACGTCGGAAACTCGCAACCAGAACAAGGCAACAGTCAAGCACCAGGGGGAGGATTCAATCCCGGAGGAGGGGGGAGAGGCGGAGCCCCCCCCAGGACTCACGAACCACAACCCAAAAGATCCTCACTTCTATTGCCGGTACCATGGGAGGGGCCACAAGACCGAAGGGTGTCCGAAACAAAGAAGAACATGGCAAGATTCCGAAGCAAGAGAAGGCACTAATGAGCATCGCATCCTCAATGCCAGGCCAGTTTCGTCCGAATTTCTGGCAGCCGCAATTCGCGAATCCACAGTCGAGTTCTGTCTCAGTTCAGCAATTCCCGCAACCACAGTCAGCATGGCAGCCGTCGCAGCAATTTTTCCCTCAGTCGCAAGCGATCCAGTCAATCCAGCAACCACAACCCATTCGGGAAATCTTGCCACCACCTCCAGAAAGTTCGTCAAGACCCCAGTCAGGTTCGGGACCTCAGAACTCCAAGGCATTGCCATCGTTCGGGACTATCATGCCAATCACGGGCGGATCTGCTATGGAATTCGAAACCAAGAAGCAGAGAAGCAATTACTTCAGATCTGTGAACGCTATCATCAATGACGGCCCAGCTGCGCGCCCGGAGTGGGCAAAGGTGCCAATCACCTTCACAGAAGAAGATTTCGGTCGAAATGCGAAACACAATGACACCATGGTCATTGAGGTGAATATTGCCGGGTGGGTCATAGGAAAAGTCCTAGTTGACAATGGGAGTTCGGCGGACATCCTATTCCCGAAAGCTTTCGAAAAGATGAATCCGAGCCGAGCACATGTTAGACCCCCCGTAATACCCACTGCAAGGGTTCGGAGGAAAGCCCATCAAGCCGGTCGGAAAAATATCGCTCCCGGTTTCCTTCGGAGATCTCGAGAATGCCAGAATGGAGAGTCTCACGTTCGATGTAGTCGACATCTACCATCCATACCTCGCGATTTTTGGCAGAGGGTTCATGAACAAGTTCGACGCAGTCATAAGGCAACAGTTCCTATGTATGAAAATGCCCGCACCTAAGGGAGTCATCACGGTGTATGGCAATCAACAAGAGGCCGAAACATAGAAAAGGGACATACACCCGGACAAACAAACGTATACCGACTGAGAACAAACCGATGACCATAACCAAACTTTGTCCTCCCGAACCAAAATCGCCACTTCGCTAACATAGCATGCGGGTTCGGGGCTCCCGGAGAACTAACGGTTGACAAATGGAAAACGGCTCGACCGTTACACCTTCAAAGAATACCGCAAAAACTTGGGCACTCAAGCGAAATTTTTGTCAATCTATCACCCGCGGTCCGTGGAATGCCAACGACCTAAAAGGTATTACTCATGAAATCCCGGTAGCATCTAGATGTAATATACGGTACTTTTTCTATTTTCGTAAGTTTGAATTCTAAAAACCTAAAATCCGAATCACGTGTCTATAAGTAATTTCGGGAGAAAAAAATCAGCTTTCCTTTTTCTAGCCGTATTAGAATAAGAAGGACCGTACTCGTTTCCTTGCAAAGGAGACTCTAAATAAAGAAACAAGGTTTTTAACGAGGCGGATCCTATGTAAATACTCTTTGTGATATATATAAAAAGAGTCTTCCCCCAAATTGCGTATCTCGAGAATTCC
This sequence comes from Cenchrus americanus, assembly GCA_947561735.1. Classification (NCBI taxonomy): domain Eukaryota; kingdom Viridiplantae; phylum Streptophyta; class Magnoliopsida; order Poales; family Poaceae; genus Cenchrus; species Cenchrus americanus. Next base: position 194,353,335 of record OX387241.1, read on the forward strand.
ATCTTGAAAAAAGAAAAAGTTCGTGAGAAAGGCTTCCTGATAGCCGAAATTCCATCGTGAAAAAAGAAAAAAATCGTGAGAAAGGCTCCGTGATAGCCGAAATTCTATTATGAAAAAAGAAAAAAGAAAAAAAGTTTGTGAGAAAGGCTTCGTGACGAAAGGTAATTCCATCAATGAAAGAGAGGCTCGAGACAACAACAAGTTCTGGCCAAGAAAATCCCATCCATCAAGGGATTCCCACCGAAAAGGCCTGAGACAACAACAAGTTGTGGCCTAAAAAATCCCATCCATCAAGGGATTCCCACCGAAAAGGCCTGAAACAACAACAAGTTGTGGCCTAGAAAAATCCCATCCATGAAGGGATTCCCACCGTAAAGTTCGTATGATGATTTCGGGAAAGTGAATGCCTAAGGGTTTGCCTACGTATTCTCACTCGGTATAGATTGTTGAAAATTTTTCGGTATCATCATTGTAAGAAAAGGGCAAGGGGCTCGTTCGGGAATCGCGAAAGTCTTGGTTGAAGCAACTGAGGGTTGCTGTATCAACCGAGGCAAGTCTACCAGTCGGGTCAAGTCCACAAAATTCGAAGCAAATTTTGTCGACTTGCGCAATAGCAATCAAGGTTCACAAAAAACTAAGGAAGACTTCACCTAAAGATACGCTAGAAATTCGTGAATAGTAAGATTCGTGAACCTGCCATCTAGTTTTCATGCGAAACGGCAAGGTGGGGGAGGGTGACGTTTTTTCAAGAAAAAACGTATTTACTGCCTTATTCGCACAAAAACATCCGAACGGTCCCTCGACAATTACAACATTCGGTGCAAAATTCAAAATGAAAGTTCTACAACGTGTCCCGGTTTACAAACGTTGTTTTCAACCATGTCACCGGCGTAGGCAAAGTCGGATGCGTCGGCTAAGGGGCTAAGGGGCTCCATCTTGGAAACCTTCGAGGGCGGCGGAGTAGGCGACGCGGAACGAATCTTCTTACGAAGTAAGAAAAACGAGGAGAGATCAAAACAACCTATAGAAAACTTGAGCGAGGCCTCAAGCCAAAAATCGGAAAAATCTTGTTCGGGATGCGCCCGCTTGAACAAACGCCACGCTTCACCACTAACGAACATGCTATCCCGATAAATTCGCGGTGGTAGCACGTCTGCGCGCAGCCCGGCTTGCGGGACTCGCGCAGGTTAAAATATACAAAACATTTGTTCGGGAAAGTTTCATGAATCTACATGGGTGAACAACCAATCTTGAATTCAACCAAAAATCCGGGCATATCATTCGGTTTGTAGCGTCCACCTTCGGCGAATCCTTCTCTCGTTCGGGGACGTTTTCGCCGTCGTCGCCGTCATCGCTGCCGCTGCCGCCGTCGCCACCGAGCCGTTTTCGCCGGACTCGCTCGAACCCTCGCCGGAGGTCGATCCTTCGGGAGGCGCGGCGGTGCCCTCTCGGTCCTCTTTTTCCCTCAGCTGAGAAAGGAAGGAAAAAGTGAGGAAGGTTTAGGAAACTGGAACATCCGCGACAAACATAAGTCACGAAATCGAGCAAAAGAAACTACCTCGGCAAGCTTTGCTCGCGCAATAGTTTTAACAATATCCTCCCCGCCAACCAGCGAACTCCTTTGCGAACTTCGTCTTGATAGCTTGAACGTCGGAGTTCGCTCGAAGTATCGCGTCACTAGTAACGCCGGGGAATCGAAAAAGGTTCGCGCGAAACTTCGCCAAGTCCACACGGTCATAATCGTGAAGGATCTTCGGGATACTCTCCACGAGAGAAAGCAACGGCGAAGTTGCCTCGGCGCCGAGATCACCTCGGTAAGGGCCTTGAACTCATCCTCCAGCCCAATGCATGAAATCGGGAATATCAATGTCATCGGGAGAGGGGCCGGACGAACACCGTACTCGTTCAAGGACTTCGGTACTCCGCATAGAGCGCTTTCGGCTTCGCCGCAGTTTCCGAAGTGTTTTTCTTCGAAGCTTCACCTTGTTCTCGCGCGCCTTCTCAAGATCCACGATTTTGCGATCCTTTGTGCTCAACGACTTGGCGAGGCCGGGCGTTATTGATGCGAAGATCTTCGGCGATTTTCGTAGCTCGCTCTTGCTTTTGCCGAAGCTTTTCGATCACGCTCGGATCATCTTCATGAGATTTCCGAACCCTCTCAAGCTCTTTCTTCGATTCCTCGAGCGTGGCCTCCGCGACTTTCTTTTCATCTTGACTCCTTTTCAAAGCCTCCGCCGGCTCGGCCACCTTTCTCTCGAGCTCCGCATTCGTGGATTGCGCGAGGGTGAAGTTACGTTGTAATTCCTTGGACTTCGAGAAAGTTCTTCATTAATCTTCTCCTCGTTTAGAAAGCCGCTCTACGGCAACCTTCCCAAGCATTGAGTACTTGAGGGCATAGTCTTCATGGAAGCGCGCAAGCTTTGAAGGAGAGTACGAGTGCAACAGATTCTTGAATTCTGCGAAATTCGGGAGTAAGTCTCAGACTAAGCTTCAACAACAGGGAAACGTATGAAAAAATAGTGAGAAGGAACGAACCTTCCTTAGAAAACTGCTACATGGTGACTTGTTTAGTCGAACCTGAAGAAGTTTTCCCTCGAGGCGAAGGAGTGGTTCCGGAGACAGAGAGAGGCCTTTTCTCGGAGCTTTGAGCGGCTTCTTCGGGTCGTTCTGGCGCCTCTTCTCCTGTTTTATCAACAATGGCGGACGATTTCCACAGAGTTAAAAACTTGGACGTCTTGCCCCCGACGCCACTTGTCTCGAAACCAACACGCAATAGCTTGCCGCGATGGGACGTACCAAAGCTTTTGTTAAAAGCAGCTAAGGAAGGAGAAGGTGCCCGATCTTCGGGGACGATCTCCCGAACTTCGACCGAGAGGAACATGTTCGGTAGGATGGTCTCCCCTTTGAATAGTGCGCTCAAGGTCCTGGGCGAATTCGGAGGAGGCTTGGTCAGCAGCAGGGACCTCAGCAACAGGGGCTTCGGCAGCAGCAGGGGATTCGGTGCGAACAGCAACTTCAGCAACAACAGACTTCTCGGCAGCAGCAGGGGATGTCTCTTTTCAGACTTCGGGAGCAGCATCTGAAAAGGAATCAACATCCACGAATTCATTCTCGGAACCAGATGAGCAACTGTCTCGAAAGTTAAACGGTGGCCAGAGAAAAACACCTTTAAAGCTATCTCGTCTCCGCGAAGGTGTCATCGTCGAAGGCGGAGGGACTCGCCGAACGCCGGTGGAAGAAATTTTCTTCACCGCCTTCTTAGGTTTCTTGCGGCTCATCCGGGCAAGCCCCCGAAGCGGCCCGGGAGTTCGGCGTCCGAAGTCCGAGGTTCGGAGGTCTTTCGTTTCCGCTTTGACGATTCCGGTGATTTTGTCCTCGAAGGCTTGACTCCCGAAGAGGCCCCCTCATTGGCGGTGCGACGAGTTTCGCTTTGATGATCTTCTTCGGGGAGCGTTGATAGGAGCAGCGAGCGGTGGCCACGGCGACAGGCGGGAACTTTCAATTTGGGACCGGGGCCTCGAGAGCCGAAAAATTTATCACCGCCGATTTTCGAAAAGACGCGGTTGATCTTCTTCTTATGTTTCACCAAGGCCTTATACGCCTTGTACTCGTTCATCGTGTATTCGCCCACCATGACATTCACCCTTTTCTCCACCTCGTCCATGAAGTCCTCGGCACTTTGGCCTTCGCGAAGCTTGATCCCGAACTTCGGGAAAGTCACCTTCTGGTCCGCCCAATTGACATTGTAGTGCACGAGCTCAGTAGGGGACCAACCGTTCGAGATAGGCCAGACACGGGCGGCGACGAATTCTTCGATGATGTCACGGCCGACAAGTATTGTGCTGGCTAGGTAAAATGCATTCTCACAATTCCTGATCCCCACGGCCCGCTGGTTGTATTTCCCCACGTTCACTGCGGCGAGAGGCGCGATCGGGCCTGACAGCTTCGGCACATCAACCTTCTAATAAAACCAGTAGGATTTCCAATCATCTGTAAGGTTGGATTTGCAGCAGGGAGCGATCTGAATTCGGGTGATTCCCTGTCGGGTGTTCTGGCGTCGCGTATTGAAGGTACAACATGCATCCGACCGTGGTAGAACTGCCCATCTTAGCCTCTGACAACTTCGGGGATGATTACCAGTTCGTAGAATCTGGTGAAAGCGTCGATGCTAGGAATGCAGCCGAAGGTCTTCAAAATCCAGATAAACTTCGACACTTCGAGGAAGGATGTCGGGGTAAGCTGGTGGATCTTCACCGAAAATGCATCGAGAATCGCTGGCAGGACGGGGTCACAAGGGAACCGTAGCCCACAGATGAAGAAATCCCGAAAAAACACAATCTCTCCGTC